>MUAA02000117.1:97500-1454308 GCA_014180765.2 Marchantia paleacea
AGCCTGATGGATGCGCCACTAGCGCCAAGCTCCGCACCACAGGCGGTTCCCCTTTAGGTTTGCACCGCAACTAGCGTCGCTGGTACTACCACTCAACGTTCGCCTGCACCATCGGATGGGCGTTCCCCAACAGCGGTGGCCCCGTAGAGCTCCTTACCGTGGGGTTAGCGCCAGATGTTTGACGTCGGTTGATTCGTGTGGCACTCTGAGAGAGCATCACTACTCCTCATATATACTTCTGGGGATCGCCTGACCCGCCCTCCTCCTTGGGCCGCGAAAATTATACCCCAACCCGTTTTTTTGCTGCCTCCTGCGACTAAGTAAAAGAATCGCGGATCGAGACATGGAGACACGTCATCGAGTCACCCGACTTGCGCCGGGCTGGTTTTGCGCCCGACGTACTCGCAGGTACCTCCGCTTCCGCCCACCTTGGGCACCAGCACGGTCAACCACGTCCGCGTTGACGTCTCGAGGTCAGCCCCCGAGACTTCCGAGACACGTGGGTGGACCTCGTGAATCGCGCCGGGATTGCGCTCGTGGGCAAGCAACTTGCGCCCGTGGGGACGGTCTGCAGGCAGACAGCAGGTGCCGCACGGTCGGTTAGGTCCCCGTCTGTCCACCGTGTGCCCTCGGGAAGGGTGCTCGGGAGGAGTAAGGCGCACGGGCGCCTAGTGTTAGCGTAGGACGGCCATCACTCCCCGCAAGAAGAGGCGCAAATCGGCGCAAAGCGCACCTCACTCGCACAAATACCCCTTATATATACTTCTGGAACTCGCTTGACCGGCACTCCTCCTTGGGCTGCGAAAATTATACCCCAACCCGTTTTTTTTTCCCTTTGACGCAAAGGTGGTGGACTTCACTCCCAAGGCCATAACTTCTTCGTCCGGACACCAAATGTCCTGATTTTTGGTTCTGCTGCTCTGTCTCAACGAGGTGCACACTCGGATATATTTTATTCCGCCGTCCTCACTGCTAAACAAACTTCAGTGACCTAACTCCCCCCGGACCCACGACTGAACCTAGGGACCGAGGGGGCAACACCATAACTTTTAGACTACCTGTGCAAATCCAGTCATTACAACTGCATAGTGTCAGACTCGTGCATTCGTACTCATGAATTGAATTTCGTTCGAGACGGAGAGAATATGTTCCGACGCTGTCTCGTGGGTGAGCCAACCGGGGCGCCAGAGATCCGAGTGTCTGGGACACCGACATAAGAATGAGCATATCGTCCGAACCGCCGGATGAAATCCTCTCATTCTTGTTCCATGATGTTATTTACTTTGCCGCCTCTTTGCATATTTAATTTTGTCGACATCCGAGTCAAATCCATCCAGCGCTGTTCCCGTGCCTCGGACGATCCGGCGCCATAGGTCCGAGTGTCTCGAACATCAAAGTCAGAATGAAAATAACTTCCAAACCGCAGCAGATAACGGACTCGTTCTTTTTTCTGTCTCTTTGCTCCGCCACCGTCTCGTCACATATTTAAAATCGTGAATTACGGACCGGAAACACTGAGACGCCGTTCCGACGACGAGGAACAAGCCGCGCCTTCGTGACTCTGAGGTCTCCTAGCGCCCAGTGTGGGAGGATCACCCGAAGCCCATAACTTTCTACCCGGACTGGAAATCGACTGGTTTTTGTTCCCAACGTTAGATCCTGACAAGGCGCTCACGTATATGTATTTTCTTTTTCCCTATGAGAGTCGTTTCCGAACGTTACAGGCGCGGTCATACCAGGACCGAAGACTTGACCAGGGTCGGAGGGGGCAAGAGCATAACGTTTCAATGGCAAGTCCAAATGGAGGGATTTCAAGTGCGTGTCGTTAGTCTCGGCTGGATCTACCTACTTATTTAATTTCGTGGAGATCGGAGTCAAAATGTTGGAGCGCTGTCTCCTGGGTGGGGGACCAGCGGGCGCCTTGGTGACTCGGATGTCTCCTAGCGCCAAATGGGGACAGATCACTCAGAAGGCCATAACTTTCTCCCGGGCTGGAAATCGACTGGTTTTTTCTTAACGTTAGATTCTGACGAGGCGCTCATGCGGATGTATTTTGTTTTGCCTCTGAGAGTCATTTCCGAACGTTACAGGGCGCGCTCTATTTGGACCTAAGACTTGACCCGGGCCGGAGGGGCAAGAGTATAACTTTTGAAAGACATCAGAAAATGGAGTGATTTCAAGTGGCGAACGTTAGTTTATCCGGGACCTCCTCAGGTATTAAATATCGCGAAGATCGGAGACATAAAGTTCGGACGCTGTCTCGTGGGTGGGGAACAGCCGGCGCCTTCGTGACTCGCAAGTCTGTTGGCGCCAAGTTCGGGCAAGATCACTCAGATGGCCATAACTTCCTAGTCCGGATTCCAAACGGAATGATTTTTCGTCCGAAAGTTACATCCCGACGAGGCACCCATGCGTATGTATTTTGTATTCGCATCTGCATCGTGAGACAAATTTTTCTGCGCAAAGTCAACCCGGGACCTAAGAATCCACCATGGTCGGAGGGGCAAGTGCATAACTTCTGGGGCCTTGGTCTAGAGTTGGTACGGACAGTTCAGTTGAAGGCCCAGAACTTCGTCGTCTCAGGTCCAAACTGTGTGATTTAAAAACCAGCAGAAACCTGAGGAAGTGCTCCAGAGGTTGTTATATTTTTTTTATGTCGTTTCGATAACATTGAAACGATATCCAGACAACGGTGATCCTGGTACATAATGGTGCAAAGAGAGTAGAATCTTAAGTTCATATCCCCTCATGTGGCTTTACCGAACCGTCTCATTTCAATTTATTGAATCCATAAAAAAATTCTGAGTGCTGACTGGCGATTTTGAAATAAATCTGAGGAGGAGAGTTGCTGACCCATAGTACTCGCGTTGGATGTATGTCTCCTTCGTGATTACTTGTGTCATTTGAGGAGTTTTGCACAAAGTGTTTGAAGGTGACAATATGAATGCATCGGAAATTGAAAAATAAAGTTATGAATAAAGGATGTACTCTCACTGAAAAAATATAACCCGTGTGGAGAGGGGAAAATCAATAAGCCTTTAAATATGGAAAAAAATCAGTGGAAATTACGGACGGATATTAAAAAGTAGGTTAGTATTTTTATAAAATATTTTATAATAAAAATTATTTATTGGAAAAATATGGAGTCATCATGATTCTGAAAAGTATTTAATTCGTCAATTAACATCCCGGAAAAGGTTAAAAATATCTTTAAAATATATGAAAGGTTTCAAAACCCAAAGTCAGATATGGATAAATTCGAAAAATACTCTAGAAATATTTCAGTCAAGTTTCGTGGAAATTGGAGCTTCGGAAAAATCACAGAGTCTGCATACAGTTTCAGAATTTTTTTTGGCAACAAGTGGAGTTCCAAAATCCCAAAACTTTCCAGTAACTCAAATAACATGAGTTGAACTTTTCTGAGAGCTCTGATCCTATTATGTCATTGTTAAAGATAATCATTAAATTAAAGGCGGCTGCAGAATGAGAAAATTCCTGAAAATCCAGGTATTGTAGAAAATGAAGATCTGATCCGTTGAAGTTGTATCTTAATTCGTTCCCAACATGTGAAAAAAATTTGGAGAGGATCTAACGGTCCGATTTGATTCCTTCTTCAGATGAGCAAGTTTCTGGTCTTGCGACTCTTTCCTTGCGATCATCAGACTTTTAACTCGGGTCGATAACACCTCCACATCCTTTACTCGCCTCTTACTCGTGAGGTGTATCAATGTCGTTCCACGATCGATGAGACGTTTCGCACAGCTCGTCCCGCCCCCATTCGTTTGGCTATTCTTCACCGCCGCTCGCTCACTCCGAGTGGGAAAGTCCGTTAGGATCAATAGTACCCATGGCTCTTCTATCGTCACAGAGCCTCCGTTATGTCGACTGCAGTCCTCTTTGCGCAACTCGATGATTTCAGACAAAATCAACTCGCGTTCCACCGTTATCGACAGTAGCGTCCATCGCATAATTTCCGCCGTCATTCTCCATTTTGAAAGGTTTTGTTTCTAAAATCTCTCGTGCTATGGCACTCCCACACCCATCAGCAATCACCAATTCCGATTCTCACACATTAAGGCTTATCTCACTCGAACATTACATCCCCCTTCTTACTCCCTCGGCCGGACCAAATTGCGCGCCTGGAGCTCCGTAAGCGCGTCTCAAGGGTTGAGCCTCTCTGCATGGCTTAATCTTTGAGACAAGCATATGACTACTGGCAGGATCAACCAGGTAGCCGACCTTCGCGTCGACCCCGGAGAAAGAGAAACTCCCCCAAAAACCCTTGGGTAGCCACCGTCACCAAAACCAATCCTGCAGGCCCTTGCATTGGTGTATAATCCGTGATGCAGAATTCTCCACATAAAGATTTTATCCTTGTTCGAGTTTGTGGATTCCCAGATATTTTGGAATCTGCCTTCCCATACTTTCCCTGTGTCGCTCGTTCCCCACTTGCTGTTCAGGGCCCCGGCCAAGTTGGTCTAATGTATCCTGTCCCTCCTCCAGTTCTTGGCAAGCAATTCAAAGCCTCCCTCAAGCTTTCGTCCATTTACACTCCACCCCTCACTTTTCCTGAGAGGGGTTGGACCCACTCCTTTTGCTGTGAAAATTCTGTGGAGGAAGATGCAGAAAGGGTCCCCCTCCTTTCTCCTGTTCTCATTCGCAAGGCCCTCCACCCAGCGCTTTCTTAGGCTCCATCGTTGTTTCCATAGCACCTCACATTGTGTTATTTTCAGGCTCCGGAGAGTAGCCATGACCTTCCTGATATCCGCCACCGCCTTGTCCTTGACCCGTAGGACCAAGATGACAACGTCCCTTAGTGTGAGGTTACTCGGGATCTCCTGCCCCTCTGGGTCCCAGTACAGTTGTTCCGTAATGCTCCGCCAGCACTTCATGAGTAGCGCACCAACTTCCGTTCCATGGAGGTGCAGGTGTTGGTTCGTGAGTATCAGGTCCGCTGTTGTGTAGTTCCCCCTAATAATGTTCCTGTCATGTTTGTTCCTGCATTCACGAACCAGATCTTTGAAAAGTGTGCTCCAGGTCTGATTAGTCCCATCCAGAGTCATCCCAATCCATTTCCCCATTTGCGCGATATTGGTTTCATTTAGGCTTCTAATGCATAGGCCGCCCTCTTTCTTTGGTCTGCAGATGAAGTCCCACTGAACCAGAGCAAGTTTCGCCCCTCCTTCAGGTTTGTACCCCCATAGCAATCGCCTGCGCACTGGTGCTCCGTTTTCTCACCGCCGACGCCGCGATTTGACCCTGTGAACGCTATAAAAAGGTGGGTAGCGCTTGAAGCACGTGCTGTAGTAGGATAGTTCTGGATTCAAAAGAGAGGTGTCTGAGTTCCCAGCTTCCTAGTCTGGCAGCCACTTTGTTGATCACATAGTCCTCCTTTTGACTTCTTGTGATGTT
This sequence comes from Marchantia paleacea, assembly GCA_014180765.2. NCBI lineage: Eukaryota > Viridiplantae > Streptophyta > Marchantiopsida > Marchantiales > Marchantiaceae > Marchantia > Marchantia paleacea. The sequence goes on from MUAA02000117.1 coordinate 102,913, forward strand.
TTTCCCAGTAGGTGCCCCTAGATACTTCTGCACCTCCTTGTCTAGAATCAGTTTGCACCCTGTTCCCTTTACCCAGTCAGGGGGGCGATCCATACCCAGGAGCAGAATCGAGGATTTGCCCAAATTCAGTCTCGCACCACTGCACTCTTCGTATAGCGCAATAGCCGACCGGAGGTGCGCGAAAGATTGAGCGTCATCGGCCAAAAACACCCCCATATCATCCGCAAAAAGGGAGAAATCCACCATATTCATCTCTCCAATGCTGTATCAAGTATCTGTCCGTCCTCGTATCTGTGCTTCAGCTCCATCATCAGAGGCTGGGTGGCAATCACGAACAGGAGAGGTGCCAACGGGCACCCCTGACGAACTCCCCTTTCCACCGGGAATCTAAAGGTTCGTGCCCCGTTTACGTGGACGGCCGTCGACGGGCCCACCGTGAGGCCCTGAACCAGCCTGATAAACTTCCTACCGATGCCACAAGCGTGTAATGTCTCCCATAGGTACGCATGCTCAACTCTGTCATACGCTTTTTCAAAGTCGAGCTTGATGAACATTCCTTTCCTTCCAGTCACCTTGGCGGCGTCTTGAGTCATCCATAGGGTAAGGATATTGTCCAACATATTTCGTCCTTTAATAAAGCCGGTTTGCTGCGGCAGGATTAACTTGGGTAGGACCAGCTGTAGTCTACTGGCCAGCAGTTTCGCTAGTATTTTGTAATCCGTATTCAGCATTGTCATGGGTCTCCAATCTTTCAATTCCTCCTTGTTAATCGTTTTGGGGATTAGGCGTATCATTCCTTCCACCACACTCTCCGCAACCACACCCTCCGTCCAGAAGCATTTAAGCATGTCGTAGTACGCCTTCCCCATGTACGGCCAGACCTTCCGGAGCGCTTCAGCCGTAATGCCATCCACTCCAGGAGCCTTGTTCACAGGGAGAGACATCAGTGTGTCCTCTACCTCTTGAAAGGAGGGGACCTCATCGAGCATTTTCCGTTCCGCTTTCGAGATTACCTTCTTAAGTCTCCCCAGCATGGCTCTTTGTTTGTTTTCTGCCTCCATCGTTCTTCCCTCCGTCTTGTACAACATTTCATAGTACTTCCCGATTTCCAACAGGATTTTGTTCTGCTCTCTCGTGATCTCACCGTTCGCCAGTTTTAGCTGCAGTATCCGTGCTCTCACAGTGCGCTGTTTATGGATGTTGAAAAAATATCTAGACAGAGCGTCCCCCAATCCCAGGTGTTTGACCCTGGACCAGAGGCGGATTTCAGAGTCTCTCTCATGTTCTCTTATTCGCTTCTCTGTCTCCAACCAGTCAATCCGTGCCACCTCTTGCCTGGACAGTTTCCCGGCCTCCTTCTTGTGAATCTCCCTCAATTCCTTTTCCAGTAGATGGATTTTCGATATTGTATTCCTGTACTCCGCTTGCTTAGCCCGGAGGAGTTTTCTCACTTTGTTTGTGCCCTTGTGATACAGGAGTCTGGGGTCGCCACCCTGCTGCCCAGTTCTTTCCCAAATCCGCTTCACTGCTTCGAGCACCGCTTCCTTGTTTAGCACCGCCATGTTCCACTTGAAAGTTGTGGGTCCCTGGCCCATTTTCTCTTCTCCACTTCCATTCTCTATCCCGATTTTTACTCCTATCGACACCGGTAAATGGTCCGAGAGAGTATTCCCAGCGTGGTGAACTATTCTTGGAATAGCCGACAGCCATCTACCACCACCAGAGAAATACACCTTGTCAAGTCTGGCCCACCTGGGTGACCCCCCATAGTTGCTCCATCTCGTGTGTAAGGGTCCCAGTGCCTCCGCCGCAATCTCTCTAGCATCTGTGAATCCATGTTTCGTTTTCAGCGCTTGGAACTCCTCTTTTTCTCCACCTGTCATGCTCTGTCTCTCCCCTGAGGTGTCCTCTTCTGTCTCCACCATGTTCCAGTCTCCACACAGTATAATGTTCTTGTCTGTAAACTCATTCCTCAGATTTTTCCAGCGTTCCTTCCTATTGCCCGGACAGTGTGGCCCATATACTGACGCAATAAGGAAGCAATGTTGCTGTTTTTCCACTTCTGCCCAAGTAACAAAGCCGTCTTTGCTTTTCCCTGTCCTCTTAATAGTGAAGCTTCTGTGAATCAGTAGGGCAGTTCCACCAGTACCTTCTCCGCGAGCCCCCTTCTGTCCCTCAGAGCAGACATGTTGCATCTCCCTGTCTATAAGTCTGGTCAGGTTCCTAACTCCAAACTCCCCTATTTTGTGTTCCTGTAGGGCTATAATGTCCGGTTTTGGGTTTTCGTTCTCATAGAAGTCTCTGATTCTATACCTCCTTAAATCTCCGTTCAGACCTCCTACGTTCCACGTGGCCACCTTAACATGGAGGTGCGCTTGGCATTCAGCATCACTGCTCATTCTTCACTAGAGGCCGCGGCTAAGCTGGCCCAGCTTGTCCTTCCTGACTCCCCTGGGATCTTGAGTTTTCTATGTTCAGGATTTGCTCCAGTGTCCCATCACACATCACCAGCTTCTTAAGTGCATCTGCCTTCTTTGCCACCCTATTCAGTCTTTTCCTAATAGACGCCGGTTTCATGCATAGCCCTTTTACTCTTTGCAACATCCCCGTATTGTTCGGGGACTTCTCCTGTTGTCTTCGGAAGGCCGCAAGGAACTCTTTGGCTCTACTGCTTCGTGTCTCCTCTTTGGGGGAAGTCGAATATGATCCTTGTGAGTTGTTGTTCCCTTCCTTCCTTCCCCTAAACTCTACGTTCCAGGGTGTTGCCTCTGCCGGGTGGGCACTCTTGTTCTCCGTCCTTACCTCCTCTTCCCATGGCTTTCCTTTGTCCCCTTCTGTCCATCTCCTTGGGTTCGTCGGGCTTCGTCTCTCCCTTTTGCTAGAGGCCTCATCGTCCTTCATTAACCCTCCCTCCATTCCTTTTCTTTTCTTGTCGATTCCTTTTTCCCTCTCCACCCTCCTTGATTCGCTTCGGGAAGATCCTTCAAGCGCCTGTTGCCCATCCAGCCCTTTCCCTTCCCTGATAGCCATTCGGCCCCCTTCAGATCTAGTTCCTGCTTCAACGTGATGTGATCGTGTCGGGGGAGCGTCCGTTACCGTCTTTCTCTCCCGATAACTAGGCGCACTAGCAGCCACCCCATGCTCCCCGGGGTCACCTCCTCTAGGGCTTCCAGCTTCCGCGCGTCGTCTCCCATCTTCATCCTTGCAACTGTATTCCCTCACAGAATACTCACTAACGCCACGAGCAGGTAACAGTGCATCTTCCCCCACTCCCAGCACTCCTCTTTCTTTCTTCTGGGTGCTTCTTTCCGTTTCGCTGTGATTGTCTTCCCAGTGTTCCATCACCATCTGTTTGGTAATGTCCTCTGGTTCTTCCCCCTGTATCCCTTCCATTTTCTCTACATTTGCATAGTCTCCAATCGCACTGTCCGTCAGTCGAAACGCGTTCCAGTGCATACCCTCACATCCCGATTCCTCGTTTCTTTTTGGTTCTCCTCCATAATGTCCCCCGTCCGAATCCTCTTCCTCTTGTAGTTGCAGCAACAACACCGAGTTTGAAGATTGTTCAGCCCGTTCCTTTGAGTATAGGGTCCGCCAAGCCATCATTTTCCCTGCCAACAAGAAAGAATTTGCTCCCATTTCCTCCACTAGTGGCTGACCACACCCTCTGCCCGATGACTTGCTCCCAACAAATAAGCATGCACCGCTTAGCATCGTGCTTTCTATTAAGTCGATGTGAGGGCACTCTCCTCCTACATTGCTCTGTGTCTCTGTGGCATTAGGACACGGGTTGTGCCATCCCCCACACAGGATAACAGGAGATTCTATATTCCACTTTTCACGTGCCATTCCTTCCCATAGTATCACTCTTCCTTCCTGTTGTACAGCTCCCGCTACGCTTCCCACCGTGAAGGAGTGGTTGTCCCGTCTAACCTTCATCCATACAGCACTACCTTCCTTCGCCTCTCTTTTCTCTACTAGGTGTCATTTCTTGTGTATTAGTATCACTGTGTCAGTGTTGAGGCGAAAATCCTCCCGCCAAGAGGAGTGGTAATTCCTCACTAGATTACTTCCCATTTCCATTCTTCTTGTTTCTGATATTCGGAGGTTTTGTATAGCAATGAAGTCGACCTCTCTATCCATCAGGTTTTTGATAATACTTCTGCTCCTTATGTATTGCATGTCCTTTCCATTCCCTGCCGCGTTCCAGGAGGCCACCGAGACCTTCATTTTGGAGTTTCGACCCAGTGTCTGACCAGCCGGGGCTTCCATGTCACCTCCGCCCAGCTGCGGGTACCTCCTTTCCTCGCACCTCCACCTGAGCATCACGTTTTCCTCACCGTCAGACACAAGTGTATCCTGAATCTCTGTCCCCTTCCTGCCTTCCTCTCTTCCCTCTTTTCTTTCCCTTACGTCACTCCCCCCTGGGTTACTTCCGCTCCAGTTCCCCTCTCTTTTCGTGCCTATGGGGATCCTATTAGCCTCCGAAACAGAGGCGGGGGGTCTGTTTAGTTTCCTTTCCTGGCTGTCGTTAGGTCTTCCTTGTTGTTGTCGCATTCCTTTTGCACCTGTTTTAGTATCAGGTTGTGCCTTCCCATTCCATGGCGTCGCAGCCTCCCTCCAGGCCCCACCACCAGGGTACGGCAAAGCGACGCAATTTGCTGCAAAATGTCCTTGCCTCCTGCATCGGAGGCAGGCACCCATGAGGTGGGTGATTTCTATTGGTATGCTCTCCTGCCCTTCCCCAAAGTTTACTTTTACGTTGTCTGGGACATCATCTCCGTGAGTCCACTCAATGCAGGCTCTCAGAATGTTTTGCTTGGTTCTGTCTATTCTGCCAGGGGGTATGAGCACAGGGCCCACCCTAGCAGCGATTTCCGTCGCCCATTGTAAGTGCAGCGGAGTCATCTCCGGAAATTGGACCCACACCGGGTATTTATCAGGTATGAACTCGGGTTCATCGGCCACTGGCGTCCAAGCGAGAATGAGGAATTCATGTCTCATGTAGGTCAGCCTCGTCTTCGTCAGTGCACCGTTCCTATCCTTGTTGTTTGCGAACATTATCCGAAAATTCCTGCTTCCCATGCACGTAACCTCAATCACCGCCAGTCTTCTGTTGCGGGAGAGTTCCCCGTTGACCCAGTCTTGTACCTGAGCCAGCCCGAGACCCCGGTCAGGAAAGAACATCACTGCTGCATTTGCTCTCATTCTCCTGCTCCTTTCCAGGACCTCTTCCGATGTGATCACCAGCGTGCATTTTCTCAACAGTTCTGCAGTGTCTTCTACAGTTGTTCCGACTCTCCCTCCTCCGTTCCTGTTATCTCCCACTACTGTTGTTGCTCCATTCCTGTTCCTCTCACCTTTATTCTCTTGGAATCCCTGCTCCGCCTCGTCCTGGTACCTGGGCATCCTCGCCATAGGCAAGGGGGACGACGCCTTACCAGTCAGGCCCCATCTATTCTCTAGGGACCAGTCAAGCTCCTGGCTGCAGCCTTCTTGCTCTCGGTCCTCGCTTCGCTTGACCTCGGCTGACCTTGCAGGTATCCTTTTTTCCGTTTGCTGTCCAGACGTTCCTTCTCGGAAACGCTGTGCTCTGGAAGGATGAATGTGCCCGCTAGTGGGTGTCTTTCCTCCATCTTTTGTCAGTCGCTCCTGTGCCAGGCACGCATCCGCATCTAGTCTGTCCCCACCCCATGATCTTCTTTCCTCACTATGCACCTTCTCGCTCTGCTCCACTGTGTGACCAGTCATGGCTTCAACTCCTCCGTCCGACTTTCTCATTCAGTTCAATGCACACATGTCACTGCCAGTTCAGAGTTCTGACTCCACTCGGCCCCCGACGAGCACACCTACGCAAAAGGAAAAGCAAAGCGCGTCTGCGGGGCAATCAGAGTTCCCCAGGTAATGATGCCTTGACTCAGACCACACAAAGCCCATTTTCCTTTCTAGTGAGTACCCCGTCAGCCATTGCTGCTTCCATTCCTTCGCCTTGTCAAAACTTCTCATCATCTCCTGTCTGCCATTGTCCTCTTTCCTTGTTCTAGGCGTTCAGGAGTCTCTTCAGCCATGGAGGAGAAGCATCTTCGCCTCACCACATATTGGATCAAAACGGCATCACCTTCTTCCCGCCAAGGTGCCCTCCGCTTGTCACCTCCTTGCGCTTCATGTTCTCTTCCCAAACCTCCCTCCCTATCGACCTATCCCACAGCCCTCCTTTTTAAAATTTAGGGTTACGCGCCGCCGACTCAATCTCCTCATTCAACTTATACAGACTTCTGTTCTCGCATCACTTTCCTTGCACGTCAATTCAGGTCGATTTCCGGGTCGATTCCGTCGCCCCTCTTAGTTGCCGCTTCCTTGTAATGTGTAACTATATCGTTACCATAACGACGAGCCTCCGCGCCGCCCATTTCTCACACCTCGCCCCGTCTCGATCTCCTGGCATCTCCTCGTCGCCACTCAAGCACTCCGATTCTGGGTTGTCCACTTCGTCCACCTCTCTTCAATCCTCGCAGATCTGCGGCCCAGCAGGCTACAATCTTCTTTGAGCGAAACGGTAATTTCCGAAATGACAAATGTCGCCCCACACTGCTGATAGAGTATCTTCAGGCCGATCCATCCAAATTGGCGTTTTTCTTCAATTCTTTTCGTGTCAAGCGCCTCACCGACTATAGCATCTTTGCACACAGCAACAATCCCAGGCTCGATTTACACACAATAATCCCCTCACTCAAACACTGCCACCCTTCTCGATTTCTCGGCCGGATAAATCGCCAGAGCTCAGAACGCGTGCCTCAAAGGTTTGTTGCCTCTGCCGCATGGCTTAATCTTTGAGACAAGCATATGACTACTGGCAGGATCAACAGGTAGCCCGACCTTGGCGTCGACCCTGAGAAAAAGAATCTCCCAAAAACCCAAGGCGCAAGCGATTCTCTCCTTCACCGCCTTCCTCCCCGAAAGGGAGAGTCGGGATCGGATTGCGCCACAATGCGCCGAGGTGGATGGAGGTGATAACCTCTCCCCGAGATCGACGATCCTCCGGCGTAAGAACTCGACTTCGGGACCGAATGTCTTTGTAGGTAGCCGGTTCCTTCTTCCGAGCCCAACTTCGGCGCCCGACCGTAAGACCCAGGGTTGTACATATAGGATAAAATGAAAGTATATCTAAATTGTGCCTAAGTTTATCTTAGTCATGACTATGTTTAGCTAGTTATGGTTAAGTTGGAGGAAAATATAGAGTAACTTTTGGTGTGGTAGATGAGAACTACTATTTTGTTGTTTAGTATGAGTCAAGGAATAGATTCCATCACATGGGTATCTTGACTTCCCTTGACTTGGACTAGTTTTCATTGGTTGGACTTGGTGAAGACCCTTAAATCTAGGGTTTTAGATTGACTTGGTACACTAGAAGTCAATTAGGAGTAGTTGGGCTTCTAGAAGATCCAAGTGGACCAATTGCATGTTGCCATGTACCCTTTTCATTGGGGTTTGTGATCTCTACCCTCGTTTAAACTTGGTAAGAGGAAGTTACATGGTGATTACTTGTAGTTACTTAGGGTAAGATTCTAAGTAGTATAAATAGAGAGGTTGAGAAGCACCTCTCAAGTAGTTTTTCAATGGAAGTTAGTTTTGGGAGGAGATAGTATGGTGATCTTAGTTTTAGGGAGCTTGGTTCTTGGAGATGTCATGTTCGGAGTGGAACCTTGATTCAATGAAGACTTTGATTACCAAAGTATCCCTTTCCTTTTGAGTGATATCTTACTCTTGGTGATAATGTGCATAATAGAGCTTGGACTTTGAGAGTTTGTGTAAGAGTGAGCAATAGGATCATGGGCAAAGGGTGGGACTAAATCCTTCTAGATTCATGATGAGCTTCCAAAAAGCCATCGGAGGTAAACCTGAGAGAGAGTCAGCCTCGAGGTCACATTTTTGGTTCCGTTGCCGGGACCTCAGCCTAGAAGGAGAAGAGATGTTCGAATCCAGTTTATTGCCCGTGAGAGAGTTTAACGATGAGAACTCATATGGAGAGGACTGTGGGGGAAGAGCGAACCGAGATCATGATGCATAGTAATGTACCATTTGTGTATCCGTAGTGTTATATGATAGCCCGGAAGTTATTTTGTACATTTTGTTTACTTAAGTGTTGTTTGGGATGAGGCGAGAGTGCTATAGTATGTATTTGGGAGGAAAACTTTATTTTCCAAAGTTTTTTCCGATAATTTTATTGATTTTAGATTAGTAGATGGGATACGTTTTGCAATTTGAAATAACAGTCATATCATGTCTAGATCAAAAGTTATGATGTTTAGAATTTGCTAGGGTCTTGACGGTTTTGAAAGATAGCTCGGGAAAAAGTGTACAGAGTTTATCAATTCGTGCAAGAATTGAATCAGGATTTGAAACTTTGCACGATTGTATATCAAGAGCTAAGATACATGTGGGTTTAAATTTCGTTGAGAGATCATTTTATAGAGAAAGTTATGATACCTGAAGTATAGGGGGTATAAAAGTGAGCAAAACTGCTTTTTACTTTTCAGATTTACTTTTTTCCTTGTTTATGGTCATTCCGAGAGAGTGAGTGCATGAGTGTTTTGCATAGTGAGGATGACTTGACACTCATTGGAAAATGGGAGATCAACCTCTTTGGAAGATCCGCTATCTAAGATACCTCAAGGGCTGGACGTGATTGTTTCAGCGGATTCGAACACGAGGGAGTTCAGAGTGGAGTTTGAAGAGAGGACACAAAAAAAGTTCCCCGAGAGCGAAACGTGAGAGTTGCTTCTATTGTGGAGAGGAGGGACATAAGCTTGTGAGTTGTCCTTTGAGGACCAAAGATCGGAGGTTGAGAGAGAGACGAAACGTGGGAGAGCTAAACCTTCATCCGGGGACCATCATCTCCCCATGAATCCAAGAGTGGAAACTATTGTGAAAATTGTGGAGTGACCGGACTTCCCTTAGGACACGAGTGTAGTGGCGTGAAAGCTCTGTTGGAGTCACTAGTGGAGGGCTTTGAAGATAAATTGAGTGCAGATACCTAAAAGTTGAAATCTCCATGTGGCTCAAGTTCTAACTGAAGATGGAGATCATTTTCAGAATGATCGAGAAGATGTCGATGAGGGTAAGGCTCATAGTGTGTTTAGAGAGGAGAGAGCCATGGCAATCTTGGACCAACCAATTCCGTTCATTTTGCCATTGATGAATTACTCTAGAATGGAGCTAGTTTTGTTTGTGTTGTATTAGGGGAGTCCCGTGATAAATTTCCAACAACAACGACAAAAGGAGTTGGAAATGGGGAAGCTTCCGTGTGTTCTATGGGAGAGAGAAAGAAGATGTAGAATCTTTTGTGAGAGACTTCAAGAGGGCATGCATAGGAAACAATGAGAGAAGGAAACCCGAATGGGCTATCCTTTTGCCCGACTTCTTGGAGGATTCTGCATTGAAGTGGTACAATGAGTACAAGAAGGAGCATGTGGAGGAAGACACTTGGGAGAGTTTGACGGAGAATCTTGTTGAAAAACTTTCTTCCGGATGAAAGTTACGAGAAGCTGATGTGTGAAGTCACCTTTTGAAGCAAGGAGAGAGTGAGAAGGTGAGATCATACGTAGAGAGAACGGAGAAGCCGAGTCACGCTTTTCGTGTGGTGTTGAGAAAGAGTGGAGGCAGGTCGAGCCAACCATGGTGGGGATTGTGGCGATGTTGACAAAGAACTTCATTGGAGGTTTGAAGCCTCAGATTCAAGCAAGGTGAGATATGAAAAGCCCTCTTCTAAGGTTGAGGCTATTCGCATTGCTATTCGAATGGAGGAGAGCCTAGAAGACGATGATTCTAGCTTGGTGGCTAGAGAAGCATCACCACCGTTGTGGTTAGAATGGCAACTCCTAATTTGTTGCCGCGCCAAGAGTAAATTCTCCAAAGGGTAGACTTGCACCATGAGTTGAAATCTATCACGTAAACACTCGCTGATCTCAAGATTAACGTAGTACAACTATGGGAGAGGAGGAATCGAGGGAATGTAGGGGGAGGATCTAGAGGGTATGGGAATTATCCTCCAAAGGAAATCCACCACAAGGGAACTTCACAGTTTCATGCTTTAGTTGTGGAGGCCCTCATTTCCATTTAAATTGTCCTAATCCTCGACAACATGATGGAGTTAGACACAACAATTCTACTCCTGCCCAAGTCAATCGAAGGATAAGGGAGTAGCGTCTATTGATGTGTTTTCATCGCACGCTTGAGAAGGAGAGAGCTCTATAAGTTCCAGAGTTGATATTCTTGCACCTAGAAGAAGAGAGCAAGATTTGCAGAGGAGTCCATCTCAATGGAAGATCAATAAAAGCCCGGAGCACTCGATCCGGTGGTGTGAGTCAACCGAGAGCACCGAGAAAAAGTTGGGAATGGATGATTTCTCCATTTCATCTACCCACTCAAATACGACGTGGTGGAGGATGTGGGGAATCAAAAAGCCAATATAACCGCTTGCACAATTGATTGCTCTAAATCCTACGATAAGAAAGGAGTTGAGGGAGGCCTAAGCTCCAAAAAGGACCAAGAAGTGACGATCCAAGGGGAAAGCTTCCATGGCTTAATGTTGAGTAGGAGTAGTGGATGCCGCTTGCCCCGGAGGTATGCACTCAGGCTTCAAGATTGAAATGCCTTGATTAATGGACGTGATGTTTCGGATGTACTAGTGGATGGTGGATCTCGTGTGAATGCCATGTCGAACGTTTGTTGAAGAAGTTGGGGATGAAGCTTTCAAGACCTTCCAACATCATTGTTGGGATGGCCAACAAGCAAAAGGTGCGACCCATTGGAGTGGTGGACAAGGTGGTGGTAAGTGTGATGGGAGTTCAAACCTTGTTGTCCTTTCAAGTGCTTGAGGAGGCTAGCTACGACTTGTTGTTGTTAGAAGACCTTGGTTGAGGGCCGTGAGGACAACTGGATCGGGTGGCATAAGGGTACCACCTTTATAGGGCGAAAAAACCATCGAAAGTGAAGCTGTCCCTCTCACAAGTGGCGGAGGAGCGGTCTCGCACTGGATAGACCTGCGAGTGATTACTGAGAGTCCGAGAGTGAAGAAAGTGGTAGTTTTTCGAGAGGTTGACACCAACATGTCGATCGATGAGGAGACATCATCGAAGATACCTCGGACGATGATGTTCAAGTTCAAGTTCTTCTTTGCAATGGATTTACTTCCTAAGGCGGGGGTGGTGAAAGATCCCGACAAGATGAAGATGAGTGAAGATGAGATAACTCGTGCTCTCCACTCTCAAGTTTGGTCCCAAAGGTTACTATGGAGGAGAAGTCAAGGTTCTTGGATATATTTCGAAAATATATCCATGTCTTTTTGCCTTTAGCTACAAGGATTTGAAGGAAGTAACCTTAGAAACTCATCGCATTGAGTTAGAGGAGAAGGCTCGTCGAAGACGTCGAAGCAACGTCGGATAAATCCACCAACGGCCGTGGTGGTCAAGGAGGAGATCGACAAGCTAAAGGATGCGGGTTTCATCTATGAGGTAGAGAATTCTGAATGGGTTTTCTCCTATTGTGATAGTCAAGAAGAAGAATGGTAAGCTACGTATGCGTAGATTACAAGAAGTTGAATGTCACAAAGAAGGATTACTATCCTTTACCTTCATAGATGAGATTCTAGAGGAGGTGGCAGGTCATGAGTGGTATAGTTTTGGAGATGGTTATAGTGGTTATAACCAAATTCAAATTGCTCTAAGATCAGCTCAAAACCACTTTTACCACGCCATGGGGAACTTTGCCTTTAGGGTAATGCCCTTTGGTCTATGTAATGCTCCAAAGAACTTTTTCAGAGGTTCATGAACAAGGTGTTTGAACCTTTTATTGGGAAATATGTGCGAGATTTCATAGATGATTTTTGTGTTTACGGGAAGAAGGAGGATCATTTTGATCATTTGATCAAAATTCTACAACGGTTGGAGAAAGCCAAGGCCTCACTCAATCCAGAAAATGCATTTTTGGATGTGAGGAAGGTTTGTTGTTAGGGGCACATCATCTCCAAGGATGGGATAGCGGTGGATCCAGAAAAGGTGAAACGCATCCTCATTTTACCTTTTCCGTGACGTTGACCAAGTTGAGGTAGTTCCTTGGAATGGTGGATACTATCGGCGTTCATCTTTCCTTTCCAACAAAGCTTATGCCTTGACGGTTTACATGAAGAAGGGACGGATTATGATTTAATCCTCAAGGATGGAGAGGCAAATGGTATGCTCGAACTTTAGGAAGGCTTGGTAACGGCTCTATTTTAGCCAAAACCAAATTGGGGTAAACCTTTCATTCTCTATTAACGGATGCATCAAACATTGCTATAGGATGCACTCTAAGCCGGTTAGATGAAGATAGCCATGATCATCCAATTGCTTATGCTAGTAGACAGATGGTGCAAATGAGAGAAATTATTCAGTGGACTGAAAGGGGAGGCTTTAGGGGATCTTCTCACTCAAGAAGTTTCGACACTATCTATTGGGAGGGAAGTTTACTATCGTTATCGACCACAAGGCTTTGAAGTACATTTTCAACAAGCCTAATCGAGGGTAGGATAGCCGGATGGAAGTTGTTATCGCGGAGTTTGATTACATCATTGAGGATCGACCGGTAAGAAACATGCCAATGCTTGATTTGATGTCTCGAGCATACGATGAGGAAGGAGATCAACAGTGGATGATACATTTCCGCATGAGGATTTTGCTGATGATGGACACCATAACAAAGGTACCGGCTGAATACAAGGGATATGGGATTTCATCTCGGAGGGAGAGTTTCCCCAAGGCATGCATTCACGGGAGAAGAATGCATTGGTGAAGCGATGTGAACCTTATACCATCATAGAGGACGTGTTGTTTCATCAAGGAAGGAGATGGACTACTGTAAGGGTTGTTGGAAGGGGAGGAGTCAATTCAACTTATGAAGGAGTTTCATGAAGGCTCGGTATGTGGAGGACATTTTGCGGGAAAGGAATCTTGCATTTAAGATCCTAGATGCAGCTATCATTGAAGGGCATTTTCAAAGATTGTGTGAATTTTGCAAGAGTTGTGATGTGTGTCAAGCTTTTGCTAAAAAGTCCATGAAAACCCCTCCTTTGACATCAGTTCCTATTTTAGGTCCTTTTGAAAAAGTGGGGAATAGATTTTGTAGGACCCTTGAATCTTACTCCTCGGGGTAACAAGTTCATTGTGGTAGCTACTGATTATCTAACCAAGTGGGTAGAAGTTAGACCTCTAAAATCTACTAGTGAGGAAGAAGTGGGTAGATTTCATATGAGAGAGGATAATAACTAGATTCGATGCCCTCTAGAAATTATATCCGATAGAGGTGGTGAGTTTGTTGGAAGCATTATACAAGCCATGCTAGGTCATTTCTCCATCAAGGCACGGGTGACTACTTCCTACAAACCAAATGCTAATGGGTTGGCGGAGAGCGAACCAACTATACGCTTTTGCATGATGTTGGCCAAGGATGCGAGACATGGACGGGGAGCAAGCAAAATTGGGACAAAAGGCTGCATGCTATCTTGTGGGAGTATCGGACGACTTGGAAGACATCAATGGTACTCACCTTTCCGTATGGTATATGGTGTCGAGTCAAAAGCTTCCAATTCAATTTGATTTGATTTAACCTTCTTAACTATCCAACGGAAGTTAAAGAGGAAGAATGGGAGAAGCTATCAAATCAAGATGTCAACAACTGTTGAGCTGGAGGAGGCTCGAGCCGTGGGCCATGGTACGTGTGGAGCGGGCTCAACAATTGCAGAAGAAGTATCATGATAATCGATTTGGGACGAAGAAGATGAAGATTTTCAAAAAGAAGGTGATTGGGTAATGCTTACGATTCCATTAGATATAAGAGAGCAAGAAAGAAATTTCTTCCAAAGTACTTTGGTCCTTTCATAGTTCACAAGGTGTGGGGAAACTTTACTTACGATTTGAAGGAGTTGGGAGGACGACATTTTGACCGGGTGAATCACGACAAGTTGAAGCCGTTTCATCGACGATCAGATTCTTTCACTCCGAGGACGGAGGAAATCTTGTCCGGGGGTAAATGTAAGACCTGGGTTGTACATATATAGGATAAAATGAAAGTATATCTAAATTGTGCCTAAGTTTATCTTAGTCATGACTATGTTTAGCTAGTTATGGTTAAGTTGGAGGAAAATATAGAGTAACTTTTGGTGTGGTAGATGAGAACTACTATTTTGTTGTTTAGTATGAGTCAAGGAATAGATTCCATCACATGGGTATCTTGACTTCCCTTGACTTGGACTAGTTTTCATTGGTTGGACTTGGTGAAGACCCTTAAATCTAGGGCGAGATTGACTTGGTACACTAGAAGTCAATTAGGGAGTAGTTGGGCTTCTAGAAGATCCAAGTGGACCAATTGCATGTTGCCATGTACCCTTTTCATTGGGGTTTGTGATCTCACCGTTTAAACTTGGTAAGAGGAAGTTACATGGTGATTACTTGTAGTTACTAGGGTAAGATTCTAAGTAGTATAAATAGAGAGGTTGAGAAGCACCTCTCAAGTAGTTTTTCAATGGAAGTTAGATTTGGGAGGAGATAGTATGGTGATCTTAGTTTTAGGGAGCTTGGTTCTTGGAGATGTCATGTTCGGAGTGGAACCTTGATTCAATGAAGACTTTGATTACCAAAGTATCCCTTCCTTTTGAGTGATATCTTCTTTCTTTGATAATGTGCATAATAGAGCTTGGACTTTGAGAGTTTGTGTAAGAGTGAGCAATAGGATCATGGGCAAAGGGTGGGACTAAGTCCTTCTAGATTCATGATGAGCTTCCAAAAAGCCATCGGAGGTAAACCTGAGTGAGAGTCACCGAGGTCACAGACGGAGATCGGCTCGGCGACACTTACCTCTTCGAAGGGAAATTCGGCGGAGGGACCCGCACCCGATGCAAGAGGGTCTCGAGAGAATGAAAAAGTTTTATGCTTTCTCTCCCGAACTCGGTTCAAAGTTCGCGAACGCCCAAAAAGGTGGACAAAAAAATCTCTTCCAAAAACCCAAGGACTCTGTCTTCGGGACCTGAATGTCTTTGTAGGTAGCTAGTTCCTTCATCCGAGACCCTTAACAATGAGTATTGGATCTTCGCAGGGACCCCAAAGAAAAAAACATGTTCATCATTGAGGTCGGATCCTCCGTCGATGTGTTTTTGGATGAAAGGAACCTCCGTCCAGAACAGAGGTCGGTATGCATGTTTGACAAGGGGTATCCGCACTCCGACGCAAGAGGATCTTGAGAGAATGAAAAAGCTTGCGCTTCTCTCCCTAATGAACTCGATTGAGGTTTGCGAACGTCCATGGACAAGCCGTTGCGCCGCCACTGAGACGACAACAATTTCGGAAAACTTCGGCACACACAACACTTGCTCCTGTTGTCCAACGTCCGCGAAACACTTTCCGATCAGTTTGCCAGACCGACGAAACGCCCCAGACCGGAGTTGGAATCACCGCGCTGGCACCAGACTTGCCATCCAATGGATCCTGGTTAAGGGATTTAGATTGTACTCATTCCAATTACCTAAACCTCTAAGACTAAGCGCTAGCCGACACCGACTAGTTGACTCTAGAGAAAATTTTCACATCTGACTACAAAACACTTGGTAATTTACTCGGTCAGCTCCGAGGGGACCAGCAACCCTAAACCCAAGGGAATAACACTTACCACGAACAGTCTGAACTCTTGAAGGAGGGGCGCAATGTTACACTTCCCAAGCACCCGAAATGTACGGGTAAGACAATGAGTGAAGAGGTGAACTAGATGCATTAACTTGAACACATTTACGACAGCTTGATAACATGATCGAGCAAGTCTGCCAGGATGTGAAGGTGTAGTTTGCAAAGATTTTAAGAGGGTTGGTAGCAGTGTAAGAGATGAATTTTGAAAGTGTGAAGATGAACAACCTTCGAAAGACTAAAAAAGATAACTTCATCCAGCCTCTTTACAAGGTAGATTTCATAACTGAAACATGTTGATTTAACCTCAAAACTTCCTCGTTGACAGCATTTAAAAGATAGAGATGCCAGCATGAAAATCATATCCCCGCGATGAAGTCCTTGAAGTATTCATCAATATTGAGATAGAATTTAGTTTACGAATCGATGACGACTCAAGTCCTCAAGCGTTACTGAAAATGTCTGCCTTGTAACATTCACTGAACAAATTTCTTCTAACATTTATTTAACTAAATCTTCAGGCTATGACAAGTTTATTGCAATAACTACAATTCTTCAGCTACAGAATCTATTCTACCGAGTCTCCAACAAGTAACATCGTGTTCAGTCAGACCGCTTGATTGAAGGATGAGAACGAACTAAGGCTGCACAAGATTCTAACCCTGACATCCTTTCTTATCATTCGGCTCCTGGAGAGAAGTTCCACTTGCATACAATGGCAAGCACCTTGGGACCATCCAGCACTTCTGCGTGTCACGAACTAAACTCACAAAAAGGGCATGAGTTAATTCTATCTGTGGTAACAATTACCTTCTAGGGAATGGAAACATCCACCATCATGCCTCTAGGATCATGCAACTGCAATCCTTTTTATCATCTTGGAATTATATGTAGTATAAAACTTTGATCCAAATATAAAACAACGTGCTCATAAATATTGCAGTAAACTTTTATAATCACATAGATACATTGCTCACACAACACTCTCCTGGTTGGTCGAAAAACAAAGTTTGTTGACCGAGTCGTTCGAACTCAAATCCTCTCATTCTGATTTCCTCACGGTAGGATTTGTCCGCAAAGTCCACAGGGGTGATTTCCCACCCATCGTTGAAAACCCGCATCGATTTGATGTTAACCTGCGGTTTACATACACCCAGTTCAAACTATTAACTCGGTGTTATGTGCTAGCGTATCCTCCCTTATGGATTCATCTAAACCTGTCCTCTACAAATGAAATACCGTAGAGGTAAACTCCAAGGAAAGTCGGGTTTAGCCCAACTGAATTTCCGTCTTATTAACGTGTTCTAAATTGCTCAAACGCGATTCATGATTCAGAATTACCTGCGAACCAACTGTAGCACGTATAAATAGAGCACCATCAAGGACTAGGTTTTCCAGAGTCACGTTGTCACCGTCGAGCACTAACGTTGACTTCTGAGAAATTTGACAAAGGCCTTTAACTTTTCGTTTGACATCACAAAATGTCAGTGCCCATTTTGGACTCCAGACAAGCCGTGGCCATACCTCTACCTCTTGGCCATTGTAAATCTCTATCTTTGGGCCTTCGATGTTCACACCTGCCTGTATTTGCAGAGCAAACAAATCAACAGAGAATAAAATCCAAAGTATCAACCCTTCGATACTGATAAACATTTGGTATCTAAATAACAGTAGCACGGTCAGAGGGATAAAGCGCCGATAAGGGATCTCTACAGCCTCGTAAACAGAAAGAGCACATCAACAACACTCTCTATCAGGTACATCAGATTTCAGTTACAAACCTCACCATAATATAGTGTAAAATAAGTAGCTCAGGTCGCACAAGACTCTGTACTATGACACAAATAGCCTTCAAGATTTATCATTTCAGTCATCGATCTGGTCGCAGATGAAAGGAAATGAAAAGTGCCAGTCCTAATATTCAACAACATCAAGGATTACCTTTTGAAAAATCATGCAATTCGCCCTGTAGATAGCCATCTCCCCCGACGTTGCACTGTGGAGAGGATTGCCTCGCGGTACCTGTTCCACAACGGTAGAGTAATTGAACATATGAAAAATAGTAGTGATTCATTGATAGTTGTGAGCTCACACTCCAGAAATTATTCAATGCAGCCATGAAAGAAACATGCACACTGCAGAGACTTACTTTTGCGGCATCTTCTGGGTTGTTTTTCACCGGAGCATAAGCCAACCAAGTGTCAAGCACCTATAAAAAACATAATCCTTGCAAGATTCAAAAGGCTGCTGAGTTCATACTGCAGAATTTTGCCAGAATCAACGATTTTCGTACGGTAAAAAACTGACACTAACATGCTCAAAAAGTAAATACGTTCATAATCCACCACCCTATGGGTATAGAAGCAGATTGGCCATACATACTGTGAGAAGTCACTATATTCAAAATACTGATTGCGAACTTACTGTAAACCCAACCTTCGCTGATGAAGGTAATGTTCGCGGATAGTCTTGCATCATGCATTCCAATCTTGTGGATGATTTGAAGGATGTTTTACTTGCATCCTTGTACCTGAAATGACAAGTTTGCAGCATCAGCAGTGTGCAATCCAATCTCTCCCAGCTTTCTCTTGAAGTATACCTGACACGCGTTGTGTAGAACAAACTTCCAGATATGCATAGCCTAGCTTTTCAGTATTTTGAACCTCAAACACAGGTATAATAGAAACTCCGCAGAATATGCAAGTGGTTTCAGATAAACGCTTCAACACTTTGAAGATACAAGTCGTCATGAGCACTTCTGGGTGATCTGCTTACTTGGGGTTAACAAATTCGACAATTGCTCCGTTTGTTTTGGAGAGCTCCTCAATGTATGAACTGAGCTTCAAAACAAGCTGCACATGAAACCACGTTCCGGCTTCTTACCCAAAAAAATGGTTTCATGCCTAATTGTGTCAACCTAAGAAACTTGGTTTCTGTTCTGTATAAGACATTTTTAAGTTTTTAAATAAATAGGTGTCCAAGTCCAGAGATTCTTAAAAGTACACAGATGTTTCAACGTCACCTATGTGGGCATTCGTCACACTGTCCAAAACTGCATATCTTTTCATCTATGTGGCAAAATGTCAGCAATGGCAGCTAGGGCAATTCTGATAGGTACCAATGAGAATCATTCCAAGAATAAAAAATTCACGTGAGCAAGTTTACAAACTACTTTCAACTCTACCATACAACTCCTTGTGTATGACGCTCATGAAATGATGATTACCTGGTTGATGTTTCCAGGAAATGGCGAGAAGCCCGTTTCATCGTTAACATCTCCTTCAGCATGACCGGTGGCACGTAGAAGGGGATCCAGTTGATTGTACTCAACATTGATAACCATTTCTGAACCTGCACCCGAAATTTTACTGAAGATCAACGATGGAACATTTATCAAATTTGTACGTTGAATGAATCCTTGAGATAGCCCAATCCATGCAAAAGGGTTCTGTCCCATCTGAAAAAATGTTAGAATTTTCTACATAATGAGAAAGAATGGGAACTTGAATGCCTTGCTTTTCCAAATAATCTACGTCGTTCAAATTATGATCTTTTGAGCTAATAATGAGAAGAATCTGAGTTTAAGATAATAGTTGTCTTGTATCAGGCCTGTAGCTTTGTAAGTGCAGCTCCACTTACAAAGCTAAACTAATAATTAATACTAAGGTAGAGGATGACACCACGTCATCCTCTACCTTAGTATTTCAGATAATTAATCAGTTTGGATGACAATACCGATATGTTTGTGATCTCTTGTGGACCTGTGTTTCTAGCCGATCCCCGGTCATCTAGCCAGACATAAGGAATGAATGGAAGCTCAAGCGGCTTAAAACAGCTGAAAGCCTAAGCAAGCAGAGAAGACTCTACAGAAGTATTTGCCCAGAGCCTGAAAACGATGGCCCCACGCCCTAGCTGAGTGGTACTCAAGCAGAAGAGAAAAAGCGAGAAAGCCAGCCCAGAAGGTACACTCATTCTAAACATATTTCTAAGATAAGGTTGAATATCAACACAGCACAGACTTCAGCATGAAAGTACATAAACGAGCAAGGAATGTCATAAAAATAGTAAGAAGAATGTAATCTGCAAGACCCACGAAATAGGCAAATGGTATATGCAGAAAATTTACCAGAATCGCACACAGCAAGCATGGAGACATCACTGAGAAGTTCAACAATATGACGTCTTCTTGATTTGAACATATGCATGGGATTCCTCCATCAAGATTACTACTGCGGCAGACATTATATGTGAGCATGTCCTTTTCTTCTTCATGGTAGTAATTTCCTAGGTTGCTCAGATGATTGAAGATGCGGCGGAGGGGTGAGGGAAGCTGATATAACAATACTCATTAAGACGGGGAATCTTCGCGTACGAAATGCTTCAAAGGACAAATACAAGTACATGGACAAGGGGATTGATTGGAAGTTCTATCCTTACCATTTTCCTGAGTGAGCCTTGCTATTCCACCAATGGCCTCCTTGGCTTTGCGGTTGACAGCAAGCGAATTCACGTCCAGGTCTTTCAAGGCACTTACACCCAGCGACGCTGGAATGCCCTGCTTTGTCAAAATGCACATGAAGAATTGTATAAATAGACCATCTTTAAGAAAAATCCAAGTTAAGTCACCAGGATGTCTGCGAATAAAACAAGTTGAAGGCTTTGTCCAATGTGCAGTTTTGAATACATCAGAGAGGAACCAGAACTCCAACCTTGAAAAGCAATCCGTTGGTGTCTTGGAAAAAGAGCACCCACTTAACACCAACTTCCTGCCTGAGTTCCGAAACAGAGAATAAGGGCCTATATTGTATTCTTGGAGCACATGACTAGCCTCCAGCACAAAATCAATGCATGTTGCTCCAAAGCTGTTCCCTTTCACTCGTTATTCTTGTTTATCAATCTATGATCTTCAGGCTATGCCTGGAAAAGACAAATGAGCGCTGTTAATCTTGTTAGAAGAGAGCAGCACTTTCATCCTTTTCGAAAGCGAAACAGGTGCGATGACAAACCATCTTGAGAGAACCCCATTACTGAAGAGAACGTTATGAACATCCCCGTGCCCATGAGGTTTGGTCTGAATTGAAACAATTTCGCGGTTAGCATGGCTTCAGCTTTATGTCTGCGAAAGCAACTGAAAGCTAAGAAATGGAAACCTCAGCAGTTGGGCTTGAAATACTGCTGACAAAGTAGAACAAAGAACTGGGCCATATGAAACAGCGTACGGCTCAACCACCTCTTGATGTAAAGAAAAGATTTCCGAAGTTCCTGTGGTTAGTAATTCAGAAGTAGTGATCAAGCGTCCTTAATGAGTGTATTGCGTCCTGAAGTGCGTTGGTAACACTACTGATCATTGTCTCATAAATTTTCCTCTTCATGTATAAATTTGAAATGTTTATTCTCTTGCAAGAACAGTCAACAATCGAAACTGTACAATGAATGTACTGTTTTAATAGCCCTGGCCGATTGTGTCTCTCATATGAGGCAGCCGTGTCAAATTCCCGTTCATACAACAACAGATGAGAAAGAACGTCATCTCAAGGTCTAGAAGTAGTCCAACTACAATTGAGCATGTCCAATTTACCTGGATTAGGAAGCTGTCGGAAGGATCCATCGCTATGGAAGCATCATTGTCACTTAAACAAGCGACCTTCTCCTGCAAAAAATTGTTATGAGAAAATAACGCTCTTAATAATCTTACCTCGAATCCAAACAAAACCTACCTACCTACCAACCACATTAATTTAGCCGCCGTAAACCTTCAGTAACTATTTTGACTTTGTTCCAATGGAGATTCTGGAAGATTCTGAAACTGTAAACATTAGTATCCGTCTGTCACAGCTTGAAGATCACATCTAGCTTGCGGTGAATAGCAAGAGATGGAGAAGATGAAGAAGAAGAAACGGGAGGACACGAAGCAGGAGGGAAGAGAGGGGACAGTTTGAGAGCGAAAAGCTGTATTTGTCCCTATAGATGAGGTTATGTCGAAGTTTCCAAGTGTCAACGAAGAAACCTTTAACAATCACCTGTTTGCAATGGCAGCCCCAAAATTTTTACTTCAAGAATGTTGAAAGATGTACAGAAGATGTTAAAACTAGCCGGCAATTGACAGTCAGCCTGTATAACGAATATAGGAAGTACCAACAACTTTCTAGACGCCATGCAAGTTGATTTTCAAATCTCTAGAAGTTACAGTTTCTTTAAAGAGTTACGCTGAGGATCTCCTGAGCTCTTAGTTAATTGTTCCGACAATTCCATACTTTCCTCTACCAGCAGAGATCCTGGATTACCGTACTATGAGAGGCAGTTAGCTTTCTTAGCTGATTAGACAGCCATACGACAATAAGTGGACGGGTGCATGCCAGAATAGCGGACCTGCTTCAAAAGCACAATCTGGTCAGGCAGCATCCCAAAATTCTTTTTAGTCTCCAAAAGCTCCTGCGTATGTCGATGTGTATCATCAGATGTCATGATCACAAGTGGAATTGGTCTAACTCTTGTGCTCTGACCTGCATGCACAATATGGCAAATTCACATATCAGATATTTGGTCCTGAGTAACATACAGAAAAATGCTCTCGGGAGCATTTCTCAGTTCTATCGACTAGCAATATTAAGTATTACATGATATATCAACTAAGTAAAGCTGATATAGCAGCTATTTCATCAAGATCTAAGGCTTAAGTCCATGTATTCAGTGTGAAATCTCTACTGGGTAATCTCTCTTGTACACCGAAAGCTTCACAATGCTAAAATTAATATAACCTTTGCTTCTGAGACAAACATAACCTTTGCTGTTGGCGTCTTGAAGTGCCAAAATGGTTTTGATGTAAAGTTGCAGAAACGAGGTCTCGGTTGTTGTTTCAGATGGTAAAGCAACCTGCCAGGACTTGGAATTATGACCCATATTTCATTGATATGATAAAAGCCTGATAAGCATATACCCTAATCAAACTTGCATAGTAGCAAACACTCATTGTTGGTATAGAAACCTTATTAACCTTTCATGACCCTTCTTTCAGCGCCTCACTACCTTTATTCCACTATATCCGAGGCGTTCCCCTAGTCCACCGGCAACTAGGACAAACGCACTGTGTTGTGCCTCCTTCACACCTGCTTCTTCATACTGTATAAACTTCTCGTCTCCGTAAATAAGCTTTTCACCGTTTGGAACCTGACAACATCGATCAAGTAGATTACCAGCACTGCAAATTAGACAAGGTCGATTTCATCATATATACATTTCTTATTTTTTCGGGCAGGTTCTGCTGACCAAAAACATTAAATTGCAACGTTTATTTAGGAATGAAAATATCTTGTAGCAATATCAGTACTTAGACTGAAGGAAACTGATCCACTTTCCGAGGAGGTGCAAAAGAGAACCAATACACTTTCTTGAATTTCATACACTGGCATAATTTGAAGCTTTGCACATCATTTCAAACCTACTTTCTAGAATACTTTCAGGCTTGGTTCCAAAAGCAGAACTTACCGATGGAACATAGCCAGTGAAGGGGTTTTTTCCAGCCTTTGAATCGGCGAGTAGTTTTCGAGCATTGCGTATATATGCCGCTAATCCACCTAGATAATTTGAGTCCAACTTTGCCACCTGGATTTTAAGAGTAAAATCTTGAGATGTTTTCCACCTTTTCGTACATAAAAATGTAGGTGCAAATGTCTAATAAGGAGCACACAACCTACTGTTACTCAGTGCTAGGATACCAACCACATGGTCATCAAATTGTAAACGGGGGCACAGGGTAAGAAAATGCAGTCTGCAATAAAATAAAAGCATATCACATTGACCTTAAAAAGTCTGATTCAAGGTTTTCATCAAAACTACTCACTTGGTCAAAAAAGCGGAGCTTGTCAACGTCCCTATCACCAGGCAAGGGCCAATTTGTGAACAAATGAGCCTGTCCTTCCTCCATCAACATGCGTGCCAACTTTGTCTGCGCCATCAACCACGAACATGTTTGACTCACCGAGTATAAATGCTTATTCAGGGCCTAAAAGGTCGGTTCTTATGTGGTTGAATTACATCCTTCTTTGTGACCTGTATCCAGAACTACTCCATGGATCAAGACCTGCTTATGGTCGGTTTAAGACACACATAACGTTCTTCAGCATCTACTGTTAGAAAAAGCGCAAGGTCTGTTCCTACATTCTCTGTGCTTCGGCAACATATGGCATCAAGGATTAGAAAGAGACACTGGGCGGGATCCATCCTTATATTAGGCAAGTTCCTCAAATGAGTATCTCACACTAGAACCATGGTAAAATACATTTCAGGTTAAACCTTTAAAAAGGTTTGATCAAATCTATGAATCTGTGCAAATGAGAGCTGAATCAGAAAACATATTGGGCTGGTTGTGGTTGCTGGTAACAATAAACAACACCAATGATCTATGTTCTAGAGGCGGACAACTGCCCAAGGCTTAAAGCTAATACAGAGTACAATCGAGAGTCGTCCGTGTGCTTGTGCACATGTGCAGACTGTCGGAATTCAGACGAAGCTATAAATGCTGACGGGACGGATTGTGGTTACTACAAAACTTCGGCAAAGGCGAAACTGGCGATACTGAAAGAGACGTACATCAAAAGATCTTCTCAACATTCCAACCCCGTAGAAATGTAGCATCTTGCCGTGCATGCTTGAGAAACAGAGTTTCGTGATTCACAAACTTTCCACTCATAGTCAATCATGTTTAATTCACTTATTTTCTATAGAGATTACTACCTCTTTAATTAATTCCATCGCCCCGGGGATGAATAAAAAAAATTTACCCGGGTCGAAGACGCGCGACCAACGGGTGAAGAGTCCTATTTGGCATGACTGAAGGGTGGGTCAAAGAGATGTAGATTGACTGGAGCAGTACCTGAAGAGAGGAGAGGATCGAAAGGTTTGGGCCTAAAAATTCTCCTGCCCATTTCTTGCTATCGAGCTCCTCGA
Organism: Marchantia paleacea; assembly: GCA_014180765.2. NCBI lineage: Eukaryota > Viridiplantae > Streptophyta > Marchantiopsida > Marchantiales > Marchantiaceae > Marchantia > Marchantia paleacea. The sequence continues at coordinate 127,566 of MUAA02000117.1, forward strand.
AAGTCATATTTGCTCGCCAATTTCCGATGAATCTCCTTTGTTTAATCACGCACGTTCTGCTTGCTTTATTGATTACGCCTGGCCTCGGGACTTCGCTCTCGGTGATATAATTTCACTAAGATTTCGACTCCCCTGATTAAAGCAATATACATGTTCAGAAGCACAACATGGTCACACCTACCATAGTTCAAATTTGAAATATGAACCAACAACGATAGATGCGTGGATGCATTACGGTTCTTCTTATCGACAAGCACCCTCAAGGATTTTCCCGCCCATCATCGACGGATAGTGTCGTAATGAATATAGCCCATTTCCACTTCTTTCAGAATTATCACGTAATTGCGCAAATACTCGACAATTACAACCGTGATCCTACTTTACAGCGTGCTTCCAGCAGCTTAGCCAACAGTTCAAGTATAGCCCAGAGTGCAGAAGTACCTTCAGAGCTTCAACAAGTTTCCTGAAAGTGGAGCACAACGTCCCTGAGATAATTCTGGAAATGTGCGTCCCGAACTGGGGACAGCCAACCAGCTTGCTTAGGCCACGATAAGAAACAACAATTGACTAAAAAGTGCAGAACATAGGACATGCACTTTCAAGTAAGAAAGCAGACAGTTTATATGGATGCAGCTCTCCATAACAACTCCGCGACAAGATCGTACTCAACTTTACAGTCAATTTACGTCTACGGATGGATCCACCCACTACGCAAATGGAATCGACATCTGTATTTCCGCATACACTAGACTATTTGTGCTAATGTCTGGCATTGATGCGCGTCTATGCAAGGAGATTCGACGTAATACGTGACAGATCAAATATTGCAAATAGGACCCAAGATTCAGTGTCTGCCTAGCCCTGTACTGGGTTCCATGCTCGGCAGCTGAGAATGATTCTGAAATCAAGTTTGTAACGTAGTTGGAATTGGCGATGACAGAATTCATGGTTTTGGTGTGATCAAGGAGGAACCTCCGTCCTAAACGCAGTTTCAGCCTTCTCTACCATGCGGCAAGGGTTGAAGATTGGAGGCACAAATTTATCGTGAATACGAATTATCACCAACTGTTTGACCAAGTCCCAAGAACATCGCAATAATTTGTTACCGTTGTTCTATACCTGCCCATTTATATATATAATCCTCCCAGTTGTTTCGAAATGAGGTTAGAAGAGGTCAGGAAACAACTCCTCTCAAGTGGTACACAACCTTCCGTAAGTATTTCCTGGTGCTACGTCGTTTAGTTCCTTGGCTACGTTGTTATAAGTGAGCGCTTTTAGGATGTGTAAGACGAAGCGGTACGGAATTGTATTCCTAACTCACTAATGTTGAAAAGTAGGTGTTTTTCGTCTCTTGCCATCAGTACTTTTGCAGCACTGTGCTTGGCACTTATATCTATACTATGGTCAGGTTTAAAGTAGGGAACAAATATCCACTTCAAATTGAAATGCACATTGGTTTTGAATCAACACAAAGCTTGCTAACATGATAGTAAATGATGTTACATCAGAACAATTTTTTTGCAGAAAAGCTGTATATCTTTTATCACTTCTTCATGAAAGATTACCTAGCAAAGTAATTCCCTTGCAAACCTTCACTCTACGATACCAGTTGTTTAATTCGTAGTGGGTACTATGTTACAAGTGTTCCCACATAAGGGGACTACCATCTCCATCTCTTCACTGATGATCTCTCAATGGACGATCTTGCGTGATCTATTCATGAAAAAACTTCGAGCACTTGGATGTTCTCCATGAGTTCTCTCCAAAGATGGATCAATTTAACATCATATAGGCTTTTCATCGCAGTTTAATATTATTATTTCTTAGAAAAGATTCAAAGACATGATAGTAAATCCATTGCAAAACAAATTTCGAACCTGCATAGTAAATAAGTTCTATGCACTTACATTTTAATATTTTAATGGAATATTATCGTAGAATACAAATACATTTCAAATACATATCAGATTTCAATACCGATGAGAATCCAAGAAAAATCACATTTTAGAGGTTGACTATCTCGATTGGAAATATCAGTAAAATTTTGATAATTAACCTTTGCATATAATAACCATTATGAAAAAAATCTATCAAAATTATAGGGTCAATTGATTTTCTAAACTCAACAAATGGATACTCAAAACAAAAGTGCGACAAAAGTTACAAGTTACATTCATTTTGCCACTTCCATAAATAAAAGAAAGTAAATTATTATATCCATGGATACAATTGAAAAGGAATTACTTTATTGGAGATAACTTTCCTCTAATACTCATTCCTTTACTTGACTATACTTTGTACTATTCACACTGCAAGAACAACCAAAGATTGATTGTAGAAGATACATTTTATCAAAAATATAAATCAAATATATCAAGTCAATAAAATTTATATAATATATATATATATATATAAATAAAATTTATAAAAATTTTAATTAATTATGTCATTAGGGATGTGATATTTATTATGGCACGAGAGGATGGATACCTCACATTGAGGGAATGTTAGTATGACTCGGGTTAGGGCATGCCTATACTTGTTTATGGAGTATCAAATAATTATTGAGGATGTTGTGGTTACATATCATACACATGACATAATTTTGGATGGATGATTACCCATCCACTTGGATGGACGATGAGTGGAGCTACAATAGCCAAGGTCTCTAAGTATAGTCATATGCAGAGAGTTCATCTCTTTGTTCCTATAGACTTTGAGTTATATGAAGTTATGGACGTCGACTTCGACGTATTCGTGAGAGAGTGTGTGATAGCCTACCATACTAGATACAAAGTGTATCATTTTTTTAGCCTATTTTAGGAAGCGTATATTCATTGATTTACATAGAGCACTCGCTAGTGCAATCCATACGAAAGAATCACATTAGGTGATGATTCTTCAAATGCTCATGTAGTATGTAGACCATTTGAACTAGATAGTTTGGATTCCTTAGTTTAAATAGTACATATTTCCAATTGTCATGTTATTGGGATCTAGCCCCATCGTTACCCTTTGTTTCATCCTTGCAAGACTTGATGGAGTCTTCCCATACTTTTTGCTATATCACTCGGTTGCACTTTCATTAATTAAGAATATACATATATTCGAACAAATAATATATATATATATTAAAAATTCAGATGTGATCATAGCCGGCCAGTCCCTCCACAAGTCCAGTGTGGGGAATGGTCGTGACAACCTTTACGTGGATCAATGCTGTCAAACGTTCGGCGTTCCTGTAATGAATAATATTTCCAAATTCAATCACTTAAAGTCCAATTAAGGACAATATTTGGAAGAAGCGTTTTTCCGACGATTTATCCCGGCTTTTCTTCCGAGTAAAGCTAATGATCTTTTTCGCGTCAAAAATATAAATAAAATGGAAGAATCAACGTGGAACATTTGATTCTTGCTATATATATTTATATATAAACTTCAACGTTACTGTCATGGCTGAATCTGGAAAAGTTGACCCCTTATACCGTCAGAAACTTAGAACGAAGATAATCCAGTCGATTATGTAAACTTCGTCTTAACGAAGAGTGACGATTAGAACAAGATGGCTGACAGAATGGACAAAACGTTAATAAATGTCCTTATTTCAATCCATTATCAACCAGCACTAATGATGTGTTCATGTTTCAAAACGTGCTAAACTGCATAGTGAAATGAGCAACATCGTATTGAAATGAGCATTGCTGAATCTCAATTCTAAAGAGTTGAACCTGACTAGAGTCGTTAGCTTTTCTTTTACTTACCCACATACTCGCAAACCATTTAGCTTACAACATATGCTATGTTGTGTCACAGATGCATCATTGAAGTCCAATTGCGATTTAGGGTTTATATAGATTAACCTTTTGTATAGGGCTAGCCCCATGTTACCCCTTTGGTTTCATCCATGTAAGACTTGATGGGTATTCTCATACTTTTTGTTAGATTTACTTGGTTCATGAAAAAGAAAAGAAAAGAAAACTTTTCTATACCTCTTGCAAACCTTGTTAGATGAATCTTTGAATTATTGACCATAAGAATGTTCATTCAAATGTCCTTCAAGTGGGTCGGTTGACAAGCAGTTCATCACTTATGTTTTATTGTCATATGTATAAAACATTTATTTTGTCAAATTTTTAATCAATTCATGTAAATTTTGAACTAATTTATATACCTGATTTAAATGTTAAATAATAATAATCCTTTAATAAAAAAATAATTTTTTATCATATTAAAATAGCACAAACATAAAATCGAATTTATTTATCAAATTTTTGAATCATTAATTCAAAAATAATTTAACTTCAAATGTTCATTTAGGGTGTGATATGTCTTATTGAAATTCTATATGCAAACATAAAATATGTTAAAGAAATTTATAATATTCATATATAAAAACCTGATATTCAGGTTAAAGTACACAAAAAACTTTGGATTTATGGACGAAATTTTTGTCCATTTGCTACCGTGGGCTTGTCGTTGCACCCTCTAAATTCCTAGAGTACCTGTAGGTCCCGAGCGTAATGGAAAAACACCCTAAGTCCGTCTAGGCAACCTTTACAGACGCTTCGTGTACTATGGCAGATGGAGAATCTACCCATGAAGATGCTGCCAAACTCATTCTCTGCAAAGTGGGACTGTATCACAAGATTCACGATTTTCAACCTGTTGTGATTTAGCGCGTTTCAGCGCTAGCCCTTGCATTTGGCGCAATCCATGGTGCCTTTTCGAAGATCCTTTGCTCAATCGAGGTGGAGAATGTGTTGCGAAAAAAACTCAATTGCACGATGTCTCGACACATTCCAACAGGCTGAAGTCCCCAAGATCGCCTCGACGGTGCTGTGAAATATTAAGGAAGTTCGTATAGGGTCAGCCAGCACATGAACGCATATTAAAATAACTTGAGCTTTGAAAGTTTAGTCAAACTGGTAATCACACGTGCGATGGGAGCTGGATCTAATTGAAGGAGCTTCCGTTTACGGCTATGGCATGAATATGAGGTAGGTGAGAAGAGAGAATAGTGAGGAGTAAACGTCAGTTATAGCTATGTCTGGACTCTAATTGCATCTTTTGCTACTCCTTCAGGATGGTTGCAATTGTATCACATGTGTCCGGTCTCGTAAGTTGAAGGATTCTCTTCATCTGGGCTTCGGCACAATTATCGATTTCCCTCCTCCTTTAGTGTGACCTTGATGACTATTGCTGGCTTTTCACTCATCAAAGCCAATGACTCGCAGGCATATAAGAAACTCTAAAGTGCTCGTCTTAGCGAGGAACATCAAGGTACTGTCATGGAAACTGGAGTGCAGAGGTGGGCTGTTAACGTTGGTATGTGGAGCCCTTCTGAAGCACAGTTCTCCGGATTTGTTGGACTGCTACCTATTGCCGAGCGCCCACTTGTGTTGAGGTGAAATTGAGTAACTTTCTTTCTCGTCGCTCGACCCACATCGATGAAGAGTTCAGGACTCTGGTTGGTAGGGCTCTGCGTACGCCCAAAGAAGAACTTAAAACGGGAAAATCGTTCCATGGGATGCTTTGGGTCACGAATGATTTGTAAATCTAGATGCAAGACGGCTGACCGTCTGTTTTTTGTAACTGCGGTGGTACAGGTATGTCAAGTTTGAGGATAAAAAGAAAGCTCTGGTGAGCAGACTGTTACAGCGCAAGCTTGTACACTCACTCCTCGACATTGAGTACTGTGATATTGTCATTGAGCGCACAAGAGAAGGCAAGCCTTATCTGGTGTGTATCTTTCGCTCCGCAACTTTTTGATGTCAAATACATCGTACAAGGAAGATCTTCACGAAGACCGTAAGCATGAATCCTCACTGCACCGATAGTGGCTTCAACCGCAGTGGTTGTTGTAAAATGACTTCAGGCAACATAAGCTCGACGATCTACTGAAGATCTCAAGTAGTAGCCTTGTAAATTCAGGTTATCGTGGTCCTTGTGAACTACGTTAACCAGTTCCAGTATGACCCAACACGCAGCAAATGATACATTTTAGCGTTTTTAACAGCGGATATATGTTTCAGCTGCTCTCCGTCTCGACTGATATTTAATATTTGGGTTTCTTTCGTGACAGGCCAATCCAATTGACTGCTGTGAAATGCCGAATTTTAACTTCAACGTCAGTCACCAAGGCAATTTTGTCGTTTTGGCATCGGAGCCTCTCTGCATAGTAGGCGTTGATGTTATGACTCATCAACCAGTGGGGGAGGAGTCACCTGCAGCCTTTTTTAAGCCCTTCAGAAATTGTTACACTGATTCCGAATGGAATATGGTTATGAGCGCCGGAGCTGAACCTGTCGCTTTATTTGATCAATTTTACAGGTATCAAGAGCAGGAATCACATACCCCATCATCTATCTTTACGGGACTCGGTCAAGTAAATATAGATGTGTATGTCTTCCTGTAATTGAGTGATTGTAATGACCTGGATGCAAACTTCTCAGTAGGACACGAGGTCTCACAATTGTCAGTGATGAGAGTAAGCCTGAGCAATAATCTGCTTGCTTTTGAGAGTTGTTGATGATGCTAAGATGTGACCTAGTTGTTATTTACTGGATTGTCATCCAATCTGATTTTTCAAACATACGATACAGATTGTGGTGTTTGAAGGAAGCCTATATTAAAGCGATTGGAGTCGGGCTTGGTTTTGATCTGCTGAGAGCAGAGTTTTTCCATCCATCAGGAGACATATGGAGTGATGTTGCCCGTGTACGAATTGACTCTCAAGAGAAGGAAGACTGGAGTTTCTGTCTTCATAAACTGGGTGATGATCACTGGGTAAGTCCTGGCTGTTCGATTTTACAATTAGATAGTTAATGGAACATCAACATGTCTAAAAGATTTCAGCACCTACCTTCAGCACATTGCAAGAAGTTATTAGTAATTTGGGTTTGTGACTTAAAAGTATTGAGTTTTGCTGTATCGGGATTGTTTTCTGACTTCTCTTGTTCATTACAGGCATGCGTAGCCAAGGGGCCCCCAAAAGATGCAGTTGAGAGCTATCGGAAGACATTGAAAAGGATCAGCTTTGATTGTACTTCTCTTCGAGCTGCAGTGGAAGCATCTGAGAAAGAGTTCCGAATACTAGAAGTATGGGATCTGGTTCCACATAACTACAGAGTGGAGTTGGAGAGTTCTTGGGTATGACTTAGTGTTTTTATGTTAGAGAAAGTTCGAGAATATAAATGAAAGAGCAGGACCTCATAACCACCAGGCAAAAGTGGTGTACATCTGTTTGTAGAGTTTGAAAGCTTGGAGTAAACTATCTTGGTGAAGAATTTTGAAACAAAAATATAAAATTTGTTACCATTTTCTAGTCAATGATTAATAGGGAGACATTCATACAGTGAAAAAAAAATTATGCAATAAACTATATTGTGTTAGAATTTTTTTAAATCAGTAACTTTATCATTGTTATCATTTATCATATTTTATATACCAATTCTTTTGAAACTTATATTCTTTAGAATGTAATTTATTTTTTAAAAATTATGATAGTTTATGTTTCTCAAAATTTATTTTTCAACTAATATATATATATCATTGAAATTTTGTGTTGCAAATTTATATCTAGAAATATTTTCATTAAAAATTAACTATAATTGAAAATTGATTAGAGGGCTCATAAAATATATATTTTTAACATTAATGAATTCAAATATTGAAAATTATTTATTTTATTTAAAATAAAATAGTTTGATTTTTAAAGTATAAATTGGATTATATAATATTCATAATAATTTAATTAATAAAAAATTAAACATAAATAAATAATAATAATTTAATTATTAATATATACATATTTGACTATAAAAATACTTTTGAATTATTATACAATTTTATATCTTGATCATTTCAAAAAAAATTAAAATAATTTTTATTAAAATATATTTATATGGCATTATATATTGAATTAAATTAACTATGTAACAATAAATCAAATTTTTATAAAAATATATCAAAATTATTATTATTATTTGAAGAAATTCATTGAGAATATCATCAAACAATTCATTACTATTTGTTATTATTGAGTTCATCATCACATGAATGAACAGTAGTATGATTTGTCCGGTTTATGCATATTTATTATTGGTTTCGGAGTATATGATTACTTTTGCTAACGTTACGGTTACATTTCATATGTAACGTTGTCATGTGTATGAATATAACCATAACATACTCACGACAGTTATGATACACAGTATCATAACTTGAAAAAAGAATGTTTGTTAAAACTTACTAGTGATCATTGAACTGTAGTTAGTGAAAGTGATTATTGTAGATGCAAATGATGTATTAACTAATACCATTATTTTTGTATCTTTTTTCAAATCAAACTTGATATATTTGAACAAATATTATTTTTTATATATTTTTAGATTTTGGACCAAGAGATTATATCTCAAGATCTAAACCTACTATCATAGATTGTCATACCGTCTATTACTTGAGAGATCATTATCTATATTTTAGTTTAAAGATGTATCTCAATATATTAGGTGAAATTCAATACACATGGAAATGATTACTGATTATATCATCACAAAACTATGCTTCCAAGTTTAATTGATGAAAATTTTGAGTAGAATATTATCAAGAGATGATTAAATTATCTTTTTTTTTTTGTGTTGCCGAGAATGAGGATTTTGGGATTGTTCAACTTAATCATATAAGATTATAGTAAGGGAAATAATGAAGAATAAAAATCATAACAAACCATTTGAAAGACATGATTCAAGATTTAAAAGTTTTGAGAGTTTCGAATTCAAACTTAAATACAAAAGTCAGCTCAAGAGTTGATAAATATCAAAACTAAAAAATTAGAAAGTGTGAAAAAAAGAGAAATCAAAATGGAAATATAGATATCATAAAAAATACTACAAAAGTAAAAAAAAAATAGAAAAAAAAATCAGTCTCTTGAACCCCAAGTGACATAACAAGCAAAAAAGTTAGATATCGAAATATCTATGATCATAAAGATGACAAAGATATGTAAAATATATGTTAGTAAAGAAGTATAGTAACGAAAGTTTAAAACATAGTGTCATCTTGTTTTGTTCAACATCAATAGTCACATTGCAAATCTAGTTTTTTGTATTTTGTTGTTGAAAAACCTTTAACTTGATTGAAGTATGGTTAATCTATCTTCATGAGTTGAGTAAACAATCATTTGAAGTGGTATGAAATGATTTTTTTTTCACATTTTCAAACATTTGATCTCAAACTCATTGCACAAACAAGGTTGTGAAAAATAAAGAACAAGACAATTGTGGAGTATAATATTGAGGATTTCCAAAACCTTTAAATTCAAATTTAAGATATGAATAAAATTAACATTTGATTCTTTCAAAAGGGTTTTGAAGAAAAAGGTCCATCAAGTAGTGATGTGAGACAATCTAAAATATTTAAACAATAGCATTACTTTTACATCACAATTGATCTAATTCTATCATAAAAATGGAAAGTTATTCTTATTTACAACCTAAATATGTGGATATTATCAATAAAGTTTGTCAATATAAAGAGAAAAAAAAATTATGTTTCAAGAGGAGTCAATGTTTAAGAAGAAGATTGTTGCAACACATACCTCCTCAAAAAGCAAATCTTAGAAGGGTATGGTTTTGAAAGAAGATGAAAAATGAAACAATGTTACAATTATAAAAGATTTGGTCACATTCTCATGAATTAACTAACTTTATTTTCATATAATAGGATCTAGACCATCATATTAATATTCCTTCAACAATCTAGAAGTTAAAGATGAAAGATTCAAGAAATTAGATATTACCAAGGATCTTGGCTTGTAGCCTTACTTGTTTAATGAGAAGAAAAAAGAGTAAAAAAAAAATCAACAAAAAAGATAAATGAGTTGAGAAAAAAATTTTGATTTTGAGATATGTAGAGATGGAAGCATTGAAAATGAGTGTTGATTCCTTGGAGTGGAACAAAAAAATTATTTTTCAATCTATAAACATAAAATTGAAAATAGGTTTAAAACAAATGAGAATCATGAAGTAAAATTATCAAACGAACAAGCAAACAAAAACATTGAAAGTATTTCTAAAATATTTGAGTCAAAGGTGTGATAATTAAAAAATCTTTCAAATAACTAGTTTATTAACTTGTGATGATATTAAATTAAATCTATTTCATATAAAAATATAAAATTATGATATGAATTTCCAAAAGAAATCAATAAAAATAACTAATTCAATTTTTTTTTGATATAAAGTTAGATAAGATATATAATATTTAATTCTATATGTGATATAAATAATTATTTCAATACATAAATATATATATATTTATTATTCATAAAGAATATATTTACATTAATATCATACATTAATCATATCACAAGGATCAAGTTTAGCTTTGAAGGGTGAGAAAATTAAAACTAATAAATGAATAAATAAATAAATAATATTTTACACACTTTTTAAAAGTATAATGTATTATTTGAAAATAGATTGATCTTCCAAACGAGAGAGATTTAAAAAATCAAGAGATGTTGCTACATGTATAATAGTGTTGAAAAAAATCATCTAGGGGTTGAGAAGATCAAAAGTATCAAATGTATATTTTGTATAAGACCACAAGATGACATCAATAAATATGTATGGAGTTTGGGGTTAGGGTTTAGGGTTTTTCTTCTATGTATGAAGTTATCTAGCATGTCAACATAATAAGGTTACCAATTAGAAACAAGCAACTATAGTCCAAGTAATATCAAGTAAAATATATGAGTATTTTAGTATGAACATCTGATATAAGTTATAAATGAAGTCTAATAAATATGAGTATTGTATTTTTTATAGATAAACTAATGAAAATGATTCATATTAAGTTCATTCAAAAAAATATTATATACCATTAAAAGTTATTTTCATTTATATGGATGTTGTTTTTGCACAATATTATCTAATTATAGCCGTCATTATTGATCCAAGCACTTGATTTTTTATCATGTTTGATATATTTTATTTCATTTTTTATATATATATTTTTTAAATCATATTTTTTGCTTACCGTAGTCTCATTGATGGACTAGAACGAGAGCTACTATAATAATCAAACTCATGCTTTAAATTTTACTTTAAAAGAAAAAAAAGAATTGGATGCACTTTTGACTTTCATTGAATTTAATTATAATAATTCAATCAATGCATCTACAAAGATCAATTTCATCTATCTTATGTATGAAAAACATCCTTCCCAACTTTCCAATTCAACTAGGGTGTGAATGGTGCAAAAAAATATCCACCAAAATTGAAATTGTGAGTAAGTTTATGGCATAAATTCAACAAATTATCCAAAAAAAACAAGAATATACCATTGTTCAAAATAGGAAAAAAAGTTTGCAAATATATATTAACACATGGAGTTGTAGATGGTAGATCATATAAGATTATCCATCACTAGGCTCTCATTGACAAGAGTTAACAATTGATTCCATAATATATTGAATATATTCAAGAATTTCAATTGACTAAGAAAAATTGAATAGATTAAATATTTCATCACACATAAAAATATATCCAATTTTTATTCATCTTTATTTTAAAATTGTATATCACGTTTTTTTCCTTCAGAAATACATATAACAAAAATTCTTTACCAGACATGCTTGATGAAGTAAAAGGATCCAAGTTGAAAAGCATTCTCAGGAAACTCATTATGAGATATTCTAAATGTAAAGTTAAGTAAATCTACAATCCAATAAGAAGTATATACATTTTACAAAACTACTTAATAACCCTTTACAAAAAGTCTTGCAAATGCAACCTTACTTGTACAAACCTTTGAGATTTTTTTACAAGAATATTACATTTTAAATGAAAAAAGATTTTAAATCAATCTTGGTTAGTTATAATTAGTCCAATATTAGATTTTTCATTCAAGCAATAAAGATAAAATAGTATGTGCTATGATCCAAAAAACAAAAGCTAACATTTGATTCCATAAATGAATGTGTGAAGTACATAAATATGATAAATATTTTTATAGACTTAATGAGCTAGATGTTTTTAACTAACTAACAATGTAAACCTTTATAATTGATGATGCAATGACTTTATTGCACCAATGTTTAAACATTTGAAGTATATAAGATGCATTGATTAAACATTTAGTTGATTTATATTATATGTATCCTTAATATTAAATTAAATATTTGGATAAAGAAAATAATTTTCATCTGATTTTTTTTTTGGAAAAATTCTTGACTTTCAATTCTTAATGATAATTTATCATATAAGATAAAAAAAATGAAAAAACTGAGTTTGTAAACTTTAGGGTCACAATACATATTTTTGCAACTACAATACATAATATATATGATTATTTTCATATGCATTGGAAGTGTTAACTTGTAAAATAAGTATCCAAATTGTTTGTTCAATATAAAGGTTAAATTTTGATGTCATTATGAAGAATATACTTATAATGAACAATCAAACATGATAATTTTCTTGAAAAATAAACTTCCTCAAATAAACATTAGTGTAATGATTCTATTAATTTTCAAGCAACGAATAATTTTTTCTTTGCTTGAAGTAACACTATAAAAATACATTTCATAAAATTATTTACAAACGTAAATTTAATAAAAATAAAAACAAAAAGATTGAATTTTTTTTTCCAGAACTAGAAGTTATCAAAAGTGAGCACAATCATCACATAATATTAATTTTATAAGCATTTAAAGATAATAACATACAATAATATATAATTTTATTCATGAAATAATTTAAATATGAATTTATATATTTTATTTTTCATATTTTTATCATATGAATGCACATAATATATTTTTTATTACTCTATGGATTTATCATATGCAGAGAAGTGATAGGTTATAAACATGGTTGGTTTGGAATGAGTTTTAACTTGATTTTTCAAAATAACTATCCAATGAATCAAGTATTATTAATCCATAATAACTTTGAGAACATGTTTTTATGAACCTAGTTTGCAAATTGGCTCAAATCCATATATAACATGATTCACATCTGACCTACCATAAGTATGAAATTATCAAAGTGTTTAACTTTATTGAGAGGATAATTCATACCAGATTTTATTTTTTAAAAAAAACATTTTAATTAAAAAATAAATTAAACAATTAAATAAGATGAGTTAGTGTTTTTTTAAGCCATTAAACACTAAAAGTACTATTTTAAACTACAAAATATGTGTTGTTAAAATTTTTACAAGCCCTTGATATATTTGAAAGCTAAAAAAAATCGTTTAAAATAATAAATTTAATAAATATAATAACATCAAAATTTAACTTGATATAATTTCATATGAAAGATAAAATATTAGTAACAAATATTTTAAATTACATCATGTTGTGATATATTCAAATCATTGTAACTCATGTAAGGATGGGGAATATTTTAAGAAATTTGAAAAAAAAGTGGCTTTATGTTAAGATTAGATATAGATGTAAAATCATGTGTTTGATATTATCTATGATATTTTAAAATTATATTATATAAAAAATGGTCAAAAAAATTCAAAATTTTATTTGAATAAAAAAATAATGTTTATCAATCACATATATATATAATACATATAATCAATAATAATATAAGATTTGAAAGTAAATTTTTATATTAATTAAGTTTAAATCTGATTGTAATTGAAATTATTTTTTTTTGGACAAAAAATTTTGTGTTGAAATTGATCAATTAATTCTGATTTAATATATTATAATGCATAATACATACTCTAATATTTTATGTTAACATAAAATAATGATTTCCTAAATAGTGAAATGTTGGCCAATATAAATTTCTTCATCAACATCTTCTTTTTGAGGTTTACAATCCTTTTACTTGTTTGCGATCAAAAAATAAAAAATTTTGCAAAGAAATGTATTATATGATATCATCTCACTCTTATGATCTACTTTAAACACCCAATAAATGTTAATTATACAAATGTATCATCTAAATATTAAGATTTAAAAAAAATAATCAATATCTTGTCGTGCAAATATATATTGTATCATTATATCATATACAATATAATCTTATCTATTCTAAAAATATCTCCAAGGATGCTTTGTTCATCATCATAACATAAAAAAAGATGATAATAAAATAAAACCATTTCAAAGTCCGAAGAATCTAGGTTCTTACACTAGCAATTGTTCATAGCTACATTCTTGAAGAATTAACTTCAAAAATTACATTTCTAATAACCTTAATTTGAACTCTATTTCTTGAACCCTAGATTTTTAACTATTATAATGATGTGACTAGTCTAAACAATTTTTAATTGTTATATATGATGTTGTATGCATGATATATACGAGATAATCATCTAGTCTATCAATATGATATATATTCCATCAGGCTAAGATCAAGAGGTCGAGTGTTAGAATGTTCTATGGTTAATTGATTGTTTGTAATTTATATCATGGAATTGTCAATTCATCTATCATATTTATCAAATGAATAGCATTTAAATCATGTAGAAGTCATTGCAATGAGAGAAGCTTTCAAACATAACATATATCATCATCTTGAATAAAAATCACATATCAACATAATGATAATTCCTCCAACTGATTTACAAAACATTATAACCCTATCCACATAAATGCTAGGTTTAAAACCATGATATCATTAATTTTTGGAAGGTGACAAAAATTTTCATTTCAAATCAAACCATCACAACCCTTTAATACCAAAATTCTAGAAGAAAAACCTCACATCTTCATATAATTGATCAACCAACAGTGACATCTAATGTGATTGGTGTATTATATTTCAGGTAAACGTAAATCTCATAAACTCGTAGAATTTATCAACAAGCAATACATCTAATGGTTATCCAGACTATTGTCATACACCAACACCCAATCACCTTCTTTAATCTCTTTTGGTCTCAGCCTATGCCGTTTGTCAAATCTGTCCTTGTTTCTAAGACGTGCCTCTCTAAGTCTCTCCATTGCCAATTGTACATCCTCCGTTCTCCTCTCCAGCTATCGAATACGTATCGTCAAAAGATCTTCTCTACTCAAATTATCCTCCCAAGGCAACACACTCCATGTGGGAATGTTTTCCTCTATTGGCATAATTGGCTTTTGGACTTGCATTAACTCTGATGACATATAGCCAGTCATAGAGCTATGGGCTGTACGATCAGCCCATAATGCAAAAGGTAACAAACGAGGCCATTGTCTAGCCTTCCCTCTATATGACTTCACAATTGCTTTGATAATAGATGGATGCCCCCTCTCACTCTTCACATTCCCTTCTAGATTATAAGTAGTGGTGAGAGACAACTTGACTCCACATCTCTCAAAAAAGTCGCGTGCCTCTTGAGCATTCAACTCTCCTCGATCAGCGGTTATCTTCCCAACACATCCATAACGACACACAACTTCCTCCAAACGAAACCTGCAAATCTCTTCTGTTACTTTTGATCGTCGTGCTCTTCCCTCCACTTGATTGGATAGATCCTCCCTTGCTAACACCAGATACCTCATCTGCCCTAACCCCATCGGCATGACCACCAAATCCACAACCCACTTGTAATGGATAAGCAAGTGGATATGTAGGATGCAAACCATCACGGTGTCATATTACAGAATACATCCGACACATCTCACAAGTCTCCATAAATCCTACCACATCCTTGTAGATGTTTTTCCACCAATATCTCTCTTTCAATTTCATGAAAGTGGCATATATCCCCCTGTGGCCTGCCCATAAGCTTTCATGAAACTCCCGCATCAACTCCTGTTGAGCCTCCTTTCCACAAATCACACGTTGTGGCATGTCACCCTTCCGCTTCGGTCTCTTCCATAGGTATCCATCTTGTAACATGTAGTTGTAGGCCTTCCTTCTTACATGTTTGAAATTATGATCACTCCAACCGCTTTGTCATACTAGTGTGTTGAGATATTTTCCAATATCTAACCACTCACCCTCATACAAATCCTCCATAAACATCTCCAAACTTTGTGTTACTCCTTGCTGATGAGCCACAAAATAAAATGTCATTCCTGCATCATCATTATCATCAATCATTTCTTCTTCTCCCTCATATCTAGCTCTTGATAACATATATGCCACCTTGTTATCCTTTCCTACCACATGCCTGAACTCCGATTTAAGTGTCTTGATGTAAGCTATCCACCTCAACATTGCAATATCTGGTGTATTGCAATTGGTGATCATCCCCAACAACGGTAAACAATCCGTCTCAACAATCACATGTGCTCCAATTAGGTAGTTCCTTTTCGACTTCATAGCTGTAATGACACCCCACAACTCCTTCTTCACTTGAGGATAACTTCATTGTCTTTCACTCAAGACCTTTGCTCCAAATCTCACAACATACCTACTCCCTTCATCTTCATCATCTTGCCCCACGGCCCATCTTATGGCAATAGGACTGATATCCACTGTCAATATCACTGGCTTGTCACCATGATATTCTATCTATAAATAAAACCGGAGGTGATGACATACACCTGTTCAACTTCCTCATGGCCTCTACATGTCTATTCTCCCATACAAACTTCTGATTTTTCCTTAACAGCCCATATAACGGATATGTTATATGAGCATAGTGAGGAATCCATATGTGATAGAACACAACAACACCTAAAAACTGCCTCACTTCTGTCAAGGAGTTGCAGATTTCGCGCATCCTTTGAATAACATCCACCTTGTTGGAATCTGGTTTTCGACCGTATCATCCACACCAATGACCAACAATGACAACCTCTCGCACCCCAAATATAGATTATTCTCCATACAATGTAAGATGAACCTCCTCCAATCAAGATAATATCCTCTCACAATCTTCAATGTGATCCTTCACAAACTTCCGACAATCCCCTTGATCGATGGTTCCATCCTTCTCCTCTTCTGTACATCCCTTGATTGGCACATCATCTAGAAAAGTCATAGTCTTCTCCGGAATAAAATCCCTTAACACTTTATTCATCCCATTCATCATGTGTGCTACTGAATTTGTGGCCCCTTGTGGCAACGTGCATACTCTTACCAAGCCCAAGGGTGTTCTCATTGTGGTAACATCCCTGCTTCCTTCTGATAGTTGAAACTAATCATACCCAAAGTAAAGATCTCCCATGGAGTAGATAGCTCTTCTTGCAAATGCTTCTGCAAACTAGTCCACAATTGGTCCCACCCCATATTCCTAATAGTCACTTGATTCACCGATTGCATGTCTTGAATGAATCGTAATGATCCATTCTTTTTTTGCATTGTAAACCAAAGACTGGAATATGGTGCGAAGGACGGCTCCAAAATCCTCATCTTCATCTTCTCCTTCAAAAGCTCCATGAGTTTAGGCAGATGTGCTCTAGGTACTGGGATTGGTCTCAAGTCCCAAGGCGCATGATGCACAGTGAAAATGATCATGGGAGCTACTACATTAGGATCCACACACCCTATCTCCTTTGCTTCAAAAGAGAATGCTTTTCCATGCCTAGCAAGCATCACTTTGAAACACCTTTCTTCATTTGCAAGAAGGAAACCATCAGATCCTACCTTCAACTCCTTCGTAGTGGTTTCAGTAAACTTGTGTTCCATTTTACTAGGATCCCGCAAGTTTCTTTCTCTACTCGCTTGCTAAACATGTTCTTTTGAGTCAGTTGATAAAGGAGCAGCTATCGGTTTCACCTTCTTATCAACTGTTTTATACCTGGTCTCCACTCGAACTTCAGGTGCTTGGAACGCCTTGATAGTGGAATAGAGCTCTCTAGAATGAACCTCCACTATCTTATCCTCATCGCCAAATCCAATCTGCATCATCTCCTTCAACATATCCCCCAAACCAAACTCCTCATAAACTCCTGATATATACTCACCTTCCTCAAGAAGCTTCAAATCTTCAAGGTCTTCTTCATATCTGTGTAGTTTGTTCTTCTCCCATCTTTTCAAATTAACAACCTCCTTGTATGTAGCATACCCATCGCGCAAAAACTCCATCAACCCTATACAAAAGGTTCCTTTCTCTTGCGTTGGTGAGAGTACCTTCTCCTCCATACCACTATATCCTCTCTCTACAGCGGTACTTCTCCAAAATATTCAAAATCTTCAGATTTTGGGAAAGCTCTCTCTCTCAACTGTGCTTTGTTTCTCTCATGATTTGCTAAAATTGTTAGAAACTACATTAACCGCTTTCCATCTTGGCTGCAAATTCGTGCATATGCCGATCCATCATCAAGCACTCTTGTCTCCATCCTCAGTACTATGATGTAAGGCTGCCCAAGAATCAATGGGTATGATGTAGAGTCTTGCACGAAGAAATTCTGCTCAGCTACTACATCCCCAACCTTCATTGGAATATTAGGGCACGCTCCATACAAGCCCCCTTGAGTATTGTTGGCTGCCCTAATCACCCAACCATGATTGATGTCTATGGATCACTTCCCCTTCTTGTAGAGCTCTCTCGACATTATATTGATCTCCGATCCATGATCAATTAGTGCTAACACCGGTTCACTAAGATCCCTTAGCTTCAAAAGGGTTTTAGTAGTCGTCCTTGCCCAATGCGATCGGGTGTAGTGGCTAGACACCTTCACACCTTCTTCTTTTGCCTCATCCTCAAAACGAACCTTCTGAGATTTCAATCCACAACACTCTATCAGCGCATCTTCTTCATCCCTTGATACCTTTGTACCCATAGCATGAAGTAGAGCAGTCTCATTGAAAATCTGCCGTTTCCTCTTGATGATATCAATGATAACATCATGAAACTCCCTCTTTGCTATTCCAAATATCTCCCTCAAGATAAACTCTATCTTGGCATTCAAAATCCTCTCCTCCAATACTCCCTTCAAATCTGTTGTTACCTCAATATCAGATTGTAATTTGTAAGCCGGTACCTTCCTCTTGTCCTTCTCACCCCCTTTGGTTCTTTCCTTAGACCTCAAGGGATCAGCTTCCTCCATAGCGTGATCAAGTGGGAGAGGTGTATCAGGTCTGATACGTTCTCTAGCCAACCTCTTCAATGAGAGTCCTTCACCAGACTCTTCCTCTTCCCTCCGTCTCTTCTCTTCCACCGATGCTTCATATTAAGTCTTAGCAATATAAGCATGAATCGACATGGTTTCTACTGGATCTTCCCATCCATTAGTATCACGAATTTCCGCCGCTATTCTTAGAAGAGACTTTCTAGCTACCTTCCCTTTCTCCATCGTAGCGAGAGCACTTGACCATATGCCATTAAGCGGTATGTGGCTTTCAAACTCCTCTCCTTCTCCTCTAATCTTAGCACCATAGCTAAAAGCTTCAACTGATACCACAACATGTGCACTATGATAATCATCTACCAAATTTCTCATGCCTCCTTTACCAAAATTGGTTTGAATGGTTACTCCAGTGTTCTTAAGGGCTACCTTCCCTTCTTTCCAAAAAATGTCTCCACTATGGAGTATGCGTGCAAAATCTCCACAATCCCTTCGTGCATGATCAGTGCTGTCACACCATATGCATCGTTGCACATAAGTTGGCTTGGCAAAAGGCTTCTTCTCCCCTCCCATGTCTTTCTCTTCCAACATCACAAATTTGATCTTAAGCTCCTTCATCCCTCGCATGATCTCATCAATGGCTAATTCTTCTTTCTTGGAGTTCACTACCGGAGCTTGGACACTGGAGGTTGGAACAATTTGCCTAGTAACAGGTGTTGGAGCAACAGAAGCAGCCGTCTGAAGGGTTCTTCTCATCACAATCTTCTCTATCCTTCTTTCTCTTCTCGCCAAGAGTCCAACTGCCTCCTCAACATCCTTCCAACTACATGTTAGCCATTCTTCCTCATTTTTGTATTCGAGAAGCAACTCTTGCTTCTCTTGCAACTCAACATCAGTGGCTCGGAGAAACAACTCTGTTTTATGTGACTCCAAGGTGATCTTCTCCAATCGAGACAATTGTAAGAATTGTCTCTCAAACTCCCTAAGAAGCTCAGTTGCATGAGATAATAATGTTTTCTCGTAGAGATAATAATATCTCCACATTTTGATGATGGATCACATCATGATGGATTCTTCATACTTACATTGATGTTGGACGAAATAAATCATGAATATTATCTTAAGATTTGTCATGTGATACAATAAGCAATTAATGTTTAATCTTATGATCTATCCATCTAAAAACTTTCATGGCTCTATTGCGTTAGTTTTTTTCCACAATATATAATATTTTTGTACAAATTTTTTTGGTACTTCATATTTTAAAATGTTCATTTATATGGCTTTTTGTTGTCAATATAAATCAATTGCAATTATAGTTGAGTTTTTTATATAAAAATTCAACCTTCATCTCACTCCTCCTTTTACTCTTTCATTCAAATATGTTATTTTCCATGATTTGTTACATTGTATGACTATCCACAATGATTTTAAATTTTTTTTTCAATTTTATCTTGATTGAATTAAAAATTTTACTTAGTAAAATTAATACAATGTTTAATCAATAATCTTATAACACTTATCATTTGTTATTTTATAAAAAATTATCTCAAATATTTTAGTGTCAATATATAATTTTTAATCTTCACGTTGTCACATGAACACAATTTTACTCTAAGAACGCATGAGCGCCTTGCTGTAGAATTACTCTCCTCGCCGTCGTGCGAATTGGCAATCACTCTCTCTCACCTACTCATCCCTTCATGTTCAAACTCGCTGCACTCGATAAACTCCAACGGAAGAAGATCATAGTATTCAACAATAGGACAGTTAACTCTCATTCAAACTTCACTAAAAAGTGCTTTGCAACCATTTGGTACTCTCGAAAAAATTTCACATGTTTTTCTTTCCTATATCTCTCGTCACAAATGTCGGACTATATCCTATATCACAAGGCAATTTGCAAATCCTTGTGTATTAAAACCACTACAAATCCCAATCCTTCAATATACTTGATCTTAAATTTCACGAGAAAGTCATTATCATCCAAGCTTCAATTTTGTAAAGTTTTATTGATCAAGCTTGCTGATTGCATGAGTTATGATTATCGAACTAACTCTATGACAGTCAGTGCAATCCTCTAATTCAGACGGTGTACACAAATTCAAATTATTGCTTTGTACTCAAAACTCATCCAATCAAGCTGAAATTTCAATCAAATCACAAATTCAAGTTGTAAGCTATATGTTTATTGAACCTGATCTATCAAACCCTCACAAAACACTCAGAATTGACCCAAACTCTCTAAGAGATCCGAATTTCACTCTAAAATTTCAAATCACCACAACAGAGTGTCAATTTGCTCAATCTCCTTCATTCTTGAGCCCATATCGTAGCTCTTCCCGTCAGCTTCCCAACCATATCCTTCAATCTCCAAAAACTCCTTTCGAATGCTCCTGAAACTCCTGTAAACCTTGAAGAACTCGACCAAGTACTCTCATTGGTCCAAATTCCAAGATCAATGAGAATGAAGAGTGTCATTTTGACCTCTAGTGGGGCCAAATTAGCCACATACTAACTTAGAGCTTTACAACTATCCTAAACACACTACTTAGCCATCATATAGATAATATGAGTTGTCACTAATGAAGAGTCAAAATAACAATTTGAAACCGGCTAAGTATGAACGGAACAACAAAAGGGACCGGGGAGTTTATAACTTGAGAATTATACTCCTCGCCAAAATTCCTAACAATCAACTCCCTATGACTTGCCTTTGGTAGACCATAGTGATAGATAGGAACCCATGTGTTGAAAGTCACCACTATCGACAAATTCAAATCCATAACGCCAATAACAAATCAAAATATAAACTGTTAAGTTCCAAGTCCCGCCGTAGGAAACAATTGGCAAAATGAAAGGGTCTG
The DNA here is from genome assembly GCA_014180765.2 of Marchantia paleacea. Classification (NCBI taxonomy): domain Eukaryota; kingdom Viridiplantae; phylum Streptophyta; class Marchantiopsida; order Marchantiales; family Marchantiaceae; genus Marchantia; species Marchantia paleacea. Next base: position 149,406 of record MUAA02000117.1, read on the forward strand.
GGGAGTTTATCACCACTTGCATAAAGTTATCTCCAAAGTGGTATACTAACCACATACTAAAGTAGTCACGATGTAGACACCGGATGTTTATCATAAACGGATTGGGCATCAGTACATATGGAGGATCATGTCGTCCTCTATCTATGTCCCACGTCGGCTCCACCTCAATCAGATAAGCTCCTTAGCAACGTTCTAGACCTCAACCCTTCCCTTGCCACTCTGACCACGCTTTATATCCAATAAGGTCCAAGATAATATCCCTTGGATCCTTATCTACATCGTGACCCTATGATGTTAATCCAACCGTGGGCTCTTAACAACCTTACAATGAGCCGTCGGTCATCCTGATCTAAAATATCGCAACCATTTCAACAGTTCTGAAGATGACACATCATATTCTGATAGTAATCGTGTTACAACACGATAACGTACATATTGAACAAACATGATGTGATGATTCACAATTCAAATCTATCCAAGATTCAATATACATTCCATAATCTTTCTTTATTATCATAATAATTAATAATTGGAATTATTACATGTACATACAGTGACATCAATTAAGATACATTTGAAAACATCTTACTCATTCAATAAATCTGAATATCAATTACTTTGAAACATGAAAAATTTGATGCAATATTAAACTTTGGCACATAAATATATGCAATATATAATTTTTCATTATATCATATTTACATAATGTATGACATGAGCCAATCTTTTGAAACTTTCAAACATCTTAAACTATTATCAACTTATTGTTAGTTCAAGAGTGATAATTCATAGAATAAAGAACAAATAAGCTCTAATATCATTATAACATTAGTGTAGCATATGATAAAAGAATGTATCAAATAAAAAATCCCAAAATTGAGATATTTTTTCATAATAATTTATCTTTTTTTATATATAATACTCAAGAGTTACATGATATGGTAATATAACATCAATCACCATTTATCAAAAATTTCACGCATTGAAGACTTAATGAATATCACTCTAACCATGTGCATTGCATATTTTTTATCAAACCAACACACATATTGCTAACATCTCAATAATATAAATTAAACAATAGCTTGATTAATTACCAATATTTAGATCAATTTTAATATTAAATCGTACAAACTGAAAAATTTATAATTTTATATTATTTGTATTTGTATTATGCATTAATTTTTTGAATATTAATTTTAATTTTATATATTATAAATATCAATAATTTTTTATATTTAAATATTAATTATTCAATTATATATAATATTTTTTATTTTAAAGTAAATTATTTAAATTTAAATATTTTATAAAATTTTGATATTTATTATTTTAACATTATTTTAAACTTTTCATGTGTCCTTAATATATAATATATAATTTTTAAATATTTGTAAATTGATTTTAAAACTTTTTTTATTATAGATATAAATGATTAATATTGAAATAAATTGATATTTTTTATCATTCATAAATAGATATCATTTGAAATTTATTTTTCAAAAAAATAAAATATAAACATCTATCAAATGTAGTTTTAAATATAATTATCATGCATATCGTTTGAATATAAACAAAATCATGGATGATCATAATGAGTTTTGAATATTTTTTCAAGTTTGAAACACTTGAAAATATATTTATAGATAGAAAATGATTTAATATTGGACACTTTTGAATTGATTTAAAGTACATAAATATTCTTGGAGATATATTGTGAGTTTTTTCATTTTTTTAATCATAATGCCAAATGGTTAAAGTACATAATGTGAATTGATTTTTTGAATTTTTATGGAGTGAAAACTTAAACTTGTTTGATATTCTTACTCATATTTGATAGTCATTTGCTTCAATATCTTGATTGCAACCTTATGGGATTATGTTTTTATCATATGAATGTACAATTATTTTTTATTGACACTAATGAAAAATCAAGCTTCTAAAAGAAATAAGCTCAACTCTTGGTTCTGATTAGACATAATTTCACTGAAATTGTCATATAATCCGTCAACACAACAATTTGCTTGAGCTTCAAAAAATATTGCAACATTCAATGCACTAATAACTCCATGTCTAGATAATACAATCTATCAAGTCATGAGTACAATATTATACATGATGAACCCCACACTATAGATACCATGATGTGGCTAAGATGCATTTCGTATGCCAAACTTTGTTATATACTCTTCATTAACTAGCTTTTTTATCATAGAAATGAGAATTTTATGATAAAAAAGAGAGTTCATTGTACTTTCAATGATCATCAACATAAATTAAGGTATGAAGAGTATGATTCTAATAATGTAAGAGATTTAACACTCACAATAGTTTAGGATTTGAGTTTTTCATTTCAGAGCATTTTTTGATGATTTCATATGAATAATTTTTTTTTATTCAAATGATATATTTTTATTTATTCAACAGAAAATGATTAATGATATCAATATGAATAAAACAAAAATCAAAGCAAATAATCAAACAATTTTTTACCTTGTTACCTTGATAATTACATGAAAATTTTAAATATAGTTAAAAAATGTTCAATTTAGATTAAAAAATTATGACTATGATTTATAAATTGTATGAACATCTCCCACATATTAAAATAATGCTTTATTATATGTATATGCAGATGTGAATTCAAGTTTGCATGTAAAATTAGTGAGATGATAACATTAACTTGAAAGAATAATTAACATTCAAAATAAATCTTACTTATTAGTGAAATAATTGAATAATATGTACCTTTAAAAAAATCAATAATATATAACATCAAAATTTTAATTTATACAATACAAAATGAAAGTCATGATACAAAATTTTACTTGTGAACAAATTTGGAACTTTATTTGAAACATATTTGAACATATTTAAGTGTTATTATCATGAAATTAATTATATATATATATATATATATATATATTTGTATTTTTAGTATAACATATATTAGTATGGCGTTTTAGATATAAAAAGCTAAACATGTTGTGTGCTTGATAAGTTTGCTGACAAGGTAGGCCAAATTATAATATTGTCTGTTTATTTAGCATACATATACAACATTTGAAGATCATCACGATTTCTGCATGGTGTATCATAGAATAACCAAATTATCTATATGAGCAAGTAGGAATTTTTCACAACCCTTGTAATCATTGAATAACTTGTATTCGTTATTATTATCTTTGTCTATCAACGTTGTTCAAGGCTCTTAAGAGAAAATCGAGGGTGCTACTTTTGTATGGATTTCAACACCATTTGACAAGACATGTCTTGATAGATGTTAGAGTAGGAAGCCCAAATGGAGGGTCTTACCTTTCTTGAGCAAATATTTGATGCATACAAAATTAAGCTAGAGTGGAGCTAACGGGACTCTCATCAATTCTAAGTTATGAATTTCTATTTTATTTACTCTGTGACCTGTTTTCCTCGTGATTTTTTAGGCTCATGTGATTGGATACTGCTGTTTTGCCCAAACCTTTCTCCCGCCTACAGCTGGAGCCATGATCGTTGGAATTATCGGAATCATTTGGATTTTATTAGCTTTGGTTTATACCAATATCTGAAGATTGGAAGAACCAGAGAATGGACTTGTTCTGGATTCTAGTACACTCACAACAGCAGTTCAGCAAACGAATATTGCGTACTGGATAGTCGTTGGTCGGTGGAATGGCGCGCATGTCTGTCCAGCGAGGAAGACAACATCGTTTAGAACGAGGAGGCAGCAACAAGATGAACGTCTATCGAATAGTTAGTGAGTGACATAGTTGCTAGACCAACACGGAACTTACGATTGTTGGTTTGGACTGGTAATTGTCTCCAGGGAATCGAGGTCGGCAAAAGTATTGGCCGGGGTGATTTCTGATCTAAGAAATCTTGGGAGGTAATGGCAAATGTGGAAATGCTTGCGGGCCCGAAGCTGCGTACAGTAGCGTATTCAGCTCAGTCTTCGCTACCCCTCTGTCCTGACCGTGATGGCAGCTTCAGAATCTCACACGCAGGATATGCTCTGCAAACCTCCACTGTGAATTTGGACAAGAAGAATTATGGACACATTTCTACACGATTATGCTGCTCCAGATTCAAGCGCCAATCTTACGCAAGTGGAGCAATCCCTTGGAATTCTGTGAGTGCTCTCTGTCTATCTTTATCTTATGTTGTATGGTCCATCTATTGCATGATGCTTAGTTGCAAGAGATCAAATTTCTGATTGTTGAAGTCGTTGTGCACGTTGTTGTAATTTCAGGCTAGTGGCAGTGCCAATAATGGGATCGACGTAGACAAATATCGAAGTAAGCTCGAGGCTTTACTTTACTGTGGGAAGTCAATCCCCGAAGAGAAGATTGAGAAACCAACTGGTCTGCCTTCGAAAGCTTTGCCTGTAGGGAACAAACCTAAGTGTACCAGTTGTGAAGCAAAAGGAGCTGTCGAATGTTTGACTTGTGCCGGAACGGGATTATATGTCGACGCAGTGCTGGAAAGTCAGGGAGTCATTGTTCGCGTTAGATGCCTAGGTAAGCTTTCCAATCACTCCCTAAATTCTTCGCAGAATTTTTCATGTTCTTTCAGTATGTCGATCTCTCGTGTGCAGTCTCTGCCTCTTCTATCTCTTTTCAAAGACATGTTACATAGAGACTGTAGTTTGGTGTATCATCGATGGCAGTTGTATTTGCGTCCAAGTTTTTGAATTTGAGCGTGATAGAACATTAAGGGAACACTGACTTTTTGTCCACTTTTCTTGTTTTTGAAATACTATAATATTAGTAAATTTACACTTCGAAGAGATCTTGCATTTGTGTTTGTACACCTTCCCCACCTAAACCCTAAACCCTTCCCCACCATGCATACCAAGTTGAATCGATATCGACCCGAGGTACCTACACTCACTGGTTGTATTGCGGTAAAGCATGGTCCCACAGCAGTAGAAGCTTACTTTTACGCCGGGTTGGACGTTAGTTAGATATAGAGCAATGTAAAATTTATCAATTTGTGATTTGTTCGGTCTAATTTAGATTATGAAGGTCATTGTTTTCCTACCATTTGATAAGCAATGACGATGATACGACTGTCCACTCCATTTCACTCCACTTCACACTCCAGGTTTCTCTTCAGCTCTTAGCCTACACCCAGATTAGGAAGCTCAGCTTATAGAGTGTGTGTACTAGTGAGATCGTTGTGTTATACAACATACTTTCCAGGTATAACATGCTCTCACGGCTTCACTACGGACCCAAATTTGATGCGTATGTTTTTCATGTAGATGGCGGGATCTCTAAAGTCGACAGATACTAAAATCTCTGTCGACTTTAGAGCCTGGTGATGTTTGCCGTCTTTAATAACGTTAACAGCATGCCGTCTCTCAAGTATTTCCGTTGAGTAGCGTTGGACCTTTTCGCTTCAATGAATAAGACTGGTTACTTGGATTAATTAACTCTTCTTGTGCTTAGAATCTCATTCCGAGGCTAAGTTAGAGGGAAAGTGAGGTCAACTTCACCGTCGGAAATATCATGTAAGAGCAGACTGAACCGGTCAATGATATCACCCTACGTCCTGTACTTGGGGGCTAAGGAAAGAAATATGGTGCTAGATTAATGATGATTATAAAGGTACCAATTTTTGGTACTTATACTCATTTTTGTTCTACGTCTGAAACTCAGCAAGAAAGATTTTCGTCAGTAGTCTTGACGACTAGAAGAGTACACTAGACTACGAGTACTCATTGGAGTCATCAGTGGCTGCTTCTTCAAGTTTATTGAGAACTGGTGGACACATGTGAAGACATAAAGTCAATCTGTAGAACAGGAGTTTATGGGAGATTATAAAAGAGGTCCTAGGGCACTGTGAACACATGCTGCTAATTTTGACGTCAGAGAGGACTTTGATAACTAGGTTAAGGTTCTCAGGCCATTGTCTGCAGACTTGAATTTGTCTGGAGACACTAGAGTTGTAGGCATTGTCGAGTTTTATCTATAAGATCTCGATAGTTGAGGGATCTTATAATTTGTCGGATTGTGGTTTGTGTAACTGACTGCAGACTTCTTTCTCAAATAGTTGTGAAAAGGCTGCTGCCGGATAGTGGACATATTTGTCTGAAATTTAGCTAAGTCCAATTATTTTTCACTCTAGCATCTCATTAATTATGATGGACATGATGCAGGTTGCGGAGGGACCGGAAGCACTATGTGTTCAACATGTTGGGGAAGAGGTCATGTTTAAAGATTCAGAAGTTTAATTACTCCAATTTGAGCTGTGTTTAGATGAGTGCAAGGTGCGGACATTCGAATGTTTGTTCTGTAAATAAAGTTATATCTCAGTCGAGCCGGCCTCCACTTTGTTCATTGTAGAGACTTTCGCTATCGCCTAGTGAGCCCAGCACAGCCGATCAAGAGTAGACGGTTATTTCAAACGAACGGAGCTTACGACCAAGGACAATTTGCAGCATTTTACATTGTCCGTGTGCTTGATGAAGGGTGTTTTGCCTTTTTTCAGTGCCGTACCAACACCCAGGTGGCTGGACAGGCGTTGATGGGGATACGATGTGACAAACTTTTAGAAATCCTGGATGTTCGATGAAGCTAAAAGAGTGCACTGAAAATTTGTTGATTATTTCTGACCTGCCCGTGGTTAAAGCAACTGTTTACATGTCTAGGTTGAATCCGGTTTGATATCCAAAGTCTTAACCATCAGAGTAATGTCAGGTTGGCCCCTTTGTGGGTTCAGAGATGTTCTAAAGATTTGGAAGTTGAAGTACGGCATTACCCTGGTTATGTTTCCTCAGAGATGGGCACTGTGTAGACAATGTCTTGTATCAGTTATCTTGGGGTTTTACCCCTCGCAATAATTCCGTAACTTGCAAACTTGCCAACTTGCCAGACATATAGCATAATGAAGTCTGCTGAAACCCAGTCTCAAGTGTACGAGTGTGGCGCAAAGTCTGTAGTGCTTTGTATGGTGAATGCTCCAACGAATTCAGACCCACTGAATGAATACAAATATCATGTTAGATCTTGTGTAAACGACAAAATATCAAGTGTGACGTTTGCATTTGGCAGACATTCTGAAAAAGTGTCATGACGGTCCGTCATCTATGTTGTGAAGTCCTTGTTCCCAGTTGGAGAAAACAGCACTCAATTCAAGATAGCTATCACAAGAGTGCACAGTTTTATACTGCCGACTTTAATTACCCTACTGTTTGTACACCAATGTCCAGCGGTTTAGAAAGGAATCATGTTGTTTCTCACCGGGGACCTTGCACTCCAAAACAAACTAAAGTTATTATGATCCGAGCAGTTCATTGCTTCTTTGGAAAGAAAAGTGAATTTGCACCATATAGATGTGCGAAAGGTATTAGTCGTTGAACACGGAACGATAACGCGTAAAATACTTATAGCTTATCTCAAGCATTTTGACGGATTCAAAGGTCTTTGAAAAAACCAGTGAGAGAAGTCCAGTGAAAGTTCCAACATTCTCTCCATCTGTCGTTGTGTGAACATATTGATAGAAGCAAGGCAATTATGTTGGAGAGGTAATTCCCTGCTTCTTTTGATCGTACGTCAGTTGAAGGCTTCAAAAAGCAAACAAAGGATGTTAAGATGTGATCCATGTGCATTTCTCGGATATGAACTGCGTATATTCGAGGAGGTGTCCAGTATACGGAGACTTCACGACGATCCATACTAGTGTGGATCCATACCAGAATCTAGAAACCATACCCATCTCTGCTGCCCACTGGATCTCATCGGTTATAACTCACTCACATCGCTGCTGATCTGATCGCAGTGGCATTGCAATAAACAGCCTACTGATACATTCTTTAGCTATTGTACACAGTGAGGCTTAGTAAGGCAGAATCCAAGGCTTCGGGACACATGGCAGTTCCATGAACAAACTGCTCCTTATGTTGACTGCACTGTGTGTTGGTAGGTTAAAATATCAAGACGCCGAAATCTACACTAAAACAAGTACTGATGAAAACATACAGCGGCCTGATAGGTCGTGCAGCCTGCAGAAAGGGTGTAAATAAAATAAAAATTCCGTTTTTCACCCTAAACCCTACAAAACGGAAGTTCTGCAACTATTGATGATCACTTATCACGATATAAACATAGGTCTTTCCGCTGGCAAACAGTAAGAATGTTCCGCACTTCTGTGTTCAGTAAACATTTTCTAACGAGTTGTCCATTAGGGTTTAGGGCTTGGAAAATCAAGAACCGTATACACAGCTTCCGCAAGTACCGAAAATGCTCCCAGAGACGGATTCAGCTTCGACATATTTTAACACAACAAGATGATCATAGACACAACTTCTTTCACATTCATCCACCGAAGTGCAACCCTACAATTGTCCCTGATTGCTACTACCCGTAACAAACTTAACTGAAGCTGGCCTTTTGAATCTGTTAACGCGGTCAAGCTTCCAGTTCAGAACTTTCGCAGCAATCGTAAGCAAGTATGGACAGCACAACCTCTGCTCGGTATTCGTCAAAACGAACTGCGGACGAATACATCGAAGCACATCTTAACCGCAATATTGGCTTGCGCAATAAAGTACAACCAAAATTGTCCTAATGAATCAACTTGCTCATAGAAAGCCTACTTCTTTCGACTAGGTCAAATTCTTTCCTCGATCCGGAAGCTTTCCGGATGAGATGCCAGCGCTGCTCTTCAACCACAAAATTGCAGAAGTCTAAGGGCAAACAAATCTGTAGGATTCAACCACTTTGGATCCGAGTTCTCCTTCAAACCAGCTGCTAAAGATGGGCCACTGGATGGACAGAGTCCGATCCCACAGGCCGGAAATGAATGATGTACAGTACAAATCCGTTAGTCGGGGGTTGGGCTGCCCTGGTTCAACTCTGCAAATCGCATCGATACCCGCATGGAATGTTTCAAATACTTCTCAGCACACCGTTTCACACACGTCTCTTCTTGCTTGTCCAAGGTCTTACGTCGAAAATTTTCGATGCAATGGCTGAAGCACCTCTCCACCAAAGAATTGTACATCTTTAAGCTGCGAAATACCAAGCCTTCGTTAGTACGTCCATCTAAGCCAATAAGAACGTCGTCATGGCAATCACGGATGACGCTAAACCGCATGAAACAGTCCAATCGAAGCGGGAAAGAAACGCATTGACAGTAATTGTTCTTCGAACAAGACAGAAAGTGATCACAAAAACATTCCACAACTCGGACATACAAGTGTTGATCTTACCTGTCGCTGACTTGGAGGCGATCGATCATTGCTGCCATCCGCTGCTTGTCCTCCTCTGGCAGAGACTCCAGATCCTCCATATCTGCCAATTCTTCTTCTTCCCCTTCAAAGAAACCGATGAGACGAAGGGGAATGTGTGGAAAATGGCTCCTCAGCTCTCAACGTACAAAAACTTGCGACTTCCTTTCTTTCCCAGACTGGTCGTCGGATGGTAAAAACACACTCACTTGCACTGTATTCTACTAGGGCAGAATCCTCACCGCGGGCTCTTTAGCGAACTTCCTATAATTCGGAGGAATGGACCCTTGAAAATCGGGGGTCAGGTAACCTTTGACTAGACGTCTGGTCCAGTCTGACTATGGTTATGTTACTGTAAAGCAACCAATTTGTAATACATATCATTGGAGGGATTACCAATTCACTTTCCCGGCCCCATCATTTGGTGCTTTATATCTGTCGGTGGCTTTCGCCAAGGTGGTTTATATATACGGTTTTCTTTTGTAATCAAATTTTTGGGTCTTCAATACTCTTATATATTTATTTCGCTTTTTCTTCATTTTAATGTATCTAGGTTATGCTGATAATACTACAAATTTGTATAAAATTACTGCTATGCTTATATTGATAAAAAAAATTATTATTCTACATATAACTTATTTAATGAATTCTTTCATCTCAAAAGAAATTGTCAGTTGTCATTAGACAATGTGAACGATTGAGTAAATCTAACTTGTTGTCCAACCTCTCGTGGATCCAACTCCACATACACTCCTCTAGACTCAATAGTCTATGTTCGAGTGCGAGTCATAACAACTGCACATAGTTATGTCGTTACACACATGTACTCTTCATCATATGATGTAGAGACACCAACTTCAAAATCTGACCTTTGTTGAGATATAATCATACTTGTTATTTTCTACTCCAACTGTTCTAGTCGAGATACCATGTTCACCTCATGACTAGCCTCATGGGCTAACATTTGACTAGAGGTTGGTTCTTTATCACCATCCTTGCCACCTTGAACTCCTTGTACTCTTCAAGGGATTTTCATGGTAACTCTCACTAATCATAATTTTGGATGGAGATGAAAATATCGATCAATCATGTGACCATGTTTATGACAATGCTCACATGAGTTTTATCCAACATGATCCTTCTTGTGATGTGGTCTACCACATGTCAAACACACCATCCCAGTAACTAATTGTTGACCTGAAAAGGATGGCAATGGTATTGATCCGACACCTTCACCACTAAGTTTGATGTTGAGACTATCCCACATGTCTACCATAACCACTCAAGGTTTGTATTGTAGATTGGTAATGTGAAGGAATTGATGAAGTTGGTGAATCCTTGCTTAACCAAGCGGTCACCACTCTCTCCTTTTGCATGTTGAGCTCAATACGCTTAGCAAGACAAAGCTCAATGCCCAACGTGTGTGATGTCTCATGTAGTAAGGTGACATCTCTCACTCTACGTCTCAAGTTCTTGTCCAATATCCCATACCAATATTAGACAACATGTGTCTTTGTCACCCCAAGGTTACACTAATCAATCGAGACATTTGAGTATACGTCTCTCGAAGACTCTCCCTAGTTTTCCGTTGAAACTCTTGCAAACATTGTAGCATGTCAGTCTTCATGCCATGGTCATTTCTCCTCAACCATGCAAAGAATTCAAGAATAAGGTTAAACGTTGGGACCTCTCAACTCTTCCCAACTTGACTAGCTCCTATCATATCTTCACTGTAAGGTACAAAGGATGAACTTGCACCATCAAACATTATACCCGAAGTAATAGATATGTAGTTTGACGACCAGTATTGTCTCCATAACTCGATCTCCTTAAGGTGTTCATGTCAGAACTCATGATAATCATCCATCGGCACACCCTCCAAATGTTGGAATAATCCCCTTCAATCTATTAACAAACTAAACAACATAAAGTTGCGCATCCATTGTAAATCACACCATGAATCAAACTCTTGTATGAAGTCGTCCAACTCAATGATATCAATTATACCCAAATATTTTCCGGTGTCGCATGGACATTTCTTTGCTCTGAGAACGCCGCGCAGGGGCTGAGAAGAACCCTCTAGAACCTCGTGTGAGTCAACAATTTCTTCTTCTTCTCCTCAGCACTCCACATTCGAGTTCATTATAAACTAGTAAAACTTCAGCGGAAGAAGATTATGATAACCAATGATTCGACCAATAACTCTCGCTTAAACTTTACACAACCCTTTCAATCTCTCAAAAAAGTTTCATATGTTTTTCTCCACTAGATCTCTCAGAACAATTGTTAATTTGCACACTGTATCACAAGGCGATATGCACACCCTTGTGTACAAAACCCATCACACATCCCAATCCTTGACTCCAATTGCTCCTAGATTTTATGAGAAGGTCACTCATCATCAGAACTTGAACTATGCAAAGTTTTATTGACATAACTTTCTAATATCAAAAGATATGATCTCTGTACTAACTTCGTAATAGTCAGTGCAATCCTGCAACTCTGACTGTATACACAAACTTCAAGCTATCACTCTGTACTCAAAACTCATCCAATTGAGTTGAAATTTCAATCCAAACGCAAGCCCAAGTCCTAAACTGTATCACAGTTGACTCAGATCTCCAAAAACCCTCGTAAGATTCTCAAAAACACCCCAAATACACTCAAAGGTCTAAATTTTTTACTCTATCTTTGAATCATCATTTCAGAGTGACAAATCCTTCAAATCCATCCATTCTTGAGCCCACGTCATAGCTCGTCCTGTTAGCTCTCCAACCCAATCCTCAGATCTCCGATTCCCCTCTAGAAGATCTCCAAAATCCCTAAAAACCTCGAAAAGTTACCCTAGTGCCCTCATTGGCCAAAACTCCTAGACCAATGGGAATGGAGAATGCTATTTTGACCTCTAGTGTGGCCAAATTAGCTCCATTTTAACTTAGAGCTTTACAACTATCCTAAACACTCTACTTAGACATCCTATACACATTATGAGTTGTCATTAATAAGAGTTAAAATGACAACTTGAAACCGACTAAGTATACCCAAAAGCGATCACGATGAAGACACCGGATGTTGATCACAAATGGACTCGACACTGGTACATCTGGAGGCTCATGTTGTCCTCTATCCATGTCATACGTCAACTCCACTTCAATCAGATAAGCTCCTTAGTCAGCAAGGTGATGTGTCTAGATCTCCCCGACTCTTTCTGACCTTGCAATGCCGTCGGTTATCCTAGCCTAAAATATCACCGTCATGACAACAGCTCTGAAGATGACACATGTCATCATCTTCTCATAGTAATCACGTCATAACACGACACCAGGACCCTTCGTGGCCCCATAGATATAATCCATATCCCACAACAATGGTGTGGGTACACACCCCAAGATATCACAATGCTCAGCTCCGTCATTCTCTAACACCAAATTAGAGTATTTTGTAAATCTCAAAGACCAAGGATGATACCGCAGTCTGCTATGGATGCACCCACTGCTAACTTGAGTTGTTTCTCCTTCGTAACCTTCATAGACATCAATGTATCACCTCCGTTAACGCATAGCAATATATCCCCAACTAGATCAAAAATTGCAACAGAAGGTATCGAGGGATCACAAGGTGCTAACACATAGACAAACCTGAAACTTGCCATCACCACAAGCACTCACCTAGTCTACAGGTCCACAAGTCTTGTCTCCATGATGAGAAACATGGATAGTCTGACTACTCCAAAAATACAGTCTCACTATCAATATAACACATGAGTACTAACACTTCAAACAACAAAGCACCAACAAAAATAAACGTGGGGCACAAACAAGAAGCCAAGATGGAGGTATATCAATCACAACAAACATAAATAACAATACTCTATCTCAAAAATATAAAGGGGTCAAACCAACCCAACCCAAACTGACATAGCCTCATGAGATCATTTAAAAATACTAAAATTCAGTTTTGGAGGCCTTATGGTTTCCATATTGATAATCTTATACTAGTAATTCCTACCTAATCCGGATTTGTTTCTCAAACGGACATCGTTTGAAACTTGTGTGGGATTTTGAAAATCTTCAATTCCAATTTCTAACCCAGAAACGTCAAAATTTTGCAATTCTAACATTGATAGACTTCTACCTATTGTCTTGTATCATGCATGAGATACTTTACATCTTCTATGATCCCATCAAACTTTAAATCAAATGAATATTATATGATAATTCTATAGACTGCCGCCCATATTTTTTATGCGAAACTTCAAAACATCAAATCTTGGATTTTGAGCACTTCTGTCCGCAATCTTTTTTGGCCAATCTAGATTCTAAGCCCAAAATTAACTATGAGCATTGACCCATTTCGTCAATTTTTAGGAGTGCTGCTGCCCTTCAAAATTCTCCATTTGGATTTAAGTACTAAAAAAAGGAAATATAGAAATTCGAAATTGATCATACCAACTTTGAATCTACTTTACTTCTAGATCGCCATCATGGTCTTCACTCCATCAATGACATGCACTCTCTACATCAAAAAGATCAAAGCTAACATCAATCAAAACTTGTCAAAACACCTTCAATCTCCAAAAACTTACAATTATCACTATAGAATCCAATTTGAATTTTTGAATTAATCTTTTCTACTCACAAAATGTAGGGACAAATTAAAATAACCCAAAGGATGGAAAGACCCCATCAAGTTGTATATAGATGAAACCAAATGAGTGACATGGGGCTAGGTACCAATAATATCACTATGGGAAATATATCCCACTGCACCTAAGCTTTTCGAACTATCTAGATCAAACAATCTACAAACAACAAGACCATCCAAAGAAGCATCACCTAACATGATTGCTCTCTTATGGATTGCACCAGCTAGTGTTTTTTGTAGTGTAATAGAAACATGTTACCTAAAATAGGCTATACAATAAACTAAAGAGAGTGATATCCCTGCCATCTAGTATGGTAGGTAAAATATACACAAGAACATTTCGCTCATAACCATAACATAAAAGAGAGATTACGATCAAGCCAAACCCACTTTATGGTTCAAAAACTCCAGGTTTATGCATTAGCTACTATCCACCATAACGTCATTCTCAAAAGTTCAACCTAGACAACCGCATTCCAAGGAGTCCTAATTCAAACTGTATGCCTTGAGCCCTAAGTCTCCTAACTACAATTCTAGTGCGAACAATGCAGTTAGCATCGGCTCTAACTGCTGTATATGCTTCTACATGCACTCACCTACCTAACTATGGATGTCACTACATAAGTCGGGACAAACATCACAATATACATATCATCATACACCAACACAAGTGTACCACAATCATCCCCCTAACTAACAATTAGATCCTTCTAACATTATGTAGCCATCTAATCCATTAACATGATATGTCCTTCAGGGCTAAGATCAGGAGTCTGAGTGCTATAATAAACTATTGTTAATCGGTTATCTGCAATTCATACCATATAACAATTAAACCAGCTTGTATGCTTATCGTATCGAGTATATCTCCATTGCCCATTGAACATCACATTTAGAGGAGTTGTAAAAAATGAATTTATCATACTCTCAAACAAGAATCACATATCAACATATTGGAAGCTTCACTAAATGATCCACATAACATACATCTCCAGCTTGCAAACACAATTACCACGCTTTGATCCATAGTATCATCAATGTTGTCACGACTTATGTAGTGGCATCTCTAGTTAGGTACGTGCACGTATGCAGGAGCAGATACATCAGTTAGAGCCGGTTGTACAATTAGCGCCGTTAAATCTTGGAATTTGTCGTTTTAACAGCGTCGTTAGGGGTCCTAGGGCTCAAGGGGTAGAGTTCGAATTAGGGCTCCTTGGAGGCCGGTTTTCAAGTTGAGCCTTTGAGAGTGTGGCTATGGTGGATAGTAGCTAGTGCGGGAACACGGAGTCTTTGAAGCACAAAGTGGGTTTGGCTTATTTGTAATCTCTCTTTTATGCTATGGTTATGAGCGGAGTGTCCTTGTGGACATTTTGAGAGTAGAAAAGATTACTCGAAAACTTCAGTTGGATTCTTTGGTGAGAATCTGTGAGTTCTTGGAGGCGATGAAGGTGTTTTGGCGAGTTTGGATCGATGGTAGCTTCAATGCGTTGGGCTGTTGAGCATGCGGGGGTGTTCTTTGGAGTGCAGCTGTGGTGGTGATGTAGAAGTACGGTCGATTCAAAGTAGATGTGATCGATTTTGAATTTACGGATTTTTCTTTTTTAGTGTAAATCTGAATGGGAAATTTTCGAGGGAAGCGGCTTTGGAAATTGATGAAGTGGGTCGATGCTTATAGTTGTCTTGGAGCACTAATTTGAGATTGGCCGAAAAATATTTCGGACAGAAGTGCTCGAAGTCCAAGATTTGATGTTTCGAAGTTTTTTGGTCGAAAATAGGAGCAGCAACCTTTCAGATTATCATACAATGTTCGTTTGTTCTAAAATTTGGTGGGGTGATAGATTATGTAAAGTCTATCACGTGGGGACAAAGACACCAGGCCCAAGGCTGACGGTGTCAGAATTGCGAAATTTTGAGGTTTAGGGGTCTGAAATCGAAGTTGAAGATTTTCAGAGTCATGCAGAAGTTTCAAACGGTGTCCGTTTGTGAAAAAAAAAATTGCGTTAGGTAAAAAATTGAAAAAAGGCTAGTTTAAGGCAATGTCTTACACAACTACATTGCTAGTCTCGGTTTATCGATCTGGAGAGCAAAAGACCTCCGAAATCGAGTTTTTGTGTTTTTAAATGCCCTTTCTCGAGGCTAGATCGGTCGGGTTGGGTTGGTTTGACCCCTTTGATGGATGTTTTTGAGATGGAGTATTGTGCTTTATGTTTCTTGTGATTGATATACCTCCATCTCTGCTTTCTTTTTGTGCACCACGTTTGTTTGTGTTGGTGATTTGTTGTTTGGAGTGTTGGAGCTCCCCCGTGCCGCCGATAGTGAATTTGGATTTGCGGACGGTCGGACTATCCATGTTTCTCCCTTGATGAGATAGGACTTTGCGGACATGTAGACTGGCGTGAGTGCCTGTGGTGATGGCACGTTTCAAGGTTGCCCTTGTGTTAGCACCTTGTGGTGCCTCGGTACCTTCGTGGCGATTTTGGTTACAATTGTCGATTTCCGGTTCGGTTGGGGACCTATTTTTTACGGTTGTGGAGGTGATACATTGGTGTCACGGTGGAGTTCTCTGGAGGTTCCGGAGGAGAGATCGCTCGGGTTAGCATTGGGTGCACCCGTAGCGGAGGCGGTACCAACCTTGGACTTTTGAGGTTCACGTAAGATTCTCGATTTGGTTTTGAGAGAGAGACGGAGCCGAGCTTGGTGATATCTTGGAGTGTGTACCCACACCGTTGTTGGCACTATTGAGTTGGATGACTTCATCTAGGAATTTGACTCATGGTGTGATTTCTGACGGATGCGCAACTCTACGTTGTTCAGTCCGTTTATGGCTTGGAAGGTATTATTCCAAAGATTTGGAGGCTCCATAGATGGATGATTATCATGAGTTCGGCGTGAACACCTTGAGGAGATAGAGTTTTGGAGACAATACTTGGTCTCAAACTACATCTCTATTACTTACGGGTACAAAGTGTTTGGAGGTGCGAGTTCATCCTCTGTACATGGCACTGATAATACGGTTGGAGCTAGTAGAGTTGGGAAGAGTTCAGAGGTCCCAACCTTCAACCCTATTCAGGAGTTCTTTGCACGGTTGAGGAGAGACTACCAAGGGGTGAGAAGTGACAAGCTACGAGGCTTGCAAAAGTTTCAACGGAAGACTGGGGAGAGTCTTCGAGAGGCGTATATCCGAATGTGTGTCGGTTGATCAGTGTTACCCATGGGGTGACGGAGGCACAAGCTGTCCAATATTGGTATGGGATATTGGATAGGGAGTTGAGACATAGAGTGAGAGATGCTACCTTACTACACGATACATCACCTCGTTGGCCATTTGTGTTTTTGTCTTTTTGAGCGTATTGAGCTCAACATGCAAGAAGAGAGGGTAAGGATGGATGGGTTCGGCAAGGATTCACCATCTTCATCAACGTCTTCACGTTACTAGTCTACAACACAAACCCGGAGTGGTTATGGTAGACATGTGGGGACGATCTCGACCATCGGGCCAGTGGTGAAGATGCATCATCAGACCATTACCATCTTTTCAGGTCAACAATTAGTTGTTGGGATGGTATGTTGGACATGGTGGACCTCATCACAAGAAGGATTGCCTTCAAGGTCGAAGGATGGATCTGTTGGAGTAAAATCATGTGAGTATTGTCACAGATATGGTCACATGATGGATCGATGTTTTGATCTCCATCGAGAATTACGATCAACAAGAGTTGCCATGGCGGTTCTGGAAGAGGACGAGGAGTTCAAGGTGGCGGGGTGGTGGTAGAGGACCAACCCCTACTCAAGTGTTAGCCCATGAGGCTAGTCATGAGGTGAACATGGCATCTCGATTGGAGCGGTTGGAGTAGAAGATAGCAAGTATGGCTATAGCCCAACAAAGATCAGATTCAGGAGGTGCCTCTACATCATACGATGGAGATGTTGTGGAGTACATGTGGGCACAACCATGTGCAATTGTTGTGACTCGTAGTGCGACAGATACTACCGAGTCTAGAGGAGCATACGTGAGTTGGATCCACAAAGAGGGAGGCTAGCCGACGGAGTTAGACTTCCTCGTCTTTCACATTGTTTGAGGCATTGAACACCTCATCCATGGCTCCTACACCACCTATTGGAGAGATGAGGGTGCAAGCCCGGTGTGGATGTATTTGGAGATGGAGCAAGTAGGGACCCAACCATCAACATCGTCTAAGGAAGCATCAGCGCAATGTT
Source organism: Marchantia paleacea (assembly GCA_014180765.2). Taxonomy (NCBI): domain Eukaryota; kingdom Viridiplantae; phylum Streptophyta; class Marchantiopsida; order Marchantiales; family Marchantiaceae; genus Marchantia; species Marchantia paleacea. The sequence continues at coordinate 167,497 of MUAA02000117.1, forward strand.
GAGGCGGCAAGGGCTATTGTTCATTTTCATGTTTTCTCATTAAAGGATTTATTGGCGTTGGGGGTGTCATCATCCCATATACTACGATTGGCGGCCACACTTTGCGAAAGCAAGAGGATGTGTTGGTTGCTTCTAGTTGTGTGAGCACTAGTAGTGTTGATCCCAGGATCATGGCGACTCTTAGTGGAACTTGGCAATTCTTTGCCGCTCAAATGATGGATTTATCGGCGAGGCCGGCATACGGCGTACTGGGGGTCACCGAGGTGGGATGATGTTGGATAGGGAAGTGGTGTGTTCTGTTTGATCGACCTTCAAGAAAGGTTTATCGACCTCAACGCGTGTTGTTGGATTACGGTGCACAACCCCTTATGTTGGGTAAGGATGCCTTTGCTTGGGCTTGGCTTGCAAAAGACCGATGTGGAGAGATGTCCATTCCAGATTCAGACATCTCTTGGAGGTTCTAGTGATGCCCCAACACCATACATCATCCGGATGGCGTTTTTGTGCAAGTGCAACCGGATCATGTCACGTATAGCTCTACAACGCGAGCACGTGATGTGGTTACAACTGCGAGTCATATGATGTATTGGTGGATGCGGCGATTGTTATACCCTATGGGGTTTAGCATTGATTCTTGGGAGGAGACAGACCTCTTATCGGCCGGGTTGGCAATCTAGCGGGGTAGAGTGAGTCGACATTGCATGCGATTCATCAGGGGTTCTAGGCCTTTACCAAGTGGAGGTTTGGCGTATGTTGCGGCCTTCGGTACTTGTGTTACTTGACCGCGGTGTTTTGTTGGAGGGTAACATGGATGCTCATGATAGTCATGGTCGAGAGGATGTGACTATCATGCCAAGTCTTAGTGGAGTAGTGTCATCCACGTTGGATGGAACACTAGGTACTTCATGTATGCGGCTACAACGGATGGCGATCGGCTCATACATCGGGCTTGGGTGAGTCTTTTTGCTCGGAGAGGGAGGAGGCGAAGGAAGTTATTCCCACTTCCACTGTATTATCCCCTTTAGATACAACGCCATTGCTTGGCAAGTATCCGGAGGAGGGTATATGTGTCTTTGGATGCATTTGGAGGGATTAGACAAGTTTTGGTTTGTTGTTTTTGATCCCTAATATACGAGTACATCGATACTTGTATGTGGGCGATGATGAGATTGCAAGGCGTGTCTCATTCGCCATGTGGCACGGTTAGTGCGGAGAGATACCCATATCTTCTACCGGTGTTGGCAATCCAAGGATATCAACATGCCTTGCCGTCATATATTTTATTGTTGGGGGCGCAAGACTTTTGCTCGGCATGTCAACATACATTTGGTTATTGATGGATGGCCATGTCAGGGACACACACGTGCTGGTAATGATCATGGGTTACAAGATTCACGTTCTGGCATGTTTTGGGAGATGTTCGTGTGTTACGTTCTCTCCGGAACCACACGACATATTCTCCGGCATACATTTTTGGAGAATGTTCCCTTGTTGGGTGATCCACGTGCACGGGTGATGACGAGTGCACATCACGTGCGGTCATGGATTGGACCAGAGGTATTGTTGGATGCAGCGAGAGTAGGATCTCGTGCACATCGTCCACATCTATGGTGGACAAACCTTCTTCCAAGGGAGGTTTTATTGCGAGCATATGACGGAGTGGAGAGGCCCTCACATCTCATAGTGGAGAGTATTTTGGATGTGGATAGACACTCCCAAGCAGTGGTCTATGCGGACAGGTCACCCATGGCAGTGGTGAATCTTGTGGGTCAGCCAAGAGCTGCATTACCCACGTTGTTGAGTTACCCACTTCCCATGCTTATAGAGAGGGAGGACGCGGACTTGTATGGGATTCTCGCTTGCGGCGGTTGGTGGAACCCAACGTTGAAGAGAGAAGCGAGCTATGGGATTTTGTACCGGTACTACATCGGTACCTACATTGTCGAGGCTTCACGACGTCATGTGTTGGGTCGGGCTATGGACCTGAAGCGTTTGACATGGATTGTGAGCCTTGGATTGGGGTGACGAGACGCATGAGATCCACATGTATGACTGCAAGACCATTAGTAAGCTCTTTGCCTACCGAGGCGGTGGAGGCAAAAGTCGGGGACGAGAAGTGCCCAAGATCTCATCCTTGGTCTTATGGGGATGTTAAAGAAAGAGAGATAGGGTCTTCTTTGAGTATCGTTGGAGTTTTTTGCGTGGAGCAGGCGGTGGTTACCACTTTTGACCTTTGTGATACAACACAAGAGGTTATAGCTACTGAGCGGGGAGTTGTTCACACTTGAGATAGTGGAGCACGGTATGAGAGAAGCAGAAAAAGCTCTGCTCAAGAGGTTGTCATTTAGCAACCGGATACTACGTCTTCTATCTCTAGTGTCGATGGGAGGAGATTTGGGATATTGAGATTGGTCTCAAAGTGACGAGGAGAAGAAAGGCGTAGGGTGTGGAGGTTTCGAGGAGTTTCAGAAAGCTGTTTTGCCTATATGTATGAAGGATTTAGGCATTTCAAGGGGGACGACATACGGATTGACTTGACAATAGATACAAGCAGTCTTCCGTCGTCCCTATCGATCTGATGATATGGAGAGAGATGATCCAAAGTAGGTGTCAAGACCTTCTTGAGGCTAGATTAGTGGAGATATCATATGGGAGTATGCCTCTCTTTGTGGTGATGCCAGTCAAGAAGGAAATACATGGCAATTCTACGAGGATAGGCATGTGTGGTGACTACCGATCTATCAATCGACAAACAAAATCTGATCGATATGCTATGCCTACACTCCGAGGAGATCTTTGATGCGGTTGGGCATGCAAAGGTTTTTCAGTACATTGGATTTACGACCAAGATATCATCAGTTGCAGATTCGAGATGAGAATAAGGCCAAGACAACCTCTTGGGCAATTGATTCACATGGCAAGGATGTGTTGTATCAGTGGAAGTCCTAGCTAGGATCCTATCCATCACTCTTTGGAACTTAGCAGGTGCATTCTTCAACCCAAATGGTAAGAACTTCCACTGATACAACACATCCTTGCCATGCGAATCCCCCGCGAGACAAACTTTACATAATCTATCACCCCATCAAATTTCAGATCAAACGGACATTGTATGATAATCGATGAAGGTCTGCCGCCTCCTTTTTTGACCGAAAACTTTGAAAAACCAAATCTTGGACTTCTAGCACTTTTGTTTGAAATATTTTTCGGCCAATCTCAAATTAATGCTCCAAGACAACTATAAGCATTCACCCACTTTGTCAATTTCCAGTAGCGCTTCCGCCCTCAAAAATTCCCGATTCGGATTTACACTAAAAGCAAAAATACAGAAATTGAAATCGATAAGATCCACCTCAAATCGACTCTACTTCTAGATCACCACCACGGGCTGCACTCAAAGAACGCCTGCATGCTCAACGACCAACGGATCGAAGCTACCATCGATCCAAACTCGTAAAAACACTTTCAACGCTCCAAGAACTCCAAGTTCTCACCACAGAATCTAATTTGAGTTTTCGAAGTAATCTTTTCTACTCTCAAAACGTCCACAAGGACACTCCGCTCATAACCATAGCATAAAAGAGAGATGGTCAAGCCAAATCCACTTTGTGCTTCAAAGACTCGAGGTTCCCGCACTAGCTACTATCCACCATAGCCACACTCTCAAAGTCTCAACTTGGCGGCCTCCAATGAGCCCTAATTCGAACTCTACCTCTTGAACCCTATGACCCCTAACGGCTTGATCGGCCCTAACGGCGATCCCGGTCTGAACGGCGCTAAGCGCACAACCGGCTCTAAGCTGCTGTATCTGGCTCCTCGCAAGCGTGCACATACCTAACTAGAGATGCCACTACATAAGTCGTGACATGGCGCTTGAGAGCTATATGATATCTCTCTTGGGTCAAAGAGCAGATATATTAGCCTTGGACGCTGAGACTCAAGACGGTTTGATGGTAAACCGAGAAATCCATGATGACATCTTTGGTGTTGGAGTATCTTCGTACGGTGCTTTGTTGGGCACCTTGAGTGCAAAGGAGCGGGATCGAGTTTTACAGAGAGCTCGACGGTTCAGGTGGGTTGGTAGACACCTTCTTCGAGTATGGGGAGATGGCAGCGTTTGTGTTTTGCCACTTCCATCTCATAGAGCACAGTTGGTCAGACATGCACATGAGGAGTTAGGTCATTTTGGAATAAAGCGGACATATAGCTTACTTCAAAGTCACTATTGGTGGAGAGGTATGCAAACTGAGGTGCAGCAGTTTGTGGCAAGATGTATGGTATGTGATCGTGTTCGAGCATCATTCAATGCCCCTACACCACAACTACATTCTCTACCGATTATGGGACTTGTTATCGTTGGAGCTTGGATTTTGCAGGACCTCTGCCATTGACTATACGATATCATTGATATGTGTTGGTGATGGTGGAACATTTCTCCAAGTGGATTGAGTTGGTGGCATTGCCTGACAAGTCAAGTGAGAAAACAACTTATGCGTTCTTAGGCAAAGGTGCTTAGCCGATTTGGTGCACCCGAAGAAGTGTTGATCGAGTGCACCGAAGTTTTTGGACGAGTTTCGGGCTTTGTGTGATCGGCGTTGATCGATCATCGTATTCACCTCAAGAGATCATCTTGAGGGCGATGGTCTAGCGAGAGAGAGTTGTTCAGACGGTGAAGAGAGGACTGCGAAAGTTTGGCTTGGAGAAAGGTCATCTGGGAGACTGGGAAATCCAGCTACCATGGTAGGCATGGGTTATCGATTTAGCCGGCAACATCTTTAGCGTCATTCTCACCGTACTTTTTATTATATGGTAGAGATCCTGACTTACCTGCAGCTATCCGTAAAGAGTCGGGTGAAGTCTTGGACTTGGATAACCACGATGTTTGGGTTAGGGTGTGTTCTCAAAAGGCGAGAACTCTTCCGTGAGAGTCATGCCCATGGCATTTGAGAACTTGGCTATTGCTCAAACATAGAGATAATTTGCGTTATGCTACCATCCGAGGAGGTGGATATCGACCTTCAATTTGCAGATTTCATGTTGGTGATTACGTTTACTTCCGGCCAGAAAGTGCACCGACCACATTGGATGTTACGGCCGGGTCGCACAATTCTGATACGTGATGTTTTACCTTACGGAGTTTTGGTATTGGAGGGTCGTGATGGTGTGATTTGGAAGGATCATGTGTGTAATTGTGCGCCATGTCACCTTCCAACCATTGATGGTTCTATGGATCCAAGCGTGGCAGTTGTACGTGCAGGCTTGAGATGTATGTTACGTGGATCAGCTGGTGGAACAGCCAATATGTTGATTTGTGATTCTTTTTCGAGAGGATGGCATATGTCATGTTTGACACCTCCTCTCAATGCGGTGCCCAGTGGGCGGTGGAGATGTCCTCGATTCGTTTAGCAGGCAAGCAGGTCTGACCGTTACATGATATGGATTGCAGATATGCGACTAATGATGGGGCATTGTAGCACCTGGCCTCCTGATCTTAGCTCCATGAAGGGCATATCATGTTATGGACTAGATGGCTACCTGGTGTTAGAGGGACCTAACCGCCAATTAGGGGGGGTGATTGTGGTACACTTTGTGTTGGTGTATGACGATCTATGTGTTGTGATGTTTGATGTGGCGGCGATGTATGTTGTGATGCGATATGTATGTGCCACGATAGGCCGGCCACGACTTATGTAGTGGCATCTCTAGTTAGGTAGGTGCGGCGTTTGCGAGGGCTTGAATCTGGCCCGATTAGAGCCGGTTTGTGTAGTTAGTGCCATTCGCCTTGGGACCGCCGTTAGGCCGCCAACGGCGCCATTAGGGGTCATAGGGCTCAGGGGTAGAGTTCGAATTAGGGCTCCTTGGAGGCCGGTTTTTCGAGATTGAGCCTTTGAGAGTGTGGCTATGGTGGATAGTAGCTAGTGCGGGAACCTAGAGTCTTTGGAAGCACAAAGTGGGTTTGGCTTGACTGTAATCTCTCTTTTATGCTATGGTTATGAGCGGAGTGTCCTTGTGGACGTTTTGAGAGTAGAAAATATTATTGTGGTACCCTTGTGTTGGTGTATGACGATCTATGTGTTGTGATGTTTGATGTGACAGCGATGTATGTTGTGATGCAATATGTATGTGCACGACAATGTTTGGAAGGTGACATGGTGCACAATTACACACATGATTCTTCCAAATCACACCATCACAACCCTCTAGTAGCAAAACTCCAAAAGGTAAAATCTCACATACTCCTAGAATCATGCAAGCAATAATAACATGAAATGTGATTGGTGTACTATGATGAAAGTAAACATAATCATCAATATGAAATCTATGAATTGAAGATCAATATGCACCTCATCATATGATAACATAACGCAAACATCATGGTTATCCAAGTCCATGACTTCAATTGACTCTTGACGAATAACTAGAAGTAAGTCAAGATTTCTTTCATATGATAGAAAATACAGTAAGAAGAACGTTAGAAATGATTTCCATCTAAATTGATAGCCTATGGCCAACTACCATAACTGGATTTCCCAATCTTTTCAATGATCTTTCTCCAACCCAAACTTTCTTAGTCCTCTCTTCACTGTTTGAACAACAATCTCAACCAAACCATCAACCTCAAGATGATCTCTTGAGGTGGATTGATAATATATCAACGTTCAATCATAGAAAGTCTAAAATTCACGTAAAGTTCTGTACTCTTGTCAGTCAACACCTCAGTTACTACATCAAATCGGCTAAGCATAGAAGCCAAAAACACATAAGTTGTTACATTACTTTACTTATCATATAATGCCACCAACTCAATCCACTTGGAAAAATGCTCAATTATGATCAATACATATAAATGATATCATATAATAATTGGAAAAAGGTCATGCAAAATCCAAGTTCCAATCATAATCAAGTCTCATAATGGGTAGGGGATATAATTAATAATTTTCATGAATAAAGAATTGATATGTCACATATGTAAACACTTTTGCAAATTCAATCATCTCAAACTTCTCATACATTTACAAACAGACTTGTGAATATATTTAAAAAAATAATTAAAGAATATTGTTTGTAATTAAAAATAATATAACCCTCACACAAGTTTGTGAAATTTATACATGTTAACTAAACATTGAGTTTATAAAATCAATGTATAAAATATAAAAAAATTATACAGTAAATATATAAAAATATATCAAAAAATATTTATTCATAATATTTTCACATTGATAAAAAATTATTTTATTTTATTTTAAAAATTTGTTGATAAATATAAAAAATAAATTATTATTAATATATTAAGAATTTTTATATTTTAAAAGAATAAAAAATTAAATTAAATAAATTTTATTTATAAATTTTTTAATTTAATGGAAATCAAATCCATTTTGGTGTGCACAAAGTTTTTATATTTAACATTGATGTCATTTATATTATGTTATGATCATTTTGTGATCATATGTATTAAAAGTCAACATTAATTAATCTTGTGTTTGCTTATTTGGTTAATTATATGTCATATGCTGAATCATGAGGGTATATTATCAATAAGTCTAATCAATTACACATTTTGTATTTAACAACATTGTGGATCCATAATATCAATATTTAATTTATAAAAAAATTTATTTAAATTTATTTAAAAATATCATAAACATATTTAATCGAGTAATGATATAAACCAGATATATTTTATTACAAAAATTTATGATTCTTATATATTTTTAAAACAATAAATGTTATAAGAATTGAGCCTAAAGATATTTGGGCACGTACATTCTCATTTATATCATAAGAATACTTCCATTTTTGGGAACAAATAGATTTATCCGACACTGTAAGAGTGATAAAAAGTTACGAAAATGGAACATTTTAGTGGGCGGGACAAATCTTCATTTTTTAGAAGCATAATAATCATACGATAAGAGCTACGGGGCAGTTTCCAAACCCTCTAATGATATATTCATATAGTGGACTGCGTGAAGGCAGTAATTAATTGAGTACTGTCGGAGTTCTACTGTAGTAGCAAATACTGTATAGTTTACCGGAAGAAACAGGGGGAAGGGTTTAAAGAGCAACCTGCACCTTTAGCCCGCACCTCTGAAACGAGAGTTTCTGTTTACAGATTCCATGCTCTCAGTTTGCTGCGCTTAAGCTTCATATTGTCAATCATAGCAATAAGCTTTAATTCGGTAGACTCTGGGAGCCTGCTAGAATGGATTTCATCAGTCCGGAAGGCTTGCGCCTTGATGGACGTCGTCCCTTTGAGGTGAGTATTGGGAGATTAAATTCTCGCCTGGTTGCGGGTGATGAGCTGCGAATATATCTGGTTTTGATGGAGTATCAATCACATTCCACTTTCTCTGTTTTTTCAACTTTGCTGTGGTCGGTGGAAGTGCACAGTTGAGGCAGCTGCACGCGGAAATTGGAGTTCTGGACAAGGCAGACGGGTGCGTTGGGTGACTGCACTTTAGTGGTTTGCGAATTGCTCTGTTTTTGGACGCTTTTCGATATTATCACTGTTACACCTTCTATCAAAACCTTACAGCGTTTCCGTCAATGTAGGTACCTGATTGAACATGGGGTTCTACATCTTGTCAACTCATACTTTGTTTCCAAATTTGCATTTACAGGTCTGCTACATTCGAGATGGGTAATACTAAAGTTATAGCTGTGGTTTATGGGCCCCGCGAGGTAATTTCAGTAAAGCTGCCGATTTACTTGGGCGTACTTTGAACAGAGCTACAGAAAGTTCAGTCGTTTATGAGCTGTGAAGATCATGTCTTTCCTGGACTGACTGATTTGGGTTTTGTAGGTACAAAATCGAAGTCAGCAGCAGCTTGACCATGCACTGGTATGACTTTAGACTCTATACTTTGTTCACCTGTAATGGTAAATTTTACGGAATTTTTTTTTGAGGTTGCATCTATCCTAACTGGTAAACCATATTTTCAAATTTCGTTCATCGAGTTCCCGGCTCTTTGGTCAGTTTTCTCTTCCGCAGAAGATGTTTTCAAATTTGGAATTAAAAGGGAGGAAGAGGGGAACTCCAACATTTTTCTCAAAAGTACTGTCTGCAATATAACTGTTACTTGTACATACTGTGGTTTTAAATATTATCATGGCTCCCCAACCGCTCCTACTGAGTACTTGTACTCGGTCTTGCTGAATTTATTTACCGTGGTGTTAACAGAGGATTAGTGCAATTTGCTTCGAACATTCCGCATGTGCTGTTAACTGACACATGTAATGATTAATTCTATACTTGTCTTACAATTGCAAATGTCTTTCTTAAAGAATGGGGTTGGGTTCTCTGCTTTGTTGCTGTAGGTTCGTTGTGAATATAGCATGGCTACTTTCAGCACAGGTGATCGTAGGCGGAGAGGGAAGAGTGATAGGTATGAATAAGATTCGAATCCGTCGAATGTCAATTAATTCGGTCACGAGAGAGTTTCGCAGACAGTTTACATACCGGAGAACGAGTACAACTATGTTAACCATCAATGAAACAGTGCTGTTGATTTCCTTTCTCTCCCCTCCATTTTAGCTTTTAACTCTATGTATTGAACTCTCTACCGTAATAAAAAAAAAGTGCAAACTTTTGTGTTTAAGTTCATTAGGAATCTTTATTAATTAGGCTTGTTTGCTGGACAGACGAGGAACAGAACTTTCCCTAGTTATTCGACAGACAATGGAGGCGGCTATCCTGACCAACCTTTTACCTCGTTCTCAGGTGCTACATTTTGCTGACGCTTCTGACTCAGTTTCAGTACCTTTATGTGTTTATAGTACCCCTGTAAGCAAGGGTTTAGGAAATACAAGGTGACTGAAGATTCACGGGACTCTCTTAGAGCACTTCTTTCATACTTGATTCGAGTTTAATCTTGAATTGTACCAACTGTCACTTCCTTAGCACAACTAGTGGAAGAATTAAAAGAGGTGTGGTTCGTTTTCGCAGATTGACATTTTCGTTCAGGTTCTACAAGCTGATGGAGGTAAAACGATTATCGTAACTGGTGGTTATGCATCTGTTTTCACTGCACTTCTAGGTGGATGTGCTAGTGAAGAATCTGTTGGTTGACCTACAAAATCGGAACGAACTTCGTTAATGGAGAGTATTCCTACCGAAAGAGAGATCCTCTCGTCATTTCAGCATACCTCATCTCTTCCCAGTCTGTTATTTCTAAAACTGCTCCGCTAGGGCGCTGTGTATATATATTTCAGGATATGCCTAACAGGCACATACTAATGAGTTGTATATAGAAGGTTGTCTAACACGCAGGTGTTCGCTCTTTGCTGCTAGGAACTCGAGCATGCTGCATCAATGCCGCAGCGTTGGCTCTTGCAGACGCAGGGATACCAATGCGGGATCTAGTCGCTTCTTGCTCAGCTGGCTATCTCAATTCCACTCCAATTTTAGGTTGTTCATCCAGACAGCCTCTGTTAGGGAGTTTCATATTCGACATAATATAGGAACTTGTCTGATCCTTGAAAACCATGAAACAAGAACTACTTGATTGCTTTCGTAACTCATTCTAAATCTTTTCTTCCATTTCTCCTTTCATGTTGGATTTATACTTGGTCTCTGAATATCTGTCTCGTCCATACACCCTGAGCAGTAAGGATGCACAGAGGCCACTTTCCCTTATCGGTGTTGCAGCGTTATGTGGGTTTCTTATGCGAGTTTCTTTGACATCTCAATATCGAATTTCAAGTTATACGAGGATTGACTGTTAGTCAAGACGACTTTGCATTGATTCCTTGTTGTCAAGCCTCGGCCTCAGGTGATTAATGTTTACGTGCATGCGTCGACGCCTGAAACATCTGATGTGGGGTGAAATGTTTTGTAGATTTGAACTACCTCGAGGACAGTGGAGGCGGTCCAGATCTCACGGTTGCTCTATTTCCAAAACTGGACAAAGTGACCTTGCTTCAGGTGCAAAATCTTCGTTCGCTGATTGTAGAACCACGTCAAGACATGGGATCCAGCTTATTAGTGTGTTGTCCATTAGTCTCCCCCTAAATGTTCTTCTATCATCAAACACTGAACATCCACGGTACATCACACTACTAAAACCTTGCCGCATCTGTGTGTATTTCCTACGTCTCGTCTGCACTCACATCGTAGACGTCTTATTGTGGACTCTCGATTATGTGCAACTTATCCTCGCCTCATCTCGATTAGTCCTAAGTCTAGGAGTAATCTTGTTTTGGCTTTGAAAACATGCATTATCCTTGGCTGCTTTACGTCAGCGAGTTCAAAGCAAACTTTGTTGTGGAATTCTTATGAGGGCTAAATGTGTCGTTTGTTTTCCTCAAACTAACGCTGGGTGTATTAACAGATGGATGCAAAGGTCCCATTAGATGTGTTCGAGAAAGTGATGAATCTAGCTTCTGAGGGTGCAAAGGCTGTTACTCGGTTTCTTAGAGAGGTAAGGCTTCGTTTAGTTCAACTGAGGTGTCCTACTTTTGCTGTCTTGATTACTTGCAATTGCGTTAACAAGTCGCATTCCTGGTCTTGTGGTCATATTTCTTGTTCAGTACTTTTGGACAGGGAGATAGAACTTCAAATACTGGTTCATATTCAGTACTTCAGCATGCCATCGACTCTGTTTTTCTTACGAATAATGTAGTCAGGAAATGTCTGTAAACTCTGGATACTGTGCTGAGTGGTGCACTGCGCGTGACTCTGCAGATATTGATGGAGAACACCAAAAAACTCGCATTTGCTAAAGAACCGCTAAAGGTGTAGTCTGTTGTATGTTGGGAGGACTGGGCGACCCCATGTAAGTTAGTGGACAAGTTGAGGTTTCGTTGCGAACTGAGGACGGGCCTTAAGAGGGGCCTGAGTTGAGGAGACCGTTTGCAGCGCAGTTTTGCCGATTTGTGTCCTCTTTATGTGAGAATATTAGAGGGAAAGAAACAAAGACATGTTTGTGTCTTAGAGATGAATAAGACAGATTGCTTTGTAGTGAGGCCCGCAGGAAGTATCCAGGATCCGGACGATAAGTTGGATGTAGGATCTCTTGTATGATATTCCTACTGCCGGTCCGAAGATGTAAAATTAAATGGGAAAGATTTGTTACAAGAATGTTTCAAATTCCGCGACAGATTTTCTATGATGTTGCATGTTAAATCAAACTACCGATGTAGGTGAGAAATTCCTCACATATAGGATCAACATTTGCGTTGTGCAGAAATTTGTTTTCTAATTCATAGCCTTGTACTTTTAATCCACTTCATTTCCGAGTAATGAGCGGTTATTGAAGCACTTAAATGAAGAATGTGTCGTTTTTCCACATACCTGAAAGCTCATAACGGTATGTGCAACGGCAAGAGATGTCTTTGTGTACGTGCACATCATAAGGTGATGCAGCCCCGAGGCTTAGATGTAAAAGTCAGGGCCTCAAGTAAATGAGAGAAGAAGAGATCTCAGAAAAGATCAGTGAAGACCGAAATCAGAGCGGATGGATATACTAGAAACACGAGGAAATGAAAAGAGAAGCATAATGAGTGCTATTTTTACTAAAACACAGCTGACTTTAATGGGAGAACTCCTTGACTGCTACGCAAATTGGGTACAGTGGCCAGTTGAGCACATAAAGCTGGAAGGAATAAACTGTTTAGTCCTCGCAACCAACCTAAACAAATGTGGAACGAAGTCGCCACTTGCGAATGGTAATCGCTTAAAGCCGTTGGACTTAGTGGAGCAACTACCGCTATAAAATTTGCAATTTCTGGATCGTTTTACACCTTAATTTTGAGGCATGATACAGCTAGAAGGGGCCGGAGTGCAAAAAGTTTCGGAACCACTCATAGGACGTCATAGGACGTCTGGGATCCCTGCAGGGGACCTAACTTCGGTTATATTCCGGGTTGAACACTAGTGGGTTTTCCTACCCCGTGCTGCAGGATCGACGGCCCGATCGACGATCGTGGGCCCACCACAAAGGACAAATAGAAATCACGCCATTTGATATTGGCCTTGGTGGCGAAGACTCATATCGAAACCCTAATTTCGAGCCCTAAACTGAGTTGCTGGACCTTTTATCGATTCTCTCACATTGGGAATGGTCTTTTCGGGCGAGGAGCGTTGCTGCCAGTAGAACTGGGCAGACGAAGCAGAAGGATTGGAGCGTTGCTGTCACTAGAAGCAGGTCTTAGGTGATTTTGCAACCATGAAGGTTATTTTGTCATCTCAGACTATGGACATCCCGAAGGATGTCAAGTTTGAGATAAAGGCGAAGCAGATTCGCGTAACAGGTCCGCGCGGAGTTTTGACCAGAGATTTCAAGCATCTGAATCTGGACTTTCAGATGATTCAGGATGGCGATGACAAGAAGCTGAAAGTTGATGCTTGGTTTGGGTCCAGGAAGACCACTGCCGCCATCCGAACGGCCGTTTCGCACATCCACAATCTTATTACCGGTGTGACGAAGGGTTATAGATACAAGATGAGATTTGTGTACGCCCATTTTCCCATCAACGCAAGTATCTCCAATGAGAAAGACAGCATTGAGATCCGAAACTTTTTGGGGGAGAAGAAGGTACAGTTTTTTGCCCTAGCCAACGGTGTCTGAACTCTGTCGTCGGAGGCGAAGTGAAACTATAGTCACTCATCATTGCGTGGTTGGGTCACTGTCTGAATCAGGTTAGGAGAGTCGAGATGTTGGAAAACGTTACCGTCACGAGGTCCGAGAAGGTTAAGGACGAGCTCGTCCTAGAAGGAAACGATATTGAGCTGGTTTCTCGCTCCTGCGCACTTATCAACCAGGCATTTCTCTTGATCTCGCCAGTATAAATGAATCTCCTTATACTTCGCAGTTTCATGTGCTGTCCTGCTCAATTGTTGATCCTAAACCGAGTGACAGGTTTTTCTAATTCGGCGCTTAACTCTGTATGCAGAAATGTCACGTCAAGAAGAAAGATATCCGAAAGTTCTTGGACGGTATCTACGTTAGTGAGAAGGGAAGCATTGCCGACGAGGAATGATTCATTTTTGTATTTAAAATATACTTGAAAATTTTTCATCTCGAAGCTTTCTCTAGTCGGGACGTGATGAGCGGAGGAGTGGGTAGCTCTTGAGCCCTTTTGAGCCAAATGTAGGGCCATAGAGAGATTTTCATCAGTAGAGCTTCTCACGACACATTAAAACGCTTCCGTGAATGCATTACCGGAGTACTTGTGCCTTAACACTAATATGAATCGGTGTCCTCATTCTCGCAGTTTCACTTTCATTTGTACCACTCAGTTATTCTGCCAATGACTTCGAATTACTGGATTTACAGAGGGTCCATATGTTACGGTTCTCTCTCTGCAGGTTTCCGCGCCTTGTTGTAGTATGGTGTCGGACCTCAGTCTTGTGCTCGATAGTCTCAATTGAAGCTATCGCTTGAAATTCACAGTTCTCTCGGGAATAGGTCCAGGTTCGTTCTCGTCCAGGGTGGAAATTGCGTGTGCGTTACAAGGATCACGACGGACCTCGTCCCCAATGCAGGAATCTTTTCTGGTTGAATCTCAAGTTTGGAATTTATCTTGTGAGTGAGAACACACGTCTTGGTTGGAATCGATACGTCCTCCAGGCTGGATGATAGAGAATTTACCCCTATTCCAGTGAAGGAGCGCTGTACAATCAAGGGATTCAGATTGGGTCTTCTCGTGAGTGGACTTCCCCCTGTCAGCGGACAGACGTACTTGTTTGGAATGCTCTCTACCTGCGTCTCGGGCAGAGTCTGGAAGCTTTTCTCAGCAGTCCTCCTGAGTACGAAGGTCACTGGGCTCTTCTCTTTGCACTAACTCATTCTCATTCCTTGGATAGACATGCCTCGGTCATAATAGCTCTAGCTGGAACAGGCTAAGTAATGTGAAAAAAGTCAGGCTTTTTGGCTTTCCTCTTGGGCAGCGGTGCCGATATCTCGATAATGAGGTTTGATCAGTCTTTTATTCCATTGTATCAAGTGTAACTTGTGTGCCATCGCTATTTTGTTTCCCTTACGCATCTTAGGGAGATAATTTATTCCTCACCTCACACGAGGCTGTACGGCATCCAGGTAGACTTCGCGTTAGTCATTGAGCTAGTATGTGAGATATGCCCTCACCATATGATGGGTATTACGTGGATGAACAGTCAGTGATGAACTTAAGAGGATCCTCTGGAATGTTGTTCATACTTCCACCCAGAGATGTTCCTGTAGGTGTTTGTTTCGTGGTCGGCAGGCTCTCTGCTGTATTGCTTTGAATTTGGCTCTTCGATTTGTATGAGCATGCCAAGGCCCGGCTTCATATCCAGTTCAGCATGACGAGAAAATTCGCCGCTCATTCTACTTGAGCTTTTGTGTGGTGATGTAGACAGCACTGAGTGGAAGGCTGTCAGCTTTCTGCTTTCAGTCTAGCATGTTGAACGGTACTAGCTTTATGGTCTAGCTTCATATATCATCGACGCTCGTCTGTGGAGGTTAGTATCGGTTGTGACATCCCACCTCCCGGTATATCCTGTTCAAGACGGTATAACTGTCAGTGCCCCATGTCAAGGATAAATTTTGTCTTCTCCGAAGGTAGAAGCTTAAGAATCTTGTTTCCGTTGTCATTCCCATAATTCCCTGTGATAACGATGGTGTCACCGAAACGAAAGGTAGCTTTCTTCTGAGTGTCCGAAGTGGCAATATTTCACGCTGAGAATATTTGACCGAAAGTGACTCATGAGATAGTCAGAGAGACTACACATCCGATAGAATGGAGAGAATAGAAGGACAGAGCGAAGGAAGACAAAATAGGAAACTGAAGTAAAGCCGGAAATCGTATACAAAGGTGGACTACATGACGACAATTATCAGAGTAGAGTTGCATCATTGAAATTGAAGGTGAAGGTGAAGCGATCTACTCGAAATGTATGTTTGCAACTTCAAAAGTCAAATGAACTTCCAACATCTTCATGTCCAGAAACTGACATTCAGTACAATCCGAAGTTTGTATCAAAAGCAATTGCAAATAAACACTTCAGGTCCAAAGGGCGTAAATTCAGCAAACCTCGAACCTTCACTTACTGGTATGCTCTGAATCACAACTTTAAATATGCCAAGCAAATAATTTACTTATCTATTCTGGATATGCAGGGGAGAAAATGAACTTACATCAACAGTAGCAACACCATCTTCATATTTAATAAGGACCATGAACACCGCGAGAAAAAATGCAACCATCCCGAAATAAAATAGAGGAAGTATGACGTGAAATAAAGAAAACCTGAAGGAGAGAATTTGAACACTGTATCTCAAAGTGAAAACTGTAAAATATGTCCAGGGTAATTTGAAGTTCATTCAGACCGGAAAAGGAGATGCATGGAATAAAAAGCACGATGTAACAAGGTCGACTGAGGTATAATGCAAAAGCCAAAGTATGCAAGAAAAATGCAACCCATGGGCCAGAAGAAAAGGAGTGAGCTAATTAATCTCCCTACTTTTCTCTCATGATATATCACTATGTCAACGAGTTCGACTCAGGTATAATGCAAAAGCCAAAGCATGCAAGAAAAATACAACCCATGGGTCAAAATAAAATGAGTGAGTAATTAATCTCTCTACGACTCTAATATCTCCTACATGCATATCATATGTCTAAAATAAGCATCAGCAATCAAAGCTATATTTTTCTCTATGACAGAGTCTAAAGCATGATGTAATGCTACACATATATGATGCCTAAATAATGGATGCAATAAGATAACCATAAATGTGCACCAATACATATATCATGGTAAAACCAAGTTCACTCTCTAACAAAACTATGCATATCTTGTCAAGGGGCTCCTTGCATCTACAAGTCAAGTGGAATGAAGATATGTCTTTCACAAAGTCCTCGATACTTGCGGATCTTAGCTGCAACGCTAATCTCCACAGCTCCTCATTCAGACTAGCCACCTATCATAGAGCGGAATGCATGTTGCACAATGACATACTACTAGTTGGCTTGTCAAAAAACTGAATTCAAAATGATAAAGACAAATACAAACCATTTCATGAGTATCTCCATACACGTTACAATACTCAATGTAGTTTCATAATGGAGATAACATATAATCCTCATGTAATACTTTATATATTTCAAATTGTGGATATCTAAGTTTTGTACTTCCTCTTATCTAGTTGGTTATGTGGTAAAAACTTGGAGTTGTCACTGCAGCTAGTTATCTTTGACAAATGTCTACTGTTTTGCAAAACTTTCATCAGGATTTTAAATAAAACTCAATCGTCTTGATACCATGACCAGTCATCTGAAACCAAAACTACCAACCTAACATCAAATCAACCCTCTCCATATGAAAGCTATCTTTTATCAAGTAATGACTTAAACATCATCTCTAATGAAATCATGTGATTTTATCCTCAAAGTTATGACAAATAAGACTAAAAATATTGGATTAAACTAAATCCAAAATGAGATATAGAAAGTTTGATAGATGGCCTTGATATAGTCACTATCAACTTCATAACCAAATTCCTTCAAACTATATCAATTCCAAACACACAAGTAAAAGTTAATTAAAAAATCCAACTATATACAATAACTAATTGTTGTGCAATCATCCATAATTAATAATTTTTAGTTGTCAAACTAGATAAACATTAGAATAATAGCAAATTGCTAAAATGTTATATGGTAAACTCTAATAAATGTTTTATGTTCATGAACCATGATCATAAAATTATGTATATCTACACATATTTATTCATATAAGAAAGTAACTAATATTTTTTACATATGCAACTAAATTTTTTTGAGATAATTTTCCAATTTGATAACAAATTGTTGTGGTATTATTACTAAAAATTACTATGATTTGCAATGATCACATTTATGTCTGTAAAACAACTATTATCATAAAATTATCAATGAATAAAAAATATTTTTTATTTAATTTAAATTATCATAATATTTTTAAATATATAATAATTAAAATAATCATATAAAATATTATGATATATGATTATTTTATTATATCATAGTATTTTATAATAAAAAAATTGTCATAAAATTACTATTTAAAAAATAATAATATTTTATTTATTACAAATTGTTTACATTTAAAAATATTTATTTCATGTGAACGTATTATTTTATTTTTTATTAAATTGTTTTAAAAAATAAAAGATGTATTTATTT
Organism: Marchantia paleacea; assembly: GCA_014180765.2. Classification (NCBI taxonomy): domain Eukaryota; kingdom Viridiplantae; phylum Streptophyta; class Marchantiopsida; order Marchantiales; family Marchantiaceae; genus Marchantia; species Marchantia paleacea. The sequence goes on from MUAA02000117.1 coordinate 185,653, forward strand.
GAATTACATTATTAATGTATTCAAAATTAAGTTGTATTCATAAACCTGTTGTCAAAACCTTATGATCACATAAAAATATTTAATAAATATTTAATAAATTAATGATTAATATTTTTAATGAATTTTTATAAAAATAAAAAATTATTTTTATAATTAAAAATATTAAATTTAAATTAAGCTTATATGTGAAGAAAAGACATAGAGCCTCAATTTTACAACCTTTGAGAATAATTCAAATCTTGAATGTAAATGACATCATACCTAAAAGTAACTTATACTTAGAAAACTAGCATATAAAGTAGAGCAACTATTTATTTATTGATGGTCTTAAGATGATTATGTGGCTTATCATTTGGATGTCTTGTTAATTTCAACTATATTCATTTCATAACAAAAGATTCATCTCAATTTCTTGAAAATTTTAAAAATGAATTTCTGAATGATTGATTGTTGATATTTATGACCCTATATGGCACTAAACCCTAAGACCCTACATTCCTAGAAGTGTGGAAAAACTTTTGTTTGAAATTTAAATTTAAAAACAAATAATTTTTTTAAAATTATTATTATTTTTATATTACATCATTTTTATTAAATGATGGCTGCACAACTCCTTCTTGATTAAAAATTGCATTTAAAATAAATGAGCTCTTTAACTTTGAATATGAATTTATAATAAATAAAAAATAATAATATAAAGTTTTGAAATTATTTGATATAAAGTTATTATGGCTTATTTTTGATGAATTATAAGCCACAATAATTTTATATTAAATAAAATTATTGTGTGGTCCAATCTATGATCACACTTGATGTACATTTGTCATCATTTTACAACAAAAAAAATCCTCAAAATATAGGATGGTTAATCATTCAAAATATGACATAACCTAAATCATATAACTCTTGATCATAACTATCTTGTATATATCCCTAACATGAACATACATCAAAAATCAAAAAAATTGAGTTGTGCAAAGTAAGATCTTGTGCTAATAGGAAAAATAATTTGACGGCAATGCTTGTTGATATCTTGAAATCACAAAATTAATGAGTTTAGATTTCTTGCACCAATTGTGACACATGAAGTTATGAAACACACCTTGTAATCTCATCTCGCTTCACATACAACTATTGTGGTATTTGTATAAAGACTTCAAAACAACAATCAAACATGTGATAATCTCATATATATATATATATATATATATATATATATATGTTGGATACATTAAGAGATATTATTCTACTTTGGATACTAGCAAACAATAGATGTAATTATCAAAGTTGACAACACATTAAAAGTATTAATAAATTTTTTTTATCTCCTTCGTCCTTTGATCAAAGAATCCATTACAAGCATGTTGTATAAGCTGATAAGACAATCACTTTAGCTTTACATGTGAAGTCCATAATGCCTCATTCGGTGTGAATGATACTACTCTACTAAGACTTCAAACAATAACAACATCCTATGGATATGGACGCTCATATGCATCCATGTTTTTCTAAACTAATTCATGAAGCCAAGTAACATAAATACTAAATTTCATAACATATGGCCAACCTCCATTTTGTAAAGAACTAGAATCGATAATTGACTCACTTGACCATCATTAAATTCTCAACTTGACCAATAAGAGGTTTTCTTATCCCAATAATCAATGATAAATCTTATTAATTATCACATTGCTACATCTACCAATACATAATAATATTTTGCAAGTATAATAACAACATATCATTGAATCCATGACATAATATGGTTGATTAAAATTGATATCTCTTCACATCAATATTTTGAAAATCAAGATGAAAATATGCATCCTTATCCAACATAAGGAAATATGCATAACATACAACACTTGTTGTTGTATTCTGAGCATATTTTCTTATGTTGGATAAGTATTAATCACAAAAAATGTTGTTGTGATTAATAAAACTATCTTAAAGTCTTGATCAAACAAGAGTAACCACTCATGATATCCAATATCATTGTATTTTATGGTACCTTGTATGCTTTTATGCCTGAGTCATTAATAACTTCATCAACCTAGCATTGGCAATATGCAAAATCTCACTAATAGTGATCTTGACCCAAAATTAACAAAACTACTATGTTTTGTACAAGAAACAAACATCATATCATCTTTACTTTTGGAAAGTATGATTTACAGTCATACAAATACTAGTTAAGTAGATAAATTATGTATTAAAAGTCTTAAAAGTTTTTAACTCTGATTTAAACTAAATTATTTAATTTATTTATTTCAAATAAAATATATGATTTTAATTAAAAAATTATTCTTATAAATTTTTAAAACATTTTTATTACAAATCTGTAAGATATTTTAAAAATTACATGTTATAATTTATTTAAAATTGATTATAACATAGTTGTACATAAAGTTTGACAACTATACATCTATATCAAATTAGATAGTATAAAATTTTTTTTACATTGTTTTATATTTATTGTTAATATAAATGAAAATCTTTTTTAATGAATTTATTCATCAAATATTGATATTAGTTGAAAGATTTGATATATATCAAAATATCATCTAAAAATATAATCATTGGTTTATATTTAAAAAAAAAATTATTCATAAGTCTCATGAATGTGGAGTTACATTAGTTTAACCAAAGAGCATAATTAGATATTCAAAATATCCATATTTAATTCTAAAAATCTATCTTCTATACATCTTCATTGACTATTATGATTTGATTGTAACTTTTTCTAAAATCAAGTTATGTGAAATACTCAAACAAGTCATCCATTTTGGAGTAATGTATATTTATTTTTCACCATTTGGGGATTGATAGCAAGATAATATATGCACATATGAATGGAAGTGTCGTTCTTCACAAACAGCACGGGTAATAAACTATTTGAAGGTAGGAAAGAGTAACATACTTTTCTTAGTAAGAATAGAGATGCAAATATACTAGTGAGGAATTGCAGGTTGGATTATGTTGTTTTCGTATGACAGTAGCCCGAGGTGCAAGCTTTTAATTCCAGGTTCCGTATGTACACAATCAGAACATCCAATCCTGTTTGTATCTTAAAAGCAAGCAATAGTTGTTCTTCGAGGTTTTCCCTCAAGAATTGTTCTTGCTTGGAAATCTGTAACTGCTTCTAATTTACGCATTTATAATGAGGATATAAACCAAATGGCGATGCGTTTGCAGCAGTTTTTATGCCTTGATCATTGAATACGTTGCAATTGTCGGGAGTCGGCAATTCTAAGCTCAGTAGCCGGATTATTTTTTCGTGTTCATTCATGTGGACAGGATTGATTAACTCTATGAATCACGGCAAGGTAACACAAGATATTGGGCTAGCCCCTTGTTACCCGTTTGGTTTCATCCTTTACGACTTGATGGGGTCTTCCCATCCTTTTTGTTATTTTACTGTCTGATCGCGTTTAATAGAAACACAAGAAAACAGCTGCAGAGCATTCGTTCTTGAGACACCAGTGAGAGAAGAGAAAAGGGAGAGGAGTCCGCGTCCCATTTTGTAAGGCCCTCTCTGCCCCTCTGCCCCTCTGCTCCTCTTCTCCGCACTTCATTCCTCTTCTCCTCTCCTTTTCAAATCTGTTGGCTCTGTTCTGTCTGTCGGTCGGTCCGGCTGGCTCACCGCTGAACTTTCTACTGTCCAGTCCGGTCCCCTTGACCACCTTTCCGGCCGTGACGGCCCTTTTCGACTGGACTGGTTTGGACTGAACTGGATTTTGAGCTTGCAACCTGTGAAAGCCCAGAGACAGGCAGGCAAGCAGGAGAGGCGAGCGCCCGGGATTGTGTCAGGTAAGCGCTGAGGAGGACGCATCTCAGATTTTCCTTCCATAGAAGTGAACGAGTCGTGCGAGATTGCTCGGAATCCAATTGGCGCGTTGGACATTATCGGCGGCATTGTATGTTGGGATTCGTGGATTTGGTGCCTAGGGGTTTTCGTGAGCTCCTCATTGCGATACTGTACATAAACACTTCAAAGTCTGGGGCTCGTATTTTTATTCCTTTTTTTTTTTCAGCATAAGGAGTGCTAGAACCTTTTGTCTGGTGATTTTCTTACTCGGGAGATTGAGGAGCTGATTGTGGATTGAGGTGAAGCGACTGACGAGAGATCCACAATTCAGGCGATTGATGGTTTGTCCTGGATTTGATGGCCGTGGAACAGAGTGAAATTATATACTGACAAAAGGATTTTAGACCTGCTGGACGCGGTTGAATCGGCAAATTTGGGAAACGAGGGAACTGAGAGGGAGACGAAATATATTGAAGAGAAATGGGCAAGGGAGGAGGATGTGTTCCTGGGAAAATGTTGGTTTCAAAGAAGAAGAGGGACGTGGATCCTTCTGCTGGAGACGATAATGAGAAGCTGGTGGGTGAGAATGAGGAACAAACAGTACATGACGAGGTCATGACAGAGCCTGCAGATGGTGCGCCTTCATCTACCACTGAAGGTTCGACCCCCATTCCTAAGGCGACTCCGGAGAAGCTGAAGATTTTCATAGTGTAAGTGGACAGCCTCACGGCTCACATGAGCTTTTTACAGATTCATTTCTCTTGGCCTGACATTTTCGGTGTGGATCCACATGCTACAATTTGAGAATCCTCTTCATGGGAAGCACGTCGTTGATTATCATTCCATAAGAAGATTGAATTAAATCATTGAACTAGCTCAAACCCGCCAGGACCCAACTCTCTCCTCTACCCCCACCCCCACCCCTTCCTTTCCCTTCTGACAGCAGCATCTATTGAATTAGTAGCACTTGCGCTCTTTTTAGTGGTAGTTATCAAAGTGTGATGGACCTCGACACAATTGAGCATGGAGATGGCATGCCTGCTACAATTGGCGGTGAATGCTTTCTGGGTTCAGCATGTTTATATGTTTAGTTGCAGAAGATGTGAAAATGCTTCTGTTTTCTTTGTGGACATCCCATGCAACATCTTGGATCGAAACCTGATGGACAGAACTCCCAGAACTCCCAGAACTGGTGGTCTTTCTCCCAGATATGGGAGAAAACATCTAACGACACGATGTTTTAATCCTGAATCCAGCCATCAACTCTGCAATCAAAGCTTTGCGCATTTGTGGGTCCCTGGGTCTTGTGATGGTGTGTGTACATGGAAGGGTCAGGGGCTGAGAATTTGATGATATAGACGGACGAAGACGTTAGGTGCAGGAGTAATCGCATCGAGGAACTGAAACACACTAGCAATGCTGAGGAGCTTCCTATCATATCTGACGTATCTACTACACCCAAAATATTTAATCTCACGAGAAAGTCATAGAAGAGTCCGCATAGTGCAAGCGTGGTGTTGAGAGAAAAGAGAGATGGGAAAAGCCGTTTGAGGATAGAGTTAAGATTCCGGTTTTGCACATTGGTAGCGTTGACGACTTAATCGACCTGACAATCATATTCAGATAAAGTTTCTGATGACAGTGATCCTAACAATTGTTGTGCGAAACTTTGCATTGATTTCTGCAACAGCTCAGCTCTACACATAAGCATGTATAGCTTATGGTGGTTTATTCATAGTAAAGCTTCTTTCACCTGACTTTTTCCTGTATTTGCTGGACAGGTTCTACTCTATGTATGGGCATGTGCTGAGCTTGGCCAAAAAGGTCAAGGAAGGTGTGGACAGTGTTGAGGGTGTAGAGGGTCACATATTTCAGGTACCCGAGACTCTAAATACCGAGATATTGGAGCAGATGAAAGCACCTCCAAAGGATACAAGCATCCCCACCATTTCTGCCACAGAGCTACCTCAAGCTGATGCGATCCTTTTCGGTTTTCCAACCCGGTATGGTGCCATGGCAGCACAAATGAAAGCGTTCTTTGATACAACTGGACAGCTTTGGAGAGGTCAGCAACTAGCAGGAAAGCCTGCTGGATTTTTTGTTAGTAGCGGAACTCAAGGAGGGGGACAAGAGACCACCGCGTGAGTACTTTAGTTTTCCCATTGAAACCAGTGTTATGTATGCAGAATTCGGAGTCCAGATTGGTTTGTAGCAAGAGCATTCATTTTTCTAGTATACCAGTTCTTAAGTTGTCTGCACTGTATTTCGTTGTTCGCAGATGGACCGCTGTCACGCAATTAGCCCATCACGGCATGCTATTTGTGCCAATCGGTTACACCTTTGGAGCGGGTATGTTTAAACTGGATGAAATTCGTGGTGGATCACCTTATGGTGCTGGCACATTTGCAGGAGATGGATCGAGAGTTCCAAGTGAAACCGAGCTGGCTCTCGCAGTACATCAAGGAAAATACACTGCAGGAATTGTGAAAAGGTTAACGGGAGTTGCTTAATAATTCACCCTTCGATTCATCTTCAAAATATTATTGCTTCCTGCCGATTGCCGTCACTTACTGTGATTTCACTCAAGCCGTCATGCTCAGTGGCGGATAAATTTAGAGTGGGTGTAGAAAGGAGATATCTATACTGAGGACATAATTGTGTTTGTAGCTGCCGACGTGAAGGTTTACAAAAACAGAAGAAGAACTACTCACTGAGAAGTTCAGATTCATCCACCCTTTGGCATGGTTACAGTTTATTTCTGTAGATCCGAGTATAATCTTGTATGTGTACAAAACTCAAGAAATAAATGTTTTTATGACCAGATCCCAGCTGTTAGTCTCTGCTCGGATAGAGGGAGCTGATATTGATTTTCTGTGAAAATCTGGAACGTTGAGTGGGGCAAATTTGCCAGCTCCCCACTCGTAACTTTCACGCGGCCGATTCTTTGAATAAAGAAAAGACCTATTTACAAGGAATCATGGCTTGTAGTTCTAGTATAAATTATGAGCTGCTTGGCGGGGTGTCTGTAATGCCTTGCTCTGTGTCTCTCATTATATTTTGGCTCTTGTTCGCGTTTCAAATAAATAAACTAGTTTTAACTTAAGAAGTAATGCGCTTCAGGAATTCCTCACCTTCTCATGGTAAACAGAACATTTTAAGCATTTGACTCCACATTACCGGACCTGATTCTTAGAAAGTGCTTTGAGGCATGTTTTCAGATGACATGTTTTGAGGTGATAAAAACCATATCAGCAATAAACCTAAGCCTAATGTACTCCCTGAATTAAATATACTTGTCCAAAAGTTCGAAGTACCTGGATTTTGGCTGGAGCCATCTCCTTCCGTCGAGCTGTATTAGCTTGGCTTGGAGTAAGATGGATTGATTCGAGTGTTTGTCATATTGACAGTGTTTCCGGCCACATTTTTTCAAGATCTTTTGAATTGAAATCATGTAAGAAATAAATAAATAATTGAAGAGATAAAAAATATTGGTAGAAAAACCCAAAGCAGTTCATCCGTCCGTAATCTTGATGCGTGAAATTTGTAAAATATCAGATTAAGATCTTATGGATCGCCTTTCGCCTAATGGTATTAACTTTGGATTTAACTGGGGTGAGGTGGCTTCAAGAATTATTCCAGAAAAAGGTCTGTAGTATGTATGATTGCCTTAAACAGAAAAGGGCTACGCATGGGAGAAAAAGAACGATGGCAAAAACCAAAAGAAGAAAACAAAGACGAGCAGAAAGGCCAGGGAGCCAGCCCAGCCCGAAGGCAAAGGGGGATGAGAGGGATCATTGCTTAAACCAGGGAGGAATCACATAGAAAAGAGAACAAATATGTACTGTAATCCCCGTCCTTGTTAGAATAAAGCATACACTTGCATTTGATGTATCTGATGGAAAATCTTTACCTCCATAAGAGGACAAGTGTCCAGAGGGGCTTGACTGAGCTTTCGTCATGAAATAAATTCTCGTATGGAATCTGTTGTCTACGCTTGTAGCATCATAGGAGATTCTGAACGTGGCTCTCTGAGAATCTGGAAGAGTTTCACCTGTGTAGATTTGTTTCTCAGTTTAGGCAAACTCATATCTACTTGCCACTAAGGACAGGGCACCAAACTACAGAATGTTAAAGATCTCTAACCTGTCAAGTGTATGGCTGATTTCTGCCTGTTTCACAAGGACAAAGTTCACGGAACTCGATACTTCCAGGTTTCAAAGGAAGAACATCCACCATGAGCTGCAAAGTATTATACAGTTCTCGTGTCGGTCATGCGACCATCAGCATTCATCAGAGTACTAGAACGTCGATGCGCACAATTATGGCACAATTAGTTCAGATAAAACACGAGTTACCCCTTTCCAGATTAGAGAAAATTAAAAGTAGCTAGTCTTTAAATGATCTCAATAAGAAAAGGTAGGATACGAGCTACGTCGGAGGAGGTGACCGTACAATCGCCAGCTCAGCTTCAAGTGTGTAGAAGATAGAGCGGGTGTGGTGCTCGCGGGGAATACGAGGGGAACTGCTGGTCCAGGAATGGAACCAACAAGAAAACAAGCAAGAGGGGATCATAAGAAGAATCGAATGATCTTAAGGCATGTAAGCGAGTCGTAGCTCATGCGAAAAAAGGAGTACATTGACCACAGAAAGAAACAAGCAGAAACTCTTAATCGATCCGCAGCTGCCCTTTTCACCAACCACAAGCCTCAGCGGACAGCATAGCATCTTCTAATTCCAGAAATCTGACGTAGGTGGAGAGTAAACGCAAGATTTTTGCGTTTCTGTGGATATTCCAATGCTTCCCAAAGTTTCCATCCTGTCATACCGCATCCGTACTCGAATCGAGCTTTCGCATACTGCCCTTGCCGCAGGAAACGAAGCGGAAAGAAACTCGGAGGGCTGCGTCGTTTGGTGTCCACGTTGTTCCGTTTGAGTTGTCTATTAATGTTGTCTTTCTAAGTAGGGTTTGGTAGGTGCTGAAGTTGCTACTTATTTAGCTTTATATATCTGGGAATGTCCTCGGAATTTATCAGACATCAACAAAGCTGCAACTTATCATTATCCTTGTGGCCTCGTTTACGTATCTAAAATATACTCAGCTTCTTGAAAATTGACAAATTTGGTTGTGGAATCCATGTTTATTATTTTCAAATAAACTTTCTTAAACATTCAAAGATCAATGTGGAGTAAATACGGTGTGTCGACTTCATACATTGAAACTCAATAAGAACGACGTTGTTATATCTGAAAAAATAAAAATATTACATATATTTATACAAGGAGATGAAATCACTTCTAGACAATAAGGTATGGGAACTCATGGATTGGCCCCGAGGTAAACAAGTGAGTATCATTACAAGTGGCAAATTAGTACAAATCCATAGTATCATCAATGTTTGAAAGGTGACATGACGCACAATTACGCACATGATCCTTCCAAATCACACTTTCACGATCCTCTAATACCAAAACTTCAGAAGGTAAAACCTCATGTATTCATAGAATTGTGGAACTAGCTGTAACATCCAATGTGATCGGTGCACTCTGTTGCAAGTAAACGTAATCATCAACATGAAATCTGCGAATTGAAGTGTGATATCCATCTCCTCGGATGGTAGCATAACGCAAAATATCTCTACGTTGAGTAATAATCATGTTCTCAAATGCCATGGGCATTACCCTATGGAAGAGTTTGCCCTATGAAAACATACCCTAATCCAAACATTAGGGTTATCCAAGTCCAAGACTTCAGCTGATTCTCAACGAATAGCTGCAGGTAAGTCTGGATCTCTACCATATAATTAAAAGTATGGTGAGAATAACACTAGAGATGTTTGCAAGCTTAATCGATAACCCATGGCCAACTATGGTAGCTAGATGTCCTAGCCTCCCAGATGATCTTTCTCCAAGCTAAACTTTCTTAGTCCTCTCTTCACCGTATGAATAACTCTTTCTACTAGACCATCAGCCTCGGGATGATCTCTTGAAGAGGTATAATATTGATCAATGTTTGGTCACACAAAGTCTGAAACTCATCCAAAAACTCAGTACACTTATCAATCAACACTTCCATTGATGCATCAAATCGGCTAAGCACCGCAGCTAAGATTGCATAAGCTGTTCGCTCACTTGACTTGTCAAGCAAGGCCACCAACTCTATCCACTTGGAGAAATGCTCCACCATGACCAACACATTTTGATAATGTCGTATAGTCAATGGCAGAGGTCATGCAAAATCCAAGCTCCAATGATAACCAAGTCCCATAATTGGTAGAGATGTAATTGTGGTGTAGGGGTATTGAATGATGCTTGAACATGATCACATATCATACATCTAGCTACAAACTAGTGCACCTCAGTTTGCATATCTCTCCAACAATAGTGATTTTGAAGTAAGTTATATGTCCCCATTGCCATCTCCCCGACCTGAAAAAAGTGTCTAACTTCTCATTTGAACCGTCGAGCTCTTTGTAAAACTTGATTTCCATCCTTGGCACTCAAAATACCCACCAAAGCACATGTACAAAGATACTTCAACACCACCTTGTTCTCATGGATGTCTTGACTTACCGTCCTCATCTGACAACATCTCCTCATCAATATCACCATGGTATCGAGCCCCAATTTCGTCAATTTGACTTATACATGGGTTTCGATTTAATCCATCCGCATCACGATTCACCCCTCCAGGTCTATGAATAACCATAAAATCATACTCTTGTAGGATAAGAGTCCAGCGTGCAAACTTTCATGTAAGCTTGTTTGATATCATCAACCATTTCAATGGTTGATGATTAGTGATGAGAGTGAAGGAGTTTCCAAACAAATAACATCTGAAATATGCCATTGTGCAAATAGTTACCAAACATTCTCCTTCATAAGAAGTATACTTTGATTCTGCTGCATTGTTGGAGCGACTTGCATAAGCTAGTACAAACTCCTTCCTCTCATCATCATGTTGGGTAAGCACTACTACCAAACTCAACATACTCTAATCAGTATGTATTTGAAAGGGATAACCTCTCACATGTCTCCTCAAAATAGGGATATATGTGAATCTTTCATTGAGCTCAACAAAAGCTCTCTCCTGTTCATCTCCCCAACGACACTCTTGATCTAGCTTTGTCAACTTTGTCAAGACTTTGACAATAGTGCTAAATCGTCGCACACATTGATGATAAAAATTTTGCAAGTCCAAAAAAAGCTCACACCCTATTCACATTTGAGGGTTGTGGAATACGGAAGATTGCCTCCACCTTGGTTTATTGAACTCTCAATCCTCCTGGATATATGGTATGACCCAAGTATTCTACTTGCTCCTGAAAAAACTTACACTTTCCAGGATGCAACTTGAGGCCATGAACAATCAATCATTCAAATACCTCATGCAAATATATCTAATGCTCCATCACTATTGCACTATATACTAGAATATCATCGATGTATGAGCATAAATCTTTTTATATTCTCTCATACCAGGCTCCACTAGCTCAGTGTGAACAACTCCAACAACTCTAGTTATAACCTCTTAAGTTGTATCATAAAGATCCATAGTAGTAACCACAACTTGCTCCACACAAAAAACTCCAACCATACTAGAAGAAGACTCTACCTCTCCTTCTCTTATATCCCCATAAGACCAAGGATGAGATCTTGGGTACTTCTTGCCCCAAGCTTTTGCCTCCACTATCTCGGTAGATAAAAAGCTTATCAATGGTCTTTTAGTCACACATGTGGGCCGCATGCGTCTCTACTCAAGTAATCCAAGGCTCACAATCCATGTCAAACAGTTTAAGTCCATAGCATGATCCAACACATGACGTTGTGATGCCTTTGACAATGTATGTATTATTGTAGTACCGATACAAAATCCTATAGCTCACTCTCTCTCTTTAGCATTGGTTCCACCAACTGATGCAATCTAGAATCCCACACAAAACCAGATCCTCCATGTTTGTAGGCATGGGAAGCTGGATAACTCAACTACCTCTTGGGCGACCCACAAGATTCACTAGTGCCATGGATGACACAAAGATAGACCCTTTGCATAGGAGTGTCTACCCATATCCAAAATACTCCATTGTGAGATGTGAGGACCTCTCCACTTTGTCATATGCTTGTAATAAAACCTCCCTTGGAAGAAGGTTTGTCCACCATAGATGTGGACGATGTGCACGAGATCCTACTCTCGTTGCATCGAGCAATATAGCTGGTCCAATCCATGATCGCATATGATGTGTACTCATCATCACTCGTGAATGTGGATCACCCAACAAGGAAACATTCTCCAAAATGTTGTTAGGAGTTAACTCAAGTCTTGAGTAACTCTGGTTAGTTTGACTATATTTAGTTAGACTAGGGCTAGGGCTAATACTACTATATAAGAGGGCTGGTAGAAGCTCTCTGAGACACAATCAGATTATTCAGTAAAGTGACTCTATGTGTTCCGTGGACGTAGCCTCAGTGAGGTGAACCACATATTTCCTATGTCGTCTCTTGATTGCATGGTTTTTTTTGTGCATTCCTGATTCAGACCAACAATTGGTATCAGAGCGATTGGAGTTGACTGGTCTTGCTATCTTCCATTCAGGCGTTGCTGTTTGCACTCGTTCTTTTCTTTGGCTATGAGGGAGGAGCATATGGAGCCAAGAACAAGCTCCAAATCAGGGCCACCGAGAAGACGGGAGTGCTCGCAGATTTTGTGATCTTGTACAGATCCAGGGTCTTCGGATATCGCCTTCTTTCGATGTGGAATGGTTAGATTGTTGGCAACAGAATCGTCATTACTACTGGAAGGTTCTTAACATGGTAGGAGAGAGGAGACATACGCGTTTTGCTCTATCCTTGCTAATTCTTGTTGCAAGAGAGTGAAAACGAGCTTTGCTGTCCGGGTTTTAGGGGGTTTACGTTGTTAGGAATATAACGGGCCTTGAAGCCTGCATCGTGCATGGATTACCGTCGACGATAGATGTTGTTCTGGTGTTAAATACGGGAATGCTCCTTCCCCCCTCCCTATGTTCGGAAGCGAGAATTGAACACACATTACGACCTTCAAAAACAAAGTATTCAGATCACTTCTTGCAGCAGATTATCTTCCTATTAGCCTGACTTTGCATCTAGGGCGCTTGAAGGTCAATACCTTAAACCTATACCCAATCCCTAAGTTTGAGTTTGGATTCCATCCAGTCGCATCACTTGAAGTATTGGGATGGTCTTTTCTGGAGCTGGTCTTGAGGACACATCGTAAACGGTAGTTAGGACAGCAGACGATAACAGGATCCAAACATGTAGTTGTCTTGAATCCTCAATTCTGTTGACGTTTTGGTCCTTATGAACTCATGAACCTAAGCTCACGCAGTTGCCTTCTAGCTTGCCTCGGAGCATATTGGAGAGGACCTAGGTCTAAACCATGCTTGCTACTCATGCTGGCCCTCCGAGCAGTGGGAAATTGAGTTTTTGAAAGGAAGAGGTATGCTTTTGCTCTAGCATGGAATCAAGTGAAGAAAGTTTCCAAACCATCTCATACGGTAAACCGGGCGATAGACTATAGAGGAAGGTGCCAAAGATGGGGAGTTGTTGAGTTTTCTTCTCATTGTCGACGAATTGGACAAGTAGATATGGACAGTTGTTGTGCGTCTCATCGGTCGCGCTTGAAGGTTAGCGTTGCATTCACAGTTGCGCATTTGGGTTGGCAGTGAGGCATGCGTGAGGCCGTGCTTCAAATTTGGGCAAAGAGAGGCCGTTAGCTTCAGATGTGCATGCGATGAAGGATCTTCGCTGGAATAAAGATGGGTTCCTCCGCTTCCGGGCTCGAGGCTTCGTCAGGAGTATAGCAGAGAGTGGTGTGACCTTTTTTGTGTGTCTTGGTGAGCAGGCGTTGGTTCTTGGTCGAGAGTACATTTTCTTTTGCTCCTCTGTTTTTCTGCCCCTGTTGCGTTTGGATCGGAGTGTGCATGGTGTGGCAGAAGAGGTTCTTTTTGTAGAGGAGGACAAGTAGGAGTGAGTTTTGGCCTTCTTAGGGTTTGCGTTTGCATTGGAGTGGATTGGAGGTGGGACGGTGTGCTTGAGGGCTCAAGAGCAGCAGTATCTCTTGTGGTTTAGGGATTTTAACCCATGATAAATTTCCATTTTTCTCATATGAGTGGAAAGAAGTTAAGTTTGGAGGTTTTTTTTGACAACCTAACACACAAGGGACGAGTTCAGGGGCTAGACGGAACGAGATGGCAGTCATGAAGACATGAGGAGCCGGATTTGACATTGTCAAATATGATGGGCATGGTGACTATATTCTGTGGGAGAGACAAGTCAAAGGCAAGTTGAAGGCTTCCGGTTTGGGCAAGTCATTGAGGCCTAAACCCTCTACATTCAATGATGAAGACTAGAAGGACCTTCAAGAGTATGACAATTGTACTTTATTGTTTGAGGCTCTTTAGCGATGGTTTCATCGCAAAGAGTTATCAAACAGGTTGTACACCTCCTTGAAGCTGATGAGCTTCAAGATGAAAGATTCAGGTACGAACATACAAGATCACATTGATGCCTTTGGTGATCTTGTTATTGATCTTTAGAATATGGGAGAGGAGATAACTGAAGAGAGGAAGACCCTTCATCTGTTAAGTTCATTACCTACTTCATATCAGTCATTGTCACGAGTGTTGCTCCATCATGATAGACAAACGATCACTTATAATGAGGTTGTAAGTGCTCTATTGACTGATGATCTACAACAGAAGATGATGATGCACTCTACTCCATCCTCTTTATCTGGTACGGCACTGAATGTGACCCGTGGACGATCACAATCAAGGAATGACAAGGATGGGAAGAAGGTTGGATCTAGAGGTAGATCCATGTCTAGGGGTAAATCCCAAGACAGAAAGACGGCGGTTTGTTGGAAATGTGGCAAGAGTGGTCACTTTAAGAAGAACTGCCGTGTGAAGACCAAGGCTAATGATCCTCCTTTGGCCAATGTGGCTCGAGATTTTGACGAGGAGGATGACTTGCTCGAAGATGGACTATGAAGCCAGAGGTATGTCATATGCAACTCACCAAAGGGAGTTGGTGATGTATGGATTCTGGATAGTGCTTATTCTTATCACATTTATTACATTAGAGAGTTTTTCCATACTTTTTCAATATCAAACGGTTTAGTTCTTATGGGAAATGATCAACCATGTAGAATTAAAGGTGTTGGATCTGTCAAGATTCACATGTTTGATGCAGTCAAACGTGCATTGACTCACATCAGGTTTATACCTGAAATGAGAAAGAATCTTATCTCTCTTGGAATGTTAGATTCAAAAGGCCTTGAGTGGAGTTCTAAACAAGGAGTACTTGAGGTCAGAATAGGTGATAAGATTACTCCTTCCTAGTCAGGCTACGGCTTAGTTCTAGTTAATCCTTGTTTACAGGAGGGCCTATGCTTCAGGTTTCCTTCTAGGACTTCCCGCGGAGTATGTATATGAATAACAAGAGTTAGAGATCCCAAGACATGAGTCAAGGGGGAGATTATTAGGAGTTAACTCAGGTCTTGAGTAACTCTGGTTAGTTTGACTATATTTAGTTAGACTAGGGCTAGAGCTGGTACTACTATATAAGAGGGCTGGCAGAAGATCTCTGTGACACAATTAGGGTTATTTAGTAAAGTGACTCTATATGTTCCATGGACATAGCCTCAGTGAGGTGAACCACATATTTCCTGTGTTGACTCTTGATTGCAAGTATGTTTCTACGTGTATTGCTGTTTCGGACCTACCTATGTGTGATGGAGTCAAACGTACATTGACTCACATCAGATTTATACCTGAAATGAGAAAGAATCTTATCTCTCTTGGAATGTTAGATTCAAAAGGTCTTGATTGGAGTTCTAAACAAGGAGTACTTGAGGTCAGAATAGGTGATAAGATTATCTTAAGAGGACACAAGCATAGAAATTTGTATGTGCTAGAGATCAATACCATCTGTGGTGAAGTCAATCTTACCAGATCTCGGCCTATGATGGCTTTTGTTTGGCATTCTAGAATAGGACACATGAGTAACATGTACTTGACCTTCCTTCGAGATAGGAGCTTGTTACCTGGTTTAGGTAAAGTTGACATGGAATTTTGTGAGTATTGTGTTATGGGCAAGCAACATAGAAAAGCCTTTGGTGTTGGAACTCATAGTTCGAAAGAATTACTTGAGTATGTACATAGTGACATGTGGGGACCCTCTCCTAAAGCCTCACATTCTGGGAAGTGGTACTATGTATCATTTATTGATGATTACTCAAGATTTATGTGGGTCTATTTTCTCACACACAAGTATGAAATCTTTGCAACTTTCAAAAGTTGGAGAGCCCAAGTTGAGACTCATACCGGTCACAAGGTAATCCTTGTTTACAGGAAAGCCTATGCTTCAGGTTTCCTTCTAGGATTTCCCGCGGAGTATGTATATGGATAACAAGAGTTAGAGACCCCAAGACATGAGTCAAGGGGGAGATTGTTAGGAGTTAACTCAGGTCTTGAGTAACTCTGGTTAGTTTGATTGTATTTAGTTAGACTAGGGCTAGAGCTTGTACTACTATATAAGAGGGCTAACAGAATCTCTCTGAGACACAATCAGGGTATTCAGTAAAGTGACTCTGTGTGTTCCGTGGACGATGCCTCTGTAAGGTGAACCACGTATTTCTTGTGTCGTCTCTTGATTGCATGGTTTTCTTTGTGTATTCCTGATTCGAACCAACAAATGTATATAGATGAATAGGTCTGCTATGATTTGAGAGATCATAACACATGTAACATCTCCCAAAATATGCCAAAACGTGAATCATGTAGCCTATGATCATAACTAGCCCATGTGTATCCTTGACATGGCCATCCAACAATAATCACATGTATGATGTCATGCCGAGCAAGGTTTTGCGTCATATCAACAAAGTATCTGACGACAAGGCTTGCTGACATTCTTGAACCGCCAAAAATGGTAGAAGATTTGGGTATCATCACAATAAATGTGCCACATGGCGTAATGAAACATGACTCACAATCTCATCTCGCTCCATATACAAGTATCGATGTACTCATATGCAAGACTACAAAATAATATCCAAACCTGTGCGGATCCTTCCAAACAAATCCAACACACATATACTCTCCTCTAGATACTGCCAAACAATATGCATTGTATCTAAAGATGACAACATAGTGAAGTGGGAATAATTTCCTTTGTCACCTCCATCTCCGGAGCAACAGACTCACTCCAAGCTTGATGTATGAGCTGATCTACCATTTGTCGTAGCTGCATACATGAAGTACATAGTGATTCATCCAATGTGGATGACATTACTCCACTAAGACTTGGCATGATAGGCACATCCTCTAAACAAAAACTATCATGTGCATCTATGTTGCCCTCCAACAAATCACCAAACCAAGTAACAAAAGAATTGAAGGCTACAACATACGCCAAACCTCCACTTGGTAAAGGGATAGAATCGAGAATGAATCATATAGATAATCGATTTACTCGACCCTCATCAGATTGCCAACCTGGCCGATAAGAGATTGTCTCTTCCCAATAATCAATGCTAAACCCACCATCAGGTATAACACTGTCGCACCCACCAATACATCATAGAACTCTAGAAGTGTAACTACATCAAGTGCTTGCGTTGTAGAACTATTTATGATATGATTTGGTTGCACTTGCATAGTCAACTCCATCCGGATGATGTATGATGCCGAGGCATCACTAGTTCCTCCAAGAGATGTTTGAAGACTGATGTGGAGAGATGAGACATCTCTCAGCATCAGTCTGTCTTTCGCAAAACAAGACCAAGCAGTGCATCCTTACCCAACATAAGGGGTTGTGCACTAGAATCCAACAACACACGTTAAAGTTGATAAACCTTCTGGAAGGTCCAACCAAATAGAAGACACCACTCATGTTATCCAACCACACTATATGTTCGTATACTAGCCTCGCTGGTAACTCCATCATCAGCGGCAAAAGCTTATCAAGTTCCACTAGTAGCTATCATGATCCCAGGATCAATACTACTAGTGCTATCACTAGTTGAAATAACCATCACATCCTCTTTGCTTTCACAAAGTGTGATTGCCAATTGTAGTATATGGGATGATGACATCCCCAACGCCAATAAATCCTTGGCTGAGAAAACAGGAGAATGAACAAGAGTCTTTGCCACCCCTAACATACGATGTTGATGGATGGGCCCTACTTGCTCCATCTCCAAGTACATTAATATTGATTTGCATCATCATCTCTTCAGTAGGTCGTCAAGAAGCCATGGATGAGATATTGAATGCCTCAGATAATGTGAATGACCGAGGAAGTCTAACTTGTTGGCTAGCCTCCTATCTTTATGGATCCAACTCCACATACACTCCTCTAGACTTAGTAGTATGTGTAGCCCTACGAGTCACAACAAGTGCATATGGTTGTGCCAATGTGCACATATACTCTACAACATCTCCATCATATAATGTAGAGGCACCAACTCCAAAATCTGATCTTTGTTGGGTTATAGCCATACTTACTATCTTCTGCTCCAATTGCTCCAGTGGAGATACCATGTTCACCTCATGACTAGCTTCATGGAATAATGTTTGGTCCTCTACCACCACCTATGCCACCTTGAGCTCCTCATCCTCTTCCATGGACTATCATGACAACTCTCCTTGATGTGACCATGTTTGTGACAAAGCTCACATGATTTTGCTTCAACAGGATCCATCCTTCGACCTTGAAATCAATCCTTCTTGTGATGAGGTCCACCACATATCCAACACACCATCCCAACAACTGATTGTTGACCTAAAAAGAATCGCAATGATCTCGATGCAGCACCTTCACATTTTATCCGGATAGTCGAGACTGTCTCATATATCTATCATAACCACTCCAGATTTGTGTTGTAAACTGGTTACATGAAGGAGTTGATGAAGTTGATGAATCTTTGCTGAACCCAACAATCACCACTCTCTCTTCTTGCATATTGAGCTCAATATGCTCAGCAAGACAAAACACAATGACCAACGTATGTGATGTCTCCTTGAGTAACGTAGCATCTCTCACTCTACTTCTCAACTCTCTGTCCAATATCCCATACCAATATTAGACAACTTGTGCCTCTGTCACCCCATGGGTAACTTTGATCAATCAACGCATTTGAGTATACGCCTCTCAAAGAGTCTCCCCAATCTTCCATTGAAACTCTTGCAAGCCTCTCAGCTTGTGAGTTCTCACCCCTTGGTAGTCTCTCCTCAACTGTGCAAAGAACTCCATAATAGGATTAAAGGTTGGGGCCTCTGAACTCTTCCCAACTTGACTAGTTCCAATTATATCTTCAGAGCTAGATATAGAGGATGAACTTGCACCACCAAATACTATACCCGAAGTAATAGAGATGTAGTTTGGAAGCGAGTATTGTCTCCAGATTTTAATCTCCTCATGATGTTCACGTTGGAACTCATGATAATCATCCATTGGCAAATCCTCCAAATGCTAGAATAATCCCTTCCAAGCCATAAACGAACTAAACAATGTAGAGTTGCGCATTCGTTGTAAATCACACCATGAGTCAAACTCATGGTGTGATTTACAACTCAATAGTACCAATTGTACCCGAATATCGTCTCGGATCCTTGGTGACCCCATAGATATCATCCATGTCCCTAAATAACGATATGGATACACGCTCCAAGGTATCATCAAGCTCAGCTCCGTCATTTTCTAAAACCAAATTAGAGTCTTTTGTGAACCTCAAAGATCAAGGTTGGTACCGCACTCTGCTATGGGTGCACCCAATGTTAACCCAAGCTGTCTCTCTTCCAGAATCTCCATAGAACTCCAATGTGACACCAATGTATCACCTCTGTAATCGTACAAGAACAAGTGCCCAAATGGAACTAGAAACCACAGCAGAAGGTACTTGAGGCACCACAAGGTGCCAACACAAGAGAAACCTGAATTATGCCATCACCACAAGCACTCACCTAGTCTACAAGTATGCAAGTCTAGTCTCACTAGGGAGAAACATGGATAGTTTGATTGGTCCGTAAATCGAGCTTCACTATCGGCAGCACATAGGAGCACTAACACTCCAAACAACAAAGCACCAACATAAATAAACATGGTGCATAAATAAGAAGCCAAGATGGAGGTATATCAATCACAAGAAACATAAATAAAAATCTCGAAAACATTCATCAAAGGGGTCAAATTAATCCAACTTGGACTAACATAGCTATGAAGGGTATTTAAAAACACTAAAACTGAATTTTGGAGGCCTTCTGCTCTTCAAATCGATAATCTGGCTATATAAGGCATTATCTTATACAACAAATTTAAAAAATCTAGTTTAAGGCATTGCCTTAAACTAGCCTTTTTCAATTTGCTTCCTAATGGATTTTTTTTTCACAAACCGTTTGAAACTTCTACGGGACTTTGAAAATCTTCAACTTCAATTTCAGACCCCTAAAAATCAAATTCCATAATTTTAACACTATCAGTTTTGTGCCTAATATCTCTACTCTGCACAAGATACTTAATATTTTTTATCACACCACCAAATTTCAGATCAAATAGACACTATATGATAATCTGATAGCCTATCGCTCCTATTTTTAATCCGAAAATTTCAAAACATCAAATCTTGGACTTCAAACACTTTTATGTCCCAAGAGTACTATAAGCATCGATCCACTTTGCCAATTTTCAGCAGCCCTTTGCTCTCAAAAATTCTTAATTCTGATTTTTACACTAAAATAAAAAATATATATGTGTCGATCATATCAAACTTTGAATCAACTTCATTTCTAGATTGCCACCACAACCTTCATTTTATCAACATCTTGCACACTCTATAGCAAACAGATCAAAGTTATCATCAATCAAATCTCACAAAAATACTTCAGCGTTTCAAAAATTCACAGTTATCACCACATAATCCACTTTGAGTTTTCAAAGTAATCTTTTCTACTGACAAAACATTCACAAGGATACTCCGCTCATAACCATAGCATAAAAGAGAGATTACAGTCAAGCCAAACCCACTTTGTGCTTCAAAGACTCTAGGTTTTTGCACTAGCTACTTTCCACCATAGCCACACTATCAAAGGCTCAACTTTAAAAACTACCCTCCAAGAAGTCATAATTCAAACTCTCCCTTGAGCCCTAGGTCACCTAATGGCGCTGTTGGCCCTAACAACAGTTCCAGTGCAAATTGGCTCTAACTGATGTATTTGCTCTTGCATACGCGCACCAACCTAACTAGAGATGCCGTTACATAAGTTGTGACACATCTTAATGGTTGGTGATAATAAATAAACAATAACATATTAGTAAATTGAATCCTTCAATATATATATATCCTTAACCACCTTCAAAATAAAAATCTACTAATTATGCATTAATATTATGATTTTTGGACGTCTTAAAATTTTTTTTTTAACATACATTAACTTTCACTATATCAATTCTATTAAAAATTGGACAAAGATTCACCTTGTCTAATTGTAAAAAGTTAAGATCATGTTAGAGCATAACTATCTAAATCTAAGTTCCTAACCTAATCATTAACATACTCATTCCTTTTTCATTTGTTACAAAATTTCACTCAATATGATATTTTACATCTGAAAATAATTTATTTAGTATGGGATTGGATACATTTAATTTGTCATTCCTTTAATTAATTTTCACCTTTTGGAGATGAGAAGGATCAAGTTTTTTTAATTTACAAAAGATGGATTTTTTCCATCCTATGCAAAAGGAGATGTTTTATATATTATATTTTCATATATTAGACTGAAAATCAACAATGTGGATATTTTGATTATTTAAGATTTGTTTCAATGACTTCTCTCAACGTTAATTATGATCTCACACTTCTTTGCATATATACAATCTGATTTCTTAATAATGTGATTGAGTCATATCTTTTAGTTATAATGTTCATGTTTGTGTGGATATTAAGAAAAAAAAAAAAAGGTTGTGAAAAAAGCTACCAAAATTCACCCTTGAAACAAGGTTGTGAAAAATATCTTCAACCATGCAAAAGAGATATCTAGTTAGAGATACAAAACTTATGTTTACAAACATAAGTTTAATAAATAAGATTTTGATGATAAATATGTATTTAATAAAAAAGGCAACAATATTGATTAACATTAAAATATGAGTCAACTTATTCAAAGATGTAAGTAAACTAAAATCTATAATTATGATTAAATATAATCATGTGAAGGAAAAAATGTAGTCTACTTGACACAAATTGGAAAAAAAGATATTTCAATACAATTATGTTTGATACAAGTTGAACCAACATACATGTGTCAATTAACAAGACAAGAGGACACATAAAATAAAACTGAAATAAAAAAGTACTGACAATAATACACAACAAAGGCCACCAAAATCTAATACAATATCAGCCGAGGACTAAAATAAACTGAGAAAATTAATCTTTTCTTTAATAAATCACTATATCTTCTCTATTTTCTCTCATGAGGACATTGAGTATGAGGAATCAATATAAAAATCATCAATCAAAGCAATTATAGACTCAATGTAAAGACTAAAGCACGTTATAATGCTAGATAAATGAACTATCTAAAATACGGAATGCGAAATTACTTTTATAATATGCTCCCTAATGGTTATTGTAATAAAGTCAGATTGACCCCTAAACAAAAGTATCCATCTCTTATTTGATTTTTGCATGTGTTTATAAAGATAGTGAAATAAACAAAAATATCCATATCTTATTCATGCGATGCATGTGTCTCCATTTGTGTGCGCATGAAGAGTTTCCTGTGCTTCAGTTACTGGAACTCATCTCCCGACCCTTATAACAAAATCGTTATATTGAAGTGTAGCACAACTGCGGAAACCTTTTACATACCATCTAGATCAGTAACCCTTTAATTACCTGCTCTGTGGAAACTAGGAAATAAATTTAGATCATTTCGCCATCTATTTATTTTCTAAAACCAGGAAAGAATATGAACGCATACAACAACATACATATCGTCGAATGCTTAATATAAGAAAGCCCTATATGTCCTATCTGTAGCATCAACTCACACTCATCTATAGACAGACGATACAGTACTCATTTTTCAGATCTAGATTATAAACGCGGCAACCATCCTCTGATATGACAGGATCTGGACAAGACAATTTTTTGAAGACTTCTTAATTGGACTGTAACTCTCATCGTGATGTTGAGCTGGCAAGTTGGCATTTTTCAGACAACAGCTTGGTCCATGTATGTGCCAACATAACTACTTTTCTTGCCTGCTTTAGAAACTTGGCTTATTGAATCTGAACTGCAGAGACTACACAACATTCGGAGTAAGTGTAAATGTCTAGTTGAATCAACAAAAAGTATCTGATTCAAAACAATGACTGCTGCTATTTAGTCATAGATGTCATTACTTCTCCTCGTTGATCTGATTCCATGAGCGGCTTGTGGAGTTGAATTTCATGAGGCTGGGAATGACTCTATTCGTGCACTTGGGAGCTCCAAAAGTGTCACCAACGTTAACCTCACTTTCGTCTAGACTTGGAGGTGGATCAGACCAAGAAGCTCCCGACACTATTAGATCCGATGGGCTTCTCAGACAAACATACCCCGTTCTGCCACCTCTATTCCACAAAACTGTTCCACATCCAGGTTCGGCATTAGATGGTCCCCAGATGTATGCCCCCGCGTTAGCAGGAGGGTTTTCAAATCCCGTGGATTTTATCCTCGCTAAGCCGACAAAGTCACAACAATCTGCTGACGGAAGGTCATGACAGGTGTAAGCGTACTCGTCTGTGCAAGTTAGAGTATAAGCGAAGCCATAAACGTGGACGGCTGCAACACGAGTCACTCCAAATGTATACATGAACATGCCGAGCACAAACGCATGAAGGCTAGCACCATAGTTGAAACGTTTCTGGGAACACATGGTGGAGCAGCTGCACAATTCCAGTGAAGAGGAGACAGATTAATAAGAAACAGATCACGTGTTTAACTTCCTGGAAGCAACAGAAGAGGAGGGCTATGATTTTCTCGTTCGTATGAAATAACGAAACTCCAGCAAAATTTGGTGAGGAATGGAAGCCCACCCACAAGCTCTAGAGTTCTAAAACCATCAAATTCAAAAACTGGCTGGATGGGAAATCTTCGATGGCGAGAGATATCTGTGCTCAACAGAATGAACCCACTGATGAGAAAGAATGTCGAAAGAATGAGAAGGCCAACCACGTACTGAACTGTATGCCTTGATTGCTGTGTTCTACACATCAACTTGTGGAGTTCTTATAGATCAGAGAGAAGCATTTTTTGTCAACTTGACGATAGGAAGCATGCAGGAAGACAACAGAGGTCAGTTTGATTTCGAATTTAACTTGATCTTAGCTGTACCACCATCTCAAAATGCGATAATTCGGAATTTTCCCTGAACATCTGCAATAAAAGTTCATATTTTAACCACTTACACCACAATGTCCATAACTCCTGAATGTTGTGTCATACTATGTATGCCACAACATTCAGAAGTTTGAGAGAAATTCCATCAAGAGTACTCAGCAATTTCATTGTGGCTTTCTGAACGCCAAATTAAATATGCCTCATTTGAACACTATAAGTCAGACATCATAAGCTTCTTAGGATTCCTGCACCTAATAATAAACATACTCCTAACCTGTCTTTAAATTTCAGTATCAGGCCTAAAGCATTATAATTCATCAGATTCCATAAATAACTGAATGCGGCATGCTGTTTGCAAGCTAATGATAAGCAAATCACATATGAAACAAAAGACTGCAAAGTATCAAATCGAGTTTGTGCAGAAGTCCCACCCATGTTTGTTCGTTATAGTTTTCCAAATAGTAACTGTCAATCACATACATTTCCAATGTAACGTCCTCAAGGCATTAGTTAAAACCAGTCGAGATCTGTTACCCACTTCAGACTAGATGTCTTCTAACATATCACCCGCTTCCATCGGTTTTGGTCGGCGTCTTACATGTAAGTCTGGGCAAAACTAACTTAACTGTTTTATCCAGTTTATGTATTCAATCCCGACTTGGGTAGGTTCATTATGCAAAAACTCTTGTTTCTATTCTATCCATGCTGTTACATGATTCAGGTAGTCCAGGGAAGAGTTTTTATTTACCCTCAAATGAAGAACTTTCTCTAATCTCTAAATTATAAACTGTGTGCATAATCTGGAGGATCTAAAAGAGTAGATGGAGGTTCAGAATATTTGATCATTTGAGTAAATTATGGGTCTAGTACGTATGACATGTAAACGTCTTCTGGGCTATGGATCAGAGCACAAGATTTGTTTTGTTAATGAAACAACGGGTGTAACTGCAGGCGATGATACTGATACGTTTATGGAGCATAAGAATGACGACCATGCGTACTGATCCCGTCTAGTCTCCGATCCACTTGGCCTAATGGTTACGTAAAATCTGGGTGCTCATCATCCGTTTCCAAGGTTAAGGATCATCTCTAAATAAACTCCTCCATTATCTAAAAACGAAAATCATATTCTTTAATTTTTATTTGTAAATTGTACGCAGAAATTATTGACATGCTTCACACTCAAAAAAAACCAGACTGAGATTGTCATGAACCTTTTCGGAGTTGTATGGTGCACTTCTAGAAATTATGTTTATCTCCGCTTCTACTTAAATCCGTATATTCTCTACACCATGCATGAATAAATTCAACAGTTAGCTATATACGAATTGAATGATATTAAGTTCTTTCAATATAAAGTGAAAGATGTTATAATAATGTTACAAACAAATATCAGATACATATATCATCTTTGAATAAGAATTAGCAATAATTCTAATTTTTACTTGTTTGCATTGTTTAGACAGTAATATACTGATAATCATTGACTTATTATAACTAATGTAATTTGTTGAGCGTTAGATAATTCATATTTTTGCAATAATTTAAAATTGTGATATTTAGATGATTAAAAATCCAAATTGATGGTTATTAATTCCAATTAAAATAAGATAAAATTTCAATCCATAAATAAAAAATGATTTCAATCCCAAAAAAAAAATTTATGCAGAAAATTCTTTCTAACTTTTAACAAAAAGAAAATTCATAAATTTAAACAAAATTGAACCACCTACTCCACTAAAACTTGACATGATAATAACATCCTTTGAACATGGACTGTCATGTGAATCCATGTTTCCCTCCAAGAAATCATCAGGTCAAGTAACTCAAGCATTGAAGGCAACAAATGATAATCCGCTCAGTAAAGGGCTAAAGCTAGTAATGAATCATATTTGTTATCGACTCGCTCAGCCCTCATCATATTTACAATCTAGACGATAAAAGGATGTCTCCTCCTAATAATCAATGCTAAATCCCATTGGTTATAACACTATCACACCCATCAATATATCATAAGACTCTGCAAATGTAACAACAACATGTGCTTGTGTCAAACATTTGTCCAAGACATGATCACGTTGAACTTGCACATTCAACTCCATCCGGGTGATTAATGGTGATAAAGCATCACCAACATCTCCAAGTGATGTCTAAATCTGAAATTGACATCTCTCCAATCATTCTTTCGCAAACCAAGACCAATTAGTGCATCCTTATCCAACATTAGGGGTTGTGCATCTAAATCCAATAACACTCATTGAGATC
This sequence comes from Marchantia paleacea, assembly GCA_014180765.2. Classification (NCBI taxonomy): domain Eukaryota; kingdom Viridiplantae; phylum Streptophyta; class Marchantiopsida; order Marchantiales; family Marchantiaceae; genus Marchantia; species Marchantia paleacea. Next base: position 212,148 of record MUAA02000117.1, read on the forward strand.
TTGAAGGCCCGAGCAAATAAAAGACACCACTCTTGTTATCTAACATCACCACATTTGGTGACATTCTAATATGCTCTTATGTCTGTCTCGTTATGAACTCCATCATTTGAATGACGACAACTTGCCAAGTTTCACTAATAAGTATTTTGATCCTAGTATCAACCCTATTAGTGTTGTCACTATAAAAAATAACCAACACATTATTTTGCTTTTGCAAAATGTAGCCATCAATAAATTCTTGGTTGAGAAAACAGAAGAATGGACAAGAGTCTTTGCCGTCCCCAACATTGCATTGGATGCTTCCTTGATGTAAGTGGTTGACCCTAAATGCTATATCTACAAGTACATCAATACCAACTTCCATTCTTATGTCTCCAGTAGTGATCTAGGAGCCATGGATGAGGTATTCAATGCCTTGGACAGTGTGAACAACTGAGGAAGTCTGACTTATCAGCCAACCTTCCCTCCTTGTGAATCCAACTCCATTAACGCTCTTCTAGACTCAATAGTTTGTGTTACACTATGAGTCACATCAACTGCACATGGTTGTGCCATTGTGAACATGTATTCTACAACATCTCCATCATATGAAGTAGAAGTATCAGCTTTAGAATTTGTTGTGCTATAGCCATACTTGATATCTTCTGCTCTAACTGCTCATGTCAAGATGTCATGTTCATCTCATGATTAACCTTGTGGGCTAGCACTTAACTAGGCGTTTGTCGTTTACCACCATCCTTGACACTTTGAACTTCTCATCCTATTTTAGGGACTACCATGACATCTCTCACTGATCTTAATTCCGTCTGGATATCAAAATATCATCAATCATGTGACCATATATGTGACAATGCTCACTTGATTTTCATCCAACATTATTCAATTTTTGACCTTGAAGACAATTCTTTTTGTGATGTGGCCCATCACATGTCTAACACATCATCCCATCAACTGATTTTTGACCTGAAAATGATGATAATAGTCTTGATTTTGCACGTTCATCACTCTGTCCAATTGCTTGAGATTGTTCCCCAAGTCTATCATAACCAATCGGTTTTATATTGTAGATTGATTACATGAAGGAGTTGATGAAGATGGTAACTCTTTGCTTAACCCAATAGTCACCATTCTTTCCTAATAGCTCAATACGCTCCGCAAGACAAAACACAATGATCAACATAGTTGATATTTCATGTAGTAAGGTGGCATTTCTCACTTTAAATCTAAACTCCATATCCAATATCCCATACCAAAATTGAATAGTCTTTGCCTTTATCATCCCACGGGTAACAATAATCAATCAATGCATTCAAGTATATGCCTCACGAAGATTCTACCTAGTCTTCCTATTGAACTCCTGCAATCCTCTTAGCTTATATGTCCTCATCCCTTGGTAGTCTCTTCTCAATTGAGCAAGAATTTCAGAATAGAATTAAAGATTTGGATCTTTAAACTCTTCCCAACTCGAGCAGGTCCAACCATATGATGCACTTGTTTCAAAAGTAATAGAGATGTAGTTTGGAGACAAGTAATATTTCCAAAACTCAATTTTCTCAGGGTGTTCACGTCAAAACTTATGATAATCATTCATCAACATATACTCTAAATGTTGGAATAATCTCTTCCAAGCCAAAAACTGAGTAAACAACATAGAGTTGATCATTCGTTATAAATCGAACCATGAGTCTAACTCCTACATGAAGTCATCCAACTCAATGATATTTACTATAGAAGAATATTATCTAAAATCATCGGTGGTCTCATAGACATCGTCCATGTCCCAAGATAAACACTCCAAGATATCACCAAGCTTAGTCACTCTCTAACACCAAATAAGAGTCTTATGTGAATCTCAATGGCCAAGATTGTTACCGAACTCTTCTAAGGGAGCATCCACTAGCTAACCCTAATAATCTTTCATGGATTGGCTCCAAAAAACTTGACTTATACTAGTATATCACCTCAATACATGCCTCAACAAGTCCCCAACTGGAATCAAAATCTGCAACATCAATAGGTACCAACCGGAACAAAAATCCGCAAGAGCAACAGATTGTCAATTTGAACCAAAACCAGCAACATAAGGTATGTTAGCACTATGAGACATCACATATTGCAAACTTGAAACATGTCATCGACACAAGCATTCACCAAATCTAAAGATCCATATAGTGTCACTTGGGAGAATCATGGATAGTCTGACTAATCTGTAAATCTAGCCTCAATATGGGTAGCACACATGAGTACTAACACTCCACACAACAAAGCACCAACATAAACAAATATGTTGCATAAAAAATTCTTTGACTCTAATTTTGGACCCCTAATATCATAATTTTTAATTTGGACATTGTTGACGTTGTGCTTGACTTCTCTACGCCCAAGCAAACTACTTCACATCTTTTATGATCTCAGAAAATTTTGGATCAAATTAACATTCTATGATAATCTTATAAATTGGCGCTCTTACTTTTCGACCCAAAAATTTTGAAACACCAAATCTTGGATTCCAAGCGCTTACATTCAAAATCTTTTTTGGACAACCCTGATTCTAAACATCAAGATAACTATAAGCACTGATCCACTTGGAGTCTTTGAAGCACAAAGTGGATTTGGTTCGACTGTAATCTCTCTTTTATGCTATGGTTATGTGTAGGAACATAGTTCTTAGGATAAGTAGGAATTTTTTGATTTTTTAAAATAAAATGTTATATTTGGGACCTTGGCAGTGTATTTGTTCGAATATATGGAAGTTAGGTGTGTATGAATATAGCTAGTGAGTTCACACGAGCAAGACGATACAAATTAGATTGCGTAATCGGTTGGTGGATCGAGTAATCATCGAGAACGAGGGTGTGTGCTTAGAACTTGTGAAACCAGAAAGGCACAGCACTGAAGGTAACTCGATGTCGAAGCGATGGATCATGAGAGTACCGATAATGTGAAATGCATCAATGGGGAGATTTTGACCACTCATTCTGATGGTGGATTGGACTCTGACGGAGTTGCTACGATTGAAGAACTTAGGCAACGCATTTTTGTCATGGCAATGGGATTATGCGTGCCCAGAGCTATGTGATGAAGTTGGTCGAGGAAGAGCAATGCTAGCAACTGAGAGTAGATCGCAGAGTGAGATACGATGTTGTGGACGAAGGCGCTAGGTCGGACTTATGAGGATGATAAAGACGGGGTCGATTGGAAAAGATCGGCATTGCATATGACCTTCACATTTGATGAGGCTAAATGGTTTAACCCTCGAGAGAGAAAGGGGACGAATGGCTAAAAAATCGATTTGATCAAAGATGTATTCCGAAGGAAGGTAGACTTCACCTTGAATCAACTGTTTTCGTCACAAGGTACCACCTATGTCAGCATGTATAAGGTGCGGATTGTGGAGGGATTTGTGGGAGGAACCATTCGAGTTAATTGGGGAGAGATCTTTGTGAAGAATGTGCAAGCGATGGCTATCAAGTTGAGAGAGGATGATAAGAGTGTGGTGTATCTTTCCTCGGTGCATCTGTACGTGAAAATGGAATGGTTGACCCCTAGAGAAAAATAGCTATACTGATTGGAGTCTGGGCTATTGGACCTCGAGGTTGACATTGACGATGCAAGTAGCGGTTTTACGAGGAGTATCGAAGTAAGCGCATTGCCTGAGCCACGAAGGACTGGAGAAGTCAGGACTACTACGAAGTAGAAACCTAGCTCGGATTCAGAAATAGAAGTGATCGGGTCGTCTCGAAAGTCGAAGAAGAGGTTACTCCTCGCGCTTCAACAATCAAGAAGATGGAGCTCGAGAAGAAGAAAGTAGAAGAGGCAACACTCCCCAAGCCTTTTTGTCCGAAGGTAAAAAGCGAAGTAGATTCTTCTCTTGCTCTCGCTTTTGCGCTTGTCTCAAAAGCTGGAGACGGTGGTGGTCCCCGTGCTAATGGAGTTGAGCAAGATGGAACCAATGTATATGTTAGGGTAGGACCCTCAAGCTGATGGTTACATGGACTTGATCCAAATGATGAATCGGCTGGCCATTGGAAAGCAAGACCACACTGACATTGTTAGGCAATTGACAGAGAATGTGGACAAGTTGTCCAAACATAAGGCGGAGCTAGAGCAAAAGGTTCATGAGGCGAAGAAGGCATATGCAGAGATTTGTCGTATTCGGGATGTAGTGATCAGATTCGTCGAGAAGAAGAACTCGCATCTTTGGGAGACACTACATGATTTGAAGAGATGACTGAATTAGTTCGACATGGAGTCACCAACGCGTTTGGAGACCCTTGCAAATCGGTGTGCACAGTATTTGTTTGCTCATTGTGATAGAGTAAAAACGCAGCGGTTAGAGCAGTTGGTGACATCGATGGAGAACCCTGGAGATGAGGAAGGAAATGTACAAAGCCTTGGGTCGAGATTTCAGGAAAGCCATGGCTCTTCATCAACATGAGATCGCAGCGGATGTTCAAGAGATGCAGTTAGGAATCGACGCCTTCACGCGAGAAGCGGAGGTGCAGTCGAGTAGCTTAGATGGTTAGAGAAGATTTAGGAGAGAGCGATCCGTGTAGGAGGCAGTTAGGAATAGAAGTTACGAAAATCTATATAAATAGTCTTTGGAATAAAGAGATGGGATCTTCTTTTCTTGCAAGTATTCAATTGATTGAAATTTTATCTTGCTTAAAAATTAAAAAATTATACTTGGCACAAATTTCTTCAATGCTAAAAAACATTCTCTCTATATCATTTTTTTCACCCATGTAAGAATTGGAAGATATGTGACATTACATGTTTAGTTGGTCACTATGTTTCAACGAAGATAGAAAACTTCTCTTCTAAACTCGAAACATTGTACTTCTGTGCATTAGGTATCTTCTAATCGAAAGTGATATGAACAATCCTCAAGAAGTAATCTGTTTTTGTGATGAATTTTTAAGAGATGAAAACATTTTTATTAAAAAAATCTCCACAACATCTTGCCCTTGGATCTTATGGCCAAAAAAATTAGCTATTGCGTACATCTGGATTTTTTGAAGCACAAAGTAGATTTGGCATAATTGTAATCTCTCTTTTATGCAATGATGATGGACGAGATTCATTTTTTAGTCAACATTTGTCTTCTCGGTAAAAGTTTACATGAGTATAATTGAGGAAAAAAAAAAAAAACTTTACCTACACAAAATCATCATATGATATTGACAACCATTGTAAACATAAACTTGCATCACTATGAAGTCTAGGTGATATTACAAAAGAATTTTTAAGCGAAAAATGTGACTGGGTCACAATTTCAAAAGCATCGAAATTACAAGGCAAAAGAAACGTTATTTCCAAGTAGTGGACATGGAGAAAAAGAGGTGTTAGCGAATGTGGTAGTGGTGATCAGGAAGGGATGAATGAAGTATTATTTGTGATGTTTATAGGTCCAGACGCTACCTGAAGCATAGAGAGTACAATAAGACGATGACCATGAATCAACCCGATCCACTTTAAATTGCGCTATACAATTTGGCTACAATGCCCGGTAGTTGGTTTGTACAAGTTAGTTTTTCCATTGTTAGATTTCATATTACAATATCCACTTTCATTACTTTCACTGTCATAACAATCTGGCGAAAATTTTATTTGCAAAGATAACTACAGATATTTGAGTTTAGAAATTTATTTTGTTTTAAATGCTATATTTTCACATTCACTGCGTCATTTTTCCGCTCTTTACCTTTCTCTTGCCCGGTCGTAACTGGTTTTCACAACGAATTAATTTCTCTAGTAATAGCTGTCAGCTTCCTCTTTGGTCTGTAAGTATTGAGAGAGGGAAAACACATTTCGTTACTACGACTTTCGGAGTTATTTTCATAACTTCACTCATCAAAAGTATAAAACAGTTAATTTCACATATATATATTTGTTAACTCACCCGTCCCTGGATATTAAAATCTTAGTAACTTCAATCCTCAGTAACGAGACTCAAGATTATTTTCTCTCATGTCCCATATTTTCAGACCATTGGGCGGGTGGCTCGCAATAGTTGACTGATTGACAATCTCGTATCTCACCGAATGGTGCATGTTTCATTTCTGGGCTTACAATCTCCAATCTTCAGGTCAGAAGATTTCCATCATGTTAACAAAACTAAAAAAGTTAGGATGAATTGATCTTTTTTTACTACGGCAACCTCAAATTCTGTTCCTGGAACATCATCAGATAATCGAAAATGCCATGACTAATGATCTAATTTTACACTATTAATGATACATTCCACAACCTATGGTACCCCAAAATTTCAAATGAGCTGCCTCCTGGGGACAGGGGGTACAGTACAGGAACTAGACAGATAGACATAACAGTCAATACATAGCTCCTCCACCTTCAGATCTAGAGTAAACTGGAACAATTGCAGGCCGTGGAGACGGGTTATGACCCTGCACGGGTCCTTAGACCCATAGGGTGAAGAATTCCCAAACTACGGATCAACCTTCGATACGGAGATAGTTCTCTAAGCAGTGTTGGGCATGACCTTCCTCAGTGGGCCAATGATCTTGGACTCAGTCTCCAACCCATCATCAAAAGGAGCGTAGTTCTTTTCCTCGTCGTAAAAGTGACATTGGGTCATGATGGTCTTCATTAGCCTCCAATTCCATGTACACTTGTTCACATGCTACAAAATTCAGAAAAACAAACATAGAACAGTTAAGAGAGGCGAACAATCGTGTAACCCATAAATGAAGAATTTAATTTCCTGTTGGCTCCATTCCCACTCAGAAGGGACCTTCTTTGCTTCCTAGCCATGCAGCGCAAGAAAAAACCAGCACCAGGCTAGATATGGCCTATCGGCAATCAGCCGTCACTGTTCCCTTGGTACTGTACACGCCGCCTGCCAGGTATGGGAGCTACTCACGCCCTGAGTCACGGTGAGAGTCACAGGCGTAGCGCAGCTCAACAATGAAACTGAACCACGTTAATGGAAAACTATACAACGCACGGACGTGTTGTATTTCTACACATAAAAAGTGAGTGAAGGGCTAACAAATCTAAACAAGAAGCTCACCTTGCCCCAGTTTTGCTCAATAGAGTCGTAAGCCATACGCAGATTGTAGCTAGGAATCTTCTGAGATACATGGTGTGGAATGTGTACGCTGATATCATGGCACAGTACTTCAACCCTGGAAAAAAGCCGACTCCATCCAATCAGAAAACTACCTGACTGTCGAGTCCAGACTATTACCATCATCAATTGAAGACCATCTGTTCAAATCCAAAGACGCTCTTACACATTCCACACTATCCAGTGAGGTTTTATTCCACGTATGTAATAGGATGACCGAAATAGGACATAGTCTCTACAGACTTAATATTCACGACTTGTAAGAATGCGATCACCACGGAATGAAGAACTATGAGCCTGGGGTCCACGTAAACTGGACATGAAATACGTGCGCAGGTAGAATTTCTTACAATTTAGGATAATCGCAGTGCACAGTTCCTCCTAGTTGAGCAGCTGCTGAGTTCCAGTCTTTACCGTCCTTGAAGGGAATGTGCGGGGCAGTGTGGTGAACCATGGTGAAAGTGCTCATCTGAATCAGAAAAATATTAGCTGGACATATTGGAAATACATGACCAGCTCTGCACTGTTAAGCTCCTAAACGGTCCACAACTAGAATTATAATGAATGATAGAGCTTGCCACAACGAGATAATTACGGTTGCGAACATGGATGGACATCAAAAATTTCAAAAGACTGAAAGCTTACCCAAAAGTGGTATCCCAACCAGGGCATAAGCCAGTAGTTCACCCATCCAACAACTCCAAACTTCCAAATTATCAAGGGCCACACGACAGCCATGAATCCAAATACCGCCGCCAAGCTGATTTTCACTCGATTATGCTCACTCGGTCTGTACTTTTTCAAGTCAAAGTGCCACAGGGCCCTGCAAGATAGAAAAGACTCATTAACCGATGACATATTTACTTCAGGATCATGAAGAGTTCCCACGATTCACCTTCCGCTCTGTTCGTACTTCACTGGTTTGAACAAGAAATACAGCGACGGGCGTACGTACCAGTGGCCAATGGAAGCCCACGGACGTAGGGGACCCATTCCCCATTCCATGAAAGCTTTCAAGGGTTTCGGATACGTCTCCCACTCCTTGCGCATAACCGGGTGCCAGGCCGTGTCTTCGACAAGCCTACAGATTTACAGTTAGTGTAAGTCAAAGTTATCATAACATGAAGTAAACCAAGTTGGTCGTCTGGCAACCCCTCAAGACTGCTCGCATATAAGAAGATCCAGTAGCTAAGTGAAGGTTGTACTAACATGTTGGTCTTGGCGTGGTGTCGGTCGTGCTTAAATCTCCATGGCTCGTAAGGATAAATGAGTGGCATCATGGCAATTGTTCCAACTATATCTTCTAGAAGCTTGTTCTTCGAAAAAGATTTGTGAGCGCAGTCGTGTCCAATAACGAAAAGCTGCACGCGGAAACCGACCAGGTGAGAGCCGATTCACCTTCCCAAACTGATCAAAGTATAGCACACTTCAATTCTAGCATTGTGAAGGGGGAAAGAGATCAAAGTCACTAAAAACGATGTTACAGCACCAACATTAAGCACTCACCCCTGTTGCGGCAGTTCCCGCGTAGGCCCACGCAAACGGGAGCAGATACCATGGAGACTTCGAGATTAAAAACAATGCCAGAGTGTACGACACAACTGTAATGGCGACAGTCCTCCACGCCTTAAAGTTATCTATCTCAAAAACCTGACGAATAAGAGAATAGATTCGGAACGGAGTCAAGTTTTGGGATAATTGTTGAAGGTACAACCGCATCAAAAAAAAAATTACAGTGGGAAGGAGTTCCCGCCGTGGTATACTAGGGATAAAGAGCACAGATGAACAGAAAGTCAGTGCAACGCCCCCTTCGAAGCTGAAAGTTTGAGAAAGTGCTAATTATCACAAACAAAGCAAGTGAATAACTCGTACAGAGACAAGACACGCTCAACGGCTCAGATAAAGTACCTCTTTCGGAAGTGAGTCGATAACATTCTTTAGTGTCACATTTTCTGGAACTGGCTCTCCTATCTGCTGGAAACCGTATTCTTCAGCAAGGCGGGCTCGCACCTCTGGGTCTTCCAAGGCGTTAGGAGCAACAGGTGCAGCAATGGCATAGATCCCTCCGTTCCTTCGCTTCAGCTCTAGAGGATCAAACTGCGGACCAAAGCCGGGCATGTCGTGGTCAGCCTCATGAAATTGCTATGTTTACAAGGCCAATCGGAACATGTTAGGGTTGGCGTAGAGGATAGAATGATCAAGACATTGCAGAGTGTGACATCGTACCCTGGCATGCTGATGAACTACGGCTTCACCATTGAACTTCGATCCCAAGGAACCTGCACGTCAGCGAGCAGGTACGTAAGAGTGCGTGCTGGACTACCTGAGTTTCAAAAGAGCACAACAGTGACATCGCCAGGACAGCCCAGCCTGATGAGTCCACGTCCACGACTTGCAATTCGTAATGTGGTACACGGATGCGTAAAAACTGCGATGTAGCAAATTTAAACGCCACTTTGAATTCCAATTGCAGAGGATGTTACGAGTTTAATCGCTGATGATATGGTAGGGTAAAAAGGACGAAGATTCACCTGCTGCTCTTCTTGCAGAAGATTTGAAACCAGCAAACCGCAAAACCTGGCTGCTCAAATTTGCCTGCACAGAAGCATCACTGTCATGGACCAGCTAACACTAACCAAGTCGGTTTTGGACGAGCTCATAATGTGCCGGAAGGCGCAATAATGGTCACTACTTAGACTCGTCTGGAACCACCATTTGTCGTAGCATCCATCAAGCCGCAGGTGACAGCTTCAGCTTAACGGCAGGACGCAAACCATCGCAATACAGGAGAGATAAGCGAGACATCAAGAGTACAACAAGCAAACTGCTACCTTTGGCTGTGCACAGCAGTTGATCGAAGCCTTTGGCGAGGCGACTCGATAGCCGAAAACTGAGGCGGCCATGGTGCCCTGCATTGTGCAACTTCACTTCCCTCCTGCACAATTCCACGCGCCCAGCTCATTAGTGAAAAGACAAAGCAACAGGAATTGCGGACAAGTCAGCTCGAAGAGTTGGACGGCTTTCTTTGCTGCATTCCAACCGTGACAACCGTCCACACGCAGACCTCAATCCCGGACAAATGATAGACAAATGCGAGGAAAACGACACATACTGACAATTTGTCTGTACATTCGAGAATATAGAGCAATGGAACACTACGCACAATGAAACCACTTCATAATTCGCTTGAAGCACAAATTTTAATCATATGGAGAGACCTCACTGCAGCGTTTTACTACTTCACAGGCCGCGACAATTTTAATTGGGGACGATAGAAACGAGAGAGAGCATCCTAGGTTCAATGAGCTGGACTCAGAGAACGGCAAGTGAAGGGGAAGTGATTTGGAAGATTGCAGCCGTCCTCAGCAATGGAAAATGTTGACGGCTTGCACACGAGAAATTATGAGGCAAGGCAGCATATGAAGCTTTTGGAGGGTCCGTCCGATGACACACGAGGAAAGACAATAAAGCTACATTACTTAGACGTGATTAATTTACGACATTATGAACAATCTCTCGCAATAAAATAGCCCTCAAATTCGATAACATACGATGAAGATCATACGAAAAAATGATTCGTGATAGGCGTAGAGGATCGAGCTGCAAACATAAGACTGCACCCACTCAATCCACTTACCACCGGAAGAGAAGTGGACCGACGCGCAGAACACCACCGCCGCACCGCAGAGTACAGATGAGAAACAGCGGGGCAGTGGAGTCAGCACCACGAACTGGAGAGGAAGGAGATGGAGTAGAGCGCTCCTGAGCCTTCTACTACCAACTCCAGCGCTTCTGACCGCTTCTTGTGATTGTTGTGGTCCGCTGGACCTGACCTCAGTACGGTTGCTATTCCCCGGTTACCTAGGACTCTCTGACAGCAATCTCTTATCGAAGCCTCTCACCACATACTGCTCCTAGAACCGTGCCCTCTCATTGGCTTTCTAGTTTTGCCTACGTGTCGCCCAGGCGAAGCCCGCGTTCATTCGCATAGCACATACTATACACCTTCCTGAAGACTCTATCTTTTTATTGGTCACGTTTTGTATCCTACGTGTTTTCCTTCTCCAGCACTAGATTCCACTTTGGTTTTCTAGTCCAACGAGAACCAGGAATTCTTTGACTTCAGCGGAGTTGAGCCATCACATTGGACCTGATCGGGAACCTTCAAATTCCACATCGATATACATGATTCAAATCAGGTGACCCAGTTATAGCAACATCTTCCAAGAAGATACAGTGGCAAGTTAATTATATTATCGTTTGTCTTCAACATATATACATTTCCTTGACGATATCCTCAAACAAAAAAAATAAAAAATGCGCTATCAATTGCTTGAGAAAAGCATACTGCCAAAAAGTACGGTGAGGATTAGGTCAACTGTGGAATTTCAGTCATTCATTTATGACACTGATTTTTGTATCACAATAGTGTAAAGTATTGCTAAACTCGTTCCAAATAATGAAGTTGGAAAGAAGGGAGGAGGAGAAAAGTGATTGAGGCTCTCTACCTTGCGGTCAATGTCAAGATAATAAACTCCAAACAAACAAACAAATTTCCAGTTGGTATTGAAGTAGCATAATATGGAGAGTTGAAATATTATGACGTGAATGGGTAACTCCCCTTGGAAAAAAGTTACCCAACACGTAAAAGTTGCATGGTTAATAAACACATGGGGCCCCTAATATATATAATAATGCAATTTCTAAATTGCTGTTGCATGAATGACTACAGTATTTACTTCAACCATTTTAGAATGCCGGGGCTTGTTCAACTTACTCGTTTTCTTTTCAAAACTTTAAAAAGCAGCTGTCAGAAATACTTATGTATGTTATGCGGAACAATAATCGAGAAGAGTGCATAAATGGAAGATTAAGTTACAAAGAAGCTAACTAAAGCCTAAGTTTAAACCAGCATCCTAGAGAGGCCATAAATAACCTAGAGAATAATATATATTGGTATAAACGATAAATATCATAAAATACCCCCATTAACCTTCTTAATTAGAAGCAAGTCTTTCTACAGTAGGCTTCCGGTTGCAGATTCACTTCCTGGGTGCGATTCGGATCAACTTAATAAACAGTAGCAAGCTTCAAGGTATTCCTTGTTTTTAATCCCCTACATGTTTTACTACACTACAATAATGACTTCTTCCACGTTACAGACACCCGGAGTCCAAGTCAGCAAAAAATGACGAGAAAAAAAAGTCTAAACGGCGGTACCAACTCATGCCACCAGAAGTCAGGACCCCACCTGTCGCATTGTGGACCTCACAATGTAATCTTGAATCTCACGTTCCACCTCTAAATCCTCCTGCCGCTTTAAGTTAAAATAATGGACATGTTGTACTTAACTTCCGTGAAAATGGACAGACCTTTCAAATTGAGCACACAAAAACGTGCGTTGATCATTCACTCTCCTCGGCGCCACAATATACCTGCCACAGACATGAATGGACCAAGTACAGATTAACATATATCTTTCACTCAGAGATAATTAACAAGTTATCCTTTGTTACTGAAATTAAGGAAAAGGAGACGCAAGGATTACGATATGGGCACGGTAACGGAGAGTGACTCGGTGAAATAGACATGTTTGGGAAGATGCGATTACCTGGACGGAGAAACCCTATGAAACTTTACTATATTACTTGGTATTTCCCTTTAATTGAAGTCTAGGGAGTCTTACAATAAACTCCTACAAAGAATTAACGGGACTGTAGTAGAATGTAACCGGTGTTTTAAAGTCCCATATTACAAAAAAATACTCAATTTGACTCCTTCCTTTAGTTTACAACTTATCATAAAACTTATCCTTCCGAAACATGATCATAATGTATCTTTCGACAAACCACTAATTCTAAAAAAAAAGAGGGTAGAATTCTTCTGCCTTGGACTTGAGTTTTCGTTAATGCTTTCGAATTTGAATAGTTTGATTTGATCCGCGCAAAGTTATTTATTATCTATGTATAGATATAGATTGATAAAAATCTGTCCTGTCTGTCTAACGTATATTATATATGTCTCATTATATTTTTTTGGTAATTTTAGAATGACATTTTGTATCAATTATATAATTTAGAGATGAATAAAATAAAAAACATATGTATAGAGTACTTTGTCTGTTTTACTTTTCCCAAAAGAAAATCCAGATTCACATGGTTGATTACACAAATAAATGCGTATAAAATACAATATGTCAGTTGACGTCAATGTATCAATGAAACTGGCTCGTCCAAGTATACAACATGACGTTGTTTTGAGGAAAGAAATGAATAAACTAAGCAGCTCGTGTGCACCTTCTGACCTCGTGGAACACCTTGAGTCCGGGGTGAGAAAATCGCATCAGACGACGAAAGAGAGGAGTACCCATCCGCCGGCCAAGGGAACCACTGGCCAAACCACAACCGGCGGGCAACTAAAAGTATTGGTCATCATCTCTGGAATCTCTTTAACACATTTTAGTTATGCTCTGCGTGGGAATATTGAACCCCATGCGTCGGCGCCCCTGTTATCTTTCCTCTTGTATCAGCGTTTCAGAAACAACTGTAAGTACTGTTCTGTACAAGGTGTACGTCGCAGAAATCACCGTCAGTATGGATACTGTCATTTCTTGTTTGTTTCCTGATTTCACACGTGCATAAAGTACAAACATGTGGAAATTGTAAACCTTTAGCATTGTGAATTCCACGTAAATCGCATGGTTGCTCAAATTGGCTCTACGAAACAATGAAATCAGATTACTGTAAGGGGCGTTTCTGATGCCTCGCCACGAGCTTGACGGAAATCAGCGGACGTCCCTTAGGATATCGAATTGGATTGCAATTGAGATCGTATAATGCAGCAGAAAGAATGTATCCATAATTTCAGGAGTTTGCCTGGGTATGTGTCGTGAAGTAGATAGAGGAGTGCAGATATCTGTGAGTGGTCAACTTTGTCCTGTCATCTTGCACACTTTATTTTTTCTTGCTATTCGATAGTTTTGGGGTTAATTTGTGTGAACATAGGCTTTGAGCTGCGAATCTGCTCTGAAGGGTTTTAATGACGTTGGTTGTTAGTAATATCATTGATACCCGAATGGGATCTCTGGCCCATTCATGCTGGCTGAAATTGATGGATTTGGATGCTTTAGGGTTCAAAATTTGAAGACCCTAGCTGTGCAAAGTCAGTTAAGCTCTTGTATATAGTTGTTCGACTCGACGTCAAGTTTCTTATTCTGCTGGGCATGCGCAGGATATCGGATTTATTTGTGGTGTTGCTTGTGGTTGAAATAAGACTTTTTGACAAATTTTTGCGGTGAACATGTCAGTTGGTTTGAAGGTTACGGTATATTTGGGCGTTCTGCTTGTTAATTGTTGCGCGTCTGTTACTCAGTTTCACCGTGTTTGTCGTTTCCAGGTATTTTATCTGTGAGGGAGGAGATGACAAGCATTATCTGTAGTTTCTGAGCTGCAGAGAACTGAGATTTTGGTTGGAACTATGACGGACAAGAAGAAAATAGATTTTTGGAAGAAGCCTACTCAGTCATCTCTGAGGCCTTACCAGAGACAGAATGTCACTTGCCCGATCTCATTTGTTCAGCCTACCTTGCCTACGCAGAAAGATGATTCAAAGGATAGTGAACCATCTTCCGACGAAGAGGCTGAAGAAGTCCTGGTTCGTTTCTTATCCACAGTGACCTTGAGCACTTTAACGGAAGGAATAGATGAATGAATAATTTCTAATCCTTCCGTACATGCGGAAGATGTGTAGTGTTCCTAGGTCTGCAGAAGTGAGCAGGGCATATGTTTTCAGCGCGTTTGAATTACCTCTAAACGCAGGAACTGTTCTCACCATTGCTGCACGTTGTTATTCACCAGGATCCTGGAGCTGTTGAAGATGAGGCAGAGGTACATACTGGATTCAGGGCAAGTTTTCCCCTCTCATTCGGTAAGCAGGAAAGCAAAGTAATTTCCTTAGAAAATGTTCACCTGAAGACCCAGCGGCCTACTGCTGGCGGAACTAAGAGCGCAGCCGTTCGAAAAGAACTTCTGGTAAATAGAATTGGGACCAAGGGCTTGGGCGAATCTGCTCTGCCGAAGAAGGTTGAGGTTGAGGTCGACAATGGACGGTCTAGACTGCCTCCAAATTGTCACAATGAGGAAGAACTTACAGTTGGCCCCCCCATGCCAAGCAGAGCGAATGGAAAACAGGACAGTGAAGACGATGAGAGCCCTATTTTCGGTCCTCCAATGCCAAGCAGAGATCATGGAAAACAAAACGATGACAATATAGAGGCTCCTATGGTTGGTCCTCCTATGCCAAGCCGAGCCCTCATGGAGGGTAGTAGTAGTGATGATGACGATGAGAATGATACTGCAGATGATAACAGTGGAGATGAGTTTCGTGTGCCGCTCAGCAACGAGATCGTTTTGAAAGGGCATACCAAGGTTTGTGTTCGTTTTCATATACTTTTCAACATCCACTAGGCAAGGAGGACAACTCTCCGGCTAACTGTTTGATAATGAGCAGCGAGCTCTCTGACATGGGAGCGAAACCAGCCAATAAGTAACATCGCTCTGCTCTTGAAGTCAAAGCGGTATACATAGTTTACTAGCTTTGATCCGTAGCCCACAGCAGCCACACAGGAGGTGGATGTTATTTGTTTGATATATCTCATGTATGGTCGTAGACAAATCCCACTAGTAGAGAGTCCCTCTTTATTCTCGATTAGTGTCCTCTCGTTTTCCTCCTATTTCTATCCCGTCTATCGTTTCTATCCCGTCCGTTTAAAACTCAATCTCTTAGCCAGGGCGCGACTTCTATGGTCTCCGGGCCATGACATGCACACACTAATGAGTACAGTTAGCATCCAGTAGCTAGTGGCGTGGGTATGCTTACGGGGGAGGCTACTGTACCCGCATAGATGTTGGTCGATAACTACTGTGAACTGTAAGAAACAGGCAAAGCTGCAAGAAATGATCTGAATCACGAAATCTGGTGTGACATGTTGGGCATGGAGGCAAATCTGCAGACTCGGAATAGGCAAGGGAGACCTACTAAGCCTTGATTGATTCAGGTGCAAGGCGACATAATTGTCCTTGGAAGTAGCTTTATGCAGTTGGAAGGAGGGCCCGTTGAAACTTTTCTGACAGAGGCAATTACAGGTCATTCACTGAAACTGGACAGAGAAGAAGCAACCACAATCAGATCTCTCTCTTAACACCCTGGATTTCGAAATTCCTGGTGTTCGTTGTCTGGAGTTTCTCCTAAGTTCCAGTTCCGAAGATGAGCAAGCTGGGGAACCAGTCCACAATTTGCAAACTATATGGCAAGGAGGACACAGTTCCTGTTTCATTTGTGAAGCATGCAGCTCCCTTTTTAACATGAAAGCGAAACTGTAAATAACATGGCTCTTCTGGTGGAATCCAAGCTGTTGACGGAGTCACTAGACCTGATCCAAAGCCCAACTCAGACGCACTTCTAAGTTGTGGTTACTGGGGCTTTCTTAATCACGAGGAGATGAGTTAGTAAAGGATTTCTTGGTTGATACCTTTACACCCCGAACTGATGTTTCATATATGTAAATAGGCCCACGACAAGAGAGACCATCTTCACCCTCTACACAAGTAGTTCTCTCTCGTTTTCCTCCTTTTTCTATCCACCCTTTACAAATGCTTGATGTCTTACTCAGGGCGCCGGATCTATGGTGTTCAGGCTTAAGGCAGGCAAATCAAATTGACTAGAGTTCTTCTTAACAGCCTGTAGAAGTCATTTTCTTTTAGCCGTCTAAACGCTTTGCTCATTGTGGTCGGTCGCAACTATGCAAATTTACCCAAAAGTCTCACTTTTAACCTCGCCACGAATGTATTGACTACTGGTGAGCATGTTGGTCCAAAGATTTAACTGAATGCAACAATCACCTCCTTTGAGTTTCCGCAATGAAATAAAAGGATGGTGCTGTATTTAACTCTTCATATGTTACTGCAGGTGGTCTCTGCTTTGGCTGTGGATCCTACAGGGTCGAGAGTTTTGACTGGTGGCTATGATTACACGGTGAAGATGTACGATTTTCAAGGCATGAATGCACAGCTGCGATCATTTCGTCAGTTAGAACCTAGTGAGGGCCACCAAGTGCGCTCTTTAAGTTGGAGTCCAACTGCTGATATGTTTATCGCCGTTACTGGGTCAGCTCAAGCGAAGGTACATAATACGAAATGTGGTGTAGACTTTGCTTTGTTCAAGAAAACCTCCTCGGCTAGTAAGGGACAGAAATTTGCGGCTACTTAAGAGACGCGCAGACTATCTGTATATGTTTGCATTTGCTGTTATGTCAGAGGATGTCTCTTTTTCCAACCTTCGAGCGATTTTTGTTACATTAGGCCTCCATCCAAATAATACGACCATGCCGACTTTAACAGGATGGGCTTAAGGACGTAGAAATACAGAGAGTCTAAATTGAGCCTCTATCAACCCTCGTTGCTTCAATTTTGGAAATGTGCAGATTTTTGACAGAGATGGGTTCACATTAGGTGAGTTTCTCAAAGGGGATATGTATATTCGGGACTTGAAGAATACTAAGGGCCATATATCAGGTTTAACTGCTGGCCAATGGCATCCTAAGGATAGGGAGAAGGCTCTAACTTCTTCAGAAGATGGCTCCCTCCGAATCTGGGATGTCACCGACTTCAAGTCTCAAAAGCAGGTACACTTCTGATTATTCTGAAAGTTTATGAGAATACGCAAGAAATAACCTATTAGTAGTATGCAGTTTGATAAGTCACATCGTAATAGAGGCAGCAGCATATTGCTTACTATCAGCAGAAAGAAGAGCAGCCATTTGTCACTTCGCTATGCCCTCCAACCACATCTTTTCTTTTCCAATAGAGGACTAACTGCTCAAAAGTACGTGTGCAGGTTATTAAACCCCGGCTAGCCAGGCCTGGTCGCGTGTCTGTTAGCACTTGCTGTTGGGGACAAGATGGGAAGTGTCTTGCGGGTGGTCTTGCAGATGGTTCAGTTCAGGTCTGGAGTTTAAGGACTTTCTCTTAGAATCTTGAGGTTTTCTGGCGAGTTAAAGCTCACTTCTGTTCACGTTTCTTCATTTTTAAGCATTTATCATTTTATTTCCATAACTTCAATTTTGACATCAACTTGGAAAAAATTGTGCGGAGCACTATTGGTAATTTAAGCAAACCATGCTTTGATAAATTTTGTGTCCCCTGACGTTTTGGTCACAATTAACTGCTTGTAACAGGTATGGAATGTCAAGGCTGGTTGGGGTAGTAGACCTGATATATACATCGAGAAAGCGCATGAAGGAGGTGATGACGTTACAGGCCTTTGTATCTCCGCGGATGGATACACTCTTCTTAGCAGAAGCACCGACTGCACTATGAAGGTGATTATTATTAACTGCCTACCGGACACGTGGTGTTGTTGGACACTTTGCTTAGGTTAAGGAGTATCTTTTTCTGCTTTCCCCTTCTTCCAGGTATGTAAATGTGTGGAGTTAACCGCTAGCAGTTTTGGGTGGTTTGTAAATTATTAGACTTGACGGTCACTCCAGTTTTACTGCATCATGAAACTTGGTGGTATAGTACTCACAATGAAGGTGGGATATGATGAAGGATGGTGCGAAGTTTTGAAGGATGTGGTAGGTGAAATATGTCAGCTGAAGGAATGCCAGTATTTACAATGACTTACATCTATGACTTGTAGGTTTACTTGCAATCACTAACCAATCATTAAGGTTGTGAATTACGTTTCCAACATTGCAGATTTGGGATCTCCGACAGACCAAGAGGGCCGTACAGGTTTTTGATGGGCTTCCTAACTCCTACGCACAGACCAATGTTTCGTTCAGTCCAGATGAGCGTCTCATTTTGACCGGGACTTCGGTAGAGAGAGGTGGTCTAACTGGGGGACTACTTATTCTTTTCTGCAAAAGTAAGCTTGAGCTTGTGCGCAAAGTTGGACTGTCTGCCACTCAAAGTGTCGTGTGCACGTATTGGCATCCACGGCTCAACCAGGTACACTACTTCTGGAGTCCTGCTGTAGTTTTACGTAGAATATTGCGCAGTAGTAGTGTCGTGGAATTGGAGGTGCTATGGCTTTTCCTATGAGTTTTGCTGAATTATTTCACAACAAGTTCACCACTGAGTAAGAAACTCTCATGTTGTTCGTAATCTGGTATTAATGGGGGGAATAATTATAAACTCTAATACCTCGGTATAAATTTCGATTGAAGCATGTGAATGGTCTTATTCTGCACAGAATATAAAAATAAGCATCGGGATACAGATGTTGGGACCAAGTGGTGCTAATTGCTAATTAATATATCTCTATGAAAGGAGCAGCTACATAAACCTTGTTTGGTTCATTGAAAGCCTTTGTGGACCTTTTCAACAGATTTTTGCCACTGTTGGTGACAAAAAGGACGGAGGTACGCATGTCTTGTATGATCCAGCTATTAGCGAGAGGGGTGCTCTGGTCTGTGTGGCTCGAGCTCCTCGAAAGAAGTCAGCAGATGATTTTGAGCTGAAGCCAGTCATCCACAATCCTCATGCACTCCCGATGTTTAGAGATGACCCAAGTCGGAAACGACAACGTGAGAAGGCACGTTCAGACCCAATTAAGTCCAAGAGACCTGATTTGCCCGTCACTGGACCTGGTTTTGGTGGACGAGTAGGCACTACGAAGGGAAGTTTACTCACACAGTATCTCATGAAGGTACAGGTGATCGTTTCCTGTTAACTGTAGCTACAATCAGTTCTTCAGTCTACGTAAATGTGGATTAACAGTGTAAATTTATCTCTGTTTACCATTCTCGCGTCTTCCAGGAGGGTGGACTGATCAAAGAGACTTGGATGGATGAGGATCCGCGTGAAGCTATCTTGAAACACGCGGAGGCAGCTGCTAATGATCCACAGATTATAGCGCCTGCATATGCGGAGACTCAACCGAAGACTCTGTTTTATGAATCAGAGGAAGATAAAGAGGATTGAGTGGTAATTATCCTTTGAATATCAGTCATGTCTGGCTTATGCTTTTCGATATCGAGGAATCTCAAATGTGGTACATGGTTTTGAGTGGAGATTGAGAGGAAATTTTCACCAAACATGTAAATTGCCGCATATGCTATAAATCTATGATTTGATCCTGCAGGTTCTTGAAGAAAAACATTTCTTGCTTGTGAGTCGGTGATTACATCATCAAGAATATGATTCTTCTTGTACGGGTAAGCTTATAATTTTATTTAGTTAGGCTCCTCAACGCTCTTGGTCAAGCAAAATTGTTGAAGCATGTACCGTTTATATATGTGTTTACTTGTATATGTTGTTATTTCCATTGATCATATGTCTTTGCTGTCTAAAATACCAAGGGAATGTCGTGTGTATTTCCTGTGGCAGCCTTGTACTCCTGCATATTAAAAGAGGAAATGACAGACCATTGTAAGGATGCTTTAGTTCGAAGTCTGATATGATGGAAAGTTCGGCAAGTACATCAGTGAAAAGTGGCTTCTAACACGGTCGTAGAAGTAACGTCTTCGCGTGTCTGCTTACGAGACTCGCTTGGTTATGGCCGTTGTCACCTGTTTTCTGATGAAGTTCGACAAGAAGTACAATTGGACACTACCAATCTCATCGATTAAGAGATGCAGAGTTCCTACGAGGTTGATCGCAAGCATTTGTACTATGGTGTCTTAGATTCAGAAGTGACCTGTTGGACAGTGGAATAGATTTGTAGAAATAGGGTGCAGAAGTAACAGCGCTGACTAAGATTTGGATTCTTCTTAAGATTTCCAAGACAAAAGTGTTCACCTAGATGCTCATGTTCCAGGGTTCATTCAGAATACAGTTTTCCAATTGAAGTTTTGTACAGCTCCCTTCACCTATCATTGGGTTTATGGTTCTTCTCCTCCTCTCTATTCTGCATCTTCTGGAGTCTAAGATGAGGTTCAGATCACAATGAAGGGACTGTTAAGCTGCTATGAATCTGAATTGGCTGTCTCTTGTACACTCGTCGTTTACAACAGGGCTTGCGGAGAAGAAGCTTTCACCCGATGAACACTAGGAGGTCTAGGCTTACACTCTTCCAGAGCTCTTCAGAGACATCTTTGAGGATACTCCCTGTGCGCCATTAGAGGAGGCGCTGGTGTGACGTTGGCGATGACAGTATGGCCCCATATCCCGTGCAAGGAGCTGTTTTTTAATGACGAAAGTTATTGAATATTCCAAACTGATAACTTTGTGGTTCCCTCCAACACCCGAGTTATGCAAACCAATACAAAGTCAACAATCAAAACAAGAGTTCAAGAACATATGGGCATTATCTTGCAAGACAACATGTGATTATTAGATTGTATATTACACTCTTTATTAGTTGAAGTTGTCTTGTACATATCCCATCACAACATATATTGTTTTTACATCAAACATCATAATACATATCCCATCACAACATATATTGTTTTTACATCAAACATCACAATACGCATCAAATTATACATTAACACAAGTGTTTCGTCATACCTTAATCTTCATAATTTCCGATTAGGTCACTCTAACGCAATGTAGTCATATAGTCCATTAACATCATATGCTTTTCGTGAGATTAAAATTAGAAGGATGGGTGTTACAATGGCCTATCTTTAGTGGCATGTTTGCAATCTATATCATGTAATCATCAAACCAACTTGTTTGTTAATCACATCAAGGACATATCCACCGTCCATTGGCTCCCGCATTGAGATGAGATGTCAATAATGACATATGTCATCCTCTTGGACAAGAATCACAAATCAACATACTGATTGTTCCATCAAATAGTCCACTTAATATACATTTTAAGCTTGTTCAAACAATTGTCAAGCTTGGATCAATGTTTGTAAGGTGACATGGTGCACATATGATCTTTCTAAATCACACCATCATGACCCTCTAATACCAAAACTCAGGAAGTTAAAACTTCATGTACTAGAATCGTGCTACTAGCAATAACATCCAATGTGTTCGGTGCATTTTGCTGCAAATAAACGTAATAACCAACATGAAATCTACGAATTGAATGTCGATATCCATCTCCTCATATGATAGCATAACACAAAGTATATCTATGGTGAATAATAGCCAGGTTGTCAAATGCCATGGGCATTAACATACGAAAGAGTTTTGCACTTTGACAACACACCCTAATCCAAACGTCAAGGTTATCCAAGTCCAAGACTTCAGCTGACTCTTGATCAATAGTTACATATAAGTGTGGATCTCTATCACATAATAAAACGAACGATGAAAATGATGCTAAAGATGATTTTCGGCTATATCGATACCCATGACCAACCATGGTAGTTGGATGTATTAGTCTCCTAGATGAACTTTCTTCAATCCAAACTTTCTTAGTCTTCTTTCACTGTTTGAACACAACTCTCTCTACTAGACCATCAGCATCATGATCATCTCTTGAGGTGGTACAGTGATCTATCAATGCTTGATCATCCAAATCGTGAAACTCACCCAAAATTCAGTACTTTGATTAGTCAACACTTCCAATGATACATCAAATCAACTAAGCACTAAAGCTAAGAACACATATGCCATTAACTCACTTGACTTGTTAGGCAATGCCACCAACTCAATCCACTTGGAAAAATACTCCACCATGATCAACACATATCGATGATGTCGTATAATCAATAGAAGAGGTCCTTCAATATCCAAACTCCAACGATAACCAAGTTTCATTATCGGTAGAGGATGTAATTGTGATGTAGGGGCATTGAATGATGATGAACAAGATCACATACCATACATATGGCCACAAACTGTTGCATCTTAGTTTGTATATGTCTCCACCAATAATGACTTTGAAGTAAGCTATATGTCCGGTTTACTCCAAAATGATCTAACTCCTCATGATCAATTGTGTTCTTTGAGATGAAAGTGCACAACATGAATGCTGCCATCTCCCCATACTTAAAGAATGTCTACCTTCCCATATGAACCACAGAGCTCTCTATAGAACTCGATCTCGTTTCTTGGCATTCAAAATGCCCACCAAAATACATATACAAATATAATCCAACACCACCATGTTATCATGGATGTCTTGATTTAGCACCAAACAGTTCTCAGTCTCAACGTCCAAGCATAACATACCCACTCTCTACACAAGAGAGATATCACATACCTCTCAACATACTCAAAAAGGCATATGCATGCCAACCTGACACCATCTCCTCATTAGTATCATTGTGTCATCAAGTCCATGTTCCTTCAACTTGACTTGTATATGGATTTCAACTTAACCCATCCGTATCACGGTTCACCACTCCAAGTCTATGTACAACTATGATCATACTCTTGTAGGATAAGAATCCATCATGTAAGCTAGTTTGATTCTATCAACCATTTCAATGGTTGATGATCAATGATGAGAGTGAAGGAGTTTCCAAACAAATAACATCTTAAATGTGTCACCATCCAAATGATTGGCAAACATTCTCCTTCATAAGAATTTTTCTTTGACTCTGCTGCGTTATTGGAGCAACTTGCATAAGCTAGTATAAACTCTTTCCTCTCATCATCATGTTGAGTAAGCATTGCTCCCAAACCCAACATACTACAATCAATATGTACTTGAAAGGGACGATTTCTCAATGATCTCTTCAAAGTAGAAGCATATGTTAACCTTTCCTTGAGCTCAACAATAATCTTGATCTAGCTTTATAAGCTTTGTCACGGCTTTGGCAAAAGTGCTAAATCTTCGCACATATCACTGATAAAAGTTTACAAATCCAAGGAAGGCTCACACCCTAATCACATATGAGGGTTGTGGAATACGAAAGATTACCTCAACCTTGGTTTGCTAAACTCCCAATGGTCATGGGTATATGGTATGATCCAAGTATTCTACCTAATCCTAAAAGAACTTAGACTTTCCAGGATTTGAGCAATCAATTGCTCAAATACCTCATGCAAATGTCGCATTGTAGCACTATATAGTAAAATATGATCAATAATGTAGACTTGGGCATAATCAAATCCGGCTAGATCCTATCCATCACTCTTTGAAACTAGCAAGAGCATTCTTGAACCCAAATGATAAGAATTTTCATTGATACCACACATCCTTGCCATGCGAATCAATTGCCCAAAAGGCTGTCTTGGCCTTATACTTATTTTGAATCCGCAATTGATGTGCATGTAAATCCAATGTACTGAAAACCTTTGCATGCACAGCCACGTCAAAGATCTCATGAGCGATAAGCATAATATATCAATCGAATTTTGTCTATCAATTGATATATCGGTAGTCACCACACATGTGTCTATATGTATAATTGCCATGTATATCCTTTTTGACTGACATCATCAAAATAGAGTCATACTCTCTCCATATGATATCTCCACTAATCTAGCCTCAATAAAGTCTTGACACCTACTTTGAATCAAATCTCTCTCTCCACATCGCTATATCGATAGTTACGACGGAAGATTGATGCATCAGTTGTCAAGTCAATCCATATACCATGTCCCTTCAAAAAGTCTAAATACTTCATACTTAAGGCAAAATAGTTTCTGAAACTCCTCAAAAATCTCCACACCATATGTCTTTCTACTCTTGTTACTTTGAAACCAATCTCAATATCCCAAATCTCCTCTCCATGGACACTAGAGTAGAAGACGTAATATTTGGTTGCTAAACGACAACTTTTTGAGCAAAAAGCTTTTTCTGCTCTCTCATATTAGGCTCCACTAACTAAGTGTGAACCGTTCCACTTGTTACCTCTTGAATTGTATCACAAAAATTTATAGTGGTAACCACCACTTGTTCCATGCAAAATACTCCAACCATACTCAAAGAATACTTTATCCCTCCTATTTTAACATCCCCATAAGACCAAAGATGAGATCTTGGGCACTTCTCATCCGTAATTTTTCCTCCACCGTCTTGATAAGCACTGTCTTCCACAGAGTCAGAGTATCGTGGTGCTATGAATGCCACTTGTGAAGCAGTTTGGTTTCGTTACTTGCTTTCTGATATTGGAGTAGATTATCCTAGTCCCCACAGGTTATCATAGCTGATAACATTAGCAACATGATGTTAGCTAACAATCATGTTTTTCATGCTAGGACAAAGCACATTGAGTTGCACTATCACTTTGTTAGGGAGAAGGTCCTTTCAGGTGTAGTAGATCTTAGATATATACATACAGGAGATCATGTTGCAGATATCTTCACCAAAGCTTTACATAGAGAGTCGTTTGCTACATTTCGACATTGTCTCGGAGTTCATGATGTACAGTTGAGCTTGAAGGGGAGTGTTAATATCCCAAGCTCATCTAGTTGATATAGGTCGATCCGTGCCTGATGACTACATGTTGTAGATCTAGGGTTGTTATATACCGATGGTACAGATCTGTTTAGGGCTAACCTGAGATTAGGGTTTCCCTGTACTCACCCTATATATACAGGGGAAGACAAAGCCTTCCCCATCTCATTCCCGTACACTCTCTCTTGTCCCTTTGGTGTGCTCTCCTCTTCTTGGAATGATTCCTGAAGAGTCGGTTTCTCAACACATTCCTCTACTAGGGGATCCTCAAGTGGCGTTTGATACTCAACTCTAGTATTTTTAGATGCAACGGGGATCCATATGATTTGTTGTCCATTTGGAGGGAATATGATAACTACATGATGCAAGTAGGGAGGTGGTGTTTGCTATGACACGATAGGGTGGATATCTCACATGGAGGAGCGTTGGTATGCCTTGCAATCAACTAGGATTAGGGTAGACCTATAATTCATTCAGGAGTACTAGGTTACTTTTACGGACATTGTGGTTACATATCTTACACGTGACATAATTTCGGAGGAGATGATTACCCATCCTCATGGATGGGTGGCAAGTGGAACGACAAAAGCCAAGGTCTCCAAGTATAGGGTTATGTATAGAGTTCATCTCTTTGTTACTTTAGCCTTGGAGTTATATGTAACTATGGATGTAGATTTTAACAAGTTCTTGAGAGCCTACATGACTAGGTGATATGGAGTATCATTTTCTTTATTTTCTTACCATATTTTAGACATAGTGTATACATGGCTGATGCAATCCATAGGTGATACTTATTGGGATGCTCCGGTAGATGGATATAGTTAGGATATTTTAGTTGTAGGAGGACATATTTGCCATTGAGATGCTATTGGGGCTTAGCTGAATCCTAACCGATTGGTTTTATCCGTGAACGATTTGAAGGGGTCTTCCCATCCTTTTTGCTATATTACTCAGTTTTCGTACAACATATTCATTGAGGCTCGTCGTCAGTGATATGCACCACCATATGAGCAACCATAAACAATACTGTGCATGGAAAAGTTGACAGTTCGGGTGAAGCTTTGATATTATCCACAGAGTCAATTCTTTGGAAAGTGACATAGAATGCGCATAGCAATCAGTCGGGGATCTTGCAAGAGCCACACACACTGTAACCACTAAAGCGAAAGTCAGCTTGCAAACGAGGAGCGCTGTACAGCTACAGTGGAGAACGCGGCCCTCCCAAGGGAGTACCGTTAGATCTGGGTTACAGAAGTTGTAAACTGTTTGAGAATTGCGGTCTGAGGTTTTGAAGGTCGACAGTTGTTGATGGAGGCAGATCTCTTGAATTTAGCTCGCGCTAGCGACATTGTGATTTGGGCTGTTTGACAATCGCAGTCACAGATGGCGCTTGCACCGAGCGAAACAGGAGGAAAGGGAGTGAAAGGAGGAGGTGGTGGAGAAGGGGGAGGAGAAATTCGACAGATCTGGTGCAGGATTCCCAGGAGTTAACAGTGGGTTTTGTTGGACCCGTGCATTGGAGTGGAGAGTGATTGAAGGACTCTGAGGACTGAAGCAGAAGCCGTAGGAGCATTGCTTAAAAGAAGTCGGGGTTTTTAAGGAAATGCAGTCGGCACAGGAGGCTAGAGAGGCCAGGCGCCGAAAGATTTTGGCTCGTGGCGCGGATCGTTTGGCCTACATAACAGGGGAGCTGCCTTCTACACCGTCGCCCACCACATCATCTTCGTCGTCCTTTGCTGCAGCTGAGGCCCCCACCTCCTCTGCACGATCAGGAGATGCAGCTCTAATACGTCTTGTCGATTCTGGCTCATCTGTTCAGCGGGACGGTGACGCTGCAAGCGGTAGTCTCTTCTTCCTTATTTTTCCCCTCTCGCTTCAGACTGAACTCGTCTGGTTTCTCAGTGTTCCATGATGAAGTTGTAGGACTCCCAATGATATAGGGTTTTGTAGCTGTTCAGTTGAAGTTTTATTTGTCACTATAAACGGGATTTGTTCAAAGAATGTCTGGATTGTTCTTTGCTCTTGTTAGCGGCGTCAATTCGAGGATAGCCCAGAGCTTCTTTGTGCATTCTACTAAAGTGAGCTCAACCTTCAAACATTACTACCTGCAGTCGTGTTCAGAAACTAAAAGCACTTTTTCATTTTTAAAGAGCCGGGTGCTGTACACAGGTTCCGCAAGTGGAAGGAACAAGATATGGCCATTGCTCTTGTAATCAGCGACTGTCACTACTTTGAATACTTTTATTTTGACGTATTTTTTCCATTCCTTCTATTCACCTGATAGTACCCACATTATGATAGTGCTGTGGAACGAAGGGTAAGAGTTAACAAATGCAATTTTTCTTTGATTTCGAGATAGCATTAGGCGGTCTCATTATTGCAGGAGAACAGATTACCCGCTGTTGCCGTGTAATCAAAGCGCAGTATTGATACGATAGTGGAAGTTGCTGAACTCTTGTTGGTGAATATCAAATTCAGATTCCAAGTCCATGTCCTTGCTGTGCCTAGTTTTTTGCTCCAGTGTCAAAAGTACTTCACTACTTCCTTATCTGCCAATTTTTATCAAGTTTTTCTTGTGCTCTGGTTCAGTATGAGAGCAATGGGATCAGGTCATAACGTCTGGTACTTCTGAAACTACGGTCTATGCCTGAAATGTAGACTCTCACGTTCCCTACATGCAGCTCTTCTGACAGTGCATAGACATATAGCAGTGTCGTTGTGCGTTAATATACGACTTTGGCAACAGTCTTTAGGCTACTATCCGTTTCTCTAGTAAATATTCCTGGGAAGGTTTTATACAGAACATTCGAAAGGTCACCATTATGCCCTCACAAGAACTGAAAGTCTGTAGGAATGATGTGGAAAGCCCGATTTACTGAATGGTAGCTAGGTTGTTTTCATTTTTTGTCCCGTAGACTGCTGAAAGTCCCATGGATGCTCTTTACATATGATATCGCCTATCCCTACTATCTCTAGGAAATTGAATAATCAAGCAGTGTGTTTAAATATGTTCGTCCCAAATTTTATCAAATTTTCATTGTATTAGAACAGCTGCATTACGCTAGCACCTTTGTCTGTTTTTTATTACTCTTATTTCCCATCCACGAATCTGCGTAAGTCCTGTAGCTCTTTCAATGTAAGGAGTCCTGAAAACAGGTACCAAGGAATCCGAGTCTTGTCCTTCATCGTGGGACGTCTCTCCATCACCCTTAACCGTGTTTCGGAGTTTGTACATTTTTACCAGGGTGAACTTCCTGTAGGAAAGAAGAAGAGAGCTACTCAGTTTGATACGGACTCATCCTTATTGCTCTCCGTTGTTAGGTTTACGTACACACTTGACGCTTTCATTCATCCTTGTCTAAAACTTTCGTAACTGGGATTATTCTGTTAGACACTTGTAGCACCATACTGTTCAGAGTGGTCTATGAAGATTATGGATTTGCATGTCGAATGCGAAGAGACAACTAAACTTTTAAATCTCTCTGCAGACCCCGAATACGATATCAAATCCAGCACACGAGTTCTGAAAGACGTGCGTGAGCAGCTCGCAGCCCTCGAGCTACAGGACCGCGAACCTGTGCAAAGAGTGAACTTAGTACCAGTCTCACAGCTCACAATCTCTAAACCCAGCGAAAGGACTTCTCTAACCCGCGCGGATCAGAATCATGATGCGAAGGGATCCGAAGCTCGTGTACGAGTTGCTGTGAAGAAATCACTGCTGAGTTGGGAGGGATTTGGTCGTTCTATCAGTGCTACAGAAAATATTCGTGCCTTGTGGGCACTTGGTCTGGCTCTTCTTTTAATCGCACAGAGCTTTTTATCCTGTAATGACGATCTAGGGAGCTTTTTGAGCAGCTGGACTCCACCTTGGCCAGTAGCTTTAGTCGTTGTCACAGATATCTCTCTGGTATTCGGAGCACTGCTTTTAGGTTACGTAAAACCTTCACGTCCTCGTGGAGACGCAGATAATGACATAGGTCTCAACCAGGAGAAGATGATGCAGGCTTTGAATATGGCAACCAGGCTGGAGTTTGTTTTGCAGGTAGGGCTTATTTCCATGAAGAGCCTCCAAGCTTTGTTCGTGGATTGTAGCATTTACATAGTTGTGCTCATCAGTGGTGTTTCTCTAGCGCAGATCTGGCGACCCAGTTTTTGTTCACTGGTCAACTTGTGACTGATTCAGTGTCTTCTAACTTTTTTGGGATATCTACCTTCACTTTTTTTTGCCTGAGCACAGCATCTTGAAGAGGCATTATCGACAGCAAGCTGGATATCTTTTACCTTATTGGTAATCGAAACGTTGTAAGTAACGTCAGAATTGGTACGCTTACCACTATAATGTGTGAGAGCAAAGCTCTTATATGACGAAGTAAAGAGAGTAACTCTTATCAGGTATGACCAGAGAGAGTATACTCACTGTCTCAACGTTTGAATGTCACTTTATTATAGTATGTGATGCCTGGTTTGTGCATCGAAACTGCTTTGCCGTGTTACTTGACATAATTTTCAGTCGGGAAGTAATTTCGTTCTTTGACTTGTGCATGAATGCCCTAGTCTTGTTCGCTTGTCATGAATGTCTAATGTTTTCTGACGGCTGTAGATAATCTTAAGTGTCAGTCCACGCGTGACCATTGTAATTTTCTGAAAATGATCGAAACGCAGTATGCTGATTCGGCGTCTACCTTACTGATGTCGTAATTCGTGCAGTGTGGAACATGGCAATTTATGTACATGCTTTCAGCCGGCCAAAGAAACTCTTGGCCTTGCCGCAATGGACTACATAATTTTACTTTAGGGGGTCAGCCAGCACTTATATATATATATTGACTTTTTCTATTTGGAGTATAGAGTGTGAACAAACTCAATCATAATCAACAACAGTCATATCCAACCAGACTCTCACCACCATGAGCTCTTAACAATGTCAGATACCTTGAGGATAGTTCCAGTGAGTGAGAATAAATTTCTATCAAGCTCAGAATCTTTGAGAGAATTATAACCGTAACCAATATAAATGATATTGACATGATTACAAAAGATTGGTGATAAAGATTGGTGGCAATGAGTGTGGACGTTTTAAACGATAAAGAAACCGCGTCATTGATCACATATTTGTTCATAAACGTCTAGGAGGAGGATAAGTAACAACACACATGAATTTGCAACGTTTATCACAATTTATACAAGAAATACACGATGATAGCAAGGAGTCAACTTTTTCATTGAGGGGATTCAATTGAATGTGTAGTCAATCTGTCAAGTGACAACTGTTGAACTAGTGAAGTAACTTTGAACACAACTCTCTGGGGACTTCTGTTACCTACATTGTTCTATCGATTAAGGCGGTATACCTTGGAACTATGCGGTTATGAATACGACCGAGCGTGATGAGGACTTTCGGATTTTCAAGGATTTTGATGATTTTCAAGGACTG
Organism: Marchantia paleacea; assembly: GCA_014180765.2. Taxonomy (NCBI): domain Eukaryota; kingdom Viridiplantae; phylum Streptophyta; class Marchantiopsida; order Marchantiales; family Marchantiaceae; genus Marchantia; species Marchantia paleacea. The sequence goes on from MUAA02000117.1 coordinate 242,984, forward strand.
TCGGGGCGCACCGGACACCGCAATACGAGCTATGCCTTGCCGACTGCTGGGCCTATCTCCGCGTAATGCAAGTGAAGTAAGCTTGAACGTTTCGACGCGTGTGTACCAAGATTGAGGATGTTATTTACACCGAAAAAACCACATAATATAAAATTTTTCTTTGCACAAAAAACATAATATTGCTATCAATCATGTTACAACTGATACATTCTCATCAATTTTAATGATTTTAATGTCAATTGTATAATTATATCTATAGTGTATAATCTTCATGGGTGTAAGAGTTGATGTTGGTTTTGCAAGCTTTAAAGATACTTGACCGGTAGGAGAAAAATCAGTCATTTGTTTACTGTGAGATTTGTTTTTGAAGTATGAATTTATTTTACATATGTAAAATAATTGTGAGAACTCATGTAAAGAATCTTTCTTAAGAATGACATGCAATGAATGTATAGCAGAATAAAAAACATTCAAAATACAAAATCAGTATCAATATCACCCTTGGTAGAAGTCATCATTTTGTGCGGTCACCGTAAAACCTGTTTGTTTGATTTTTCACGTGCGAAAAATATTTCTCACACTTCAAACAGAATTTTCATTGGTGAAAAATTGATACACACATGAACATAACAAAAATAACTTCTCACAAGTAGATACATGTGAGAAAGATTTCATTTTTGTCCATTCTAAGACAAATAATGACATTAGTAGTTATAATAATAAACTATGTTTGAGTCCTATGTTCTACACATGAGATTGTAGCTGGTTTCTTAGAATCAAGTTATAAGGAGCTATTAATACTAAACGATTTTTCCACATATGGTGATACAAGAAAAATGTGTACAAGACTACAAGGTCCGATGATAGATTAATTTACAGGAAAGAAAATTAGATATCATTGATTTTGTTTGACCTTATATAAAAGGTGGATGTCTCAAGTTGTAAAAGAAAAAATTTAAGGATTCAAAACTTGGCTAAATGAAACTCAAACCTTGTCAACCTGGAGAAATTCAAACACGGATCTAGCACAAGTTACGGTAGTTAGAGTCTTGTTTTCGCATCAGATGTGAACATCAGGTCTAATTTGTCCATTATCGTTATAAGTTGGCAAAGCCACAGGTTAGTGAGGTAGACGGCAAAGTTCTTCAGTTCACAATCCGTCACGTGAGTGACTGACGGCAGTGGAAAGAGAACCTTTGTTCAGCAGTGATACTTACGAACCATCGGGTGGAAAATAGCGGAAGGACCTGTGGAAGGGACCACAAAGGCTGCGCGGGCTCTAGAGTCAGATCACGCCAGTCTAGGAACTCTTCTGGGCCGGAAAGCCAGATTGAAAGTTCCCTCTCGTTCCTTCCGCAGCTGTCCCCGGCTCTGCCTTGCGAAGGTGGACTTCCTCTCTGCTACTGTTCTACAAAATCAGTAGCAGAGGACGGACAGAGCCATCAGTGAAGAAACCCTAAAGACATCCTGTTCCCATTCTGTGGTTTTAGGGCACGAGATCGTACCACTTTTCCTCTTTCGGCTGGAGGCCATCCTCAGCGGTGCGCTCGGTCTTTTTCTTCCCTGGGCCTCGTTCTTTCTTTCTCTCGCTACAGCTGCCGTTCACTGCCAACGATTTCGCAATGGGTCGCAGTAAGTCTCCAAATCATCGTCTTGCGTTTGGAATGTGTCCCTAGAGATTGTGTCCGGAATATGTCGGATTTTGAGAACTTGTAAGCTTTAGTTCGGAAATTGACCTGATTCGTAGGCCTGTTGAGTCTAGTAGGTTCTCTTCGCGATGGGTCGCCGTAAGTTCTTTCTATGCCGGTAACATTTTTTGCGACTGTGGTTTCCAAGCTAAATCATCTTGCAAATTTGTTGACACAACTGTCTGTCAGTCAATTATTATGAAATTGTTTTCTCGGGGATGGGATTGTCTTTCTGATTACCAGGTCGTGTTTATCAGATAGTGTTTTCACTACGGTGTTTATATTTTCATAGTGGTTCGAATAGGAGGATGAACTCGACACTTCCGTTCAGCTCATGATTCTATGTCCTTTTTCAGGGCCTGCAAGATGCTACAGGCAAATTAAGAACAAGCCCTACCCCAAGTCCCGTTTTTGTCGGGGAGTTCCAGACCCCAAGATCCGTATTTATGACGTCGGTATGAAGAGGAAGGGAGTCGAGGAATTCTCCTTCTGTGTACATCTAGTGAGTTGGGAGAAGGAGAATGTATCTTCTGAGGCTTTGGAGGCTGCGCGTATTGCCTGCAACAAGTACATGACGAAGTACGCTGGAAAGGATGCTTTCCACCTGCGTGTTCGTGTGCATCCTTTCCATGTCCTGCGAATCAACAAGATGCTTTCATGCGCTGGAGCTGATAGGTATTCTCACTGCTAGTCTTTTCGTCTGTGTATTAGTGTCTCTTCTGCGACCACCTTGATTCCTGATCGAGATTTCTACAGTTTCTGGATATGAAGTAACGGGGGACAAAATTTGATAATTGATTCACAGGCTTCAAACTGGTATGAGAGGAGCTTTCGGAAAGCCCCAGGGTACTTGTGCTCGTGTGGACATTGGTCAGGTTTTGTTGTCTGTTCGGTGCAAGGACAACAATGGAGTTCATGCCCAGGAAGCCCTTCGTCGTGCTAAATTCAAATTCCCTGGTCGACAGAAAATTATCATTTCCAGGAAGTGGTGAGTAACGATCTTCGAATTGTTCTACCTCGTACAGAGTACTGGGTGTCCCCACCTTGTCTGCTGCCGCTTTATTCACATTCGATTCTCCTCTTGGTTTCACATGTTTAACACATGAGATGACTTCGGTATTAATCGTTATGCAAATCACGCAAGTATTGGCTTTTCACCTAGATTTGAGCTGCTCTACATTCTTATATATGTCGCAGACCAAATTCTTGTCGATGAGATCAGAATTGACGATAGCCCGACTTTACGCTTGTGTTTTACACTACCATCTTTCAGGGGATTCACCAAGTTCGCCCGAACCGACTATATCAAGTGGAAGGACGAGAACAGAATTGTGAACGATGGCGTGAACGCTAAGGTATGACTTATTTTTATGTAACGTTAGGATAGGAATGGTGCGTTCATCTTATTAGTGGGGCGCAGACCTGTATGTCCAACGGCAGTTTAGTTGTAAGTGCGGCTCTTTGCACAGTTGTACGTCCAGTGGACTTTCTTGAGAGCAGGACCAACCTGATCATGACGTGAGTTGTTGCCTTACTTAAACTAGCGTTGCCGTGTGTGCAGCTGTTGGGTTGTCACGGACCTTTGTTCCGAAGAGGCAAGGGAAGAGCTTTCTTGGACGCGGCCGTTGCATCCGCCTAGATAGGGAACTTTTCAGTATAAAGCAATTTTTCCATGTTCACGCCGACAATGAACTTACTTAATCGTTCCGTAATGTGATGTTTTATTCACACATTGTGGGATCTAGCCTCCTGAGATTTGTAAGCAGAATGTTGTAGGTTGCTTGGATCCTGTCTACGCTATCGTACTTGCTGAACCTAATTTACTGTGATTATGCACTTGGCCGCTGTTCTGTATCTTGACTGGCTTGGCTGTGTTGGAGAACCGGGAGGGTCTAGGAAGCATAGAGACGATTTTAGCAGAAAGATGGTCGGCAAACAGCGCTTCAATACCTGTAGGTTAGTTGGATTGAAAATCCGTGAGATTGATACCCACTTTTTTACGCGGTTTAACGAACAGCCTGTTCACTTAATTCTATTGCGGCCTACAGAGACTGGCTTGCCTTGTTTGCCTTGGTGTATTTCTGGGGCATTTTCTGTGTTAGCTGTCGTTCACGGTTTTTCCTCGGAGAGAACAGCACCGAGCAATGTTCACGATTTTGAGCTATAAGGACTGTGTCAGTTGCTTCTTGTACGTTTGGTGTGTCCTTTGTATTTAGTTTTCTTTTGATTTCCACATACTGTCAATTTAGCTGTCAGACGTAGGAAAAGGTGGATTAAGTCAGTACATATCCTTGAGAAGCAAGAGGATATAGTTGGGAGGATTATGGTGGGGAATAGTTGTCGACAGAATTTACCGATGAAAAAGTTTCTCTTTCTCTGTGAAGTAGGGTACGATGGATCTGTCAGTTCAGGTCACGTAAACACACTTTACACATACATGAACGTGTGATAATATGGGACGTAGCCTTAGTACATAGAAATTCATGCCTCCAAGAGAGTATCTGTGTAGTTGTTTGTATTCACTTGTTTATAGTTTTAGCTAGTACGCAACAATACTAGTATTACTGTCTTAATAAACATGTAGCCAGCTCTAGATCTGCGAGTTCTTGGACGTAATCAGATAAGATTGAATTTAAGAAATCATGGAGCTACAAATCAAACTCAGCACTGGAGATGTAAATGTCGTCTGTTACTTATGCTCATAATATATATTCGCACATCACCAAGATCAAAATGCATAAGTCAATTTGAGAAAAAGAATTCTCTCGTTGAAATCTCCCTCTACACTTGCTCACCATTAGGACATGTCACCGTCAGTTTGCGAATCACGTCTGCATAATGCTTCATGGTACCTCCAGATCGTCTTGTGTTTGTGCATCACATTGTCTCGTACTTCGTACAAAGCTATGAAATTTTTTAAATTTCGTCATCTAGAAGTAATTCTAATAACACAGTATGTTGTGGTTTTAGCGGAGGGGGAGTAAAGATTAGGTACTAAAGTGACAATATCGAAGTGGGATGAAAGCCTTGTTGGAAAGTCCCACACAAGATGCTTCTAACAAGACCAAGTACGGGACCAACGCCATTGGGACGTGGAAATTGTGATAAGTTTAGTGGATGGAGATAAATAAGTCACCAAATCGGATGAGGTATAAATTATGGAGAAGAAGAAGAAGGACGTAACAATTACACCCCAAAAGTACACACATGAGGGGAAAAATGTCTATGAGCAAGTAAAGGAACTGTAGTGTCCACTCTCACCCAAGATTGGACTAACGCATGAGACATTGTTTCGTTACCATTTGGACCCAAACTTGGACCAAAAGAATTAAGGTATTTTTGGACCCGACTACCAAATGATGGACCTAAGACCCATGGTTGGACTTAGGTCCCAGCGGCCGGATCTAAGGACTGTCACGATTTGTGTAGGACAACCCTGGTTATGTGGTGCGAGAATGCAAGAGTAAATACAACAGTGAAGGTGATTTCTATTAGAGCCAACGATGCCAATTGGAAATATAGACTTCAAGGGGTAGAGTTCAAATTAGGGCTCATGGGAGTGGAATTTTTGGAGTGAAGGTTTTGAAAGTATAACTATTGTGAATAGTGGCTAGTGGGGTCTTTGAATCTTGTAGTGGATTTGGCTCGAATGTATTATCTCTTTTATGATATGATTATAAGCGGAGTATTCTTTACATTGGACATTCCGTTCATTGACTATACAAGATTCAATGGGCTATTAATTGTCATGTGCTGGATGATTCATGGGTTGGATGATTCACGTTCTGGCATATTTTGGGAGATGTTATGTATGTTATGATTTCTCCAATCATTACAAATATATTCACCGGTAGTCATTTTGGATAATGTTCCTTTTTAGAGAATGTTCCCCTGGTTGCATGAATGATGATGAGTGCACATTATGTGTGATCATGGATTGGACTGCAGTATTGTTGGATGCACGAGATCCCACTCTCGAGTGGGATCTCGTGTACATCGTTCACGCCTATGGTGGACAAATCTTCATGCAAGCGAGATTTTATTACGAACATATGACCGAGTGCAGAGGCCCTCACATCTCATAGTGGAGAGTATTTTGGATGTGGATAGCCACTCCCATGGAGTGGTCTATGTTGAGTTATCCATCTTACCATGCATAAAGAAGGAAGGATATGGATTTGTATGGGATTCTCGCTTGCAGTGGTTGATAGAACCCAATGCTAAAGGGAGGGAGGGAGGGAGGGAGAGAGAGAGAGAGAGAGATCTATGGGTTTTTGTACTGGTATTACAACATTACTCATATTGTAGGAGGCATCATGACGTTAGGTGTTGGATCAAGCTATGTACCTAAATTGTTTGACATAGATTGTGAGCCTTGGATTGGATGAGCATAGATGCATGTGGTCCACATGTGTGACTGCAAGACCATTGGTAAGCTCTTTACCTGCAGAGATGGTGGAGGCAAAAGATGGAGATGTGCTCAAAATATCATATTTGATTTTATGGGGATGTTAAGAGAAGGTGGGTGGGGTTTTCTTCTAGTATGGTTGGAGTTTTTTTGCGTGAAGCAAGCAATGGTTACCACTACGAAGCATTATTATACAACTCAAGAGTTTACAACTAGAGCGGCTGTAGTTGTTCACACTAAGCTAGTGGAGCATGGTACGAAGAGCAAAAAAAGCTTTATGCTCACGAGATTATCGATTAGCAATCAAATACTACATATTCTATCTCTAGTGTCGATGGAGAGTAGATTTGGGATATTGAGATTGATTCCAAAATGACACGAGGAGAAAGATGTACGATGTGGAGATTTTTGAGTAGTTTTAGAAACTATTTTGCCTTTAGTATGAAGGATCTAGGCTATTTGAAGGGACATGGTATACGGATTGATTTGAAAAATGATGTCAAGTCTTCCGTCGTCCCAATTGATACATCAATATGGAGAGAGATTTGATCCAAAGTAGGTGTCAAGACCTTTTTGAGCATGGATTAGTGGAAATATCATGTAGAGAGTATGACTATGTTGTGATGATGTCAGTCAAGAAGAATATATGTGGCAATTATACAAAAAGATGCATGTGTGATGAGTATCAATCTATCAATCTACAGACAAAATCCGATTGATATGATATGCCTATACATGAGGAGATATTTGATGTGGTTGGGAGTGCAAAGGTTTTGGGATATTAGATTTACGAGTATGATATCATCACTTGCTGTTAGGAGTTAACTCAAGTCTTGAGTAACTCTGGTTAGTTTGACTATGTTTAGTTAGACTAGGGCTAGGGCTGGTACTACTATATAAGAGGGCTGATAGAAGCTCTCTGTAACACAAATTAGGGTATTTAGTAAAATGACTCTGTGTGTTCCGTGGACGTAGACTCAGTGAGGTGAACCACGTATTTCTTGTCTCGTCTCTTGATTGAATGTGGCTTCTTGGTGTATTTCTTGTCTTTCGGATCAACACTTGCAAAATCGAGATGAGATAAGGACAAGATAGTCTTTTGGGCAATTGATGCACATGGTAAGGATGTGTTGTATGAGAGAAAGTTCTTACGGTTTGGGTTGAAAAATGCACCTCATGAGTTCCATAGAGTGATGTATAGGATCCTAGCTGGACTTGATTGTGCCCGAGCCTACATCAATGATATCTCGGTATATAGTGCTACAGTGGTGGAGCATGAGAGATGTTTGTAAGAGGAATTTGAGCGATTGATTGCTCATTGCCTCAAGTTGCATCTTGGAAAGTGTAAGTTCTTTCACGAGCAAGATTAGTACGTGGGTCATACCATATACCAAGGAGTATCCATCTTAGATATATAGTATGATCCAACAAACCAAGGTGAAGGAAATCTTGTGTATTCCACAATCCTCAAATGTGAGTAGGATGCGAGTCTTCCTTGGACTTACAAACTTTTATTGTTGATATGTTTGAGGATTGCAAAAGCCTTGGCAAAGTTGACAAAGCTAAATCAAGAGTGGCATTGGGAAGATGAACATGAGAGAACTTTTGTTGAACTCAAGGAAAGGTTGACACCTATCCCTATTTTGAGGAGACCAATGAGAGGTAGTCTCTTTCAAATACATAATGATTGTAGTATGTTGGATTTGGAGGTAGTGCTTACCCAACATGATGATGAGGGGAGCCCATTAAACAAGCTTACAGGAAATCTTTGCTCGATGGGCTCTTATCATACAAGAGTATGATTTCATAATTGTACACATACCTAGAGTGGTGAACCGTGATTCGGATGGGTTAAGTTGAAATCCATGTACAAGTCAAGTTGATGAAACGGAGACTTTATGGCACGATGATACTCATGAGGAGATTATGTTGGGTTGGCATGCATATGTCTTTTGCAGTATGTTGGTGCTTGAGAGTTATGTGATATTTTTTCTTGGGTTAGAAAATGGATATTTTATCCTTGGACGTTGGGACTTAGGAAAATTTGGTGATAAACCAAGACATCCATGATGACATGATGGTGTTGGAGTATCTTTGTACATGTGCTTTGGTGGACGTTTTGAATGCCAAGGAGCGGGATTAAGTTTTACAAAAAACTCAATAGTTCAAATAGAAAGGTAGACACCTTCTTTGTGTGTGGGGATATGACATTGTTTGTGTTGTGCCACTTTCATCTCAAAGAGTGCAGTTGGTCATACATGCTCATGAGGAGTTAGATCATTTTGGAATGAAGCAAACATATAGCTTACCTCAAAGTCAATATTGATGGAGAGATATGCAAACTGAGGTGCAATAGTTTGTGAATATGTGATTATGTTTGAGCATCATTTAATGCTCATATATCACAATTACATCCTCTATCAATTATGACACTAGGTTATCATTGGAGTTTGGATTTTGCAAGACCTTTGCCATTGACTATATGACATCATTGATATATGTTGGTTATGATGGAGCATTTTTTCAAGTGGATTGAGTTGGCACATTGTATTACAAATCAAGTGAGAAAATAACTTATGCGTTCTTAGCTTTTGTGCTTAGCCGATTTGATGCACCAATGGACGTGTTGATTGATCATGATACTAAATTTTTGGGCAAGTTTTAGGCTTTGTGTGATAGAATATTGATCGATCATTGCACCATATCAAAAGATCATCTTGTGGCTGATGGTCTAGCAAAGAGAGTTATTCCGACGGTGAAGCTTGGGTTGGAGATAGATCATCATGGAGATTGGGACATCCATCTAACATGGTTGGCAATGGGTTATCAATTTAGCCTGAATGCATCTCTAGCATCATTATCAATGTACTTTAAAATTATATGGTAGAGATTCAGACTTACCAACAACTATTCGTCCAAAATCAACTCAAGTCTTTGACTTGGATAACCCTGATGTTTGGGTTAGTGTGTGTTCTCAAATGGTAGAATTTTTTGTAGAGTAATGTCCATGGCATTTGAAAACTTGGTTATTACTCAACATAAAGATACTTTGCATTATGCTACTATTAGAGGGATGGATATCAATCTTCAATTCACATATTTCATGTTGGTGATTACGTTTACTTGTAGCAGAGTGCATCAATCACATAAGATGTTACTATTGGTCACACGATTCTATGATTACGTGAGGTTTTACCCTTTGGAGTTTTGGTATTAGAGGATTATGACGGTGTGATTTGCAAGGATCATGTGCGTAATTGTGTGCCATGTCATCTTCCAAACATTGATGATACCATGGATCCAAGCTTGGCAGTTGTGTAGGCAAGCTTGACATGTATGTTATGTGGACTCACATTCTAGAAAATGGGTCTGATAAGCTTGTGAAGCAACGAATATGTTGATTTGTGATTCTTGTTTGAGAGTATGATATATGTCATGTTTGACACCTCCTCTCAATGTGGTACCTAGTAGATGGTGGAGATATCCTTGATTTGATTAGTTGGAAAAGGTGGTTTGGACGTTACATGGTATGGATTGCAGACATGTAACTAACGATGGGATATTGTAGGATTTAGGATTAAACACCGCGGCCCCACAAAGAACATATATGTGAATAGACTAGATGGCTACTTGATGTTAAAGGGATCTAATCGCTAGTTAGAGGACGATTGTGATATATTTGTGTTAGTGTATGACGATCTATGTTTTGTGATGTTTGATGTTATAGTAATATATGTTGTGATGTGATATGTATATGCATGACAACTATCACAACTTATGTAGCGACAATCCTATGTTACCCCTATTGTTATGGAGGTACGAGCATGCAAGAACAAACACATCAATTGAAGCCGATAGTGCAATTAAAGTCGTTTGCTATCTAAGGTATCCAGGATTGGATCCAAGATCCAAAGATTGAACCAAAGATATGTCTGGACCTAAGACCCAAACCCAAAGCGAGATGAAACCGTGAATGGTTGGGTTGTTAAGGGGCAAACCCTTATCAAGAATTCTTGATCATAGGAAAAGTCCGACCCAAGTCATCAAGTGATTTACTCATGTTGAATTATGAGAGAACCAATAGGGAAGTAATGCTAGATCTAAGTGATGCTAAGCATGACCAATTGAGACCTAGACCTTGGTGCTAATCTTCAAGTGGATGTTCTTGCATATTGATGCTAACTCACTACCTACACTAGAGTGAGTTTTAGCTGAAGTGAAGACTCTAGAGGTGTAGATACTTGATAGTCGCATAGAGCGATACATGGTATATCATATTTTGTGTGTCATCAACTCTTTACCTTGTAAAGGATAAAGATCCATATGTGAAAGATGCACAATGATTATGATTGGACCACTTGGGATGTGCATTTGAGTCAAACGATCATATCAAAATTTGTCACTTTGGGGATCATACAAGCTACGTTGATCTATATTGATTAAGTCATGGGAGTGGTTAGCATCCCACTTAGGTTCTATTTTAGGGCTATTTGAGACTAGGTTTCCATGTCCATACTTATTCCATATGCTCCCTTGTGAGCTCCATGATGAGACTAGATGGATTTTTTGCTTATCGCTTGATCGGTGACACATGATCCATCGATGAGTTAACATTATTTTTGTTTCTCTTACTTCCATAATGATGTCAACAATATACTATATGACGTGCTGAACAAAGGGAGGTGGCAAATAGATTTGAGAGATTTCAAGCAAGAGATTGGGTTACATTGTAGGAGGAGTCCGTACATCCCACATAAGTTAGATATAAGGTTCAGCCATGGGATACTCAAGATTCTATTTGATTGTGACGGTGTAGGATCTTGGGGAAGACTAGGGAATATAACAAAGCTGCACAAGGCTTAGATGCGTGAATGCGTCGATTCCTAACTGTATTTCATGTACATTGGTTGCGATCTCATGTCAATGAAGAGCCATGGCTTCCCTGAAATCTCGTCCCAAAGTTTTATACATCTCCTTCCTCCTGTCCTTTGAGTCGTCGGGATTCTCCATTGCTGCCACCAACTGCTCCAGCCGCTGCGCCTCAACTCGATCACACCATGTGAACAGATGTTGCGCACATTTGTTAGCAAGGTTCTCTAACTTTGTAGGCGCCTCCACATCCACCTAAATCAGTCTTCGTTTCAGGTCTTGTACCGTCTCCCGAAGATTAGCATTCTCCTTCTCCACAAAGTGAATCTCCGTACCACGAATACGGCAGATCTCTTTGTAGGCCTTCTTCGCCTCCTGGACCTTCTGCTCCAGTTCGATCTTCTCCTACTCCGGCCGCTCTGGTTCCACAGGTTCTTGGCATCGACTTTCTCTCGAGGATTCTTCAATCCGCCGCCCAAATGCGTGCTTAAATTCCCTCGCAAATCACTCGTATGAACTCCCTAATGGTATTCATGTCCAACCAACATATATTCAGACGAATACCCTCATGAGAACCCGAATATAACTCTTTATTCACAAAAACCAAAAAAATCCTACTTATCCTAAGAACAATGCTCCTACATACGTCAGCCTCTAAATGTGGCCGTCCCCGCGAATAGCTTTAATCATAATATTTCTTCACTCTCCAGCCATTCACTCGGGTAGCAAATATCGTGCCCTCTAAATCCAACACCTGTAAAGACCCGTTGTCAAAAACATCTTTGACCATATAAGGACACATCTATCGGAGATGCAACTTCCCCGGGAACTTCATGTACCGGCTGTCGTACAATAAGACCTTATCGCCAGCTACCACCAAAGTTGTGCAAAGTCCCGCATCATACTTCTCTTTCCATTTAGCCTAAATCCGCTTTGTTAACTCCTCAGAGTCTTCGCGTTCTTCTTCCAGCTGTGGAAGCATCAGCAACCTATGCAGCTAGCTCTCCTCTTCTCCCAACCGATCCTCTACCAGGATACAGTACGAAGGCACCTCAAATTCCACCGGCGTGATAGGATGCATTCCATACGTTAAGTAAAACGGCGTTTGCTTGGTCGTGATCTTCTCTGCCGTCTGAAATGTCCACAACGCCGCTGGCACTTTGGTGTTCCAATCATAGATATGACTGACAGTTACCTTATTCAGAATCTTACACAACAACCCATTAGATTTCTCGGTCTAGGCCATTTACTTTCGGATTGTAAGGTGTAATTTTACGATGCTTGATTTGAAAATACATGGTGAGTTCCTTGATTAAGTTATTCATGAAATGAGTTTGCCTATCGCTAACAAGCTCTAAGAGACACCCATACCGACAAATGACTTGGCTAAAGAAAAACTCCACCACTGTCTTTGCATCATCTCTTCGGGTCGCCACTGCTTCAACCATCTTCGTAGCATAGTCCGTCGCTACCAAAATATATCGCTTCCTGATGCCTCGACTAGCTGGCGAAATTGGCCCCACAAAATCTATCCCCCACTTCTCAAAAGGTACTAGTGGTAGAATAGGTTTTAATGGCCATCGAGTGGTTGGTGTGAGTCTCCCCGTCCGTTGGTACGCATTGCACTTCTGGATAAATTGGTGCACGTCCTTGTACGTCCAGATCATGTACAAGGACATGATCTGCCACCAATATACCGCTGCAAGAATCTTCTTCACCGTATTTTGTAACGCGTAATGGCCTCCAGCTGCTTCTTCATGCACGTCTCTAATCACTCTTCGAACTTCGTACGGCTCCAAACATCTCCGAAGTACCTCGTCCGCCCCCATTCTGAACAAAACCCCTTTCTCCAGCTGATACGAAGCAGCCTCATGGACGAATATTGTCCTTTGCTCAGGTGTCAAGCCCTCCGGCATTTCGAAGGAACGCAAGTAATGATACAAATCGTAGTATTGCGTCTCTTTATACTCTGCGAGTTGGAACAATTGTTCACCGGAAAAATCTTCAGCTACAGTGTTGCTTGGAATATGTGTCTCCAATCTATACAGGAAATCCACATTCGTATGGTGAATACCCTTCTTCGTTTGTACAGTGAATACGAATTCTTGCAATAACAACATCCATCGTGCAATTCGTCATGACAAATCCGCTTTTTGGACTAAATACTTAAGAGGGTAATGGTCCACATGGAATACGAATTCGTATCCCAAAAGATAGTGTCTGCACTTCCTAACAGCATACATCATCCCAAGAGCTTCCCTTTCGGTGGTGGAATAATTGTGCTAAGCTGCTATGAGCATGCGGCTTGCAAAATAAATGGCATGATCCTTCCCCTGCCCATCACGTTGTCCTAAAACTACTCCTATAGCTATGGAGGACGTATCTATATCTACATGGAAAGGCTTCTCCCAATTCGGTGGAACTCATGTTGGCACCTGCACCAATTCTTGCTTCATACTTTCAAATGTATGTTGGTGCAGCGTCGACCACTCATACTCTGTCTCCTTCTTCAGCAAAGCAATAAGCGGTGCTGCGATAGTCGCATAAGCCTTGACATACCGCCGGTAGTATCCTGTGTGTACTAAGAATGTCCGAAGTTCCCGTATGTTGCCGAAACTTGGTGTCCTAGCAGAATACCCTCCGCCATCATGAAGTAGCACTTCTCCGGATGCAAAGCCAGTTGGCTCTCCCTACACTTCTAGAAAGTTTGCTCCAAGTCTTTGCCAAGTGCTGCTCTTTCGAGACCGAATACAGAAGTCGTCTATGAAGATCTTCAGGAACTTCCTCAGATAATCTTGAAAGATATGCATCATCATCCTCTGAAAGGTAGTGGGTGCATTACACAATCCGAATGGCATTTTATGATAGGCATAAGTGCACACTATGTTGTGAAGGTGGTCTTATCCTTATCCTCTTCACGTATCGATACCTGGTTATACCCTGAGAACCCATCTAAGAAGCTATAGCATTCGTGACCGGCTACATGATCCAAGATTGCATCGGTAAATGGCAAAGAGTGATGATCTTTCTTGGTAGCCGCATTCAACTTCATAAAGTCTTGACAGACTCTTATCTTTCCTGAGTTCTTTTTAGGTACAATGACAATTGGGGCAACCCATTCACTGATCAACACGGGGTAAATAATGTATGCTTACAGGTATTTATCAATTTCCTCTTTTACCAACAAGGAGTACTTCGGATTTAACCGGTATTGTCTCGCCCTTTTGCGTGCTTGCCCCTCTATGAGGTCTATTCGGTGCTCGCCCCACTAGCGGGGTATGCCTTTCATATCCGCAATCTTCCAAGCAAGGACATCTTCATAGGCCGTGAGGACCTGAAGCAATCGTGTCAAGGTGGAATCTCCCATGAACTCTTAATGTTAATCTCCTTGTACGCACTGGGTTCCACTACTCCGTCAGTGTGGCTAGTTTCACTCCGGCCCACACTGATCTGTAATTGCTATTGCTCCTCCTCTGACAGATCTTCATCCACCAGCGCGGTGGATTCAGAATTATCTTCGGAGTCCGACCCACTAAGGTCAGTAACTCCCGAGTCTGAGGACGTCTCCCCTTGGTACTTCGGGTTTTCCCATGAAATAGTGACCTTCCGATTGCTAGTGTCAATGGGGTCAAAGAATGTGAGGTTCCGCTTCTGCCAGTTGGTGGTGACCTTCGCCCCGTACAACTAGGGTCTCCCCAACATGACCTTATATCCGCTTTCTTCCTACGGCTTGAGGATAATGTACGTCAGGAGGAATGATGTCCCTTCTAATCGGGTAAGAACTCCCCGAAGAATCCCCACCGATCTTGTCGTGGATTAGTCGACTAATCTCAGTATTCGTGGAGTGTCCTCGTACTTCGTGTACTCCATGCCATGGGCGGTGTCTTCCGTCATTATATTTACACCGGAGCCGGAACCTATCGGCACTTTCCTTAATATACATATGGCGATCTCTATTTCGATCTCCGGAGCTCCGTGGTTTTTCTACTCCACTGAATACACTTCATGGAGCTTCTCCTTCCATCCCGAGCGTCCGCTGCTGGTCTTCAAGGCTTTGATAAGCATTCGCTTATATGCCTTGTTGTCGTCCAACAACTACTTCATTGTGATATTCGCCTTCACCCCCTCCAAGTTTGCTACTGGATCATAATACCCCGAATCACGTGCTTGGGGTATGGCGATTATCGCAATTGGGCCCTGCAGTTGAGGCTTTTCCGCCTGAGTCTCTGATGGAGCCAATTCCTTCAAGTAGCCCTCTACCTCCTTCTGAATATCCACGGGGAAAGTAGAGGGAACCGCTTGGGTAATAGGCTCCTTGGTGTGATGGTGACTGACGTATTCATCCAAATAGCCTCCTGTGGGGCTCCCTTCTTTCCCTTCTTTAGCTTTTCAGGCTAAGAGGAGGAAGCCGCACCTTGGCTACGGGTAGTCACCTTCAAGACCTCGACAACTTCTTCCGGCCATGATGGTCCCATGGGTAGGGGTCGGTCCTCTAGGTTAACCTAGTTCACCCCTACATCATGCTTTGGTGGGGTCACGAAGCAAATCCCTTGACCTGGGTGGCGCTCGGACTCCCCTCGGGTCTGTGGTGGCTGGTCACACTCCACATTCGTGTTACCCGGTCTCCTACAATTGCTGCACATGGGATAGTAGGGTATCCTTCTCCTAGGTTGAGAACAGTGAGGAGACCAATGCCCCATCGTCCTGCAGTTGTAGCAGACATTCCGCTTTGCTGGTGGAGGAGGTCCACCTCCCATCCTCCTCTGAGGAATAGTCGTGGCCATGTCCACATGTGCATATCTTGGGATATGCACAGATGGAATTGGAGTTCCCTCTTGCACCCCATAGGAGTAGTCCTCATGGGAGGGATCATACTGTGGGGCCTCACTCGAGCTTCCCTAGCTTACTTGGTGCGCCGGGTAGCTCTCCCTCGGCTGGTGCTTCGAGTTTGTGTGCCCCGGCTTCCTACATATTGTACACCAGACGTTCATCCTACTCTGCATTGGCGATTTCCGTGTGTCTTTATTGTTGACCAAGTGCACTTTCAACTCCTCCAAGGACTCGGTCAGTTCTTCAACCTTGGAGAAGATCCCCTTTCTCCCCTCATCGCCTCCCTTCATGCGATGATGCTCCTTCTTCTTGGGGTTGTATCTCCACTCCTCATCCGAAGAGCTTGTAGCCTCTTCGGACGAAGATGAGTTGATCGTGGAAGGGCTTCGTCTTCTCCTTCCGCTTCCCCTTGTCTTCGTCCTTCCCTTATCTTTTGAATTCTGTCCCAAATATCGATGGATGTTCGACAATTTGTATGCCTCCGCAACCTAGATGACTGCCTCCATAGTATTCGGATCAGACCTTCGGCATAAGGTCTCTTGATCGGGGTCATGCTTCCCAAACCGGATACATACCACTTTATGGCCATGGCTGCCGAATAGGGCTTGGTGTTCACAGTGGAAGCCGACATTCGCTCCAGTAGGCTCAAGAATTGCTCAGTGTACTCCCTAAGCTTCTGGTGCTTCCCTCTCCGGATAGTCCCCAGTCTTCGTAGGAGTACATTATCGTACCCCATCTCCTTGAAGCGAGCCAGAGACCGGCTTTTGAGCCCCTCCCATGTGGCGATTTCTCCCACATGGTTCTCTTCATGGTTATTCATTCATACCCTGGCTCCTTTACGAAGGAGCCGAGGGAAAATTCTTCTTCGGTCCATGGGGTCCTGTTCCTTGTTGGTCGTGGAGATGGCCTCAAAGGTCCGAATATATGAGTTGGCGTCATCCTCATCTGTAGTACCCTTAAACTTGGGGTACTGCTGCTTGGTAATCGAGGCCGCCATTTGTGTTGATCTTCTCCCCTCCTCTTCTTGTTGAAGGCCTATGAACCGTGGCTCAAGGTTCACCTTGAGTTCATTCAACTCTCCTACGCTTGTGACGGCGAAGGTCTTGGGTCCTTCTTGGAACGCCGACCACCGTTCACCTTCGTTGGATGTTTTGTCTCCCGAAGGCGTTACCGCTCTGGTGGAGGTGTCAGTATTGGGGCTCACGTGTCCTTCTGAAGAATTGGAACTGCTCGCTTCCAGTCGAGTTTCCAAACGTCTAGGGTTACTGGTTCGACTTCTTTCTCTCGACGTAGAAGCTTTACTTCTCTTGGATTTGGATGGAATGTGACCCACCACGTTCGTCATCAAATTTGGTTCCGCATGAGTCTTCTTCCTTTGGCGACCCAAGGGTCGGATACACCCTTGCTCACGTTTCTTCCTTCTTAGTTCTTGACGTGCAGCAGCACGCCGTCCTCTAGCAGTGAGTTCAGGGGTATTCTATTCTTCCTCCGTCGATAGGACATGCACAGGTGGAGGCTCCTTCTCGGTGTTAATACGCCTCTCCGTCATGCATGGTTGAAGATCTAATCAGCTCGGTAATGGCGCTGGACACAACCCAATTGCTCAACCCTCACTTCCTTCCCAAGAGGGACTGAGTGCTCTCAAGAGCAGCGGAAGGGTGGACTAGTAAAAAGAACAAAATTGTGGTCACTGTTGTGACCGTAAAGTTTCCCTTCTTGGCTAGCTGTTGGATCAACTCACTCCCCGGCAGCGGCGCCAAGAAAAAGTTAGACCTTTATGTAATAGCACGGGTATGCATTACTAAGTCAGAATTCGTATGGATTGATTCGTTCCCAAAAGAATGAGGGATCAACCCACACTTTTGTTTCTCTTACTTCCATAATGATGTCAACAATATACTAGAGGACGTGCTGAACAAAGGGAGTTGGCAAATAGATTTGAGAGATTTCAAGCAAGAGATTGGGTTACATTGTAGGAGGAGTCCGTACATTCCACACAAGTTAGATATAAGGTTCAGCCATGGGATACTCAAGATTCTACTTGATTGTGACGGTGTAGGATCTTGGGGAAGACAAGGGAATATAGCAAAGCTGCACAAGGCTTAGATTTTTATTTTTTTTGCTTTTTGCATTGTAATAGCACGGGCATGCATTACTAAGTCCGAATTCGTATAGATTGATTCGTTCCCAAGGGAATGAAGGATCAAACCATACTAGCAAAGAAGAGAAACATACATTTAGACATCTTTACAACTCTGGACTGCAGAGTCCGAAGAGTTACTCACAACAAAGGCAATCGATTCAACTCAATTCCTTCACAATCACATCACAACACCACTTCTACAGACAACAGCAAGATGATTTCAATGACTGTCTTTACTTCGCGATGGGGATCTCTCTCGTTACAAGTTTGCGTCGTAGTGAAACACTCTAGAGAGTACTTCTGATGACTACAGATAAGGTCAGCTCGTGGATGAATATCCGGGTAACTTCACGGATACACGAAATAGTGAACACAAAGCCAGTCCGCATACACCAGCTCCTCAAGTGCTCGTTCTACCCTAACTACAATTTGCAGCCCAACAGATTGGACACTTGCAAAGATGAAAAATCCATCCCTTTATTTCCTACGACTATTTATAATGAATGTTCTAATTGCTACTCCGAACTGCTCCTACACGGATTGCTCTCTCCTAAGTCTACTCTGTTGATCTAAGCCGCTCGATCGCACCTCCGCTGCTTGCGTGAATGCGTCGATTCCTAACTGCATTTCCTGTACATTTGCTGCGATCTCGTGTCAATGAAGAGCCATGGCTTCCCTGAAATCTCGTCCCAAAGCTTTATACATCTCCTTCCTCCTGTCCTTTGAGTTGCTGGGATTCTCCATTGCTGCCACCAACTGCTTCAACCGTTGCGCCTCAACTCGATCACACCATGTGAACAGATGTTGTGCACATCTGTTAGCGAGGTTCTCTAACTTTGCAAGCACCTCCACATCCACCTAAATCAGTCTTCGCTTCATGTCATGCACCGTCTCCCAAAGATGAGCATTCTCCTTCTCCACAAAGTGAATCTCCGCACCCTGAATACGGCATATCTCTTTGTAGACCTTCTTTGCCTCCTGGACCTTCTGCTCCAGTTCGGTCTTCTCCTGCTCTGGTCGCTCTAGTTTCGTAGGTTCTTGGCATCAACCTTCTCTCGACGATTCTTTAATCCGCCGCCCAAACGCGTACTTAAATTCCCTCGCAATTCACTCATGTGAACTCCCTAATGGTATTCATGTCTAACCAACATATGTTCGGACCAATACCCTCATGAGAACCCGAATATAACTCTTTATTCACAAAAACCAAAAAAAAATCCTACTTATCCTAAGAATTATGCTCCTACATGCATCCACCCATGGGTGATGGAGTACCATTACATGTTTTGGAATATCAAAACGAGGAGCTATTATTTCTTGATAGATAATTTTTTGTCCATTCTTTATGCATAATCCTACGCATATACTTAGGGGAGTTGTCAAGGATGGTTTCATGTTACGAATCTACACCTCAAGAATCTTCATTGCAACAAAAATTCACTCTAGTATAGGTAGTGAATCAACACAAAAACAAATGCAAGAACATCCACTTGAAGGTTAATGCACCACCCTAGGTCTCGTTTAATTATGCTTAACACATGTAACAACTAAGTTACACATCCAAAGACAGTAAATTGGCACTTTAAACTCGTTCCGAAGGGAACAAGGTACCCGAATAATCCAACCTGAAGGGAAAAGATGAGTTTAGGCTCTATAGATTACTTTGGACCTCGGAGTCTGAAAAGTAGTACGAATATGAGATTTGAGATCTCATTGTTCGACAAAGTTCCAATTATCCATTAGTCATATTGAATACATGAAAGTTTACAATTCAAAAGTTAATTCCTTTACTTATGGAGAGGATCTCTCCTTTACAAGCTGTTTGGTCAAGGCAAAAACTCGATGAAGTGCTCATGGGTGGATAAATGCGGCAAAAAGCTCATGGGCAAAGACGTGATTAACTTCACAAGTATTTGTATCTAGTCCACGCTATCAATACGGATTGCAACACCAACTTCTCGAGTCGCCGTTCTATCTTAACTACACTTTTGTTTCTCAAAACACTCTTGCAAGAAAAAGATATCCATGGACTAAAACAACTCCTATTTTTACATGGTCCTAATACCTATTTCTAAACATTTCCTACACTGATTGCTCTCTCCTACTTCTCCAAGAATTCTGTACAACACTCAATCACATCTCCACTTCTCTAATGATCACGTCGATTTCTAACTGTATGTCTTTGTCATTCACAATGATTTCTTATCAATAAAGGCACATGGCCTCTTGAAACTCTTGACCCAAAGCCTTGTAGATTTTCTTCCTCTTCTCCTTGATGTCTCTGGGATTCTCCAACGCTACCATCAACTTCTCCAACTGTTGCATTTCTTCTTTTATCACACCAAGCAAATAGGTGTTGGGCACATCTATTTGCAAGGGATTGTAGTCAAGCTGGTCCTTCCACGTTGTCCTAATTGAGATGCCGCTTCAACTCTCTCACAATCCCTAAAAGTATCAAATTCTCCTTTTCCACGTATCAAATTTTGGCTCTTTTGATCTTGCAAATCTCAACGTAAGCGTTTTTTGAGATCTACACCTCTTTCTCCACTTCGGTCTTCTGCTTGATTATGCGCTCCACATTATGGGTTAGCTGCCAAGTTATTTGTACTTGCTCACATATCCTTCTACAATCTGACTTTGAGCATACTCACATATGTGGTACATTGAGGTGAGAATAGTTGATTGAAAGTAAAAGCCACTTTTTGTCTGAATACGTCTTTGATTGGTTCTATCTTGTACCCGTTCATCCCTTTCTACTCTCTAGGGTTGAACCACTTAGTTTCATGGAAATTGAACCATGTGTGCAGAGCTTAAACCTCCTTGTCAATGACATGCTTCTCTTCTTTGTAGTTACGTTCCAAGACCTTTGCCACATCTTTGCATTTCATAATTCTAGTTGCACTTTTTTTCCGATCGAATGTCACGCTTTTCCCTGATGCTCTTCCTTGCACAATTTTGGGCAAAGAAAATCCCATTGCCATGAAAAAAATGCTCCTCCGAGATTTTTGAGTCGTAGCATCTCCGCTGGTGTCCAATCCACAATCAAAATTTAAGGCTGTATTTGTCACATGAGCATTTACGTGCAGATGATAGCTTGATACCTCTCCGGCATGATATTGCTCTTGTGCCTTTCTTCATCATCTCTCTCTTGCCCTGTTTCTTGGCACACCATCGAGAAGATCTTTGTTTGATGGTTTTGCCTCCCGCTATTTCTTGTGCTCCAAGGCGTTACCAACACTCTTGTGCCCGTGCCCCCCGTGTGAACATCCTATCTATATTTGAATCATTATATTAAAGTCCTACATTCGTATGAATGCACACTCATTTCATACTAAGATAAGCATTTTATTAATCAATCAAAATAATTAAACTAGATTACTAGTTTCTAGGTTCCTACAAAATCACTTAGGTCTAGTTCTAAGTCTACACTCATAGTGGTTCTCTCATAACCCAAACTTGAGGAAGTCACTTGATGACTTGGGGCGGACTTTCCATATGGTTCAAAGTCCTTGACAAGGATTTGTCTCTTAGTGACCCAACCATCCCCTGTGTCCCTCTAGATTAGGGTTTGGCTTTTAGGTCTAGGCAAATCTTTGATTCATTTAGTGGCTTTGGGGTCTGATCATGGTTTCCTTAGATCCTACTATGTCCCATGGATCCGAGTTGGACTCTTAGGTCTGAGTTTGGTCCTTAGGTTCAATGACTGGACCTTAAGTCCAACCATGAGGCTTAGATCAAGTGGCCCCTAAGTCTCTAGATTCAAAGTTTGGGTCCAGACAGAAATCAAACATCAATATAGCCACGTCTCATGTCACAAGAAAAGCCCCAATCCAACCTTGGATGAGAGGAGGTGATGTTGTGTTGTGATGTATATACTATGAGAAGATGATGACATGTGTCATCTTTAGAGACGTTGTTATGACGATGATACTTTAGGTCAAGAGGACCGTCTGCTCATCGTAAGGCTGTTAAGAGCTCACGGTTGGATCGAATTTGTAGGATGATGATGTTGATGAGGCTCCAAGAGATATTATCTTGTACCTTATCGAATATAAAGCGTGGTAAGGGTGGAAAGGGGAAGGGAGAGATTTAGAACATCACTTTGCTAACTAAGGAGCTTATTTGATCGAAGTGGAGTCGATGTGATAGATAGAGAACAACATATCCTCTAGATATACCGATGCCTAATCCATTTATTATCAATATATGGTGTCTTCATGGCCATCACTTTCGGACGTGATTAGTATATCATTTTGAAAATAATTTTATGCAACAAGTAATGAACACTTCAGAACTGATTTTTCTTCTAGGTGTTTCCTATGGCCCGATTTGGGACCTTATAATATACATTTTGATTAAGTTCAGCACTATGGATATGAACTTGTAAGTAGTGGTGACTTTCAACTCATGAGTTCCAATACATCACAATTATTTACCGAAAGTAAGCCATAGGGAGTTGATTGTTAGGAATTTTGACGATGAGTATTATTCTCAAATTATAAACTCCCTGAATATGTTTGTAGTTCCATTCATACTTGGCCCATTTCAAGATATTATTTTGATTCTTTATTAATTACATCTCATTGTTTATATGATGGCTAAGTAGTGTGTTTAGGTTAGTTGTAAAGCTTTTAGTTAATATGGAACTAGAGGTCAAAAAACTTACTCTTCATTCTCATTGGTAGTGAAGTTTGGATCAATGGGGACACTTAGGTGAAGTCCTTCAATGCTTTGAGTTTTGGAAGCCTTTGTAGAGATCATTTGGAGATTTGAGGAAAGAATTGAAAAGCTAATGATGAGAGCTATGAGGTTGGCTTAAGAATGAATGCAATTGAATGAAATATTTGTCTATTGTGGTGATTCAAAATTGGAGAGTAGAATTCAAATCTTTGAGTATATTTGGATTAATTCTAAGAATCTTACAAACGTTTTGACACATATGATTCAACAAAGATATAGGTTACAACTTAGGCTTGTGTTTGGATTGAAATTTCAACTCAATTGGATGAGTTTTGAGTATAGAGTGATAGTTTGAAGTTTGTGCATACAATTGGAGTTGGAGGATTGCACTTACTGTCACGAAGTTAGTACAATGATCATAACTTTTTCTATCAAAAGTTTTCATCAATAAAACTTTCTAAAATTAAAGCTTGGATGATAAAAGACCTTCTCCTCAAATTTGAAAGCAATTAGACTGAGAAATTGGGATGTGTAATGGTTTTAGTATACATGGATCTGCATGTCACCTTCTGATACAGTGTACAATTAGAGAATTGTTCCAAGAGATTTAGAAAAGAGAAATATAAGGAAATTTTCTGATAGAACAAAAGGTTATTAAGCAATTATATGTGAAGTTTGGATAAAGTTATTGGTCGAATTGCTTAATACCAACATAAGAAGATATGTTGTAGTTTTAGTGGTTATAATAAACTCGAATGTGGGCTCGTAAGGAGGAGAAAGAGAAATTATCAGCTCACATAGGGTCATGAAGGTTCTTCTACAATCATATGCTTAGGAGTTTTCAGAGCAAAGCAATGTTCATGCGACATAAGTGGTGAAGTCAACGTGTAATCTCTAAGGTAGAGGAACTTTCATGAGTTCTAATGAAAGTTCCTCTATGTTTATAACATCTTTGAGTTTATAGCATCATGAGTTGCGATTTATGGTTTAGTATTTCAAGTTTATACTAAGGTGTAGGTTGTAAGCTCAAGTTGTGGGTTGAACTTGAGATGTTAGATTGCAAGTTCAAGTTTTTGTTTGAACTTGAAATGTAGAATTAGTTAGAAATCAGATTTGTAACGTTAGTGATATTGATAGTTTAGTGTAGAACATTGAATTTTATGATCTGTTGAATGCCAAATGATGGCAAGAGTCAGTCATGGGTGGATTGGGAGCATCTAAGTATGGAGGGTCACTGTTTGCTTCTTGTGTTTGGATCCCCTTCACACTGACTTTCATGTGTTTGCACCATGCTCGGTTTGTGTGTGGACGCATGATTCTATAGGAGTGCTCAGGACTTGATCATCAGTTTCCACTATAGTGTGTGATGTGTATTTTTCTTATGAGAAGTTGGAAGTGATGGCCATCTCTCCCAAGACTGCTTGAGATGATGGCAGGTTAGGTTGCCCAATCCATTAGGCACATACCACAGGGCTCTAGGTTTAGATATGTTTAGATAGAGACAAAAGGTTGATTACTTGATGGATTGGTGGAATCAACAAGAAAAAGACGGCTTCATATTAGCAACAAGCTGAGTGGTTGTTCCTGGTTATGGTTCCTCACAAATAAGGTTATAATGAATGGGGAGGGGTCTAGTAGAGGAGGCAAGGTAATCAAGGTGCAGCTTAATTTGGCAACATCAAAGATGTTTCAAGCATTCACGCTCTTTCTACAACAACAACAATTGCATGATCGAAGGGAGAATGATTTCACGGTTGTTCATAGACCTAGGGTGGTGAACCGTGATGCAGATGGGTTAGGTCGAAACCCATGTACAAGTCAAGTTGATGAAACCAGGGCTCGATGGCACGATGATACTGATGAGGAGATGCTGTCGGGTTGGCATGCATCTGCCTTTTTGAGTATGTTGGCGCTTGAGAGCTATATGATATCTCTCTTGGGTCAGAGAGCACATATATTAGCCTTGGACGATGAGACTGAGGACGGTTTGATGGTAAACCGAGACATCCATGATGACATGTTGGTTTTGGAGTATCTTCGTATAGGTGCTTTGGTGGGCACCTTGAGTGCAAAGAAGCGGGATTGAGGTTTACAGAGAGCTCAACGGTTCAGATGGGAAGGTAGACACCTTCTTCGAGTATGGGGAGATGGCAGCGTTTGTGTTGTGCCACTTCCATCTCAGAAAACACAGTTGGTCAAACATTGTCATGAGGAGTTAGGTCATTTTGGAGTAAAGTGGATATATAGCTTACTTCAAAGTCACTATTGGTGGAGAGGTATGCAAACTGAGGTGCAACAGTTTGTGGCCAGATGTATGGTATGTGATCGTGTTCGAGCATCATTCAATGCCCCTACATCACAACTACATCCTCTACCGATTATGGGACTTGGTTATCGCTACAACTTGGATTTAACATGACCTTTGCCATTAACTATACGACATCATCGATATGTGTTGGTCATGGTGGAGCATTTCTCCAAGTGGATTGAGTTGGTGGCCTTGCCCGACAAGTCAAGTGATGGAACAACTTATGCGTTCTTAGCTACAGTGCTTAGCCAATTTGGTGCACCAGCATAAGTGTTGACTGATCAAGATATTGAGTTTTTGGACGAGTTTCAGGCTTTGTGTGATCAAGCGTTGATCGATCATCGTAGCACCTCAAGAGATCATCTTGAGGATGATGGTCTAGCAGAGAGAGTTGTTCAGACGATGAAGAGAGGACTAAGAAAGTTTGGCTTGGAGAAAGGTCATTTGGGAGGCTGGGACATCCAGCTACCATGGTTGGCCATGGGTTATCGATTTTGCCGGCAAGCATCTCTAGTGTCATTCTCACCGTAATTTTTATTATATGGTAGAGATCCAGACTTACCTGCAGCTATCCGTCGAGAGTAAGGTGAAGTCTTGGACTTGGATAACCTTGATGTTTGGGTTAGGATGTGTTTTCAAAGGGCAGAACTCTTCCGTAGAGTCATACCCATGGCATTTGAGAACATGACTATTGCTCAGCATAGAGATACTTTGCGTTATGCTACCATCCGAGGAGATGGATATCGACCTTCAATTTGCAGATTTCATGTTGGTGATTACGTTTACTTGCAGCAGAGTGCACCGATCATATTGGATGTTACGGTGGGTCGCACAATTCTACGAGTACATGAGGTTTTACCTTATGGAGTTTTAGTATTGGAGGCTCGTGATGGTGTGATTTGGAAGGATCATGTGCGTAACTGTGTGTTATGTCACCTTCCAAACATTGATGGTACTATGGATCCAAGTTTGGCAGTTGTACGTGCATGCTTGAGATGTATGTTATATGGATCAGCTGGTGGAGCAGCCAGTATGTTGATTTGTGATTCTTGTTTGAGAGGATGACATATGTCATGTTTGACACCTCCTCTCAATGCGGTGCCCAGTGGGCGGTGAAGATGTCCTCGATGCATTTAGCAAGCAAGTAGGTCTGACCGTTACATGTTAGGATTGCAGATATGCGACTAACAATGAGATATTGTAGCACTTTGCCTCCTGATCTTAGCCCCACGAAGAGCATATCATGTTATGGACTAGATGGCTACCTGGTGTTAGAGGGATCTAACCGCCAATTAGGGGGACGATTGTGGTACACTTGTGTTGGTGTATGACGATCTATGTGTTGTGATGTTTGATGTGACAGCAATGTATGTTGTGATGCAATATGTATGTGCACGACAGCTGTCACGACTAATGTAGTGGCATCTCTAGTTAGGTAGGTGTGTGTATGCAGGAGCAGATACAACAGTTAGAGCCGATTATGCAATTAGCGCCGTTCGCACTAGAACTACCATTAGGACCGACAGCACTGTTAGAGGTCCTAGGGCTCAAGGGGTAGAGTTTGAATTAGGGCTCCTTGGAGGACAGTTTTCGAAGTTGAGCCTTTGAAAGTGTGGCTATGGTGATTAGTAGCTAGTGCAGGAACCTGGAGTCTTTGAAGCACAAAGTGGGTTTGGCTTGACTTCAATCTCTCTTTTATGCTATGGTTATGAGCAGAGTGTCCTTGTGGACATTTTGAGAGTAAAAAAGAATTGTGATACACTTATGTGGTGTATGATGATCTATGTGTTGTGATGTTTGATGTGACAATGATGTATGTTGTGATGCGATATGTATGTGCACGACAATTTCCTTGGGAATGAATCTAAATTACTGCAATTCATTTCAAAATAATGTGAGTAGTACATTATATTAATGCAGTGTTATGTGATTGATGAACAATAGTTTAGCAACAAGATACCAAGTGAAACATTAACATGCAAAAAATTCAATATTTTGTGTCTCAAAATTTTTGATTGTGTTTGTTATGTGCATATTCTTGATGAGGAGAGGAAGAAGCTAGATGATAAAGCACAAAAATGTATCTTTTTAAGATATACAACTAATTTCAAAATATGTGAATATGAGATCCATTTATTAAATAATCAGTTTTTAGTAAAAATATGTTTAATAAAAAATATTATTTAATTTTTGAGTGATAATTTAATAAAAAAATTACTACATGATGCAAATAGCTTGACACCTTAATTATATATGTCAGTTGTAAAATTCAAGGATATGATACAAAAGAAGAAGTTATTTTTTAATCAAATTAAGATTTAAAATTTGTAATGTTTGTCTTCATGATGTATATTTATCAAGAATATTTTTATTTTTATTTTTATCACAATATGAAACAATAATTAGAAGATTTAATAAATGAAATTCAATTCCATTAAGGGTTTAAAGAAAAGGATTGTGTATACTTTAATTCTTTTTTATTATCAAATTTTTTGTTTATTGAAGAGCATAGTTGAATGATGCAACAATAATATGCACTCAATAAGATACTGTAGTTTGGAATGATGGGTTATAAATTTCTTTCTATTCTTTTGAAAAATAATATGAATGTAGATGAAGTATTTGCAGATCTGAATATGTATTGGCAGATGATAGAAACATTATTTTTTATATTAACATTTAGATCTGATTTGGGGTATTTATTTAAACTTGTTACTATGTTTATGTTTACTCCAAAAAAATCCTACTTTGATGAGGAGATTTATTATTTAAGTGAATTATATAGTTTTGTTTGAACTTCACTTTACATCAATTTTGACTTGAATTACCTATGAAAATTGAAAATATAATGCATATAAAAAATATTTCACATCATGTTATGTGTTTAGCTTTGAAAATGTAGCTTTATATTGATTAAAGAAGCAATCTATTGTAGCTCTATCACGGAGGCGGAGTATAAGAGAGATGCAAATGCACCATGTGAAGTATCATGATTGGATCAACTACTAGCTGGTATATGTTGTTCATTATTCAAGTCAATTTTTTTTATAAAATAATAACATATGTAGCATATAATAGAATAATAATCATGTATCTCATGTTATGTATAAGGACATTGAGGTGAATAGATTATTTATTTATGAAAATTTTTTAATTACAAGATAGATTTCAAATATTTAAACATGAAAATTAATTTGCAACCATAATCCACATTCTTTGATAAATTTATGTCACAATGTGTTTACATGTATTAGTATTTTAGATTGAAACGGGTGCATGATATAGATTGTAGCATTGAGTAGATGAATATCAAACTTCATAAAGTATGATTTTGAGAAGGGCTGTGATCTATTAATTAATGTTAGTCTCATTTATCTTGACAATATGTCATGTAAGTAGTTTAGAATCTTTAGTTCTTTTAGGATTATTTTAGTTGCTATATCATTAGAGGGTTGATATGTTTGGATATAAAAGCTCTTTTACCCCTCAAAGTGCTTCATAGTGAGCTTTTATGTCTATTTTATGCTATTATTTGAGTTGATCCAAATTGCAATGTGATAAAATTTAATCTAGCAATTAAATGTAGTTTTTCATCTGCATATCATGTTAGTATTCAAAGTTCATTCTTAAAATGATATATTAAAAAAATATAATGTATCACATTTCAAAAAAAATTAAGTTTTTGAGAGATAAAGAATTTTAATATTAAATATAATCCTAGAATGATAGATTAAGGCTTGAGATTATCATTTCAATATGTTGACAAGATACCTATATTGAGCAATATACAATATATATTCAAAATAATTTTTATAAAAATATTATTATATGATGATAAAATATTTTAAAATATATTATTAATTAATTATAAATATTAATTATAATAAAAATATTTAATTTTTTTTTAAATTATATAAATTGAATATATGATATGAAGAGAAATTTAAAATTTAACGTATTGAACTATATAATTTATATTATATTTATAAGAGTAAATTTTGAGTCAAAAAATTCATATTACTTTTGTTAGAAAGTAAGTTTTGTATAAATGAGATTTATAACATGTATCATTACTCTTAGAGTTAAAGATTTGTAATTTAAGATATATTTTATGTCTTTTAAAATAATAAAATATATAATTTCAGCAAAAAAAAAATTAAGTAGATATTCATCATCTTCATTACAAAAAGTGATTTTAATTCAAACAATTAACAATTAGATGGCATGTGTGTATTGAATTAAAAAAATATTCTAATTTTTTTAATGTAAAAAATTTTCATAAAACCTATTTTATTTTATAAAATCATTAAAAATAATAAAATTAAATATATTTAACATAATTGATATTTATTAAAATTTTATATGAAATTCAATGCTTAAGTTACGATAATAAAACTTTACATCTTAGTATTTTTGCGTTGATCATTTTTGCTTTTTTTATTGTATTATAATTATTTAAAGACTACATTTTAAAAAATAAAATCAAAAATAAAACCAAATTGAGATCCAATGTATACACAAAATTAATACAATGTATGTGCATTCTATTGTTGGAAAAAAATTATGTAAAAATTTCATGATTTCTTATTATATTTAAATATAAATATTATTTATTATTATTTATTATTATTTAAAAATATTTTTAAAAAATAAATATCAATATAATAAGTTTTAATTTACAATTAAAAATTAAATTTCATGATTGATTATTATTAATTATAAACATCATGATTCAATCTTGATGTTTTGTATATTATAATATAATATTTTATGATTTTATATTATTAAAAATACGAAAATATATATTTCCATTTATTTATATCAAAATTTGAAAAATATCAATCAAAGAAGATAAAAAACTTAAATTTGAAAGTGTAAGGTATCTTGGATATTTTGCTAATGAAATTAATATTTAATCAAATTCATAGAAATATTTAATAATTTATATATTTTTAAAACTCATATCATGAAAGTATATTTTACATGAATTTTTTTATATTTCAGTCAAAAAAATATTAATCATTATGTTTCAAAATATTTTTTTATTAGACAAGAATTTGTGCTATTTGATGTTTTGATGATGTGAAATAATCTTTACAATATCTTATTAATTTAAAATAATTAATATAATAAAAAATATATTATAAAACATATTTAATAAAATAAATATAAATTTATTTTTTCAATATGGATAGTATGGAATATTTAAAGTGCAATCATGAGTTTAAAGATTAATTGATTGCTTTATATGAGATTTATCACATTTAATTACCCTTAGTTTAGTTTAAAATTCCCACTCAACCATACTATATCATGCATAGTTTGAAATAATATATATATATTAATATTTGATATGTTGGTTGTGAATCTTGCTAAATTCAATCATAGGGATCCAAATGTATAATATTGGATGCATTATATTGTGAATCAATTCATACTTGCTTGTCCAACTAAATATGTTCAACTCACTAATTTAGTGTGATGAGAAGTGATAAAAGAACATTGGATTGTCAAAGTGAAAATGCATAAATCAAGTGTGGAGTATATTTTATTTGTTAACATGAAAATATTTGACATATATGCTACAGGTAGTTAGAAAAAAATTAGCTGTACTGATCATCAAACATGAAAATTTGAATTTTTCCCTCTCAATTTGAAGAATATATAACTAACCATGTTTATAATCTTGCAACTCCAGCAATACAAGTTATTGTTATGTTTTTGGATACTATGGGGAGCTAGCCCCATGTTACTGGTTTGGTTCCATCCTTGTACGCTTTGATGGGGTCTTCCCATCCCTTTTGTTATTATACTTTGTCCATATTGTTATGCTTTTGGATGGAGGGATTAATTTTCAAGTGTCATCCAATTTGAGTCATGTTATGAATTTTAAATCATAATGTTCATAAATTGTTCCTTATTAGTCAAGTAGAAGGGAATCCAAGCTTTTTCACAAGATAGATTTACACATGTGAAGAAGTTTACTTGTTTTTCAGGCCTTTCAATGAAACATAGAGCATCATAAGAATAGCTTCCATCTTTTACCATGTCCAACTTACGAAAAAAGGATTTTTTTTATATATAAATGATAATAATATAATATATACATAGGTACCAATAGTAAATTACTGGTTTCAAAGATTTTGATTGATACGAGAGATTTTGTCTTACCAACTGATGAGTACTGTTTGTATGATTATAAGATAGAACTTTATTTAGTAAACAACTAATAAACACATTAAAACAAGAAGTACGTTGCGGAGGATTGAAGTGTTTATGTTACGATACATGAGCCTTAACCATGCAACAATTGACAAGGATTAACGGTGCATGGTACTGCTCAATCAAAGAGGCCCCAGAGTCCACTACTTTACTGTTGCAGAAATAAATATAGTAAAAATTACTTTTACACTTCAATGTCTTCGTCGCTGAAAACTCTGTACAATCATTCTGAAGCTCCATTTGGAAGAAAATATGAAAGTCTTTTCAGGAGTGTTCTTTATTCGAAATTCTTCGTTCGTGGACATCCCCTGCACATTCGACCTCTTTGTCGACGTATGCTTCACAAATAAGTACGGTATCTTCTACGATATATATTATGTATTCCTTTTTGCTATATTACTCGGTTGTCGCCTATACAATGTATTCAAAAGCATCTTCCAGACGAGCATACGGTAAGCGTAGTAGATCATGGACTAATAGTCTATGCGTTCCAGAATGGAAGCATCCGAATGATTGGAGACATGATCTTCATAATATGTGCATCAACCCATCATCAGTTTGGTAAGGACACGTATACAGTTGAAGTCAACGTTCTAGTCATATGACCTGAATGCCCGGTCCCACCGTTACGGATTCTAGTCTACCCGGGCACGTGAGAACTGAACCCATATCAACAGTTAGGAAGTTTTGAACAAGAAAAGTATCAAGTATACGTCGTCGATACGGCATCCAACTGACAGGATTCGAGAATCTGGAAGGACCGTTGAGTATGGGGACTGCGATCGTGGTCATTAGATTTTGCCTCTCCTCTCGCCCTTTCTCCACACTGTGCACAGCCGACGACGCTGTCCCTTGTCAGTAAGTAGCGCCTGTGGATTTCAGTGTGGGACCTCGAGTTGGACGACTTTCGGTAAAGTGACTCGAGACATTTGAGACGATGCCTCGGTTTTAGTCTTGCGCTTTGTACCATCGCTTGATTTGTCTCCCAGAAGAAAACCTGGAAGGTGCTAAACAATGTTCCCTTTCTGTCGCTGTTGTGATTAACAGTTGGAATCACGGTAACCGAGAATGGAGCGAACCTACAGAATAAGGAAGGTAAGGATAATGCATTCATTTCAAGATGGAAATGATGGGAAATTCCCGCGGCGTCAGATATAAGCAAGAGGGGACACCGAAGTCGAAATACCAAGTATAATAACAAAAAGGATGGAAACCCCATCAAATCGTACAAGGATGGAACCAAACCGGTAACATGGGGCTAGGCCCAATAGTATCACACTAAGAAATATGTCCTACAGAACCTAGGATATTTGAACTATCCAAGTCAAAAGGTCTACAAACAACGGAGCATCCGAAGAAGCATCACCTAACGTGATTGCACCAGGTAGTGCTCAATGGAAACACGTTGCCTAAAATAGGCTATACAGTAAGCTAAAGAGAGTGATACCCCATGTCGCCTAGTATGGTAGGCTCTCGCGCATTCCCTCACGAACATGTCGAAGTTGGTGTCCATAGCTCCATATAACTCCAAAGCTAGAGGAATAAAGAGGTGACCTCTCTGCATACCTCTATACTTGAGACCTTATCGCTTTGCCGCTCCACTCACCGCCCATCATGGAGGATGGGTGATCACCCCCTCTGAAACTGTGTCTCTAGTAGGATCGGTAACCACCACATCGACCCTAAGTGACTGGTCCTCTGAACCAAATGCAGTGTCTCTAACCCTAGTCGATCGCAAGGCATACCAACGCTCTCTCCATGTGAGGTATCCACCCTCCCGTGCCATAGCAAACACCACATCCCTAATGGCATCATGGGTAGCTATCCTCGCCCTCCGAATGGACAACGAGTCATATGAACTGCTTTGCATCTAAAGTGATACCACACTCACATGTGAGTAATGAAGATGTAGATGGATGGACCAAGCCAAGACGGAACCATCATTTGTGGAAAAAGTAGGCCAGTGCGAGTCGGGAAAGCCACGATGCATGGTCGAGCCAAGATCCACAAGCCTGCACCCTTGCACGAGCAAGAGCGTAGATGAGCTCTAGTAGTACGAGGAATGGCCGGATCCACTAAGAGTGAATGTAGAGACTCCTGAAACTGTCGGTCCATCAAGATAGACTGTAGACCCATAGTCCAATCGGTAACCAAAGAGGAAAAAGATGGGAACTCATGTCGTACCTCCCATGGTAAAGCGTCTCTCGTATGTCGTAATAATACCTGTAAGGGAAATGATCCCGTATCGACGTCCCTCGTATATATCTCCAAGATAGATCTATCTGCGATCACAAATCAAGAAGATAACAAAGGTGCAACGAGTGCCCAACTCGCCAAGAATGCCGCTGGTGCCGTCTCCTCCATCGATAATAAGCCTACCCCTCCACACGAGATTGGACATCCACATGTACATGTCTCAACACGACGTTTACAGTGTTGAATTTCTGATCAGTAGGATAGAGCTAATAAACATATTTTGACATTCACTAGTAGGGGTGTCAAACATGATTACATGAACTACAATCCGGAAATTCCTTATCCTTTTTTTGAAACGCGAAAAAAGCGTTTTCTAGATTCGGGAGTTTTAAATCCAACACGTTTGGAGAATTCGGGACGGAAATATTTTTCATTACAATTGGTAAAATTTCGCTCACCAGATTGGGATCCTTTATGATAAACTTGGACACGTGTTACTTACTATCTATCGTATTACACACATAACCAAGTAATATAGCAAAAAGATGGGAAGACTCCATCAAGTAGTACATGGATGAAACCAAAGGGTAAGATGGGGCTAGCCCCAATAGCATCACAATGGGAAACATGTCCTAATGCACCTAAGATATCCTAAATATTGAGGTCATAGAGTCTACATATTACATGAGCATCTTAAGAAACATCACATAACTAGATTCCTCTCCTATAAATTGCACCACCTAATGCTCTTAATATAGTAATGGATACACATTGTCTAAAATAGGCTATAAAATAAGCTAAAGAGATTGATACCCCAATATGATAGGTTCACGTGCATTCTTTCAAAATGTTTCAAACTCTTTCACCAATGTTTCGAAGTCTGCATCCATAGCTCCACATAACTCTAAACCTAGAGGAACAAAGAGGTGACCTCTCTGCATATCTCTATACTTGGAAACCTTGGCGGTTGCCACTTCACTTGCCGTCCATCCAAGAAGATCGGTAATCATCCCCTCCGTTCCGAAACAGTGTCACGCGTAGGATATGTAACCACAATGTATGCAACAATGAGTCGGCTGCAAGCCATACCAATGATTTCTTCATGTGAGGTAACCACTCTCTTGTGCTATAGCAAATACCACATCCCTAATGGCATCATGGGTAGCTATCCTTTGTTGCATTTAAGGTAATACAACACTCATAAATGAGTAATGAATATGCATATGGATGGAGCCAAGGGAGAACTTCATTGATGTAAAAAAGATAGTTGGTGCTAGTTGGAAAGCCATGATGCAAGATCGAGCCGAGATTCACGAGCCTACATCCTTGTCGAAGCAAGAGTGTAAACGAGCTCTAGTAGTATAAGGAATGGTTGGATCCACTAAGAAAAAGTGTAGAGCTTGCTAAAATTGTTGGTGTATCAAGGTAGACTATAGATATCTAATTCAATCAATGCACAAAGAGGAAAAAGATGGGAATTCATGTTGTATCTTCATGTACCCCATCCACGAGTTTGATCTACATTACAAGAGTTGAATGTACACCAAATGCATGCTCGTAGAAGTTCTTCCGGAGAGATCTTTTATGACCAATCTCATGGGTTGAATACTTAGTTATCTTCACATGAATTCGGACATTAGCTAGGTAGGTCATCGCAACCTCCATCTGGCTTTGAGAGATTTCGTTCTACCCTGGCTACTCATGAACAATTCCTATCATAACTCTTGCAAATTGAACATATCCCATCTAACTACTCTGGTCCTATTTATATATAATCCTAATGTCATATTCGAATTGCTACCTACACAGATCGCGTCTTGTTAATTCTTTGGCAAATATTCACACCATTTGATGACGCATCAAACTTCCACGCAAATGCATCCCCGCTCTCATACAACTCACTCACATTTCTACTACCCCATTCCGATGGACATGCATTACTTCTTGACATTCACGTCCCATGGCTTTGTCCATCTCCTTTCGTCTATCCTTTGAGTCGTAAGGATTGTTCATCACCGTGGCCAAATGCTCCAATCTCTCCACCTCCACTTTGTTACATCAAGCAAAGAGATATTGTAAGCACTTACTCGCCAAAACTTCTAATCTAGATGATCATTTTACATATACGTTGTGCAATTGTCTCTTCAACCCCTGTAACTGCTTTTGAAGATGCTCATTCTCCAACTCCACGAACTTCACTTTCACTTCGTCAATCTTGCAAATCTTTGAGTAGTATAACTTTGCTTACTTTGCTTCCTTCTCTACTTCCGCCTTCTGCTTCTTCATACAATCCACAAATTTTGTCCTTACGGCATGTGGCAGTTTGATTCATCATTTGAATCAATTCCATAAAACCGTCTTCTTGAGAAACTCACCCTTAGATGTAATTCAGCCCCATCTCATTCAACTCCATCAAAACTGTCACAACGACATTCTCCGACTTCTACGCCAACTGTAAGACCGAAGAAAGTGGCTCTCCTCCACCAACCTTAGAAGTTTTCACCTCGGGTCACGATGTCTTTGGTACATGGCTTCTAGGTGTATCAATTCAAATTATATTTGATTAATTGTTTATTTTTTTTGAAATTTAATTAATTTGAATGTAATTTTTTTTAAATTATTGATTTAAAAAATTTCTTTTCATAAAAATTTAAAAATATTAATAATTATATTTATTATAAATTTAAAAATATTATATAATTATTATTTTTAAATTATCAAATTAAATAGTAAAAAAAATTATTAATTAAAAATTATTTTGAATCAAAAATTTAATAAAATAATTTTTAATTATAAAATTTTTAAAATATAGAGTTGAACTCAATTTTACATTGATTGAAACAGAAAAAATTAAAGTGTAAGTGTAGTTGTTGAACTCATTGGTCTATATGTTTTAAAATTGGAATGCTTATAAATATAATTAATCTTGATTAGATATATTTAGATAAATTAAAATCTTAAATGTGATTTTAGATTAATTAAAAGTGAAAATGTGATGCACATGTTGTAAAATTTAAAAGTCAATTGTGCTTGCATGAATAAATTTTAAATTTTAAATATTTCAAAAAAATAAAAAATATAGGTATAACAAATGGATTGGTCTCAGTTATAAAAATTTGATTTAATACTTGATTTATATGAAATAGTGAAATATGCAATTAATTCATGCTAGTCAATATCATATGTATTTTAAATATATAAAGTTTCTAAGTTGTACTTCATAAAAAATTTTGCTATTAATCTCATTTTGAATCCTAGTTATTTTTTTGTTAAAAAAAGATTAATTTTTAAAATTATTTTGGCATAGGTTTATATATAATCGTGAATTTTTCATTTTTTATTTTCAATTAATTTTTATAAAAATTTTACTTATAAATTACACATATGTATAAACTTTAATAATACAAGTCACAAAATTTGAATTTGAATTTATTTCATTTGTGAATATAACTTGTAACATTAATTTTTATTAAAAATATAATGAATTTTTATAATTTTAAATATTCTATAAATTTTTAAATTAGAAATAAAACTAGTTTTTAAATAAATATATATTTGAAAAAATATATATATGAAAATAAATTTTAAATTAAAAAATAAAACAACTATATTATAATATTAATATTGATCATAAAATTAAAATAAAATAATATTATTTAATTAAAATATAAATTTAATTTTTATATATTTTAAATTAAAAATTAAAAATATTATTATTATTTATTATTTAAAATCAAAAATAATTTTTTTTGTTTTTTTATTTTTTAATAAATTAAAATAATAATATTTTTACATGTTAATTTTATTATATAGGAAAAAAAATATGGACTAAAGAAAAAAAAAACATATATGAATCTAATATGGACACATACTAAACAAAGTTGTTACAAATTAGATCAACACATAAATAACAAAAAGGTATATATATAAACTCACTATGGAGCACCTTGATCTAAATTTTATAATTTTAGGGAGAAAGAGAGATCTCAACACAAAATATATGTATACCAAAAAGGTAAAATACACATGAAGGTGCTAAAGGGGCTAACAGTAATATTTAAATAAATGACATACTTCCAATTTAGATGTGATTAATATTAACTTATTATAAATATATCGAGCAACATATTAATACCCTACTAAAACTCATACTTTATGAAGGTTGATATAAATCTACTCAGTGTCTAAATTATATATATCTAATTTAAATCTTATATAATTATTATATTATCTTTCTATACTCATTGAAACAAAAATCTATTATATTATAGTAGTTACAAAAGTCAAAGTTGTATCTTGATGTTGGTTTTGTGACATCATCTATGTCACATTTGGTTGCACCACACCTTCCTCTATATGTGGAGGAATAGTTTTGGAGCAGTGGAGTTGATGATGGAAGAAAAACTTACATATTGGTATTAAAATTGTAAATATTGTGACATTAAAAATATTTTAACAATGTAGGAAAAATAACATGTTTGAAGTTTTTTGTTAAGAAAACTATGGAATTACAGATGAAATTATATTATTCATTTTGATTGATGACAACACGATTTTGTTTGCTTACTCTTTTATATGTGGCTTGAAGATACTTGAATAAATATATGTGAGTCAAATTTAATACCATAATGCATCACTTTATGCACTTGAAAGATATATTAGTCAAATTTACATTAGACAATATCAAGACACTTAAAGATATGATGTTTTTTCCTATCATCATCAAGAATTTATACTCAATTGGATGAATGGTAAAATTGTTTTATCAAATTTGTTTCAAAAATGTTGAAATCTATATTATAAAATATATAAAGTAAAGTATAGAAATGGTATTGTAATGACAATATACATGTTAAGATTAAACGTTATTGAACAAGTTTAAAAGAATATAATTGTGTATAATTAAAATTTTGCACAACATTGCGATATTAATCTATGATATATAAACTATTCAAAATTGAAACTATTATAAACCTTAAGTCTAATGACATACATACATATATTCAATTACTAACAATATTTCACTATATATTTTTCATGCTAGTTTGAAAAACAAGCAATGCGGTTGAGAAACAAATTTGATTATCAAGCAAATGTGATTGAGATATGATGAAGCAAAAAAATATGTATCAAGTGAATATGATAATTCCTTGATTGAACATGCTATAATAAAGCAAGTAGTCATAATAATAATAAATAGTCAAAGCCTATATCCTTAAGCACAATGAAAAAATAAAGGAAAAAAATCTACTTATGGTAGATTTTACAAGAATAATATTGAATGAACAATAGTTTAACAACAAGTGGTGCCCATATTATATCGGGTAAAATTGTAAAAAATACAAAAATTTAAGAATGTTGGATCAATGTTGAACATATTTCAAATAAAATAAATGTTAAACATATTTAAAATTGAATCACTTGTAGTAAAAAAATCAAGTTGTGTCTCTCATCATATTTTGTTATGTGCATATTTCTAATAAAAAAGGAAGAAGCTAGATGCTTAGACATAAAATCGTATCATTGCACAATAAATATTGATTTTAAAGATATATATGTTGATATCTAGTTATACTATTACACTTTATTTGGTATATCATAGTTTTTTAAATTTTTTTCAATCCATGAGGCTTAAAGAAATTTTGTATTGTATTCTCTTAAAGTTATACCATTGACTAATAAAACTCAAATTTCTTAATCATGAATCTTAACATCAAATTGCTCATAATATTCTATGATCAAATATTGGAAATGAATGGAGAAGTGATAGAAAATGAATTGAAGACACACTAGACATGTGATGAAATATAATTCATTGTATTAAAGTTACTTTTTTGTTGCATTATGCCATTTTCATTTTAAAACATAAATTAGAACACAAAAAAGATATGATTTGTGAGTCTATGATAAAATAAATGAATAAAAAATTAACAAATTATTTATTAAAAGGAACATTATGTTAATAAACTCAAATTATATTTAAAAATTTATATTTTTTATCCATGCGATTAAAAAAAATATCTATAGGAATATTGTTGTGATTTTTGTATGATTTTATTAATATTTGTTAGGTTTTAGTTAGTTTTGGTAAAAATAAGGGTTGTTTCAAAGATAAATAGACAAATTAGTATCAAATAGATGAATAGTGATTTCAAACGTGTGAAGTAGGAAGGTGACTCATACAAGTAGATTTGAGAAAACCATTGAGGACATGTGGTAGATGTGTTTATTTAAGTTGTGAATTTGAAAAATTGGCAATAAAAAATAGATTTAGCCATAAGTTGTCAAAGTTATAAGTGTGATTTTGGAGATAGAGTGTTCAATCAATGCCAAAAACAAAAATAATTAAATAATTAAAAAGGCTATCAAATGGTAAAAGTGTCTAGGCCATATATAAAATTTAACTGAATAGATGAAAAAGAAGTATGTAAAGAGAGAGTGGATCAAGCCCCATATTGATGTGACTCTTAATGTTTATGTAATTTTCAGTTATGTAGTTGATTATTACTCGATCAAAATGAACGTGGTGATATATTGATTGAACTTTTTTTGGCTTACTTAGTATTATTAGAAACCAAGTACAAGATGTGAACCATGTTGATAATAATTTGGTAGCTAGTGAACTTGGTTAGTTGTTAAATGTAATAATAACTTTGTTTAGACTTTGGCATGAGTTTAAATTTAAATTTAAATTCAGATGATATTATTTGAACTTGAATTCATTTAATGAGAATTTGAGCTTGTCTTTTAATTTAAATGAATATGATATTTAAACGAAAAGAATTCATTTGATTGGAAAAATATATTATGGATCATATGATGTACTCAATCTAGATATGAAAATTATCATGAAAGCTCAAAAAAATATAGAGTTGAAAAATTAATTCTCTACATATATTTTTTGTTCTCTAACTTGGAGATCAATTTTTAAAATAGAAAAAGAAACTATCATAAGATTCATCACAAGAGAAAAAAAATCATCAACTGATTCTTTGAGAAATATTGGTGATAGCTTGATTGATTGTGGTGAGATGAAGCTGTTAAGCTTGAATATAAAAAAAATATAGATTTTTTTTACTTAAATTTTTGATCAATTAGAACGCACACTTGATCTAATAGAAGTGTGGGCTTCAATAATAAGACAAATTTTGTAAGACTAAAGGTACTATTTATAAAAGTATGACCTTAGTAATCTTTCTCAAATCAAACTTATGAGGTGTATCTAGATTCAGACTTTAAGTCTATCCCCAAGAGAGAAAGATAGTTTTTGGAGTTAACCTTTGTATAAATAGATCAAATTGAATAAAGCACTAAGGAGGAGTGTTTTGCTTATGGATTAGACTTAGTCTAAGGTGACTAATGTTACATGAGTGTCAAACGTATGTGACTGTTAAAATAGTATTCAAACTAGATTATGGAAAAAAAAATTTCAAAAAATTTTTAAGTTTGAAAATGGTTGATATTTTTGACTTTTTAACTTTTTTGTGCAACAAATGGTATTCAACTCTTTATTTTATGCATTAAAAATATGTTTGGTCCAGAATTTGAAATTTTGATTAAGTTTATTCACAATAAAAATATAAATATTTAAGTTTTTTTTTGAAAAATTGACTTTTTAGTGATATTTTTTGCCAAAAAATATTTGAAATACTTTTTAGGAGCCATGGTCAAGATTTAAAGGTCTTGTAAAGTTCTTGCTGCTAAAGTATCAAAATTTTAAAGTTTGAAGAAAAGTCAAAGTTGATGATAATTTTTTTGATATTTTTATCTATTTATCAATCTTTGCAAAAAAAATTTGGATTATAATTTTGGAAAGTAATTTGAATATAGTGTGAAGGAGATAGTGAATTGTTTCTCAAACATTGAGTTTAAGATAAAGATATATGATCTTATGATGTATCAATGTTTGCAAGAGGTGCTGAAAGAGAAAAACCTCCATACATATGTGAAATTGAGAGAGATGAGTATTTTTCATCTATGTCATGTAGATAAAATATTGTAAAATACTATGAATAAAAAGTTAACCATAACATTATTAACAAAGTTGAAAACTATGTACATGACAAATGAAGCACTAGCAATACACCATGTAGATGAAAAAAGGTAAGATAATGCTTAAATACATGAATATATTTAACAAGATAATCAATGAGCTTGTTAATATTGTCGTGATACTAAACAAAAAAAATAAGGCTCTTATTTTGCTAAACTCAAAGTATTTGAACATCTTGATATTGTTACATACTAAAAATACTATAAAGTTCGAGAAGTAAACTTATTGTCATATAATCTAAGGAAGAAGACTTTGTCTAATGCTACAATAAGTGAAGATGACCTTTATATTTAAGAAAAACTTCAAAAGAAGAAGCCAATCATTTGTGAAAAAAATACAAAATGAAGTAAGGACTGAGGAATCAAAGTTTAAAATATTTTTATTGCAACGATTGCTAACACTTTAAGACGGATTGTTGAAAAAAAAGGAGATTTGACTTGATAGAAAGGCAAAAATTCAACTAAGACAAGTGTTGATTAGACATCAAAGAACTTTCATGAGTTTACTTTGAATGTTACTTCACAAGATTTAGTCCACAACAAAACTTGGTCGTTGGACAAAACATGTACTAGCATATGTATATCATGAGAAAGTGATTTGTGAATTATCAAAAGATAGATTGTCGAGTTTGTATGAGAAATAATGCCTCCTATAAGATAATCAGATAAAAAATGTTTGTGTCAAGATGTATATCCTAGTTGTTGCTACATTGACGCATGTTACTGAGCTGCACAACAACTTTGTGTGCTCAAGAACATGTCAAACTATTTAAGCAACACAATACCTTTGTGTCACTTAAATAGTTGGACTCAATTGGTTGCTCATTCAGCTACAAAAATGGAGTTTTGATAATGAAAAAGAGGAAGAAGATTATAATACTAGTGATGAAGGTTCAAAACTTGTATTGATTAGAAGATCAAAATATATTTAGGAAAAATATTTGAAAGATAAGAAGAGTGCACTTTGATATTCAAATAAGGAACAAAGTAGAAAATTAAAGTTGTGGCATCAGAGTCTTACCCATATGCAATAAACACAAATGTGTAATATTTGAACATTCTATAAATTGTGCAAGTGGTGTTTTGGACTACATTTATAATATTGTTTTGGGATCAGCTTTAAAAGTCTTAAGATCTAGTGCACTCTATTTTTTCTATCTCTTGATGATTACTCAAGAAATGAGTATACAAACTAAGAAGAAGTCTCATATTTCACAAAATATATTTTGCACATTTTAGAAGTGGAAGAGTCAAGTCAAGACGCAAGCATGAAACAAG
The DNA here is from genome assembly GCA_014180765.2 of Marchantia paleacea. NCBI lineage: Eukaryota > Viridiplantae > Streptophyta > Marchantiopsida > Marchantiales > Marchantiaceae > Marchantia > Marchantia paleacea. The sequence goes on from MUAA02000117.1 coordinate 285,658, forward strand.
ATGAAGTATGGTTTGATAATGGTGATGAGTACCTCTTTAAACTATTCATTCAATAATAGACAATAATGTAAAATTAAAGATGTTCAACTCCAACTTGTGAGTGTTTGGATGTTCAACATATAAACACAACCTGATTGCAACCAATGCAAGCTTAAACATTGTTTCAATCTCAACTCTTAGATACTTTTTAGATTTGTGTCTTAGATCCGTGAGATCTCATCTTCAATACTACCTTTCTCATAGTATTGTTCTTTGTGTTTAGGGTTTGTTAAAAACATCTTATCAAAAGATTTCTAACAAAACATGAAGCAACATTTTAAGCTTTTTGGCAATCAAAATTCATCCAAACATGAGCCCAGACTCAAACTATGCCTAAAATTTAAGATTCATTTTTTAAATTTGGCCGATGTCAACCTAATCTTTCATTGTAATCTAAGGGCTCAAAGGTATGAAACGTTCGGGCCCTGAGGTGCTCATTTTAAGAAATAAAAAAGATAAAAGGAGATATAGAAAACGACAAAGTCATCCATTTGTATTCGGGTACTCTCCAAGGTAGTGTGTTGAGTCCACTCCTATGTAACATAGTTTTACATATTTGTTCTTTATCAGACACATATTGAATGCATCGGTACTCAAGCCCTCTCCGAACTGTACGAGCTATTGCCCATGTGTTTATTTTGCTATTATGTCATTAAAAATATCTTGTAAAGAGCTTTAACTCAAAATGTTAATGCTCTCAGACTCTCATTGAATGCTTTTGTTGCTAACTAGACCATGAAAAGTTATCTCACACTTAACCATTTCTAGACTTAAGGTCTATTTCAAGTTTTTGACACTTAATTCACCATCTAGCACAAGTATCTAGAATCTTTTGATGTTGTTGAAGTATCATTACCTTTGTCATGTGTGAATATCACAATGCGGAGAGTATTGTTTATGAAAATGGAATATTTTAAATTATAATATTGATGCTTAGATGATAGGTTTGACAAAACTAGTTGTTTTGGACAACTTAAAGGATGGTTCAAGTTGAAAGGTGCCACAACTTTGTAGTATGAAGTCGAAAATGCAATATACTAAGTTTGATAATTGAAGGAGCTGATTTGTTCTATACAACTTAAGGGATGATTTGGATTGAAAGATGCTACAATTTTAGTAGTAAGAGGTCAAAGTTGCAATCTAATGATTTTGGACTTGGAAAAATTAAATTATTATGGACAACTTAAGGGATGGTTCTAGTTGGAAGGTGTCACAATTTAAATAGTAATAGATTGAAACTGCAATCTAGTAAGTTTAATAATAAAAGATGATGCATTGCTAAAATATGTAGTGGTTTTTGAAAAAATGGTTGAATTACATAATTTTGAATTGCAAGGAGTGAATTTTTTTAGTGATTTAAATAATTATCATATAAAATATGATTGAATGTTATTTTTTGACTCTTGTGAATACCAATTTTACAAATTTACATTGTTCAAATGTCGTTTTAATGGGGACATGATTAATAGATATATTGCATGGTGACATTTGAATTGAAAATAATTGTAGTGAATTGAATGTCATCTTATGGTCCATATGAAATTGAATGATTCGAGTAAAATGATAAGGCTGTATTGAGGACAATTCACTATTAGATTCTATGAATTGCGACACCATTATCATCTTGATGATTATTATTTCCAAAATCATCATGGGTTGTGGTGAAGTTTTAGTATTCATTTGCAAATCTTATGTCTGTTCTTAGTATTAGATAGTGGTGACTTGATGAGAGGGCTTTCCAAGGACTTTCACGTTTAGGTTAGCAATTAGGTTTAGAGCTGTCTAAGATCCTCTTAGAACCGCATTCGTAATCAACTCATTTGATCCTCGCTAGATTGATTACTTGGTTAATAAGAATCAATCTCCTCCCAATAATCAATGCAAAATTCCATCAGGGATAATATTGCTGCATCTACCAATACATCATAGTACTCTACAAGTGTAAAAATATCATATATTCTTGTTGTAGATCTATCCGTGACATGATATGTTTGGAGATCCATCTTGATGATGTATGATGGTGATGCATCACTAGAATCTTCAATAGATGTCTGAATTTGAAATGGACATCTTTCCACACTGGTATGTCGTAAACAACGACCAAATAGTGCATCCTTATCCAAAATAAGGGGTTATGCATCAAAATCCAACAACATTCATTGATATCAATAATATTTCCTAAAGGTCAAATCAAACAGAAGACATTGTTTCTATTATTCAACATCATTGCACTTGGTGACATATTGGTACAATCATATGATGGCCTTGTTGGGAACTCCATCAGTCTAGCAGTCTAGCGGTGATAGTTGCCAAATTTCACAAGTAGCAATCTTTCACATCATCAAAATTACTAATATTTTTAGTACTATAAGCAACCAATATATCTTTTTTTCTTTCGCAAAATATGACTATCAATTGTAATACATGGGATGATGACATCCCATGAATTATAATTATTGACGTTGGGGATGATGACATTCCTAATGCCAATAAATCCTTGTCTGATAAAATAAGAGAATGAATGTAATGAAATAGGGTCTAATCATCAATATTGTTTGAGGTTGATGACCACACCTTACTTGCTCCATCTCCAAATACATCAACACTATCTCCCATTCTCATCTCTCCAATAGATCATTTTAGAGTCATGGATGAGGTATTTAATGCCTTAGATAGTCTGAATGACTAAGGAAGTCTGACTTGCCAGCCAACCTCCCATGTTTATGGATCCAACTCCATGGTGCTCCTCTAGATTGAATAGTATGTGTTGCATTTTGAGTCACAACATGATTGTGCGGCTATACACATGTATAACATCTTCATCATATGAAATAGAATCATCAACTCCGAAATCTAACCTCTGCTAGATTTTAGGGTTTAGGGTTTAGTTTATTCCTATCAGTTTTTTTATTTTTTTATCAGTTTTCAAGAGAATGAAAAAAAATGATATATATATATATATTTTAGTGCTGTGTGGACAATGACTATACGACGTCGCCATACTTGCTATCTTATGCCCCAATCAAGATATCATGTTCATCTCATGACTAGCCTCATGAACTACTACTTGACTAAAAGTTAGTTCTCTACCACCATCTTGAACTCCTTGTACTTTTATAGGAACTGCAATGGTAATTCTCGTTGATCATAATTCTAGATGAAGATTAAAACATCGATCAATCATGTGACCATGTTTGTGATCATGCTCACATGATTTTGAACCTATAGGGTCTATTCTTTGACCTTAAAGTCAATCTTTCTTGTGATGTGGTCCACCACATGTCTAACACACCATTCCAACAATTGATTATTGACCTCAAAATGATAGCAATAATCTTGATCTGGCACATTCACCACTCAATCCAGATGGTCGAAGCTGTCCCACATGTCTACCATAACCCCTCTAGGTTTGTGTTGTAGATAAGCAATATAAAGTAGTTCATGAAGATGGTGAATCCTTGTTGAACCCAACAATCATCACTCTCTTTTCATGCATGTTGAGCTCAATAGGTTTAGCAAGACAAACACAATGACCAATGTGGATGATGTCTCATTGAAATATTGTTGGAAGTAGGTGTGGGTTGAACTAGAGATCCATTCTAAACTCTCTTTTTGGACTCTTTTTGCTCTTATGTTTTATATTCAAGAGTTTTTTTTTGCTCAAAAGGGATGATCTTCTAGTGCTTTTGGTACAATAACTCCAACTTCATATATTTTTACTAAGAGATTTTGTCTTCATTGTAGCAATTCCTATGCCAGAGATTTTTGTCCCAAAGACTTTGTCTTAGACAGTCATGCTCCAAAAATTTATGTATATATGTGTTTTTATTTTTATAATGTTATATCTTGCAACCATTTGATATTTCTATAAAATTAACAAAATTAAAAAATTTAGTTTTCTTGCATTACTTGGAGAGCATGATCAAATATAGCCTCAACATATCATCAATTTTATCTCTGTCAATTTTAAAGGTCAAATTAACATATGTTTTGAAACTCAATGACCAAGGTTGATAACAAACACCACTTTCGATACATCCACTGCTAATTCTTGCAGTTTTTTTTAGGAAACTTTTGGAAAACTTCATTATGATATACCAAGATATCAACATAGTAACTATATTTGCAACATGTCCCTAATTGGAATCAAAAATCACAACACAACGTACCCAATAATCTGCAAGATAACACACTAACAAATTAAAACTTGCCATCATCACCTGCATTCGTCTAGTCTTTAAGTTCACAAATTGTATTTCAATGAGAAGGAAAAAAAATAATATGATTGATCCACAAGTCCATCCTAACTATTCATAATACACATGAATATTAACACTCCAAACAACAAAACATCAACATAAAGAAACATGATTCATAAATAGATAGTCAAAATGGAGGTATATCAATCACAAGATACATATATAATAATCTTTCACCTAACAAAAAATCATTAAATGGGTCAAATCAACCCAATTGGGTTGACACAGCTTTAAAAGGGCAATAAGAAACACTAAAACTTATCTTTTGACTATGGCTAGGGCTTGTACTACTATATAAGAGGGTTGGCAGAAGCTCTCTTTGACACAAATTAGGGTTATTTAGTAAAGTGACTCTGTGTGTTCCGTGGACGTAACCTTAGTGAGGTGAACCACGTATTTCTTGTGTCGACTCTTGATTGCCTCTCTTTTCTTCGTGTATTCCTGTTACGGACCAATAATTGGTATCAGAGTGCTGGTTTCAATATGCTCCGTGCAACTCCTCTTTCGGTTATGGTTCTTTTTAATCAATCGGGTATGTAATCACGTTCTAATCTTTTGGATTGAGATTCACAAACCTACCAACAGCTCGTGCTTTGGGGCCATCGGTGGAATTTCCTCACACATGGACTAGCCTCAAATCGATGATGGTGTGTGTGCTTGAACATGGTTGCGATTCTTGAATCCAATTTAGTGAAAGTATTTGGCTTCTGGTGCGGTGTAACGCGAATTGCTGTTGTGGAAGGAAGACGGGCGTGGTAGAGGAGAGTCGACTGTGGCTGGTGCATTGTGAGAGTGAATGAGTGTGGCATATTTCTCCAAGTTGCATTTCGTTGCAGCTGGCCGTGTTGCAGACAAAGAGGAGAATCGAGATAGAGAGAGGAAGACGGAGACGGAGAGTGTTTGTGTGGGCTTGTGCTTGCGTGGGAGGGAGCGAAAGGAGGCAGGGCGGTGAAATTGCTAGTTGTGCATTGTTTTTGAAAGGAAGAGACCACACGTTTTTGTGCAGAGTGGTTCTGAAGCAGGGCACATCTCGCTTTGCTCCGCATGTCTGGTCCTTAATGTCCTTCTACCCCTGCTTTCTCTCGGATCTTGATTGTGATCTCTAGCTAGCCAGCCGTGTAATGTTTTCTTGTGGGGAAAAGGCTTCATGCTCTACTCTCATCATCAGCTTTCTATCCTCCGAGAAGTATATGGATTTGTTCCCAATGAAATGTCCGTTCAGCCGAGTTGCTCTGATAGAGATCTTGGGCTCATTTGGATCTCTTTTTTCTTCTCATGCACCAGACCGTTTCCCACTATCCCAGGGTTCGTAGTCAAAATGATACTTGGAGGACTTATCGCCATCATTTGCGTAAGCAATGTTGAGTTCCTTCTCTAGGAACTCCACAAACTCCTCATCAATTTCTGCTAGCTCCTCCCACAAACTTTTGGGCTTTGCTTATGGGTTCTCTTTCTTGCGAGAATCGGCTTGCAAATCTCGGAAGAAGTCTTCCAGTCCGTAGAACTCCTCCTGCTGCTGAGACTTTTGGGATGAGGAACTCTCTGTTTTCCAACTGAAAGGATCCCACTCAGAACTTGCACATCTACTCGAGTCATACTTGGCACGGCTGTTTGCATCGACCAATGTTTGTTAAGCAGCCTTTATTTGTTAAAACTTCTTTTGTGCATCTGGCTCTTTATTGATGTTGGGGTGGAATTTGAGGGCCAGTTTCCTATACGCTTGCTTGATTTCTTTCTCAGAAGCGGATCGGGAAACCCCCAAGATTTCGTAAAGATCATCTACGGAATCGCATATTCTCGTCCTCCTCTTCCCTGCTGTTGTGTACATCCTTCTAATTGGCAACGAAAATTCGTTGCGACTCAACACACCCTGAGTAAATTTACTCCCTGAGCTCCTCAAAGAATTCCCCTTGCGCTTCTTCTTTTCATAATCCAACCCTTGAGCCCTAACTCACCCCGACCACAAGATCATGCAGATTGTGAGGTCCGGTAGGACAGATATGAGGGAAAAAGTCGTAGCGGGAGCGGGCAAAAATGGTTGTCTGAGGCTTGGAATCTGCTTCAGGAAATTTTGAATATTGTTGTAACATGGCGAGTTTCTGAAAGGTGGTCAGACGAGACGAGGAGAGGCAATTTTGTGTTTGCTGGGTCAAGGAAGGAGCTAGCTATGGTAATGGACGGCTGACCGCTCGGTGAGATTAAGCTGTCACATTCGTGGGGAAAGGAGTTTTCGTAAACATCTTTTGTCGGAGTGGATTGGAGGCAGGACGGTATGTTTGAGGACTCGAGAGTAGCAGTATCTCTTGTGGTATAGGGATATTTTGAACCATGATAAATTTCCATTTTACTCATATGAGTGGAAAGAAATCAAGTTTGGAGGTTCCATCTGACAATCGAACGACACAAGGGATGAGTTCAGCACCTAGACGAAGCGAGATGGTAGTCATGAAGACAGGAGGTGCCGGATTTGACATTGTCAAATATGATGGGCGTGGTGACTATCTTCTGCGGGAGAGGCAAGTCAAAGGCAAATTGAAGGCTTCCGGTTTGGGCAAGTCATTGAGGCCTAAACCCTCTACATTCAATGATGAAGACCGGAAGGACCTTAAGGAGCAAGTAGTGAGTATTGTTATACTCCATTTATAACCTTCAGTTCTTAACCAAGTGGATGAGTATGACAATTCTACTTTATTGTTTGAGGCTCTTCAGCGAAAGTTTCATCCCAAAGAGTTATCAAACAGATTGTACATCTCCTTGAAGCTGATGAGCTTCAAGATGAAAGATTCAAGTACGAAGATACAAGATCACATTGATGCTTTTGGTGACCTTATTATTGATCTTCAAAATCTTGGAGAGGAGATTACTGATGAGAGGAAAATCCTTCATCTGTTAAGCTCATTACCTGCTTCATATCAGTCATTATCACGAGTGCTGCTCCATCGTGATAGACAAACGATCACTTACAATGAGGTTGTAAGTGCTCTATTGACTGATGATCTAAAGCAGAAGATGATGATGCCCTCTACTCCATCCTCTTTCTTTGGTATGGCATTGAATGTGACCCGTGGATGGTCACAATCAAGGAATGAGAAGGATGGGAAGAAGGTTGGATCTAGAGGTAGATCCATGTCTAGGGGTAAATTCCAAGACAGAAAGACGGTGGTCTGTTGGAAATGTGGCAAGAGTGGTCACTTTAAGAAGGACTGTCGTGTGAAGACCAAGGCTAATGATCCTCCTTTGGCCAATGTGGCTCAAGATTTTGATGAGGAGGATGACTTGCTCGAAGATGGACTATAACGCCAAAGGTATGCCCTATGCACCTCACCAAAGGGCGTTGGTGATGTATGGATATTGGATAGTGCTTGTTCTTATCACATTTGTTACATTAGAGAGTTTTTTCATACTTTCTCAGTATCAAATGGTTTAGTTCTTATGGAAAATGATCAACCCTGTAGAATTGAAGGTGTTGGATCTGGTCAGATTCACATGTTTGATGGAGTCAAACGTACGTTGATTCATGTTAGGTTTATACCTGAAATGAGAAAGAATCTTATCTCTCTTGGAATGTTAGATTCAAAAGGACTTGAGTGGAGTTCTAAACAAGGAGTACTTGAGGTGAGAATAGGTGATAAGATTATCTTAAGAGTACACAAGCATAGAAATCTTTATGTGCTAGAGGGCAATATCATTTGTGGTGAAGTCAATCTTACCAGATCTCGGCCTCAGATGGCTCATGTTTGGCATTCTAGAATGGGACACATGAGTAACAGGTACTTGACCTTCCTTCGAGATAGGGGCTTGTTACCTAGTTTAGGTAAAGTTGACATGGAATTTTGTGAGCATTGTGTTATGGGCAAGCAACATAGAAAATCCTTTGGTGTTGGCACTCATATTTCCAAAGAGTTACTTGAGTATGTACATAGTGACGTGTGGGGACCCTCTCCTAAAGCCTCACATTCTGGAAAGTGGTACTATGTATCGTTTATTGATGATTACTCAAGATTTGTGTGGGTCTATTTTCTCACACACAAGTCTGAAGTCTTAACAACTTTCAAAAGTTGGAGAGCCCAAGTTGAGACTCAAACTGGTCACAAGGTGAGATATCTAGGTTTGGATAATGGCGGGAGTATACTTCAAAGGAGTTTAGAAGTTATTGCAAAGAGGAGGGGATCACTCGTCATCTCATCACGGTTTATACTCCGCAACAAAATGCTGTTTCTGAGAGGCTCAACCGAATAGTATTGGAGAAGGTGCGTAGTATGTTGAGCCAATCTTGTTTACCATATGAATTCTAGGCTGAAGCTATAAATACCGCAGTGTATTTGGTAAATCTGTCTCCTTCAAGTGCAATCAATTTCTTAACACCGTTTGAATTGAGGCACAAACGGAGAGCTGATTATAGTTGTTTGAGAAATTTTGGTTGTACGGCTTATCCTCTCATACCTAAGAAGAATAGGACCAAGTTGGATCCTACATCCAAGAAGTGTCATTTTCTTGGATATGCAAGTGGTGTGAAAGGTTATAGGCTATGGGATCATGTAGCTTGTAAGGTGATTGTCAGTAGGGATGTTTCTTTCGATGAGCCCATATCATTGAAAGAAGGGGAGATATCTCAAGCTCCCCATACTGACAAGGGCAAATCTCCACTCACTGATGTTGTTGAGGGGGAGATTGATCATTATGGGTTTAATGATGCGCCACAAGGGGAAGCTCCAGAACAGATGGAGCAAATTCCTTAAACAACAGGAATTGGAGGAGCAAGTTGTCGTTGCTGAGCCTCAAGACACAGCACGAAATGATGGAGATCAACTATAATCATCTACTAGGAGATCATCAAATCGGATTAATAGAGCTCCCGAAAGGTATGGAACATGGGATGATTCATCTATTCTTGAAGATCATGATATTGAAACTGAGAATGATGATGGCAATGCGTTGATCTTGGAAGAAGGAGAACCTTGTTCATATAGAGAAGCTAAAGCCTCTATCAATAACCTTGAATGGGATATTGCTTGTCGTGCACATACATATCGCATCACAACATACATCGCTGTCACATCAAACATCACAACACATAGATCGTCATACACCAACACAATTGTACCACAATAGTTTTCGAAGTAATCTTTTCTACTCTCAAAACGTCCACAAGGACACTCCGTTTATAACCATAGCATAAAAAAGAGATTACAGTCAAGCCAAACCCACTTTGTGCTTCAAAGACTCTAGGTTCTCGCACTAGCTACTATCCACCATAGCCACACTCTCAAAGGCTCAACTTCGAAAACTGGCCTCCAAGGAGTCCTAATTCGAACTCTACCCCTTGAGCACTATGACCCCTAACGGCAGTCCCAGTGCAAACGGCGCTAACTGCACAACCGGCTCTAACTACTATATCTGCTCCTGCATACGCGCACCTACCTAATTAGAGATGCCACTACATAAGTCGTGACATGCTATGGAGCGTGAGATGCAATCGCTTATTGAGAACAAGACTTGGGAGCTGGTGGAGGTTCCAAAGGGTCAACCTTTGGTTGATAGTAAGTGGGTGTACAAGTTGAAGGATAATCCAGCGGATGAAGAGAAGAGGATCTTCAAAGCCAGGTTGGTGGCTAAGGGCTTCATACAAGAGAAAGGTGTGGACTACAATAAAGTCTTCTCACTTGTATCAAAGTATGCTATAATTTGTCTGGTATGTGCACTTGCTGCGATATTTGGTCTAGTTATGGATCAGATGGATGTTGTCACGGCTTTTCTATATGGATCTTTGGAGGAAGAAATCTACATGAGACAACGTATTGGCTATGAGAAGAAAGGTCAGGAGAAATTAGTTTGTAGATTGCTCAAATCTCTATATGGATTGAAGCAAGCTCCTAGGCAATATATATTTTTAAGTATTATTATTTCATAAAATCAACTAATAATTATACCATTGGATATACAAATTGTAACATGATCAAATTTTGGATGTCCAATATGTTTGTATTAACAAATGAAAAAAAAATCTAAAAAAAGTATTTTATCATTATATTTTATTTAGAATGCAAGGTTTGATGAGTTCATGAAAGCACAAGGATTTTCACAAAGTGTGTTTGATCCATGTGTTTACATGAAGAAGGTGAATAATGAGATCTTTAGCCTCATTATTCTAGTACTCTATGTGGATGACATGCTCATTTTGGCAAAATAACAATCCGACGTTGATAGATGCAAGAGGCAACTGAAATCTGCATTCAAGATGAAGGATTTGGGTAAGTCCAAGAGGATTTTAGGTATGGATGTTCATAGAGATTTGAAGAAGAGGAAGTTATGGTTAAGTCAAGGTAAGTACATTCAGCGTGTGCTTGACAGGTTTAACATGGCAGACTCTAAAGGAGTGTGGACTCCTTTAACAGTATATTTTAAGCTCTCAACAGCTCAATGTCCAATTGATGCAACTGAGAGAGGAAAGATGTCGTCAATTCCCTATGACAAGACAAAGGCGGCCTCATGTATTTGATGGTGTGCACTAGACCTGATATTGCTCTAGCTATGGGCAAGGTGAGCAGGTACATGTCAAATCCAGGAAAGGTGCATTGGGAAGCTATGAAGTGGATTCTCAGGTACCTCAAGAGTACTAAGGATTATGGTCTTTTGTTTGATGGTTTATTGGACAATGCCAAATCCTTGTTGGGTTACGTTGATGATGACTATGGATAAGATCTGGACAGGAGGAAGTCTACAACTAGGTATGTGTTTACACTTGGAGGTGGATGCGTTAGTTGGAGATCTACCCCGAAGTGCAAAGCTTCGATCAACTACGGGGCCGAATATGTAGCAGTAGCGGAAGCATCAAAGGAGGTTTTTTGGTTGAATAGACTTATCATTGAGATGGGATTGAAACACGATGTTGTAAATCTCCATTGTGATAATCAAAGTGTCTTACATCTTGTAGCAAATCAAGTGATGGATAGCAGGGTGAAGCACATCGACGTCAGATATCATTTTATCAGAAATGCAGTTTTTGATAGGAAGGTTGAGCTAATCAAGATTGACGGTAAACTCAATCAAGCTGATTCTTTGACCAAAGTTATTCCTTTAGAGAGTTTCAGCAGACATTGTGCTACTCTAGCAATTGTTTGATTCTTGTATATGCTTTACTCCTTCCTAGTCAGGCTACAGCTTAGTTCTAGTTAATCCTTGCTTGTTTACAGGAGGGCATATGCTTCAGGTTTCCTTCTTGGACTTCCCGCGGAGTATGTATATGGATAACAAGAGTTAGAGACCCCAAGACATGAGTCAAGGGGGAGATTGTTAGGAGTTAACTCAGGTCTTGAGTAACTCTGGTTAGTTTGAATATATTTAATTAGACTAGGGCTAGGGCTAGTACTACTATATAGGAGGGCTGGCAGAAGCTCTATGTGACACAAATTAGGATTCTTTAGTAAAGTGATTATGTGTGTTCCGTGGACGTAGCCTCAGTGAGGTGAACCACGTATTTCATGTGTCGACTCTTGATTGCATGTCTTTTCTTCGTGTATTCCTGTTACGGACCAACATTATCATCATAGCATATAAAAAAGATTATAATCAAGCCAAACTCACTTTAAGCTTGAATTCATGAAGCTTCAAGAATTCATGCATTAGTTCATTAATCACATCATAGTTGAAATTTCCAAGGTTTAATTTCAAAAATTGCTTTTCTAATAGCCCTAATTCAAACTCTACTCTTTGAACTCTAGGTCTAATCATTATCTTATTAACACATCCAATACAAAAAACGATAATTGCACTATCAATTCTAACTTTTGTATTTAATCATGTATGTGTATAACTCTCTAGCTACAAATGTTGTTACATAAGCTACAAATGTTGTTACATAAGACAATTTGTTTTGGATGTGTTTATGGATCTACAAAATAAATAGGGAAAAAATCGTTGTGGATTCACATGGAGTCATGGATTGACACTAGAATCTTAATTTTTTATTAGTTTTTGAATGTCTACATTATGAAAATGCATATTAAATTTGAAAACTTGTGATTAATTATGAATTATTAGATCATTATTTAAGAATTTTGCATAATAAATATCATTTAATATCAATTTTTTTTGACACCAATATCATAATGTGCAATATTATAATACAAAAATATATTATTCAAACATATGTTATTTAAGTGAATGATTGTAAATATGTATTATTTTTGTATCCATATTTTTCTAATTGGTTGTTCATCAGATTTTTCAACACAAGTCACTAAGATAGTTTAGTGAATTGCTCCTTTTATATTCAAGATGGTTTATTACAATTCTAATTACATAGTTTTATATTTGAATTATATATCAGATATTTTTACTCCAAAAAAATTATTTTTGCCATAGTCTCAAATATTTTATGTGATAATAATTGATGCATAGTGAGCATAAAATTGATAAAGAAATTTTACTCTATAGATGGTGATCTAAAAAATAATAATTCATTTCTTTATTTAAAATGAAACATTGAAACTTTTAAAAATACTTTTATCTTAAAACTAAAAAATATTTTAAATGATATGAATAATAAATATGCATAATTACTAGATATTTTGATATCCAAATTTAGTGATCCAATTATTTTATTTACTATGATAAATTCTACATCAGGTTAAATTATTATACACAAGTCGTTTTACTTTAAACCATAATCACAAGTTTCTTTTTAAAATCTGTTGGTATATATATTATGTTCAAAATACTTATGTATTTTTTTCAGTACATTGATTATCGTCTAGTCAAAATTAATTGATCTTAACAATGGATTGATTGTTTGACTTCTTCAACTAGCATTAACAATTACACTTATTTTTCTTAGTTGTGACATGCAAAGTATATTTCAATTTTAATTATATCAAAATTAATTATAATCTTCTTAATTTGTTTATGTGAACATCAAATTTTGATATATTTATATTTATCTCTACATTTAATAACATTTTGATGATTTTAGACTTTATTTCATAATATCATAAATTTTGTTTAAGCATTTCAATACATTCAATAGTTATTTATTGTTCTGAATAATTATGTATTGCTTCCTTACATCAACCGATCAAATGAATGGAAAATTATATATCAACTTCTAAAATTTTTACCATGAATCAAAGATAATTTATTCAATGTTTAGTCATATATATGTTGTATACAATTTGCTACATGAAAGTTCTGAATGAAATTTCAAGAACATGTGAAGGAATTCAAACATAGTTGGTTTTACAACCCTTGCAAGAGTGCACATTGGATTCAAATCTCATTGTTTATGTGTGTTAAACAGTTTAAGGGCTTTAATTGGCTTTGCATGTCTGGCAGACAATTTTAAGTCACTTCGACACATTTATGACACCATCAACTTAAATTGAAGTTTTGAGAAAATTTTGAGTAGAGCAGTCATAATTCCAATCTATCATACATTAGCAAAAATCCAACATTGTGAGATGAAATAAGATTGCTGGTGCTAAATAAAAAATAGTTCAAGTGATATGTAAATTTATAAAAGTGATCATAACACCCATTCATCATACGTTTATCATCTCAAAATGTAGGAAGATTCTACATTTTGAGATGCAATAAGAATGTATATAAAGTAGGAAAAAATAAACAAGTGAATGCGAAATAATTCAACAAACATTAGTTTACATAGTATATGTATTCAAATCCTGGATAAGGCATAACGAAGAGAGACATGGAAAAAAAGATAACAATTATGGATGATTAACTACAGGAGTATTGAGTGTGAAGAAGGTGATTAATTGAATATCGACCTTGGTAACTAATGATGTGTGTAGTATTCGTAGCATTATCTCTGGATTTAAATCGTTACTAGCCATGACATCTACGACGTCATACTTTTCAAGATTGGGCAATGAGGTGCGTGCACATTACACAAAATCTGTTGCACCTATTATTTCTGTCTCACTTTTTATTTTACTTGTTGGCCTCTCGCTGTTTGATTCATAAGGTACAAGGAAGAATGTGTTTGTAGAGTTGACATTACGTATGATTGTCGAAGACAAATGTTATAATCTTCATTTTAGATTAATTATAAAATCTACATTTGTTTTATCTGCTCGAGGTCTTAACAGCGATAATGGTCAGCCAGTAGGGATGGCGAAATATTTGCAGGCACAGCAAGTACTGTAAATGTGCAATATTTTGTGTATACATCCATTGTCCACGATTTGATTACCAAGTTATAGTAGGGTAAATTCAGATAGTGATTGTCATCCACTTGGGTGTGTGGAGCGCTTCTAAGAATAGGTTTTGTCAGATTTAACGACATCTTGCTTGGAAATATTGGAATCTTCATATTCTTCGAAGTGGCCACTTCTGCTGCTGTCGGGCCCTTTTCGTTGCCACATTTGCTATGTTGCCTTTTGTTCGGAATATCTGAATCATTCAAGTCCTTGAGGTACTTTGTTCTTCCAAAAGCAGAGCATATACTCTCAAACAATTGCAAGCGGTACACCGTTCACCTCTTAATGGAGTAGACTGCATAGGAGGGCGTTCTGGAAATGATATTATTGGTCAAAGCTTTACATGTATTCTATTCAAAATTATTTCTGCATTATCTCGATATAATTGTTAAGCTTCTCGGCACGAGAAACTTATTCCATCTACTGCACTACGAGAAGACGGACACAGTCTACGCAATAGAAGATTCTCTAACTGGTCTTCCCAAGAGCATAATCATGCGTGTCAAGAAACTCTAGCTGATATTTAGGATCAATGTGCTCGTGTTCTGACTCCCTAATGATGAACTCAGAAGGCAGATATTCATGATGGAGGAGTCATTTTTTCGCGAGTTTAAATCCAAATGGAAAACCTGATCATTACATCAACAAGTGTAAAATTCTAAATGCGAAAGACTCGTTGAAGAAGGTAGAACTACTACAACATCCCTCTTATGACATCGTACTACAAGTACTGGCTTATAGCGTGGTCCCACTGGAGAGAAACTTCGGCAGCTTTGGACTGGATTGGCTGCGTGATCCACAGGAAGTAAGAGGTGATATCAGGGACGCAGAGAAAAGCAGACCAAGACGCTTCAAGGACAAATTTGAGGTGGGGAGAGAGAAAGAGAACGATCGATGTGAGAAGGGACGGGGTAGAGCACAGAAGAGAAAAACCACTACAGCTCTCCTTTTGTGGCGTCGTACCACAAGTACTGGCTCGTAGCGTGGTCCCAGAGTAAAAGGAGGCAGGGTTCGGCCTCTTGGGTTCGTTTTAGCTCTTGATCCACGAAGTGTGAGAGCTGAAATTAGTCTCACCAGCTCACTCAACTCTCAGATCCAGAGAAAAGCAGAGAGAGACTCGCGAACGAAAACGTCAAGAGCTAATGAAAGATATGCAGGGAGAGCATTCAGACATGGAAGGAGGGAGGGTGTTTTGTACAATGTACAGCGAGTGGCTATGAAGGCGACAGGGGGACCCACAGCAGAGAATGATGAGGATGGGGAATCTGGGAACCGGCAATTAATCCGAGACAAGTGGGGCCCCACAGTTCTGTCGGCTGTTGTCAGATTTGAGCCCTCCGTAATCGAAGACATCCGACGGACAACCAGCACGAAAGTACAGGCGAGGAATAGAAAAGCAAGGAGATGGGTGAAACGAAGTTGGGTCCTAGGAAAAGGCTGCTACACCCGAGTCAGACTGTCTGCGCGATGGTCGAACTCATCAGGGGCAGTTACGCTATATGGTCACCCAATCACTGTCTAAAGAAGTCAGAAGTAGGTAAGCGACAAAATATTACAGGTGATTTTTAGACAGCTGGTCACGTAATCGACTCGGAGTCTCGGACAAGAAAGTTAGAGAGTTGACGAGCCATGTCCCTGGATATCCAGCAGCATACATAACTTGCTTTACCTTGGGCTTCGTTCGACTCGGCTCAGTTCAGGGAAGTGTGCTGCTTAGAAAGAAAGTGAAATTTGTCGACATGTCAGATCGAGTCCACACACTTCGACAACACACCAAATACGTGAAGAGATTCAACGCACCACTGCCCGTTTCTTCGACAGAGTTGTTGTACTACAACAGTAGTGTAGCTTTGAGTTTCTCCTTTGATGAACAGAATCAGTACGTGAGAAACTTCTCTAATGATCTAAAATCGAATATACTCTTGTTGTCACGGAGGGCGAAAAGTTTGAGACGGATGAGGTCCATATGTACCTAATGTAGAACTCCCTTATAGATGAAATCGTTCTCTGGGTAATTGGCACAATGATAGAGGGGATGATGGCGCTTGAGTTCCACTTCTTTCTAATTTGGGTCAATACTCCCTAATCTTCACTTGAGAGATAAACGATCGCCGAGGAAACAAACAACTGACAGTCCTTCCTTGTGGGTAAGAAACCTTGGGTCACTTGACTTTGCGGCGAGGTGCAACTCGCACATACGAACGCCAAACACTTCTTTGGCCTGTATTTGGTCAACCACAACATGACGGATTTCTCTGGCTCACGCCAAGTTGAACAAGCCAAGATCAAGGACACTGATTTGGATCTGATCCCTTCCATTTAGGATACGTCACTTGCTCGCTCACCATGACTTAGCCTTGGTCTGAGCTGAATCTGCTGAACGAGTGCTGATGACATTTGATCTGATTCTGACAGTTTAATTTCGTTCACTGAAACAAGTTTCTTTCTTTAACTGGACAGAACATGTTCTAATCTGTTGCTAATCATTCCTAATTAAATCTCTCACACTACTTTAACTAGTCATAACGACCATACTTCAAAGGTTCCGTTCCTTGCACCTTTCCTGTGGACCACGTACGTCATACGGAATGTACATTAAGCCTCCACTTTCTTCAGTCCTCAATCCTGATCCTTCTGCTTCTGCTGCATTCACTGTACCATAGTACTACCGTACTCACCAACAAATCCATCCGCTTGTAGTTCTGCATGACATACATCGCCGTCGTTAGGGACTTCTCCCTTCCTGGTACGTCCTCGGATTCTATTATGCTCACTATGGACATGATTTTACGGACTAAGACTAATCTGAACCATCACACCTTGTCTTCACTAAAATATCTTCTGAACTACCCTCAGAATCCCGGATTCAATCCTGACCTCCACAGTCCTCGTAAGATTGTAGTTTTTTTCTTACTGATATATACACATTCAAAGAACTAAGAAACGGTTTTTTGTCTGGGTCTCTTTTTAATACATTCTTCCACGGTTTAAATCGTCCGTATACTCCAATTTCTCTGTTTCGTGCTGGATGTACGTGTATTCTTTATCTTTATAATTACAAGGTCAGAGCGATAGCCTTTCGAAGTTGTTGTACCCTCACGCTTTCATTTTTATTTGGATGTTGTACACAACCATATGGCAATGATTACCAGATATTGGAATTACCCCTACAAGAAAGTAGATCTGAATACGACAATCACCTACAAAGGCTTGTACCCTGAAAGATATTCAGTATATTACCGGCAGAGCTAATTTGCCACTCCACTTTTTCAGTTTGAGGATAGAAAGGCACTCCGTTGCAAGGTTTACAACGCCTTTCCTTATGTGTTGACCGTTAGCATCAAGGAGGTGAAGTATTCCATTTTGTTGACATTAGTTCATACGAAGTCCGTCGAAACCGTCGCCAGCAGATAACATCTGAAAAGTTGACGTCAATAAGGCACTCTAGATTTAAGTGTGACACAAAGTTTTGACAAATGGAAGTGGGTGTGTCGCGCTAAATGTTGTCAATATGGTCCATGCTTTCTGAATGTTTAGGTGCTGAGGTAGCTTCTTGGCGTAGAAATATCTGTCAAGCCCCATCAGAGAACACGATGAGAGAGAGAAGGTTTGAGCTCATTTGTGCACACACCGAGGAATGGCCCATTTGTTCCCGAATGCGCTGAACCCTGAAATCTCTCGCACAAGAGGTTCTTATTCAAAATCTGGATAATACTTGCTGCAGAGTTTCTGCCGTAACAAATTGGCAGATCCTGTGTAATGTACTCGGAATGTGCATGGAGGCGCAGTCGTGGTGGTGACCTTTAAGATTGACTTGGATACACCTTATTGATGGTGTCATCGTTTTGAGATTTGTGCTTTGACCGTGATTATTGTATAGATGTCCTGTATGACGAGATATCATGTGCAGACTCTAGAGGTATCTTTCACCGTAGAAGATCTGAGAACTACCTCTGCTAGAAATTCGAATAGACTGGTGTCTGGGTGAGTACGGTTGGTACACTGTAGTACTGTAAGTAGTGGAAGAAGGCACGTGCCCACACGAGGGGTTAAAACTCACTGTGAACGACGAGGAGGAAGAGTTTATGCTGTTTTTGCTTCGAGGGTGCTCCCAGGTCTATTTCTCTCTTTCTCCCTCTTTCTCCTCTCGGGGCTCACAACACTTGATCATCTCGTCCTTCTCACCCACTCTGTGTCACTCGCCCTCCCGCCCAACCTCAGTTGAATCCTAGGAGTCTACCACACAGCGCTACATTGTACACTGTTGTTGAGAGTAAGTGACTGTGGGGTCTGGACTGTCTGGCTGTCTGGCTGTCTGTCACAGCACTTTGACCGTCCCGCTCAAGTCGCTCATTCACTCAAGCGTGTCGAGTTGTCTTATCGTCTTCGGTCGGCACTAAAGGAAAGGACTGTAGTCCTCCATGCTCCTTGATTTTAGACCACGGTTTCGATACGCTCCATGGTGCGCCTAGGATCTCCTTCAGAACGCTGAATTGCTCGCTCTGAGGGCTGCGCACCCTTCTGCCTGTCTATTCTATTATAACATATCTAATCAGTGCTCACTGCCTCCCCAGCACAGTGTCTTGTCTTCACCCGGCCTCCACCAGGCTCGCCTTTCTTTCTCTGCTTCTCCTACTACTAGTTCTACTTGTTCTGAACAATGTAGTACCACACTGGTGTATCTCCTGCACACTCTACTACTCCCTCTGAGCCAACGAGTCTCAGTCTTTTCTGCATCGAGCATCACTTCTCCTCCCCACTGAATCCTCAAGAATGCTGGACCTGAGCGCTGCTTCCATCTAAAGTTCGGGTCTAAGCTGCGCTAGACTGCTGCCGCTAGTCTCAGAGCCCAGATTCTTCTTGACTTCAATCAATCAGTCAATCAACAACTTTTTTCTCTCCGCCTCCCTGTCTGAGCTACGAGAGTATCTGCTTGAGCTGCTGACCGACCTCTCATCCTCATCCTTTCAGCTTGATAGCTTACCAAACTCTTCTCTTCTCATCTATGTTTCGTGTAAACTCACAACTTGGACACGACAAACGGTCATCCGAAGTGTGATGGGTGCTCCGCTCCAGTCATCAGCAGCAGTCTGCTAACCTGAACTAGGCCTCACAGAGGCATAGGCTTACATTTGTCTAGGAGACTCAGCACTGCAGCGCCTCAAACCTGGCATCGCAGAGAAGAAGTAGATGTCACACACTCTCCGCTCCACGTTCTTCACGCATCATCCATCTTGGCGTTGCAGTGCATGTTATGTTTGTGACTCGACTCATGGTTCCAGCGTGTCTCGACAACTAGAGAGAACAAGAAGTGCTTCCTGCGGCCCAGGTGAACTGGTCAGTGATCAGTGATCGAATTATCTACGGGTCAAGATACAATTCGCCTCATATGCAGAGAAGGCGGAAGGACTGGGGTATGATAATCCACAGGGGAACCGATTGAAACCAGGTACCGCATCGAGACACACATTGCAATTGGATTGCGGGAGCGTTTGGTCTTTTCAGGAACAGCGGCCTCGAATAGCAGACATACGAAACGAGCAGATTGAACAATTATCGCTGGCTTTACGCTGAATTGCTTGTCGGACCAGATGGGATGCTGCAAAATTTTGATCTTTTTGAGCATATCTATATATGCGTCGGTCCATGTCCAAGCTTCCAGACCGTCCACAACTGGTACATCTCATCTCTCTTCCGCGCTGTGTTCATTTGTTCAATCTGTCGTCGATGTTTTTGGATGCATGACACGGCGCACTCGTTAGATCCACACGTTAAATTCCGGGACAGTTGAATCTTGCCCCGCTCATTTCTTTTGAATCAACATTTGCCATTTCCAACCACCGCCAATAATTGGGTTCTGTCAACCGCTCTTGTCCAATAGGATCCTCTTTCAGAGCGATGTCGTCTCAACCGGGTGGCCTCACAGACTCCAAAAGTGCTAGAAAGGTAAAAGCAAATCTCCAGCTTTCATTTATGCGGCCACGTGATGCTCGTACATTGTACTCTCAGAAGCTTTCGATTACGCGCCTGTCTACGCGATGTAACTTTCCAGTTGCAATTGTCAAGTTGTCTCCAGTCAGAGTGTCAGCTGCTGCGGTTCACGTTCTCCATAGCAAGGAATGGTCTCGATTTACAGCTTTCGGAGATTATCGCTCGTTACTGACATGTATTACCTTGCATGTAGATTCTTCTCGAGGAGAATAAACCTAGAGCATGGTGGCAGATTTCTCAGAAACTGCTGGCCAGGCAGATGGGGTCGAAGCCACCGAACTGCGAAGACAAGTGCCATTATTGCAACCCTTGTGAGGCTGTAGAGGTACCGATATCGAATCGGGAGGTCCAGAAGGTCAAGGCACTTGAAACTGATGCTGCTGCTGGTACCTCGCATCAAAAAGTGAGTACAGCGCTGGCTGATCCACACGACACGAACTACATGCCCGAAAGTTGGAGATGTGCGTGCGGAGATGAATACTTCAATCCGTGAGCAAAACATATCACGATGTAATGTAGACAATAGTGAAGTGGCCTGCATAGCATGCCACCTCCGAACCTTTGGAGTAAACTTAGCTGTAACACATTGTAGGTCACGGTGATGTGGCAACGTCATGCTATCCCTTTCCACTGACATGCACCGCTGTGCCTTTTTGATTGTCTTCCAACCATTATCTGCTTTCGGACTTTGCTCCGACGGATTGCTCCCATGGTGTTCTGTGTGATTCAACTTCAAACTTTGAAGACCGTAGCAGTAGACAGCATATATATGTGCACATACAGGTTGTCACTGTCAAAGTATCAGGGCTAATGATCAGATTATAGAGGCTTCAGCGCGTAGGTGGAGAGAGAGAGAGAGAGAGAGAGAGAGATTTTGTTTGTGTGTGTGTGTGTGTGTGTGTGTGTGTGTGTGTGTGTGAGGTCGAAAAGGGAGATGGCATTAGCATCACCACCAGCAAATCCACAGCACCAGGGTCACTGGCGAAGAGTGAAGAATGCTGCTAGTGCCTGCCTGCCTTGACATTTCACAGCCCTTGTAAATTAGCTAAGGTATCATGCCTGTATACCTGACTGTTCAATAGAAGAATTTAATGACTGAATAAGATCGACTTGCTGCTGCACAAGTTTATCACGCGAGGCTGGATAAAAGTCTAAAGTTAATTTCAAAGCAACTTCATGCCGACAAAGTTCAGCGCGCTATCATGACGAGTACTTAGTGAGCTGTCATGAGCAAATTGTAGCGAACATGTGAGTGAATAAATGGAAAAAGCGGACACTCAGACGCTTGGAATGCTTCTTGTCCACGATTTGTCCAATCTTTTAAGGCCTGAAGATTCCTATCACTACTCATGCTCGTACGCAAGCACAATTTGGCAATCTATCACTTCCTCGAGTCCTTTATTCAACTGTTGACGGGGACGGACGATATGTGTCTGCCGTACGTACTTTGAATTGATTTTGAAGAATAGATTCTATTATACGATTGATTTGGTTGTAAAATCGAAGAGCTCGGAGATGTCTTCTGACGAATCCACTTTGAAATATTTCGCTTCCCGCTCTCGGGTTGGTATTGATTCAGTTATAGAGAGATACGAGGATAACGCTGAAGGAAGCATTTAGACATTCATTCACGGACCACAGGCTACTGTCTTGAAATCTCTCTTCTCGGAGGAGGAACCAACTTGTCGAGTATTTTACTGTATTTACAGAAGAGAAAGAAATTTTAAATGCTGACTGGATGGATGAATGAATGGAAGCCTTTGTGACTTGAAATCTGAGCTGATGTGATTCGTGTACAGTAGTCTCTGGCGAAATACACTGGGGACAAAATTTACATTAGCATGACAGAGCACGCCCGATGAAGGTAAATCAACAAGACATGGAGAATGGTAACTTCACCCGCATTCAAGTTTGCTGGTAGCGATCAACAGATTGTACGTCCACAGTATCCGTTCTAGAAGGGAGTCATAATGACATCCTACGTCCGTCTTATACATTAAGATGTGGGCCAACAGATAGTACGACAGACGACACTTCTGCAACGAGATTCCTACCGAAAGCTGAGCGAGTCTCAGAAAATCAGTTGTCAGTGCCAAGTCTTCCCCTGCAAAATGCCAGATGTGCAAATGCTTGCGCTGTGTATGCACGGTCCCTATGAGTAATATCCATGCCCCGGCCCACGAAGCCACATGAGTACCTCTAGATTGCTTCGTTTACTCATGGTCTCTACACCTTTTATGAATCCAAGTAATCGTACCGTCTCGGTCTAAATTCACTTAGTCTGAAGACTAATCAGACCTTCAGTCTTCTTTACTGTGATTACAGTCGTGCTTGGTTAGATGCACCTAGTAAGTTGAGCTCTTGAGCCTCTAGATAGTTCGGATATGATAGGTGCGGTAGGACATATTTCCGAGAAATGATGAGACACAGTAAAATAACAAATATATACCATTGTGACACTATTGGGCTACCCCCATCTACTCCTTTGGTTTCATCCTTGTACAACTTGCTGGGTTTCCATCCTTTTTGCTATATTACTTGGTACCCGTTCGAGCTCTGGAAGGGCTCAACTTACTAGGTGCATGTAACCAAGCACTTACTCTTGAAAAGCTCTCTGTCGGGGCCCTCTGATGGTTTGAACGGGCGAAATTCAGCACAGCAATCTCCAGTTTGATTACCACTGAACCTTCGATTGTATCAGGGGAATAACAGTTAAAGGTTTATCATGCGGGCAACTCCTGAGTCCAGTTCATGTGCAAGTACTTCCTCCCACTGTGAACTGCAT
Source organism: Marchantia paleacea (assembly GCA_014180765.2). Taxonomy (NCBI): domain Eukaryota; kingdom Viridiplantae; phylum Streptophyta; class Marchantiopsida; order Marchantiales; family Marchantiaceae; genus Marchantia; species Marchantia paleacea. Next base: position 308,946 of record MUAA02000117.1, read on the forward strand.
GCAGACTAACAAGTCACCATGCGTCCGTAGGTATCTCTTCACTAGAGAGGGACCCGCAATTTCTGCTAACCCTACTCGGTGTCACCCAATACAGGAGCTTGACGTCGTCAGCAGCAGTGTTTCCAAACCCAACCAAATGATGGTGCGAAGAATTTCTCTTAGGCTTATTCTCGATAGTTTCTGCCTTTTAGGTCAGCCTGAGAATCAACAAAGATGGTCTTTTATAGCTAACCGCATCTTAATGTATATGACGGAGATTAGTACGGTTACCGTAAGAATTCTACTGCCTGATCAGGCAGTAGAACTCTAATCCGTGTGTAATTACCAAACACATGGTGGTCAAGATCAACTTGGACATGGCATTCTGAATTTGAGCTTCGGAAGAAGTTGGGGTGAGATTGAACTTCTGATCTGGACAATCTTATATCCCCTCCTGTATTACATCGTGGGCAGATCCCTCATCCACTTTTGTACTAAAAATTACTCACTTTACCCTTGTAAGAGTACTGTGCCCTGTTGTTCATTTATTCTCTCCCGACGCGTGTCGTCTTACATGTCGGTTCCAACTCCGTCTACTGGCTGTCAGTGTTTGATCTTATATGTCCACCAGAAGCTCGATGTTGTCTTCAACAGAAGACTCGTTGGCGTAAGACTCATGCAAGGAACTTACTGTTGTACGCCTACAGATAAGTCCAGGTACGATTCTTGGTCATCAGACAGAAAACAGTTTAGAATGTGTAGCACTCCAAACTCAGTCTACCTAGCTTCCATGTTGTCTGCAAGGTGGAGTGGTCCACACCTTGTCTACTTTGATAATCTCATCTTACTTGGGTACGTTAACCGCCTCCTGATAACCTACCCATAATCAGTTGTCCAAGGAACGCATGGAAACAAGGTTTCAACAGGTACAGGAATGGGGTAACAGACTCTTGGAAAATGTCCTCTTAGCGAATCTGCGGTGGTCTTTCATTCCTGGGAATCCTTGCCACATATTTCGGCACCATTCGAATAAAATGAGTTAAGTTTGGACATTCAGTATCAACTTATTACAGCTGCTGCACAGTTTTTCTATCCGATCGCAGCACTTATCGTTACTCAATGTGCAATAGACATACTCGATCAAAGTTCTTAACTTCCTAACAAGCCAAGAACGTCGCCCCACTTAACGTTATTCAATGTGCAATAAACATACTCGATCAAAGTTCTTAACTTCCTAACAAGCCAAGAACGTCGCCCCACTTTATCCAGAAAAAAATGCACAATACATCCAACTTTTACCTAGGGCCATGAGTTAATACGTGCCTTCGTTACAATGTGGTATGCTCTGAAAACCAACTTTGCTGCCTTCTTGAACTACTTGCGTTGCACAAGAAGCCCGTAACCTGTTACAATGTCAAGGAGCTAGACCATTTGGGTCCACCCCTGTTGCCACCGTGTTAGTTTTATCTTGGTTACGTTGCTCAGGTTCTATATTCTGCGGTTTATATGTCAATTTCCGAGTAAACCTGGAGCAGACAACTTCAAAGCTCAGGAAGGCAAGATGAGCATTCCCAAAGCCATTGCCGCGAAAGGAACGGTGAGGTTGTCGTCCAAGCGAGTGCTGAAGGGTAATGACTCCACCACGGTGGTCAAGAAGGAGACGATAACCACTCCGGCAAACGTTCCCGGTACCATCTCAATATACCCGAAGTGCGCAAAATACATTAAGTACCTGCAAACCATATTCTTACAGGTTTAGAAGAAGGAAACTATAAGAGTGGACGACAAAAATATTGATTCATCTATTGGGATAACCTTCCGTTTTATGCCGCCAATTTGCATTCCAAAAAAATGATCAGAAATGGTAGTAAGGACTTACAACATGGATACCAAAGTGCTCGCAACAAACATCGCAATGCTTCCGGCAAACGACTTTTCTTTGTTGTAGGGAAGCTTACTCTCACCAAAATTTCTTCCAATGATGTCCGCAAAGCCTGTTACATTGAGGCTCCTTGTCAGAATGCAATTACTCTTTGCGGAAGAGGTTTCTCAAACAGGTTTAAAACGACGCCGGACAATTAACACAGCATAAACATGCAGTCAATGAAGAAAACCCCCAAGCACAAAGAAACCCGGAAAACAACTTGTTTACTTCGACGTACAATATAAAGGGTGGATGAACATATCCTTACAAATCGTACGGAGCTATCCAGGCTAGTGAGTACAACACTACTCTGATTATTGAGAAACCAGATATCAGTGAGCAAAACTGCGAAATCGGCGTATCCTCACGACAGCAGAATGTGAACTTAGAATGTGATCTCAATTCAATGATTGCCCGTTTCAAGGTTCGAGTGAAAAGCTACTGCTTGCTTATCACGCCTACAAGCCTGTTTGAACAAGCCTATCAAGGGGATCAAAGGAGTTCACAAACACACGAAATTCCTGGGAAAGCGATAACCTCCATCCAGTGAAACCAAGGTGACAATATTGTTGAGACCACGGACATACATTATATTCTGAATTTGAGCTTGTCGTCATTTTAACAACATAATGAAACAGAGGAACCCAGATGTGCACCGGATTCAACCCGACTGAATGATGGTAGTAATAGGTTACACAGCAACCTCTAAATTCTCCAAGAACCTATCCAAAGGTACACAACCTATGCTTACTCAGGATAAGAACCTAACTTCGAAAACAGTATGAAGAATACGGGAATATACGGGAGAATAATGTCATATTTTTATACAAGAAAGAATGAATGATACAAGAAATGATTTGAGCTTACCATCACCAGCACATAGATTCACAAGAGCAACAATCCCCACAGGTGAGCTCCGCCAAAAACAGACAGTGGTGACGACAATCGCTAGAGCGTAATAAAAGGGTCCTTTCAGGAGTTCCCTATAACAAACAAAACGTCCGGTCATTAGATCGTATGATGAATAGAAGACACTGATATGAAGAAAAAAGTGAATGCAATAAGTTAGGTGAATTAAATCTGGATATCCAGCTTTCTGAATTACACTAATAAATAGCATCAATTGTTAAATGAACCGACTGCATATCAACAATCAAAGGTAGGCAACTGATAACAGCATTTTAGACATAAACTTTCGAAATTCACCTTCTGCCCCCTTCTCTGCTCATTGCCTTAACCATCGCCTCATTTTTTAGAATTCCAAATCCTAGGCCCAGCATTCGGACTCCATTGCCTGCAGGAGCTAATGCACAAAGGTATTTTGCATACGGCGCTAGACTGCAAGACAAGTAAAGCACATCGTTAATTTGAAATGCACAGTTTAACAGATGGGCCTCTCCTAACAAGCAAAATAATCACTTCGTCGTCGAGAACAGAAGGGCATATGGTCAAGATCTATATAGTTCTTCGCAGCCTAAGAAGACAAGAGTAAACTCAACGAGCAAGAGGCCAACTTCGGACAATTCATTCACAACAAGGTGGGAGATAGAGTGACGTTGGAGTGCGAGTGAAAAAAGGACAGCTGTTGATGTTTTACCAGTTTACGTTTCAAAATAAAGTAGTTGGGGCATATTAAGAGGTGTAAAACAAACTCAGACTACTGGAACTTAGATTGCAGATGCAGTATCACACTGTAACAGAAAGACACCGCATTCATAAGTAAAAATTTCTTCTTGATGTAAACGCACGCAACTTTTATTCGCTGCGGAAAGCAACAAGTTTTTTTATATATGGAGATTGCTGTAGAATGTATTCATTGGTATTTGCCTGTCATAGCCTGAAAACCATAAACCTCGCGCCATAAGTGAGGGGTGCTTGGGTGCCTATAGAACAGCAAATAAAAGTGGTCCACAAGGTTCCAGTAATCCATCATATCAATCCTTCCTCTACCTGTAAAGGGGCCAAAAGAGCATGAACCCAAGTCCGACAATTATGTGCACCAGCTTCCTGCTCAGTTTCTGCACGGAAAAACAGAAATAATAAGATTAGGTTTTCTGAAGACATTCATGATGATAAGTTACTAACTTGGCCAATATTTACAGTCTATATTGCTTCAAAACTTCGTTGGAGGTGAATAATCATGTACTCAACTGCAGTAATTCAAATCCTGGCATTTTCTTCATCTTCAGGCATGTGTTATATTACACTATATTACTACTTTTATTATAGAAGCAAGAGTAAATGCTGAAGTCAATTCTAAATTCCACTTTTTAAAGAAAGATACATAACCTGGTTTCCAGGGTTACCCCAGCAGACGGTGGATCTCGAAAACTACTTAAAACGAGGGCAGTATGCAGTAATATCTGAACCTTCAAATTGCTACGAAGACTACAGACACTGAGACAATTAAACCAAGCTTTTCAAAGAATATGATTTCAAAGGGCTCCGAAGTGAAGAAGCTAAGATTTTCTCCCAAGAAATAAAATTAACGTGAGTTCTCTGTCAACCTCTGTTGGCGAGTAGAACCTGTCCTCAGAACACATGGAAAGCCAACTATAAAGTAAAAACTCGTCGACCTACACGCTGGGCAAAAGTTCCAAAGTCGGTCTGTAATCTTAAATTCACAACCCGCACGGAACAGTCTCGTCTCCATATTCGTATAAATAAACCATAGATTGACCGCACAGAGATGGAGAGCATGACTGAAATTCAATATCAACAGACTGACTTCTGAGTCCACAACCAACGACAGTACTCGTACCAAAATCGTATATTACAACTACTACTTTCTCAACGAGTAGAATTCACCCAGATCCGTTGTCAAGACAAAAATCCCCCGTTATGAAGTAAAAGGCAACACATAGACAGAGATGACCTTAGGAAACTGTTTACATCATAAGCAAAATTCCCAAATGCAAGCTTCAAAGCAGTCTACATTACCGTACCGTGAAGTCCCATGACTGACGCAGGAATCCATTCCAGGCCTGACTTAAGAGAGGGTTTGGGGTTGAGCAATTGGTGACATTCACACCGATTCAGTTGTGAACCTGCGACTATCTACTGTTCACGGCAACTTTTTCAAGACCTACTTGACGATGCTCAGATGTGCTGAGGAGTGCAACCATGCCTGGCAGTACACGTTCCGAGGACGAAGAATCTACAACAGCAGTGACTCCATTTCTGAATCAAACAGATCTGAGCAGAGACACGGCACAAAACCTTGTCGAGAACGTCGCGCTTGGCCAACTCGTCGAAGAATCTTAACATTCCCAGAGCTCCCCCGATGGTCACCACACAGGCGATTAAGTCGTGCATGGTGACAGTCGGCAGAGGCAAGGCGGAAGCAAACCCAGGAGTGAAGATGGCACTGTTATAGAGCAGCCTCGAGCTACCTTCTCGTCCTCCCACCTGACTTTCGTCGACGAATACGACTGGACCAGAGGAAGATTCCTCTTCGCGGTCTTTGTGGTGCGACTTGTCAGCCTGGACCCGAAGACTTCTGAAGACATCAAATACTGGAGATATCCTTTCGAACTGGCTCTGGCCATGGGCAAATGCCCGCAACTCAGAACTCAGAACGACAAAGTAATGTTTTCCTTTCGACTGCGTGCGAGACCAATCGAAAAAACTCGCCAAACATCCCCCCGAATTGACAATCTTCGAGGATTTCCCGCCTGAACAAGAAATAGCACGAACAGAGATCGTGGAGTTTGGTGTCGAAAGTGATTTCGAGCTACAGGACAATAGAGCCATAATTGACGTCGGAACAGTGATATTAGTAGACACTCAAGAGACCAACCAGGCGAAGGTAAAGCCCTTGCTCTATCCTCTGGGCACCCAGGCTAGCTCATCTTCACAACTGACATAGCTGAAATCTGTGGATTGTGCGCTGCCTATTTCATACGGCATTCACCCCGTCCACAGGTCGAACTCATCTTACAAGTATGCGCAGTTGTTCGACGAGTGCTCCCATACTGAACCGATACGGACCGCCCGACTTCTTCAGCTCACCGGCAGAGGAATCAGTAATACAGGACATGAACAGCATCCCGAGTGACAACAGTCAATGGACTTGATTCACACCAGCCAGCATCCACCGGGCCGGACCAGCTGGTGGTGATCAAAGTCCACAGTTCTGAAACTCTAGCACATGTGAGCTACTCCACCATTTTTTTTCCGGACTCTTTACTGTCATTGAGTACACTGTCTGGGCCAGCAGCAGTGGAGTTTGATAAGACTCCGATCTCCGTGCGTGCGATAACGAACAGGAAGGCTGATTGGCAGACAGACGCACTCCTACAATTCTTGCGCTAATTCTTCAGTCGAAGCATGGTTTCACCGTCTCCACCGTTACGGTCCTGGCATCCGAACGAAGAATCTGTCACGGAATGTGTAAAAGTGGCAAATTTGAACGGGGAGCTGCCCCGTTTCCTGTGAAAGTGCCTTAAAAGTAGCAGAGACGAGCGTTGGAGAAGTTCACTCTGGTTGCACTCTCCAATAGAAGACGCATTTATCAAGTTTTAACAAATCACAAGTTAATCATCATTGCTGTCATTTGTATGCTTTCGACCGGCCTGCATCCAGCAACAAAAGTACAAAATTGCCTTCTTACCGAGAGCCACTGTTATCGCTCTTGCACTGTATGTGCTCCTTTCTAACAACCGCATCTCGGTGTCTCCAGTAGACACAGTGACAGTGACATGCTTCTCGCACTCCAACTGACTAGTACCATAGAATGGAAAGATGTAAACTCCTGCCTCTTTGAGCTTCTTGTGATTCCTTTTCCTTTGAAGTTGCAAACATTGTTAGTATCTCTACATTTCGGAAATCTTAGGTGCAGTACGACATATCTCACATTGTGATGTTATTGGGGCTAGCCCCACTTTAGCCCTTTGTTTTTGTTTCCATGTACGACTTGATGGGGTCTTCCCATACTCTTTGCTATATTACTTGGTTCTTCTCGTTATCATCTCTACTCATCGTTGACTTTAGTATTGACTGACTCTCATCGATGTAGAGACGTACTAGAGGTACGGCATACGATGCCAAGGGGTGTCAGGTAGTTTGGAAGGTATAGAATACTGAAAAAACATTTAGATTTGTGCGCATGATTGAATTGTCCATCCTGAGTTCCTCGGTGATAACATTTTATGTGTGTGTATATCTCATAGACTTTATGTCTCTAGATTTGATGACTTGAAATGTGTTCCCTTGTGTCCAAGATATTTGTATTTTGCAGTCTCATGACAAAGAAGGTCCAACTAACGCAACACTCAACTGGCTGACGTTGTCAGAATGTCAAGATTCTCAAAGGTTTCTCATTTGATTATACTCATGTAACTATTCTAAAAACTTGTTTGAAAACTTGATTCAGTTTAAGTTGATAATTTGGATATTTCAATGTTAACAAACATAGAAAATCATTTACCTTTGAAGATGAACTATTCTAAAAACTTGTTTGAAAACTTGATTCAGTTTAAGTTGATATTTTGGATATTTCAATGTTAACAAACATAGAAAATCATTTACCTTTGAAGATGAACGACAATTTTAAGAGAAAATCATGCATCAGTGAATACAACTAGCAGGATATAAATCTGGATAAATAAGATATAATGTTCTGTCATCTGGAATCTATTGCATCATTATTTGGATGTTTGTAATAGCGGAACAAGTTTAAGATGCGATGTGGAGTTTAATGTATATCATAAACAAAATGAATCAATAAAATATCGTTCCAGCATACTTAGTGCAAATTAAAATATTTTATTCTGCGCATTATATATGAGGTATAATGAATAATTTAAATTTTTCTTGACTTTTGATATTGGCGATTTAGCATGTGATGTTTCACATATACACATTTGACATGAATTGACTTGTGATAAAAAATTCCTCCAACAAATAAAATACTTAACTAGATCGAGACTATCATTAGAGTAGATTATGTATGTTATTAGAGTAATTTTTTATCACAAAATTTGATTTGACCATCATGACAATAAACATTCAATGTCAAGATCTTTAGTGGTAGAGGAGATAACTGCATGTAGTATTCACCTTGATGGATCTTTAGATGGTTACAAATAATGTCTTGTCCTTTAAAAGTTGAGATAATTATAAGATCTCCTAAGAAACTGATTGCATGGTATGTGAAAGTGATTGATAAAAGAATTTTGAAACTTACTTAAAATACTCTTACAGAAAGGGACTTTATTTTGATAAGAAGAAATAAAGTAAAAGTGTAAGTTTTGTTCAATGATTGCAGAACGAGCTTGTATCAATGAATTGTTTGAGAGTTTTTGCGGCATGAAATGCTTGAAAAAGTTGATTTTTGTCTAGCATGTAGTACAAAAATAGATAATTATTTTGGTTACATAGTTCATATAAGGTTTGTTCTTGCCTTTTAAGTCAAATACTTTAGGGATATTTACACAAGATCATGAGGATTTAAATCAATGTTAAACTCATGCAAAAATTTCTAACGATCATTATCTTAGGATTTTTAATATCAAATGGATATATTTTTAAGTGATAAAATCTTAGTTCAGAGAAAAATTCTTTGAAGATTGTTCTCATATGCATTTGATATTGTGTCATATTCCATAATAAATATGCTTGAAAAAATATTCATATGATGAGCTGAAAGAGGCAAAAGAAATGATTGGATGCAATTTAAATTCAAGACTAACTTCAAGCCCAAATAATGACAAAGTTTCCAATAAATAAAAAATGTTCTAAGAAATTTTTATCAAAAATCTAGTTGTTGATTTGAAATTCGAACAAGTAATATGTTTTTATACTTGATTGCTTATCAATATGTGTTTTGATTATTGTTATATGCAATAAAAATTTCTTCATTTTGCATTATTTGAATAATACATCCACTTATGTAGATTAAATAATAATGTTTCAATAAGACCAACCATGTGTCATATCTTTTCAATTGCAACTGATTGAAACTTGATTATAGAATTCTACTGACATTTTGTAGATGTATGAACACACAAACATCTCTTCATATCAAGCAATCAATTTTTTTAGCAACATACCAAAAATTACTTGCTTCAATGCAAGTAATCAAAGTGTCTAGCTACACAACAAAAATTACTTGCACAACTATGTGAACAAGATGAGAATATAAATTTTTTTAACTATATAACAATTGACCAATTAAAAAAATATCACTTTGATTAATTATGCAATTCAAACAAATGTGTCAACTAACTGTGCAATTATAAACAATGAAAAAAAAACTTAATCTCTTCAATTGGATGGGCATAACGATGCCATTCACAATGTTATATCATTGCTCGAGAGTGTGGTCATGCGGTATGGAGAGAGCAATAGTACACTCTTAAATCTCATAGGACTGTACGACTGTAGGTGATGACCTCTACATGTCTAGGAAGTACCAAGTTACGATGACTAACATTATGGTTATTGATCCAACTCAACACATCATTTCCTCATATATCATGTTGGAGAAGATTAGCAAATCTATTAAGATCTACAAGTATCGTTCCACTTGCCTTATAGATACATGGAGTGCCTATTGAGAAAGATAGCTTTGATTGGGGATGGTTGTTTTAGGATTCTTGCTATCACCCGTACTGCATGTAGGAGACATCAGAGGTGCTGTTGGAAACGTAGTGATTTATCATGAGAGAGATTAGATATCTTCTTTTCTTTTGGCCCCCGGTTGTTTTTTTCTAGACTGCTTAGGTTTTTGTTTTGTACCTTATTCCATGTGGTTGCATCATGCCTTTTATTCCATGTATAGATGCATGTAGTGTATGGATGAGATATGAACAGCTTTGATAGAGATTGTGCTTGGTTTTATCATGATACATATATTGGTGCACATTTTTTGTTGTTTTATTGCATCCAATTGGAGGAGCGGTAGAGATTAATGTTTATGTTAAGATCTGCAAGTTTCGTTCCACTTGCCTTGTAGATGCATGGAGCGCCTAGACGAGATATGGATAGCTTTGTTAGAGAGTGTGCTTGACTTTATCATGAAAGACATATTGGTGCATATTTCTTGTTGTCTTATTGCATCCAATATTTTATATAAGGGATATGCATAGCATATTCAGCATACTTTAGCCTCTGCTATTGAGAGAGATAGCTTTGATTGGTGACACTTGTTTAAGACTTCTTGCTATCATGTAGGAGTCATATGAGGCACTGAAGGAGAGATTTAAGAGAGAGAGATTAGCTATCTCTTTTTCTTTTGGACCCCAGTTGATTTTTTCTAGACTGCCTTGGCTTTTGTTTTGTACCTCACTCCATGTGGTTGCATCATGACTTTTATTCCATGCATCTCTCTTCTAACTAAAAATAAGAACCATTACGTGAAACCAAAACCATTTATCCAACCATTGGTAGAGATATTTGCTGGCGGGTAATAATGTCAAAGAATGGGAAAGAGTATGGAATTAAAAGGAGATATACTGCAACTACAAGCATTGGCAAGAAATTGGCGGTTGGGCTGAAATCACTTGGACATCTAATGAAGAAATAATTCCTCAAGATACATTGCATGGTAACATAGCTTAATGAATCATCGAACCCGTATTTACTGAGGTGGAAAATAATTTACAAAAGAATATGGTTGTGTCTTTAGGGGGGAAATAAAGACATTTCTGGAAAAACATAAATAATCCATACGATATAATAGCAAAAGAGGAAACGCTAAATGAAGAAATCTGAACATGATACTGACGCCAGCCCTGAATCTTGACAATTTGCTATGCTACGGAAGAAAGGCTATTTGAGGAACAAGTGACGGTTTTGAAGATTTCGTCTGCAAAACCTGTCGTTGTTCAGATCGATAGGAGATGACGACTTTAACTCTGGTATATTTATTATAAACACTTTAATGAAAGAGTATAGATGGACGGAAAGAAGTCTTCAGTTGACGGTGGGGAGGAAGCAAACGAGGCCTCGACGGGAAGAAAGGGTTTAGTCGATAGGGGAGAAACTAAGACCTTGGGGAAGAGGAATCACTGTGAACATTGCAGACGACGAAAAGGTGGAGATTCGTGGAGAAAGAATGAGACTCGATTGAGAAGGATCGTGAAATATTACTCAGTTGCTTGCAATCCGAGAAAGGGTTTAGAACTGAGGAGTAAGGATTATGGCATATAGCAGACGATTGCTGCTCCTTCGAGTGCTGTTGAATCGGCAGATCGTGCGAGAGTCTGCTCAGAGTGGTGCTCTTTTGCCTGCATCTGCAGCTCTCCTGCATACTTTCGGTGGCGTTGGTGCGCCAGCTAAAAAGATCGCCCCTCCCAGGAGTCGTCTTACTTGGGTAATTGTGCAGTATTGCATCTGAACATTCACCCTTGATGTTTCTATGGTTCAGTTGTATTTTTTTCTGAGTTTTCAGTCTCACTGCTTTGGGACGAGATTTTGAAAATAAAACACATCATAGAATACCTGCTGGAGTGATATTACTCTTTTCTTTATTTCTGTTCAATTTTTAGACTCAGCGATAAACGCTTGTTTCTCAGTGTCAAAGGTACTCTTTGCGGTGAATTTCTGACTTGAGTTTAATTATCAGAGACGTCTCTTGACGGGAACCGTGTTGGGTTCTGTCATTGCAAGTGGAGCATATGTTGGGACCAGGGACGAGGCAACCATCAGGTACCCATTTGATTCGCTGGTCTCCGCATACGTTCTGTCTAAAGAAATGTTGAAAATTTGATGTCCTAGTGGAATGTAGGTTGTTGGCTTTTGCTGACAATTCCGATGGGGAAGGATGCTAGCTGACTTGCTTCTTTGATCCCAGTGGATGGGCGTTCGAGGGTTCAAAGTTAGCAAATCCACTTTTCAGATTGTTTGATCCTGAAGATGCCCACCGGCTAGCTATCTGGGCTGCGTCTCAAGGTCTGGTGCCCAAGGAGAACAGACCTGATCCAGCTATCTTAGCAACAGAAGTGTGGGGGCGCAAGTTTTCGAACCCAATAGGCCTTGCTGCAGGTTTTGACAAGAATGCGGAGGCAGTGGAGGGGTTGCTTGGGATAGGATTTGGTTTTGTGGAGGTGGGGTCTGTCACACCCGTTCCTCAAGAGGGCAACCCAAAGCCTCGAGTTTTTAGATTGCACGAACATGGGTAAGCATGTATGTTACGGATTTTCTCAACCTTCCTTCACAGGAAATGGATTGATCATCATATCTTTATTTTTGCACTCTTTAGATCTCTTGCGGTAATGCTTAGTCAGGTGCGGAGATATTTACAGATGGCAATGAAAGCACTACTACCAAATCTGATTGCTGACTTGTGTTTGTCGTTCCGGTTTAGGGCTATTATCAATCGATACGGTTTCAATAGCGAGGGTATTATGGCAGTTGCCAAGCGTCTTGGTGCACAACATGGGAAAAGGAAATTAGCAGAAACAACCAAGCCCACAACATCGATGTATGCTGACGAAAAACAATTTGGTGGAAAAGCTGGACCCGGTATTTTGGGTGTCAATCTTGGAAAAAATAAAACAAGCACTGACGCTTCATCGGATTATGTACAAGGTGTACACACTTTATCTCAGTACGCAGATTACCTGGTATGATTTGCCTTACCACTCATGGTTCGTACTTGAGTGCTGTCAGCAGTTTACTACGAACACAAGGAGTATCCGCACCACGTTTTTCACCTTATTGCAGCAACTGGAATTAGTTCCAGAAGTCCTCCTAATTTCACGCATTCCAGTCACCCTGGATCTTACTTTTCAAGCTGAAAGTTTGAACTTTTAGTTCGTTACTGAGTATTAAGACGACACACATTCTCTTCAGGAAATTCCAGCAAAGCTCACTTACTCCCTTCTGACCCTTTTACAATGCGAAATTACTTATCTGCATTTGTCAAAGTCTTATTATTCATATAAATTCATCCATGTCAAGAAGATAGGTAGAGAGATGGGACTTCCGGAAATTTTCTTTCATAGTTATGACACTCAATAATTGAAGAAGGGAAAGGCAAGAGGTGTTCCATACCTGGATATTACATCAGAATTAGTGCGATAGCTACTGCTGCTATAGCATACTGCTTTGATCGCATCCTTTCTGTCAACTGTTTTTTTATGGATTTATCGTTTTCGTTTCCTGCAGGAGAGTAAGATCTGTTATTTGAATCGGTTGGTTGCCTGTAGGTCATAAATATCTCATCTCCCAATACCCCGGGCCTAAGGAAGCTTCAAGGGAGAAAGGAGCTCAAAGATCTTATAAAGAAGGTCTGCTGAAAACTCACTTGTAGCCGTTTAGCACATTCTTTTCCTTATATTCCATGAAACTACACTTTGATATCAAAGAGGTCAGACGCCGAAAGATGTGGCTGGAACAGTATATATCTATTTGCTTCTTTTTGGAGTTATTGAATGAAAACTTGAATATAACTTGATATAAACTTCTGAAGGTATTGTCAGCACGAGACGATATGCAGTGGGGAGAGGAGGGCCCACCACCTTTGTTAGTCAAGATTGCACCCGATTTGTCGAAGGAGGATCTTGCTGATATAGCGGCGGTAAAATTATGTACTTTGTCCTCTGTGTTTTGCCAGCTATGAGCATTGTCATCTTTGTGTAAATCAGGTCTGTGATACTCGCAGGCAGTAAAAAGTATACAGCTGGGAGTTAATGGAAAAGTTTCTTGAAACGTACTTGCATCCCTGTATGTAAATGAATTATATCATGCTAAAATGTTCACTTAAAACATCTCATGTATGTTCAAAGATACAGTTTCAAATATCTCCAAATATTGACACTTTTCTGGCGAATTGCAGGTTGTCCTCACGCTTAGGGTAGATGGACTGGTAAGAGTCATTCTACAATAGTACTCTAGAATGTGTCTCTGATCATATATATTTTTAGTGGAGGCATTGAAGCAGTTTGCAACATGGCTATTTAGCACTCAGGACTGGAATTATGTACAAAACAGATGCGATTCATTAAGAGATTCAAAACACGTAAGAATGTAAGATAGAAATGTACACCGAGGTGCACTGGTTGGGCAGAATCTCGAATTCTTTTGAGTGTTGGTGTAAATCACTATAATTTTCCTGGTTCAAGCAGGTTATATCTAACACAACTGTCTCAAGACCGGAGGAAGTTAGTAACCATATTCATGGCAAGGAAACTGGTGGGCTTAGTGGGAAGCCTTTGTTGACGATGTCAACAAACGTTTTACGGGACATGTTCCAGCTTACCAGGGTATGTGTCAACTGAAAAACTGATACACTAGTGGGCACTTTGGATGAGCAGTTCCTGTTTGCTTGTTTTATTATTGACATGTGAAAAGTATTCTTGTAATGTTGAAGTCCATGGTACTGACATCCAATTCATTTGCGGGTTGTTAAACAGGGTAAGGTTCCGTTGATCGGTGTGGGAGGAGTCAGCAGGTAATACTTGTATATACCAGTCCATTTTATGTTTGAAAAGCCCTGCCATACATTTTTCAATCAGTGCCAGTTCTTTTATGTTAAAAAATGACATATAAGAGCTTTGGGACTACCACTCATTACCTTCTAAACCTGGACCTGAATGAAAATACTGTTCTGTTGTTGGTTTGAACTATTATATTTGGATGTTCTTGCAGTGGAGAAGACGCATACTTGAAAATACGCGCGGGTGCATCTTTGGTTCAACTGTATTCCGCTTTCGCATATGAGGGTCCTGCATTTATTCCCAGGATAAAGGTCAGCCTGCCCGCTTTGTTTGGTAGTTATTATAACGTCACAGGAGTATCACAACCCAGTCTTCATTTCTGCTTCTTGGAAATGAAGTGGTTATTGCACTTGTTTTTAAAATAGAAATATAATCAGGTTTGTCAACTTGACGTGGGGTGGTTGTTTAATTGCCGGATCTATATTCTAGTTCCTCTGGCATTTTATGCCCCTGTGGTTTATCATGTAATATGTTTATCTCTTTCATCTTGTGCGGTCTGTTTTTGGAGCAGGCTGAGTTGGCGGCATGTCTTGAGGCCGATGGCTACAAGTCGGTTTCAGAGGCTGTAGGGGCAGATTTCCGATAGCTAGAAAGGGATGTAGATCAAAAGATAAATTGAAAGAGAGTGCACGGAAATTTCATTGTGTATTGTGAGGGTTGGCTGGTCACTTGGGCATGTTCTGCTTTAAAACGATACGAAGAGTGGTTAAGAAGCAGAAGAGAAAGGCTTCAAGTTGGACAAGCTCTTCTCGTAGCTGGCATTGTTGAAATACTGCGGTTTCTGGAGCTGCTTGGAGTTTCAAGAGGAGCACTAAATATGCAGCACTGGTGCAGTAATTATGAGCTGCACCAGCCAATTTTGCAACTTGCATGGGCAGAAACGGCAAAATGCCCCGTTGAACTTCTGGGATTATTCCCCCTTGAAAGAAGGAATTTTGAGAATTGGATTATAAGTGAAGGGTTAGTAAGAGGCCAGGAACAGTTCCAGTTTTCATGAAAGAAAAGCTGGGCATTTTCCTCGCTCTCAGTACTCTATGGCACTATTTGTTAAGATGTTTACTTATGGTGGAGAATCCTCCATCGGTTGTCATCTTTTAACCGCTTGATTTTACGTACTGTGGTGCTAATTTATTTTGGAATTATGTAGAAGTTTTGATGCTGAGAAATCATTTGAGTTTACACAAAGACTCACACGATTATGACACTTACTGTGGAGCTTGGATATTGATTGTCGACATTAACTGTCATCTACAGGCATTTTCCTGTGTGTCAGTACCCAAAGCATTCTTTAGCTTGCTTATGTTGGAGAATCCTCCTTTTCTCGGCTGTGACGAATTTTAATCATCAGACAGTTTGTGCTTTGTTTTTGGGAACTATCTTGGGAATCATTTGAAGTAATCTGGAAAATACTGAATGACCCTGATACATCTGTGGTGCTTGGCCACTTACTGGTGGTGAATGTTGACATCCACTTAAAAATATTTACAGTGCAGGTGACTTTCATCTTGAACTCTTTCCTTCACTTGTCACTCACTTCTGTCTTGGTGAACTTGATATTATGTTCGGATGGCCAGTCTGGATAGATATAACTAAGTAGAGTCCACGTCACAACGTTTCACTACTCGAGGAGACCGTATTAAGAAATGCCTAGCACATGGTGTGTAGGGCAGTTTGGTTTGAGCATTCATTCAGCATGATATTTCGATGGGCATATGAAAGTTTTTCCTCCCTGATAGTCATCAGCACATCTACCGTCGGTACATGTTGGTTGGAATGCCGTTTACCGTCCCGGAATCCAGTGTAGAAACCTTTTGCTCTTTGGTATCCACTTTTAACGCAGCGGAGACCACGTGACAGGGAATTCGGCGCTCCCCATCCAAATATTGTTAATGGTCACTGGAGGACTTCCTTGCGTCGGACTGGTTCCTCCATACGGCACACGCACTTTCTCTCACCAGTCATTAAGACAGTAGGTCTCCTTGCCGCATTCCTCCGTTCTGCTGCTCCTTGACTTCTTCTACTTAATCATTTATTTGTCGTTCATTACCTGATGTTCTATATTTTTCTTATTGTTGCACCTTTGAGACGTAACACCTAGATTCGAGTTGCTTCAGTCTCTTCGATGCGAAGCCCCATAGACTTATCATATACTATCTTATGGGTATGTATTGTTGGTTTCTGGAAATGTTATGAAGGTGACGGAAGCCGATTATCAGGAAGCATCATTTAGCTGATAGTGTTGTGTAGGAAGTTGGGTTAATTTTCATGGCTAATAACAGTCATATTGAGATGTCTTTAATATTTATCCTATATCTCGCCAAGGTTTAAGGAGATATGATTACCTACATAACTTTACCTCATGTGAGAAAACCGACATGTATGTATTAGTCAAAGTAACCCAAAACATGTTTTAGATTGAATTCATTTATAAGCTCAAGTAACATTGATACAAACATATTACACTTTCTCCAGATAAAAAAAAAGAAGAAGGAATTATGAAGGTTAACATTTACATAATGTAAGTAACTTGAATAAGAAATCTTACGCAAAAATTATATGTTGTATGCATCATCATTTGTGTGCCCCAAGTACAAACCAACGTATCGTGCAGAGGGTTCTACATCTATCTATCTATAATTTACATGTGTGTAAATATGTTTAAATATGTGATAACTATTGAGATTGTATAATAGCGACTAGACATATACTTCCAAGGTATAATCCTATATGAAAAGGTTTACACACTTGTTAGATCAACAACTAAAATAATTTAAAATATAAATCAAATAAATACAGTCTTCATGCATTATGCATATAAAGCAAAAGTATTTATGTGTCTAATTATGATTCATAATTTTTCAATAAATATACTTTAGATAAATTATCTAGATCCAACACTTGAATGCATGAGTCTCTACATTAAACTCTATCTTCCTAGAATGTTTCACCTCCTTCATCTCTTCCTGCTGCCACTACCTTTTTTTTTTCCTTCACATCTCTAGAACCAATCATGACAGCTCCAATATATTAAACAGAAATGGAAAACGTCCGATTCCGAACGTGAGAACCATCCAAGAAGATGAGAGTGGTTTGATTGATTATGAATTGGAAGTGATTATTTCACAATATGTGTTCCCAACTTTGTTATTATGAAAATAAAATGAAGTGGCATGCGATCTATTCTAATTATATGGTAAAAATTCAGCATAAATGTTTTACAATTTGAATACAAATATTGACATGCCTTTAATAAAAACCAGAACTTTGTGAAATGTATTTTGTAACTACCTGAGACACTTTCACATGTATAATAAGGTATCAGAAATTGTGTATATACTTTTACACATGAATATGTACATGTGTAAATGATGATATGAATGTATTGATTTGTGTAAAGTATATTTTTACTCCATTTTTCACTTAATATAATGCGTATGATAGTGTATTTGTAATTTACAATATTTTTAACTATTTATTCAAATATTTTCCAGACAAATTGCCTCCACAAAATCACTACATTCTTTTCTAAATCCCTCACTCTTTCATGTTCTTCACATAATTTCATTTTGTATTTTATTGTTATCTTGAAATGTTAATATTTTTTGGGTTATGTAAGTATAATATATTTTATTTTATTTTTTAAATTATTCAAACCATACATATTTTTTCTGATCAATATGAAAATTTTACTTGAATAAATGAAATATTCACAAAATATATTTTTCTCAACTTAATTATCTAATCATCATATAATATAAAAAATGGATATACTAATATATTTATTTCTCTAAAATATACATGATTCTATAGTTTTAAAATTATATTTTTTTTAATAAAATAAAATTAATAAATCTGTAGAACTTTCAATTAGATAAAATTATTTAAAATTTAAATGAATAGAAAAATTAAATATCTTTTATTGCAAAAAATAAAAATTTTGTAATATTTACATCCCATTGAAAGCATGAATTTAAATGTTATTTCTAAATTTATATTTATAAATAATCTCAAGGATTTAAATATTCTAAAACTCTTATTATTAAATTGAAAATTTTATTTAATATAAATTTATTCGATTTTTTGGATTTACACATGGAAACAAAATTTATTTCATCCATAAAATAATTCAAATATTTTTTCGAGAAAAAGATTTCATTAATTTAATATAAAATTGAAATACATATTAACTTATTTTAAAATTATAAAATATATTTTGAAAATTATATAATACATTAATTTTATGATATTTTTATTATTGAATATATATATATATATATATATATGTCAAAAATTAGCTGAGAAAAAATAAATTTTGGGAAAAAAATTCACATGTTTTTGAATATATATGTGAAAATTGAAATAAAAATATGTTGTGCACATACAAATTGCATCACAACATACATTGATATCACATCAAATATCACAATACATAGATCGTCATACACAAGCACAAGTTTACTCCAATAATCTTTTCTACTCTCAAAATATCCACAAGGACACTCTGTTCATAACCATAGCATAAAAGAGAGATTACAGTTGAGCCAAAACCATTTTGAGCTTCAAAGACTTTAGATTCCCGCACTAGCTACTATCCACCATAGCCACACTCTCAACTGATAGATCTAGTGCAAATGGCGGTAATTGCACTATCGTCTATAAATGATGTATCT
Organism: Marchantia paleacea; assembly: GCA_014180765.2. Lineage (NCBI taxonomy): Eukaryota > Viridiplantae > Streptophyta > Marchantiopsida > Marchantiales > Marchantiaceae > Marchantia > Marchantia paleacea. Next base: position 327,962 of record MUAA02000117.1, read on the forward strand.
ACTTTCTCATGTACGAACTTGCCCAATTAAGGATGCCGTTACATAAGTCGTGATAGCTATCATGCACATATTTATCGCATCACAAAATACATTGTTGTCACATCAAATATCACAATACATAGATCGTCATAATTATCCCCCTAATTGACGGTTAGGTACCTCTAACACCATGTGGCCATCTAGTTCATTAACATAATATACCCTTCGTGGGGATAAGATTAGAAGGTCGGGTGCTACAATACTTTATTGTGAATCGTCGGTCTGTAATCCATACCATGTAACGATCAAAATATCTCCACAGTGCACTCGATATCACATTGGGAGGTGTCAAATATGACATATGCCATCCTCTCAAACAAGAATCAGAAATCAATATGTTGGTTGTTCCACTAACTCATCCACATAACATACATGTCAAGCCTATGGGCACAAATGCCATGCTTGGATCCATGATACCATCAATGTTTGAAAGATGACATGGTGCACAATTACGCACATAATCTGTCGTGCACATACATATCTCATCACAACATACATCGCTGTCACATCAGACATCACAACACATAGATCGTCATACACTAACATAAGTGTACCACAATAATCTTTTCTACTCTCAAAACGTCCACAAGGACACTCGCTCATAACCATAGCATAGCATAGAGATTACAGTCAAGCCAAACCCACTTTGTGCTTCAAAGACTCGAGGTTCCCGCACTAGCTACTATCCACCATAGCCACACTCTCAAAGGCTCAACTTGGCGGCCTCCAAGGAGCCCTAATTCGAACTCTACCCCTTGAGCCCTAGGACCCCTAACGGCGCTGTCGGCCCTAACGGCAGTCCCAATACGAACGGCGTTAAGCGCACAACCGGCTCTAACATCGTATGCGCTCCTCCCGCAAGCGGCGCAACTACCTAACTAGAGATGCCACTACATAAGTCGTGACAGTTGTCGTGCACATACATATCGCATCACAACATACATTGATGTCACATCAAACATCACAACACATAGATCGTCATACATCAACATAAGTGTACCACAATCGTCTCCCTAACTGGCGGTTAGGTCCCTCTAACACCAGGTAGCCATCTAGTCCATAACATGATATGCCCTTCGTGGGGCTAAGATCAGGAGGCCGGGTGCTACAATGCCCCATCGTTAGTCGGCTATCTGCAATCCATATCATATAACGGTCGTCACACGCTTGCACGCTAAACGCATCGAGGACATCTCCACCGCCCACTAGGCACCGCATTGAGAGGAGGTGTCAAACATGACATATGCCATCCTCTCGAACAAGAATCACAAATCAACATCTTGGGCTGCTCCACCAGGTGATCCACATAACATACATCTCAAACTCCGCAAGTACAAACCGCCGGGCTTGGATCCATAGTACCATCAATGTTTGGAAGGTGACATGGCACACAATTACGCACATGATCCTTCCAAATCACACCATCACGACCCTCCAATACCAAAACTCCGGGAAGGTAAAACCTCACGTACTTTCATAGAATCATGCGACTAGCCGTAACATCCAATGTGGTCGGTGCACTTTCTGGCCGCAAGTAAACGTAATCACCAACATGAAATCTGCGCGAATTGAAGGTCGATATCCACCTCCTCGGATGGTAGCATAACATAAAGTATCTCTATCTTTTGAGCAATAGCCAGGTTCTCAAATGCCATGGGCATGACTCTCACGGAAGAGTTACGCCCTTTGAGAACACACCCTAACCCAAACATCGGGGTTATCTAAGTCCAAGACTTCACCGACTCTCTGAGATAGTTTGCAGGTAAGTCCGGATCTCTACCATATAATAAAAAAGTACGGTGAGAATGACGCTAGAGATGCTTGTCGGCTAAATCGATAACCCATGGCCAACCATGGTAGCTGGATGTCCCAGTCTCCCAAATGACCTTTCTCCAAGCCAAACTTTCGTAGTCCTCTCTTCACCGTATGAACAACTCTCTCTGCTAGACCATCAGCCTCAGGATGATCTCTTGAGGTGGTACGATGATCAATCAACGTTCGATCACACGAAGCCTGAAACTCACCCAAAAACTCAGTACCCTGATCAGTCAACACTTCTACTGGTGCACCAAATTGGCTAAGTACTACAGCTAAGAACGCATAAGCTGTTCCCTCACTTGACTTGTCAGGCAAAGCCACCAACTCAATCCACTTGGAAAAATGTTCCACCATGACCAACACATATCGATGATGTCGTATAGTCAATGGCAAAGGTCCTGCAAAATCCAAGCTCCAACGATAACCAAGTCCCATAATCGGTAGAGGATGTAGTTGTGGTGTAGGGGCATTGAATGATGCTCGAACACGATCACATACCATACATCTCGCCACAAACTGCTGCACCTTAGTTTGCATACCTCTCCACCAATAGTGACTTTGAAGTAAGCTATATGTCCGCTTTACTCCAAAATGACCTAACTCCTCATGAGCATGTCTGACCAACTGTGCTCTCTGAGATGGAAGTGGCATAACACGAACGTTGCCATCTTCCCATACTCGAAGAAGGTGTCTACCTTCCCACCTGAACTATCGAGCTCTCTATAAAACTCGATCCCGCTCCTTTGCACTCAAGGTGCCCAACAAAGCACCAATACGAAGATACTCCAACACCAGCATGTCATCATGGATGTCTCGGTTTACGATCAAACCGTCATGAGTCTCAGCGTCCAAGACTAATATATCTACTCTTTGACCCAAGAGAGATATCATATAGCTCTCAAGCACCAACATACTCAAAAAGGCAGATGCATGCCAACCCGGTACCATCTCCTCATTAGTATCACCGTGTCATCGAGCCCCGGTTTTGTCAACTTGACTTGTACATGGGTTTCGACTTAACCCATCCGCATCACGGTTCACCACTCCAGGTCTATGAATAACCGTGAAATCATACTCTTGTAGGATAAGAGCCCATTGTGCAAGCTTTCTTGTAAGCTTGTCTGATTCCATCAACCATTTCAATGGTTGATGATCAGTGATGAGAGTGAAGGAGTTTCCAAACAAATAACATCTGAAATGTGCCATCGCCCAAACAGCTGCCAAACATTCTCCTTCATAAGAACTATACTTTGCCTCCGTTGCATTGTTGGAATGACTTGCATAAGCCACTACAAACTCCTTCCCCTCATCATCATGTTGGGTAAGCATTGCTCCCAAACCCAACATACTCCAATCAGTATGTACTTGAAACGGACGACCTCTCACAGGTCTCCTCAAAATAGGGGCAGATGTCTACCTTCCCTTGAGCTCAACAAAAGCTCTCTCCTGTTCATCTCCCCAACTCCACTCTTGATCTAGCTTTGTCAGCTTTGTCAAGGCTTTGGCAATAGTGCTAAATCCTCACACATATCGACGATAGAAGTTTGCAAGTCCAAGGAAAGCTCGAACCCTACTCACATCTCAGGGTTGTGGAATACGCAAGATTGCCTCCACCTTGGTTTCTTTGAACTCCCAATCCTCCCTGGGTATATGGTATGACCCAAGTACTCTACCTTCTCCTAAAAGAACTTACACTTTCCAGGATGCAACTTGAGGCCATGAGCAATCAGTCGCACAAATACCTCATGCAAATGTATCTCATGCTCCCTCACTGTAGCACTATACACTAGAATATCATCAATGTAGGCTCTGGCACAATCAAGTCCGGCTAGGATCCTATCCATCACTCTTTGGAACTCAGCAGGTGCATTCTTTAACCCAAATGGTAAGAACTTCCACCGATACAATACATCCTTGTCATGCAAATCAATTGCCCAAAAGGCTGTCTTGGCCTTATCCTCATCTCGAATCCGCAATCGATGATATCCCGCTTTAAATAAATCCAATGTACTGAAAACCTTTGCATGCCCAACTGCATCAAGAATCTCCTTAGATGTAGGCATAGCATATCGATCAGATTTTGTCTGTCAATTGATAGATCGGTAGTCACCACACATGCGTCTATATGTATAATTGCCATGTTTATCCTTCTTGACTGACATCACCACAGCAGAGGCATACTCTCCATATGATATCTCCACTAATCTAGCCTCAAGAAGGTCTTGACACCTACTTTGGATCAGATCTCTCTCCATATCACTATATCGATAGGGACGACGGAAGACTGATGCATCTGTTGTCAAGTCAATCCGTATGCCAGGTCCCTTCAAACAGCCTAAATCCTTCATCTTTTGAAGGCAAAACAGTTCTGAAACTCCTCAAAAACCTCCACACCCCTACGCCTTTTCTTCTCTGTCATTTTGAGACCAATCTCAATATCCCAAATCTCCTCTCCATCGACACTAGAGATAGAAGACGCAGTATATGGTTGCTAAATGACAACCTCTTGAGCAGAGAGCTTTTTCTACTCTCTCATACCGGGCTCCACTATCTCGGTGTGAACAACTCCCCTTCTTTGTAGTTGTAATCTCTTGTGTTGTATCACAAAGGTCAAAAGTGGTAACCACCGCTTGCTCCACATAAAAAACTCCAACGATACTCGAAGAAGACCCTACCTCTCCTTCTCTAACATCCCCATAAGACCAAGGATGAGATCTTGGGCACTTCGCCTGACTTTTGCCTCCACCGTCTCGGTAGGCAAAGAGCTTACTAATGGTCTTGCGGTCATAAATGTGGATCTCATGCGTCTCTGTCACCAATCCAAGGTTCACAATCCATGTCAAAAGCAGTTCAGATCCATAGCTCCGACCCAACACCGACGTCGTGAAGCCTCGACAATGTAGGTATTCTTTGTAGTACCGGTACAAAATCCCATAGCTCGATCTCTCTCTCTTTAGCGTTGAGTTCCACCAACCGCTGCAAGCGAGAATCCCATACAAGTCCAGTCCTCCCTCTCTATAAGCATGGGAAGTCTGGGTAACTCAACAACGTGGGTAATGCAGCTCTTGGGCGACCCACAAGGTTCATCACGCCATGGGTGACTGTCCGCATAGACCACTGCCTGGGAGTGTCTACCCATATCCAAAATACTCTCCACTGTGAGATGTGAGGGCCTCTCCACTCTGTCATATGCTCGCAATAAAACCTCCCTTGGAAGAAGGTTTGTCCACCATAGGCATTAATGCGGTGTGCACGAGATCCTACTCTCGATGCATCCAACAATACCATTTGGTCCAATCCATGACCGCACATGATGTGCACTCGTCATCACCCGTGCACGTGGATCACCCAACAAGGGAACATTCTCCAAAATATATGCCGGAGAATATGTTCTACCTTTGTATTTGGAGAGAACGTAACACACGTAACATCTCCCAAAACATCCCAGAACATGAATCACGTAACCCATGACCATTACCAAAGACGTGTGTGTCCCCCGACATGGCCATCGAGCAATAACCAAATGTATGGTGCCATGCCGAGCAAGGTCTTGCACCCCCAACAACAAAATATCGACGGCAAGGTCATTTGATATCCTTTGACCGCCAACACGGTAGAAATTGCGGGTATCTCCGCACCAAGCGTGCCACATGGCGTAATGAGACGCGCCTTGCAATCTCATCTCGCTCCACATACAAGTATCGATGTACTCGTATACAGGATTGCAAAAAACAAGAACCAAACTGTGCTAATCCCTCCCAAAGATCCGGCACACATATATCCTCCACGGATCTTGCCAAGCAATAGGCGTTGTATCTAAAGGGGATAACATAGTGGAAGTGGGAATAACTTCCTTTGTTTCCTCCCTCTCCGGAGCAAAAGACTCACTCCAAGCCTAATGTATGAGCTGATTAGCCATCTGTTGTAGCTGCATACATGAAGTACATAGTGTTCCATCCAATGTGGATGACACTACTCCACTAAGACTTGGCATGATAGTCACATCCTCTTGACCATGACTATCATGAGCATCCATGTTACCCTCCAACAAATCACTGGGCCAAGTAACACAAGTACTAAAGGTCGCAAAGACACGCCAAACCTCCACTTGGTAAAGGCCTAGAACCGGTGATGAATCGCACAGTGTCGATTCACTCACCGCCCTCGCCAGATTGCCAACCCGGGCGGATAAGAGGCTGTCTCATCCCAATAATCAATGCTAAACACCATCGGGTATAACTTCTTGCCGCACCCACCAATACATCATAGGACTCGCAAGTGTAACCCAAAGACGTGCTCGCGTTGTAGAGCTATTCGTGACATGATCCGGTTGTACTTGCATAGTCAACGCCTCGGGTGATGTATGGTGCCGGGCATCACTAGAACCTCCAAGAGATGTCTCGAATGCGGAATGGACATCTCTCCACATCGGTCTTTTGCAAACCAAGACCAAGCAAAGGCATCCTTACCCAACATAAGGGGTTGTGCACCGAGAATCCAACAACACGCGTTGAGGTCGATAAACCTTTCCGAAGGTCCGACCAAACAGAACACACCACTTCGTTATCCAACATCACCGCACTTGGTGACACCCGATACTGTTCGTATGCCGGCCTCGGCCGATAACTCCATCATTCGAGCGGCGGCTTGCCAAGTTCCACTAGTAGTTGTCCTGATCCCAGGATCAACACTACTAGTGCTCACACAACTAGAAGCAACCAACACATCCTCTTTGCTTTCGCAAAGTGTGGCTGCCAATCGTAGTATATGGGATGATGACACCCCCAACGCCAATAAATCCTTGGCTGAGAAAACAGGAGAATGAACAAGAGTCCTTGCCGCCCCCAACATTGCGATGGATGCTTCCTCAGACGATGTTGATGGCTGGTCCCTACTTGCTTCATCTCCAAGTACATCCACATTGGCTTGCACCCTCATCTCTCCAATAGGTGGTGTAGGAGCCATGGATGAGGTGTTCAATGCCTCAGACAATGTGAAAGACTGAGGAAGTCTAACTTGTCGGCTAGCCTCCCCTCTTTGTGGATCCAACTCCACAGATGCTCCTCTAGACTCAGTAGTATGTGTCGCACTACGAGTCACAGCAATTGCACATGGTTGTGCCGCTGCGCACATGTACTCCACAACATCTCCATCGTATGATGTAGAGGCACCAAACTCGAATCTGATCTTTGTTGGGCTATAGCCATACTTGCTATCTTTCTGCTCCAATCGCTCCAATCGAGATGCCATGTTCACCTTATGACTAGCCTCATGGGCTAACACTTGAGTAGGGGCTGGTCCTCTACCACCCCCCTGCCACCTTGAACTCCTCGTCCTCTTCCAAGAAGCGCCATGGCAACTCTTGTTGATCGTAATTCGGATGGAGATCAAAACATCGATCCATCATGTGACCATGCGTGACAATGCTCACATGATTTTACTCCAACAGATCCATCCTTCGACCTTGAAGTCAATCCTTCTTGTGATGAGGTCCACCACATGTCCAACATACCATCCCAACAACCGATTGTTGACCTGAAAAGGATGGTAATGGTCCGGATCTTCGCACCTTCAAAGACTTTGTCTAGATGGTCGAGACTGTCCCACATGTCTACCATAACCACTCCGGGTTTGTGTTGTAGACTGTTAACGTGAAGACGTTGATGAAGATGGTGAATCCTTGCTGAACCCAACAGTCACTACCCTCTCTTCTTGCATGTTGAGCTCAATACGCTCAACAAGACAAAACACAATGGCCAACGTAGGTGATGTCTCCTGTAGTAAGATAGCATCTCTCACTCTACGCCTCAACTCCCTATCCAATATCCCATACCAATATTGGACAGCTTGTGCCTCTGTCACCCCATGGGTAACACTGATCAACCAACGCATTTGGGTATACGCCTCTCGAAGACTCTCCCCAGTTTTCCGTTGAAACTCTTGCAAGCCTTGTAGCTTGTCAGTTCTCACCCCTTGGTAGTCTCTCCTCAACCGTGCAAAGAACTCCAGAATAGGGTTGAAGGTTGGAACCTTAGAACTCTTCCCAACTCTACTAGCTCCAACCGTATCATCAATGCCAGGTACAGAGGATGAACTCGCACCTCCAAACTCTTGTACTGTAAGTAATAGAGATGTAGTTTGGAGACCAGTTTTATCTCCAAAACTCTATCTCCTCAAGGTGTTCACGTCGAAACTCATGATAATCATCCATTGGCGGACCCTCCAAATGCTGGAATAATCCCTTCCAAGCCATAAACGGACTGAACAACGTAGAATACTTGTGTTGATGTATGACGATATATGTATTGTGATGTTTGATGTGACAGCGATGTATGTTGTGATGCGATATGTATGTGCACGACAAGATAGAGATCTTTTATTGATGAATAAAAGCTTCCTTGAAACAAGGCTCCAATCTTAAACAATGTTTCACTCTCCAAACAATGCTTCCCCAAAATCGGCTTGAGAGGTGCTTATCAACCTCTCTATGTATACCACTTAGAATTTTATCCTAGTAACTAAAAGTAACCATAATGTAACTTTTTTTTTATCAAGTTTAATAGTGGTAGACATCACAAACCCCACTAAAAAATGGTATATGGCAACATGCAATCAATTTACTTTGATCTTTTAGAAACCCAACTACCCTCCAATTAACTTTGGTATACCAAGTCAATCTCGTTTTTAGATTTAAGGGTCCTCATCAAGTCAAACCAATGAAAAACTAGTCCAAATCAAGGAAAGTCAAGATATCCATGTGATAGAATCTATTACTTTATTCCCACAAAACAAAAAAATAGTTGTTCTCATTTACTACATCAAGAGCTATCATATATTTTTCTCCAATTTAACCATAACTAGCTCAACATAGTCATGACTAAGATAAACTTAGTCACACTTTAGATATACTCATATTTTATCCTATATGTATAATCGAGGGTCTTATAGATCGAGTTTTACATAAAGCTTGATGATTTAGATGGGAAGGTAGACACCTTCTTGGTGTATGGGGAAATGGTAGCATTATTGGTGCTTTGCTCAACATAGAGATATTTGACATTACGCTATCATCCCAGGAGGTGGATATCTACCTTCAATTCATAAATTTCATTTTGATGATTATATTTACTTACAGTAGAGTGCATCGACTACATTGGAATTACGGTTGATTGCACAATTCTACGAGTGTGTGAGATTTTATCTTCTGAGTTTTAGAATAAGAGGTTTGTGATGGTGTTATTTGGAAGGATTTGTCACGACTTATGTAGTGGTATCTCTAGTTAGGTAGGTGCTTGGCGTTTGCGGGGAGCAGATCTGACAGATTAGAGCCGGTTGTGCAGTTAGCGCCGTTCGTACTGGGACTGCCGTTTGGGGTCCTAGGGCTCAAGGGGTAGAGTTCGAATTAGGGCTCCTTGGAGGCCAGTTTTTGAAGTTGAGCTTTTGAGAGTGTGGCTATGGTGGATAGTAGCTAGTGCGGGAACACGAGTCTTTGAAGCACAAAGTGGGTTTGGCTTAATAATCTCTCTTTTATGCTATGGTTATGAGCGGAGTGTCCTTGTGGACGTTTTGAGAGTAGAAAAGATTACTTCGAAAACTCAAATTGGATTCTGTGGTGAGAACTGGGAGTTCTTGGAGCACTGAAAGTGTTTTGGCGAATTTGCATCGATGGTAGCTTCGATCCGTTGGCTGTTGAGCATGCAGGGCGTTGCTAGAGTGCAGCCCGTGGTGGTGATATAGAAGTAGAGTCGATTTGAAGTGGATCTTATCAATTTTGAATTTCTGTATTTTTTGTTTTAGTGTAAATCCGAATCGGGAATTTTTGAGGGTGGAAGCGCTGCTGGAAATTGACTAAGTGGGTCGATGCTTATAGTTGTCTTGGAGCATTAATTTGAGATTGGCCGAAAAATATTTCGAACAGAAGTGCTAGAAGTCCAAGATTTGATTTTTTGAAGTTTTCGGGTCAAAAATAGGAGCAGCAGCCTATTAGATTATCATACAATGTCCATTTGATCTGAAATTTGGTGGAGTGATAGATTATGTAAAGTTTGTGGCAAAGACTAGAGATGTCAGACCCAAGGCTGGCGGTGTCAGAATTGCGAAATTTTGAGGTTTACGGGTCTGAAATCAAAGTTGAAGATTTTCAAAGTCCTGCAGAAGTTTCAAACGATGTCCGTTTGCAAAAAAAAGAATTGCGTTAGGTAGCAAATTGAAAAAGGATTGTTTAGGACAACACCTTATACAATTGGATTACCGGTCTCAGTTTATCGATCTGGAGAGCAGAAGACCTCTGAAATCGAGTTTTTGTGTTTTTAAATGCCCTTCTGAGGCTATGTGAGTCCGGGTTGGGTTGGTTTGACCCCTTTGATGGATGTTTTTGAGATGGAGTATTGTGCTTTATATTTCTTGTGATTAATATACCTCCATCTCTGCTTCTTGTTTGTGCACCATGTTTGTTTGTGTTGGTGCTTTGTTGTTTGGAGTGTTGGAGCTCCTGTGTGTTGCCGATAGTGAGGTTGGATTTGCGGACCAGTTAGACTATCCATGTTTCTCCCCAGTGAGACATGACTTGCGGACCTGTAGACTGGGTGAGTGCCTGTGGTGATGGCAGGTTTCAGGTTGCCCTTGTGTTAGCACATTGTGGTACCTCGGGTACCTTCATTGCGGTTTACGGTTACGATTCTTTGTTTCTGGTTCCGAGTTGGGGACCTGTTTTTGTACGGTTGTGGAGGTGATACATTGGTGTCATAGTGGAGTTCTCTGGAGGTTCCGGAGGAGAGACTGCTCGGGTTAGCATTGGGTGCACCAGTGGCGGAGTGCGGTACCAACCTTGGCCTTTGAGGTTCACGTGAAGATTCTGATTTGGTTTAGAGAGTGACGGAACTGAGCTTGGTGATATCTTGGAGTGTGTACCCACACCGTTGTTGTGGGACATGGACGATATCTATGGGGTCACCAAGGGTCCTAGACGATATTCGGGTCCTAGACAATCTTTTCTACTCTCAAAACGTCCACAAGGACACTCCGCTCATAACCATAGCATAAAAGAGAGTTTACAGTCAAGCCAAACCCACTTTGTGCTTCAAAGACTCAAGGTTCCCGCACATGTGTCTCTGCTCATCCAATCCAAGACTCACAACCCATGTCAAACAATTTAGGTCCATAATCTGATCCAACACCTAACATCGTGATGACTCTAATGATGTAGATACTATTGTATTACAAGTACAAAAGTCCATAGCTAGCTTCCTCTCTTCAGCGTTGGATTCCGTCAACCGCTACAAATAAGAATCCCATATAAGTCCATGTCCATAGGAAGCTGGATAACTAAGCAATCTCGGTAATGAAGCTCTTGGTTGTCTCATAAGGTTCACCATTGCCATGGGTGGCCTGTCAATATAGACCATTGTCTAAGAGTGTCTACCCACATCCAAAATCCTCTCTACTATAAATGTGAGGCCCCCCATCAAATGCTCGTAATAAAACCTCCCTGTCCATCACAGACGTGGACAATGTGCATGCGATCCTACTTTCGCTACATCCATCAATATTATTGGTCCAATCCATGTTTTTCCATGTTGGATGATCCACATGCAGGAGTCATCACTCGGGCACGTGGATCATCCAACAAGGGAACATTCCTCAAAATGTATGTTGATGAATAGATATGCTATGACGGGAGAGATCGTAACACACGTAACATCTCCCAAGGCATGCAAAATTTGAATCATGTAACCCATGATGTGTTAGGAGTTTACTCAAATTTTGAGTAATTCTAGTTAGTTTGACTATAGTTAGTTAGACTAGGGTTGGTACTACTATGTAAGAGGGCTGGTAAAAGCTCTCTGGGACACAATTAAGGTTATTCAATAAAGTGATTATGTGTTCCGTAGACGTAGCCTCATTGAGGTGAACCATGTATTTTCTTGTGTCGATTTCTCTCATGCTTGTGTGATTCATTATTTGCCGTTTTGGACCAACAATTGATATAAGAGCAAGAGATTTTAGAGTTTTAAGGTTCTAATCCTCCGGCCTAGTGCTCGTCGTCCACCATCGTCTCTCATACTCTGCTTGTTTGATTCGAAGGTTTGAGTTGGTTCTTGATTGCAAGGATTGGGGCCTACGCTCGGGAGAATGGGAGTCTCTCGTACTATGTTTGTTTGCTTCGAAGGTTTGAGTTGATTCTTGGCTGCAAGGATTGGGACATATGCTCAGGAGAGTGGAATTTGAAGTGATCAAGAGCATGTGCTGTAAGACCCATGGTTGTACATATAGGATAAAATGAAAGTATATCTAAATTGTGCCTAAGTTTATCTTAGTCATGACTATGTTTAGCTAGTTATGGTTAAGTTGGAGGAAAATATAGAGTAACTTTTGGTGTGGTAGATGAGAACTACTATTTTGTTGTTTAGTATGAGTCAAGGAATAGATTCCATCACATGGGTATCTTGACTTTCCTTGACTTGGACTAGTTTTCATTGGTTGGACTTTGGTGAAGACCCTTAAATCTAGGGGCGAGATTGACTTGGTACACTAGAAGTCAATTAGGGAGTAGTTGGGCTTCTAGAAGATCCAAGTGGACCAATTGCATGTTGCCATGTACCCTTTTCATTGGGGTTTGTGATCTCTACCTCGTTTAAACTTGGTAAGAGGAAGTTACATGGTGATTACTTGTAGTTACTAGGGTAAGATTCTAAGTAGTATAAATAGAGAGGTTGAGAAGCACCTCTCAAGTAGTTTTCAATGGAAGTTAGTTTTGGGAGGAGATAGTGTGGTGATCTTAGTTTTAGGGAGCTTGGTTCTTGGAGATGTCATGTTCGGAGTGGAACCTTGATTCAATGAAGACTTTGATTACCAAAGTATCCCTTTCCTTTTGAGTGATATCTTACTCTTGGTGATAATGTGCATAATAGAGCTTGGACTTTGAGAGTTTGTGTAAGAGTGAGCAATAGGATCATGGGCAAAGGGTGGGACTAAGTCCTTCTAGATTCATGATGAGCTTCCAAAAAGCCATCGGAGGTAAACCTGAGTGAGAGTCAGCCCGGAGGTCACAGTGCTGGTGATAGGACTTGAGACAATGATGTATTAATCTTGATTCAGAGATTTTATACTCATATGGGGAACAAAAACACTCGTGCTCATGGCTGAGAAGATGTGAAACATCGTAATAGTGATCAAGCAATTAATTATTCATGGCCATGTTAACTTAAAAGTATTTGCAGGTCGGCATTTCGAATCGCTTGAATGGTTATGAGCACACTCTTTGGATTCATGCGTTTCAACCTCACGATCAGCAAAGCAAGACGAGGGTTTCTTTGGATCGGGTTGGCTAGTCTCAGTTCGTCTTGATCTTGAGAGGGTAGCTTCACACATCTTAAGATCGCATGGATTTGATAACTAGTGATCAAGAATGGAGATATGAGGCCCGAGGATTGTAAAATCTGCTTTTTGTCTTGGAACATGGATGAGCGTTGTTGGAGGACAATTCCCAAATTAAAAACATCCTATTCAAATTCTTCTTGGGCTCATTTCAGTGTTTTAGACCTATTTATGATGTGTGAAGACGTGATGAAATCAAAGCTTTTTCCATCCTATTGTTGGAAGATCTTGGAACTGTCTTGTAGGAGCTTCTTAATAAACGGCGTTGAAGGGTCGTTATCTTCATTTTTTTCACAACAGACACCCTACGCACTGCGTTAGACGAGCGTGAGAAGCATTGGGAAACACTAGACCATAGAGACACCACTGCAGTTGACCTAAGAGATTGTTGCCGAGGATTAGGCGACAAGGAGGAGATATAGGATTTTAGTACGCAAGTTTGCACCATAATTTTTGCTCAGTTTAGTGCCAACCAGTGCAAATGTCTACACCTAGACTGCGTAGAAGACCTGCTTAATAGTGCTAGATTGCTCAATTTGACACTATTCAAATTGAGCAATCATCTAGTGTTGATTGTGGAATTCTTCAGCAGTAAGAAAAGACAAAATTTTGGTTTCCACTTGAGCTTTGGAGCCCCTTAACTCCTCGGAATTGTTTTGAGATGCGGGTAAAATCTGAGAGACTGGAGGAGATACATAATTTCACAACTTGCATTTCGCACATACGAACTTGGTGGGAGCTCTAGACTTGATAGTAGCTCTGTAATAGCACGGGTATGCATTACTAAGTCCGAATTCGTATAGATTGATTCGTTCCCAAGGGAATGAGGGATCAAATCACACTAGCAAAGAAGAGAAACATGCATTTAGACATCTTTACTACTCTGGACTGCAGAGTCCGAAGAGCTCTCACAATGAAGGTAATCGACACAGATCAATTCCTTCATAATCCCATCACAACATCACTCCCACAGACAACAGCAATGTGATTTCAATGAATGTTTTTACTTCGGGATGGGGATCTCTCTCATTACTAGTTTGTGTCGCGGTGAAACACTCTACAAAGTACTTCTGATGACTACAGATAGGTTCAACTCGTGGACGAATATCTGGGTAACTTCGCGGATACACGAAATAGCCAACACTGCGCCAGCCTGCAAAAACCAGCTCCTCGAATGCATTCCAATGAGCCCTAATTTGAACTCTACCCAGTTGAGGCTGATGACTACTAATGGAGTTGTTGGCCCTACCTTGACTACAATTTGCAGCCCAACAAAATGGACGCTTGCAAAGATAAAAGATCCCACCACTTTATTTCCTACGACTATTTATAATGAATTTCCTAATTGTTACTTCTAACTGCTACCTACACGGATCGAACTCTCCTAAGTCTACTATGCTGGTCTAAGCCGCTCGATGGTACCTCCACTGTCTGTGTGAATACGTCAATTTCTAACTGCATCTCTTGTACATCAGCAGCAATCTCCTGTCGATAAAGAGCCATTGCTTCCCGGAAATCTCGACCCAAGGCTCGATACATCTCCTTGCTCCGATCCTTTGAATCGCTGGGATTCTCCATCGATGTCACCAACTGCTCTAACCGCTGCGCCTCAACTCGATCACACCGTGTGAATAGATGTTATGCACATCTATTAGCAAGGTTCTCTTAGTTTGCCGGTGCTTCCATATCCACCTGAATCAAAAGCCGTTTCAGGTCTTGCACTGTCTCCCAAAGATGGGCATTCTCCTTCTCTACAAAGTGAATCTCCGTACCCCGAATACGACAAATCTCTTCGTAGGCCTTCTTCGCCTCCTGGACCTTCTCCTCCAGTTCGATCTTCTCCTCGGACAACTTATCCATATTCTTTGTCAACTCCCGAATAGTGACAGATTGATCCTCCTTCCCCAAAGCCAGCCGATTCATCATTTGGATCAAATCCATATCCTCGTTGGCTTGAGGGTCCCACCCTGGCATATACATCGACCCCATCTTGTTTAACTCCAATAGCATTGGGACCACCACAGCTTTCAACTTCTGGGATAGCTGCAACACCGAGGCCATAGGCTCATCGATCTCCTTCGATGCTTTCACCTTCGGTCGAAACGGCTTTGGAGGAGCTACTTTCTCCATCTTCTTCTTCCCTGCATCCTTCCTTACAGTCAAAGTGGTCAAAGGATTATCCTCCACTACTCTCTTCCTCTTCCTCGAGGTGCCGATCACTTCGAGATCCGAATCCGAATCAGGCTTACTCTACGTTGACTTCTCCAGTTCTTTTCGGCTTGGGAGGCGCACTCGTTCCTAAACTCAGTGTAGACCCGCTGCTTGCATCGTCAAGGTCTACACCCAAATCCAAGAGTCCGCTCTCCAGTCGATACAACTGCCTCTCCCTAGATCTCAACCACTCCATCTTTGCATACAGATGTACCAAGAAAGACGAGAGATAGACTACACTCTTATCGTCTTTTCTTTACTTGATCGCCATTGCTTGAACGTTCTTCGCGAAGATTTCTCTCCAGTTCATCCAAATAGTCCCATCGATGAACCCTTCCACAATTCTCACCTTGTGCATGCTGACATACCCTGTTCTCTTAGGTGAAAAAAGCTTATTCAAGATGAGAGCCACCTTCCTCCTGAAGACGTCCTTGATAAGGTTGAGCTTATAGCCGTTTGTCCCCTTCCTCTCTTGGGGATTAAACCACTTCCGCTTGTCACAAGTGAAAGCCGTGTGCATCGCCAAGCCCTCCCAATCAACGCCACCTTTGTCTTCCTCATGGTTGGTTGCGGTAAGTGCCTTCGCCCCTGACCTTGCATCCCACTTCTGAGGATGTGCTCTGCTTCCAATTGCTGTCGAGGCTTTCCCCCGTCGGACTTCATCGCACAGCTCTGGACATACATAATCCCATCGCCATGACAAAAACATGCCGCCTAAGTTCTTCAACCTCAGCAGCTCCGCCGGAGTCCAATCCGCCATCAGAATAAGTGGTCGAATTCTCCCCATGTCGCAAGCGCCGTCCGTTGGAACTCCCAATGGTCGGCGACGCTCGACATTGCAACTATCTTCTCCAGCTCCGGCCGCTCTGGTTCAGCAACTTCTTTTGGTTCTTGGCATCGATCTTCTCTCGATAATTCTTCAATCCGCCGTCCAAATACACGTTTAAATTCCCTCACAATTCACTCAAGTGAACTCTCTAATGGTATTCCTGTCTAACCAATATATATTCGGACGAATACCCTCATGAGAACCCAAATATAACTCTTTATTTACAAAAATCAAAAAAAATCCTAAAAATCTTGAGAACTATGCTCCTACATACGTCCGCCCCTAAATATGAGCGTCCCCGCGAATAACTTTAATCATAATATTTCTTCACTCTCCATCCATTCACTTAGGTAGCAAATACCGTGCCCTCTAAATCCAACAACTATAAAGAATCGTTATCAAAAACTTCGTTGACCACATACGGCCCCATCCAACAGAGATGCAACTTCCCCGAGAACTTCATGTACCGGCTGTCGTACAACAAGACCTTATCGCTAACTACCACCAAAGTTATGCAAAGTCCCGCGTCATACTTCTCTTTCCATTTAGCCTGAATCCGCTTTGTCAACTCCTCAGAGGCCTCGTGCTCTTCTTTCAGCTGTGGAAGTGTCAACAACCTATGCAGCTGGCTCTCCTCTTCTCCCAACCAATCCTTTATCAGGATATGGTACGAAGGTATCTCAAATTCCACCGGTGTGATGGGATGCATTCCATACGTTAAGTACAATGGCGTTTGCTTAGTCGTGATCTTCTCTATCGTCCGAAATGCCCACAACGTCACTGGCACTTTGGTGTTGTAATCATAAATATGACTAACCGTCACCTTGTTCAGAATCTTATACAACAACCCATTAGACTTCTCTGTAAGGCCATTTGCCTTCGGATTGTAAGGTGTAGTTTTACGATTCTTGATCTAAAAGTACATGGTAAATTCCTCAATTAAATTATTTAGGAAATGAGTTTCCCTATCACTAACAAGCTCTAAGGGACACCCATATCAACAAATGACTTGGCTAAAGAAAAACTCGGCCATTGTCTTCGCATCATCTCTTCGGGTTGCCACTACTTCAACCATCTTCGTAGCGTAGTCCGTCGCTATCATAATATACCGCTTCATGGTGTCTCGACTAGCTGGCAAAATTGGCCCCATAAAATCTATCCCCCACTTTTCAAAAGGTGCTAGTGGCAGAATAGGTTTTAACGGCCATCGAGTGGTTGGTGTCGGTCTCCCCGTCTGTTGGCACGCATCGCACTTCTGGATAAACTGATGCACGTACTTGTACATGGTCGGCCACCAGTATCCCGTTATGAGAATCTTCTTCACCGTATTCCATAGAGCATAATGGCCTCCATCCGCTTCTTCATGCATGACTCTAATCACTCTTTGGACTTCATACGGTTCCAAACATCTCCGAAGTACCTCGTTTGCCCCCATTCTGAACAATATCCCTTTCTCCGGGCGACAATGGCAATTTTTATGGACGAATACCGTCCTTTGCTCAGGTGTCAGGCCCTCCGGCATTTCTAAGGAACACAAGTAATGATATAGATCGTAGTATTGCGTCTCCTTGTACTCTGCGAGCTGGAACAACTGTTCATCTGGAAAGTCGTTAGCTATAGTGTTGCTTGGAATATGTGTCTCCAATCTAGACAAGAAATCCGCATTCGTATGGTGAATACCCTTCTTCGTCTGTACTGTGAATACGAATTCCTGCAGTAACAACATCCATCGTGCAATCCGTCCTGACAAATCCACTTTCTGGACTAAATACTTAAGAGGGTAATGGTCTACATGGAGTGTGAATTCGTACCCAAGAAGATAATGCATGAACTTCCTAACATAATATACCATCCCAAGAGCTTCTTTCTCGGTGGTGGAATAATTGCACTCAGTTGCTATGAGCATGCGGCTTGTAAAATAAATGGATTTAGGGTTTAGGCTTCCCTTGCGCATCACGTTGTCCTAAAACTACTCCTATAGCTATGGAGGACATATCTACATCTACATGGAAAGGCTTCTCCCAATCCAGTGGAACTAATGTTGGCATCTGCACCAATTCTTGCTTCATACTCTCAAATGTCTGCTGGTGCAGCGTCAACCACTCATACTCTGTCTCCTTCTTCAGTAAAAGCGATGGCGGTCTTTGCGATAGTCGCATAAGCCTTGACATACCGCCGGTAGTATCCTGTATGTCCTAAGAACGCCCGAAGTTCCCGAATGTTGTGCGGTGGTTCTAGTGCAACAATGATGCGGACCTTGTCCACGTCTACCTCAATACCACGCGCCGAAACTCAGTGTCCTAGTAGAATATCCTCCACCATCATGAAGTAGCACTTCTCCGGATGCAAAGCCAGTTGGCTCTCCCTACACTTCTGGAAAGTTTGCTCCAAATGCTGCAAGTGCTCTGCTCGAGACCCAAATACACAGAAGTCGTCTATGAAGATCTCCAAGAACTTCTTCAGATAATCCTGAAAGATATTCGTCATCATCCTCTGAAAGGTAGCGGGTGCATTACACACTCCGAATGACATTTTGTGACACGCATAAGTGCCCCAGTCTATTGTGAAGGTGGTCTTATCCTTATCCTCTTCATGTATCGATACATGGTTATACCCTGAGAACCCATCTAAGAAGCTGTAGCATTCATGACCGGTTACATGATCCAAGATTGCATCGGTAAATGACAAAGGATGATGATCTTTCTTGGTAGCCGCATTCAACTTCCTAAAGTCTTGACATACTCTTATCTTTTCTGAGTTCTTTTTAGGTACAATGACAATTGGGGCAACCCATTCACTACTTAACACGGAGTAAATAATGCATGCTTGCAGGTATTTATCAATTTCCTCTTTTACCAACAAGGAGTATTTCGGATTTAACCGGTATTGTCTTTGCCTTACTGGTATTGCCCCCTCTATGAGGTCTATTCAGTGCTCGTCCCACTGGCGGGGTATGCCTTTCATATCCGCAATCTTCCAAGCTAAGATATCTTCATAGGCCGTGAGGACCTGCAACAATCGTGTCAAGGTGGAATCTCCCAGGGACTTGCCTACTCTGAGAATACAATCAAGCTTAATGCTAATCTCCTTGTATGCACTAGGTTCCACCACTCCGTCTGTGTGGCTGGCTTCACTTCGGCCCACACTGATCTGTAATTGTTATTGCTCCTCCTCAGATGGATCTTTCTCCACCTCGTAGCACTCCAAGTATCGGACGTCCACCAGGGCAGTGGATTCAGAATCATCTTTGGAGTCCGACCCACTAAGGTAAGTAACTCCCGAGTTTGAGGACGTCTCCCCTTGGTACTTCGGGTTGTCCTAGGAATTAGTGACCTTCCGATCACTAGTGTCATTGGGATCAAAGAACGTGAGGTTCCGCTTCTGACAGTTGGTGGTGACCTTCGCCCCGTACAGCCAGGGTCTACCCAACATGACCTTGTCCGTTGTCCTCTTGTGGCTTGAGGACAATGTATGTCAGTAGGAATGACGCTCCTCCTATTCGGGTAAGAACTCCCCGAAGGATCCCCACCGGCCTCGTTCTGGATTGGTCGGCCAATCTCAGTATTCGAGGTGTGGCCTCGTACTTGTGTACCCCATGCCATGGGCAGTATCTTCCACCATTATGTTTACACATGAGCCAGAATCTATCTTCACTTTCTATAATATACATCCGGCGATCTCTATTTCGATCTCCGGAGCTCCCAAGTCTTCCTGCTCCACTGAATATACTTCAGGGAGCTTCTCTTTTTGTCCAACGCGGCCGCTGCTAGTCTTCAAGGCTTTGATAAGCATTCATTTATACGCCTTGTTGTCGTCCAGCAACCGCTTCATGGTGATATTTGCCTTCATCCCCTCCAAATCTACTACTGGGTTGTAGTACCCCGAATCTTGTGCTTGGGGTCTGGCGAGTATCATGGTGGGGCCCTGCCATCAAGGCTTCTCCGCCTGAGTTTCGGGTGGAGTTAATTGCTTCAAGTAGCCCTCTACCTCCTTCCGATTATCCACGGGGAAAGTAGAGGGAGCCGCTTGGGTAATGGGCTCCTTGGTGGTGGTGACTGGCGTATTCTCCCGAATAGCCTCCCGTATGGCTCCCTTCTTTCCCTTCTTCAGCTTTTCAGGTTGAGAGGAGGAAGCCATACCTTGGCTGCGGATTGTCACTTTCAATACCTTGATAACTTCTTCCGGCCATGCTGGTCCCATGGCTAGGGATCAGTCCTCCAGACTAACATGGTTCACCCCTACATCGCACTTTGGCGGGATTACGAATCGAATCCCTTGAGCTGGGTATCGCTCAGACTACCCTCGGGTCTGTGGTGGCTGGTCACACTCCACATTCGTGTGGCCCAGCCTCCTACAATTACTGCACATGGGCTGGTAGGGTATCCTCCTCATGGGTTGAGAACACTGAGGAGACCAATGCCCCATCGCCCCGCAGTTGTAGCCGGCATTCAACTTTGCCGGTGGAGAAGGTCCACCTCCCATCCTCCTCTGAGCAATTGTCGTGGCCATTTCCACAGGTGCATATCTTGGGATATGCACAAGTGAAATTGGAGTACCCTCCTGCATTCCATATGAGTAGTTCTCATGGGAGTGATCATACTGTGGGGCCTCACTCGAGTTTCCTCAGCTTACTTGATGCGTCGGGTAGCTCTCACTCGGCTAGTGCTCCGAGTTGGTGTGCCCCGGCTTCCTACATATCGTACACCAGACTTTCGCCCTACTCTGCATTGGTGATTTCCGTCTGTCTTTATTGTTGACCAAGTGCACTTTCAACTCCTCCAAAGACTTGGTCAGTTCTTCTACTTTGGAGGAGATCCCCTTTCTTTCCTCATCACCTCCCTTCATGCGATGATGCTCCTTCTTCTTGGGAGTATATTTCCACTCTTCATTTGAAGAGCTCGTAGCCTCTTCGGACAAAGATGAGATGGTCATGGAAGAACTTCGTCTTCTCCTTCCTTTTCCTCTAGTCTTCGTCCTCCCCTTGGCTTTGGAGCTCTGTCCCGAATGTCGATGAATGTTCGACAATTCATACGCCTCCGCCGCCTGGATGACTGCCTCCACAGTATTCAAATCAGACCTTCGGCAAAAGGTCTCTTGGTGAGGGTCATGCTTCCCCAAGCCGGATACATACCACTCTATGGCCATGGCCGTAGAATAGGGCTTGGTATTTGTAGTGATGGCCGGCATCCGGTCTAGCATGCTCATGAACTGCTCCGTAAACTCCCTGAGCTTCTGGTGCTTCCCTCTCCAGATAGCCCCCAGTCTTCGTAGGAGTACCTTGTCGTACCCCATCTCCCTGAAGCGTGCCAGGAACCGGCTTTTGAGCCCCTCCCATATGGCGATTTCTCCCACATGGTTTCCTCCTGATTGTTCATCCATACCCTGGCTCCATTACAAAGGAGGCTAAGGAAAATTCGTCTTCAATCAATGGGGTCTTGTTCCTTGTTGGCCGTGGAGATGGCCTCGAAGATCAGAATATATGAGTCGGCGTCATCTTCGTCCATAGTATCCTTAAACTTAGGCAACTGCTGCTTGGTAATAGGGGGTGCCATTCGTGTTGATCTTCTCTCCTCTTCTTCTTGTTGAAGCCCTCTGAACCGTGGCTCAAGGTTTACCTTGAGTTTGTTCAATTCGCCTACGTTTGTGACGGCGAAGGTCTTGGGTCCTTCTTGGAATGCCGACCATTGTTCACCTTCGTCGGATGCTTCATCTCCCAAAGGCGTTACTGCTCTAGTGGAGCTGTCAGTGCTTGGGTTCACTTGTCCTTCTGAAGAATTGATACTGCTCGCTTCAAGTCGAGTTTCCAGACGTCCAGGCCTAGTGGTTCGACTTCTTTCTCTCGACGTAGAAGCTTTACTTCTCCTGGATTTGGGTGGAATGTGACCCACCACATTCGTCATCAAATCAGGTTCCTCATGAGTCTTCTTCCTTCGACGACCCAAGGATTGGATCCACCCTTGCTCACGTTCCTTCCTTCTTAGTTCTTGACGTGTAGCAGCACGCCGTACTCTGGCAGTGAGTTTCGGGGGTATTCTCTTCTTCATCTGTCCATAGGACATGCACTGGGGAAGACACCTTCTCGGGCCCATGAGTGTTAGTACGTCTCTCCGTCATGCATGGTTGAAGATCTAATCAACCCATTGATGGTGCTTTGGCTCTCACCAAACTCAGGACTGGACACAACCCAATGTCTGACCCTCACTTCTTTAACAAGAGGAACTGAGTGCTCTCAGAGACAGCGGGAATGTGGGCTAGTGAACAAAAGAACAAAATTGCGATCACAATTATGACCGTGAAGTTTCCCTTCCAGGCTAGCTGTCAGATCAACTCATTCCCCGGCAGCGGCACCAAAAAAAAGTTAGACCTTTATGTAATAGCACGGGTATGCATTACTAAGTCCAAATTCGTATAGATTAATTCGTTCCCAAGGGAATGAGGGATCAAACCATACTAGCAAAGAAGAGAAATATGCATTTAGACATCTTTACTACTCTGGACTACAGAGTCCGAAGAGTTCTCACAACGAAGGCAATCGACACAGATCAATTCCTTCACAATCCCATCACAACATCACTTCCACAAACAACAGCAAGGTGATTTCAATGAATGTCTTTACTTCGGGATGGGGATCTCTCTCATTACAAGTTTGCGTCACGGCGAAACACTCTACAGAGTACTTCTGATGACTACAGATAGGTTCAACTTATGGATAAATATTCGGGTAACTTCACGGATACATGAAATAGTCAACATTGCGCCAACCTGCATACACCAGCTCCTCGAATGCTCGTTCTATCCTGACTACAATTTGCAACCCAACAGAATGGATGCTTGCAAAGATGAAAGATCCCACCACTTTATTGTTAATATCCCAAGCTCATCTAGTTGATATAGGTCGATTAGTGCCTGATGACTACATGCCGTTGATCTAGGGTTGTTATGTACCGATGGTACAGATCTGTTTAGGGCTAACCCAAAATTAGGATTTCCTTGTACTCACCCTATATATACAAGGGAAGGCAAAGCCTTCCTCATCTCATTCTTGTACACTCTCTCTTGTCCCTTTGGTGTGCTCTCCTCTTCTTGGAGTGATTCGTGAAGAGTCGATTTCTCAACATGGTATCAGAGCATGGTGGGAGCATTAGTTATGTAGATTAGACATAGAGAAGTGCTTGAGATCAGTGAGGAGTGAGCCTCAAAGTTGGAGGCTGTCCCGCTGAAGCGATTAGATTGTTGGGGAACCGTCTCGTGTTTTCTCAGAATCTTCAATCGCGTTTTTGGAGGTCAAGATGATCATTTTTGACCTGTTTCTGATCGCCTTGCGCGATCAGAAATCGCGCAAGGCAATCGATTTTTCTGGCTACCAAAATCGACCATTCTGCAAGTCAATTTTGGTAGCCTTGAAGTTTTCGTGCGATTTGGAGTTGTTGGTGGTAGTTATCGCCTTTTCCAAAATCTTTGAGGAGGTGTTTGGAGGCCTAAACGAGGTTTTGTAGAGATTTGAGGGTTTCTACCAGAGCAAAGGCTCTGCCTTTGCTCGCCTGTGTCAAAGCTCCTACCACGAAAAATTTCAGCTCAATCTGAGTTTTCTTCGTCATTTTTCGCTATATCGCTAGCGTGAGGCGTTAATCGCGAACATATTTCATTTTTTGTTTGCGGGTCAAGACATGCACATTTCGCCAATTTCTGGAGTTTTATATGTTTTTTGATTGAGGTGCAGAGGAGCCATTTTTCCGCCGTAGTCACGGAGGTGTTCTTTCTGCTCGCTTTTGTGTCTTTGCGGTATTTTGCCGTGTTGGAGCCCCGATTTCCGCCGTGACCACAACCATGGCAGAATCCGTGAGCATGATCACTGGAGAGAAACTCAACAAGAACAATTTCCAAACGTGGAAATTTCGAATGAAGACCTTCCTTCAAGGCCAGGGGCTATGGGAGCTTGTGACCGGGGAGGAGAAAGCACCAATCGTGGTTGGTGGTGATCTTCGCAAATGGAGCGACATTGCGTGAGTGGAGAAAGCGGTCGTATCAAGCCATCCACTACATTGCGCTCACGATTTCAGGCTCGATGATCGGTCACATTCAAGATTGTGACACACCCAAGGAAGCTTGGGATGCATTGTCACAGATGTTCCATTCGGGAACAGCTTCGGAAGCCGCAGATTGCTGCAGCAGTTCAATACTGTCAAGAAAGGCTCGATGTGTGTCAGTGACTATGTCAATTACATCAAGCAATTGGCAGATCGCAAGCATCTGTCAATGTCAACTTGATCCGACTGTGATTATTGATGCGACATTGCAAGGACTGCCTACCGAGTACAAGCAATTCATTACGTCAATTTCGACCAGAGAACCTCTTCCGAAGTTCGACAAACTGGTCCCAATGATGTTGGGAGAAGAAGTGCGAATTCTGGGCAGTACTAGTGATTCGTCTAGCCCGCAAGAATGTGTTTTTTGCAGGTTCTTGAGGTCGAGGTAGAGGTCGTGGCAGAGGAGCGTGATATGGTGGTGGTAGAGGTGGGTGCGTGAACAAGGCGCCCAACCGGCCCAGTGCGCCACCGTCGCTGTAAGGCAAAAGTTAACACCTACAACTACTATCACAAGAATGGCCACTATGCCAAAAATTGTTACAAGCGTCAAAAAAAACGATTGGGGCTTGGCACAAGAGGCCATGCAAATTGCTAAAAAGAAGAGCTACTCATTGTGACACACGTAGTTATGCCGCTTTTCGCCTCGATATGATTGGGTGATCGATTCCGAGCTACGGCCACATGATGCCGCATCAAGAATGGTTTGCGCCGCCGACTTTGTGGAGCCTCCTCAGTTCATGGTCACTGGAGATGATACGAAGCACGAGATCAAGCATAAGGGTAAAATTCCACTTGATATTCCAGGGTCTAATCTTTCTGGAATCATTGGGTCGAGATTTCCAAGAAGTCATGGCTCTTCATCGACAGGAGATCGCAAATGGATGTACAGAAATGCAGTTAGGAATCGAGGCATTCACGCAAGCAGCGGAGGTGCGATCGAGCGGCTTAGATCAGAATAGAAGATTTAGGAGAGAACGATCCGTGTAGGAGACGGTTAGCTTAGCAGTTAGAACATTCATTATAAATAGTTATAGGAAATAAAGTAGTGGATCTTTCATCCTTGCAAGTGTCCAATCTTTTGGATTGCAAATTGTAGTCAGGCTAGAACGAGCACTCGAGGAGCTGGTGTCTGCAGGCTGACAAGGTGACGACTGAAGCTAATATCCGTGAAGTTACCCGGATATTCGTCCACGAGCTGAGCTTCAACTTGATGAAAATCTTATAGTGAATCATGCAAGGTTAAAGTATACAAGAATACATTTTTTTATGATGATTTGCTTGATAATGCAATCAACCTGATTGGAAATGACAAATATGAAAAATGTAAGCTTCAATACATGTCAAATGTTTTTTAACGACACTTTTAGGTGGTATCTATGATTTTCATGATACAATCCCAAAGTAAAACAAACTGTTGAAATCTATTTGCTGTGTTGGTGGAATTGGTAATGTGATGGGTTTGTGAAGGAATTGAGACTGACTTGATTGACTTCTTTGTGAATGCTCTTCGGACTTCACAGTCCAGAGTTAGAAAGATGTCTAAATGCTTATTCATAGCTATTGCGGGGATGGCAATACAATACACTGGGTGTGGAACATTCCTGTTTCACGTCCTTCCAGCTTTTAGCCGAATGCCTTGTACATCTCCTTTCGTCGGTCCTTTGAGTCGTCAAGATTCTCCATTGCTGCCACCAACTGCTCCAACCGTTGCGTCTCAACACGATCACACCGTGATGCTACGCATCTATGATGCTAACAGATGCTACGCACATCTGTTAGCAAGGTTCTCCAACTTCGTAGGTGCTTCCACATCCACCTGAATCAGTCTCCGCTTCAAGTCTTGCACCGTCTCCCGAAGTTGGGCATTCTCCTTCTCCACAAAATGGATCTCCGCACCCCGAATACGGCAGATCTCTTCGTATGCCTTCTTTGCCTCCTGGACTTTCTTTTCCATCTCGGTCTTCTCCTTGGACAGTTTGTCCACATTCTCCGTTAGCTCTCTCACTGTGATGGATTGGTCCTCCTTCCCCAACGCCAGACGGTTCATCATATGAATCAACTCCATATACCCATCTGCTTGAGGGTCCCACCCTGGCATATACATCGGCCCCATCTTATTCAACTCCAAAGAATACGGACCACCACGACTTCCAACTTCGCGATACCGCAACATTGATGCCATGGGTTCTGCAATCTCCTTCGAGGCTTTCGGCCTTGGCTTCACTGCCATCATCTTCGGACGAGAAGTCTTTGCCGGTCCTACTTCTTCTACCTTCTTCTTCCCTACATCTCTTCGAACTGCTAGAGTAGCTGGTGGACTGTCTTCCACCACTCTCTTTCGCTTCCTCGAAGTCCCGATTACTTCAAGGTCTGAGTCTGAATTAGGCTTGCTCTGCACTGCCGGTCTCACTTCTCGTGTTCTCTTCGGCTCAGGTGGAGCACTCGTCCCTAGACTCCTCGTCGACCCACTACTAGCGCTGTCGATCTCTGCGTCCAAATCTGACAACCCACTCTCCAACCGGTATAGCTGCCTCTCCCTAGGCGTCAGCCACTCTAGCTTTGAGTACAGATGCAGTAAGAAAGACGAGAGATAGACTACACTCTTATCGTCTTCTCTTAGTTTCGTCGCCATGACCTGTACATTCCTCGCAAATATCTCTCCCCAGTTCACCCGGATAGTCCCTCCGATGAACCCTTCTACGATCCTCACCTTGTGCATGCTCACATAGGTGGTACTCTGCGGTGAGAAAAGCTGATTTAAGGTGAGAGCTACCTTCCTCCTGAATACATCCTTAATCAAATCGAGCTTGTAGCCATTCGTCCATTTCCTCTCCCTAGGGTTGAACCACTTCCGTTCGTCGAAGGTAAATGTTGTGTGCATCGCCACTCCCAATCGATGCCGCCTTTATCCTCTTCGTGGTTGCGGCCGAGAGCCTTCGCCCATAACTTCGCATCCCACTTCTCCGGCTGCGTTCTGCTTCCAATTGCTATCATCGGTTTTCCTCTCCGGACTTCATCGCACAGCTCCGGGCACACATAGTCCCATCGCCATGACAGAAACGCTTCCCCGAGGTTCTTCAACCTTAGCAACTCCGCTTGAGTCCAATCCGCCATCAGAATAAGCGGTCGAATTCTCCCCATTGTTGCACTTCTTCCTGCTGGAACTCCTCCGGTTTGACGCTTCGATATTGTAGCTAGCTTCTCCTGCTCCGGCCGCTCGGCAAGTTCTTGGCATCGACTTTCTCTCGACAATTCTTCAATCCGCCGCCCAAACGCACGCTTAAATTCCCTCGCAATTCACTCGTGTGAACTCCCTAATGGTATTCCTATCTAACAAACATATATTCGGACGAATACCTTCATGAGAACCCGAATATAACTCTTTATTCACAAAAACCAAAAAAAATTCTACTTATCCTAAGAACTACGCTCCTACACATACCAACGCTCCCTCCATCTGAGGTATCCACCCTCTCGCGCAATAGCAAACACCACCTAATGGCATCATGG
The DNA here is from genome assembly GCA_014180765.2 of Marchantia paleacea. Classification (NCBI taxonomy): domain Eukaryota; kingdom Viridiplantae; phylum Streptophyta; class Marchantiopsida; order Marchantiales; family Marchantiaceae; genus Marchantia; species Marchantia paleacea. The sequence continues at coordinate 355,832 of MUAA02000117.1, forward strand.
GTAGCTATCCTCTGCAATCCGAATGGGCAACGAGTCATATGAACACCTACTGCATCTAAAGTGATACCACACTCACATGTGAGTAATGAAGATATAGATGGATGGACCAAGCCAAGACGGAATCTCATCGTTGTAGAGAAAGTAGATGATGTGAGTCAGAAAGACCTAATGCATGGTCAAGTCAAGATCCACGAGCCTGCATCCTTGCTAGAGCAAGAACGTAGACGAGCTATAGTAGTACGAGGAATGACCAGATCCACTAAGAGTGAATGTAGAGCCTCCTGAAACTGTCGGCTCATCAAGGTAGATTGTAGACCGATAGTCCAATCGGTGGCCAAAGAGGAAAAAGACAGGAGCTCATGTCGTACCTCTAGTGATAAAGCATCTCTCATATGTCGCAATAATACATGTAAAGGAAATGATCCCGTATCCACATCCCTCGTATATATCTCAAGGATAGACCTATTTGCGATCACAAATTGAGAAGATAACAAAGGTGCATCGAGTGCCCAACTAGCCAAGAATGTTGTAGGTGATGTCTCCTCCATCGATAATAAGCCTACCCGTCCACAAGAAATCGGCAAAGATGTCTGTTTCCGTGCCAAATTTCCTGTCATACACTCCAATGTCCCTTGTCTGATGATGTCACCAAAGACGTGCATGATCCTCCTATCAAAGGGTGTCAAACATGATATGAATTTAGGTGAAGGAGAAATCTTACGAAGAAGGTAGGTGGCGACGAGCAATACTATATGACAGTATATCAAACGCCAACTGCGGATTTTCTATTAGAGGAAGGTCATCTACATGCAAAACATCTGGCAAACTTGGCAAGTGTAACGTCTAGGTAGCGTGAGACAAAATCCTCGGACCCTACTGGCACTCCTAGAATACATAAACCGTATATCAATCTCATATATCCCTCTAGAAGCCGAAGATGAGGAGGAATGCCCAAAGGAGACCAAGCTCTACACTTTGACACCTTGACTCTCAAACCTACAAGATGAAGCTCGGTAGTCAAGTAATCAAAGACCTACCTAATGTGGTCTACATGGTCCACAATGTGTATATCATCCGCTAAGGAGGGGAATACGCAACCTGACACGGCCAAAGCAGTAAATAAAAGAGCTCTCCCAAAGGATCCCCCTATCGAGTGCCAGCAATGGACTGTAGAACTGTGACTCCCTCCTCTGATAAAAGAGAGAAGAATGTGAACTATAGAAATACCAAACAAAAGGAATGAGGCTCGATATGTTAATATCCCAAGCTCATCTAGTTGATATAGGTCGATCTTTGCCTGATGACTACAGGCCGTAGATCTAGGGTTGTTACGTACTAACGGTACAGATCTGTTTTGGGCTAACCCAAGATTAGGGTTTCCCTGTTCTCACCCTATATATACAGGGAAAGCGAAGCCTTCCCCATCTCATTCATGTACACTCTCTCTCTTGTCCCTTTGGTGTGCTCTCCTCTTCTTGGAGTGATTCCTGAAGAGTCGTTTTCTCAACATGGTATCAGAGTTTGGTGGGAGCATTAGTTTTGTAGATTAGACATAGTAGAGTCTTTGGAGATCGGTGAGGAGGCTGTCCTATTTGAAGCGAGTAGATTGATGGGGAACCATTTCGTGTTTTCTCAAAATCTTCAATCGCGTTTTTGGAGGTCAAGATGATCTTTTTCGACCTATTTCTGATTGCCCAACTCCCTATGGGAGTTGTCTTGCGCAGAATGGTCGAATTTAGTAGTCATGAAGTTTTCGTGCGATTTGGAGTTGTTGGTGGTAGTTATCGCCTTTTCCAAAATCTTTGAGGAGCTGTTTGGAGGCCTAAACGAGTTTTTTTGGAGATTTGAGTGTTTCTATCTTGGCTTCTATGTAGGTAGAAACTGAACTTTGCTCGCCTCAGTCAAAGCTCCTACCACGAAAAATTTCGGCTCAAACCGAGCTTTTTCGTCATTTTAAACAAAATCTTGCACATTACGAGAATCGCGAACACATTTCCCTCTTCATCCGCAGGTCAAGATAGGCGCATTTTGCCGGTTTTGGAGCTTTGCATGGTTCTTGATCGAGGTGCTGAGAGGAGCTATTTTTTTTTCCGCCCTAGTATTTGAGGTGTTTTTTTTTTTTTGTGCAATGCGGTACTTGCCGTGTTGGGGTCGTGATTTCGCTCGTGACCACAACCATGCATGAAATCCGTGAGCATGATCCTTTGGAGAGAAACTTCGACAAGAACAATTTCCAAGCGTGGAAATTTCGAATGAAGACCTTCCTTCAAGGCCAAGGGCTATGGGAGCTTGTGACCGGGAGGAGAAAACACCAATAATGGTTCTTTGGTGATCTTCACGGTGAGCGGACATTGCGTGAGTGGAGAAAGCGGTCGTATCAAGCTATCCACTACATTGCGCTCACGATTTCAGGCTCGATGATTGGTCACATTCAAGGCGTGACACACCCAAGGAAGCTTGGGACGCGTTGTCTGAATGTTCCATTCGGGAACAGAAGCTCGAAAACTGCGATTCTTTGCGGCAATTCAATCTGATCAAGAAAGGCTCGATGTGTGCTAGTGACTACGTCAATCACATCAAGCAACCTGGCGAATTAGTTAGCATCTGTCAATGTTCAACTTGATCCCGTGATTATCGGTGCGACATTGCGGGGGGGCGCCTACCGAGTACAAGCGGTTCATTACGTCCATTTCGACAAGAGAATCTCTTCGGAAGTTCGACGGGCGGTCCCAATGATGTTGGGAGAAGAAGTGCGAAGTGCAGGCGGTTACGGTGCCCGTCGAGCCCGCAAGAAGGTGTGTTTTTTGCAGGTTCTGGAGGTCGAGGTAGAGGTCGTGGCAGAGGAGTCGGATATGGTGGTGGTAGAGGTCGTGTGCGAGAACAAGGCCCTCAACAGGTTAGGTGCGCCACCATTTTTGCCGGAAAAGCGGGTTAACACCGCAACTCTTGTCACAAGAATGGCCACTATGCCAAAGACTGTTACAAGCGTCAAAACGATCTGCGCGCCGGACCCAACGGGGCCATGTAGGCTGGCGAAGAACGACTACTTCGTTGTGACACACAGGAGTTATCTTTGCCGCACTGCGATCTGATTGGGTGATCGATTCGAGCTACCGACCACATGGCCGCATCAAGAATGGTTTGCGTCGCTCGACACTGTGGAGACTCCTCAGTTCATGGTGACTGGAGATGATACGAAGCACGAGATTAAGCATAAGGGTAAAATTCCGCTTGATATTCCAGGATCTAATTTTTCTGGAATTGGAAACGTTTTACATGTTCCTACTCTGACTCGAAATACGTTATCGGTAGGGACGGATGGTAGAACAAAATTTCCAAGTGCGTTTCAACAAAGATGGATGCTTTGTTGAAGACTCCACAGGTACTGTCGTAGCTCGAGGTAGCGTGAGTGGTAGGCCCTGTTCAAGCTAGATCTTCTGAGTTAATGTCGATTAAAGAAACTCCTATTATTACGAGAAAGTGGTTTTGTAGTATCGACATAGATATTTGGCACAAGCGAATTGGGCACATGAACTTTCGAGACCGAAGACTCTTCCCGGTTCAGATCTAGTCACGGGTTTGCCCAACTTCACTTCTTTCGACAAATTGCTGCGGTGTGTCCACTTTGTCGGTTCGGCAAGCAAGCTAGACAACTCTTTAACGGATCGGGTAGGGAGAGCGACCAAGCTTCTAGATTTGGTGCACACGGATGTATGGACTTCTTCTCAACCAAGTTTATCTGGTTTTGAGTACCGTGTCCTTCATTGATGATTTCTCTCGCTACACACAGGTTTACTTCCTTAAGAGCAAGAGCTCTTGGATGTGTTGTCGGCTTTCGGACTTTCCACACCTTGGTGGAGAAAGCTTGATGCGGACAATCTATCCTTTGTCTACGTTCCGATGGAGGCGAGTTTCTATACGGAGAATTCATCGCTACCTACGTAAGCATGGCATCTGGCCCGGAAGACTTGCAGTTATACTCCACAACAGAATGGCGTTGCGGAGAGGAAGAATCGTCACATACAGAGAAGGCGCTCGTGCTATGTTGAGCGACAGAACCCCGCCTAGACCATTAGGCAGGAAGTCATTTCCATTGCGGTGTACTTGATGAATCGAACTCCATTGCGGCGAGTTCACAACAAGACCCCGATGGAGGTATTCACGGGCCACAAGCCCGATTACTCATTTCTGAAAGTTTTCGGTTGCATACGTTATGTACACATTCCGGATGAGAAGCGCAAGAAGCTAGATCCGAAAGCTGAGAAGTGTATTTTCCTTGGATATGCCTTAGATACGAAAGGATATAGATGCTATAATCCTTCCTCTAGGCAATTCTATCTCGATAGAGATGTTGTATTTGAAGAGTTGCAATCTTGGTATGCACTGCGATTGTTCGGTTATACCCACTTTTCCTGCTGAAACTACGCCAAGGAGTCCGTCCACTATACCTTCACAGAGTGGAGTTTCTGGAGTCACACAGTCTAGAGCTAAGTCTATCGCATTGAGGCGCTACGGATGAAGTTCACCGAGCACCATCCGGCCCGACTCCTAGTCTTGAGGATCATCTTATTTTGCAACATATGATGTCATCACCACGGATTACCGATATTCATCCGTTAGATGAAGCGCCCCGAGCAGCTTATTTCTTTGGAACCTCAGATCGAAGCAAGAGGAGACAAACGGTACATCCGATACGCCCTACGAAAATACGAGAGAGTTTGCCATCTGTTCAGCGATTTATGCATGAAAGTTTCCTTGCCGATCATCATGCATACATGACTCACGTTCTTCCGAGCCGAACCGAGTGCGCTTGAGGAGGCGATGCACAAAAATGAGTGGATTGAAGCCATGGAGACAGAACTTGCTGCACGCCGTCACCAACAAACATGGGAATTGGTGGACTTACCTCAAGGTAAGCGATTGGTTGCAGATGGGTCTTCAAGGTCAAGCGCCTTTCGGATGGCAATCGTATCTCGATACAAGGCGGATTGGTAGCCAAGGGCTACGCACAACAAACATGGAGTGGACTAAGAAGAGGCGTTTAGTCCGATTGCCAAGATGGCAACCATTAAATGCGGTGGTTACTATTGCTATCAACAAGGGATGGCGGCGCATCAAATGGACTTCAAGAACGCCTTTCTCAATGGAGATCTCGGCGAGGAAGTCTACATGCAACAACCCACAGTTACGAAGATCCAAGTTTCTTTCCGAGTTTGTAAGTTAAGGAAATCCCTCTATGGGTTGAAACAGCTCCGAGAGCATGGTATGAGAAGATCAATTCCTTTCTCATGTCTCTTGGATTTGTAGTCGTCATTCCGACTCATCGCTATCTTGCATGAGATCGGGGAGTTCATGTAGTGATGATTTCCATCTACGTAGATGATCTTATTATCCTTTGGGAACCATGAGGAGATGATTTCCCGCATCAAGAGTATCTTATGTTCGAATTTGAGATACAAGACTTAGGATATCTTAAATTCTTTCTTGGGGTGGAGTTTATCACGGAGGGAAAGGATATGTGGCTAATACAACGCCAATATGCTTTAGATAAGCTTAAGGAGTTCAAGATGTCCGATTGTAAACCAATAGACACTCCTCTACAACAAGGTCTAAAGCTAGAGTTAGACGATGGAGAGTTACTTGCGCATCCTTGCACATGCATGCATGGATGGTTGGGAGTTTGATTTATCGACTATCACTAGACCGGATTTGAGCTATGTTGTTGGTCTAGTCGGTCGGTTCTGCATGCTCCACCGGGTGCACCGCATATGATGGCGGTTAAGCGGATTCTCCGCTATGTGAAGTCCACACTTCATTTTGGACTTCGATCTGATTTGGAGGTGGTGAACCTGCATGGCTACACCGACGCTGATTGGGCGGGAGACATTTTGCGGGGAGATCCATGTCCGGATATGCGTTTGGACTTGGGAGTGCGGTTGTGAGTGGGCTTCTAAGAAACAACCGGCCGTGGCACTATCTTCCACGAGGCGAGTATCGTGGTGCTATGAATGCCACGTGTGAAGCGATTTGGCTTCGTTCCTTGCTTTTCGATATTGGAGTAGATTATCCTAGTCCTCTGAGTTATCCTAGGCGATAACATTAGCGGCATGATGTTAGCCAACAATCTGTTTTTTCATGCTAGGACAAAGCACATTGAGGTGCACTATCACTTTGTTAGGGAGAAGGTCCTTTTCGGTGTAGTAGATCTTAGATATATACATACTGAGGGAGATCAGGTTGCGTATATCTTCACCAAAGCTTTACCTAGAGAGTCGTTTGCTACATTTCGACATTGTCTAGGAGTTCGGGATGTCTGATTGAGCTTGAAGGGGAGTGTTAATATCCCAAGCTCATCTAGTTGATATAGGTCGATCTTTGCCTGATGACTACAGGCAATAGATCTAGGGTTGTTACGTCTCGACGGTACATATGCATTTTGGGCTAACCCAAGATTAGGGTTTCCTGATTTCTCACCCTATATATACGGGGGGAAGGCGAAGCCTTCCCCCATCTCATTCATGTACACTCTCTCTCTTGTCCCTTTGGTGTGCTCTCCTCTTCTTGGAGTGATTCCTGAAGAGTCGTTTTCTCAACATGATAGAGATCCACCAGCATCTCTAAGCTCTCTAAAAATGGATGCACGTGAGACACTGTTAAAAGAGTTCTCCACATCCATCTGCAAGACAACCCAATCCGGATGGATATCTAGAAATGCTCTAATACCCAACGATACCGCTTCACAACCTCCTAGTGTGAGGTGATAAGCGAACTCCCATGAGAGATTTGTAGGCCTATTTATTGGACTCTCTTAGTCCAAACTGACAATTGCCACTACATATCATATTGTACATTAAAGTTATGTTAGACATGTTAAACACCAACAAATATCATTAACAAAATAACTGGGCATAAAAAAAGAGGATTTTAGATTAAAGTTCATTTATTAGTTTTTTTTCCGATAAAGTAATATTTATAAATATTTGGATATGGTTTGTGAAGATCTCATTCACTAACATATTAAATTGTTGAAATTGCAAGGATGTTGCATAAGCATATCATGAATGTGCAGTCATTAACAACCTTTACATTTATAGCATGACATATCATCCATCCATAAAAAAATAATGTAAAAAATATATTGTTAACTAGATATGGAGATATTGTACTCACGAATTGATGCAAAACACTTTTTTTTTTTCAAATTTTGAATCACAAAAAATAAAAACGTGAAGTGTACATGCCTCAATACTTATTCGATGTGGCATGCTAATCCATTATTATTAGCGATTCCAACTTCATGTCTTTGAGTTGCACATAATTCTATATTCAAAGTATATATTTTAATTTTTATTAAAAATAATTTATATCTTTTCAAATGATTATTAAAAAATTTGGATTAAAAATTTTAAATATTAATTTAAAAATATTATTAATTAGAATATGATTATATCATATATATCTTATGATAATATTTTTAAATTAATATATGTAAAACAACAATATGATATAAATGTAATATCAAATATTTAATCAAATTATTATATATTATTTAGATTTAATTTATATAATTTGAATATATATAAATATAAAAGCTTTTAAAAATAAAATGTGTGTATACTTGACAAATATTTGCAAACTCCTCATGTATTAGATTTATGTGGTTAATTTAAAGTTATTTTTTTACATGATTTTTTCTCCATACTCATGTAAATGTATCATCATTATTTCAATCATGTGACAAGTAATAGCAAAAAGTAAGGGAAGACCCCATCAATTTGTACATTGATGAACCCAATGGGGTTGTATAGGGCTAGGCCGCAATAGCATCACAATGGAAAATATGTATTACAACACCTAAGATATCTAAACAATCTAGATCAAACAATATGCATTCTATTGTAGCATGTGAAAAAACATCATCCAACTTGATTATTGTCTTATAAATAGCACTGCATGTGTTATATGTAGAGCAATCTTGTGTACATTGTGAAATTTCAAATTTTTATAAATTTATTTTTCTAAAATTCAGTAAAATATATTTTTTGCATGTAAAAATTACATAACTACATATACATCCACTTCACTAACTAGATATAATTATAAAATCTTGAAAAATTATCATAAAAAAATCTTACATTTGTTGTGAATTAAAATATTCAAAATATTTTTTATTACATAATCATAATCAAATATAAAATAATATTTGATTATTAAAATAATAGAATTAATATTTTCTCATCTAGTTTGAAAATATATTATAAATAAAACATGATTTTAAAAATATTTCAAAATCAAAAGTTTATCATTTTGTGCTAAATAATGATTCATATAATTAAATTTTATTTATATAAATATTTATCTTTAAATATCAAATATTTATCAAATAAAAATTTAATATAGATAATAATTCAATCAAAATCATTAAAAATAATAAAATTCTTATTTTATTATGATAAAAAATATTAATTTTATCACATTATTTTTTTGATTTAATATAAATTATATATATATATATAATATTTTTATTAAAAAATAATTAATTAATATAACTTAAATTTTATTTTAATTAAAATATTAAATTCAAAATCTTGTATTTTAAAATTCAACATACACAATATATCTATTAAAATTTGATATATTTTTTAAAATAATAAAATTAAAATATTTTTCAAAATAATAAACTGAAATTAAAGAATATTGAATTTTTATTAACATTATTATTTTGACTTAATGAAATCATGTTTTTATAAAATTTAAATTATTTTTGTTAACTTTATTAATTTAAATATAATAATATAAATTATTTTATTATTTTATTTAAATTGAAATTTTTTAAATAAATTCTTAATTTATTGTTTAAAAATAATATAATACAAAATAATGACACCAATGGATAATTTTTCATAGCAGTTTATAAATTTTGACCATTATTAACAAACACATGGATTAAATTGTTGACTTTGGGATGTAAATTTTTTCAATACATAGTCCCATTATTTTTTTAAAGTTTTTGTATGTGATTGCAGATAACAAAAATATGAAAAATTAAAACATCATTCAATTTTTTGAAATTTTATTTTATTTTATTTTATTTTTTTATATTTTGATGTAATTTTTAAATAAATTTTTTATATGAATTTATAATATAAAACACAAAAAATCATTATATTTTCATATAAATATTAAATAATAATTTAATAATATATCATATAAAAAATAATGATCATTTAAATTTTATTAAATATACATAAATATATTATGTAATTTTATTACAATTATTAATTGAAAATATTTTTCATGTTAACAATTGATTATATATTTACGCTTTACATGAAAGATAAATGTTTAAATACACACTAGCTATGAAGTAAATATTAATTTGAATATCTACATTTTATGAATACTTTTTATGTTAATTTTATACAATAAGAAAATTTTAAACATATGATTGAAACTCATGAATCATGTCAAATAAATTTTTTTGGGATAATTTTTTTTAACAATAAAATTTATTTGCAAAATATTTCAATTCAATACATATGTTGAAATTCACCATGCATATCAAGGATATTCTTCCCAAAATTGTATATTCAACTTCATAAAATAAATGCATGTTGAATGGAAGAGCAAGATTAATCAATGGCATAAAAATATTAATATTATTTCTTAACAACATCTTTTCTACATGAGTTTGAATAACAAAATCAAAAAATTATTGTGAACATTGGATGATCAATGATTTAATCCATCTGATTTATTTTATAATTTTTATGTATTTTAAATATTTATTATAATTACATATATATTATTCGTAAAATATGTTTATATTATAAATTTTTTAATGGGTGTTATATGTAATTTTCTTGTGTCAAAATTGTATAATCATACAAAACCATACGTTTAGTGTCACCAAATGGGAAGTGCCTCGTAAGATGCATTCATCTCATATATACGTCTAAAACACTGTATATCATTCTTTTGTAACGGATTCAGCCCCATCAGTTATACTTGGCATAAGGAAGTCCCTCAAATCTTGCATCTTCAGATTATAATATAGAGATTATTCTAGTACTTCGCAGTGCTTTCTTCACAGAGAAGAGTTTCTCAGCAGGTCCGTCCAGATTCCACCGCCAAGTAGAATGAGGTAGTGTACTTGTGCCACTGTACAAGGAAACCAAACCAGTCCTGAAAAGAAGAGTACATGAGGTGAGATGCACGTGATCTTCCAAGCCCTTTAGTAGCGCATGAAACATGCGTGAATCATTTGTAACTTGGACTTTTTGCAGATTTGGAAGACCAGCTTCAAAAGTATGAACATTCTATTTCACGCCTTGAATTGAAGTTTCAAATGTTTCCTTGTTTTTCAACGGAAAGTACTGTATCGAATCCCACTGGCGGAAAACAAGAGTATGGAAAAGCCAAGATTCCATAAATAAGTCTCAATTGCAAATCATAGACCTTATCGGATAACGAGTACTGTCAACAAATAATGCGAATGATGACAATGTAACAATGTGCGCGCGAGATGGCGAAGGACATTGTACTGGACAAGTCGCCGCCTGTACGAAGTAACCATGCAGCCGCAAAAGCAATAGACTGATGTGAGGAAGGCTGTACGTAGTAGAACTGCAAGGTCTACCACGGAGACTGTGGCGCCTGTACACAAGAGGCGTGGCTGTGCAGTGTGTAGCCAGCAGCATTTATGTGCAAGGAGGCAAGCCATATGGGCTAGCCTCTAGCATTTGGATCATGGAAAGACATTCACATCTTCCCCCGCCTACGAGTTCGGATACTTTCACAGTTTCACTCTATCACTCAGGTCTAAGGAGTTGAGTTCTTTGTTGCTCTTTGTTGTTCTTTGTGTTGTTGTTCTTTGTTGTTCTTTGTTTCTTCGCTTCTGTGTTATTTCGCGGAGCGAAATAAAACAGAAGCAAGCGTTGATTCCCTGACCAGGGCGAACGAGAGTGAACGAGAGTGCAGGGATTTTCGTGGTGGCGGTGTTTCAGTCATGGAACGGGGGAAGCAACGATCACTGTTGTTACTACTCTCTCTCAGCTTCGTTTCGAGCATTGATTCTACGAGAACGCACGAGAGGTTTTCACAGAGCTCGTATTATTCCACTCCTGATGTATTGTCCACCGATACACCAGTGGGAGTGAAACCATCGACTCCGGCGATTGACAAAAATTCGATTCCGGGTGTTGAGAGCAAGGAAGAGTCGAAGAAGGATTTAATAGCCGCAGAAGTCAAGCAAAATGAAAACGACATCCCTCAGCAGTACTTCGAGCATCGGGGTAACTATGCTAGTACTGGAGACTTCACTGCAGATGCCAGGCCCTGGTGGTTCAATCCTCAATACTCGAACTATGGAAACTCTCCTCTTGAAAAGCAGCCGACAGACCGGTATCCGAGCACTTCTGATCCTCGTTATTTCAACAACTACCAGCGTCCTCGAGGCACGTCAAGTCAGTATGACCAAAGCCAGAACAACTATGCTCAGGACATGAAGACGAATAACGTTGATGTCATGCCTTATGAGCTGACTGGTGGAGGCTGTCCCACACAGTGAGTATTGCTCTTTCTGTTGGGGTTTGAACATTCAGCGAGTTTTCGTGGAGCCTTATCGTTTAACTTGAAGTGTTGTTCTACTTCTATTCACCTTCAATTCCTCGTTATGGCTTTGTGGTCAGGTACTGGATCTCTAATACTCACCGGTGGCCCACCTTTTTCAACGTTAAATCAACCATCGGGGACGCCTTCGGGACTTCAGCCACCAAAGTTTACGGAGAAATGACCATTCTGCAAGCGCTCTTAGACACACATGACGATGGTTACCATTCTTTAGGACGAAATGGGTGCACTGCCATATTGAACGCTTACAGTCGGTCTCAATACAAGTTTTCCCACCAGAAGGTGATCGAGAATTTCAATGCGGCTCTCGTTTCCAACAAGGCAGCTGCGCGGCAGGCGGCTATGTTCGATGAAGCGAACCTGCGTTCGTTGAGTGAACAGGACGACTCCTGCCCCTAGTGAACTTGTATAACCTCAGGGGCGGGAGTCTGGAACAGTGTCCATGAAGTACTGTAATCTGGACGACTCAAGGGCGAAGTGCGAAGAGGAGCGCTTGCTGTTGAGCAAGTTTGATCTATTTGCGAGCCAATTTTTTCTCCTCTCGTTGATGAGTTGTTGAGGTAGTCTCAGAGCACACGTTCTTGGAAACTCGTTGCTGTGGTAGCGTACAGTATCAGGACGCTATGCGAGATGCAACGTTTTCTATTTTCTTACTAGTGTGAAGTAGTTGCGATCGGCTGTTACTGTCCTCCAGGAGGGGCTTCTGTAATATATCGCGTTTCCCGGCTGGTCTTTATAAAATCAATGTTCGTCTTTGAAATATACGTGTCTGGGGATGTAGCTTCGACATCATTGTGTTTGGACCTTCTTCGATTCCTTGCTTGCAATATCATGTCCTTGATCAGGCCGTGCGGACTTCTATCGAATTGCTGCGTAGATGCGGCTTAAGTTGTCGAAGTGGAAGTGATTATCGTCTCAGCCCGGTGTCAGGTTATTTGCGGTTGTGGAAAAGCCAAACTGAGATATGGCCTCTAGCTCCCACCACCTAATACCGAAGCAAGACTGCCGAATTGTCCTACATTTTCAACCAGTTTCTCAAAGCTCCTGGTTTCAGGAAAAACCATGAAGGCTTGTTGAACATTTTTGTATGAGAGTTCTTTCTAAACTGTGATGACATGTTGCAAGCTTTTGTTGAAACAAAAGTTCTAAACTCGGTTGAATAATATTGTCTTTTGTACGAACGGTGTCCACCAGATACATGGAACGCGCTGGCGATGCCTTTCATTAGCAGTTACGAACTTGCCACCCATCTACGCAAAGGTATAATCTAACGTACGTGATGAAGGAAGAAAAGAGAATTGAGTGTTTCGTACTGCGATAGGCTACGTCCTTCTAATACGATATCTGAGACGGACATTTACGTCATGAGAACCTGCATGGCAACGAAATCCGCAACATGCGAAAAGTTCAGCGAAAAGGATATTTTCTCCTGCTTAGATGGAATGCCAGGAAAACAACGTGAAAGTCACTGCAACCAACACGGCACTATTATGTCTACCAGAATTCAAGGATGAACATGATATGCTGTGAGCCGACTGTAGTACAAAACGCTGGTGTAATTGTAGCCGGTAAATTGATCTGAACAGCGGCGGTCAGGTAAGAATGTACTTTTACAGGAGCTCACGACATTTGTCCTATCGGCATGGGAGTGTCCGTCCGCTTTAAAGAAGTTGAAGAGGGACAGGAGACAGTTCGGGTAAGTCATCTCGCCTGCGGACCATTGCAATGAATTTCAGCGGCACATCGATCAGAGCGGATCACAGAGATCTCATGCTTCAGCTCAGGTCCGCTGTCATGGAAAGAGATGTCCTGAAGTTGCCATTACACTTGAGTCATGAAAGTAACCTGCCATGTGAAGTTTGGTGACGGGATTTTCAAGGTCCAGTCACCAGTGGATTCAACTGCCTGCGTCATCCCTGCTGATGTCCACGTCACCCTATTGTCTTTGAATTTTTGAAACAACTCCCCGAATTCTTGTCTTCCGCAGCTCAAATTTTGCCCGTCACGGTACATATGTATTTCCAGTGACAGCAGGTCCACGGCTACGGTTGGAATACTAGAGGATGCTGGACCTTGCTAACTAACCTGTTTTCTACTACTATAATTTAAAGTAAAGTGGCTATAACATTGGGAGGAATTACAAGGGGACAAAGTATAATAAGAAAAGTGATGGGTAGGCCCCATCAAAGGTTACAAGGATGTAACCAAACCTGTAACATAAGATATCCGAACTATCTAGGTCAAACGGTCTACAAACAACATAGCATCTGAAGAAATCACATTATGTGATTGCTCTCCTATGGATTGCACCAGCTAGTGCTCTCTGTAGAGCAATGGAGGAATTATGTAGAAATTTTGAGTTTTGATAAAGTCAACTCAGGTGCCGATTCGACGCCAAAGTGAGAATTCTCCTAGAGAGATAGTGTGAAACATTAGCATGGAGGGCTGCTCCAGCCCATGCATAGATTATATTTTCCAACCACATTGGTCACACTTCATGCATTGCATGTCCCTAGGTGAATATTTCATTATATATTGTTTCTGCAAATTTCCACATCACCCCACTACTTGTATGACGTACTCCCCTGAATATCACCTTCTTTTATAGATTGATTCGTTCCCAAGGGAATGAGGGATCAAACCACACTAGCAAAGAAGAGAAACATGCATTTAGACATCTTCCCACTCTGGACTGCAAAGTCCGAAGAGTTACTCACAAAGAAGGTAATTGATTCAACTCAATTCCTTCACAATCCCATCACAATACCAATTCCAAAGACAACAACAAGTTGATTTCAATGATTGCTTTACTTTGGGATGAGGATCTCTTTCATTACAAGTTTGCGTCTTGGCAAAACATCCTACAGAGTACTTCTGATGGCTGCAGATAGGCTCATCTTATGGACGAATATCCGGGTAACTTTGCGGATATATGAATCAGTCAACATAATGTCAGCCTGTATACACCAGCTCCTCGAGTGCTCGTTCTATCCTGACTATAATTTGCAGCCCAACAGATTGGACACTTGCAAAGATGAAAGGATCCCACCACTTTATTTCCTACGACTGTTTATAGTGAATGTTCTAACTGCTACTCCTAACTGCTCTAACACAGATCGCTCTCTCCTAAGTCTTCTACTCTAATCTAAGCCGCTCGATCGCATCTTTGCTGCTTGCGTGAATGCGTTGATTCCTAATTGCATTTCCTGCACATTTGCCGTGATCTCCTGACGATGCAGAATCATGGCTTCCCTGAAATCTCGACCCAACGCTTTATACATCTCCTTGCTCCTATCCTTTGAGTCGCCGGGATTCTCCATTGTTGCCACCAACTGCTCTAACCGCTGCACTTCAACTCGATCACACCGTGTGAGCACATCTTTGCAAGACATCTGTTAGCGAGGTTCTACAACTTCGCAGACGCCTCCACGTCCACCTGAATTAGTCCTCGCTATAGGTCATGCACCGTCTCCCAAAGTTGGACATTCTATTTCTCCACAAAATGAATCTCCGCACCCCAAATACAACATACCTCTTCGTAGGCCTTCTTTGCCTCATGGACCTTCTGCTCCAGTTCAGTCTTCTCCTTGGACAACTTGTCCACATTCTCGGTCAACTCTCGAACTGTAATGGATTGGTCTTCCTTCCCCAAAGCCAGCTGGTTCATCATCTGAATCAAATCCATATACCCGTCAGCTTGAGGGTCCCATCCTGGCATATACATCGGTCCCATCTCATTCAACTCTAACAATACATGAACCATCACAACTTCTAGCTTATGCGACAGCTGTAACACCGAGGCCATGGGCTCTGCAATCTCCTTCGACCCTTTCGGCCCCGACTTCACTGCCATCATCTTGGGTCGAGAGGTCTCAACCTTCTTCTTCCCTACATCCTTCCGAATTGTCAAGGTGGCTGGTGGACTATCCTCCACAACTCTCTTCCTCTTTCTTGAAGTATCAATCATTTCAAGGTCAGAATCCGAATCAGGCTTACTCTGCACAGCCGGCCTTCCTTCTCTAGTTATCTTCGGCTCAGGAGGTGCACTCGTTCCTAGACTCCTCGTCGACCCGCTACTGGCACTGTCGATGTCTACGTCCAGGTTTGACAGTCCGCTCTCTAGTCAATACAACTGCATCTTCCTAGACGTCAACCACTCCAGCTTCGCATACAGATGCACCAAGAAAGACAAGAGATAGACTGCACTCTTATCTTCTTCTCTTAGCTTAGTTGCCATTGCTTGTACGTTCTTCGCGAAGATCTCCCCCCAGTTCATCCAAATAGTTCCGCCGATGAACCCTTCTACAATCCTCATCTTATGCATGCTTACATACGTTGTTCTCTGCAGTGAGAAAAGCTGATTCAGGGTGAGAGCTACCTTCTTCCTGAAGACATTCTTAATCAAATCGAGCTTATAGCCATTCGTCCCCTTCTTCTCTCTAGGGTTGAACCACTTCTGCTCGTCAAAAGTGAATGCAGTATGCATCGCCGAGCCCTCCCAATCGACGCCGCCTTTGTCTTCTTCGTGATTGCGTCCCAGAGCCTTCGCCCAAAGCCTTGCATCCCACTTCTCCGGCTGAGCTCTACTTCCGATTGCTGTCAATGCTTTCCCTCGTCGGATCTCATCGCACAGCTCCGGGCACACGTAGTCCCATCGCCATGAAAGAAACGCTCCACCGAGGTTCTTCAACCTCAGCAACTCTGCCGAAGTCCAATCCGCTATCGCATGGACATTTCTTTGCTCTGAGAACGCCCGAGCGCCTGGCGGTAGAAGAACCCTCTAGAACCTCGTGTGAGTTGACAATTTCTTCTTCTTCTCCTCAACACTCCACATTCGAGTTCATTATAAACCGGTAAAACTTCAGCAGAAGAAGATTATGATAGCCGATGATTTGACCAATAACTCTCGCTTAAACTTTATATAAAATTTCTCCACAATCCTTTCAATCTCTCAGAAAAGTTTCAGATGTTTTTATCTTCTAGATCTCTCAGAACAATTCTTGATTTGCACATTGTATCACAAGGCTATATGCAGACCCCTGTGTACAAAACCCATCACACATCCCAATCCTTGACTTCAATTGCTCCTATATCTCATGAAAGGTCACTCATCATCAGAATTTGAAATTAGGGTTTAGGGTTTAGGGTTTAGGAATGGAAAGTTTTATTGACAGAACTTTCTGATATCAAAAGATATGATCTCCGTACTAACTTCGTGTGATCGGTGAAGTCCCCGCAACAACATTTGTATATACAAACTTCAAGCTATCATTCCGTACTCAAAACTCATCCAATTGAGTCGAAATTTTGATCCAAACGCAAGTCCGAGTCGTAAACTATATCACAGTCAACTTAGATATCCCAAAACCTTCATAAAATTCTCAGAAACACCCTAAATACACTCAAAGGTCTAAATTTCTCACTCTATCTTTGAATCACCATTTCAGAGTGACAAATCCTTCAAATCCATCCATTCTTGAGCCCACGTCGTAGCTCGTCTTGTTAGCTCTCCAACCCTATTTTCAGATCTCCGAATGTCTCCCTTGAAGGTCTCCAAAACTCCTCAAAACCTCAAAGAAGTTGCCCAAGTGCCCTCATTGGCCCAAACTCCAAGACTAATGAGGATGAAGAGTGTTATTTTGAGCTCTCGTGTGGCCAAATTAGCTCCATTTTAACTTAGAGCTTTACAACTATCCTAAACACACTACTTAGCCATCCTATACACAATACGAGTTGCCACTAGTAAAGAGTCAAAATGACAACTCAAAACCGGCTAAGTATGAATGGAACTACAAACGGAACTGGAGAGTTTATAACTTGAGAATAATACTCCTCGCCAAAGTTCCTAACAATCAACTCCTATGGCTTGTTTTTGGTAAGCAATAGTGATGGATTGGAACCCATGTGTTGAAAGCCACCACTGCTAGTAAGTTAAGAACCATAGCGCCCAAACTAAATCAAAATATATACTGTTACGTCCCAAATCGCGCCGTAGGAAACAAGTGGAAGAATAATAGGGTCTAGAGAGTTTATATGTAGGGCCATACTTAGAGGTTTTGAGACTATATTTTTGTTTTTGGAATAAAAACGAACGATATTCGGAGGAAGTCTGGGCCGCCGAATATGAATAGAAGAAATAAGTACGAAGAGGGCCAAGATGAATGAGTTGTTAAGGAGGTCTGATGTGTCGAATGAATTAGAGCAATTAGTAACAACATCAACAAGTGCAACGATTCGTAGAGGAGCAAGCACGAGCCGACGAGTCAAGTAGACGAAATGAAGAGGAAATCGGTCATTTGATTGGGGGCTCATGAAGCTATTCAATTGCCGGTGAAGAAAATGCCGACAGGAGTATATCAACCTTTGGTGCCGAAGCCAGAGTGGTCAACCGGAAAATTAGCACGATTGAAGAACTTGGGCGGAGAGTTCTTGGCATGGCGTTGGGACTATGTGTGCCTAGAAATGTGCGAAGAAGTTCGAGCTAAGAAGATGGATAACCCAGTAGGTTGGAGAGGGCATCCAGATTCGTGGGATGCGCTGCTTTGGGCAGAGTCATTAGGAAGGGATTACTCGAAGGAGAAAGATGGAGTCGACTGGGAAGGGTCGGCAATGCATACTGCATTCACCTTCGATGAGACCAAGTGGTTTGACCCTAGGGAGAGGAAGGGTACAAACAGCTTCAAGATTGATCTTATTCGGGACGACTTACGACGAAAGATAATGTATACTTTGAACCAACTCTTCTCACCATAACGAACTACTTATGTAAGCATGCATAAGGTGAGAATAGTGGAGGAATTTGTCGGCGGATCGATCAAGGTCAATTGGGGAGAGATCTTCGCTCGTAATGTGCAAGCAATGGGACAGAGGCTGCGAGCGAGAGAGAAGGGAGTGATCTACATCTCTTCCTTCTTGGTGCATATGTATTCGCGCATGGGATGGTTGACGCCACAGGAGAGGAGGCGCTATCAAGTAAATATGGTCAACAATCTCGTAGGGGCCGGCGAGCAATGGCAGTAGTGGGTCGACAAGGAGTGTGGGACCCCACCAAGATGACGGTGTGCAGTCACCAGTGCAACCAACTCAACAAGAGATGCCTTCGGAGGCGAGAGCAAAGGCAGTAAGAGATGAGGAAGAAGCGATATTCGGGAAGGAGGACTCCGTGGGGACCATAGAGAAGAGGAGTCCAAGTGTGGAGATAATTGCAGAGCCTAACAGCAAGAAGCGGAAGCTGAAGGAAATTGCTCAGCCAAGAAGTCCCGATCTGCAGAAGGCATCGAGGCCTAAGGTAAAAACGAAGAAGGTAATAGTAGAAGAACCGCTTTCTTTGGTGTTACAGTTGGCGTAGAAGCTGGAGAGCGTGGTAGTGTCAGTTTTGATGGAGCTGAAAGAGATGGGCAGCAGTTACATTCAAGGGGGTAATCCCCAGGAAGAGGGTTACATGGAGCTGATTCAGTTGCTGAACCGCACTACTCGAGGGAAGAAGGATCAGGCGGATACTATAAAACAACTGACAGAATCAGTGGAGCGTCTGGAGAAGCAGAAGAAGGAGGCCGCTCAGGAAGCTATCAAGGTGAAGCAGACCTACAGTGAAGTCTATAAAATTTCACGGAGGTGAAGTTTGTAGAGAGGGAGAATGAGAAGCTCCAACAACAATTGAAGAGGGCGAAGCAGCAATTGCATGAAGTTGATGTGGAGAGGCCGGCTAGATTAGAACATTTGGCGAGTAGGTGCTCGCAATACCTTTCTGCTCGGTGTGACGATGTGGAGGCTGAAAGGTTGGAACGTTTGAAAATGGCGATGAACACCCCTTGCGATTCGAAGGATCGAAGGAAGGAGATGTACAAGGTCATTGGACGTGAATGCCAGAAAGCGATGCAAGTCCATCAAAAGGAGATCGTGGAGGACATGAGGGAGTTGCAGATGAGCGTCGATGCTTTTGCGTTGCGAGAAGCATCGAAGAGACCAACAACTTTCCGATGAAATAGTCGGGCGCGATCCGTGTAGGTGACGATTAGGAATCGGTTTGAGTAGATTGTATAAATAGGAGTAGTGTTAGAGTAGGATTATCTCTTCCTTTACAAGTGTTCATTGAGAACCGTAATTGTAGTCAAGGTAGAACGAAATGCTCAGGAAGCTGTTGAATATTGCGTTCGATTGGTCTTGACTGGTGTGTAATACCTGTGAAGATACCCGGGTATTCGTCCATGAGCCATAGTCGGATTCACTTCGTAGTAGAACTTCATCGAGAACATCGCCTCGTCGACAACTTGTAAAGGAGAGATCAAACTCCCATCAGTAAATTTGGAGTGAAATTTCAATTACATGTGTAATTGTATGCAATGTAATGGATGGGTTATGGTTGTTAATCTGACTGAGTGGTCTTGGACTATTTCGCCACAGCACTCTTTGGAATGTGAATGTCCAGAGTCTTCAAAAGAAGCATAAACACTGATATTCGTTGCTGACAGAAAGATAACACCTCATTCCCTTGGGAACAAACTGTAATTCTGTACAAATGACAAAACCTTTGTGTAACTTGTTTGTTACATTATCACTTGTTGCAGAAAGTTATTTCCAAAATGATACACTAACCACGCCCGAAAGTGATCACGATGAAGACACCGGATGTTGATCACAAATGGATTGAGCATCGGTACATATGGAGGATCATGTTGTCCTCTATCCTCTGTCCTACGTCAGCTCCACTTCGATCAGATAAGGTCCTTAGTCAGCAAAGTGATGTGTCTAGCTCTCTCCCATGTCCTTTTCATCCTAACTGCGCTTTATATCTGATAAGGTCCAAGATAATATCTCTTGGAGCCTTTTCAACATCGTGACCCTACAAAGTTGATCTAACGGTGGATTCTTAACAACCTTACTGTGCACCGTCGGTTATCCTAATCTAAAGTATTGCCGTCATGACAACAGCTCTGAAGATGACACATGTCATCATCTTCTCATAGTAGCCGCGTCACAACACGACACCGCCATCAGGATAAACGGTCGAATTCAGCCCATTGTCGCACTTACTCATGCTGGAACTCCCACGGTTCGACGCTTCGACATTGCATCTATCTTCTCCTGCTCCGGCCGCTCCGCAAGTTCTTGGCATCAACCTTCTCTCAATAATTCTTCAATCCGCCGCCCAAAAACATATTTAAATTTCCTCGCAATTCACTCGTGTGAACTCCCTAATGGTATTCATGTCTAACCAACATATATTCGGATGAATACCCTCATGAGAACCCAAATATAACGCTTTATTCACAAAAACCAAAAAAATCCTACTTATCCTAAGAACTATGGTCCTACAGTCCGCCTGATCCATGACCTCCGGGCTGACTCTCACTCAGGTTTACCTCCGATGGCTTTTTGGAAGCTCATCATGAATCTAGAAGGACTTAGTCCCACCCTATGACCATGACCCTATTGCTCACTCTTACACAAACTCTCAAAGTCCAAGCCCCATTATGCACATTATCACCAAGAGTAAGATATCACTCAAAAGGAAAGGGATACTTTGGTAATCAAAGTCTTCATTGAATCAAGGTTCCACTCCGAACATGACGTCTCCAAGAACCAAGCTCCCCAAAACTAAGATCACCATACTATCTTCTTCCAAAACTAACTTCCATTGAAAAACTACTTGAGAGGTGCTTCTCAACCTCTCTATTTATACTACTTAGAATCTTACCCTAGTAACTACAAGTAATCATCATGTAACTTCCTCTTACCAAGTTTAAACGAGGTAGAGATCACAAACCCCAATGAAAAGGGTACATGAGAACATGCAATTGGTCCACTTGGATCTTCTAGAAGCCCAACTACTCCCTAATTGACTTCTAGTGTACCAAGTCAATCTCACCTCTAGATTTAAGGGTCTTCACCAAGTCCAACCAATGAAAACTAGTCCAAGTCAAGGGAAGTCAAGATACCCATGTGATGGAATATATTCCTTGATTCCTACTAAATAACAAAATAGTAGTTTTCATCTACCACACCAAAAGTTACTCTATATTTTCCTCCAACTTAACCATGTAGGAGCATAGTTCTTAGGATAAGTAGGATTTTTTTTTGGTTTTTGTGAATAAAGAGTTATATTCGGGTTCTCTTGAAGGTATTCGTCCGAATATATGGTTGTTAGCTAGGAATACCATTATGGAGTTCACACGAGTGAATTGCGAGGGAATTTAAGCGCGCGTTTGGGCGGCGGATTGAGGAATTATCGAGAGAAAGTCGATGCCAAGAACTTGCCGAGCGGCCGGAGAGAGGGAAAGCTAGTTGCAATGTCGAAGCGTCGAACCGGAGGAGTTCCAGCAGGAAGAAGTGCGACGATGGGGAGAATTCGACCGCTCATTCTCGATGGCGGATTGGACTCCGGCCGGAGTTCTTTGAGGTTGAAGAACCTCGATGGAGCATTTGCGTCGTGGCGATGGGATTATGTGTGCCCGGAGCTGTGCGATGAAGTCCGAGAGGGAAGCCGCCGACAAAGAATTGGGAGCAGAGCGCATCCGGAGAAGTGGGATGCGAGGCTATGGGCGAAGGCTTTAGGACGCAACCACGAAGAGGAATTGGCGGAGTCGATTGGGAGGGATCGGCAGTGCATACGGCGTTCACCTTCGACGAGCGGAAGTGGTTCAACCCTAGGAAGAGGAAGGGAACGAATGGCTACAAGCTCGACTTGATCAAGGATGTATTCAGAAGAAAGGTGGCACTCACCTTGAATCAGCTTTTCTTGCCGCAGAGAACAACGTATGTGAGTATGCTTAAGGTGAGGATCGTGGAAGGGTTCATCGGAGGTACTATCCGAGTGAACTGGGGAGAGATCTTTGCGAAGAATGTGCAAGCCATGGCAACGAAGCTAAGAGAAGACGATAAGAGTGTAGTCTATCTCTCGTCTTTCTCAGTACACCTGTATGCAAAGTTGGAGTGGCTAACGCCTAAGGAGAGACAGCTGTATCGGTTGAAGAGTGGGTTGTCGGACTTGGATGCGGACATCGACAGCGCTAGCGATGGGTCGACAAAGGAGTCTAGGCACGAGTGCACCTCCCGAGCCAAAGAGAACGGGGAGAAGTGAGAACGGCGGTACAAAAGCAAGCCTAATTCGGGACTCGGACACGGAGGTGATTGGGACATCGAGGAAGAGGAAGAGAGTAGTGGGAAGACGTCCCCCCCGCCACTCTCTAGAGGTACGAAGAGATGTAGGCAAGAAGAAGATAGAAGAAGTATGACCGGCCAAGTCCTCTCGACCGAAGATGATGGCGATGAAGTCGGGGCCGAAAAGCCTCGAAGGAGATTGCGAGAACCCATGGCATCGATGCTGCAGCTTGTCGCAGAAGTTGGAAGTCTGTGGTGGTCCCGGTATTCTTTGGAGTTGAGCGAGATGAGGCCGATGTATATGCGATGTGGTGGGACCCTCAAGCGGATGGGTATATGGAATTGATTCAAATGATGAACCGTCTGGCGTTGGGAAAGGAGGATCAGTCCATCACGGTGAAGGAGTTGACAGAGAACGTGGACAAGCCGGCGGGGAGAAAACCAAGATGGAGAAGAAGGTTGAAGAGGCGAAGAAGGCATACGAAGAGATCTGTCGTATTCGGGGTGCGGAGATCCATTTTGTAGAGAAGGAAAATGCTCATCTTCGGGAGACAGTGCAAGACTTAAAACGAAGATTGATTCAGGTGGATGTGGAGGCACCTGCGAAGCTGGAGAACCTTGCTAATAGATGTGCGCAACATCTGTTCACACGGTGTGACCGAGTTGAAGTGCAGCGGTTAGAACAGTTGGTGGCAGCGATGGAGAATCCTGGAGACTCGAAGGATAGAAGGAAGGAAATGTACAAGGCATTGGGTCGGGATTCTGGGGAAGCCATGGCTCTTCATCGATGTGAGATCGCGGAAGATGTACATGTGAAATGCAATTAGGAATCGACGCATTCACGCAAGCAGCGGAAGTGCGATCGAGCGGCTTAGATCAGAGTAGAAGACTTAGGAGAGAGCGATCCGTGTAGGAGACGGTTAGCTTGACAGTTAAGAGTAGCAGTTAGAACATTAATTATAAATAGTCGTAGGAAATAAAGTGATGGATCTTTTCATCTTTGCAAGTGTCCAAATTGTTGGATTGCAAATTGTAGTCAGGGTAGAACGAACACTGAGGAGCCGGGTGTCTGCAGTCGACATTGTGACGATCAAGCGTATATCCGTGAAGTTATCAGGATATTCGTCCACGAGCTGAGCTTGTCTGTAGCATCAGAAGTACTCTAGGAGGTGTTTCGCCGAGACGCAAACTTGTAATGAGAGAGATCCCCATCCCGAAGTAAAGTAAATTGCTGAACTCTATTTGTTGTGTCTGTGAAATTGGTGATGTGATGGGTTTGTGAAGGAATTGAGATTGAATCGATTGCCTTCTTTGTGAATGCTCTTCGGACTTCGCAGTCCAGAGTTAGAAAGATGTCTAAATGCTTATTTCCCTTCTTTGCTAGTGTGGTTTGATCCCTCATTCCCTTGGGAACGAATCAATCTATACGAATTCCGATTGAATAGTGCTTACTGTGCTATTACAAACCATAACTAGCTAAATATAGTCATGACTAAGATAAACTTAGGCACAATTTAGATATACTTGCATTTTATCATATATGTACAACCCTGGGTCTTACAGATCCTTCTTCCCTTGAGTGGTGCGGTTCAACAACTGAATCAGCTCCATATAACCGTCTTTTTGGGGATTCAACCCTTGGATGTAACTGCCTCCCATCTCTTTCAGCTCCATCAGAACTGGCACCACCACGTTCTCCAGCTTCTGCGCCATATGTAACACCAAAGAAAGCGGTTCCTCCACTGTTACCTTCGTTGCTTTTACCTTAGGCCGCAATGCCTTCGGTACTGGAGTACTTGGCTGGGCGATTTCCTTCAGCTTCTACTTCTTGTTGATGGATTCAGCAATTATCTCCACACTTGGACTCCTCTTCTCAGTGGTCCCCACGGAGTCATCCTTCCCGAATACAGGTTCCTCTACATCCCGCATTGCTTTAGACCTTGCCTTCGAAGGCACCTCTTGCTGATTCGGCCTCAATGACGTATGCACACCATAGTAGGCCAAATCAGCAAGAGGTGCCTCTACACCTCTATCCGACAACCCACTCTCCAACCAGTACAGCTGCCTCTCCCTTGGCGTCAGCCACTCTAGCTTTGCATACAGATGTACTAAGAAAGACGAGAGATAGACTACACTCTTATCGTCTTCTCTTAGCTTCGTCGCCAAGGCCTGTACATTTCTTGCAAAGATCTCTCCCCAGTTCACTCAGATAGTTCCTCCGATGAACCCTTCTACGATCCTCACCTTGTGCATACTCACATAGGTTGTTCTCTGCGGTGAGAAAAGCTAATTCAAGATGAGCGTCACCTTCCTCCTGAATACATCCTTAATTAAATCGAGCTTGTAGGCATTCATCCCCTTCCTCTCCCTAGGGTTGAACCACTTCCGCTCGTCGAAGGTAAATGCCATATGCATCGTCGATCCCTCCCAATCGACACTACCTTTGTCCTCTTCGTGGTCGCCCATAACTTCGCATCCCACTTCTCCGATCAAGGTCTGCTTCCAATTCTTCGTCGGCGGTTTCCCTCTCCGAACTTCATCGCACAGCTCCGGGCACACGCAGTCCCATCGCCATGACAAAAACGCTCCACCGAGGTTCTTCAACCTCAGCAACTCCGCTGAAGTCCAATCCGCCATCATAAAAAAAGCGGTCGAATTCTCCCGATCGTCGCACTTTTTCATGCTGGAACTCCTTCTGTTCGACGCTTCGACATTGCAGCTAGCTTCTCTTGCTCCGGTCGCTCGGCAAGTTCTTGGCATCGAATTTTTGTTGAAAATTCTTCAATCCGTTGCTCAAACGCGCGCTTAAATTCCCTCGCAATTCACTCATGTGAACTCCCTAATGGTATTCCTATCTAACAGACATATATTCGGACGAATACCTTCAAGAGAACCCGAATATAACTCTTTATTCACAAAAAAAAATAAAAATCCTACTTATCCTCAGAACTACGCTCCTACACATAGTCCCATCACCATGACAGAAACACGCCGCCTAGGTTCCTCAACCTCAGCAACTCCGCTGGAGTCCAATCCGCTATCAGAATAAGCAGTCGAATTCTCCCCATGGTCGCACTTTGCCCTGCTGGTACTCTCACGGTTTGACGCTTCGACATTGCAACTTCTCTCCACTCAAGCCGCACTGGTTTCACAAGTTCTTGGCATCGACCTTCCGCTCGACACTTCTTCAATCCGTCGACCAATTGCATAACCTAAATTCCCTCGCAATTCACTCGTGTGAACTCCCTAATGGTATTCATATCTAACTAATATATATTCAGATGAATACCCTCATCAAAACCCGAATATAGCTCTTTATTAACGAAAACCAAAAAAATTTCTACTTATCCTAAGAACTATGCTCCTACTACTATGTATCCTTGCCGGAGTCTCTCCCTTCGAATTTCACCAAGTGTACCCCGACGTCTTTCTTAGGGGGAGTGACAAAGCGAATGCCCTGCACTAGATATCGCTCACTGTCCGCCCGTTGTTGAGGAGATTGATCACACTCTACATTGGTGTGATCGGGGTCAATAATTGCTACACATTGATTGATAAGTCATCCTCCACCGTGGCTGCGGACACTAAGGTGACCAGTGCCTCATTGCTCCACAATTGTAGCATCCGTTGTGGAGTGCTAATGGCCATCTCCACCAGTGCATACCTCGGAATATGTACAGGTGGGATCTGGGGGGGGGTACTCCCTCCATCCTGGATCCCATATACCGGGTCATCAAGGGGGAATTCATGTCAAGGATAATCTCACACTGGTATCCATTTCACGTTATGGGCTACATAACTCTCGCGCAACTGTTGCACTGCGTTATAATGTTCTGATTTCCGACAAATGGTGCACCAGACATTCATCCTCACCTGCATGGGAGACTTTCTCTCCTTATTATTCACCACGTGCATTTAAAACTCTTCCAAGCTCTTGGTGAGCTGATCCACGCGGGACCCAATCCCCTTCTTTTCCGAGTTCTTCATACATCTAGACTCTTATTTTGGCACATGTTTCCAATCTTCGTCCGAAGAACTGGAATATTCGGCCAAAGAAGTTTTCTCCTCACTTGTAGATAGACTCCCATGTCTTCGGCTCTTTAGGTGCTTTGCCTTTCTCCTCTTCTAAGGGGCCCGAGTCTCCTTCTTGGTCCGCCTATGAATATTTGATAGCTCATAGGCCTCGGCCGCTTGTATTGCTGTCTCCACCGTGCCTTGATCATACCTCTTACAAAGAATCTCCTGGTTGGGGTCATACTCACCCAATCTCGACACATACCATTCGACCGCCATTGGTGCCGAATATGGTCTCGTGTTGGCCGTTGTTGAGGGCATACGGTCCAACAGACTCAAAAATTGCTCTATATATTCACAAGGTTTCTGGTGTTTCTCCCATTGTCGCATGGACATTTCTTTGCTCTAAGAACGCCCGAGCGCCTGGCTGTAAAAGAACCCTCTAGAACCTCGTGTGAGTCGACAATTTCTTCTTCTTCTCCTCAGCACTCCACATTCGAGTTCATTATAAACCGGTAAAACTTTAGTGGAAGAAGATTATGATAGCCGATGATTTGAATGATAACTCTTGCTTAAACTTTACAGAAAATTTCTCCACAACGCTTTCAATCTTTCCGAAAAGTTTCAGATATTTTTCTTCTCTAGATCTCTCAGAACAATTGTTGATTTGCACACAAGGCGATATGCAAACCCATGTATACAAAACCCATCACACATCCCAATCCTTAACTTCAATTGTTCCCAGATTTTATGAGAAGGTCACTCATCATCAGAACTTGAACTGTGCAAAGTTTTATTGACAGAACTGTATAATATCAAAAGATATGATCTATGTACTAACTTCGTGACAGTGAGTGCAATCTTGCAACTCAGACTGTATACACAAACTTCAAGCTATCACTCCGTACTCAAAACTCATCCAATTGAGTCAAAATTTCGATCCAAACGCAAGCCTGAATCCTAAAATATATCATAGTTGACTCTGATCTCCCAAAACCCTTGTAAGATTTTCACAAACATCCCAAATACACTCAAAGATCCAAATTTCTCACTTTATCTTTGAATCACCATTTCAGAGTGACAAATCCTTCAAATCCATCCATTCTTAAGCCCACGTCGTAACTCGTCCCATCAGCTCTCCAACCCAATCCTTAGATCTTTGAATGTCTCCTTGGAAGGTCTGAAAAACTCCTCAAAACCTCGAAAAAGTTGCCCAAGTGCCCTCATTGACCCAAACTCCAAGACCAATGAGAATGAAGAGTGTTATTTTGACCTCTAGTGTGGCCAAATTAGCTCCATTTTAACTTAGAGCTTTACAACTATCCTAAACACACTACTTAGCCATCCTATACACAATACAAATTGTCACTAATAAAGAGTCAAAATGACAACTCAAAACCGGCTAAGTATGAACGGAACTACAAACGGAACCGGGGAGTTTGTAACTTGAGAATAATACTCCTCGCCAAAGTTCCTAACAATCAACTCCCTATGGCTTGTTTTTGGTAAGCAATAGTGATGGATTGGAACCCATATGTTGAAAGCCACTACTATTGGTAAGTTCAGATCCATAGCGCCCAAACTAAATCAAAACGTATACTGTTACGTCCCAAATCGTGCCGTAGGAAACAACTGGAAGAATAATCGGGTCTGGAGAGTTTATCACTTGTTGCAGAAAGTTATCTCCAAAATGATATACCAACCACGCCCGAAAGTGATCACGATGAAGACACCGGATGTTGATCACAAATGGATTGGGCATCGGTACATCTGGAGGATCATGTTGTCCTCTATCCATGTCCTACGTCGGCTCCACTTCGATCAGATAAGCTCCTTAGTCAGCAAAGTGATGTGTCTAGCTCTCTCCCATATCCTTTCCATCCTGCCTCCGCTTTATATCTGATAAGGTCCAAGATAATATGTCTTGGAGCCTTTTCAACATCCTAATCCTACAAAGTTGATCCAACGGTGGACTCTTAACAACCTTATTGTGCGCCGTCGGTTATCCTAACCTAAAGTATTGCCGTCATGACAACAGCTTTGAAGATGACACATGTCATCATCGTCTCATAATAGCCGCGTCACAACACGACATCCACCTCCTCTAAACCTGTGCATCCTCCGGTATGCACCAAAAATTTAACCAAGGTGTGCGCGGCGTTAGATCAGATCAACCTGATCTTTTGCTCCAGCTAGATCCTCCCCATATGACTCGTCTTCAGCAAAAAGGTCAAACTCCTCCTCAAGTTGGCCGAGGTCGATCTTCTTATCCCAACTTTTGAAGATCTTTATTCGCTTTCGTGCAATATGCACCTTCAGCTTTGTACCATCCAACTCTCTTAGCGAATAAGTAGCATTGTCATGGACATTGATCACCACATATGGCCCAAACCACCTCTTTGAAAACTTCCTCAAGGTGCTATGTTGGTTATCCCGACTGTTGTCATACACCAACACCCAATCACCTTTTTTAACCTCCTTTGGTCTCAACCTATGATGTTTGTCAAATCTGTCCTTGTTTTTAAGGCGTGCCTCTCTAAGTCTCTCCATTGCCAATTGTACATCCTCCGTTCTCCTCTCTAGCTGTTGAATGCGTATCGCCAAAAGATCTTCTCTACTTAGATTATCCTCCCAATGCAACACACTCCATGTGGGAATGTTTTCCTCTATTGGCATAATCGGTTTTTGGCCTTGCATTAACTCTGATGGCATATAGCCGGTCTGTAAGACCCAGGGTTGTACATATAGGATAAAATGAAAGTATATCTAAATTGTGCCTAAGTTTATCTTAGTCATGACTATGTTTAGCTAGTTATGGTTAAGTTGGAGGAAAATATAGAGTAACTTTTGGTGTGGTAGATGAGAACTTCTATTTTGTTGTTTAGTATGAGTCAAGGAATAGATTCCATCACATGGGTATCTTGACTTCCCTTGACTTGGACTAGTTTTCATTGGTTGGACTTGGTGAAGACCCTTAAATCTAGGGGCGAGATTGACTTGGTACACTAGAAGTCAATTAGGGAGTAGTTGGGCTTCTAGAAGATCCAAGTGGACCAATTGCATGTTGCCATGTACCCTTTTCATTGGGGTTTGTGATCTCTACCTCGTTTAAACTTGGTAAGAGGAAGTTACATGGTGATTACTTGTAGTTACTAGGGTAAGATTCTAAGTAGTATAAATAGAGAGGTTGAGAAGCACCTCTCAAGTAGTTTTTCAATGGAAGTTAGTTTTGGGAGGAGATAGTGTGGTGATCTTAGTTTTAGGGAGCTTGGTTCTTGGAGATGTCATGTTCGGAGTGGAACCTTGATTCAATGAAGACTTTGATTACCAAAGTATCCCTTTCCTTTTGAGTGATATCTTACTCTTGGTGATAATGTGCATAATAGAGCTTGGACTTTGAGAGTTTGTGTAAGAGTGAGCAATAGGATCATGGGCAAAGGGTGGGACTAAGTCCTTCTAGATTCATGATGAGCTTCAAAAAGCCATCGGAGGTAAACCTGAGTGAGAGTCAGCCCGGAGGTCACATTTTTGGTTCCGTTGCCGGGACCTCGGTCTAGAAGGAGAAGAGATGTTCGAATCCAGTTTATTGCCCGTGAGAGCGCAACGATGAGAACTCATATGGAGAGGACTGTGGGGAAGAGCGAACCGAGATCATGATGCATAGTAATGTACCATTTGTGTATCCGGTAGTGTTATATGATAGCCTGGAAGTTATTTTGTACATTTTGTTTACTTAAGTGTTGTTTGGGATGAGGCGAGAGTGCTATAGTACGTATTTGGGAGGAAAACTTTATTTTCCAAAGTTTTTCCGATAATTTTATTGGTTTTAGATTAGTAGATGGGATACGTTTTGCACTTGAAATAACAGTCATATCATGTCTAGATCAAAAGTTATGATGTTTAGAATTTGCTAGGGTCTTGACGGGTTTTGAAAGATAGCTCTCGGGAAAAAAGTGTACAGAGCTTATCAATTCGTGCAAGAATTGAATCAGGATTTGAAACTTTGCACGATTGTATATCAGGAGCTAAGCTACATGTGGGTTCAAATTTCGTTGAGAGATCATTTTTATAGAAAGTTATGATACCTGAAGTATAGGGGGGGTATAAAAGTGAGCAAAACTGCTTTACTTTTCAGATTTACTTTTTTCCTTGTTTATGGTCATTCCGAGAGAGTGAGTGCATGAGTGTTTTGCATAGTGAGGATGACTTGACACTCATTGGAAAATGGGAGATCAACCTCTTTGGAAGATCCGGCTATCTAAGATACCTCAAGGGCTGGGCGTGATTGTTTCAGCGGATTCGAACACGAGGGAGTTCAGAGTGGAGTTTGAAGAGAGGACACTAAAAAAGTTCCCGAGAGCGAAACGTGAGAGTTGATCTATTGTGGAGAGGAGGGACATAAGCTTGTGAGTTGTCCTTTGAGGACCAAAGATCGGAGGTTGAGAGAGAGACGAAATGTGGGAGAGCTAAACCTTCATCTGGGACCATCATCTCCCCATGAATCCAAGAGTGGAAACTATTGTGAAAATTGTGGAGTGACCGGACTTCCCTTAGGACACGAGTGTAGTGGCGTGAAAGCTCTGTTGGAGTCACTAGTGGAGGGCTTTGAAGATAAATTGAGTGCAGATACCGAAAAGTTGAAATCTCCAGGTGGCTCAAGTTCTAACTGAAGATGGAGATCATTTTCAGAATGATCGAGAAGATGTCGATGAGGGTAAGGCTCATAGTGTGTTTAGGAGAGGAGAGAGCCATGGCAATCTTGGACCAACCAATTCCGTTCATTTTGCCATTGATGAATTACTCTAGAATGGAGCTAGTTTTGTTTGTGTTGTATTAGGGAGTCCGTATAAATTTCCAACAACAACGACAAAAGGAGTTGGAAATGGGGAAGCTTCCGGTGTTCTATGGGAGAGAGAAAGAAGATGTAGAATCTTTTGTGAGAGACTTCAAGAGGGCATGCATAGGAAACAATGAGAGAAGGAAACCCGAATGGGCTATCCTTTTGCCCGACTTCTTGGAGGATTCTGCATTGAAGTGGTACAATGAGTACAAGAAGGAGCATGTGGAGGAAGACACTTGGGAGAGTTTGACGGAGAATCTTGTTGAAAACTTTCTTCCGGATGAAAGTTACGAGAAGCTGATGTGTGAAGTCACCTTTTTTGAAGCAAGGAGAGAGTGAGAAGGTGAGATCATACGTAGAGAGAACGGAGAAGCCGGAGTCACGCTTTTCGTGTGGTGTTGAGAAAGAGTGGAGACGAGGTCGAGCCAACCATGGTGGGGATTGTGGCGATGTTGACAAAGAACTTCATTGGAGGTTTGAAGCCTCAGATTGAAGCAAGGTGAGATATGAAAAGCCCTCTTCTAAGGTTGAGGCTATTCGCATTGCTATTCGAATGGAGGAGAGCCTAGAAGACGATGATTCTAGCTTGGTGGCTAGAGAAGCATCACCACCTGTTGTGGTTAGAATGGCAACTCCTACTGTTGTTCTTTGCGCCAAGAGTAAATTCTCCAGTGGTAGACTTGCACCATGAGTTGAAATCTATCACGTAAACACTCGCTGATCTCAAGATTAACGTAGTACAACTATGGGAGAGGAGGAATCAGAATGTAGGGGAGGATCTAGAGGGTATGGGAATTATCCTCCAAAAGGAAATCCACCACAAGGGAACTTCACAGGTTTCATGCTTTAGTTGTGGAGGCCCTCATTTCCAACGAAATTGTCCTAATCCTCGACAACATGATGGAGTTAGACACAACAATTCTACTCCCTGCTCCAAGTCAATCGAAGGATAAGGGAGTAGCGTCTATTGATGTGTTTCCTCATCAGTGCACGTTTGAGAAGGGAGAGAGCTCTATAAGTTCGAGTTGATATTCTTGCACACGAGAAGAAGAGAGCAAGATTTGGCAGAGGAGTCCATCTCAATGGAAGATCAACCAAGCCGGAGCACTTTCGATCCGGTGGTGTGAGTCAACCGAGAGCACCGAGAAAGAAGTTGGGAATGGATGATTTCTCCATTTCATCTACCCAACTCAAATACGACGTGGTGGAGGATGTGGGGAATCAAAAAGCCAATATAATGTTGGCCAATTGATTGCTCTAAATCCTACGATAAGAAAGGAGTTGAGGGGAGGCCTAAGCTCCAAAAAGGACCAAGAAGCGGCGATCCAAGGGGAAAGCTTCCATGGCGAATGTTGGAGTAGGAGTGGTGGATGCCGCTCCCTCGGAGGTATGCACTCAGGCTTCAAGATTGAAGCACGCATTAATGGGCGTGATGTTTCGGATGTACTAGTGGATGGTGGATCTGCGGTGAATGCCATGTCGAACGTTTGTTGAAGAAGTTGGGGATGAAGCTTTCAAGACCTTCCAACATCATTGTTGGGATGGCCAACAAGCAAAAGGTGCGACCCATTGGAGTGGTGGACAAGGTGGTGGTAAGTGTGATGGGAGTTCAAACCTTGTTGTCCTTTCAAGTGCTTGAGGAGGCTAGCTACGACTTGTTGTTAGGAAGACCTTGGTTGAGGGCCGTGAGGACAACTGATCGGTGGCATACCTTCGTATAGGGCCGAAAAACCATCAGTGAAGGTCCCTCTCACAAGTGGCGGAGGAGCGGTCTCGGACTCGGATAGACCTACAGTGATTACTCGAGTCCGAGAGTGAAGAAAGTGGTAGTTTTTCAGAGGTTGACACCAACATGTCGGCCGATGAGGAGACATCATCTGAAGATACCTCGGACGATGATGTTCAAGTTCAAGTTCTTGCTGCAATGGATTTACTTCCTAGGCGGGGTGGTGAAAGATCCCGACAAGATGAAGATGAGTAAAGATGAGATAACTTCGACGGCTCTCCACTCTCAAGTTTGGTCCCAAGGTTACTATGGAGGAGAAGTCAAGGTTCTTGGATATATTTCGAAAATATATCCATGTCTTTGCCTTTAGCTACAAGGATTTGAAGGAAGTAACCTTAGAAACTCATCGCATTGAGTTAGAGGAGAAGGCTCGTCCGATACGTCAGAAGCAACGTCGGATAAATCCACCAACGGCTGTGGTGGTCAAGGAGGAGATCGACAAGCTAAAGGATGCGGGTTTCATCTATGAGGTAGAGAATTCTGAATGGGTTTCTCCTATTGTGATAGTCAAGAAGAAGAATGGTAAGCTACGTGTATGCGTAGATTACAAGAAGTTGAATGCTGTCACAAAGAAGGATTACTATCCTTTACCTTTCATAGATGAGATTCTAGAGGAGGTGGCAGGTCATGAGTGGTATAGTTTTGGAGATGGTTATAGTGGTTATAACCAAATTCAAATTGCTCTTGAAGATCAGCTCAAAACCACTTTTACCACGCCATGGGGAACTTTTGCCTTTAGGGTAATGCCCTTTGGTCTATGTAATGCTCCAGCAACTTTTCAGAGGTTCATGAACAAGGTGTTTGAACCTTTTATTGGGAAATTTGTGCGAGATTTCATAGATGATTTTTGTGTATATCTGGGGAAGAAGGAGGATCATTTTGATCATTTGATCAAAATTCTACAACGGTTGGAGAAAGCCAAGGCCTCGCTCAATCCAGAAAAATGCATTTTTGGATGTGAGGAAGGTTTGTTGTTAGGGCACATCATCTCCAAAGATGGTATAGCGGTGGATCCGAAAAGGTGAAACGCATCCTCGACTTACCTTTTTCGGTGACGTTGACCAAGTTGAGGCGTTCCTTGGAATGGTGGGATACTATCGGCGGTTCATCTTTTCCTTCTCCAACAAAGCTTATGCCTTGACGGTTTACATGAAGAAGGGGACGGATTACGATTTAATCCTCAAGGATGGAGAGGCACGTGTGGCGTTGAACTTCTTAAG
This sequence comes from Marchantia paleacea, assembly GCA_014180765.2. Taxonomy (NCBI): domain Eukaryota; kingdom Viridiplantae; phylum Streptophyta; class Marchantiopsida; order Marchantiales; family Marchantiaceae; genus Marchantia; species Marchantia paleacea. Next base: position 390,423 of record MUAA02000117.1, read on the forward strand.
AAGGCGTTAGTAACGGCTCTATTTTAGCCAAACCAAATTGGGGTAAACCTTTCATTCTCTACACGGATGCATCAAACATTGCTATAGGATGCACTCTAAGCCAGTTAGATGAAGATAGCCATGATCATCCAATTGCTTATGCTAGTAGGCAGATGGTGCGGTGAGAGAAATTATTCAATGATCGAAAGGGAGGCTTTAGCTGTGATCTTCTCACTCAAGAAGTTTCGACACTATCTATTGGGAGGGAAGTTTACTATCGTTACTGACCACAAGGCTTTGAAGTACATTTTCAACAAGCCTAATCTTCGAGGGTAGGATAGCGGATGGAAGTTGTTCTTGGCGGAGTTTGATTACATCATTGAGGATCGACCGGTAAGAAACATGCCAATGCCGATTTGATGTCTCGAAAGCATACGATGAGGAAGGAGATCAACCAGTGGATGATACATTTCGGATGAGGATTTGTTGATGATGGACACCATAACAAAGGTACCGGCTGAATACAAGGGATATGGGATTTCATCTCGGGGAGGGAGAGTTTCCCCAAGGCATGCATTCACGGGAGAGGAATGCATTGGTGAAGCGATGTGAACCTTATACCATCATAGAGGGCGTGTTGTTTCATCAAGGAGCGAGATGGACTACTCGGAAGGGTTGTTGGAAGGGAGGAGTCAATTCAACTTATGAAGGAGTTTCATGAAGGCTCGGTATGTGGAGGACACTTTGCAGGAAAGGTAATTGCATTTAAGATCCTAGATGCGGGCTATCATTGGAAGGGCATTTTCAAAGATTGTGTGGAATTTTGCAAGAGTTGTGATGTGTGTCAAGCTTTTGCTAAAAAGTCCATGAAAACCCCTCCTTTGACATCCGTTCTATTTTAGGTCCTTTTGAGAAATGGGGAATAGATTTTGTAGGACCCTTGAATCTTACTCCTCGGGGTAACAAGTTCATTGTGGTAGCTACAGATTATCTAACCAAGTGGGTAGAAGCTAGACCTCTAAAATCTACTAGTGAGGAAGAAGTGGGTAGATTTCTATATGAGAGGATAATAACTAGATTCGGATGCCCTCTAGAAATTGTATCTGATAGAGGTGGTGAGTTTGTTGGAAGCATTATACAAGCCATGCTAGGTCATTTCTCCATCAAGGCACGGGTGACTACTTCCTACAAACCAAATGCTAATGGGTTGGCGAAGCGAACCAACTATACGCTTTGCATGATGTTGGCCAAGGATGCGGACATGGACGGGAGCAAGCAAAATTGGGACAAAAAGGCTGCATGCTATCTTGTGGGAGTATCGGACGACTTGGAAGACATCAATGGGGTACTCACCTTTCCGTATGGTATATGGTGTCGAGTCAAAGCTTCCAATTCAATTTGATTTGACGACCTTCTTAACTATCCAACGGAAGTTAAAGAGGAAGAATGGAGTAGAAGCTATCAAATCAAGATGTCAACAACTGTTGGAGCCGGAGGAGGCTCGAGCCGTGGCCATGGTACGTGTGGAGCGGGCTCAACAATTGCGAAGAAGTATCATGATAATCGATTTGGGGACGAAGAAGATGAAGATTTTCAAAGAAGGTGATTGGGTAATGCTTTACGATTCCATTAGATATAAGAGAGCAAGAAAGAAATTTCTTCCAAAGTACTTTGGTCCTTTCATAGTTCACAAGGTGTGGGAAACTTTACTTACGATTTGAAGGAGTTGGGAGGACGACATTTTGACCGGGTGAATCACGACAAGTTGAAGCCGTTTCATCGATTTATCAGATTCTTTCACTCAGGGACGGAGTGAAATCTTGGTCCGGGGTAAATGTAAGACCTGGGGTTGTACATATAGGATAAAATGAAAGTATATCTAAATTGTGCCTAAGTTTATCTTAGTCATGACTATGTTTAGCTAGTTATGGTTAAGTTGGAGGAAAATATAGAGTAACTTTTGGTGTGGTAGATGAGAACTTCTATTTTGTTGTTTAGTATGAGTCAAGGAATAGATTCCATCACATGGGTATCTTGACTTCCCTTGACTTGGACTAGTTTTCATTGGTTGGACTTGGTGAAGACCCTTAAATCTAGGGGGCGAGATTGACTTGGTACACTAGAAGTCAATTAGGGAGTAGTTGGGCTTCTAGAAGATCCAAGTGGACCAATTGCATGTTGCCATGTACCCTTTTCATTGGGGTTTGTGATCTCTACCTCGTTTAAACTTGGTAAGAGGAAGTTACATGGTGATTACTTGTAGTTACTAGGGTAAGATTCTAAGTAGTATAAATAGAGAGGTTGAGAAGCACCTCTCAAGTAGTTTTCAATGGAAGTTAGTTTTGGGAGGAGATAGTGTGGTGATCTTAGTTTTAGGGAGCTTGGTTCTTGGAGATGTCATGTTCGGAGTGGAACCTTGATTCAATGAAGACTTTGATTACCAAAGTATCCCTTTCCTTTTGAGTGATATCTTACTCTTGGTGATAATGTGCATAATAGAGCTTGGACTTTGAGAGTTTGTGTAAGAGTGAGCAATAGGATCATGTGCAAAGGGTGGGACTAAGTCCTTCTAGATTCATGATGAGCTTCCAAAAAGCCATCGGAGGTAAACCTGAGTGAGAGTCAGCCCGGAGGTCACAGGTCACAGAGCTATGGGTTGTACGATCGGTCCATAATGCAAAAGGTAACAAACGAGGCTATTGTCTAGCCTTCCCCCCACATGACTTCACAATTTCTTTGATAATAGGTGAATGACCCCGCTCACTCTTCACATTCCCTTTTGGGTTATAAGTAGTGGTGAGAGACAGCTTGACTCCATATCTCTCAAAGAAGTCACGTGCCTCTTGAGCATTCAACTCTCCTCGATCAGCGGTTATCTTCCCAACACATCCATAACGACACACAACATCCTCCAAAAGAAATCTGCAAACCCCTTACATTTGCTTTTTGATCGTAGTGCTCTCCCCTCCACTTGATTGGATAGATCCTCCCTTGCTAACGCCAGAAACCTCATTTGCCTTAATCCCATCGGCATGACCACCAAATCCACAACCCACTTGTAATGGATAGCAAGTGGATATGTAGGATGCAAACCATCACGGTGTTGGATTACCGAATACATCTGACATGTCTCACAAGTCTCCACAAATCCTACCACATCCTTGTAGATGTTTTTCCACCAATATCTCTCTTTCAATTTCATGAAAGTGGCATATATCCCCATGTGGCCTGCCCATAAGCTCTCATGAAACTCCTGTTGAGCCTCCTTTCCACAAATCATATGTTGCGGCATGTCACCCTTCCGCTTCGGTCTCTTCCATAGGTATCCATCTTGTAACATGTAGTTGTAGGCTTTCTTTCTTACATGTTTGAATTCATGATCATTCCAACCGCTTTGTCGTGCTAGTGTGCTGAGATATTTTCCAATATCTAACCACTCACTCTCATACAAATCCTCCAGAAACATCTCCAAACCTTGTGTTACTCCTTGTTGATGAGCCACAGAATAAAATGTTGTTCCTACATCATTAGTATCATCAATCATTTCTTCTTCTCCCTCATATCTAGCTCTTGACAACATATCTGCCACTTTTTTATCCTTTCCTGCCACATGCATGAACTCCGAATTAAGCGCCTTGATGTATGCTATCCACCTCAACATTGCAATATCAGGAGTAGTACAATTTGTGATCATACCTAGCAATGGTAAACAATCCGTCTCCACAATCACATGTGCTCCAATCAGGTAGTCCCTTTCCGACTTCATGGTCAGTAACAACATCCCACAATTCCTTCTTCACTGAGGATAACCGCTGTCTTTCACTCAAGACCTTGGCTCCAAATCTCACAAAGATACCTACTCCCTTCATCTTCGTCATCCTGCCCTACTGCCCATCCAATTGCAATAGGACTAGTATCCACCGTCAATATCACCGGCTTGTTACCATGATATTCTATCCTTCGCAACACCGAAGGTGATGACATACACTTCTTCAACTTCCTCATGGTCTCTACATGTCTATTCTCCCAGACAAACTTCTGATTTTTCCTTAACAACCCATATAACGGATCTGTTATATGAGCATAGTGAGGAATCCATATGTGATAGAATACAACAGGACCTAAAAACCACCTCACTTATGTCAAGGAGTTGCAAATTTCGCGCATCCTTTGAATAGCATCCACCTATACTCGGATAACTTCACGAGTAATCCTGCCAGTCTAGGCAATTTCCCAATGACAGAGCTAAGTTTCACAAGTTGCTATTCTACCCTAACTACATTCGCAATTCAACAATGAACTCTTGCAACATAAGAAGATGAACCTTTACTAGGTGTTTCGGGTGGCGCGTTGATTCCCAAGCTCCTCGTAGATCCACTGTTGGTATCGTCGATGTCTATATCAAGGTTTGAGAGCCCGGACTCCAATCGATATAGTTGTCTTTCCTTGGGAGTGTAACAACAAGGTTGCAAAGGATGATCGAAGTTAAAGCAAAGTGAAGTTCGTTTCCATGAGATCGAAGGGTAATTTGCTTGTAGAAGGCAATATTTAGAGTTTACACATCTTTCACCACTCTGGACAGTTCAGGTCTGAAGAGGGCCACCGAATAGGCCACTCCCTTGTGCGCACACTCCGATGAAACACACACACACACAAAGCATCCACTAGAGTCCAATTATACTTAAGATTGAGGAACTGCTGTATTTACAGATGGAAAGGTCAATCTACTCTATTACAAGATGGAATCGAGGCAGCGAACTCAATGAAGTTATATTGAGTCCGTCGAAGGTCAATAGCTCATGGAGAAATATTCGGTTATCTTTTTTGAGTAATTTCACCAGTATGTGCAATTCCCAATCGACAGAACTTAGCTTCACAAGTTTCTGTTCTACCTTGACTACATTTGCAGTTTGACAACGAACTCTTGCAACAGAAGAAGATGAACCTTCTTACTAGTGCCACTCCTATTTATACAAAAGAATGTCTAACTGCTAAGGCTCTTGAGAAATCGACTCTTCTGGAATCACTCCAAGAAGAGGAGAGCACACCAAAGGGACAAGAGAGAGAGTGTACATGAATGAGATGAGGAAGGCTTTGCCTTCCCCTGTATGTATAGGGTGAGCACAAGGAAACCCTAATTTCGGATTAGCCCTAATCTTGGATAAACCCTAAACAGATCTGTACCATCGGTACATAACAACCCTAGATCAACGGTCGGTAGTCATCAGGCACTAATCGACCTATATCAACTAGATGAGCTTGGGATATTAACACTCCCCTTCAAGCTCAACTGTACATCCTGAACTCCTAGACAATGTCGAAATGTAGCAAACGACTCTCTAGGTAAAGCTTTGGTGAATATATCTGCAACTTGATCTCCTGTATGTATATATCTAAGATCTACTACACCTGAAAGGACCTTCTCCCTAACAAAGTGATAGTGCACCTCAATGTGCTTTGTCCTAGCATGAAAAACAAAGCATTGTTGGCTAACATCATCTTTGCTAATGTTATCGCCTAGGATAACTGTAGGGACTAGGATAATAAACTCCAATATCGAAAGCAAAGAACGAAGCCAAATTGCTTCACAAGTGGCATTCATAGCACCACGATACTCTGCCTCTGTGGAAGACAGTGCCACGGTCGGTTGCTTCTTAGAAGCCCGACTCACGGCCCGTACTCCCAAGTCCAAACGCATATCCGTAAGTGGATCTCTGTCGGAAATGTCTCCCGCCCAATCGCATCGGTGTAGCCATGCGGTGTTCACTCACCTCCAAATTGTATCGAAGTCCAAAATGAAGTGTCGACTTCACATAGCGGAGAATCCGCTTAATCGCCATCATATGCGGTACCGTGGAGCATGTAGGAACCCGCCCGACTAGACCAACAACATAGCTCAAATCCGGTCTAGTGATAGTCGATAAATCAAACTCCCAACCATGCATGCATGCAGGCGGGGATCTGCAAGTAACTCTCCATCGTCTAACTCTAGCTTTAGACCTTGTTGTAGAGGAGTGTCTATTGGTTTACAATCAGACATCTTGAACTCCTTAAGTTTATCTAAAGCATATTGGCGTTGTATTAGCCACATATCCTTTCCCTCTCTGATAAACTCCACACCAAGAAAGAATTTAAGATATCCTAAGTCTTGTATCTCAAATTCGGAACATAAGATACTCTTGATGCGGGAAATCATCTCCTCATGATTCCCAATGATAATAAGATCATCTACGTAGATGGAAATCATCACTACATGAACTCCTGATCTCACGCAATATAGGGATGAGTCGGAATGACATACTACAAATCCAAGAGATATGAGAAAGGAATTGATCTTCTCATAACATGTTCTCGAACTCAATTTTCAAACCATAGAGGGATTTCCTTAACTTACAAGCGAGAAAGAAAAACTTCGGATCTTCGTAACCGGTGGTTGTTGCATGTAGACTTCCTCGCAGAGATCTCCATTGAGAAAGGCGTTCTTGAAGTCCATTTGATGTAGTCGCCATCCCTTGTTGACAAACAATAGCAACCACCGCATTTAATTGTTGCCATCTTGGCAAACCGGACTAAACGTCTCTTCGTAGTCCACTCCATCTTTGTTGTTGGTAGCCCTTTGGCTACCAATCGGCCTTGTATCAAGATCTGAGTGCCATCCGAGTTGCGCTTGACCTTGAAGACTCATCTGCAACCAATTGCTTTCTTACCTTGAGGTAAGTCTACCAACTCCCATGTTTGTTGGTGACGAAGTGCAGCAAGTTCTGTCTCCATGGCTTCAATCCACTCCTTTTTGTGCATCGCCTCCTCAAGCGTACTCAGTTTTGGCTCAGCAAGAACGTGAGTCATGTATGCATGATGATCAGCAAGGAAACTTTCATGCATAAATCGCTCAACAGGATGCCGAACTCTCTCAAATTTTCGTAGGGCAGTATCAGATGTACTGTTTGTCGCCCCTTGCTTCGGATATGAGGTACCAGCAGCGTCGTTCTGGGACGCTTCATCCAACGGATGAATATAAGTAATCCGTGATGAGGACATCATATGTTGCAAAATAACATGATCCTCAAGACTAGGAATCGGTCTGGATGGTGCTCGGTGAACTTCATCCGTAACGGCTCAGTGCAGATGAGACTTCGGCTCTAGGTTGTGTGACTCCGAAACTCCACTGCAGCAAAGGTACAATGGGACGGACTCCTTGGTGTAGTTTTAGCAGGAAGAGTGGGTATGACCGGAACAATCGCATGTGCATACCAAGATTGCAACTCTTCAAATACAACATCTCTACTGATATAGAGTTGCATAGAGGAAGGATTATAGCATCTATATCCTTTTGTATCTAAGGCATATCCAAGGAAAATACACTTCTCAGCTTTCGGATCTAGCTTCTTGCGCTTCTCATCCGGAATGTGTGTACATAACAGATGCAACCGAAAACTTTTAGAGATGAGTAATCAGGCTTGTGGCATGTGAATACCTCCATCGGGGTCTTGTTGTGAATCGCTGCAAATGGAGTTCGATTCATCAAGTACACCGCAATGGAAACAAACTTTTGCCCGCAGTGGTCTAGCGGGTTCTTCTCGTTCAACATACATAGCAGCCTTACGCTATGGGACGATTCTTTCCTCCGCAATGCCATTACATTTGTGGAGTATAACCGCAAGTCTTAGGCCAGATGCCATGCTTACGTAGGTAAGCAAAGTGAATTCTCCGCATGTAAACTCGCCTCCTCCATCGAACGTAGACAAATGATAGATTGTCCGCACTATTTCTCCACCAAGGTGTGGAAAGTCCGGAAAGCCGACAACACATCGAAGAGCTCTTGCTCTTAAGGAAGTAAAACCTGTGTAGCGAGAAAAATCATCAATGAAGGACACGAAGTACTCAAAACCAGATAAACTTCGCTGAGAAGAAGTCCATACATCCGGTACACCAGCCTCTAGAAGCTTGGTCGCTTCTCCTACCCGATCCCTTAAAGGGTTGTCTAGCTTGCTTGCCGAACCGACAAGCGGGACACACCGCGATGCAATGAGTAGAAGTGAAGTTAGGCAAACCTATGACTAGATCTGAACTCTGAAGAGTCTTCAGTTTTTGAAAGTTCATATGCCCAATTCGCTTGTGCCAAATATCTATATCAGAAACTACAAAACCACTTTTTACGTAATGACAGATTTGGTCATTTCATCGGGTTTTTTTGTAGCATCTAGCTTGAGCAGTCTACCACTCCTGCTACCTCGAGCTACAACAAGACTGGTGGAGTCTTCAACAAAGCATCCATCTTTGTTAAAACGCACTTGGAAATTTTGTTCTACCATCTGTCCTACTGATAACAGATATCGAGTCAGAGTAGGAACATGTAAATTAAGTGAATTTTTTAAAATTAAGTGAAAAAAATATATGACATTTTTGAGTATACAATTGAATATAATGTTGTATAAAATATGAAGTATTTTTATAAGCACAATTTTTATGTGTGAAAAGATTGAATACTATATAAAAATTAGTGTCAAATATAAGTATGATTGGAATTGGCATACATGTTAAACTTGCATCACTGATGATATCTATCTCCATAATATATAGGATGAAATTAATTATTATTGCAATTCACTAAACCTATTAGATCTACAACTTTTGCAAATTTGTGATCAATGGTAATAGCACATGGTGGTTTATACTTTATGATGTACTTTGATAAAAAATATGATCAAAGTTTCATTTACACATTGCAAACTCATATGAGCTCCATATAAAAAGAGTATAATATCATAATAAAAATATAACCATTTTATTTTCATCTCTTAAATACCTCCACTTCCATGTGACAACGTCAATATATGGTTCATAATAAAATGTGGATTTGGAAACAAATTTCAGCTTGCCAATTAATCATTTGTAATTTTCAGAAAGATATTTTTCCTACATAAATATGATTGACACACATGTCATTCTTTCTATTTTGAGAGTATTTAAAAATTTAATAGAGTCATATATTGAATAATTGAAATTATTTATTTATCAATAATTATACTTATTTGTAATATATAGACAACGAACTCTCTAGGTAGGCACTAAAAAAAACTATATCAATATTAATTAAAGTAATCTTGACAATATGGTAAAAGATATTTTAACAATCTATACAATCAAAAACTAAAATGTAAAAATATTTTATAACATGCATCTTGTGATCATGAATGATCAAATTTGATAAGAGTTAAATTAACAAAAGCATACAAAATTTGACTTTGAAAAAACTTATGAGATTTTACAACAACAAAAAACTTGTTTTTAAAAATTACATATTCTTGTTATACTTTGTCTTTCATCATCACCACAGTTGTCTATAGTTTATTTGAGACTTTTGAATGGAAAAAAATGATCAATTTTCTTATCAACATTTTTTTAATTTAATTTTTTATTTTATCATGAATATGAAGACATCATATTTATTGTAATGAATCATAAATAAAAAGTAAAATTTTACTTTATTCTATTTTAAATCATTTGATAAATATTAAGAATGATTGATAAAAAGTTCAATATTCAATTTTAAAACATATTATTTTCAGTTTATAAATTTTAAATATGACTCTTTTAAATATTTATTAAATAATAAAAAATACTGATGTTAATACAAAATAACGTGAGATGTGTTAAAAAATATCATCAACCTTTATTTATGAATTTAATATAAGTGATATTTATCATATTTGTTATTTTTTTTATATTGATAATAACATAAAAAAAATCATTTTTATATTTACATGAGTTTTTTAAAAAAAAAATTAAGATGCTCCAAAAATAAATAGACAAATTAATGTCAAAGCTCCTAATAGCAATTTCATGTGTTTGAGGGAGTAAGACAACTTGTACAAGTAAACAAATAGAGGCTGTTAAATACCCATGAAAAGAATGAAAAGAATTGGGTACAAGAGTAATATCAATTTCAATCACAAACTTGAGCATTGACAATTGAGTAGCTTTAACTTAGTCAAACGATGGCAGAGTGACGACGTGACCTTGGACAATAGATGAAAAATTGATGGTCGTCATTCAAACAAATATTGCTAGTGAACCAATCAATACGGATTATTGAGGAATGGATCATTTGAACTCTTTAAAAAAATTAATCAAAGATAGGCTTAAAAAAAATAAAATCAATTAAGTGTCATGAGACCAAGGAAAAAATCAAACTTTTATCATTGAAAAAGCTACCGACTAGATTCTTTTGAACGCTACGATAATTGTTGGAATGGACTATAGGGAATGCAAAATGCATAAAGAATCTAAAAAGAAGTGCACCTTGATATTGCATATGGATTACATTTGCCATGATTGTGTGAGTAACTCATGACTTTAGGATTTAAAGTTGGAAACATAGGGAAGCTTGAGATGTGGATGAAGTTCATGTGTAGAGACTAGGAGATGGAGGAAGATAGAATTGACTAGAAAGGTTCAATCTTATACACAAGATTTGACTTCAACAAAACAAAATGGTTTGATCCATGCAAAAATAAACATACAAAGAAATTCAAAATCAATCTTTTTTGAGCACATTCACGCTCAACCAAATATTTCATATGTAGAGGAGTACTTATGTGAATATGCATAAGGTTTGATTTGTGAAGAGCTTTGTAGGATGTCGATTTGGATGAATTGAGATGTAATCTTCATTTGGATGCTACAAACGATGATCAAGAATTTAAGGACCAAAGAGAAGAGATAATATATCTATCTTCTTACTAGATGAAAATCTATTTAAAAATGGACTGGTTTACTACAACAAATCGAAAGAAGTATAAATTGAAGATGAGATTGTCAAATATTAAAGATGAATTGGATGTAGCCATTAGTAAACGCAACAGATTCATAACTAGCCAACTAGGGGTAGGAGGAGTAGAGGAAGTCTTTTTGTGGGAAGTGTTCATTATCTTGGAGGAAGGTATCCCTTGTATGGCTTGGCAAAAAAGCCATACAGCCATATATGGAGAATGTGACAAAGGAAAATATCATGACAGAGAAAGAATTAGATGAAAACAATGACTTTCTTTTAAAAAAAAATAAAATCATTTGTTAAAGTAGAGAACGTGCAGCTTTGGATTCAAGTAACTAGATTAAATAATCAAGTTATTTAATCTAGTTATTATTATTGATAGATTTAGGTTTGGAGTGAACGTTCTAGAAAAAAATATAGCTTATGAAAAAAATCTTCATGTACATTAATCAAAATTGTATAAAATATTATTGAGGAATATTTTGATGATGGATTAGTTCAAAGTGAGAGGATTACATTATATCAGTATTAAAAATATATATGCTTATTGGTTGTTGGAGTATTAAAGATCTGAATATGAAATATTTTAAATTATCAATTTTTTGTGTCAAAAAGTTTTTGCTAGCCCTTTTATATAGTAGTACCAGCCCTAGCCCTAGCCCTTTTATATAGTAGTACCAGCCCTAGCCCTAGCCCTAGTCTAACTAAATATAGTCAAACTAACCAGAGTTACTCAAGACCTGAGTTAACTCCTAACAAAAATCCTAGGTTCCTTCCAAATGATAGAATCTTGGATCTAATATACATTGATAAGAATGATGATATGTGTAGTTGCAAGCATATATTTTTTCAATATGTTCTTTAGTCATGATTATGTTTAGCTAGTTATGGTTAGGTTGGAAGAAAATATAGAGAAACTCATGATGTAGTATATGAGAACAATTATTTTTTTATTTGATAAGAATCAAGGAACAGATTCTATCACATGAGTATCTTGACTTTCCTTGACTTGGACTAGTTTTACATTAGTTTGATTTGGTGAGGACCCTTAAATCTATGAGCGAGATTGATTTGATACATCAAAGTCAATTGGAGTGTAGTTGGACTTCTAGAAAATCCAAATTGACCAATTGCATGTTGCCATGTATACTTTTCATTGGGATTTGTGATCATAAACACTCCATATAAATTTTTGTGAGTACATGAAATCATTGAAGTGCTTGTTCCAATGGCTTAGGCTTTGTTTTAATCCATACAAGGATTTAAGCAACATGCATATCATTTTATCCTTACCTTTCACCATAAAATCTTACAATTATCGCATGAAGATCATTTCATCAAACGATCCATATAGAAATGTCGTGACAAAGTCCATTTGATCAAGGAATAGATTAAACCTAACTACAAGAGCACATATCTAACATATTATAGAATACTTTGCTACATGAGAAAAAACTTCATTGTAATGCATACCTTTCCTTTGTATGAATCTCTTAACCACAAACCTGACCTTGAAGATTTTATTATCCTCTTCAATAGCTACATCTTTCATCTTGAAAGCCCAATCAGAATCCACCAAATCCGTGAATTTTCATGTCTTGTTGTTTAGGAATGATTTCATCTCCTTTTGCATAATTGTATCCCACTCTTGCTTCTCGCTAGAAGCTTGAGCTTCAACGAATGAATATTTTCCTTCATTTTTGCAACTAGCAGTAGTGTTTCACCAATTTGATTCAATGTATCACTAGACACACTAAGACCAAAAATTATCAATTATTTTTAATTGTAAGTTGTTTCATTCAGTTTTCATAGTCAAGCACCTTTTATTTGATTTATCTTAATAATTTGGATAAATTATTCTCTATATGATTGTTTTTTAAGTTAGATTTTGGATTATTTGTTTTGATCCTAAAGATCAATTTGATGAAATTCAAATAAATGAGTTTATATTCATCATTATCCTAATGATTATTTTATACATTATGTAACTCTAGCAAATAATGTTAAAAAATATCCATTTTAAATTTTTTTTCACATATTTTTCTTACCAAAATTATAACTCTTATGATAGTTCATGAATTTTTTTTTTCTCTATCAATTGTGCGCAACTGAATTATAATATTAATTTAAATATTTTATGTGAAATATTTCATGATTACAATAATAATTTTATTACAATCCATATAAATTTTTTCCAATTGGATGTACAAAATACACATCTTATTTAACCTTTTTTCAACATAATTTGATATACAAACTCTATTTTGTAAGGTAAAACTTAATTAAAACTAAGATAAAATTTCATAGTCATTAAAATATTTATCATTTTTAGATATACTTTGATTTTAATATTTTTTATTTCACACTTATGTCTTATGTTGCTACAAATCTTGAAAAATATTACCATTTTCAAAACAACTTAAAATAATTTCATAGCTCTTTGTGAAAAAAAAAATGATTCAATTCCAACTATTGATAGTGGCATTCAGTCATTAAATTAGAAACTCATCTTCTTTGGTATTTTATAAATTTGAATGAAATAAAATTATATATATATAATATTATTGAAAATTTGAGTTTATTCATTATTTTTTTGAAATTAAATTTGAGTTGGTATAAAATATTTTAAATTATAGATGATGTTATAATTAATGTATGCTACTCAATTTGCAATTAGATTTTTTAGATTTTTATTTTGTATATATTGTATATCAGTATATATCAATTATGAAATCTATACATATTAAAAATTAAAATTCATATATCTTGAAAATTTTTATTCAGTTGATGAAAATATTTGGTGCATCATATATATTTTTTTTATTTTATTTTATTTTTGTAGATTGAGTAATGAAACTTGTTAAAGTTATTCAAGTTAAATTGATGAGTTGATGATACAATAATAAATGGTTTTTTTTGTTCAAGCAAATTAATAACAAGTGGTAGAATAATTCTTTGGATAAGAAGAGTTGCAAGGTTTGATCCTAACTTGTGAAACATTTTCTACATAAAATACATTTCACACTTGGGTATCCTAAATTGACTTAGATCTCCTCAAAATGAAAACTTATGGAGGTTGTCATGAGGTTAAAAAACCATATTTTGAACCATAAAAATTGTTTATTTTTTAAAAGTAAATTATCTAATTAATTTATACTACAAAATATGCAGTAAATACAGATCCACACTAGTTGTATGTATACACTAATTACGGGATTTTCCATTAAGATAAATGTTGTAAAATAAGACCCAAATTACAGCCCTCCCGTGCTTTACATTACATGAGGTTTCTAAGTTTTATAAAGGTTTTCCATGTTTAAACCCCATAAAATTTGTAAAGGACAATGTGAGAAAGTAATTACAATTTTACGCATATGGAAGTTCAATTTACGGATATGACCGCATCTCTTAAAAGCCCTTTATGTACCTGAATTCATGACACCTCTCAAATCGCTAGATACTAATCGTAATACCACTAGATTTGGATCACGAGGCCATTACCAGCGAAGGTTTTGCGAAGACTCCTCATTGACAGTGACAACTCCTCGCAAACCCATTGAAATTCCTGAACCCAGTCAAAAGCATCTAGATTTTCTTGCGGTTCAGGTCACTGACTTGTATGTGCACCACATACTTGTATACAAAAATCCGAAACTGCATCAAGGTCTAGAAGTTTGCTTTTGGCATCTGCGCAGCCTCACAGTTTATGAAAGTTGTGCTGTACTAGGCCCTCCTAACTTCGTAAGCCTGCTTGGCCATACCAGATTCCCACCGAAGTCCTCCTTTCGATTGACGGCGACAGATACTTTACGACTTCTCGGGTCGCATAGGCGGGCAGACGGAATGGTACATAATTAATACAGCAGTGTTCGCGATCATTCCTCTTGAGCACCTTCAGAAACGGGAACGCAGCGCCAACCTTCAACTGAACCATCATGATTTTGGCAACAGGACTACTCAAGACTTTTCAAAGACGCGAAGATTGATTCTTAGCCAACAGTATGTGCACGTTTTTCCAACACAGCGAGATTATATGCTTCGTGGAAAGTCATGCTTATCCACATAAGTTCATCGCACAAACGTTTCTCGAAAGATCTGCAAATATTCGTTTCCTCATTTCAAGTCGATGCCTCGTTTCAAGACATTTTCTCCACCAGACAGTGACCTTCGCTCATCCTCAACAATGAAGGTAACGTGGAGATGCATTTTGATCAGTTCACTGATACTCCATGTAAATACATGTCGACTTGAACATAGAGGTGGTAAATACAAGGATTGTCAACCAGTTACCAGAGCAAAAGGACCTAATGTGCCCCTTCGCATCCCCACTTGTGAGTTTTACATAGTCTATAGTTACAGTGGCCATTAGCATTGTATATAAATATTTGCACTCAAAGACAAACAGAAGAACATCACTGTAGAATGAGTTGATGCAGCTAGGGTTTCGCTGAGGCTAGGAATCTTATGACTGGTATTGTTTATCTTCGCCCACTCATGCGGCTTCATCAAAACATGTGTATTCACAAGATATCATGAGAAGTGAAACCAACGTTCTTTGTTAAAAAACATGTCATGTCTTTCCAGTAGAAAATCATAATAAGTCCCAAGCTGCTTCTCGTTTATATTAAATCTTTAGGGGACAACTAACTTGCATGTGGATGAGCGAATGGAAGGTTTGTGGTCGACACCTGGAAGAAATCTTCCTTCATCTCATATAGTACTTCTTTTCTCTCATGTCACTTCTATTTCTTCCTACGGTTGTCTGTGACTAGTAGAACCAAGGCTTGTGGTCTGAGGCTGGCAAAATAGGCAAATGAATGCAATTTGACAATGACTTGAATGAATACTCGTCACGAGCTAGGAGGGGACAATGCTAGTCCACACCGAGAGGAAAACAATTACTCATGTCGAGCAACTCATAGGGAAACATGGGTCTCGATGTTCCAAACTTGGAGTTGTTCACGTTCGTTAGTAATGATCACGTCAGACATGATTTGATTTTTCTTGCTTTAGTGCCGAAAATTAGTATGGGAGTTGTTTAGACGTCGGTGCGAACTACTGCATAGATAGGTGAATCCTGTCAGCAGTTTGGAGGGTTTTTGTAAAACATTGATGAGAAAAAAAGATAGATAAATCAGTGCTAACATTGAATTTAATCGGACGTTCGAGAAAAGGTTGTGCCACAAGCAAGAATTAAAACCTAGCATCGAATCTTGACAGGTCTCGGAGTACTCGTCGTGTACTCATAAAATGGCCTTTTCTTATAAGGTGTGAAAATAAGCCATGACCTGGGATGACTCCCCGGAGGAAGCGTTATAAAAGCAAGGGCAAAGGCAAACTACCTGACTACTACTTCATACCACTAATGTTTCCAACAAAATATGTTTTTCTAAACTACATCCTCTTTTGTCATAATGTTGTATTTATCATTAATGTGAAATGTTAAAGTACTCCTTTCGAGAACATGTTAGCTCTCATTATAGATATAAGCGCAATAATGTAGCGGTATCATTTGTTGATTCACGCCCTCTAGTTTTGATGTCTGCAATTTATTTGTTACAAACAAACAATAATTGAGCTTATAACACTGAAAGTTATACGATTGATTTCAGTAGTGAGTGTCACATTACATGCGAAGGACAGTACTATATAATTGGAGTTTTTAAAAATCAGCCTCCAGCTATCTAAAGGTTGAAAGCATCGCCCATAAATCTTGCTACCGTGGTTGTCAAGAAAAAATATATCTGAGCATTTTTTTTTCAGCAAAATGTCAGCAAGAACATTTCAGATTTTTGCAAACCTCTGAGTTCGGATTCCAGGCTAAAGCATATCATTTTGCATGCAGAACTTTATGGTTTGCTTTCATTTTCAGACTCAAATATCCATCTGTCTGGAACAAAATGAAATATTTGTCAAATTTTCTAACTTGAATTTGCAAAGACGGTCATATACTGCACTTTAAAGTCATATTAAGAGTTGGTTTGGAGTGTCAAATAGCATTAAGGCTGAGATGCGGATAATAAAGTAGATGGGCTAGGCTACGAACGTAGCTCGCCACACTGCGATCGTAGCCAACACTAACATTTGGGTTTTATAACTTAAGTTACATATTTTTTCCACGTGATCATTCCCACATTTCCCAAATTTTTGTTTGTATGTTTTAGGTGCAAATATTGAAGCTCCTTCCCCATGGAAAAACTTTCTTCGTTTTCCTGCAGAAATTCTGTTCCAGAAAAGACAACCATAAATCAAGCCTGAGATTATGGAACATAAGTTCATGCACTTCCTACCCGTAACAGTCAGTATTATGCAAATATAAAACCTGTACTAAAAGGTTACCAAGGTGAAAAAGATGAGCTAAAAATAAAACTATCGTACAATAAAACAAAACTGAAAAAAGTGGACTCGCTTTACAGGCTCTACAGGTTACTTGAAACCCTGGGGACCTGTTGGGAGAAGGAAATAGAAAGGGAAAGCATAAGTAACCAATGCACATGCTCATAGTTCCCTATGTTTCTTTCAAATTTATTTATTTGGTCAGACTTTAATGAAGCCAATATGGACTTGATATATCTTGGGATACTTTTGTCACTGCATTGGAGTACTTGGAGTGTGGATGATGTTGGTTTCAGGTTATCATATACTCAAAGCACTAGGAAAACCTGAAATTTCATTTCTTCATAAATTTTTCCAAAGAAATCACTTTCAGCTGAAATTTCAATCACATGCACTTAAACATGGTATGAACCCATTGGAAAAAATATGATGTGTGAGCTAATAGTTCTCAGAAAATCACATATTGGAAGTACCGGAAAAACCTGAAATTTCATTTCTTTATAAATTTTTCCATACAAATCACTTTCATTTGAAAATTCAATCACATGCAATTGAACATGATGCAAACCCATTGGAAGAAAAATTTTCATCATCTGATGTACAAGCTGATATTTTTAATCACACATTAAACAATTTTAAACATTTAGAATGAATTTTAGTACATGATAGTGTAGATTGGCAGTTGCCAATGATTTTCTACTAAAATTGGCTGGATTCATGAGATACACCTTTGGCATCATGCTTTCCGTGTGATACTATTGGGGCCTAGCCCCATGTTACCGGTTTGGTTCCATCCTTGTAAGCTTTGATGGGGTCTTCCCTCCCTTTTGTGTTTGGATCATGCTTGCAAAATGAAGAGTGTCAAATACGAGTTTTTCAATATCCAAATGACTAGCTCTCTGTCTCTGTCACAGATTGTGACAAAGATTTCATTGAAAGTTTATGAAGGATTCTTAATTTATGTCGTGGATAAAATTCAGCCCTTGATGCAAGATCTTGTGGTGTATTTGCTTAAATCAATCTGATCCTTTCATTGAAATCCAAGGACCCAATTTCATTTTACTTGCATCTCCACTCTCTCAAAAGTTTTTTTTATCATTTTGTTTACATGCTACATACAGACTGTGTTTGCTTTTGCTCCGGTAACCAAACATAAATAGTTATGTTTGGTTACCGGAACAAGCAAAACGTTATGCACATACTTCCTCATGTTTTTCAGCAGTCTACTGCAGGCTTATAATGCAACAAATTTTATTCAACCTACGGAGTTTGACGGACAATGTGGATCTTATTGTAGAAGTCTGCAGAAATCTGAAAAACATGATCATTGAGAAGGTGCTTGAGTCTCTCATATATTTCTTAGGGCGATAAGCCCTTCTCATTAATAAGTTGTCTTTTTTTCTTAGACGCCTCATGGTGTTCATTTTTAGAGCTCGAACACTTGGAGCATTTCTTTTTGAAGCCATTAGTTTGTAGGAGTTTTTAGAAGCCGTTTGTGTATGTGGAGCATCTTATGACACATGACCCCTCATCAATCACAACAGATCTAGATCTCTTCAACATCTTCATAACATTCATTTGATTCAGTTACTTTTTTTTGTTTAAATAATTTTTATATTTACTAATTTATATTATTAATCTTCTATTTTTGTTTATTGTTAGTATTCTATCTTTTCCGGATGTCGTGTTTGTGTATTCAAGTGCATGATTATGGATCACATTCTAGTCTAATCGAGCATGAATCACCTCCTCATGTTTGGTCTCATTCGTCATAGGCTGATATGACTGATGCATCTCATCCACCCTCTCCCTTCCTAATTTATCGTCATCCATCCCTGCCACATTCATCACCCTAAACTACATTTGTCATGACTATGAATCTATCTTACCTTTTGTTTACTTAGAGCTTTAGTTCAAAAAGGGACAATGATCATGGTTAACTTCCTCAAAATCAACACAATAACTACCCTAATTATCTCTTTATCTTTCATCAATCTAGTAACATTTTTTTGGCGGCATCAGATTTATTTTATTGATCTTCTCATAACTTTGCATCATAAATTGTCCCACCTTGCAAGTAAATCTCTTGACGTTATTACATTTGACCGATATGACTTAAAGTGATATCTTTGATCTTATTCTTGGATATTCTTAAAACATTAAATCATGTTATTTTTTGTTTTAGTATTCCAATGATTTTTACAATTATCTAGTCATGAGATTCAAGGAAATCATATAAAGATCGACAAGAGGATCCATAGATTTAGAAGGGAAGATTGATTCTGACGAGGAAAACTTCATTTGCACATCAAGCATTTAATATTATATAATTATTTTAATGAGTCTTTATTTTCAACAAATACTTCTAAGTTTTCAAATAAATAAACAACTTGTGAAAAGTCTTAATCACAAATTTTGAATCTTCAAAATAATATTTCAACTTTTTGATAGTCAATAAAATAATTAACTCCTTTTTATTGGTGATGTGATAATTTTGCTATGATGATAGTAACTTTTGTGAGAATAAAGCAACAAAATGTCATACATATTTTTATTTTTATTGTAATACTCCTCAAACCATAAACCATGATGCATATGAAGCAAGTTTTGTTGATTGATTGGGTTATACTATTTAACAATAAAAAAATGCAAAAAGTATATCTTTCAAAGCTTAAAATGTAATCTTTTGAACTGTGTCCCATTTTTATTTATGACTTTGTCCTAAGAGATTAGTTAAATTTTTAAATTTTTAAAAATATTTCTTGGACAAATTAACATTCTCAATTTTACTACTTTTATAATCATATTTTTCACAATCAACCACTTTTACTTCTATCCAAAATCATTTTTACCCTTTTTTTATTTTCAATCTCCGCATTTACTCCTTCTCATAAAACCTAAAAAATCTCAAGAAAAATTAATGATCATTTTTTTTTCGTAATTCTACTTGGTCTCTTCATCTCCCCTTCGAAGTAGTTGGGAACGTTGATATGGTGCTTTAGGTTCTCTTGCAGAAACTCAAGATTGACACTTTCATAATTATAGCATTGATTCAAATCTTGATATTCTTCAAAACAACCTACTCATCATAGATTTGTTTGTTAACAAGGTTTCAAAATCTATATATTTGTGTTGAAATGATCTACTTATGAAGCAATGGCTTCTTTTGAAATAAAATCTTTTCTTCTCTATATATTGGTGGTTCACAATACTAATTTGTGAGAATGATTATATCTACACTACCTTGATGAAAATTGGCCATTTGTTGTACACAAAGTACATTCTTGTTTGATTGATTGGATTGTTACAAATCATTTCTTATTTAGATCTTTTCTTAAATTTTTTCTTTGAAAACGTCAAGAACTTTGTCTCCATTTATATTTTATATTTTCATTCAAAGGTCTTGAAACTACTCAGTGTTATCCTCCATACTGAATTTTGCTTGAGTTATCATAACATTATTCATGTAGGGAGTATGGGATATATTCCTTGAAAATTTTGAAAAACATCTCATTTCATTCCACTTCTTCAACTTTATTATCCCAAAAAATCATGTAGATCTTTTTTTCAACAACAAGATACAAACAAATACACTTGTAAAGTGATGTTGATATATGATACTCTATTCTCTCAATCCAACGCTGCAAAACTCTCATTGCCATATTTTTTTGATAAGTTTATATCTTATAAATTTTTGTAATCTATATGATCATCAATATTTAAAAATCATACTTTTTTGCTATTTAAACCAATAGGGCTTCAAAAGCTTGAATTCCCACAACTTCTTTACACTATTCCATTATTTTATAATATATCTACTTCCATTTGTGTTTCTCCTAATGTTTTATTCTTCATTCTTCTAGTTTTGATTTATGTGAGTTTTCTTGTATTTAAGTTTGGCTTTGCTTAATACTTCAATTCGTTTTGAAAAACAGAGAGCTATTGAACAAGTTAGTCAACATGTTTCTTGTTTGGTTTTAAAACAGGCTTTAGAAACGTTAGAAAAATTGATTAAATAGTGAATTATGTTAAATATAACCATGAGACAGAATTCGGAATTCCCAAAAAATTTGTGTGTCGCTTCTCCATGGGCTCGCGAAATCTCCTTCGAATCTTGAGATGTGCTCTCTCGAGCTCCCGAAAAAGACATCATATGAATTGGATATAACGGATTTGTTATTCAAAAATAAGAAAAAATATTGCTAATAAAGTATATAAAGGAGTAAGCCCTTCTGTGACAGTTTAGAAGGCAAATCGATTAGATTTTATGACAAATGCTTATACCAAAGATTCACCAGAAAGTCCCATCAAGATTCAGTATTATCATGACGAGTTTCCAATTACTCTATCCTACGAACATCCAACCTAAATCTTACTCAAAATTTTCTTTATGATTTGATTTTTTCAAACTCTGTCTCTCTCAAAATAAGATGAAATGATCACTTTCCAATTCCTCATTATTGGCAATACAAACAAAATAAATGATGTTATCACCTCTTGATAATATTTATTTCCAAAGATTATAACTACCAAGTTTCAACACATAAATTTAAGATGATATAAATCATAATATTCACACTATATTTTGAATCTCATTAGTGATATGGTGAGATTAACATTATGAATTCAAGTGAATTTGTATATAATTATCAATAAAAAAAATATATCTTGAGATCTCTTTGCTTTGCTTATAATATTGAACTAAAAACTAAATATTAAATTAATCTTAATTACTTACTATTTAATAGTTTTGTATGAAAAAAAAAAAAATATTGGTATCATTATATCTCCTTTGTCCATTACATGAATCACTACAAGCACTTTGCACTATTTGCATCTTAATAGTCACTACTTACCCCTAACAAACACTCTTCATTCAAGATATAGTATTAAATAATATTAATTCTTAAAAGAATTTTTATATTATTCAAGATGATGATTCATACTTATAGGATAAATAATTTTTTTTATTATTATATTAATAGAAATAAGAGATTCCAAAATAGCTTTAAAAGATGAAATTTCATTATAAAAAATTTCCTTTGTTTTAAATTTATGAGGCTAAAATAATTTCAAAATCTATTTCATGCCATATGGGTATCATGCATAGATTGCATGGTTCATTATTTTATACTAATAAATTCTTAATAAACATCAAGTAGATTTATATAATTCATCAATCTCTTTGCTCCACCTTTCATACAAAATTACTTCATCAATGTAAACTTCACCTTATCTTTTATGCATGCAAGCCAAAATAATTTTTTGCTTTTTAGAGCATATGCACCACTAATTGTTGCAAAAATGAGGACAAAAAAAAAAGTAACGACATAAAATAAACACTTCCAATATCGAATCGAATTTGTTTTTTTTATTTATTTATAAACATTTATATTCTTTTTCAACCAAGGTCTCCAATTATAGGGGTATACGGAGAGTTCACCTCTTTGTTCCTCTAGCTTTGGAGTTATATGGAGCTATGGATACCGACTTTCACATGTTCGTGAGAGAGTGTGTGAGAGCCTAACCATTCTAGACGGCATGGGGTATTACTCTTTTTAGGTTACTGTATAGTCTATTTTAGGTAACATGTTTCCATTGCTCTACATAGAGCACTAGAAGGTGCAATCCATAAGAGATCAATCACGTTAGGTGATGATTCTTCGGTGCTCTATTGTTTTTAGACCATTTGATCTATATATTGCTGGGATATGTACATCCTTGTACGATTTGATGGGTCTTCCCATCCCTTTTGTTATTTTACTGGGCCTCGTTATTCTTTCTGCTATATGTGCAACGTAGACAAACGTTCTTGTACCTACTACTGTATCCAGCAGTTGCGGAGAGAACTGGAGAGAGAGAGAGAGAGCGCGCGCAACGGAGGCAGGAGCTTTTAATAGTCGATATGATCCAGCTTTCCAATTGGGCTGTCGTTTCGTTGTTGCGTTTGGCTGGCAACGACAAGGATTTCTTGCTGCCCTCTAGATCCAGTCGGATTCTTCTGATTTGTTGAAAGCTATCATTATAATGCTGCTGACTGATTATGCACTCGACAGGCCGAAGCTTCTCTCTGAATGATGGATGGTTAATTGGTGCGGAGAATGCCAAGGACTCACTGATTCAGTGCGTCGACATACATGGCGGCTCCGGGACGCAGTTTCTGAACAACCACGTCGACGATGAGGAGGAGTCGACCGATGCACGGATTGTGCTCTCAACTCATCGTGAACAATATAGGACATAATGGGAGCATGCATCGCATCTCAAAGGTTTTTCTGACTCTTTGAGTTGGATGTGGTTGCTTCTTTTGTGGGATTGCACAGAGAAATTGTCCCTCATTGTGCCAAAAATTCTTAAGGCTACGACATGTCTTAAAGGGAATTCTGGAGTTTAGAGTTAAGAGAATTCTGGAGTTTAGGGTCGGCTCATCTCACGCTGTCCCTCCTCATCTTACCTTTTCTTCCCATTCTAGGCTAGGTGCGCGAGAGAGCATGATCATGAGAGGGCCCTAGTCGTGCTTTTCGTAGAACTGCTGTGATACATGGCTGTACTCTTGCTGTATACATGCCTTTTGGACTTCGAACATTACACTTCTTTGCACAGAGGTTGGGTCGTTGTGACAGAGGTACGGCGGAGGATTGCACAATATTCAGAACGAGATTTCTGCTACTGTGCAGGGTGCATGTACCACCAATCTCTATTGGTACTTAAGCCATGAGGTTACAAAATTGCATTTCTGGGCTCTCTAGCTACAACCCTTCGTCTCCATGGCCCATCCTATAGATAATTTGTGGAACCAATCTTGACATTTGTATCATTTCGGAGAAGACACGGTGCTTATGAGACACAGTTGGATCAAGAAAGACTTATTTACATGACAACGTTGAACGTTGAGTTATAAGTTAACAAGATAATACCAACTTCAGAACACACCTACCTCTAGAATTATACAATCTGCCGAGACTGCAAGCTGTGCGAAAGGTCCGGTTAGTAAAAGGGCATTTTCTGTGGACGGAACGAAGGTAAGCTTGCCCTAGGAACATCGAAATGTTGTTGATCTTTTGTAGTGAACGTCATGCACAAACAGCTTTTTTTAATTTCTTCATCGAGTTTCTTGTCTGATTTAAAGTGCCAAATTTTAAGAGATTTTATCATGCTCTACCTAAACCTTAATGCTAGCAGTGTATGGGGAAAAAATGCATTAAGCGTACAGGGAACCATTTTGTAATGAAAATGACAATAATCAACAGCTTTCCCTTCCCTTCCGAATGAGGTGATACCTGTAATTGATGCTCCGTCTTTTACCGTCAACATCTATGTAGTAGTACTATGCAAAAAACTGCAGACGGTAGCCGTACGTGACCCAGACGACTCCAGACACAGTAAAATAACAAAAAGTACGTGACCCAGTAAAATGCTACATGTAGCATCTGCAGAAAACGCTCGCTATGCCAGTACCTGTCAATTACGGTACGGCTGACAAAGTACGCAGTTCAAATTTTTTGAGGGTATCATGAATCTGAACGTCGTCGGCGGGGGGCACCATTGGATAGATAAGAAAGAAGATCGACCATAACCCAGCTGGCCTCACCGGGGTGATTCTGGTCATAACCAACAAATGTGGGTCCAGTAATATGCAAGCAATATTTTTGAAGTTTGCAGCAAATTTGAGGACGAGATTGTCAGAAAGCAAAAAGCTGAACGCTTTCGACAGACGCAACATACCGGCCTTCCCCTCAGGGTTGGTGTTGGAAATAGGTTCATAGCTAAGGGTCAACTTATGGCAACTAGTGTCGGGATGTTGGTCGATGGCCTCGACTTTGTTCTTTATCCACTGGCGAGACTCTGTTCTTAAAGGGCTCTCCATGTGTTCAGACCTTCAGAAACAAATGTGTATCTCGAACTACTCTACGTTCAGTCACCTTTCCTAATGCAGTTTTCAAGATTTCAGAGAGAGTGAACACCAAGAATGCTGCCAGCAATTATATAAGATTCAAATGCAGCCATAGGACAAATATCAGAGTTCATTGAGCTCCTGTGCCTAGCATTAGCACGCACTTGCAAACATGGACAATTCAAGTTCCAAGAACTCTGACTTACAGAAATAGCTTAAATAAGATCTGACAACGGTAATTTGCGACTGAATCATTCCTAATACGCCAAGGTTGTAAATCTAGCTAGGGAGGTTCAACTAATGTCGGTAAGAGCCAGTCCAGCCTGGTCGACGGGACACGCAGGAGTTACCGTTCCCAGACGCTTTTAAAATCAGGGATACATGAACTTGTGGTTCAGGTTTCGGGTGTTTCACTAAAACTTTCAAGTTTGTCATCGTAGTTTAAAAACATGTCGGTTCTGAAGGCACTGTTGAAAAAGGTTGAAACGAGCCACATGGTCTGGGCACAAACGAGCTATTCCAGCGACCTCAAGGCGGAGGCCTGATGAAAGTCACTTTGTGGTCCGGTCGCTGGCTAAACATATGTTTGCATTTCCGTTTCACACCATATGAGACCAGTCAAATAAATGATGATGAAAGCTTAATGATTTCGATGACCTTCCGAGTCCTACCCCTGCACCAACCAGATACCTTTGATATTTGATAGATACGTCTTTTATTGACTGATAATGTTTTAGGCAATCAATCAGCGGCATTTAGGTAAAATGTAGGAGTTGTAAGGCCCGGGTCAGACGAGTGTCTACTGGACTCACAGGATAGTCAATAGTACACTGAAAGTTGTGTGTTTGGAGATGGGATTTCACTGAGACGGTAGCAACCGTAAGGAACTCGTAGACATAACAGTCGGTTCATTCAATGTCCATCGGTTTTCATCTCCAAATCAAGATGAATACAGCCCTGAAACTAAACTGACGTATAGTCCGCAACTTGTTCATACCTAAGGTTACAACTATGACTATTATTTTGTAAGGTTCAACCTCAAACCTGGATACATAGAAATAACAGGGGATGTGCTTACAGGAAGGATCCAGAAGCTGAATATAGTACCATGATAAGGCGGGAGCTTGCAAAGATGATCTACGATGACCTGTCTAAGACGGGTTGCCGTACGATCAATGCCCTGAAGAAGAGGAAAATCTCCGAATCTGGTACTCTTTCCGTTAGACAAGAGGTTGAGGCGGACATCAACAACCACAAGATGGTCTTCTTCGATTTGCAGGAAAATAATCTTATAAGTCCTCGACATGCAAGGCAGCTTCAGAACTTTAGGAATGAGATCGAGATGGACATCAGGAACGGAAGGGATGTTGAGGCACCGAATGTAGGATCCACCCTGCCGTGGGAGATTCTACAAAAGATTCAGGAATTGGAGAATAGCAAGAACAGACCGAAAATCAGGAAAAAAGTACCAGCCTGCCGTGTTCATAAACCTGCCAGATCGGCTGAAGTTACCTGGTCAATATAAGAGAAATCTTGTAACGGGAAAAAGGCCAGAAAACAGGCACTTGAAGTGATTACGTGAAACAAAAGTGTCACATTCAGCAAAATGCTCGATTTTCAGTATAAAAAGTCAACAAACGGAAAGAAGTTAGTATCCATGTACACCATAGTTAACCATCACTAAGGTTGATGAGAGTGTACAAGTCGTGTCTCATAGAATCGAAGAGCAGACACTGATACAAGTTCAGTAAGAAACAGATAACACGCATGAACTATATAGTTGACAGACTGATGTCGTATAGCTTACCACTCCTACTTGGTAGTTCGTTCGTACAAGTTGAACGTCCTTCCGATTGAGCGGGCGTCCTTCCATCTATGAAATCTTCCTGCGCTTAAAAGTAATGGTAGCACAATCTTGTCGATGATGCAAATCGAAGTTGTCCTCAGGACACTATTTCGAATCAACGCACTCCGGTGTGAAATTAACACACAAAGCTCGACAATTAACAGCGTCACGCATACTTGATCGCTAGCATTCATAACAAGGATTTCATGAGATAAAATCAGTTACACCATCAACTTGAACAAGCAAAATAATGTATCCGAGATAACAGCAAGCAGTTCAAATAATTGTATTATTGCGGATATTTACATTGGAGTCACAATGAAGATTGACTGGTATATTGCCCTGTCTAAATCAAGGGTTGTTTGTTATGGGCATTCTCAACGTATAAGAGCTAGTTTGCACCATCTAAAAGCACAGGCAATCTGTAATGCAGGCTGATAGAGTTATCAGTCTGTCTTGTTCCAGGAATGAAATATTGAAGCATTATCAACAAGCAACCATCATTCGGAGCAATTCCTGCACCAACAACATGCGTACGGTCATCGGTCAAGGAAAAATAGAAAACAAAGCGAGTTTGAAAAACTCGCTGAAACTTGCTCTTGATTCATACACACCCTTTATATTTACCAGGTGTCAGTGTAATCATGATCCAACATAATACTGGAGACTCACCACAGAATGATGCATCAGGCTTGGTGTGATGACACTGCAAACTCTTGACGAACTGCTTCACGTCGACTTTCTGAAAAGCGTTGGACAGAAAGGCCAAGGTGAGGAATCTTCCGAAAGAACCACAAACAGATGAGTTTTTTTTTCCGGCATTTAAGAGCAATACAAACGCAACAGTCGGAAAATTTGAAAACAGCAACAGCTTCCCTCATGACTAGCAAACAATCTCCTAGTTGCTAAGTTCTGAAGCAAACTAGCAGGTACATACCACCACAGAAGCTAATGACTTGTCTAAGGCATCCCGAAGGCGTTCTGAAGAGTTCAGAGTTGCATCTATGGAATTACCATCCGCTGCAAAAAAAATAAATATATACGTGGTTAGAAGAGAACATTTGCTTAAAACTTTCTGTCGTGCGTGCGTGAATGAATATCAGTGTAATGAGCACACAATCGTACTCCAAAGACGTTATTATTGGGTTCTGATGTTGGTCGAAGTAACGATGGAACTTTTTTGCTGAAGTTTAAGAAGCCCGTAATAAACTTTTAATTTTTTTTTCCAATGACGTTTCTCCGTCTTCTCGAGTGCCCCACAATCGTCTCTTTCTAGTAAGTGAAGGGTCCATCAGGTGACCTTCACTTACTAGAGGAGCCCTTCACGATGTATCATGGGAAGGCTATATGGACCAATGATTTTGAACAAAACCTCAGTTGAATGAAAAAAATGGAGTTGTTTCTTGTGGACGATAAGGTAGTTCCGAATATCAGAAGAAAGTATGGAGAGGACAAGAACGAAACAGCGACCCGCAGGCCTCTTACTGTGTAGTACAACAATAATTTGACGTGAAATGACTTTATTAACAACTGTTAGAAGCAGAAGCACCCAAAAAGGATATAGACGAAGTTGAAGGAGAAACACGTTCTCTCACCTCGAACTCCAAGCACGCGAAGATTTCGAAACTCAGAACCAATTGACACTAAAGTAGTTGAAACTTGAAGATGTAGATCTCCATACTGAGTTACTCCCACTTCCAGCACTTCACCCACATTCTTCAGCCGTTCCACCAGTGCATGCAGCTGCATCAAATTCGGGACCTGAACCAACGTCTGCGATCAAAATAATGTTATTGCTGCGTTCTAACTGGAAGATTTCCGTCTTTTGTATGCACTCGAAAAGAAATGACGTTAGTTGCAACGCCTCGGGATTAGGTTGTCAGACAAAGCCATCAATCTGCACTTCATGAATCATAATTACTCTTACTCGTGGGAGATCCTGGGCCATATCAAGAGCAGCCTGCAGTTCCTCCACTTCTCCTCGAGGCATGGGCTGAGTGATGGGCACATCTTGCACTACGGCTGATCTAAAACCCTGCAGTCGAGCACTTAAAAAATGAGTGGTCCCATCTTCGACACCATCCGGTGTAACTATTTACAGCTGCAATACTAAAGAATTCAGATGCACCTTGCTTTCAATGGTCAAGTACGGTGTTGGCCTATCTGTGATTTTCGCGCGCTTTTTCACAAGTTTAATCTGCAGCAAATCTCCGTCCATGCTCACACTGCTTTTCAGGGCCCGGGATAATAAACCGAGATCCACTGTGAATGCTATACGATCGTCATACTGGCTTGAAAGACGATAATCATCAAAAATGGCCTCCTGCATCACGTCATTCAATCAGAATCTACAACTCATAAGTCTGGCGAGGAAAAAAATCATCACATTACATCGAACATGCGCTAACCAGGAGCGGTCAAACAAGACGCATAGTAGACCATAGTACCAACCTTTGTGAACTGTGCAATTGCTTGGACACCACTCGTGTTGAGTACATTATGCAGAAGGATAACGTGATGCTGTGTCAATAAAATGTGGCAAGTTTTCCCGATCTTCTCGAAGGCCGGCAAGAAACCTACAACCAAAGATCACATTAACAAAGATCACTCTTCTCACAAGCTCGCAAAGCAACCGTGACGACAATAAACTCCCAAATTGCCACAATCCCAAACCTCATTTCCAGGGCTGACGAACAGAGGATTTCAAGCGCAATGGGATAGAGACAATAGAACTTACGCCGATCCAACAAATTCACTCCGTAATCGGTGAGGACAGCTCGGAATTTCATGATGTTTGAATGTCGAGTTTCATCCCATCGCTACAACCCACAGTGTTCCCCCTTTACCGCCAAAGTCTTCAAACTCTGTTTGTTTCGAACGTATCTTGGACCGTCCGATGGCGATGATCGTCGGTGGAGATAAGAAACGAGGAGTCTTGTTACCAAGTTGTCGATTGGGAGGAACATCCTTCTGGGGATGGTGCAGTAAATACAGGGCGCTGCTTTCTTCAAACTAAGCGTTCTTGATTGGAAAGCTACTCGCTAGTCATAGGGACGTCCTCGCAGTGACTTCTTCTCGTGTGCCGGGAGCAGATTGCCCCTCAAAACCTTTGCACGGTACTCAGGTGACTCCAACCGCAGCAGCATGCAGAAAAGAGTGGCTATAGGCGGTTTCATCACAATCTGGGCAATTGCATTGCAGGTATACCTACTTGCTTCACGACAATGATCTGTCGGCTCTTTATGAACCCTGTAATGCTCGGAATTCTCGAATTTCCACTGTTTTAGAAGTACAGTAGTTTATCTTTCATCATTGTCCTGTAGATCGGTGCCATTGTTCGATAGAGAACCTTGTAGGTTAGCCCTCTGACGAATGCTGCAAGTCGGTTGCTCTTCTGTAACATTCTTGTAGTTCTAGTCCTCGTAGTTCGTGATCAGACTGAGATGAAGTATTACTGCTGTTACCTGTTCATTACTGGCAAACGTTTCAAGTTTCTGGCTCTTAGGATGTGTCACGACCTTTTACAGTCTGTGAACGTTTTCTTTCTTTGAAAGGACATGGCTTGGTTACTTGCAAGCAATTTTGCTTATATCCTCAACTGTGTAGATGGTACCCGCGAATCGAAACAATGTATCCGCCTAGTTAACATCTTGAGTTACCTTATTAGTAGTAATTACTCTTTGCTTTCAGGCGCACATGATGTGGTTGAAGCGTCAGGATGCATTCAAGCAAAAATTTGGAGACGAGCCTAATATTGTGGAATCAAGCACGATAAATTCGACTCTGGGCGAGCAGGACCAGCTGCCGTCCTCATCAGAGTAGGTTGTCATCAGTGTGGAGTATTTTTGATAGAAACCTCGAAGGAACTTTTGAAAGTCATACTAAACAAGCTGCGAAATCACGAGATTAAAGATCTCAAATGTAATCTGCGTCGTCAAGTCGTCGGACAGATGAGTTTGAGGTTTTCAGATTTCTCTCGAACCATGTGAATCATTGAAGCGCTTTCAGGGTTTTCTCTCCTTGAACATCGTGAAAATAAATATCAATCTTTTCATGATCTTGGTTTATATAGAATCGAGGAGAGGAGGACGTAAGTACATAACATATGACTTTCAAGAGCTGTAGTGTCCCAAAGTGGCGACTGTCGTGAAACCTACTTTTGTGGTCGAGGCCAAATTATGCTCGCAAGTGCACAGGACATGATAGAGTCAAATGAATCATGGACTCATTTGACTGAAAAGACACCATGGTCAAGTCATTATAGACCATTTCAGCTACAACGGAGGTAGTGCAACTTGTGCCTTGGCTATTTATCCACATATCGGATAAATTGGTAATTACATTGTTGAACCCTGCAGAGAATCTTTCATGAGATGCAACCTTATCAAACTCTAAAACTCTTGTAAAATGTGGTGTGTTTGAGAAGTCAGCAGTAAAGTAACAACAAAAAGGATGGGAAGAAGTGGGTTCGGTGTCATGCATGTTCGACTGGATGTAAAAGTTTTCCGATTGACAACCTATGTAACAAATTTTGTTCTTTTACTGTATTTTACTAAAAAATGTCATAATTTTTTGAATTATATATCTAAAACAATTAACTCTTAAAGTTTAAGATGTAATCTTTTGAAATATGTCAAATTGTAAACTTTGACATTGGTAAAATGAGCTACTTAAACATTGAGTTATAACAGCAAAAGCTTTCACAATATCTAATAAAATACTGCAGGCTTAAAAAGATGTCGGGATGTAGATAGTTATATGCATAAGTAGATATTGCAATTAAAGTTGGAGATGCAATTAGCATTATTTATATTGGATGTGTCTTTAGTACACTAATGTTGTTAGGAGACTTGAAACCATAGTAGATTTAGGTTTCAAGTGATATGATTCAAATTAGGTCTCATGGATGGCAATTTTGAAAGTTGAGATGTAGATTTCAAGTGATATAGTTCAAATTAGGTTTCAAGAATGGCAATTTTGGAAGTTGAGATGTGGATATTGTGATTGTAGTGAAACATTAGTTAGTGCAAAAGCTTTAATTCTTTAGAATTCAAAGGTAAGTTTGGCTCATTGTATTTTATATTATTATGATTTTTTTTTATTATGAACTATTTGAGAATAGAAACTTCAGTTTGATTTTATGGAAAAAAATGTAATTTCTTGGAATATGAAATGTTTTAACAAGTTATGATTGATATTATCTTTGATTGAATTGGTGTTGAATGTGATGGGTGCCGAGTGAAATTTTTGATGTCAATTTGAAATTAGTATCAATTCTAAGTTTGTGTGATTGAGTTCAAAGTTACGTTTTTTGTCATTGTATTTTCAAATGGAGAATTTCGAGTCAAACATAGTTGAACAAGTGGATCATTGTTCATAGTGATATTGGTGGTGAAGATCGATATTTTTGAACATGGTTGAAAAAAAAAGTGATTGTAATGGATAAACAAATGTTTCAAATTTTGAGAGTGTAAATGTTACTGGAAATTGACCAAATAGATCAATGGTCATAGTGATGTTGGTGTTGAAAATCAATATTTTGAATAAGTTAAGAAAAAATAATGAAGAATGGGATAATATATTTGATTATCCCATTCTCCTCTCCCACGCTTAGCTATCACACCTACATTCATGATGAAGATCTCTCCCGAATTAACTAGAATCCTTCCCACAAATCTTTCCACAATGTGGACCTTATGCATATTCACATATGCCGTTCTTGATATTGAGAACAATTGATTTAATATGAAGATGATATTTCTCCTAAAATAATAATGTACTCCTAAAAATGATCAATCTTATAACCATTGTTACAATTGCATTCTTTAGGCCTAAACCATTTCTCTTCACTACAATCAAATCCAATGTGCAAGGCTGACAATTCCCAATCTAGCCCATCCTTCTCCTTCTCGTAATTTCATCCAAGTATATGTGCCCACATATGTACATCCCATCTTTCAACTGTCCCTCTTGGTAGCTTAGGACATTGTTTGCACGACTATGTTTCATTTAGTGAAAAAAATGTCCCCTTCCTACTTGGGTTGTCTGATGAGCTCATTCCATGACAGCGATGTCAAGAAAAAAATTGGTTTACTATACTCTGATTATGTAACACATAAGGTTCATACATGAGTATTAAATGGTACTTAAGATTTGTTCCCATTGTAGCAAGGTACTAGAACAACCCAATAGGAAGTGAAATTGGAATTTATGCTTCTTTAGACTACTCTAGATCTTGAGGTCCAAAGAGCACTGCGAATAGGAGGAAATAATATGCTTATTTAGGAGACATCAATAGCTACCCATCAATTAGACCGAATACATTTTCAACTTAATGAACGAAAGTCAATTCATTTTACTGATGGAAGCAGATCTTTTGTATACAAGCCGCATGGTCGAGGCGAGACACAACGAAATACTCATGGGTGGACTAATGTAAATGATAGCTCATGGAGAAATTCCTTGGTATCTTCACAAGCATTTGTAACCAATCTAGGCTATCGACACAAATCACAGAACTAGCTCCTTGAGTTCTCTATCTCTATTGACTAAACACTTAAGTTCTATAAAGGACGATTGCAATAGAAAGATATTTCTTCTCTAAAACTATTTCTACTTATACATAATTCTAACACCTATTGCCAATCATTGCCAACAAAGATCAATATCTCTCTCCTTGTTTGAGAAATCTATGAATGGTTTGATTACACCTCCACCTTTTTTGTACGAGTCAATTCCCAATTGCATCTCTTGAACATCCACATATATTTCTTCTCGATCGCCTCTTTGAACTCCCGATCCAAATTTTTGTACATCTACTCTCTCTTCTTCTTTGTATCTCATGGATTCTTCATTGCTTTCAACAACCGCTCCAATCTTCTTCATTGCATCGGGTGAATAGATGTTGAACACACTTATTGGTCAAAGATTCAAATCAAGCTAGTCTTTCCACATCCATTAGGTTTAAGCGCCCCTTTAGATCTCGTACTACCTCACGAAGTTGCAGATTTTCCTTCTCCACAAACAAAATTTCTGCCCCCTTAATCTTGCAAATGTCAGCATAGGCTTGTCGCGAGGTTTGTTCTTCCTTTTCCATCTTTGATGTCTTATTGGTTAGGCGTTCTATGTTATCGGTCATCTGTTGAATCACATGTAGTTGCTCTTTTCTCCCTATGGCAACTCTATGCATGGTATGTATCAAATTCATATACATGTTCTCATGAGGATTCCATCCATATATATAGTTAAATCCCATCTCTTTCAATTCCAAAAGGATGGATATCACCATCGCTTCTAGCTTTTGTGCAGCTACACCACCGAAGATAAAGACTATGCTATTTCCTTGGTTGCATTGATTTTGGCCTTGATAATCAAGGTGGCGTAGCTTCTTTGTAACAACAAAGGTACATAATATATGATAGTTATGTAGTGATTAGGTTCATTCCCAAGGGAATGAGGGATCTGAATAGACCAACCATGACAAATAATAGATGTTTACACATCTTTAGCTTACTTTGGACTTCTCAGTCCGAAGAGGCTTGCGAATAGGCAACTTTTAAGACCTATTCCTTACCAATCCCAATTCCATCCATCAGTACAGTGATTGCAATCGATTGATAATCAATGAATCATTCAAAGGATTTTACTGAGTTGGGGAATCTCTCCCTTACAAGCCGAAGTCGAGGCGAGAGGCTCGAAGAAGTACTCCTGACATGTGCATCATGGCTACAACTCATGGGCGAATACCCGGGTAACTTCATAGGTCTTCGGCTCCACTCTAGGCTGTTGCACATGACACACACCAACTCCGTGAGTTCTCGTTCTACCATGACTACAATTGCGGTTCAATCAGACGACCACTTGCAAGAAAGGAGATCCACTTCTCTTTATTTCTATGCCTATTTATACAAATTTCTAATATCTACTCCTAAATGCTGCCTACACAAATTGACTTCTCCTAATCTTATGCAAGCTACCTACACCGCTCGATCGTGCCTCCAACTCTCGAGTGAATGCGTCGATTCCTAGTTGCAACTCTTGGATGTTGGCTGCAATCTCCTTCCAATGCAGACACATCGCTTCCCTGAATTCTCTTCCCATCACTCGATACATCTCTTTGCGCTTCTCCTTTGAATTTCATGGATTCTCCATCACCTCCACTAGCTTCTTCAATCGCAGCGACTCTTCTTCACCACATCTCGCAAAGAGGTGTTACACACACTTATTCGCCAAGGTCTCCAATCGAGCTGGTGCCTCCACATCCACTCGATTCAAACGTTGCTTCAGACTCCACACCGTTTCATGAAGTTGGAGATTCTCTCTCTCCACGTACCGAATCTTTGCGCCTCGAACTCTGCAAATTTCTCCGTATGCACTTTTAGATTTCTCAGCGTCTCGTGCCAATTCGGTCTTCTGCTTGGTCAACCGCTCCACACTCTCGGTTAACTGCTGTACCACATGGGCTTGATCCATCTTCTGTCTTGCTATTTGGTGCATCATTTGCACTAGATCTATGTACCCTTCTGCCTGCGGGTTCCATCCTGGCAGATAGCTTGGCCCCATCTCATTCAACTCCATCAAGACAGGAATCACCACTGCTTCCAACTTCTGAGATAGCTGCAAAATAGAGGCAAGAGGTTTAGCTATCTCCTTCGAGGCTTTCACCTTCGGTCTTGACACCGCCGGTAGCACCACTTCTTCTGCTTGATCAATCGCCTTCTTCTTCTGAGCCACATGCTCGGTTGGACTATCCACCGTCTTTTGGTCTTTTCCGCTTCCTTGGGCCCTCAACATCTACCTCTTCCAATGCCGAGGCCCTATGATGTGTGCTGGTCACCTCCGGAGATCTGTCCACTACCGGAATAGTGGCCCCTACACTCCTGGTGGACCCACTACTGTCGTCTTCGTCCTCCAAATCAGACAACCCAGACTCCACCCTGTACAGATGCCTCTCCTTGGATGTTAGCCACTCCATCTTTGAGTACAAATGTACCAGGAACGACGATAGATAGACCACACATTTGTCGTCTTGCCAAAGTCGACTAGCCATCGCTTGAACATTTCGAGCAAAGATTTCTCCCCAGTTTACTTTACTTCCTCCGATGAACCCTTCCACAATATGCACCTTATGCATACTGACGTAAGTACTGCGTTGAGGGGAGAAGAGCTGGTTCAAGGTGAGAGCCACCTTACGCCGAAAAACATCCATGATTAAATTGAGCTTGTAGCCATTCGTACCCTTCCTCTGCCTAGGGTTGAACCACTTCAATTCATCAAATCTGAAAGTTGTATGTACAGCCGAACCTTCCCAGTCGACTCCATCCTTCTCTCTCTCATACGAGCATCCCAAGCCATTAGCTCACATCTTTGCATATCATTTTTTTGACTGCACTCGACATCCTACCGCGTGAATAGCTTTGCCTCGGTGCACTTCCTCACATAGTTTGGGACATATGAAATCCCATCTCCACGATAAGAAAGCACCTCCCAGGTTCTTCATTCACAGCAACTCCGCCGACGTCCAATCCGCCATTACAATAAGCGGCCGAATCCTCCTCATAGTCATCTTTTTGACTGGTGGTACTGCAATTCCTTTTCTTCCCGTCATGGCGGTTGCCGTTCTCTTTGATATCTCGATGTTGGACTCCCTATCGGTCGCTCGCTGGTGGTCGTATTCCTATTTCTTGAAATTGAATTGGTTAAGGCGTTGTGGCTTCTTCTGCTTCTTCCCGCACGCGTGCGATTAGCTCTCCTGCCTTCATTTATTCCTAATTCGTATGAAGAAACTTTGTATTCTGCCGAATATGATTTTTTATTTCAAAAACCATAAAAAATTCCTACAATCTTCGTATACTATGCCCCTATATTCTTCGACCCCTTTGATGTCTTATGCATTCGGAATTTTATGTATGGACAATGTTCACACATGGAATTCTCTTCCTCTTCCAAGTGATATGTACAGAGTCTTCGAGACTAGAATCCTAACAAAAAGATATTTCGAGCATATGGCCGCCAATACTTCCAATCTCGATTTCTACATCAACATCATGTAGCTACCTCTTCATACTCTGCAGCTGTTGACAAAGCTTTTCATTTGTTGACTCCACAAAGTTGGCTTCTGCACTCTTAATTTTACACAATTCTGCATAGGTTGTCTTCGCCCCTTGCATCTCATCCTCATCAACTGCCTTATGCTTCTCTAGACATTTGACAGATTCAATCAACTACTTAATGGTTTGGGTATGATCTTTCTTCCCTTGAGCAATGCGGTGCATCACTTGGATTAGGTCCATATAGTCATACTCTTGTGGATTCCACACTTGAATATACTCAGTCCATATCTCGTTGACCTCCATCAAGACTGACACCACCACATTCTCTAACTTCTGAGACAGCTGCAATACTAAGGAGATTGGTTCTCCACCATTAACCTTTGATGACTTTACCTTTCGCCTCGATGTCTTCGATACTAGACTTGGGGAGTGAGTGATCTCTTTCAACTTGTGCTTCTTTGAGACCGACTCGGCTACTTCTTCCACGCTCGGGTTATGCTTTACCAATTCTTCCACCAAATCTTTCCATCCGAATACAGAATCCTCAATCTTTTGCATTACCATGTCCAACTCATCCAAAGGGATTTCATCTCGGTCTCTTGCCACATGTGACGACAGGCTTCTGCCTCCAATGGGCCCCAAACTCCTTGTCAATCCACTACTTGTATCTTCATTACTAGGCCCACCTATTGACTCTTCAACCTCAAGCTAATAGTTCTTTGTAGGACCCTACTTAGAGATTTTGAGACTGTTTTTTTATTTTTGGAATAAAAGTGAGCTATTCGGATGAAGTCTGGGCCGCCGAATACAAATATGTGAAATAAGCACGAATATGGCCAAGACGAATGAGTTGTTAAGGAATGTCTGAAGTGTCGAACGGATTAGGGCAGTTAGTAACAACATCAACAAGTGTGACGAGCCGCGGAGAAGCAAGAACGAGCCGACGAGCCAAGTAGACGAGATGAAGAGGAAATCGATCATTCGATCGGGAGCTCGCAAGGCTATTCAATTGGCAGCGAAAAAGATGCCGACATGGGTATATCGACCTTTGGTGCCAAAGCCAGATTGAACAGCCGGAGAATTGTTATGATTGAAGAACTTAGGCGGAGAGTTCTTAGCATGGCGTTGGGACTACGTGTGCCTAGAGTTGTGTGAGGAGGTTCGAGCGAAAAAAGGGCAAATCCAATATGATGGAGAGGGCATCCGGATTCGTGGGATGCACTTCTTTGGGCAGAGGCATTAGGAAGAGATTACTCGAAGGAAAAGGATGGTATCGACTGGGAAGGATCGGCGATATACACGGGCTTCAACTTTGATGAGACGAAGTGGTTTGATCCTCTGGAGAGGAAAGGCACAAATGGCTTCAAGATCAATCTTATTCGTGACGATTTCAGGAGAAAGATAATGTATACTCTAAATCAATTGTTTTCACCGCAAAGAACTACTTATGTAAGTATGCATAAGGTGAGAATTGTAGAGGGATTCGTCGACGGATCAATAAAGGTCAATTGGAGAGAGATCTTCACTCGGAATGTGCAAGCGATGGGGCACAGACTGCGAGCGGGAGAGAAGGGAGTGATCTACATCTCTTCGTTCTTGGTGCACATGTATTCACTAATGGGGTGGTTGACACCACAAGAGAGAAGAAGATATCAACTGAACGTGGTTAGCTGTAACAACAAGGTTACATCAGAAGTGAGTAGTTGTAGTGTTTATTGATTCGTTCCCAAGGGAATGAGATGTTAACCGAATATCAAGTGGGGAATAGGTGTGTTTAGACGTCTTTAATCAACTCTGGACAATCACGGTCCGAAGAGTGGAATCAATTCATAACTTAAAAACCCATCAAGACATAAAGTGCCAAGAAATTCCGGAAGGAATTCTTTTTACTAAGATTAGGCGATCCCAATTACAAGAGGTAACATTCACCGGGCACGTAAGCTCGCTGAAGTTCTCTGGCGAAAATCATCGATAGCCAAACTTCGTGGGGCGAATTCACGGATATCTTCACGGGGAATCCGATCTCGATCAGGTAGGCCACCGCGATCTCGCTTTTCGGCCGAGAGTTTCCGTTCTACCACGGCTACACATGAACAAATCTGTCTTTCTCTTGCAAATTGAAGATGTCTCCACTAACTACTCTAGTCCTATTTATACACAATTCTAAATTCCTATCCGAATCGCTACATATACGGATCGCATCCGACTACAACTTTGGAGATCTGTTGCACCCTTCGATGATATCTCTTCACGCCAGGCGAAAGCATCAACGTT
Source organism: Marchantia paleacea (assembly GCA_014180765.2). Lineage (NCBI taxonomy): Eukaryota > Viridiplantae > Streptophyta > Marchantiopsida > Marchantiales > Marchantiaceae > Marchantia > Marchantia paleacea. The sequence continues at coordinate 429,578 of MUAA02000117.1, forward strand.
GATTTGCAACTCTCTGATATCTTCTGCGATCTCCCTCCGATGAATTCGCGCCGCTTCACCCGATCCACGACCCATCGCTTTGTACATCTCCTTTCGTTTTTCCTTTGAATCGCCAGGAGTGTTCATTGCCGTGGTCAATGTCTCCAGTCGATCAGCTTCCACATCATCACACCGGGCAAAAAGATACTTTGCACACTTACTAGCTTAAACTTCTAATCTAGCTGGTCTCTCTATATCGACCTCGTGAAGCTAGCGCTTCACCTCCTTCAATTGATTCCAAAGCCGCTCATTCTCGACTTCCACGAACTTCAACTCTGCTCCTCGGATCTTGCTAATCTCCCCATAAGCCTTCCCCGTTCTTTGTCACTTCTGTTGTCTTACGCCTTCTCCTTCTCCAAACGCTCCACCGACTACGTCAAGCTGCTTAATAGTTAAGGTGCGGTCCTTCTTTCCTATTGCAATGCGGTTCATCAACTGAATGAGTTCCATGTAACCGTTTTCTTATGGATTCCACCCCTAAATATAGTCTGTTCCCATCTCGTTCAACTCCATGAGAACAGGGACAACTACATTTTCTAACCACGTTGCCAAGCTGCAACACCGAAGAAGCGGTTCTCCACCATCTACTTTGGATGCCTTCACCTTAGGCCTCGATACTTTCGGCACCGGGCTCCTTGGCTTAACAATCTCCTTTAACTTCCGCTTCTTATTGACCGGCGTTCGAACTTCCTCTACACTCAGACTTTGCACTCTCTTCCCCGAAGTTCCTGCCGAATCCTCTCTTCCGAATACAACTTCCTCAAGTCCCCGCATTACTTCATCCAACTCGTCTGAAGGCATCTCGCCTGCAACTGGTGACTGCAAATTGCTTCCTTCTTTGGGACCCACGCTTCTCGTTGATCCACTACTGGCTTCACTCATATTCGGCTCTCGCAAAACATTCTGTGCATCCAATTGATACTTCATTCTTTCCTTGGAGTTAACCACCCCATCCTTGAGTACATGTGTACCAGAAAAGAGGAAATGTACACTACTCCCTTTTCTCCTGCTTTCAACTTCTGTCCCATAGCCTGCACATTCCGAGCAAATATTTCTACCCAGTTGACTTTGATCTTTCCTCCGACGAATCCTTCTACTATCCTCACATTATGCATGCTAGCGTAAGTAGTTTTCTGCGGTGAAAATAGCTGATTCAACGTATACATGATCTTCCGTCGGAAATCATCCTTAATCAAATCAATCTTGAACCCGTTGGTCCCCTTCTTTCCTCGAGGATCAAACCACTTGGACTCATCGAAGTCGAATCCTGTATGCAATGATGATCCTTCCCAGTCGATGTCATCCTTGTCTACTGCATAATCTTGACCCAATGCTTCCGCCCATAGAATCGCATCCTAGGAATCGGGGTAACCTCTTCATCCAATCGGATTGGCAACTTTCTTGGCCTTCACTTCTTCACACAGCTCCGGACACACATAGTCCCATCGCCATGGTAGGAATGCTCTGCCCAATTGTTTCAATCACTTCAATTCTTCCACCATCTAGTCCGGTTTTGGCACCAGAGGTCTAATTACGCTCGCCATCTTCTGCGGAGGGGGTAATCGAATAGCTTTCCGTGCTCCCGATCGCAATGCCACTTGCTTCTTCATCGTGTCCTTTCTCTTTGTTTTGTGCCCGCCCTTTGCTCAACGATACAGTTACAACTTTACCCTAACCGAAACAAAATTGCTCCCGCCGGATTCAATCTACACATACTCTTCTCAACATGCATATTCGCCTTAAGAGTCATCTTCGTATTCGTCAATACTCAATTCTGAATATCATGCATTTTATTCCGAAAAACAAAAAAACAAGCTTAAAATTCCTAACTAGTGTCCTACATACGTTCGTCCTCAATTGTGAGCGGCCCCCGCAAACATTACTATTCCTAGTATTTCTTTACCCTCCAACTGTTGACTTTGGTTGCAAACAACGCGCCGTCTAAATCCAGAAGTTGTAATGACCCATTCGTACATTACTTCTTTGACTACATACGGCCCCATCCACCGAAGATGTAGTTTGCCTGGGAACTTCATTTGGCGACTGTCATAGAGTAAAACCTTATCCCCAATTATTACTTTGCGAGGTTGTAATCCCCGATCATATTTCTCCTTTCTCTTGCTTTGGATTGCCTTTGTCAATTCCTCCGCTTCATCACGAGATTCCTCCAACCTAGCAAGGTCCATGAGTCGATGGAGTTGACTTTCCTCTGTCGACAAGCGATCTTCCACCAACATTCTGTATGTGGGAACTTCGAACTCCACTGGAGTAATTGGATGCATTCCATAAGTCAAATAGAAAGGTGTCTGTTTGGTGGTAATCTTTTCTGCAATTCGGAATGCCCATAAAGCTGCTGGTACTTTGGTATCCCAATCATAGATGTGGCTAACTGTAACTTTATTAAGAATTTTACACAATAAGCCGTTAGACTTTTCTTTCAACCCATGAGCCTTGGGATTGTACGGGGTAGTCTTCCGATGTTTGATTTGGAAGTAAGTGGTTAATTCTTCCACCAGATGATTTAAGAAGTGGCTACCTCTGTCACTAACTAGTTTGAGCGAACACCCATACCTACAAATGACCTGGTTGAAAAAGAACTCTGCGATTGTCTTCGCATCATCTCTTCGTGTTGCGACCGCCTCCATGTAGGAGCATAGTTCTTAGGATAAGTAGGATTTTTTTTTGGTTTTTGTGAATAAAGCGTTATATTCGGGTTCTCTTGAAGGTGTTCGTCCGAATATATGGTTGTTAGCTAGGAATACCATTGGGGAGTTCACACGAGTGAATTGCGAGGCAATTTAAGCGCGCGTTTGGGCGGCGGATTGAGGAATTGTCGAGAAAAAGTCGATGCCAAGAACTTGCCGAGCGGCCGGAGAGAGGGAAACCTAGCTGCAATGTCGAAGCTTCGAACTGGAGGAGTTCCAGCAGGAAGAAGTGCGACGATGGGGAGAATTCGATTTAGTAAATAATCGATAAGAAATAATCGGGCGCGATCCATATAGATGACGGTTAGGAATAGGTGCAAGCAATTGTATAAATAGGAGTAGTGTTAAAGTAGGATTATCTCTTCCTTTTGCAAGTGTTCATTGAGAACCACAAGTGTAGTCATGATAGAACAAAGTGCTCGAGAAGCTGTTGAATGTTGCGTTTGATCGGCCTAGACTAGTGTGTGATACCTGTGAAGTTATCCGGGTATTCGCCCATGAGCCATGGTTGGATTCGCCTCTCAGCGGAACTTCATCGAGAACATCGCCTCGACGTCTGCTTATAAATGAATGATCAATCTGCCATCAGTAAATCTAGAGTGGAATTTCAATTACATGTGTAATTGTGTGCAATATAATGGATGGGTAATGATTCGTTAATCAGAATGAGTGGTCGCATGCTACTTATTTGCAACACTCTTTGGACTGTGCATGTCAAGAGTCTTCAAAAGATGCATAAACTCACATATTTGTCGATGGTAGAGAATGAACACCTCATTCCCTTGGGAACGAACTTTAATTCTTTACAATTGGCAAAACCTTTATGTAACTTGTCTGTTACAATCTTACTTTCCACAAGTGTCAACCACTCCATTCTTGAGTACATATGCACCAAGAATGAGAAAATGTACACCACTCCCTTTTTGCCAGCCCATAATTTCTTCCCCATGACCCAAGATCTCTCCCCAGTTCACCTTGATCTGTAAGACCCAGGGTTGTACATATAGGATAAAATGAAAGTATATCTAAATTGTCTTGCCTAAGTTTATCTTAGTCATGGTATGTTTAGCTAGTTATGGTTAAGTTGGAGGAAAATATAGAGTAACTTTTGGTGTGGTAGATGAGAACTACTATTTTGTTGTTTAGTATGAGTCAAGGAATAGATTCCATCACATGGGTATCTTGACTTCCCTTGACTTGGACTAGTTTTCATTGGTTGGACTTGGTGAAGACCCTTAAATCTAGGGGCGAGATTGACTTGGTACACTAGAAGTCAATTAGGGAGTAGTTGGGCTTCTAGAAGATCCAAGTGGACCAATTGCATGTTGCCATGTACCCTTTTCATTGGGGTTTGTGATCTCTACCTCGTTTAAACTTGGTAAGAGGAAGTTACATGGTGATTACTTGTAGTTACTAGGGTAAGATTCTAAGTAGTATAAATAGAGAGGTTGAGAAGCACCTCTCAAGTAGAGTTTTTCAATGGAAGTTAGTTTTGGGAGGAGATAGTGTGGTGATCTTAGTTTTAGGGAGCTTGGTTCTTGGAGATGTCATGTTCGGAGTGGAACCTTGATTCAATGAAGACTTTGATTACCAAAGTATCCCTTTCCTTTTGAGTGATATCTTACTCTTGGTGATAATGTGCATAATAGAGCTTGGACTTTGAGAGTTTGTGTAAGAGTGAGCAATAGGATCATGGGCAAAGGGTGGGACTAAGTCCTTCTAGATTCATGATGAGCTTCCAAAAAGCCATCGGAGGTAAACCTGAGTGAGAGTCAGCCCGGAGGTCACAGATCGAGCATGTCATAAGTTCTTCCACTATTCTCACCTTATGCATGCTCACATAAATGGTCCTCTACCGTGAGAATACCTAATTCAGGATGTATATGATCTTCCTCCTTAAGTCATCTTTGATAAGATCGATCTTGTAGCCATTCATTCCCTTCCTGCCCCTCGGATTGAACCACTTTGATTCATCAAAGTTGAAACCGTTATGCATCGTTGATCCTTCCCAATCGATGATGTCCTTCACCTTCTTCTAATCCCTACATAGTGCTTCAACCCACAAAATAACATCCCATGAATTAGTATAGCCTCTCCTTCCTATCGGGTTCTTTGTCTTCTTTGAACGAACTTCTTCACACAGCTTTGGGCAAACATAGCTCCATCTCCATGCAAGAAATTCTCCTCCTAATTTCTCCATATGCATTTTTCCCGCTGTCCAATCTGACTTTGTCACCAATGGCATATACATTCCTATTGACATCTTCTAAGTAGACGGCAATCGAATAGCCTTTCGCACTCTTGACCAAATTAGCGACCGCTTCTTCATTATGACAACCCGATCCATTAACACGCATATTTCCTTCACCAAATGCGCAGCGGCTTGTCACGAGTCGATAATAATGCTACTTCCTCTCTTTCTCCTCTTGGCCCTAATCTTAATTATTGCGTCCGCCGTCTTTCCTAAAAATCCATTCATACCATCATATTCAGACGATAAGGCTTATTGCTATTCGTCAAGCCATCTTTCCTCCGAATATCACTTTGTAACAAACAGGTTACACAAAGGTTTTGTCATTTGCACAGAATTACAGTTCGTTCCCAAGAGAATGAGGTATTATCTTTACGTCGGCGATTTAATATGGTTGTTTATGCTTCTTTTGAAGACTCGGGACATGCATAGTCCAAAGAGTCTTTGTGACGAGTAGTCCAAGACCACTAAGTCAAATTAACAAACCATTACCCATCCATTACATTGCCGAATTACGCATGTAATTGAAATTACACTCAAATTTCTTGACGGGAGTTGATCACTCCTTTACCCTTTTGTCGGCGAGGCGTGTCCCGATGAAGTTCTCTTGCGAAGTGAATCCGACTATGACTCATGGGCGAATACCGGTTATCTTCACGGGTATCAAGCACGATCAAGGCCAATCGAATGCAACATTCAACGACTTCTCGAAGCACCGTTCTATCGACTACAATTACGGTTCTCAATGAACACTTGTAAAGAAAGTGATAATCCTACTCTATCACTACTCCCTATTTATACAATCTACTCGCACCTATTCCTAATAAATCGCCTATACGGATCGCGTCCGACTACAATTACGGGGGCATCTCGGGTTCCTTTGATGGCGTCTCTTCCTTCAATGCAAAGACATCGGCGCTCATCGCAATTCCTGATGTCCTCTGCGATCTCCTTTTGATGGACTCGCGCCGCTTCACGGCATTCGCGTCCCATGGCCTTGTATATCTCTTTCCTTGATCCTTCGAATCGCAAGGGGTATTCATCGCCAGCATCAAAGCGTTCCAACCTTCGGCCTCCACATCGTCACACCGAGCAAAAAGGTATTGCGAGCACCTACTGCCAAATCTTCTAGTCTGGGTGGCCGTTCAACATCGACTTCATGCAAGCTATTTGTTTTCGCCTCTTCAATTGTTGGTGAAGCTTCTCTTTCTCTCTCTCGACAAATTTCACTTCCGTGCTCCGAATTCTATAGATTTCTCCGTAGGCTTGCTTTCTTTCTTGTTGCTTCCTTTGTCACCTCCGCCTTACATTTCTCAGACGCTCCACAGACTACGTCAAGCGCTTTATAGTGTCCGCTTGATCCTTCTTCTCACGGCGATGCGGTTCAAAGAACAAGCTGAATCGGCTCCATGTAACCGTCTTCTGCGGGTTCCACCCTGAATATAGCTTGCTTCCCATCTCGTTCGGCTCCATCAGGCGGCACCACCACATTCCAAAACTTCTGCGCCAAGCTGGTAGCACCAAAGAAAGTGGTTCTTCTCTTTCTGTAGTCGCTTTCACCTTAGGCCGCGATGCCTTGATCTTGGACTTCGATTGCGCGATTTCTTTTGACTTCCTCTTCTTCTTTGGGCTCACAATTATCTCCACACAAGGACTTCTCTTCTACGTGGTCCCCACGGAGTCCTCCCTTCTGAATATGGCTTCTTCCTCATCTCTCACTGCCTTAGCTCTTGCCTCCGAAGTCATCTCCTGCTGATTCGGTCTCATCGACGAATGCACACCGTCGTCTTGGTGGGGTCCCACACTTCTCGTCGAACCACTGCTGCCATTGCTCGTTGTTGGCCCACCCAAAGTGTTGATCACGCTCACTTGATATCTTCTTCTCTCTTGTGGCGTCAACCACCCCATACGCGAATACATGTGTACCAGAAACGAGGAGATATAGATTACTCCCTTCTCTCCCGCTCTCAGCCTTTGTCCCATCGCTTGCTCATTCTGAGCAAAAATTTCTCCCCAATTGATCTTGATTGCTCCGCCGACGAATCCCTCCACTATCCTCACCTTATGCATACTTACATAAGTAGTTCGTTGTGGTGAGAAGAGTTGATTCAATGTATACATTATCTTCCTTCGGAAATCGTCCCGAATAAGATCGATCTTGAAGCCGTTTGTACCCTTCCTCTCTCTAGGATCAAACCACTTTCGCTCGTCGAAGGTGAATGCAGTGTGCATTGCCGACCCTTCCCAGTCGACTCCTCAAAGGTTAGAGGTCAAGGCTATCTTCCCTGACCTTTTGTTCGCGAAGCAAACAAAGTGCGGAGCTCCAGAGAGGAAAAGCCTCAAAGTTGTCAATTGCGCTTACAGTTCCAAAATGCGAAAAATAAAACAATATATCTATTGTTTTATTTTTTCGCATTTTGGAACTGTAAGCGCAATCGTCCTTCTCATTCGAGTAATCTCTTCCCAGGGCTTCTGCCCAAAGCAACGCATCCCACGAGTATGGATGTCCTCTCCAGCATATCGGGTTTGGTGTCTTCTTGGCTCGAACTTCTTCACACAACTCTGGGCACATATAGTCCCAACGCCATGCCAAGAACTCTCCTCCCAAGATCTTCAATCGTGCTAATTCTTGATCGACCATTAACCCCGGCACCAAGGGTCGATATACTCCCGTCGGCATCTTCTTCACAGGCAATTGAATCGCCTCACGAGCTCCTGATTTCCTCTTCATTTTGGCTACTTGACTCGACGTTCGCTCTTGCTTCTCCGCGGCTTGTTACGCTCGTTGATGTTGTTACTAACTGTCCTAATCCGTTTGACGCTTCAGACCTCCTTAACAACTTATTCGTCTTGGCCATCTTCGCGCTTATTTCTCCTATTCGTATTCGGCGATACATACTTCCCCCGAATATCGTTTATTTATGTTCCAAAAACAAAAAAAACAGTCTGAAACCTCTAAACACGTCCCTACACACTTGTTTAATTCAAAAAAACAAAAAAATATAGCCTAAAGTAGCTAACTATGGTCCTACATCAATCAATGTTAATCATGATCAAATAAAATGTGGACCATGGGAATAACCTTCAAGTGAATGTTCTTGCAGCTTGGCGCCGACTCACTATGTACATTAGAGTGAATTTCCTCTACAGTGAAGGCTCCGCTTGGTTACTGCCATATCAACAAGAGCATACCTTGGAATCAGAGAAGAGTGTTTAGAAGGAAGTTTAGACCAACAAAGAAGGAAGTTTAGACCAACTTTTTCTTAGCGCCGCTGCCGGGGAATGAAGTTGCTATTCATCTGCCAGCGGGGAGTTGTACAACATAGCTAGGACTTCACTAGGAACGTGTTGACACCAGTGGTGACCAAGAACGAGTAGTAGCGTCAGTGTTGTGAGCGGGTGTCTCTAAAATCTTCCAGAGCTATCAAGGTTGAAAGCCTCATCCTCAGGAGCGGCGGTGCCAGATGAATGACAGACAAAGATCGGCGGCAGTAGGACCCATCTTAAAGTCGTACTTCTTGAATCTTCGGCACGGCGAGGCGAGCCCCGGCCGAGAAGAAACCGGGTGGAAAGAAAAGAGGCGTGGGTGGATTCAGCCTCTAGGCCGAAGAAGGAAGAAAGCTCCGGTTGAACCAGACCTGCTTAGGCGGGTTGTGGGTCAAGAGCATTCCATCTCACCATCAGCAAGAAGTCCCCGAAGCGACCGGCCTAAGCGTTTGAGTAGTCTAGGAAGATTGGAGACCCAAGTTCAACCAGTGGCCAGCACGTCATCAGACTCCTTAGAAGAAAATGGTAGTTCAAATACCGACACCTCTACGAAGGCCGTGACATCCTCGGGTGACGCGTGTGAAGAAGAGAGGTGGTCGGCGTTTCAAGAAGGTCCAAGATCGTCCCTTGCTCGACAAAGTGAGGATCTGAAGATCACGAAAATCAACCTTGAACCTCGTTTGAGTTCGACTACGGGGAACCAAGACAACATGGCGACACCGATCACCAAACAAAGAAGTACCCCAAGTTTAAGGGTACTTCGGATGAAGATGATGTTGACTCGTATATTTGTACCTTTGAAGCCATCTCTACTAACTAACAAGGAAAATGATCCCATGGATCGGAGAAGGATCTTCGGGGTTGCTACGCCAAAGGGCCGGGTGTGGATGAACAACCAAGAAGAAGGCCATGCGGCTGAAATCTCTTCTTGGGATGGGCTCAAAGGCCGATTCCTGGCAAGATTTCGGGAGATGGGATACGATAAGATATTGTTAAGAAGATTGGGTGCCATTCGGAGAGAGAAACATCAGAAACTCCGAGAATACACAGAGCAGTTTCTCAAATTGCTAGATAGGATGCCGACAACCACAGCTAACACAAAACCACATTCGGCGGCCATGGCCATCGAATGGTATGTTTCGGGTTTGGGGAAATTTGACCCTGACCAGGAAACCTTCTGTAGGAGGGCCGACCTAGCTACGGTGGATGCTATCATACAGGCAGCTGAAGCTTATGAGCTATCTAACATCCATCGGAGCCACCTAAAGGAGAATCGGTCGTCGCATAAGGGATGACGGGCTAAACACCCGAAGATCCGAAGACGCCGAAGTCCCTCCAGTAGTGAAGCGTCCACTTCATCCTATTTAAGCGAATCCGGCTCCTCAAACGAGAATTTGGAAATACACCCCAAAGAGGAAGGAGGGGCGCCGGATGAAGCAGGTGGAAACTGGCTGGAAAGGCATCGAAACTAAAGTAGAGGAGCTCACCAAGAGTTTGGAAGAGCTCAAGGTACATTTGGTAAATAACAAAGATAGGAGGAAATCTCCCATGCATGGGAGAGCTAATGTATGGTGTACCATCTGCAGGAAGCCGGGCCACTCTAACTCTGAGCATCAGCCCAGATAAGGGTATTCGGCCCAGCAGGTGGAATGGGTATTAGTATGGGACTACGGCCCATACGAAGGCCCCCCGGATGACCAAGTTTATGGCATCCAGGAGGGGGGAACTTCATCTAATATACCCCCGATGCACATACCTCGCTACGCTTCGGTGGAAATGGCGACCACAACGCCACAAAGGAAAATGGGAGGGTTGGCTCCAATCCCTCCTCCTACTAAACCGAATGCATGTTATAATTATGAGCAATGGGCCTTGGTCACCTCGGTGCCCTCGGCCTCGGCGACGAATGACATACCAGCCGATGTGTAGCAACTGCAGACGGTCAGGACACACGAATGTAGAGTGTGAACTGTGACCTCGGGGCTGACTCTCACTCAGGTTTACCTCCGATGGCTTTTTGGAAGCTCATCATGAATCTAGAAGGACTTAGTCCCACCCTTTGCCCATGATCCTATTGCTCACTCTTACACAAACTCTCAAAGTCCAAGCTCTATTATGCACATTATCACCAAGAGTAAGATATCACTCAAAGGAAAGGGATACTTTGGTAATCAAAGTCTTCATTGAATCAAGGTTCCACTCCGAACATGACATCTCCAAGAACCAAGCTCCCTAAAACTAAGATCACCACACTATCTCCTCCCAAAACTAACTTCCATTGAAAAAACTCTACTTGAGAGGTGCTTCTCAACCTCTCTATTTATACTACTTAGAATCTTACCCTAGTAACTACAAGTAATCACCATGTAACTTCCTCTTACCAAGTTTAAACGAGGTAGAGATCACAAACCCCAATGAAAAGGGTACATGGCAACATGCAATTGGTCCACTTGGATCTTCTAGAAGCCCAACTACTCCCTAATTGACTTCTAGTGTACCAAGTCAATCTCGCCCCTAGATTTAAGGGTCTTCACCAAGTCCAACCAATGAAAACTAGTCCAAGTCAAGGGAAGTCAAGATACCCATGTGATGGAATCTATTCCTTGACTCATACTAAACAACAAAATAGTAGTTCTCATCTACCACACCAAAAGTTACTCTATATTTTCCTCCAACTTAACCATAACTAGCTAAACATAGTCATGACTAAGATAAACTTAGGCACAATTTAGATATACTTTCATTTTATCCTATATGTACAACCACAGGGTCTTACATTTACCCCCCGGACCAAGATTTCACTCCGTCCTCGGAGTGAAAGAATCTGATCGTCGATGAAAGCGGCTTCAACTTGTCGTGATTCACCCGGTCAAAATGTCGTCCTCCCAACTCCTTCAAATCGTAAGTAAAGTTTCCCCACACCTTGTGAACTATGAAAGGACCAAAGTACTTTGGAAGAAATTTCTTTCTTGCTCTCTTATATCTAATGGAATCGTAAAGCATTACCCAATCACCTTCTTTGAAAATCTTCATCTTCTTCGTCCCCAAATCGATTATCATGATACTTCTTACGCAATTGTTGAGCCCGCTCCACACGTACCATAGCGGCTCGAGCCTCCTCGGCTCAACGGTTGTTGACATCTTGATTTGATAGCTTCTACTCCATTCTTCCTCTTTAACTTCCGTTGGATAGTTAAAAAGGTCGTCAAATCAAATTGAATTGGAAGCTTTGACTCGACACCATATACCATACGGAAAGGTGAGTACCCTGTTGATGTCTTCCAAGTCGTCCGATACTCCCACAAGATAGCATGCAGCCTTTTGTCCCAATTTTGCTTGCTCCGTCCATGTGCGCATCCTTGGCCAACATCATGCAAAGCGTATAGTTGGTTATTTACGCCAACCCATTAGCATTTGGTTTGTAGGAAGTAGTCACCCGTGCCTTGATGGAGAAATGACCTAGCATGGCTTGTATAATGCTTCAACAAACTCACCACCTCTATCGGATACAATTTCTAGAGGGCATCCGAATCTAGTTATTATCCTCTCATATAGAAATCTACCCACTTCTTTCTCACTAGTAGATTTTTAGAGGTCTAGCTTCTACCCACTTGGTTAGATAATCAGTAGCTACCACAATGAACTTGTTACCCCGAGGGAGTAAGATTCAAGGGTCTTACAAAATCTATTCCCCATTTTTCAAAAGGTCCTAAAATAGGAACTGATGTCAAAGGAGGGGTTTTCATGGACTTTTAGCAAAAGCTTGACACACATCACAACTCTTGCAAAATTCCACACAATCTTTGAAAATGCCCTTCCAATGATAGCTGCATCTAGGATCTTAAATGCGATTTACCTTTCTGCAAAGTGTCCTCCACATACAGATCCATCATGAAACTCCTCCATAAGTTGAATTGACTCCTCCCTTCCAACAACCCTTCGAGTAGTCCATACGCTCCTTGATGAAACAACACGTCCTCTATGATGGTATAAGGTTCACATCGCTTCACCAATGCATTCCTCTCCCGTGAATGCATGCCTTGGGGAAACTCTCCCTCCGAGATGAAATCCCATATCCCCTTGTATTCGGCCGGTACCTTTGTTATGGTGTCCATCATCGGACAAATCCTCATCGGAAATGTATCATCCTTTGGTTGATCTCTTTCCTCATCGTATCTTCGAGACATCAAATCGGCATTGGCATGTTTCTTACCGGGTCGATCCTCAATGATGTAATCAAACTCCGCCGATAACAACTTCCATCGGCTATCCTACCCTCGGCATTAGGCTTGTTGAAAATGTACTTCAAAGCCTTGTGGTCGATAACGATAGTAAACTTCCCTCCCAATAGATAGTGTCGAAACTTCTTGAGTGAGAAGATCACGACTAAAGCCTCCCTTTCGATCCTTTGAATAATTTCTCTCGCACTGCACCATATCGTCTACTAGCATAAGCAATTGGATGATCATGGCTATCTTCATCTAAGCGGCTTAGAGTGCATCCTATAGCAATGTTTGATGCATCCGTGTAGAGAATGAAAGGTTTACCCCAATTTGGTTTGGCTAAAATAGGAGCCGTTACCAACGCCTTCTTAGAAGTTCGAGCATGCCACAATTTGCCTCTCCATCCTTGAGGATTAAATCGTAATCCGTCCCCCTTCTTCATGTAAACCGTCAAGGCATAAGCTTTGTTGGAGAAGGAAAAGATGAACCGTCGATAGTATCCCACCATTCCAAGGAACTGCCTCAACTTGGTCAACGTCACCGGAAAAGGTAAGTCGAGGATGCGTTTCACCTTTTCGGATCCACCGCTATACCATCTTTGGAGATGATGTGCCCTAACAACAAACCTTCCTCACATCCAAAAATGCATTTTTTCTGGATTGAGCGAGGCCTTGGCTTTCTCCAACCGTTGTAGAATTTTGATCAAATGATCAAAATGATCCTCCTTCTTCCCGTATACACAAAAATCATCTATGAAATCTCGCACAAATTTCCCAATAAAAGGTTCAAACACCTTGTTCATGAACCTCTGAAAAGTTCTTTGGAGCATTACATAGACCAAAGGGCATTACCTAAAGGCAAAAAGTTCCCCATGGCGTGGTAAAAGTGGTTTTGAGGCTGATCTTCGGGAGCAATTTGAATTTGGTTATAACCACTATAACCATCTCCAAAACTATACCACTCATGACCTGCCACCTCCTCTAGAATCTCATCTATGAAAGGTAAAGGATAGTAATCCTTCTTTTGTGTGACATTCAACTTCTTGTAATCTACGCATACCGTAGCTTACCATTCTTCTTCTTGACTATCACAATAGGAGAAACCCATTCAGAATTCTCTACCTCATAGATGAAACCCGCATCCTTTAGCTTGTCGATCTCCTCCTTGACCACCACGGCCGTTGGTGGATTTATCGGCGTTGCTTCGATGTCTTTGGGACGAGCCTTCTCCTCTTACTCAATGCGATGAGTTTCTAAGGTTACTTCCTTCAAATCCTTGTAGCTAAAGGCAAAGACATGGATATATTTTCGAAATATATCCAAGAACCTTGACTTCTCCTCCATAGTAACCTTGGGGACCAAACTTGAGAGTGGAGAGCCGTCGAGTTATCTCATCTTCACTCATCTTCATCTTGTCGGGATCTTTCACCACCCCGGCCTAGGAAGTAAATCCATTGCAGCAAGAACTTGAACTTGAACATCATCGTCCGAGGTATCTTCAGATGATGTCTCCTCATCGATCGACATGTTGGTGTCAACCTCGAAAAACTGCCACTTTCTTCACTCTCGGACTACGAGTAATCACTTGTAGGTCTATCCGTGCGAGGCTGCTCCTCCGCCACTTGTGAGAGGGACCTTCACTCGATGGTTTTTCGGCCCTATCTGAAGGTAACCCTTATGCCACCGATCAGTTGTCCTCACACCCTCAACCAAGGTCTTCCTAACAACAAGTCGTAGCTAGCCTCCTCAAGCACTTGAAAGGACAACAAGGTTTGAACTCCCATCACACTTACCACCACCTTGTCCACCACTCCAATGGGTCGCACCTTTTGCTTGTTGGCCATCCCAACAATGATGTTGGAAGGTCTTGAAAGCTTCATCCCCAACTTCTTCAACAAACGTTCGACATGGCATTCACCGCGGATCCACCATCCACTAGTACATCCGAAACATCACGTCCATTAATCGTACTTCAATCTTGAAGCTTTGAGTGCATACCTCCGAGGCAGCGGCATCCACCACTCCTACTCCAACATTCGCCATGGAAGCTTTCCCCTTGGATCGTAAACTTCTTGGTCCTTTTGGAGACTTAGGCCTCCCTCAACTCCTTTCTTATCGTAGGATTTAGAGCAATCAATTGCCAACAGATTATATTGGCTTTTTGATTCCCCCACATCCTCCACCACGTCGTATTTTGATTTGGGTAGATGAAATGGAGAAATCATCCATTCCCAACTTCTTTCTCGGTGCTCTCGGTTGACTCACACCTTTGGATCGAGTGCTCGGCTTGGTTGATCTTCCATTGAGATGGACTCCTCACGCAAATCTTGCTCTCTTCTTCTCGTGTGCAAGAATATCAACTCTTGAACTTATAGAGCTCTCTCCCTTCTCAAACGTGCACTGATGAGGAAACACATCAATAGACGCTACTCCTTATCCTTGATTGACTTGGAGGGGAGTAGAATTGTTGTGTCTAACTCCATCATGTTGTCGAGGATTAGGACAATTTCGTTGGAAATGAGGGCCTCCACAACTAAAGCATGAAACTGTGAAGTTCCTTGTGGTGGATTTCCTTTTGGAGGATAATTCCCATACCCTCTAGATCCTCCCCTACATTCTGATTCCTCCTCTCCCATAGTTGTACTACGTTAATCTTGAGATCAGCGAGTGTTTACGTGATAGATTTCAACTCATGGTGCAAGTATACCACGGAGAATTTACTTCTTGGCGCGGCAACAACAGTAGGAGTTGCCATTCTAACCACAGCAGTGGTGATGCTTCTCTAGCCACCAAGCTAGAATCATCGTCTTCTAGGCTCTCCTCCATTCGAATAGCAATGCGAATAGCCTCAACCTTAGAAGAGGGCTTTCATATCTCACCTTGCTTGAATCTGAGGCTTCAAACCTCCAATGAAGTTCTTTGTCAACATCGCCACAATCCCCACCATGGTTGGCTCGACCTCGTCTCCACTCTTTCTCAACACCACACGAAAGCGTGACTCGGCTTCTCCGTTTCTCTACGTATGATCTCACCTTCTCTCTCTCTCCTTGCTTCAAAAAGGTGACTTCACACATCAGCTTCTCGTAACTTTCATCCGGAAGAAAGTTTTCAACAAGATTCTCCGTCAAACTCTCCCAAGTGTCTTCCTCCACATACTCCTTCTTGTACTCATTGTACCACTTCAATGCAGAATCCTCAAGAAGTCGGGCAAAAGGATAGCCCATTCGGGGTTTACTTCTCTCATTGTTTCCTATGCATGCCCTCTTGAAGTCTCTCACAAAAGATTCTACATCTTCTTTCTCTCTCCCATAGAACACGGAAGCTTCCCCATTTCCAACTCCTTTTGTCGTTGTTGTTGGAAATTTATACGGGACTCCCTAATACAACACAAACAAAACTAGCTCCATTCTAGAGTAATTCATCAATGGCAAAATGAACGGAATTGGTTGGTCCAAGATTGCCATGGCTCTCTCCTCTCTAAACACACTATGAGCCTTACCCTCATCGACATCTTCTCGATCATTCTGAAAATGATCTCCATCTTCGATTAGAACTTGAGCCACATGGAGATTTCAACTTTTCGGTATCTGCACTCAATTTATCTTCAAAGCCCTCCACTAGTGACTCCAACAGAGCTTTCACGCCACTACACTCGTGTCCTAAGGAAGTCCGGTCCTCCACAATTTTCACAATAGTTTCCACTCTTGGATTCATGGGGAGATGATGGTCCCAGATGAAGGTTTAGCTCTCCCACGTTTCGTCTCTCTCTCAACCTCCGATCTTTGGTCCTCAAAGGACAACTCACAAGCTTATGTCCCTCCTCTCCACAATAGAAGCAACTCTCACGTTTCGCTCTCGGGGAACTTTTAGTGTCCTCTCTTCAAACTCCACTCTGAACTCCCTCGTGTTCGAATCATTTGAAACAATCACGTCCAGCCCTTGAGGTATCTTAGATAACGGATCTTCCAAAGAGGTTGATCTCCCATTTTCCAATGAGTGTCAAGTCATCCTCACTATGCAAAACACTCATGCACTCACTCTCTCGGAATGACCATAAACAAGGAAAAAGTAAATCTGAAAAGTAAAAGCAGTTTTGCTCACTTTTTACCCCCCTATACTTCAGGTATCATAACTTTCTCTATAAAATGATCTCTCAACGAAATTTAAACCCACATGTAGCTTAGCTCTTGATATACAATCGTGCAAAGTTTCAAATCCTGATTCAATTCTTGCACGAATTGATAAACTCTGTACACTTTTTCCCGAGAGCTATCTTTCAAAACCCGTCAAGACCTAGCAAATTCTAAACATCATAACTTTTGATCTAGACATGATATGACTGTTATTTCAAGTGCAAAACGTATCCCATCTACTAATCTAAAATCAATAAAATTATCGGAAAAACTTTGGAAAATAAAGTTTTCCTCCCAAATACATACTATAGCACTCTCGCCTCATCCCAAACAACACTTAAGTAAACAAAATGTACAAAATAACTTCCAGGCTATCATATAACACTACCGGATACACAAATGGTACATTACTATGCATCATGATCTCGGTTCGCTCTTCCCCCAGTCCTCTCCATATGAGTTCTCATCGTTGCGCTCTCACGGGCAATAAACTGGATTCGGAACATCTCTTCTCCTTCTAGACCGAGGTCCCGGCAACGGAACCAAAAATGTGACCTCCGGCTGACTCTCACTCAGGTTTACCTCCGATGGCTTTTTGAAGCTCATCATGAATCTAGAAGGACTTAGTCCCACCCTTTGCCCATGATCCTATTGCTCACTCTTACACAAACTCTCAAAGTCCAAGCTCTATTATGCACATTATCACCAAGAGTAAGATATCACTCAAAAGGAAAGGGATACTTTGGTAATCAAAGTCTTCATTGAATCAAGGTTCCCTCCGAACATGACATCTCCAAGAACCAAGCTCCTAAAACTAAGATCACCACACTATCTCCTCCCAAAACTAACTTCCATTGAAAAACTCTACTTGAGAGGTGCTTCTCAACCTCTCTATTTATACTACTTAGAATCTTACCCTAGTAACTACAAGTAATCACCATGTAACTTCCTCTTACCAAGTTTAAACGAGGTAGAGATCACAAACCCCAATGAAAAGGGTACATGGCAACATGCAATTGGTCCACTTGGATCTTCTAGAAGCCCAACTACTCCCTAATTGACTTCTAGTGTACCAAGTCAATCTCGCCCCTAGATTTAAGGGTCTTCACCAAGTCCAACCAATGAAAACTAGTCCAAGTCAAGGGAAGTCAAGATACCCATGTGATGGAATCTATTCCTTGACTCATACTAAACAACAAAATAGTAGTTCTCATCTACCACACCAAAAGTTACTCTATATTTTCCTCCAACTTAACCATAACTAGCTAAACATAGTCATGACTAAGATAAACTTAGGCACAATTTAGATATACTTTCATTTTATCCTATATGTACAACCCTGGGTCTTACAGAACAACCACCCCAACCCCGAGGGGAGAGCGAGCATTATCCGGCGCAAGGAGTGCGGTTTGTCACCCCACCCAAACGGGATGTGGGGGTACACCAAATCAGTGTTGAAGAGCGAGGCCGATAAGACTTCCGTAGGAATCAAATTGGCCCGAAGAAGCCCTGGATGTGCTACGGGTCTCGACCCGAAGTACGAAGACCACGAAGATAGCGCCAGTAAGCATCAAGGAGAAAGCCCAGCAGCGGGAGAAGAAGAAAGAAGACGTTCCCACACCAAAGGAGCCGCCACCCAAAGAGACAGAGGAGCCAGGGGGATCAGCATTCCCTGCTGATATTCGGGAGGAGGTGTAGGGGTACCTCAAGGAGTTAACGCCCACAACTATGAAGGTTTTGATTCGGGGCAATCCAAAGAACTCAGAACCTGAGGTATTGCCTATCCTTCCCAATCGACGCCATTTTTATCTTTTTCATACTTACGGTGTCGCATGGACATTTCTTTGCTCTGAGAACGCCCGCCCGGGCTGTAAAAAAGAACCTTCTAGAACCTCGTGTGAGTTGACAATCTCTTCTTCTTCTCCTCAGCACTCCACATTATAGCCGGAAAAACTTCAGCGGAAGAAGACTATGATATCTAATGATTCGACCAATAACTTTCGCTCAAACTTTACAGAAAATTGCTCCACAACCCTTACTATCACTCAAAAAGTTTCAAATGTTTTTCGTTTCTAGATCTCTCAAAACAATTGGTGATTTACCCTTTGTAACACAAGGCGATATGCAGACCCCAATGTACACAACCCGTCACACATCCCAATCCTTGACTTCAATTGCTCCCAGATTTTATGAGAAGGTCACTCATCAGCAGAACTTGAACGTGCAAAGTTTAATTGACAGAAATTTTGATATCAAAAGATATGATCTCGTACTAACCGTGACGGTTAGTGCAGATCCTGCAATTACATTTGTATACACAAACTTCAATCTATCCTCCGTACTCAAAACTCGTCCAATCGAGTCAAAACTTCAATCAAAACACAAGCCTGAGTCGAAAACTATATCTTTGTTGACTCAAATCTCCCAAAACCCTTGTAAGGTTCTCAGAAACTCTTCAAATACACTCAAAGGTCTAAATTTCTCACTCTAACTTTGAATCATCACTTCAGAGTGACAAATCCTTCAAATCCATCCATTCTTGAACCCACGTCGTAGCTCGTCCCGTAAGCTCTTCAACCCAATCCTCAGATCTCCGAATGTCCCCCTAGAAAGTCTCCAAAACTCCTCAAAACCTCGAAGAAGTTGCCCAAGAGCCCTCATTGGCCCAAACTCCAAGACCAATGAGAATGAAGAGTGTTATTTTGACCTCTAGTGTGGCCAAATTAGCTCCATTTTAACTTAGAGGTTTTCAACTATCCTAAACACACTACTTAGCCATCCTATACACAATACGAGTTGCCACTAATAAAGAGTCAAGATGACAACTCGAAACCGGCTAAGTATGAACGGAACTACAAACGGAACCGGGGAGTTTATAACTTGAGAATAATACTCCTCGCCAAAGTTCCTAACAATCAACTCCCTATGGCTTGTTTTTCGGTAAGCAATAGTGATGGATTGGAACCCATGTGTTGAAAGCCACCACTTCTTGGTAAGTTCAAATCCATAGTGCCCAAACTAAATCAAAAGCATTACCTTTATTACGTCCCAAATCGTGCCGTAGGAAACAAGCTGGAAGAATAATCGGGTGCGGAGAGTTTATCACTTGTTGCGAAAGTTATCTCCAAAATGATACACTAACCACGCCCGAAAATGATCACGATGAAGACACTGGATGTTGATCACAAATGGATTAGGCATCGGTACATACACGGAGGATCATGTTGTCCTTTATCCATGTCCTCGTCGGCTCCGCCGATCGAGATATGCTCCTTAGTTAACAAAGTGATGTGTCTAGCACTCTCCCATACCCTTTCCATCGATTGCGCTTTATATCGATAAGATCCAAGATAATATCTCTTGGAGCCTTTTCAACATCCTGACCCTACAAAGTAGATCCAACGGTGGGCTCTTAACAACCTTATAACGGTCGCCGTCGGTTATCCTAACCTAAACTATATCGTCATGACAACGACTCACGAAGATGACACATGTCATCATCTTCTCATAGTAGCCGCGTCACAACACGACAACAGACTAAGGCTTTAGCCCACAACCTCGCATCCCATGCTCTTGGTTGTGCTTTCTTTCCTATTACGTGAGTCGTCTTCCCTCGACGTACTTCATCACATAGCTTAGGGAAAACATAATCCCATCGCCATGATAGAAACACTCCTACAAGGTTCTTTAGCCGCCATAGCTCCGCTAGAGTTTAATCTGCCATCCCAATCATAGGGCAAACTCTTCCCATTGGTACCTTCCTTACAATTGGCATCCTCATGGCTGTCTGACCCAACATCACTCTCTCGTTCTTCCTTGGTATTCCCCTCCGACTTAGGTTTTTGGCATGCCCATGAGCAATTCGATGATACTTCTTCTCTTCGCCACCTGATCGTTAAGACATTCACTAAACCTAACTCACTTGTATACTCGTGTGAACATGCCATACTCTGCTTATTCGCTACTTAGCACCATATTCGCCAGAATACACTTCCATTCGTCTGAATACAACACTTTATTCCAAAAACACAAAATTCCTATCAATTCATCTAACTATGCGCCAACACTATCATTTACATGGATTGTTCTCTCTGAAATCTACTCTGACCATCTAAGCAAAGCAATCATACTTCCGCCTCCCTAGTAAACGCGTCAATTCCTAATTGCATCTCCTACACATCCGTAGCAATCTCCTATCAATGAAGATTCATGGCATCCCAGAAATCTCGTCCTTATGCTTTATACATCTCCTTGTTCCGTTCTCTAATATCTCCTGGATTCTCCATGAATGTCATTAACTGCTCCAACCACTGCATCTCTACGTTGTCACAACGAGCGAACAAGTGTTGGACGCACAAGTTGGCAAGAGTCTCTAATCTAGCAGGTGCCTCTATGTCCCTCTAGTTCAACCGCCGCTTCAAGTCCTGCACAATCTCTCGTAGCTGCAAATTTTTCTCCCTGAATGATGGTGGTGAAGTCAAGACTGAAGGCCATTGCAGAACCACTAGCCTCAGTATTACAACTATTGCAAAAGTTAGAGGCGGTAGTGATTCTCGTTCTTATGAAACTTAATGAAATGGGCCCAACATATATGCATGGGTGGGATCCACAGGCTGACGGCTACATGGACTTGGTCCATATGATGAATTGGCTAGCCCTTGGGAAGGAGGACTAGACCGATATCATTTGGCAGTTAACGGAAAATGTGGACAAGTTGTCCAAGTAGAAAGTTGAGTTGGAGAAGAAGATAAAGGAGTCAAGACAATCTTACATAGAGATTTGGCGTATTTGGCTTTGGTGGCCCTACTTCCTCTGCACTCTTGCACGTATTCAACTTTTTCTTCAACGGGATGGGGTGAGAACTTTCCTCATGCGCATGCCTTTTCTTCCTCTTCACTAACTCCAGGGCTACAACATCCAAATCCGACTCTTCAATTTCTATGGGACCTTCATGCACTAGCTTATCCACAACTCTAAAACTTCGTGTGAATCCACTAATAGTGTCCTCAATCTCCACCTCAATGTCAGATAGTCCTGTCTCCAAACGATATAGTCGTCATTTCTTTGGAGTCAACCACTCCAATCGGCTACATAAATTCACCAGAAAAGAAGATATATACGCTACGGTCTTCTCATCCTCCTTCAACTTGACGGCCATTGCTTGGACATTCTTCGCAAAGATTTTCCCCCAATTAATCCGAATGGAGCCTCCCACAAATCCTTCTACAATCCTCACCTTATGCATACTTACGTATGTAGTGCGATGAGGTAAGAACAACTAATTTAGAGTAAAGGCGATCTTCCTTCTAAACACATCTTTGATCAAATTGATCTTATATCTATTTGTGTCCTTCCACTCCCGGGGGTTGAATCATTTCCTCTCATCAAAGTTGAACCCAGTGTGTAATGCGGATCCTTCCCAATCGACTCCGTTCTTATCTTCTTCATAGTTTCTTCACAGTCTCGTATCCCATTGTTTCGGTTGCACTCTTTTTCCCATGGAGGAAATAACTTTCCCTTTGTGCACTTCCTCGCACAATTTTGGATAGACGTAAACTCAACGCCACAACAAGAAGACTCCTCCCAATTCTCTGAGTCTAAGCAATTCCGCCGAAGTCCAATCTGCCATCGAGATGAGTGGACAAATTCTTCCCATCGGCATCATGCGCACATCATAGGTACTCACATCATTCTTTGCCTTGACATCAGGTTCTTCCTTGCTCTCAATACGTTGTCTCCGTAGGTTATTGACACACGATTACTCAACCCGTCGAGTTTTTTTTCCGCAATTGCCCAACGCTCTGCCAACCCTCACTCACTCTTCCGCTCATGTGATTTGACACATTATTCATACACTTCCTAATTCATCATATTTGTAAGAAACATTTCTCATTTCACCAAATATAACACTTTATTATGAAAACACCAAAAAAATCCTACCAATCTTTCTAACTATGCCCCTACATATGTCCGCCCTTAGCTGTGAGCGCCCCATGAACATCACTACTCGTAGTACTTCTTCTTCATTCATTTACTCTTGTCTCACCTTTTCCTCGGACCAATGCTTTGTGAAGCTCCAACGTCTCCTCGATATCCCAACTAGGATAAAATTAACAATCTAAGTCTTTCTAGCACTGCCATTCATATCTGACATGATTTCAAATGGACACTCCAGTCAAGATTGAGATGACTATGGCATGGGAAGTGAAGAATTCTTCAGGATTTCCCATTCAAGTCAAGCAATTTTAAGGATTCATTGTCAACCACTTCCTTGATCACATAAGGACCCATCCAACGAAGATGTAGTTTCCCTGGAAACTTCATGCATCGATTATTGTAATAGCATAGGTATGCATTATGTTAATATCCCAAGCTCATCGAGTTGATCTAGGGTTGTTACGTGCCTATGGTACAGATCATTTTAGGGCTAACCGAAATTAGGGTTTCCTTGTACTCACCCTATATATACACATAGGAAGGCAAAGCCATCCCCATCTCATTCTTGAACACTCTCTCTTGTCCCTTTGGTGTGCTCTCCTCTTCTTGGAGTGATTCCTGAAGAGTCGATTTCTCAACATGGTATCAGAGCATGGTGGGAGCATTAGTTATGTAGATTAGACATAGAGGAGTCTTTGGAGATCGTGAGGAGTGTGACTCAAAGTTGGAGGCTGTCTCATTTGAAGCGATTAGATTGTTGGGGAACCGTTTCGTGTTTTCTCAGAATCTTCAATCGTGTTTTCGGAGGTCAAGATGATCATTTTCGACCTATTTCTGATCGCCTTTGATCATCTTGTGTAGAATGGTCAAATTTGATAGCCATGAAGTTTTCGTGTGATTTGGAGTTATTGGTGATAGTTATCGCCTTTTCCAAAATCTTTGAGGAGTTGTTTGGAGACCTAAACGAGATTTTTAGATATTTGAGGGTTTCTACCAAAGCAAAGACTATGCCTTAGCGCAGGTAGAAACAAAACTTTGCTCGTCTGGATCAGAGCTCCTACCACGAAAAATTTCAGCTCAATCCGAGCTTTCCTCGTCATTTTCGCTTAAATGCGTGCATGCATCTTGAGAATCGTGAACACATTTCAGTCTTTGTCTGCGGGTCAAGACAGGCGCATTTTGCCAGTTTCTGGAGTTTTGCATGTTTCTTGATCGAGGTGCAGAGGAGTTATTTTTCCGCCCTAGTCGCGGAGGTGTTCTTTGTGTTCGTTTTGTATCTGTGCAGGTACTTGCCGTGTTGGAGTCGTGATCTCCGCTCGTGACCACAACCATGGCAGAATCCGTGAGCATGATCACTGGAGAGAAACTCGATAAGAATAATTTCCAAACGTGGAAATTTTGAATGAAGACCTTCCTTCAAGGCCAGGGGCTATGGGAGCTTGTGACCGGGAGGAGAAAGCACCAATCGTGGTTGCTGGTGAACTTCGCATTGAGTAGACATTGCGTGAGTGGAGAAAGCGGTCGTATCAAGCTATCCACTACATTGCGCTCACTATCTCAGCGTCGATGATCGGTCACATTCAAGATTGTGACACTCCTAAGGAAGCTTGGGGACGCGTTGTCACAGATGTTCCATTCGGGAAGCAGGCTTCGAAGGCTGCGATTCTTTGCAACAATTCAATACGGTCAAGAAAGGCTCGATGTGTGCTAGTGATTACGTCAATCACATCAAGCAACTGGCAGATTAGTTAGCATTTGTCAATGTTCAACTTGATCCGACTATGATTATCGGTGCGACATTGCAAGGACTGCCTACCGAGTACAAGCAGTTCATTACGTCAATTTGGACCAGAGAACCTCTTCCGAAGTTCGGCGAACTGGTCCCAATGATGTTGGGAGAAGAAGTGCAGTGCAGGCAGTACTAGTACTTCGTCCAACCCGCAAGAAGGTGTATTCTTTGCAGGTTCTAGAGGTCGAGATGGAGGTCGTGGCGGGAGGAGCCGGATATGGTGGTGGTAGAGGTGGGTAATGCGGATCAAGGCGCCCAACACGCTAGGTGCGATTTTGCCAAAAGGCAAGTTAACACCTGCAATTCTTGTCACAAGAATGGCCACTATGCCAAAAATTGTTACAAGCGTCGGGGGACGATCTGGCGCTTCGTACCCTTGAGGGGCCATGTAGGCTGAAGAAACGACTACTCATTGTGACACACTAGAGTTATCTTTGCCTTTTTGTCTGATTGGGTGATCGATTGCGGGCTACCGGCCACATGACGCCGCATCAAGAATGGTTTGTGTCACTCGACCTTTGTGGAACTCCTCGGTTCATGGTCACTTGGAGATGATCTGAAGCACGAGATCAAGCATAAGGATAAAATTCGCTTGATATTCCGGGGGTCTAATCTTTACGGAATCGGAAATGTTTTACATGTTCCTACTTTGACTCGAAATCTGTTATTAGTAGGTCAGATGGTAGAACAAAATTTACAATTGCGTTTCAACAAAGATGGATGCTTTGTTGAAGACTCCACAGGTACTATTGTAGCTCGAGGTAGCGAGGAGTGGTAGACCTATTTCAAGCTAGATGCTACGGGTTAATGTCGATGCTTGACCAACTCCTGTCATTCGAGAGAAAGTGGTTTTGTAGTATCGACATAGATATTTGCCACAAGCGAATTGGGCACATGAACTTTCAGAAACTGAAGACTCTTCCAAGTTCAGATCTAGTCACAGGTTTGCCCAACTTCACTTCTGCTGAGCCCACTACAGTGTGTCCCGCTTGTTAGTTCGGCAAGCAAGCTAGACAACCCTTTAAGGAATCAGGTAGGAGAGCGACCAAGCTTCTAGAGTTTGGTGCACACAGATGTATGGACTTCTTCTCAACCAAGTTTATACGGTTTTGAGTACTTCGTGTCCTTCATTGATGATTTCTCTCGCTACACACAGGTTTTACTTCCTTAAGAGCAAGAGCTCTTCAGATGTGTTGTCCGCTTTTCAGACTTTCCACACCTTGGTGGAGAAACAATCTGGACAATCTATCCTTTGTCTACGTTACGATGGAGGAGGCGAGTTTACGTCTAGAGAATTCACCGCTTACCTACGTAAGCATGGCATACAGCGCCAAAAGACTTGCAGTTATACTCCACAACAGAATGGCGTTGCGGAGAGGAAGAATCGTCATATAGCAGAAGATGATCGCGCTATGTTGAGCGAGAAGAACCCGCCTAGACCATTCTTGTGCGGAAGTCATTTCCGTTGCGGTGTACTTGATATATCGAACTCCATTGCGGCCGAGTTCACAACAAGACCCCGATGGAGGTATTCCGCAGACCACAAGCCTGATTACTCATTTTTGAAAGTTTTTCGGTTGCATACGGTTATGTACACATTCCGGATGAGAAGCGTAAGAAGCTAGATCTGAAAGCTGAGAAGTGTATTTTCCTTGGATATGCCCTAGATACGAAAGGATATAGATGTTATAATCCTTCCTCTAGGCAACTCTATATCAATAGAGATGTTGTATTTGAAGAGTTGCAATCTTGGTATGCACTGCGATTGTTCGGTCAAACCCACTCTTCTCTTGAATCGCACCAAAAGGCATCTCATTAATTTGTACCTTTACAAAGTGGAGTTTACGGAATCACACAGTCTAGAGTTTGAGTCTCTTGTACACGGAGGCTACGGATGAAGTTCACCGAGCACCATCCGGACCGACTCCTAGACTTGAGGATCATGTTATTTTGCAACATATGATGTCCTCACCACGATTACCGATATTCATCCGTTGGATGAAGCATCCTAGAACGACGTTCTTTGGTACCTCGGATCGAAGCAAGGGGCGACAAACATTACATCGATCTTGCCCTACAAAAAATCTGAGAGAGTTCGGCATCTGTTCGGCGATTTATGCATGAAAGTTTCCTTTGATCATCATGCATACATGACTCACGTTCTTCTTTGAGCGAGAACCGAGTGCGCTTTTGAGGAGGCGTGCACAAAAATGAGTGGATTGAAGCCATGGAGACAGAACTTGTTGCGCCGTCACCAACAAACATGGGAGTTGGTAGACTTACCTCAAGGTAAGAAAGCGATTGGTTGCAAATGGGTCTTCAAGGTCAAGCGCCTTTCGGATGGCTTTGCGTATCTCGATACAAGGCCAGATTGGTAGCCAAAGGGCTACGCACAACAAAGCATGGAGTGGACTACGAAGAGGCGTTTAGTCCGATTCTTAAAGATGGCAACAATTTGTATGGTGGTTGCTATTGTTGTCAACAAGGGATGGCGGCGCATCAAATGGACTTCAAGAACGCCTTTCTCAATGGAGATCTTGGCGAGGAAGTCTACATGCAACAACCACAGTTACGAAGATCCAAAGTTTCTTTCCCGTTTGTAAGTTAAGGAAATCCCTCTATGGTTTGAAACAAGCTCCGAGAGCATGGTATGAGAAGATCAATATGTCTCTTGGATTTGTAGTCTATCATTCCGACTCATCGCTATCTTTGCATGAGATCGGGGAGTTCATGTAGTGATGGTTTCCATCTCGTAGATGATCTTATTGTCCTTTGGGAACCATGAGGAGATGATTTCTCGCATCAAGAGTATCTTATGTTCCGAATTTGAGATACAAAACTTAGGGTATCTTAAATTCTTTCTTGGTGTGGAGTTTATCACAGAGGGAAAGGATATGTGGCTAATACAACGCCAATATGCTTTAGATAAGCTTAAGGAGTTCAAGATGTCGATTGTAAACCAATAGACACTCCTCTACAACAAGGTCTAAAGCTAGAGTTAGACGATGGAGAGTTACTTGCGGATCCCCTTTTATGCATGACGGATGGTTGGGAGTTTGATTTATCGACTATCACTAGACCGGATTTGAGATATGTTGTTAGTCTAGTCGGTCGGTTCTGCATGCTCCACGGTGCCGCATATGATGGCGGTTAAGCGGATTCTCCGCTATGTGAAGTCCACACTTCATTTTGGACTTCGATACAGATTTGGAGGTGAACTGAACTTGCATGGCTACACCGATGTTGATTGGAAAGGAGACATTTACGGCGGGGAGATCACGTCCGGATATGCGTTTGGACTTGGGAACGGCAATTTGTGAGTTGGGCTTCTAAGAAGCAACCGACCGTGGCACTGTCTTCCACAGAGGCAGAGTATCGTGGTGCTATGAATGCCACTTGTGAATCAGTTTGGCTTCGTTCCTTGCTTTCTGATATTGGAGTAGATTATCCTAGTTCTACAGTTATCCTAGTCGATAACATTAGCGACATGATGTTAGCTAACAATCTGTTTTTTCATGCTAGGACAAAAACACATTGAGGTGCACTATCACTTTGTTAGGGAGAAGGTCCTTTCAGGTGTAGTAGATCTTAGATATATACATACAGGATATCAAGTTTCAGATATCTTCACCAAAGCTTTGCCTAGAGAGTCGTTTGCTACATTTTGACATTGTCTAGGAGTTCAGGATGTACAGTTGAGCTTGAAGGGGAGTGTTAATATCCCAAGCTCATCGAGTTGATCTAGGGTTGTTACGTACCTATGGTACAGATCCGTTTAGGGCTAACCCGAAATAAGGGTTTCCTTGTACTCACCCTATATATACACATGGGAAGGCAAAGCCATCCCCATCTCATTCATGTACACTCTCTCTTGTCCCTTTGGTGTGCTCTCCTCTTCTTGGAGTGATTCCTGAAGAGTCGATTTCTCAACACATTACCAAGTCCGAAGTCGTATAGATTGATTCGTTCCCAAGGGAATGAGGGATCAAACCACACTAGCAAAGAAGAGAAACATGCATTTAGTCATCTTTCTAATTCTGGACTACAGAGTCCGAAGAGTATTCACAAAGAAGGCAATCGATCCAAGTTCAATTCCTTCACAATCCCATCACATCATCAATTCCACAGACACAACAAATAGATTTCAACAGTTTGCTTTACTTCGGATGGGGATCTCTCTCGTTACAAGTTTACGTCTCGGCGAAAACACTCTCTATAGTACTTTTGATGACTACATGAAGGCTCAGCTCGTGGACAAATATCCGGGTAACTTTGCGGATACACGCATCAATCGACACAATGTCAGCTTGCAGACACCAGCTCCTCGAGTGCTCGTTCTACCCTGACTACAATTTGCAGCCCAACAGATTGGACACTTGCAAAGATAAAGATCCCACCACTTTATTTCCTACGACTATTTATAATGAATGTTCTAACTGCTACTCCTAACTACTCCTACACAGATTGCTCTCTCCTAAGTCTCCTACTCTGATCTAAGCCGCTCGATCGCATCTCCATTTGCTTGCGTGAATCGTCGATTCCTACTTGCATTTCTTATATATAAATTTGCGATCTCACATCGATGAAGAGCCATGGATTCCCTAAAATCTCGACCCAACGCTTTGTACATCTCCTTCCTTCTGTCTTTTGAGTCACCGGGATTCTCCATCGCTGCTACCAAATGCTCTAACCACTGCACTTCAACCCGATCACACCGTGTGAACAGATACTGCGCACATATGTTAGCGAGGTTCTCCAACTTCGCAGGTGCCTCCACATCCACCTGAATCAGTCTTCTCTTCAAGTCATGCACTGTCTTCCAAAGCTGGGCATTCTCCTTCTCTACAAAATGGTTCTCCGTACCCCGAATACGGCAGATCTCTTCGTAGGCCTTCTTCGCCTCTTGGACCTTCTACTCCATTTCAGTCTTCTCCTTGGACAGCTTGTCCACATTCTCCGTCAGCTCTCGAACTGTAATGGATTGGTCCTCCTTTCCCAAAGCCATCTGGTTCATCATCTGAATCAAATCCATGTACCCATCGGCTTGAGGGTCCCACCCTGGCATATACATTGGTCCCATATGTTTCAACTCTAGCAACGGGACCACCACAGCTTCTAGCTTCTGCGACAGCTGTAGTACTAAGGCCATAGGTTCTGCAATCTCCTTCAAAGCTTTCGGCCCTGGCTTCACTCCCATCATCTTTGGTCGAGAGGTCTTTGGCGTTCCTACTTCTCCCACCTTCTTCTTCCCTACATCCCTTCGAACTGTCGAGTGGATGGCAGACTGTCCTCCACTACTCTCTTCCTCTTCTTTGAAGTTCCGATCACTTCAAGGTCTGAATCCGAATCAGGCTTACTCTGCACCGCCGGCTTGACTTCTCCCGTTCTCTTCGGTTCAGGAGAAGCACTCGTCCCTAAACTCCTCGTCGACCCGCTACTAGCACTGTCAAGGTCTACGTCTAAGTCCGACAGTCCACTCTCCAGTCTATACAATTGACTCTCTCTAGGCGTCACCCATTCCAACTTCGCGTACTGATGCATCAAGAAAGACGAGAGACAGACTACACTCTTATCGTCTTCTCTTAGCTTAGTCGCCATCGCCTTGTACGTTCCTTGCAAAGATCTCTCCCTAGTTCACCCGAATAGTTCCTCCTATGAATCCTTCTACCATCCTCACCTTATACATGCTTACATATGTCGTTCTTTGTAGTGAGAAAAGCTGATTCAAGGTGAGAGCCACCTTCCTCCTGAAGACATCTTTGATCAAGACGAGCTTGTAGCCATTCGTCCCCTTCCTTTCTCTAGGGTTGAACCACTTCCGCTCGTCGAAGGTAAATGCGGTATGCATTGCCGAGCCCTCTCATTTGACGTTGTCTTTGTCTTCTTCGTGGTTACGTCCGAGAGCCTTCGCCCACAACCTGGCATCCCACTTCTCCGGCTGAGCTCTGCTTCCAATTACCGTCAATGCTTTCCCTCTCCGGACTTCATCGCACAGCTCTGGGCACACGTAGTCCTACCGCCATGACATAAACACTCGCACGAGGTTCTTCAAACTCAGCAACTCCAATGGAGTCCAATCCGCCATCAGAATAAGCGGTCGAATTCTCCCCATCGTGGCACTTCTTCCTGTTGGAACTCCTCCGGTTTGACGCTTTGACATTGCAGCTCTCTTCTCTCGCTCCGGTCGCTCCGCAAGTTCTTGACATTGACTTTCTCTCGAAAATTCTTCAATCCGTCGTCCAAACGCGCACTTTAATTCCCTCGCAATTCACTTGTGTGAACTCCCTAATGGTATTCATGTCTAACCAACATATATTCGGACGAATACCCTCATGGGAACCCGAATATAACTCTTTATTCACAAAAACCAAAAAAAATCCTACTTATCCTAAGAACTACGCTCCTACAATTATCATATAGCAATACTTTGTCTCCAACTACAATTTTGGTCACTCTAAAACCATCATCATACTTCTTTTTCTGCTTTGCTTGAATTTGCTTTCTAAGGTCCTCTGCCTCGTCCTTGGATTCCTCCAACTGAGGGAGCATCAATAGTCTGTGCAACTGGCTCTCCTCCTCATCAAGTCAATCCTCTACTAAAATTCGGTACGAGGGTAGTTCCAACTCAACTGGTGTGATTGGATGCATTTCACATGTGAGATAAAACAAAGTTTGCTTCGTAATGATCTTCTCTGCGATACGGAAGATCCATGACGCAGCTAGTAGCTTTATATCCCAATCGTACATATGATTGACAGTAACCTTATTGAGAATCTTGCATAACAGTCCATTAGATTTCTCCGTAAGACCATTCACCTTTGGGTTGTAAGGGGAAGTCTTCTTATGCTTTATCTGAAAATACGTGGTAAGCTCTTCAATCAATGTATTCAAGAAATGGATCCCTCTATCGTTAACAGGCTTTAGAGGACATCCGTATCTACAAATAACTTGATTGAAAAAGAACTCAGCTACTATCTTCACATCATCTCTCATAGTTGCTAGAGCTTCCACCATCTTCATAAAATATTCAATTGCCACTAGAATATATCTTTTCCTTATTCCCCTACTTGCTAAAGAAATAGTTCCCACAAAGTCTATTCCCCATTTGTCAAAAGGTGCTAATGGCAAGATTGGTTTCAAAGGCCATCGGGTAGTTTGTGTCGGTCTCCTAGTGCTCTAGTAGGCATCACATCTCCGAATGAATTAATATACATCTTTATACATTGTGGACCACCAATACCCCGTAGCCAGAGTTTTCTTAATTCTCTTCCTCAAGGAATAGTGCCCCCTTGCAACCTCTTCGTGCATAGTATGAACTACCGTGGATACTTCGTACGGCTCCAAACATCTTCATAACATCTCTTCCACCCCCATTCTCAACAATATTTCTCTTTTCAGCTATTATGAAGTGGCTTTATGGATAAACATCACTTTCTGCTCTAGAGTTAACTCCTCGGGCATTTCCAAAGTTTTGAGGTAGTGATATAAATCATAGTACTTGGTCTCTTTATATGTAGTCAGTTGGAACAACTGCTCATCCAGAAAATCATCCTCAACTATCTTGTCAGGAATACTCATGTCAAGACTGGAGAAGAAGTCTGCATTCGTATGGTGTATTCCCTTCTTTGTTTGCATCGTAAACACAAATTCCTTCAACAACAACATCCACCAAGCCAATTTCCCCAACAAGTCGGCTATTTGCACCAAATACTTAAGGGGTTAATGATATACATGAAACAAAAACTCATACCCCATGAGATAGTGACAAAACTCCCTAACCGCATACACCATCCCTAAGGCTTTCCTCTCGGTAGTAGAGTAATTTCGCTTTGCTGCATATAGAATTCGGCTTGCAAAATAAATAGGGTGGATTTTTCTTTGCCCATTACGCTGCCATAGTACTACTCATATAACTATAGAGGACGTATCTACATCTACATGGAAAGTCTTTGTCCAATCTGGCGGAACCAATGTTGGAGGCTGCACCAACTCATGCTTCATCTTCTCAAAGGCCTTCCGGTGCTCTTGAGACCACTCGTACTCTATCTCCTTCTTTTGTAGAGCTTTCAAAGGGGCCACTATTGAGGCATATCCTTTCATGTACCGCCAATAGTAATTGGTAAACGCTTGGAATTACCGAATGTTACAAGGTGGCTCCAATGTCACAATAATCTTGATCTTATTGACATCAACTTTGATGTCTTGACCTAATACCTAATGACCCAACAATATGCCCTCCGTCATCATAAAATAACGCTTCTAAGGATACAAGACTAGTTGGGTTTCCTGACATTTCCTGAAGAATTGCTCTAGGTGATGCAAATGCTCCGTTTTAGACCCAAATATAAAAAAATTATCTCTAAAGATCTCCAAAAACTTCCGAAGATAGTCTTGTTATATTTCATCCTTCTTAGTAAATATGTATTCGAAGATGGAATGGGTAATATGAAGGAGCGACAAATGTATTGATTGGAATCGGGGTTTTCTGACCTCAAAGTTGAAGATGACGACGCAAGCAATGGGTCTATCCAAAGTTTAGGCGCTTCTACTCCCATAGAGGCAAAAGACCAAGAAGAGACCAACAAAGAAGTGAAGGATTCGGGATCGGAAGAGGTGGTGGTGGAATTTCCAAGAAAGAAAAAATAGCAAGTTAGCGTGGAAAATCCTTAGGGTAGTTTGCCTCAAAAGCATAAGGCAATTGAGACGTTTGCTGAAGTTGTGCTTCCATGATTGTCCAGACCAAAGGTGAAGATGACCAAGAAGATTGCAGAACCACTCCTCCGTATTACAGTTATCACATAAGTTGGAAGCAGTGATGGTTCAAGTTCTTATGGAGTTAAATGAGATGGGAGTAGAATATATGCTTGGTTGGAATCCCCAATAAGACTTATACATGGATCTAATTCACACCATGCACCGCATTGCCATGGGGAGAAAGGAGCAAGCGCAAATAATTTGGTAGTTGACAGATAATGTGGAACAGTTAACAAAGTAGAAAGCCGAATTCAAGAAGGAAGCACAGAAGTCTAGACAAGCCTATGTAGAAATCTGCAAGATTAGGAGCGCAGTAATCAGATATGTGGAGAAGGAAAATCTGTAGCTTTGGGAGACAGTGAAGGAACTGAAGAGATGCCTAAACCAGCTTGATGTGGAAGCACCCTCTTGTTTGGAAGCTCTTGTCAATAGGTGTGATGAGCACCTCTTTGCACGGTGTGATTAGGAAGAGGTGAAGCGGTTGGACAAGTTGGTGAAGTTAATGGAGAATCATGGGGACTTGAAAGACAAAAACAAAAAAATGTACAAGGCTTTGGGCGGGAGTTTTGAAAAACAATGTATCTTCATCGATAGGAGATTTTCGCTGACATTTAGGAGATGCAATTAGAAATCGACTTATTCACTAGGGAGATACAGTCGCTATCAAGCGGAGTAGATAGTTCCAGAAGAATTAGGAGAGTGCGATCCATGTATGTAGTGTTTAGGAATAGATGTTAGGATCATGTGTAAAGAGCAGTAGATTTAGAGTAGGGACATTTTTTTCTTGCAAGTGTTCACTGGAGAACCAAAAGTGTAGTCGTGATAGAGCGAGAACTCGCGAAGTTGGTGTGAGATGCACGCAATCAAGCTAAATTGGAGCTGAATACTTGTGAAGCTACCCAGGTATTCGCCCATGAGTCATGGGCGAGTGTGTTCCTCCATAACTACTTTATCAAGTTCTTGCCTCGACTTCAGCTTGCAAGGGAAAGATCCCTTCGATCAGTAAACAAAAGTGATTCTTTCTTGAATGTGTCATTGTGTGTATGTAATATGATTGATGGGAATTAATAACCTGGCCGAATAGAGAAATCTTGAACTTCCTTTTCGTGCTATTTTTTGGACTGTGCAGTCCACAGTAGTCTAAAGAAGACTAAACTCACCTTTTCCTTCCTATTGGTCGGTTTGGGTACCTTATTCCCTTAAGAACAAACCTAACTGAACCAATTACTGCCTTAGCATATGTATTTATGTTGTTACATGATGGTAGTAGGAAAAGGAAGACCCACGAAGAGGAGAAAGAAGAAAACCAAGTTTCCAACTTGGCAAAAGTGCTTACTAACAACTTCCAAAACTTTTTTTGGAGAGCTTGTGACAGACAAGTTACATCAAAAATAGTGAATTGTAGTGTTTACTGATTCGTTTCCAATGGAATGGGATGTTAAACGAATATCAGGTGGGGAATATGTGAGTTAAACATCTTTAATCAACTCTAGACAATCACAGTGCGAAGAGTATTTTCATATCATACTAAATCCCATGAGAGAAATTAATATACTAAGAAATTTCCAAGGAAATTTTTTTACTGATTTTGGGTGATCCTTAATTACAAGAGACAATTATTCACCATACGGAAGCTCACAAAAGTCCTTCCAATGAAATCCTCGATGATCAAACTCGTGAGTTGAATTCTTGGGTATCTTCACATGAATCCAATCTCTAGTCAAGTAGGCCACCACGATCTCTGCTCGGCTTTGAGGGGTCCTGTTCTACCCTAGCTACATAGGAATAATTCTTGTCTTTTTCTTACAAATTGAAGATATCTTTCCTAACTACTCTGGTCCTATTTATACACAATCCTAACGTCCTATCTAAATCGTTACCTACACGGATCACGCCCGACTACTTCTTTAAAAATTTGCTACACCCTTTGATGATGACTCTTCCGAAAGCATCAATGCTTATCTGCAATTCCATGATGTCCTCTGCGATCTCCCTTCGTTAGACACGCATTGCTTCCTGACATTCGTGATCCATGGCCTTGTACATCTCCTTTCATTTTTCTTTTGAATTGCAAGGAGTGTTCATCACCAACGTTAGTCTTTCCAGTCGATCAACCTCAACTTTGTCACATCGGACAAACATATACTATGAAAATTTGCTCGCTAAAAATTATTGCCTGATTATCTGCGTATGGTCTTTTCTTCCTGTCACGGTGCAGTTCATTATCTGAATCAGATCCATGTAACCGTCTTCTTGAGGATTCCACCCTTGGATGTAATTTGTTCCCATCTTGTTTAGCTCCATGAGAACTGGTACAACAACATTCTTTAGTTTCTGCGCTAACTGTTATACTGAAGAGAGCGATTCTCCACCATCTGCTTTGGACGACTTCACCTTAGGCCTCAATACTTTCAATATTGGGCTTATCGATTTAGCATCCTCCTTCAACTTCTGCTTCTTACTTACTGGTTCTTGAAATTCTTCCACACTCGGATTTCTCACATTCCTTCCCGAATTCCCTATTGAATTTTTGCGTCCGAATACAGTCTCCTCAATCTCCTGCATTACTTTATCCAATTCTTCCGAAGGCATCTCGTCTTTATCTCCTATGACCGGTGATTGCAAGCTTTCTCCTCCACTTGGTCCCATACTTCTGGTTGAACCACTATTGACTTCACTCATATTTGGCTCTTGCATGATAACTTCCGCATCCAACTGATACTTCACTCTTTCCCTTGGGGTTAACCACCCCATCCTCGAGTACATGTGTACCAGAATGAGGAAATGTATACCACTCCCTTTTACCCTGCTCTCAACGTCTGTCCCATTGCTTAGACATTTTGAACGAATATATCTCCCCAATTGATTTTGATCGATACTCCTACAAAACCTTCCACTATTCTCACCTTATGCATATTAACATAAGTAGTTTTCTGCGGTGAAAATAGCTAGTTCATTGTATACATTATCTTCCTCCGGAAATCATCCTTGATCAAATGAATCTTGAAACCATTAGTCCCTTTCCTTCCACAAGGATCAAACCATTTAGTTTTGTTGAAATTGAATATCGTATGGTATGCCGACCCCTATCAATCGATACCATCCTTGTCCTTGGTGTAATCTCGACCCAATGCCTCTGCCCACAAAATCGCATCCCAAGTATCAGGATGTCCTCTTAACCCAATAGGGTTCGAAATCTTCTTGGCTTTTACTTCCTCACACAACTCCGGACATACATAATCCCATCGCCATGCTAAGAACGCACCACCCAGGTTTTTTAATCTCAACAATTCGTTTACCGTCCAGTCTGACTTTGACACCAAAGGCCAAATCACTCTAGACGACATCTTCTGCGTGGGAGGTAATTGAATAGCCTTCCTTGCTCCATATCTAATTATTATTCGTCTCCTCATCGTATTGCCCTTGATAGTTCGGCCCGCAACTGCTCGTCGATACAATTACTAACTTCTATTACCCTAAACATCGGGACTTCTCCCGCTAGCTTCAATCTACTCATCTCACACTTAACATGCATATTCGCCCTTAGAGACGTATTCGTATTTGGCCTTACTCATTTCCTCCGAATATCATACTTTTTATTTCGAAAAACAAAAAATAGACTTAAAATTTCTAACTAAGATCCTAGAGAGCTATAGAGTGTTGGGATTTGAAATTGAAGGGAAAGGGGGTTTTAGGAGTAAACTCTTTCTCAAAATTCTATTTGCATGATGGGAAGATGAAGACATCCTAGGGGATTTTCCAAAAAGATTGTGAATGACTTTTGAAATTTCTATCCTAGATGGAGTACACATTGGTGATTGTTGATATCCCCTACATCATTAGTATAAGTAGAGCTGAGAACGATAAAATTCTTTTTTTTGTAGAGGAATTCTCCACTTTCGTCAAGTAGTTTACAATGGCGACGTCCTCAAAGCTCAAAGTTGTGTTCCACTCAACAAAGCAATGGAACATGATGGACAAGGTTCTGCACAAAAAGTGCAACGCTGGCGTGAAATTTGACATGTGGTGAGTCTTGTTTCATGAAGAAGTGATACTCGTATATTCATTCCCCTCTTCTTTTAGTTCCACTACAATTCCAATCTCAATTGTGATACATGTATCACTTCCTTTCCTTCTAATCTTGCTTTTTTGTTGTTCTTTAGGGTCAAAGATAACAAAGGTAAACAAGTTCAACTCAATCATTTGGCCTAGTGTTTTGAGTAGTGGACCATCAGGTACCACCACGAATGTGGGAGTCAAAAGAGGGAGTTGTAATGGGACAAAGGCTAATAGAATGTAAGGACTTGGGGCTGTATTGCTCTGAAGGTTATCAACTATGTTGGAGACTTGGTGAATCCCATTGAAATCCCATGGAGCTAATGTAGTGGTTCATCAAGCATTTTTCCTACCTTGAGGATTGGTTCCTTGATCTGCTTGCCATAAATGGGATCGTCATTACGACTGCCATACTTTGCGGCAGAACTTGTATTATCATTGAAAAATCTTTGATGTAGGTGTAATACATCAAGACCAGAATTGGCACTCTTCCATTGTACATGTAGAGTGAGCAGTTGGGACTTGCAATATTAGCATCGAGTTTGGTTAACCCAACCAAGAAGTAGAAAGGATGATTTTTCAGGTCATACCTCCTCTCTCCAAGAGTAAAAAGCCTACCGACGAGGACTAGGAGGAGCTCAAAGGGATTTTTGAGAAGTTTGGGAAAGCTGATCCGAGCTACAAAGTGAGGGACAAAGTTGCATGATCAAGTCAGCATCCTAAGACTGTGAAGTGTGAGCACGAGTCTAAACACACCTGTTTGTAAGAATTGATCGATCTTCTCCCACGCTAGAGGAGGAAATTTCAAGGATCCTCCCAAGGCCAGCCATTATGAGCTTCCTTTAGTGGCAAGTGATCCATGAGTTACTCTATTACACAACGTGCCTGCACACTTTGATCTTAAGCATGCCCAAGAATTTTTAAGAAAACTCCACGGTCTGTAGCTCAATCTTGGACTTTGTAATTTCTTCCATGTAATAAAAGTTGTCTTTCATTTAAGACATCCTTGTATAATCTGTTGTGTTAGTAAGATTATTGTAACACCTGGGGAGATGGATTGTGCGTCGCTGCTGGTTTTGGTTGCCTTAGATGGAAGAGTAGGAGGGGACAAAAACTAAAATTGTGCAGCAGCGAGTTGTCTGCCGGAGTGGAGTTGAGTAGAGTGAAGATTTGGAGTACATCTAATTGCCTTTTGTAGGATACAGAGGTAGGAAAGTTGTGATAATTACCCGTTGAAAGCAATCGACTACTGGTTGTTCATGGATTTAAATCCACTTGATGAATGATAATTACCTGTTCAAAGCAATCAACTACTAGTTGTTCAACTACTTAAATCCAGCTGATGAATGATAATTACCGGTTGAAAGCAATCGACTACTGGTTGTGCAGCCATTTAAATCCACTTGATGAATGATAATTACCCGTTAATTACTTGGTTCCCCAAGAACTTGATGAATAACTAACTGATTAAAGCAATCTTCTTCCACCGTATAGTGCGAATGGCAGCTCTAAGCAGCTGGAGTGAACAGAAGATAACAGGTACAATTGTTACTAGTTGGAACAGCGAGAGTCAATCAGGTGGAAATTGGAATGAAGATTGTCCAGCTGGAACGCTAGGCACATGGTTGAAAGCAGAGCAGATCATGGACGTGTGAGAACGCCACAATTTGCCACAATTTGCCAAAACTCTCAAACATCACCGAGCAATGCGAGGGACCTGGATTCGTCAAGGGAAAAGGGATTGTGAGAATTTAGGCCCACGGGTGCAAACACTATACCTTTACGAAAGGTGCGCTTGTTCACATGGACGTTCCAGTTTTGAAAATCCTATCACCTCCTAGCGAATCCGATGTACCAGGAACGGATGATGGGAAAGAACTCGTAGGAGACGCAATTGTAACAGGGCCTGAAAAAGATTTTCGCTCATTTTCGAAAACCAGTGAAAACTCAAGCTTGTCTTCTCAGCCCTCGGGGCCTCCTGGAACAGAATCAATCAAAAATTCCGTCAAAGGAAGCGGAAGGTGCGCTATTACGGATGACTACAGAGGATCAAGGGTGCAAGGATGGGGAGACTGTTGACTCGCAAATGATCCATGTTGATCTGAATAGAGGATCAGTCACTGCAGGTGGTCATGAGATTGAAGGAAAGATGGTTTGGTCGCCTTCTTGGAGGAAGGACGGTGTTGGTCATTTTATCCGAGGTCATGGGATTGAACCCCAAACTGTTGGTGGTCGGGTTGTCAGGAGAGATCTCATTTGGAGGAGACCTGAAACAAGAAGAGAGATAGATCACAGGCGGGAATCAGAGGACTGGAAAGAGTTGGAGGCTCTCGTCCGGTCTGTCAGAAACATCCTGAGGAAGTAAGATTCTGCTCTGAGAGAGCTTTGGATTTGTCATTTTTGTTTTCTATTTATCACGTTAGTTTTAAGTACAGCACCGCTCAGCCAGCGCGCGGGGTCTATGGCCTTCAAGTTATCACTGGCAAATCCTGACGAGTACAGCACGAGGTCTACTGGGGCATCTTTTTTTCTACTGTGGTAGTTATGCACGTCATGTTGTGGAAATCGTTGTAACATAAGTTGCAGGCTGTCTTAGGGTCGAATATGCATTTCGACGTGATGAGATGGTTCTGTGTATTTATAACTCGTCTCTAAACTGACAGATGTGAACCGGAGGAAAGGCTCGTGGAGGAAGATCACAATTTATTATTGACACAAGTTCTTCCAAACCATCCTAAGAGTGCAGCCAAAGTTGGCTGCGGTATAGACTACTTCAAGGTGAGCAAAAGTCAGCTGTTTAGATTTTTTTCGTTTTTCTTTCTGTTTTTCTTTTTCCAGTCTTGATGGCTTAATGAATTCCAAAAATGTGTAAAAGGCTGTATATGATGAGCACACTTTCTCTCATAAACGTAAGCCCCCTTGTCTTCTCCTTCCGCATCTTGCTGATATGTTTTTTCGCAAATAGATAATTTCTATTGCAAGTATTGTCCATCATCAGCTTGGACCTCGTGGAGCGAAGAGTAAAACTATGGTTCTACGATATGAACTTACAGTATACTGATTCTTGTCCTACGAGTCAGTGTCTCCTCTTTACTGTACTGATAGATCGAAGGCCCATGGCTGCTATGCACGCAACCCGGGGGACATAGAGTGCAACGTTCTTACTCGGACTATCACTGCGTACACACGAAATGTCCCTTATTGAAATCTTATATCCACATACTACATTGACCCGACATTGTGATTTTGACTTTGTAGGCTGTTACTTACATGAATACGAAGTGTTTTTTCTTGGTGCGGAAGGATGGGACGTCGGAAGATTTTTCCTACCACAAATGTCTGCAAGCACTGGCTTCGAAGAAGAATGCATCTCTGGGTAATCTTTATAAACAACTATACATGTCCAGACGGAAGGATGAATCTCGCCCCCCTGTTGAGGGGACTTTTTATACGGACACATCACGACGAGGTGCTGAGACTCAAACTGTTGCTGAAGTTCAAGCGGAGAGAACAGAAACTGCAACCGGAGAACAGTTACAAGCGGAGGTAGGTGGGTGTAGTGAGCCCGGACCGCCATCTCTTCAGTCCGTGACATAAGTTATTTACCGCTTACCTACTGCAGATTCAAAGCTCAGTTGTGAAGATAGGAGGGTGGCCAGCAGTTTATACGGTTGCCGAAGCTCCATTTTCCCTCCCAAAAGCGTTTTGGAGTTTTGTTTAGGAACATGGAACCCGATTTGGCGAAGCAGTTGAAGCCTTACATGGGCAGATGCAAGAACCAACATGGCTGATGCGTTTGTGTACGATAATGTGTACATACTGCCCCTTCCTGTCACTTTTCCCATTTCTTGGCATCGCAAGAGTTCTTTCAGTGTTCTCTGATTATCTCAAGTTAGCTCTTTGAGTCGAGAGGTAGTAAACAAGGAAAGGAGTGTCAGAGGTCGTGAAGAAATCTTTGGGACCGAAGGAAGGATACGCTACGCATTCGGGAACATAGTAGATTGGAGAAGAAACGCTTGAGTGAGACCGGTAAGTTTTGAAAGTTCCAGGGGTTGTCACTTCTACCCGTTCGATGAGACATTGTTAGGGGTCTGAGGTTCATTAGGTGATTAAAATGATCACTCTTCTGCTTCCAGGTTGTCGAAGATCAGCAATCCTGGTAAAGAGTGGGGAAGAAGTTATGACAGCTGTATTTCGGTTATAATTTTCCGCACCGTTCTCAGGTGCTCTTAAGTTCCCAAAGGATGTTTGTGACGTTGGGACGACGGAAGATGGTTCATACAACTCCCCGAGTACGAATGTAGGGAAAATATATGTCCACCTCCAATTAATGCGTAGGACGTACTATCATTATCCGTCCAATTGCCGCAAATTATAAAAAGTGCCAAGTTTCAAGCCAAAATCGTGACCTTGCACAGGGGAGTTCATAATACGGGAATGACATACTGTGTATCATACTAAAATTGTGTTTTTTATGTTTCGAATCATTACGGACTGTAACAACACCATAGAGGAATAAACTGGAGAAAAGAGTAATGATTTCCACAATAAACAAGAAAGGAGCTTGCCGTGGCAATTCATTGATCATATTTCCATTCGCTTTTGGTGGTTGGTTTCCTTGCCGTAGGAACTACAGAAGTATTGCTACACATGCGACGAGCAGCGAGACCCCCAGAAAACCAGACCATCAGATATTTGCACTAGGAGAAACTCGACTCCAATTTAAGCACGCCGATGAGAGGCTGCGAGCTTCGGCAACTGATGATGTGTAGACCAGGAGAAGAGTACACGACCCGCTGTTGTAGATGTGATGTGAGGACATGGGAACAATCCGGGTACGGTTATCATGAATCGATCCAAGAATCGATGCCATGCCCAACTTCCTGGCCTGATTTATTAACGGGAACAAGAGGAATAAACAACCAAAGGGGAAAGAAACTTTAATGCAGGTCCTGCACAAAGGAAAAGCCTATTTATTGCAAAAGGTGGTGGAGGTAGAGGGAGAGCTGGAAGTGCATCTTCTAGTGCAACCATACAAGACATGCCGATCCATCCTCGCTGTGGCTGAATTATTTATGAGTGCGCTGAGCAAAGCTGTTAGTAACAAAGTGCCTGATTGGTTCCAAGGCCAAGGTTTGTGGGACCACATCCAAATGTGGCACGATTGTAAAGCTCCAGGAAGTGTAAAAAAAGTGTTCTCAAAAGTTTTCTTCTGGGGTTCCGCTTGCACGTAACGTCTGACTAGAAAGGAATCGCTAACATCTCCAGGGTAAAATTCCTTAGACTATTTTAAGTTCATCCTGTAATTTATCGCAGTAAATTTGGGAGCTGAGACACAGAGGTATAGTCTGCGGCTGCTCGAGATTATTGCTTCTCTCTCCGAGCTCTGTGACCATCTCTGAGATTTCCCTTCCGGAAGCCAGCCCGCCTGCATCCCTACAGAAGAGGAGACGGGAGGGGAAGGGAGGGAGAACACTTTGACCAGTTTTGTCTCTGATTGCGGCAATTGTCCCTTGTTTAAGAATGTTGTGCCGGCAAGTCGGACTTTGTTTCGGTGTCACCTTGACGCAATGCAAGTTGCTCTCGAGCAGTAGTTTCAGAGTTCCAGGGAGAAGAATCACGTCGATCAGACCAGCCAATGCGTCGATTGTTCGAGGTGTTAGCCGTCGAGCTGGATCCGTTTGTGATTTTTCTCCAATAGCAGAAATTAGATAGATATCTGTGCTGCGGAGGTTCCGTTGTCGTGTCATGCATGCGCGGGTAGCGTCTGAGAGGATTCCTCCGCTTGGCTTGATTGTCAGGGAACAATACCGAAATGGGACCTGTGAACAAAGGAGTTACAGATATTGCTCTTTTCGATGTGGACGGCACTCTAACGCCCGCCAGGAAGTACATGCTAAACAGGGCCTCGGTTGTTTTTTAAGATTTCTTTCTCACTTGAGTCTCACCTTGCGTTCTGGTTTCCTCCGTTGCGTGAAATGTGTTTCTCTACCAGTAAACATGTAATTAGTTGGTCAGTTGACGAGGTTTGTCGCCCTTTGTAACGCAGATTTTTTCAGCGTTTATTTGATCAGTTAAGGAAAGCAAGATATATGATCTAGGAGTTATGATAATTTAATTAGAGGTGGTCAAAATTATTGTTTATAATATGCAAGTTAATTCTTGGATCAAAAGATTATTTAAATGTAGATAATTAATAATTCATATCTTGATTCATTTTGATATTTCTTAGATACAATGTGGGGAATTGTGTTGAAGTAATTTGAAGGTAACCCAAATAAATTTGTAGGGGGAAGTGTTAAAAATTTTTAACTTTTATGAGAATATTGTAATGATGCACCATGTGAAATCTAAGGATGATTTACTAGCATGGTGAAGTTTAGTATTGCAATTGTATAGAAGTATCTACAAATTGCCTTATGCTACAACTGATGTGATTTCAAGAATTGCATGAGTTAAAAGTTTGTAGTTTTGTATTAGGTTGAAGAGATTTTGAAAATTTCAATTTGAGTGTTTTAGATAAATGAAATTTATTGATTGCATAAGGTGATGTTTGCGCTGTAAATTATAATT
Source organism: Marchantia paleacea (assembly GCA_014180765.2). Lineage (NCBI taxonomy): Eukaryota > Viridiplantae > Streptophyta > Marchantiopsida > Marchantiales > Marchantiaceae > Marchantia > Marchantia paleacea. The sequence goes on from MUAA02000117.1 coordinate 473,304, forward strand.
TTTGGGTGTTAATCTATTGTTACGGAGTTCCACTTGCAATTGTAAGTGAAAACTTCATTCAAAAGTTTATAAATCCTTTGGAGATGCATTTGAAAGTCTACAATTTGATGCAAATCAAATGAATTTCAATAAAATCTTTTGATTGGTGATGCTTTATCTCAACTTTCATTCACCACACATGCTAATGATATGCATGTGAATAAGATTAAAATCACAATTGGAGACATGATGATATATCACAAGAGAGATTAGCTATCTCATATTTGTTTTGCACATGAATTGGATTTTTATCTAGCCTTTGGGACCTTTGTTTTAACTCTTGTCAATGATTTTTTATCTTATGTTTTTTTTCATTTGTCTCATTCTCAAAAAAAAAATACTAAGATAAAATAGAGTTACATTTAACATAATAACATGTATTATCGAGCATTTGTAAATATTGAAAATGAAATGTTTTTATGTTAGAATATTTAGTTTTTTGAAGATAATATAATAGAAATTTCAAGATCTATCTTCGAATACCATACCATAAAAACATATACAAAAATGAAGAGATCATAAATATATAAAATGAAACAAAAAATACATGTGATGCAAAAATGCAAAACCAACAAAAGGCATGAAATTAAATAAAAAAAAGTAGATTCCAAAATCAATCTTGCGAAAAAAATACATTCATGATTACTAACATATTAATGTACAACACATCTTGTAGATGTAATGCAATTTCAATACAAGACCTAAAAACAAAGCTTGAAAAGATGTTTGAAATGCTAACATATTAATGTACAACACATCTGGTAGATGTAATGCAATTTCAATACAAGACCTAAAAACAAAGCTTGAAAAGATGTTTGAAATGCTAATACATATTATAGGGGCATAGTTAAATATTTGTAGTAATTTTTTGTTTTGTTTTTGGAACTAGTTTAGCTAGTATTCACACATTGGAGATCTCAAAAAATGGGAATTCAAAGGTTAGGGATGAAGAGTCAAATATGAGGTTTAAAGGAGTGAAGAATAGAAGCTTATAGCTTTCCACGATAGAATTATTGTCGACTGTCAGAAGCTTGTAGGAGTGTGAATTGTGGAAAGAGTCAAAGTAAAAGAGCGACATTATTAACACAAGGGTATTTCTTATTATTATAGTATTTATTAGTACAAAAAATACCATTACCACAACTCTCAGGGAGTTGAATACAAGTCTTTTTGAACCCACCAACTAACTTTTGAATTTGTTGTTTGGAAAGATACTTTTAAATCTCCAAATACACCAATGGTTTAAGGTTGGTTTTAACAACAAACTCTTTATTTCCTAAATAATGCTTCCTATGACATGATGTCAACCATATTTCTATTCTTCTTGAAGAATTCCACTCACTGTTATGAGAGAAGAAATCAACATGATGTCAACCATATTTCTATTCTTCTTGAAGAATTCCACCCACTGTTGTACTTGATGCCTTAGTGGTTGACTTAATTGATCAATTAGAATCATATAACTTCAGAATATGTGCATGCAAGAAAAAATCTTTCAATACTTGAAAGTCTAACTCTTGAACATATCATTATATCCGTTTTGATATTTTTCCTTACATAGATGTTAAGGTTGGAGCAAGGCGAGCAAAAACTTTAACAAATCTATAATATAGTCATGTAAGACCTAAAAAACTCTTCAATTGAGTTTGATCCTTTGATGTTATTCATTTTTGTATGACTTTTATCTTCTCATTCATCACTTGGATTCTCTTTGCCGTGACTCTATGACATAAATGATCTACTTTTGATTTGCTAAATTCACATTTTGAAACTTTGCAAGAGGAACGCATGTTCGGACTACAAGGCCTTAGCTAGCTAACTTGGACAACCCGGCAATTTCAGTTTCACCTTTGTGGATGACACAGTTGAATCCAATCATAACACATAAAAGCATCTACCTTGATTCTCTTTTGACACTGACGGACCCAAATTGCAAATTGTCATATAACTCATTTTTTTTCAAAACCTGAAATTCTTTTCGTAAATACCTCCGATGATCTTTTAAAATATTGTTCATCGATCCCATGAATGTTATAAGTGCGTTAGTGAGATCAAAGACATCACTACATACTCAAAATGATCATACATAGTTTGAAAACCTATCTTGTGAACATTTTCATAAGCAATTCGAATTGTACATGCTTCATTAATCTGATTTGGTAAAATACTTTGCCCCTTGAAGATGATCAAACAAATCATCCATTTGAAACAATAGATATATTTTTTTTACCATTTGTTGATTCAATCCATGGTAATGAATGCACAATCTCATACTCTCGTCCTTGTTTTTTACAAACTGTACAAGTGTCCCATAAGATGAAACACTTGATTGTATAAACCCCTTGTCATGCACATACATATTGCATCACAACATACATCGCTGTCACATCAAACATCATAATACATGGATCGTCATACACCAACACGAGTGAACCATAATGAATCTTTTCTACTCTCAAAACATCCACAAGTACACTCCGCTCATAACCATAGCATAAAAGAGAGATTACAGTCAAGCCAAACCCACTTTGTGCTTCAAAGACTCCAGGTTCCCACACTAGCTACTATCTATCATAGCCACACTCTCAAAGGTTCAACTTTGAAAACTATCCTCCAAGGAGCCCTAATTCGAACTCTACCCCTTGAGACCAAGAACCCCTAATGGCACTATCGGCCCTAATGGCAGTTCCAGTTCGAACGGCGCTACTTGCACAACCGGCTCTAACTGCTGTATCTACTCATGCATACACATACCTACCTAACTAGAGATGCCGCTACATAAATCATGACAGTTGTAGTGCACATATATATCGCATCACAACATACATCACTATCACATCAAACATCATAATACATGGATCATCATACACCAACAGAAGTGTACCATAATCGCCCTCCTAACTGGCGGTTAGATCCCTCTAACACCAGATAGCCATCTAGTCCATAACATGATATGCCCTTCGTGGGGCTAAGATCAAGAGGCCTCGTGCTACAATGCCCTATTGTTAGTCGTATATGTAATGGTTAGACCTGTTTGCCTGCTAAATATATCGAGGATATCTCCACCGTCCATTAGACACCGCATTGAAATGAGATGTCAAACATGACATGTGCCATCCTCTCAAACAAGAATTCCTTCAAATCGTAAGGAGTCTTCATCGCCACAGTCAATCGTTCCAACCGTTCAGTTTCCATCTTGTCACATTGGGCAAATAGGTATTGCGAGCACTTAATCGCCAAAACTTTTAATCTAGTTGGCCTCTCAACATCAACCTCGTGCAAGTGCTGCTTCACCGTCTTCAATTGTTGTTGAAGCTTCTCATTCTCCCTCTCTACAAACTTCACATCAGCAACTCTCATCTTACAAATCTCACTATAGGCTTGCTTCGTTGTGTTGGCTTCCTGCGTCACCTCCGCCTTCTGTTTCTCTAGACGTTCTACCGATTCTGTCAATTGCTTAATTGAGCTGTGCGGTTCATTAACTAAATTAGGTCCATGTAATCGTCCTTCTGTGGATTCCATCCTTGGATGTAGTTTTTCCCCATCTCGTTCAGCTCCATCAGCACTGGCATTATAACGTTCTCCAGTTTCTGTGCTAACTATAACACTAAAGAAATCGATTCCTCCCCTATTATCTTCTTCGCTTTTACCTTAGGCCGTGAAGCCTTTGGTACTGGACTACTTGGCTGAACGATCCCCTTCAGCTTCATCTTTTTGCTGATGGGTTCTGGAACTTCTTCTCTCAATGGTCCCCAATGAGTCTTCCCTCCCGAATACGATTTCTTCAATGTCCCACATTACTTTGTTTAGCTCCTTCGAAGGCATCTCATCCTGATTCTCCACTATAGGCGACTGCAAGCTTTCTCCTCTCTGGGGCCATCACTCCCCTTTGGCCCACCTAGAGTATCCATCATGTTCAGTTGGTATCTCTGCCTCTTAAGTGATGACAACCACCCCATTCGTGAATACATGTGCACTAAGAACGAGAAAATGTAGATTGCTCCTTTCTCTCCTGCTCACAGCTTCTAGCCCATTGCTTGCACATTCCGGGCGAAGATCTCTCCCCAACTGACCTTGATCGATCCCCCGACAAATCCCTCAACTATTCTCACTTTGTGCATACTTACATATGTAGTTCTTAACAGAGAGAATAATTGATTCAAGGTATACATTATATTTCTCCTGAAATCATCACAAATAAGATCGATCTTAAAGCCATTCGTGCCTTTCCTCCCTCGAGGATCAAACCACTTTGACTCATCAAAGTTGAAGCCCGTATACAACGCTGATCCTTCCTAGTCGATACCATCTTTCTCCTTCGAGTAATCTTGTCCTAATGCTTCAACCCAGAGAAGCGCATCCCACAAATCCGGATGCCCTCTCCATCCTATCGGATTTACTGTCTTCTTCGCTTGAACTTTCTCACACAACTTTGGACACACGTAGTCCCATCGCTATGCTAGGAAAGCTCCACCTAAGTTCTTTAATCGTAACAACTCCTCAATTGTCCAATCTGGCTTAGACACCAATGGTGGATATACTTTTGTTGGCATATCTCTCACCAGCGGCAGTTGAATAGCCTCCCGAGCTCCCGAACGAATGATCGATCTCTTCTTCATATTGTATAATCGTTCCGTTGGCTCGTTCTTGCTTTTTGGATGCTTGTCCCACTTGTTGATGTTGTTACTAACAACCTTAATCCGATCGACACTTCATACATTCCTCAACAACTTATTTGTCTTGGTCATATTCGTACTTATTTCACATATTCGTATTCGGCAGATCAGACTTCATCCGAATATCACACACTTTTATTCCAAAAAAAAAAGAACAGTCTCAAAATCTCTAAATAGGGTCCTACAAGCCTGATATAAGAGAGTAGGAAAAGCTTTCTACTCAAGAGGTTATCATTTAGCAACCAGATCCTATATTTTCTATCTCTAGTGTCAATGGAGAGGAGATTTGGGATATTGAGGTTGGTTTCAAAGTGACAGGAGAAGAAAGACGTAGGGTGTGGAGGTTTCTGAGGAGTTTCATAAAATGTTTTGCTTTCAGTATGAAGGATTTAGGCTGTTTGAAGGCATCTGATATACGGATTGACTTGACCACTGATGCAATAGTCTTCCGTCGTTCCTATCGACACATTGATATAGAGAGAGATCTGATCCAAAGTAGGTGTCAAGACCTTCTTAAGGCTCGATTAGTGGAGATATCATATGGAGAGTCTGCCTTTGCTGTGGTGATGCTAGTCAAGAGGGATATACATGGCAATTATACAGATAGACGCATGTGTGGTGACTATCGATCTATCAACTGATAGACAAAATCTGATCGATATGTTATGCCTACACCTGAGGAGATCTTTGATGTGGTTGGGCATGCAAAGGTTTTCAGTGATTGGATTTATAAGCAGGATATTATCACTTGCGGATTGGAGATGAGGATAAGGCCAAGACAGCCTTTTGGGCATTTGATTTGCATGGCAAGGATGTGTTATATCAGTGGAAGTTCTTACCATTTGGGTTGAAGAATGCACCTGCCAAATTCCAAAGGGTGATGGATAGGATCCTAGCCGGACTTGATTGTGACCGAGCCCATATCGATGATATTTTTAGTGTATAATGCTACAGTGAGGGAGCATTTGCATGAGGTATTTGAGCGACTGATTGCTCATGACCTCAAGTTGCAACCTAGAAAATGCAAGTTCTTTCAGGAGCAGGTAGAGTACTTGGGTCATACAATATACCCATGAGGATTGGGAGTTCAACAAACCAAGGTGGAGGCAATCTTGCATATTCCTTAACCCTCAAATGTGAGTAGGATGCGAGCCTTCCTTGGATTTGCAAACTTCTATCGTCAATATGTGCAAGGATTTCGCACTATTGCCAAAGCCTTGACAAAGTTGATAAAGCTAGATCAAGAGTGGCGTTGGGAAAATGAAAAGGAGAGAGCTTTTGTTGAGCTCAAGGGAAGATTGACATCAATCCCTATTTTGAGGAGACATGTGAGAGGTCATCCGTTTCAAGTACGACTGATTCGAGTATGTTGGATTTGGGAGCAGTGCTTACCTAACATGATGATAAGGGGAAGGAGTTTGTAGTGGCTTATGCAAGTCGTTCCAACAATGCAACGGAGTCAAAGTATAATTCTTATGAAGGCAGCTATTTTGATGGTGGCACATTTCAGATGTTATTTGTTTGGAAACTCTTTCACTCTCATCACTTATCATCAATCATTGAAATGGTTGATGGAATCAAACAAGCTTACATGAAAGCTTGCACGATGGGCTCTTATCCTACAAGAATATGATTTCATGGTTGTCCATAGACTTGGTGAATGGTGAACCATGATGCTTATGGATTAAGTCAAAACCCATGTACAAGTCAAGTTGATGAAACTGTGGCTTGATGGCACGGTGATACTGATGAAGAGATGGTATCCGGTTGGCATGTATATGCCTTTTTGAGTATGTTGGCGCTTGAGAGCTATATGATATCTCTCTTGGGTCAGAGAGAAAATATGTTAGCCTTGGATTTTGAGACTAAGGACGATTTGATGGTAAATCAACACATCCATGACGACATGATGGTATTGGAGTATCTTTGTAGAGGTGCTTTGGTGGGCACTTTGACTGCAAAGGAGCGGGATCGAGTTTTACAGAGAGCTCGTTGATTCATATGGGAAGGTAGACACCTTCTTTGAGTATGGGGAGATGGCAGCATTCGTGTTGTGCCACTTCCATCCTAGAGAGCACAATTGGTCAGACATGTTCATGAGGAGTTAGGTCATTTTGGAATAAAGCGGACATATAGCTTACTTCAAAGTCACTATTGGTGGAGAGATATGCAAACTGAGGTGCAATAATTTGTGGCCAGATGTATGGTATGTGATCATGTTCAAGCATCATTCAATGCCTCTACACCACAATTACATCCTCTATCAATTATGGGACTTGGTTATCATTGGAACTTGGATTTTGTAGGACCTTTGCCATTGACTATACGACATCATCGATATGTGTTGGTCATGGTGGAGCATTTCTCCAAGTGGATTGAGTTGGTGGCCTTGCCCGAAAAGTCAAATGAGCGAGCAGCTTATGCGCTCTTAGCTACTATGCTTGGCCGATTTGATGCACTAGCAGAAGTGTTGACTGATCATGGTATTGAGTTTTTGGACGAGTTTCAAGCTTTGTGTGATCGAGCATTTATCAATCATTGTACCACCTCAAGAGATCATCCCAAGGTTGATGGTCTAGCAGAGAGAGTTGTTCAGATGGTGAAGAGAGCACTACGAAAGTTTGGCTTGGAGAAATATCATTTGGGAGACTGAGACATCAAGCTACCATGGTTGGCCATGGGTTATGGATTTAGCCGGCAAGCATGTCTAGCGTCATTCTCACCGTACTTTTTATTATTTGGTAGAGATCCACACTTACATGTAGCTATTTGTCGAGAGTCAGCTGAAGTTTTGGACTTGAATAACTCTGATGTTTGGGTAGGATATGTTCTCAAAGGGCATAACTCTTCCGTAGAGTAGTGTTCATGGTATTTGAGAACCTGGCTATTTGTAGGGGCATAATATACAAAGATTGTAGGAATTTTTTGTGATTTTTGAAATAAAGAGTCATATTCGGCGGAATATGAAGTTCCTTCCTATGAATAAGGCGAATTAGAACCAAATGAAGGCAGGAGAGCTAATTGCACACTCGTGGAAAGAAACAGAAGAAGCCACAACGCCTTACCAGTTCAATTTCAAGAAATGGGAACGCGACCACTAGCAAGCAACCAATAGGGAGTCCAACATCAAGATATCAAAAAGATTGGCAACCGCCATGACGGGAAGAAAAGGAATTGCAGTACCACCAGCGAGAAAGATGACTATGGGGAGGATTCGGCCGCTTATCATAATGGCGGATTGGATGACGGTGGAGTTGATGCGATTGAAAAACCTGGGAGGTGCTTTCTTATCGTGGACATGGGATTTCATCTGTCCCAAACTATGTGAGGAAATGCACCGAGGTAAAGTTGTTCACGCGGTAGGATGTCGAATGCACGCAAAGAAATGGGATGCGAAGATGTGGGCTAATGCCTTGGGATGCTCGTATGAGAGAGAGAAGGATGGGATCGACTAGGAAGTTTTGGCTGTACATACATCTTTCACATTTGATGAATCAAAGTGGTTCAACCCTAGGGAGAGGAAGGGTATGAATGGCTACAAGCTCAATTTAATCAAGGATGTTTTCCGGCGAAATGTGACTCTCACCTTGAACCAACTCTTCTCCCCTCAATGCACTACTTATGTCAGTATACATAAGGTGCGTATCGTGGAAGGGTTCATCACGAGAATGATCAAAGTAAATTGGGGAGAAATCTTTGCTCGAAATATTCAAGTGATGGCTAGTCGACTTTGGCAGAACGACAAATGTGTGGTTTATCTATCGTCGTTCATGGTATATTTGTACTCAAAGATGGAGTGGCTAACACCCAAGGAGAGGCGACTGTACAGGATGGAGTCTGGGTTGTCTGATTTGGAGGACGAAAACGATAGTAGTGGGTCCATTAGGAGTGTAGGTGCCACTATTCCGGTCGTGGACAGACCTCCGGAGGTGACCAACACACATATAGGGCATCGGCATCAGAAGAGATAGTTGTTAAGGATCCAAGGAAGCGAAAGCAACCAGTGGTGGACAATCCTCCCAAGCGTGTGTCTCAAAAGAAGAAGGCGATCGATCAGGCAGAAGAAGTGGTGCTACCGGTGTCGCAAAGGACAATTCTTCACTCTGAGAACGCCCAAGTGTGTGGCTGTAGAAAAACCCTCTAGAACCTTGTGTGAGTTGTCAATCTCTTCTTCTTCTCCTCAGCACTCCACATTACAACCGGTAAAACCGGTCCTTCGTCAGAACCCTCCTCCTTCCCTTCGTCTCTTCTCTTCCACCGATGCTTCATATTGATTCTTAGCAATATAAGCATGAATCGACATGGTTTCTATTGGATCTTCCCATCCAGTAGTACCACGAATTTCCGCCGTTGTTCTTAGAAGAGTCTCCCTAGCTACCTTCCCTTTCTTCATCTTAGCGAGAGCACTTGACCATAGACCATTAAACGGTACGTGGCCTTCAAACTCCTCTCTTGCTCCTCTAACCTTAGCACCATAGCTAAAAGCTTCAACTGATGCCACTGCATGTGCACTATGATAATCATCCACCAATTTTCTCATCCCTCCTTTACCAAAATTGGTTTGAATGGTTACTCCAGTGTCCTTGAGGGCTACCTTCCCTTCTTTCCACAAAATGTCCCCACTCTACAGCATGCGTGCAAAATCTCCACAATCTCTTCGTGCATGATTAGTGCTGTCACACCATATGCACCGTTGCACATATGCTTGCTTGGTGGAAGTCCTTTTCTCCCCTCCCATGTCTTTCTCTTCCAACATCGCAAATTTGATCTTAAGCTCCCTCATCCCTCGCATGATCTCATCGATGGATGATTCTTCCTTTCTGTAATTCACAGTCGGAGCTTGAATGTTGGAGGTTGGAACCACTTGCCTAGTAACAGGTGCTGGAGCAATAGAAGCATCTGTATGAAGGGGTCTTCTCATCACAATCTTCTCTCTCCTTCTTTCTCTCTTCGCCAAGAGTCCAACTGCCTCTGTTACCCCTTCTTCCTCATTTTTTTCTTCGAGAAGCAACTCTAGCTTCTCTTGCAACTTAACATCAGTAGCTCGGAGAAACAACTCTGTTTTATGTGACTCCAAGGTTATCTTCTCCAATCGAGAAAATTGTGAGAATTGTTTCTCAAACTCCCTAATAAGCTCAGTTGCATGAGACTTCTTATTGGGCCTTTCGACCCACTCCATGAAGGACTTCTTAGTGACTCTATCAGGATCTTCGAAGAAGTACTCATCCCTCAAAGCACGAGAATATGTCTCCCAATCCTCACCAAATTGCTCCTGTAGAGACCTCACATGGTTTCTAATCTCTGGCACCGCAGCAAGACGAAATATCTCAATCATCTCCTTCTCCTGCGGAACACGGTTCACCTCCATTTCTCTGACGTAATATCTCAAGTACTTTGAGACATCCCTCCCATCAAATTGATCCATCTTCCCCACTAGCCTGCAGCGCCTTTGTGGCTGAATCCTCCCTTCGATCCTGCAATCGTTGTTGTTGAAGGAAGAGTGTGAATGTTTGAAACATCTCTGATGTTGCCGGATCGAGCTGCATCTTAGGTACCTCGCTTGCTCTGCTCAACCCCTCCCCACTCATTGTAACCGTCCTTGTGATCCCGAACATCCACTCAACTCGTTGTTAATGAAAAGCTGCCTTGATCGCTAACCCTTCCAATCTCCCAAGTATCCAACCTTCTACGTCTATCTACTCTGATCTAAATCTAGATCCCCTTAGTCTGTGTCTAATGTATTGGGCAACCTAACCTGCCATCACCTCAAGCACTCTTGGGAGAGTTGGTCATCACTTCCAACTTCTCACAAGAGAAATACGCAGCACCCTCTAGAGTGGTAACCGGTGATCAAGTCTGGAGCACTCCTATTGAATCACGCGCCCACACAAAGCTAGCATACAAAATACACAAGAAACCAGTATGGAGGGATCCAAACACAAGAAGCAAACAAAGCAACCCTCCACACTCAAATTGTTCCAACCCACCCACGCCCGACTCTTGCCATCACCTGGCATTTGACATATCATAAAACTCAACGTTCTGCGCTGAGCTACCACTATAGAGTTCTTCCAACTTGATTTCTGACCTATTTTATATCTCAAGTCCAAACAAAACTTGAACTTGCACCCTAATATCTCAAGGCTAATCCACGTTCCGAGCTTGCAACCGACCTTTGCTCTAAACTTCAAACACTAAACTATAAACCAAAACCCATGAATCTGTAAACTCACAACAAGAGAACTCATGAAAGTTCCTCCACCTCAGAAGTTTCACGTCGAGTTCACCACCTTTATGTCGCAAAGGACAATTCTTCCCTCTGAGAACGCCCGGCCGGGGTCAGTAGAAGAACACTCTAGAACCTTGTGTGAGTTGTCAATCTCTTCTTCTTCCTCAAAGCCTCCACATTACAACCGGTAAAACTTCAGCGGAAGAAGATCATGATATCTGATGATTCGACCAATAACTTTCGTTTAAACTTTACAGAAAATTGCTTCACAACCCTTTCAATCTGTCAGAAAAGTTTCAGATGTTTTTGCCCTCTAGATCTCTCAAAACAATTGTTGATTTAACCACTGTATCACAAGACGATATGCAAACCCCTGTGTACAAAACCCATCACACATCCCAATCTTTAACTCCAATTGCTTTCAAATTTCATGAGAAGTTCACTCATCATCCAAACTTTAGTCCTAAAAAGTTTTATTAACAGAAATTTCTGAGATCAAAAGATATGATTGATGTACTAAGTTTGTGATAGTCAGTGCAATCCTGCAACTCTGACTGCTTGCACAAACTTCAACCTATCACTCCGTACTCAAAACTCATCCAATGGAGTCAAACTCAATCAAAACACAAGCTCGAGTCATGAACAGTATCTCAGTGGACTTAGATCTCCCAAAACCCTCGTAAGATTCTCAAAAACACTTCAAATACACTCAAAGGTTGAAATTTCTCTCTCTAACTTTGAATCACCGTTTCAGAGTGACAAATCCTTCAAATCCATCCATTCTTGAGCCCACGTTGTAGCCCGTCCCGTCAGCTTTCCAATGCTATCCTCAGATTTTTGAATCTTTCCCTAGAAGGTCTCCAAAATCCCTAAAACCCTCGAAAAGTTGCCATAGTGTCCTCATTGGTCAAAACTCCTAGACCAATGGGAATGGAGAATGCTATTTTGACCTCTAGTGTAGCCAAATTAGCTCCATTGAAACTTAAAGCTTTACAACTATCCTAAAAACTCTACTTAGACATCCTATACACAATATGAGTTGTCACTAATAAGAGTTAAAATGACAACTTGAAACCAGCTAAGTATACCCAAAAGTGATCACGATGAAGACACCGGATGTTGATCACAAATGGACTCGACAATGGTACATCTTGAGGATCATGTTGTCTCCTATCCACATCCTACGCCGACTCCACCTCAATCAGATAAGCTCCTTAGTCAGCAAGGTGATGTGTCTAGATCTTCCTAGCTCTTTACAGCCTTACAATGCCATCTGTTACTCTAACCTAAAGTATCGTCGTCATGACAACAACTCTAAAGATGACACATGTCATCATCTTCTCATAGTAGCCGCGTCACAACACGACACCGGCGGTGTCAAAACCGAAGGTGAAAGCCTCGAAGGAAATAGCTGAACCTCTTGCTTTTGTTTTGGAGCTATCTTAGAAGTTGCAAGCGATGGTGATTCTTGTCTTGATGGAGTTAAATGAGATGGGCCTAGGCTACCTGCCAGGATGGGACCAACAGGTAGACGGATACATGGATCTAGTGCAGGTGATACACAGAATAGCAAGACAGAAGATGGATCAGGCCCATGTGGTACAGCAGTTAACCGAGAGTGTGGAGCGATTGACCAAGCAGAATACCGAATTGGAACGAGAAGCTGAGAAATCTAAAAGTGCATACGGAGAAATTTGCAGAGTTTAAGGCACAGAGATCCGGTACGTGGAGAGGGAGAATCTCCAGCTTTAGGAAACGGTGCGAAGTCTGAAGCAATGCCTGAATCGAGTGGATATGGAGGCACAGGCTCGAATGGAGATCTTGGCGAACAAGTGTGCGCAACATCTCTTTGCGAGATGTGATGAAGAAGAGTCGCTGCAATTGGAGAAGCTAGTGGAGGTGATGGAGAACCAAGGGGATTCAAAAGAGAAGCGTAAAAAGATGTATCGAGCACTGGGAACAGAATTCAGGGAATCGATGTGTTTGCATCAGAAGGAGATTGCAGCCGACATCCAAGAGTTGCAAGTAGGAATCGACGCATTCACTCGAGAGTTGGAGTTACGATCGAGCGGCGTATGTAGTTTGCGTAGGATTAGGAGAAGTCGATCTATGTAGGCAGCGTTTAGGAGTAGAGATTAGAAATCTATATAAATAGGTGTAGGAATAAAGAGAAGGGGATCTCCTTTCTTGCAAGTGTTCATCTGATTGAATCGCAATTATAGTCAGGGTAGAACGAGAACTTACGAAGCTAGTGTGTGCCGTGTGCAACAGCCTAGAGTGGCGCCGAATACCTGTGAAGTTACTCGTATATTCGTCCATGAGTTGTAGCCATGATGCACATGTCAGGAGTACTTCTTTGAGCCTCTCGCCTTGACTTCAGCTTGTAAGGGAGAGATCTCCCAACTTAGTAAAATCATTTGAACGATTCAATCGATTGCTATCACTTACTAATGGATGAAATTGGGATTGGTCGGAAATAGGTCTTGTAAGTTGCCTATTTGTAGTACTCCAGAGTAAGCTTAAGATGTGTAAACACCCGCTATTTGTCCTGGTTGGTCTATTCGGATCCCTCATTCCCTTGGGAACGAACCTAATCACTACATAACTGTCATATATTATATACCTGTTGTTACACTATTGCTCAACATAGAGATACTTTGCGTTATGCTACCATCCGAGGATATGGATATCGACCTTCAATTTTCGAATTTCATGTTGGTGATTATGTTAACTTGCAGCAGAGTGCACCAGCCACATTGGATGTTACGGTTTGTCGCATGACTCTTCGAGTACATGAGGTTTCACCTTCTAGAGTTTTGATATTGGAGGATCGTGATGGTGTGATTTGGAAGGATCATGTGTGTAATTGTGTACCATGTCACCTTCCAAACATTGATGGTACTATGGATCCAAGCCTAGCAATTATGCGTGCATGCTTGAGATGTATGTTATGTGGATCAGTTGGTGGAGCAGCTAGTATGGTTGTAGGAGATGTACAAGGCCATGGGTTGTGAATGCCAAGAAGCGATGTGTGTCCATCGGAAGGAGATCGCAGAAGACATCAAAGAGTTGTAAATGAGCGTATATGCTTTTGCATGGAGAGAAAAGACATCATCGAAGGGACCAACAACTTTTCGAAGAAGAAGTCGGACGTGATCCTTGTAGGCAACGGTTAGAAATAGTTGCAAGCAATGAAATGGAAGCAACATAACATCACTGCTAGGATGGTCTTCAATTCAAAAGGATAAACTCCAATAGATTGTTGATCTACAAAACTCAAGGGTATTCTCTCTTGATACAATCGAATGCAAAAACTAATGTGAGTTCACAGAATAATGCTTGAAAAATATCAATATTGCAAACAGATCATTACTATCAAGAATATTATAAACTATCTAAATTCTATAGTATTATTTTATATCTCTAGAAATATAAACCCATAAAATACGTATATGATGTGATGTATATTCACAAAAATATCAAAGCACAAACTTATCAGTCATTTCATGTATATCATATACATTCAGTAATTAAAAATTAAAATAATTTTAAGACATATATTCAAAATGCCCTTGTGATCTATGGTATATATTTATTTAGTAGTATAAATAGAGAGGTTGAGAAACACCTCTCAAGTTAGTTTTGGGAGAAGTTAGTTTTGTGATAAGTTAGTTTTGTGATCTTAGTTTTGGAGAGACCTTGTTTTGGGAAGCTTGGTTCTTGGAGAAGTCATGTTCGGGGTGGAGCCTTGATTCAATGAAGACTTTGATCACCAAAGTATCTCTTCCTTTTGAGTGATATCTTATTCTTGGTGAGAATTTGCATAATGTATAAATAGGAGTAGAGTTAGAGTAGGATTATCTTCTTCTTTGCAAGTGTTCATTGAGAACCGCAAGTGTAGTAAGGGTAGAACAAAGTGCTCGAAAAGCTGATGAATGTTGCGGTGTGTTATACCTGTGAAGTTATCCGGATATTTGCCCATGAGACATGATTGGATTTGCCCCAGCAGTAGAACTTCATTAAGAACATCGCCTCGACTTCAACATGTAAAGGAGGGATCAATCTCCCATCCATAAATCAGGAGTGGAATTTTATATACATGTGTAATTGAATGTAATCTAAATGGATGGGTAGTAGTTTGATGATCAGAATGAGTGGTTGAATAATGCTTATTTGCAACACTCTTCGGACTGAGCATGTCCATAGTCTACAAAAGATGCGTAAACTCACATATTCGTGGTTGATAGTGAATAAACACCTCAATCCGAGGCTCACAATCCATGTCAAATAGTTTAGGTCCATAGCTTGACCCAGAACTTGACGTCATGATGCCTCTGACAATGTAGGTGGTGGTACAAAATCCTATAGCTGCACCTACATTGTATATGATGACACCCCTAATGGCAATACATCCTTGCTTGAGAAAACAGGAGAATGAACAAGAGTCTTTGCCATCCCCAACATTACGGTGGATGCTACCTCAGATGATATTGATGATTGGGTTGCACCCTCATCTCTCCAATAGGTCGTCCATGAGTCATGGATGAGGTGTTCAATGCCTCAGATAATGTGAAAGACTGAGGAAGTATATCTTGTTGGCTAGCCTCCCCTCTTTGTGGATCCAACTCCACATACTCTCCTCTAGACTCAGTAGTATGTGTTGCATTATGAGTCACATCAACTGCACATGATTGTGCCGCTACACACATGTACTCCACAACATCTCCATCATATGATGTAGAGGCTGTTGAGAAATCGACTCTTCAAGAATCACTCCAAGAAGAGGAGAGCACACCAAAGGGACAAGAGAGAGTGTTCAGGAATGAGATGAGGAAGGCTTTGCCTTCCTTTGTATATATATAGGATGAGTACAAGGAAACCCTAATTTCGGGTTAGCCCTAAACAGATATGTACCATAGGTACGTAACAACCCTAGATCAACTCAATGAGCTTGGGATATTAACACTCCCCTTCAAGCTCAATTGTACATCCTGAACTCCTAGACAATGTCGAAAAGTAGCAAACAACTCTCTAGGCAAAGCTTTGGTGAAGATATCTGCAACCTGATCTCTTGTATGTATATATCTAAGATCTACTACACCTGAAAGGACCTTCTCCCTAACAAAGTGATAGTGCACCTCAATGTGCTTTGTCCTAGCATGAAAAATAGGATTGTTGGCTAACATCATGTTGCTAATGTTATCGACTAGGATAAGCAGAGGGACTAGGATAATCTACTCCAATATCGAAAAAGGAACTAAGCCAAAGCGCTTCACAAGTGGCATTCATAGCACCACGATACTGTATACGTGGAAGATAATGCCACGGTCGGTTGCTTCTTAGAAGCCCACTCACCTTGTCTCCCAAGTCCAAATGCATATCCGGACGTGGATCTCCCCGAGAAATGTCTCCTGCCCAATGAAGCATCGTTGTAGCCATGCGGTTGCTCTCACCTCCAAATCTATATCGAAGTCCAAAATGAAGTGTGGACTTCACATGGAGAATCCGCTTAACCGCCATCATATGTGGTACACGTGGAGCATGCGGGAACTAACCGACTAGACCAACAAAGATAGCTCCAATCCTGGTCTAGTGATAGTCAGATAAATCAAACTCCCAACCATCTGTCTGTACAGGCGGGGATCTGCAAGTAACTCTCCATCGTCTAACTCTAGCTTTAGACCTTGTTGTAGAGGAGTGTCTATTGGTTTACAATCAGACATCTTGAACTCCTTTAGCTTATCTAAAGCATATTGGCGTTGTATTAGCCACATATCCTTTCCCTCTGTGATAAACTCCACACCAAGAAAGAATTTAAGATATCCTAAGTCTTGTATCTCAAATTCGGAACATAAGATACTCTTGATGCGGGAAATCATCTCCTCATGGTTCCCAGTGATAATAAGATCATCTACGTAGATGGAAATCATCACTACATGAACTCCCCGATCTCATGCAAGATAGGGATGAGTCGGAATGACGGACTACAAATCCAAGAGACATGAGAAAGGAATTGATCTTTCTCATACCATGCTCTCGAGCCTGTTTCAAACCATAGAGGATTTCCTTAACTTACAAACGCGGGAAAGAAACTTGGATCTTCGTAACCATGTGGTTGTTGCATGTAGACTTCCTCGCCGAGATCTCCAATGAGAAAAAGCGTTCTTGAAGTCCATTTGATGCGATCGCCATCCCTTGTTGACAAAGAATAGCAACCACCGCATTTAATGGTTACCATCTTAAGAATCGGACTAAACGCCTCTTTCGTAGTCCACTCCATGCTATTGTGCGTAGCCCTTGGCTACCAATCTGCCTTGTATCGAGATACGGTGCCATCCGAAAGGCGCTTGACCTTGAAGACCCATACGCAACCAATCGCTTTCTTACCTTTGAGGTAAGTCCACCAATTCCCATGTTTGTTGGTGACGAAGTGTAGCAAGTTTCTGTCTCCATGGCTTCAATCCACTCATTTTTTGTGCACGCCTCCTCAAGCGTACTTCGGTTCCGGCTCAAGAAGAACGTGAGTCATGTATGCATGATGATCGCAAGGAAACTTTCATGCATAAATCGGCTGAGCAGATGCCGAACTCTCTCAATTTTCATTGAGGGCAAGATCGGATGTACCGTTTGTCATCCCGTGCCGGATGTGATGTACCAAAGCGGCGTCGTTGCGGGATGCTTCATCCAACGGATGAATACCAGAATCCGTGGTGAGGACATCATATGTTGCAAAATAAGATGATCCTCAAGTCTAGGAGCCTGGCCCGGATGGTGCTCGGTGAACTTCATCCGTAGCAGCTCTGTGCACAAGAGACTCAACTCTAGATTGTGTGACTCCGTAAAATTCCACTCTCAGAAAAAGGTACGGTGGATGGACTCCTTGGTGCGATTTCAAAGAGGAAGAGTGGGTATGACCAGAACAATCGCAGTGCATACCAAGATTGCAACTCTTCAAATACAACGTCTCTATTGATATAGAATTGCCTAGAGGAAGGATTATAGCATCTATATCCTTTCGTATCTAAGGTATATCCAAGGAAAATACACTTCTCGCCTTTGGGATCTAGCTTCTTGCGCTTCTCATCCGGAATGTGTACATAACGTATGCAACCGAGAAAACTTTCAGAAATGAGTAATCGGGCTTGTGGCTTTGTGAATACCTCCATCGGGGTCTTGTTGTGAATCGATGCGGTCGGAGTTCGATTCATCAAGTACACCGCAACGGAAACAGCTTTTCCCGCCGTAACGGTCTATGCAAAGTTCTTCTCGTTCAACATAGCGAGCGCCACGCTATGTGACGATTCTTCCTCTCCGCAACGCCATTCATTTGTGGAGTATAACCGCAAGTCTTACGCGTTGTATGCCATGCTTACGTAGGTAAGCAGTGAATTCTCCAGACATAAACTCGCCTCCTCCATCGGAACGTAGACAAAGGATAGATTGTCTAGACCGTTTTCTCCACCAAAGGTGTGGAAAGTCCGGAAAGCGGACAACACATCTGAAGAGCTCTTGCTCTTAAGGAAGTAAACCCAGGTGTAGCGAGAGAAATCATCAATGAAGGACACGAAGTACTCAAAACCAGATAAACTTGGTTGAGAAGAAGTCCATACATTTGTGTGCACCAGCTCTAGAAGCTTGGTCGCTCTCCTACCTGATCCCTTAAAGGGTTGTCTAGCTTGCTTGCCGAACTGACAAGCGGGACACACGCAGTTGGGCCGAAAGCGTATGAAGTTGGGCAAACCCGTGACTAGATCTCGAACTCGGAAGAGTCTTCGATTTTCGAAAGTTCATGTGCCCAATTCTCTTGTGCCAAATATCTATGTCAGATACTATAAAGCCACTTTCTGTAATGACAGTGAGTTGGTCATTTTCATCGACATTGGTAGCATCTAGCTTGAAAGCAGTCTACCACACCTCGCTACCTCGAGCTACAACAGTTCCTGTGGAGTCTTCAACAAAGCATCCATCTTTGTTGAAACGCACTTGGAAATTTTGTTCTACCATCTGTCCTACTGATAATAGATTTCGAGTCAGTAGGAACATGTAAAACATTTCCGATTCCAGAAAGATTGGATCCTAGAATGTCAAGCGGAATTTTTACCCTTATGTTTGATCTCGTGCTTAGTATCATCTCCCATCACCATGAACTGAGGAGTATCCACGGTGTCAGCGACGCAAACCATTCTTGATGCGGCGTCATGTGGCCGGGTAGCTCGAATCGATCACCCAATCATATCAAAAGGAAAGCGGCATAACTCCGGGTGTGTCACAATGAAGTAGTTGTTCTTGCCAGACTACATGGTCTGGCCCCAAGCGCGCAGATCGTTCGACACTTGTAACAATTTTTGGCATAGTGGCCATTCTTGTGACAATAGTTGCGGTGTTAACCTGCTTGGTGGCGCACCTGGCCGGTTGGGTGACTTGTTCTCGCATTAACGACCTCTACCACCACCATATCTGGCTCCTCCGCCACGACCTCTACCTCGACCTCCAGGAACCTGCAAAAACACACATTCTTGCTGGAATTTTGAAGCACTAGTATTGCCGGAATTCACACTTCTTCTCCCAACATCATTGGGACCAATTCTTCGAACCGGAAGAGGTTCTCTGGTCGAAATTGACGTAATGAATGAGCTTATACTCGGCAAGCAGTCCCTTACAATGTCGCACCAATAATCTGATCGGATCAAGTTGAACATTGACGGATGCTAATCGTCTGCCAGGTGCTTGATGTGATTGACATAGTCACTAGCACACATCGAGCCTTTCTTGACGGTATTGAATTGTCAAAGAAGCGCAGCTTCCGAGCTACATTTCTCGAATGGAACATATGTGACAATGCGTCCCAAGCTTCCTTGGGTGTGTCATAGTCTTGAATGTGACCGATCATCGAGCTTGAGATCGTGAGCGCAATGTAGTGGATGGCTTGATACGACCGCTTTCTCCACTCACACAATGTGCGCCACTACGAAGATCACCAAAGAACCACGATTGGTGCTTTCTCCTCCCCCGATCACAAGCTCCCATAGCCCCCGGCCTTGAAGGAAGGTCTTCATTCAAAATTTCCACGTTTGGAAATTGTTCTTGTCGAGTTTCTCTCCAGTGATCATGCTCACTGATTCTGCCATGGTTGTGGTCATGAGCGGAAATCACGACTCCAACACGGGAAAAGCACCGCACGGATACAAAACGAACACAAAGAACACCTCCGCGACTAGGCGGAAAAACAGCTCCACCGCACCTCGATCAAGAAACATGCAAAACTCCGAACCGGCAAAATGCGCATGTCTTGACCCACGTGACAAAAGAATGAAATGTGTTCGTGATTCAACCGCACACAAGATTCTTAAGCGAAAATGACAAAGAAAGCTCGGATTGAGCTGAAATTTGTCGTGGTATGAGCTCTGATAGAGGCGAGCAAAGTTCCATTTCTACTTGCGCCAAGGTTGAGCCTTTGCTCTGGTAGAAACCCTTAAATCTCTAAAAAACCTCGTTTAGGTCTCCAAACAGCTCCTCAAAGATTTTGGAAAAGGCGATAACTATCACCAACAACTCCAAATCGCACGAAAACTTCATGGCTACCAAATTTGACCATTCTGCGCAAGACAATTTCCTCTAGGGAGTTGGGCGATCAGAAATAGGTCGAAAACGATCATCTTGACCTCCGAAAACGCAATTGAAGATTCTGAGAAAACACGAAACGGTTCCCCAACAATCTAATCACTTCAGCGGGACATGACCTCCAACTTTGAGGCTCACTCCTCACTGATCTCGGCACTCCTCTATGTCTAATCTACATAACTAATGCTCCCACCATGCTCTGATACCATGTTGAGAAATCGACTCTTCAGGAATCACTCCAAGAAGAGGAGAGCACACCAAAGGGACAAGAGAGAGTGTTCAGGAATGAGATGAGGAAGGCTTTGCCTTCCCTTGTATATATATATATATATATAGGGTGAGTACAAGGAAACCCTAATTTTGGGTTAGCCCTAAACAGATATGTACCATAGGTATGTAACAACCCTAGATCAACTCAATGAGCTTGGGATATTAACAGAGGCACCAGTTCCAGAATCTGATCTTTGTTGGACTATAGCCATACTTGCTATCTTCTGCTCCAATTGCTCCAGTCGAGATGCCATGTTCACCTCATGACTAGACTCATGGGCTAACGCTTGAGTAGGGGTTGATCCTCTACCATCACCCATGCCACCACCTTTGCCACCTTAAACTCCTTGTCCTTTTCTAGGGACTGTAAGACCCAGGGTTGTACATATAGGATAAAATGAAAGTATATCTAAATTGTGCCTAAGTTTATCTTAGTCATGACTATGTTTAGCTAGTTATGGTTAAGTTGGAGGAAAATATAGAGTAACTTTTGGTGTGGTAGATGAGAACTTCTATTTTGTTGTTTAGTATGAGTCAAGGAATAGATTCCATCACATGGGTATCTTGACTTCCCTTGACTTGGACTAGTTTTCATTGGTTGGACTTGGTGAAGACCCTTAAATCTAGGGCGAGATTGACTTGGTACACTAGAAGTCAATTAGGGAGTAGTTGGGCTTCTAGAAGATCCAAGTGGACCAATTGCATGTTGCCATGTACCCTTTTCATTGGGGTTTGTGATCTCTACCTCGTTTAAACTTGGTAAGAGGAAGTTACATGGTGATTACTTGTAGTTACTTGGGTAAGATTCTAAGTAGTATAAATAGAGAGGTTGAGAAGCACCTCTCAAGTAGTTTTTCAATGGAAGTTAGTTTTGGGAGAAAATAGTGTGGTGATCTTAGTTTTGGGGAGCTTGGTTCTTGGAGACGTCATGTTGGGAGTGGAACCTTGATTCAATGAAGACTTTGATTACCAAAGTATCCCTTTCCTTTTGAGTGATATCTTACTCTTGGTGATAATGTGCATAATAGAGCTTGGACTTTGAGAGTTTGTGTAAGAGTGAGCAATAGGGTCATGGTCATAGGATGGGACTAAGTCCTTCTAGATTCATGATGAGCTTCCAAAAAGCCATCGGAGGTAAACCTGAGTGAGAGTCAGCCCAGAGGTCACAGGACTGCCATGACAACTCTTGTTGATAGTAATTCTGGATGGAGATCAAAACATCGATCCATCATAAGACCATGTCACAGACATCCTTCTTGTGATGAGGTCCACCACATGTCCAACACACCATCCCAACAACTGATTATTGACCTAAAACAGATGGTGATGGTTTGGATGCTGCACCTTCATCACTCTATTCGGATGGTCGAGACTGCTCCACATGTCTACCATAATCACTCCGGGTTTGTGTTGTAGACTAGTAACATGAAGAAGTTGATAAAGTTGATGAATCTTTGTTGAACCCAACACTCACCACCCTCTCTTCTTGCATGTTTAGCTCAATATGCTCAACAAGACAAAACACGAGAGAGATCCCCATCCTGAAATAAAGCAAACATTGAAATCTATTTGTTGTGTCTGTGGAATTGGTAATATGATGGGATTGTGAAGGAATTGAGATTGGATCGATTGTCTTTTTTATGAGTACTCTTCAGACTCTGTAGTCCATAGTTAGAAAGATGACTAAATGCATGTTTCTCTTCTTTGCTAGTGTGGTTTGATCCCTAATTCCCTTGGGAACGAATCAATCTATACGGTTTTGGACTTGGTAATGCACACTCGTGCTATTACACTTTTTAATGAGTTAAGAGTTGTGGAATTGCATACTAGATGAGTGTATGTATTGATGGCAAGTTTAACGTTGCTCTTATGTTAACACCTTGTGATGCACTAGATATCTTGTGTTACGATTTATAGTTCCGTTGTGGATATGTTATGATTACAATTATCATGATGATACATTAATGTCATAATATAGTTCTTTTGAGGTTCCAAAGAAGAGAAAGCCAGAGCTAGCAGTGGATGCACTCAGAGCGGTGAAAGATAACAATCTTGGTCATTGAGATTGAAAGAAGATCTTGAAGAGTGATTGAGTTGACGTTGATGATATCTTAGAGTGTGTTACCACATCATCATTCTTGTGAAATATGCCTTACTAAGATACATAGATAATACTATGATATGTTGGCTAATGACTTCAACTAGGAGTTTGACTCATGGTGCGATTTGCAACACATGTGCAACTCTATATTATTTAATTTATTTATATCATGGAAGAAACAATTCCCGCATTTGTGAGATATCACTCTTGGCACATCTTCCATGGATGGAAGTTTTTGACGTGAAACATCATGAGAAGATTGAGTTTTGGAGATAGTAATGGTATCAAAAAACCTCTATTATTTATGTTACAGTGTATGGGCCGAAAAATTTACCTTCTCTCCATGTCATATATGCTACAATTGGAGTTGCTCAAATTGAAAAGAGTTTAGATTTTACAAACTTTAACCCTGCTTTGAATTTATTTGTCCGGTTGAGTAGGGACTATTAGGTGTGGGGACTAACAAGCTAATAAGATTGTATGAGTTCTAACAAAAGAATGGGGAAAGTCTCATTAAGATGTATACTTGAATTCAAAAATTGATTAGTGTTAGCCATGGGATGATAAAATCACATGCTTTCCAATATTGGTATGAGATGTTGGACAAAGAGTTCAGACGTGTAATGAGACCCTCCGTCTCATTACACCCTCCGTCTAAAAGTACTTCTTGATACAATAATAATGCTTTAATTTAGGTTGGAAATTTCATAAAAATACTACTTAATTTAAGTTAAATATCTTTGTTTGTATTATTTTCTCAATATGGAAAAGAATTCTTGTCATAAATGTTGGCATGGAAAATCAAATGGATTATAACCAAGGTAATCTTCAATGTTTGTCCAATCTTGGACTCTTGTAATATCCAAAGTTCTATTTGTGGGTACTATTCTTTATGTAGCAAGTTTGGGATATTGGTAAATCTAAAGTAAAAGTGTAGGTAAATTCTAGTTACATATTTGAAGATAGTTTCAACACTTAACTATAACTTGTGTAAAATGCTTTTAAGATGTGTAAGGTATATTTGGCACTTATATAGGCGGATTGGATAGTTTAGTCATTCATCACACAAATGTTTTATTTCTATTTACTACATTTCAAGAATAAAGCAAAGACAGAACAAGAAAGAAGCTCGTGATACATAACAATATCAACACTTGTTGATAAAGGTAAATTGAAGATGAGAATGAAGTTGAATACAAAATGAGATGAAACATGAGCAAAACCTGCAATTTTGTAACAAATCTTATTCTATCAAATAGTTTGTCCTCACCAGTTAGCCTACAACATTCCAAGATAGATTCGTACAACATTGTCACTGTTGTAAATTTCATTTTTTGACTTGTAATATCGGCGTGTCATAATTTATTTTCTCCATTAATAGAGGGAGCTACTATAGTGATCACAACAACACTATAGTCAAAAAGTTGCCCTTTTACTTGTAACTTCTACCTACAGTACTGTGCGAGAGAGCTAAACCCTAATGCTGGCTTCGGGCTCTTTCTTTCGTACGCGGCGATTGATGAGCCTCGACTTATCGTCAGGCTCTCTGCTCCGCAAGCGAGAGAAATCTCGATTTTTTCGAAGTAATTCGGAGAAGGAATACAGAAATTTTGCGGCTCTTGTTATCACGGCAAAATTTTGAATTTTTTGGTTTGTGATTTCCGACTTTTTGGCCTTGTATTGATTCGTATTCCAGGTCTCGGTCGAAACTTCGTTGAAGCAAAATGGAGGCCGAGGCGTCTGTCATGTTTCAGGGTGTGGCGAAACAGTCTGCTGCATTCCGTCTGATGCAACAAATGGTAAATGTCTGTCGACTTTGCGAATTTTTTTTTTGAATCTGAGTTCATGATGGTGAATTTGCTTCCACCTGTTGCATTATGATCATGCGACCACCCTAGTTGGAAATTGCCATAAAATATTTTGGTTGTTTCTTTTACTGTAACGTTGCCAATGTTGGATAGGTGTCAACACGTGATATTTGATATGATGCCGTTTTAATCAGGGGTGGGAAGAAGGTCATGGACTTGGAAAGGATCTGCAAGGCATGAAGTCTCATATCAGGGTTTCAAAGAAATCAGATACTTCAGGTAAGGAGTAGTATGCCTACCAAACGTGTCTACGTGCTTCATCATAGAATCCAATATGTAATCTTTCACCATGTCTGGATGCAAAATCACGTTATGTAGAGCTAGATTATGACACATTGAATTTTGTTACGTATTTACTCGCCTGGTAATCTCAAATGTCTTTGTTCCGTTGCTTGTTTGAAACACTGTAGGTATCGGTCTTGATGCCAAGGCCAAGGCGCAGGCTAATTGGGCGCTGAATACCCATGCTTATGATTCAATACTGAAAAACTTGAAAGTGGTATTTATTTTTTCTTACCAGTTTTGTTGAAATCAGGCCGCAGTTATGTTACTTGATGTGTCTTATACAGCCGTGTTGCGAAGGTTGTGCTATAGACTTCTAGGTCTGCCGTGCCACGGTTTACGGAATTCCCAATTCACTATTGGTGGTCACTTGAAAGTTCAGTCTGGCGCAGCTGGGGTCTCGAGTTGCCGCAGGATCTTGAGGACGCAGTTTATCTCGATATTTAGCCTTATTTAGTGGACGAAACATGGATGTCAGTTCAATTCGCACATTTATGTTGTTCACATGTCGTCGATTTAGCTTCTTTGTCATGTCCAAAACTGATTTTTTTTTTGCTGGATTGTGCAGCAAGTTGCCGTGACAGTAACTGAGGGTAAGCCGTGCTTTTGAGAAATGTATTAAAGTTTCGTTTTTGGATCATTATAGTTCATTTTAAAATTCTTTTCAAGTCTGCGCCTGATTGCAAAGATTGCTATTATTAAGAGTACCTTTGTTCTGATCAGACGATGGAGATTCGAGCAGTAGTGACGAAGACAACGATGACCTCAAGAAGGATGAGGTTGCTCCTGTTGTAGAGGAAATAAAATTCAGGAAGGTGGCACGGCCGCAAGGGAGGTGGGTTGCGAGTGTCTTGGAAGTTTTACTGACATTCTGTGAGGTTTCTCCACTTTGACCTGCTTGTAGTAGCGTTTAAGGAGACGTATGATTCTGCAGCTCACTGTCAGCTTATTCACGATTTATTTTTATTCCCATCACAGGTACAAGAAAAGGGAGCAGGGGAAGATGGTCGGTGCTTACTCGTCAACTGATCTTGCAGCAATTTTGGTAAGGCTTTACATCCACCGAAAAAGTCATTAACTTTTGAGCTCATCATGCCAAAGTATTTAAGACGACCTTGGACCATGTTAATCGAGGGCCTCTTTGTTGGCTTTCAAGGTGCAAGTTCTCAAGTATGATTTGGCCTGGAGCGTGATTTAAGTGCACTGGTTGTATTTCAACTTGACCCTGAAGAACTGATCTACGGCTGTCTCTGCTGAAAAGTTGTTGTTGGATTCTTTCAGGGTGCTGTGGTTGGAAAGACTGCCACAGAACCAACGAACAAGGAAGTTACAAGTTTAGATGTTGCGAAAGGCAGTGGTGTTGTTTCCGCTGTAGAGAAAGATTCACGCTTAATTACAGATCCCAAAACAGTCATGAAGAAACGCGTCAAGAGAAAAACTGATGGTGCGCATCTTGGTTATTTTTTTCGACGGCAGGGTTGTGATCTGAAGATTGTAAAGTTTGCTGCGTCTTTTCGATCTTCTGAAGCAATTGTTATCTTCTTTTGTTCGTTGCGAGTAATCGTTCTAGCCTCATTCCTTTGTATTCCCCTCTATGAATCTCTGATGACTCCCAAGAGCTCTTATCGACGGAGTTGTTTGGATCTTCTCTACATGACCAGGTGGTTTCCTTCGTGTCGTCTCTCTAAAGTGCCAGTGCTTGTGGCTTGACTTGAAAAAACAGAAAAGAATGTGGACTCCAGCAACATGGAGAACGAATCCGAGGTGAGTGCTGAGATACCATTGCCACCCTTGCCAGCGGACTGGTGGGGTAACAAGTATGGGTTTGTTCGGGCTGGACACCTGGGTGCTCAACGAGATCCCCCCAAAGTAAGGACGGGAGACGAGAATGCTACTGCGACGAGCAGGGATCCGTCGATGAGAACTGCATTCCGTGAGCAAGATCAGGAAGACCTGTACAACCTGGTTCAAGTAAGTCCGCGTTAGATAATCTCAAAGAAACATAAGATCAATTGGTATACTAGAGCGCTTGTCTAGATTTATTTCCTCATAGCACTTCATAATCACTTTGACTAAAGTTGTCTTGGTAATGTGAAACAGGATAAGGCCACCACTGGTAAGAAAGGACTTGGACGTGGAGATCAACCTAAGAAGGTTGGTGGTGCTCACTGGAAGGGCCAAAAGAAGGCATTTGACTCCAGCAGCGAAGATGAGGTTGAGTTTGAAGAAGAAGAAGAAGAAGAAGAAGAAATTGAAGTGGATCAGGGTACTTCTAGTGTAGACGTGGATGGTGAGGGGAACTTGAAGAAAAGGAAATGCGGCAATGACGGTGCTTGTGATAGAGACAATCGTGACGCACAGGAAAACGTGGTGTTGATCAAGACAACAAAGAGGCGGAAAGCAGATACTGAGGGTAAAGAGGTATCTGAGAATGCCCATTTTACAGTCGAAATCCCCAGCGAAGAAAAATTAGAGTTTATCCCCAACTGGAGAAAACTTTGCAAGCAGGTCCTCACAGAGGTAAGACACCTTATTTTTTCTGGTTGTAGACTCTAATGATGTCTGGTTATATACCTCGGTACGCACTGATGAAGTATCCGGATGTATGTCAAGGGAATTTGACGCTTCTCATTCAAATATTGTTGATGGTCACTGGATACCTTTCTTGCGTCGGACTGGCACTTCCATAGCCCCCGTAGTTTCCCGGGACTGTAGAGTATATCGACAGCTGGACTCCTTCTCTTACTCTTTACTACTTACGTCTCTCACTCGCTTACATTTTACACCGTTCTCTGTTATTTGTTTTTATCTGCATGATTGCATCCATCAGTTACTATTCAGTTGCCAAGTTATCTGCTCTTTGGTCTTTTTCTTCATTTTTCTTGCCATTCATTGTCATTTTGTTGGCACCCGAACGACTCGGTGCGAGATGTTTTTGTTCCTCTTGCTTGTTAAGCCCCTTCGCTTGATCATGTAATATGTTATCTATTGAGGGGATAGTACACCTTTCTCTGTAAGTAGACTTGGTTGTTCCAAGTTCTAACACAGCTCGGAGTTCATTGTGTTCAAGAAATCTGTACTGATTTACTTTGATCCCTTAAGTGATTCACCTGAATGGATGACAGGCCCCCTTACAAACACTATCTTTCAAGCGACTACAAAAGCGGGTCGTCACCGCCGGTTTATTCTCTGAGGAAGCCCAAACTTCGTTAGAGGACAAAATGGCTCTCCTTAAGCAGAAGGTACGACTTCCCTCTTAATTTATTAACTATAGAGAGGTCAGTTTGTACCTCAACATGAGCCAGTTGAATTGTAACGGTTCTTGGGATTTGAGACGGTTTTTTTAACACTACTTGGTTTTACAGTTGGAGAAAAGCTCGAAGTTCGTGGTAGATGGGAAGATGGTGTCGCTGGCATCAACGAAAGTAGGAGCTTAAATATGTTTTTCCTCACTCGCTTGCCAATTGTTTCCAGTTTCCATTCTTGCTCTAGGTTTGTAGCGTAACAGAGAAGTTGAGTCTTATGGAGTCCACAGAATCACGTGAGCTTAGTTTCTTGTGTCTTCGGTGGACATTGGCTTCGACACCTGAATTCAGGTGTGATTTTGAATATAGCAGATTTAGCATTCATAGGTTCCTCGTGATACCGCGTACCCTTCTCCGTAATCTGACCTTGTCCCAGTGTCTGCAATCAGACCGACTGTAGTTTATTTACTACGTTGCCACGAAGTGAAGCTCATAATAGCCGCGAATAAAAGAATGATCTTACACCGAAAAATATGCCTTGGTGCTTTTGTTAGTGCTGTCATATTATTCATTTGTGCTCTTGTGAGCCCATCAAGGAAGTCGAATATATGAAAGAAATATGAGTTCAAACAAAATGCACCTCATACATAGTATGGTAAGATATACTAATACTGTATTAATGATTGTATGCAAATTTTAGATTTTAGTTGTGAGCTGAATCTAACCAATGAGTTTTGCGTATTAGCGCGAATTCTACATGTGTGAAGGTTAGACATATTGCAGTTTTGGGAGATGTAGCTCCGCAAATAGCGGTGACACAGAGAGATAGATACTCTCTGCATCGTAACACGTATGTACTATTCTCATTCCTCCGCTTCTATACAACACCCACCTACTGACTGAATCTCTGACCGTTATACAATCTTCGCCTACACCTCTGCATCTGCATTAACTGCTGACAACTGCAAGGGAAGACAGGAGAAAGTGAAGTCAACCAGGTAGGGAGTTGAACGCAGCCGTGATTTCGCAGGCCTGTCTTTCCTGCAAGACGAAAGTTTCTTATTATGAGTTATGCAGATTTGGTACAAGCCCAATGTGTCAGCTGGCGAATAATCCAATCGGAGCTGCCGGAGGGTACAAATTAGCAACTGGCACTGGCACAGTATTCCAGTTGGAGCTGACTAAGTGCAGATTAATATTCCAACCCACCTGATAGACGAGGCTTTACAATAACAAAATTGTTCTCATTATCCAAGGGAAACCAACGGAACACGGGAAAGGAATGGGTGAGACACTATAACCTCGCATGTGGCACTGCACTCTCTATTGGTGACTCATGGCCCAATGCATTGCATACTGCTCAGGTCACGGCTGCTAAACCTTAGGAGGTTATCCAAAAGTTGTTAGATTGATCGCCCCTTTGTTGCAATGGAAATTTTGCAGCAGTGAACCATAATACCCCTTCATTTAGTCCTGAGTCTCCTCATATTCTGAAGCAAATCAAAATACTAAGGTTGTCCAAACTCCTTAATCTACTCTATGCTACCTGTTGTACTTGTACCAGTAGGGAAAGTTTTGGCGAAGTTCTACACAAATTCGACCAATGTCATAAAAATCATACAGAACATAATGCATTTAAAGAAATCACAACTAAAAAAACTTAAAATTTCATTGTTGTCCAATAGCTTTAAAACAAAGTTTGAAAGTGGCTCCTGACTTTTCCAATTTTTAATACTCCTGACTTTAAACTTTTTTTATAGTAACAAAAATAATTATCAGGTTATTTTTTATCAAAAATTTAGATAATAAACATAAAGATTAGAAAGTGAATATATACAAGCCATTGGTTCAATTGGAACTCTAGAAGCTCAACTATATTCCGGTTGATTTTTGTACACTAAGTCAATTTTGTCTTTAGATTTAGGAGTCATTGCCAAGTCATACCAATGCAAACTAGTCAAGTGGATAGAAATCACTTTAAATTTAAAAAATAAATATCATAAAATATGGCTATTTGTTTAAAAAAAACAAAATAGTTTTTCTCATGATTCATTCTAGTTTATCAAAAGTGCTTGATGTGTTTTTCTAACTTAAATATAATTAGTTAAACATAATCATGATTAAATTGAACTTAATGATGAATAAAAATCACTTTTTATATATTAGCACACTATACAACTATACTTACATCATGGATCTTGCCTAAAAGATTTGTTTGGATTGTTATTTTTCTTTCTTTTCCTTCAACAAATCAATTATTCTCATATTCACAATACAACCCATCACATGTCATTCTTTTTTTCTTAACCTCATAGCCTCCCCATTCCATGAGCCTTATCTGCTAAGATAATAAGAGTTAGCTTATTGCAATCTCCTATATATTTGCTTCTATTAAATATAAGAGTAAAAAAACCAAGACTACCAACACAAAACCAACACTTCAAAACCAAAACATTTCAACACAAAACTCCTGTTGGTTTCAACACTTCAGCAATTACATCAAAATACACTTGACACTCATGTAACTTCATTCATACCAAGTTGAGATTAATACACCGGCAAAAAAATCCTTAGTAGTACTTTAGTATTCTTATTCCATTTACACAGATTTTTTTGAAAAGCTTTCTATCTCTCTTAAGCGTACACTCCAAGCCTGAATATATCAATGTGGTGGCATAGGTTAAATACTTAGGATGATTTTTTTTAGCAAGATATAACGATATTCGGAATAATTGAGATCACAACGAAGATGAATTTGGTAACTCATGTAACGTCGTTCATACCAAGTTGAGATTAATACACCAGAAAAAAAATCCTCAGTAGTAATTTAATCTTCTTGATCCGTTAACACAAAGGTTTTCTTGAAATGCTATCTATCTTTCTTAAGCATACACTCCAAGCCTAAATATATCATTGTGGTGTCATAGTTTAGATGCTTATGATGATTTTTTTTAGTAATATATAACGATATTCATAGTAATTGAGATCATGACGAAGATGAATTTGGATACTAAGGACGAAGTCCGAAGAAGGAAGAAGTACAAACGAAGGGCGGTATGAAGCCTGTTAAGAAGGGAAGTGTTGTTAAGGATTTTGAATATGCAAATGAGAAAGAAGAAGCCATAAGTGCCTTCGAAGTAGAAATGGCATTTCCTAGGTAGACGAGAAATATGAGCTTTCAGGAGGAAATTGAATAGTCAGAGTATAACCCATCCAAAGAGGAACAATTAAGAAGAAAGTGCAAACTAGGTTGGGTGTGAGAGAGACTATTCAGATTACGAGTGCCAATAAGATGTCGATGCGAGTAAGGCATTCGATACCTATGATGGAGCGGACGTCCGAAGATGCCTTGTGCTTGAAGAACTTAGGAGGTGCATTCTTGTCATGCCGGTGGGATTATGTATGTTCAAAATTGTGCAAAGAAGTTTGCATAAGGAAGGCAAAACATCATATCAAGACGAGAGGGTAATCAGAGTTGTGGGATGCAGTGGCATGGACGAAGATGTTAGGCTAGGATTATGAGGTAGAGAAAGATGGACTCGACTCGAAGGGTTCAACTTTATACACAGGGTTCAATTTTGATGAGACAAAGTGGTTTTGGCATTGGCTTACTTTTGATTTGATTCATCACTACGCGGCATTTGTTCCCAAGGACTTGCAAAATCAAAATATCAAAATTCTTGAGTCATCTCAATGGTTCAGAAACCACACGTTTCTCTGAATCATCATATTGTCCGTGAACGTTACCGCTCATACGGCTCTCAATCCCAATCTTTTTCGTTGTAGAGTTTACTCATTGAGAATCATAGGCATGTCCCCTTGTTGGTTTCCGGTTCAAAACCACAGATAAATCTATATCATGCAGACTTATATCCCCCCAATGCATTGCACTAGTCTAGCTCAATTGCACCAAAAATGTATTGGGGCTCAATTGATTCACCGAAGCGAAGAGACCTTGAAAGCATGCTCACGAAGCTTTTTCAAGTGTCGGTAGAGTAGTGCCAAAGAAGCACACTTAGTGCCTAGAGATGCCTCTACCGTAGAAAGTCAGAGGGTCCCCATCTAATCGAAAGGACCTAGCAATATGAAAGTATTTGATAACAAACAGTAGGGAAGGAACCTATTACTCCGTGTTTAACCATGTCATTGCCCTAGTTCTGATGGACTGTAACCCCGACAAGATAATCTTCGAAAATAGGCTCTGAAATTCTTTTGAAGGCATGTTGAATTATTTTGTCACAAGAAGATGTTATAGTAAGTGGTAGGAGTTTGCCCGGTTCTGCCCTAAAGGCCTTCCGGCCTTGGGCTTTCGGCTTCGGCCTTGGGCAACATGTCTGCTACTTGTGGGCCTAGCTGGCCTAAGGCATATAGCCAGCCAAAGGATGCCCTTGAATGACTGGGGGTTTACAAGCCCTCCAACATTTGAAGCACGGGAGCTTGCTGTAAGTTTCTATTTTTATTTGAAACAAAAGCTGAAAAAAGTAGTTTACTATATGAATTTGTACTTTTTCATCTGGTTACCCATTTTGTTTTGCTTATATTGCCTATGCTAATCTATTGGCTCCCATAACACCCCTTTCAAGGTGAAGCTCCAAATTAACAAATTGTATGATCCTACTCTTGACTGTGGCTAACAGTTCCTTGGGTCCGGCACTGCCTAGGAGGAAATTCCCCGCATATAGAACGTAAAATGCGCGTGCGTAGTTGGGGCCCTTCCTATCAGTCGGGGACAGTCCCCAGACAGACGATACAGAGATGACTTCCTCATAGCTATACGTGGCCCCTTGTCTGATGCTAAAGCCATTCGTTATGAATGCACAACCTTCCTAAAAGAGAAACTCAAATTGCTACTAAACAACTTTCCACCACCAAATCCCTAGTAGACCGGATCACGATAGTCCTTTGGATGGTCAATGCAAGGGGACAAATAATGCTTATTTTTTTCATGATATTTTGAGGTTTTATATTTGGGGTTTAGCCATCCTACAGCTTCGGCGAGGCTCCGGGCACTATAAGACAAAATCACATACAATCAGTAGGTCCGGACTATGTTAGGTCATCCCATTTGATGCATAGGTAACTCTAGAGGCTTCCTTCAATTCTGGATCTCTGATCCTGCCTTGAGAGGCAAAAAGACCCCTATGGAATGACCCATGATAACAAACAATACTAATTAATCGTTTGTTATCTCTCTGAATGACTCTCTTCAATTCTGAATCAACTAAATAATTTTGACTTATTATTTTTAGAATTTGGTCAAATTGATAAAAAAAGTGTTTTTTTTTCTTCGGACACATACTCTAGGGAGAGTATCATGCTCGAAGAGAAAGACATGAATGGATACAAGATAGATTTGATTAAAGATGATTTCCATAGGAAGATTATCTTCACCTTGAACCAACTATTTTTGCCACAACTGACCACTTTTGTCTATATGCATAAAGTGCATATTATGGAAGCTTTTTTCGGAAGGTTTATTAAAGTGAATTGGAGAGAGATCTTTGCCTCGAATGTGCACGCGATGACAAAGAGGTTAAGAGGAAAAAATAATATAGTAATTTATCTGTTTTTGTTCCGAGTGCATATGTATTTGAGGAGGGGATGGTTGATTCCAATTGATACTCCTAAGAAAAGGAGTATCAATTGGAGTTTGGGTTTTTAGATGAAGATGTGGATGTGTAGACCTACACGGTTGGAGTCCCTTGCAAGTTGATGTGTGTCCAATATCTATTTGCCTGATACGACGAAATAAAAATATAGCGATTCGAGAAGTTGACTAATATGATAGAAAATTCCAGCGATAGTAAAGATTGGCAGAAAAACATATACAAGGCCATCAGGAGGGAGTGTAAAGAGACATTGCAAATGCATCGGCAAGAGATCATGATTAATATTCAAGAGATACAACTTGAAATTGACGCATTCATTCAATAAGACGATACAAAGATCGACCAAATTTGTAAGAGGTAGCGATTCGTATAGATGACAATTATAAGAGTTAGGAATAGGAGTAGTATAAAAAGCAGTATAGTGTAGGATTAAGTATCTCATTCAGGGAACTAGATTGTTTTCTGAAGAACACGATGTGTAGTCATGGTATAACAAATTTTTTTGGAGTTGGTGGTATACGTGACGTTGATGAGAGGAGTTGGCAGTGGATTCATATAAATTATCCATGAATTTTTGCTAAGCCCCATGAGATATTCAAAAGCATTTTTCGGACAACCTCATCGATCGCTATAAATGGAGATCCTTTCTTAGACTAAAGAAATATCTTTGAATCATCCGAGTTAACTGTTGGAAATGAGAATGAATGTTAAGACATATATGTGTGTGAAGTTGTTATCGGGTATGTGGAAAGAACATGACAACCACACTACTTTTTGAACATTAGCTTCCAACCTAGTGTGTTTGGCAATTCATTCCCTTGGAACGAATCTAAATTAATGTAATGTACACAAAAATAATGTAACTGTTACATTACTATAACCTCATGTGTTATCCAAGCTCAATAACTTCACCTCATCACTATCATTCAAGCTTTCACCTAGTTATCTCAAATAACCACTTGGTTCTTTTTTCTCTTGATGAACCTTCTAACCTTCTCACACTCTCCATAAATTTCAAAAAAATTGAGCTTCAAGTTTGAAAATAACATGTGTCTTCTCAATTCTCATTCAAAACATTACATATTTTTATGCTTGAACCATGACAGTCATATCTAGGTTGAAGTACATATGATAGTCCATGTCAATATGTATTCCTTCAACAAATCATATGTTTTCCCATATGTAGATTAGATCAAATCATCAAATTTCAACCATTTGAAATCAAGCTCAAAGTTTAATAAAAAAAATCAAAGATATTTGTACTTTCTATTTGTAGATCAAGTACGATACATTTGTACTTTTTCTAATTAATCAAATTCATTTTACTATCAACTAATATGATTCATACTTTGTACTTGATTTTAATCATAATGAGTAAGCCAAAACCGAGTTGATATATCATCACGTTCATCATGAGCATGTAATAATCAAGCTACATAGTTTGTAAATATGTAACCAAAGACAAAGTATAATAACAAAAGGGATGGGAAGACCCCATCAAATCGTACAAGGATGGAACCAAACCGATAACATGGGGCTAGGCCCCAAACAAGTATCACCTTTGGGAAATATGTCCTACAACACCTAAGATATCTGAACTATCCAAGTCAAAAGGTCTACAAATAACAAGAGCATCCGAAGAAGTATCACCTAACGTGATTGCTCTCCTATGGATTGCACCAGCTAGTGCTCTCTATAGAGCAATGGAAACACGTTGCCTAAAATAGGCTATACAATAAGCTAAAGACAATGATACCCCATGTCGCCTAGTAGAAGTCGGTGTTCATAGCTCCATATAACTCCAATGCTAGAGGAACAAAGAGGTGACCTCTCTGCATACCTCTATACTTGGAGACCTTAGGCTGCCGCCGCTCACTCGCCACCCATCGGAGGATGGATGATCACCCCTCAAACCGTGTCTCTAGTAGGATCGGTAACCACCACATCAATACTGGTGGACAGGTCCTCCGAACAAGTACAAGTCGTGTCCTAAACCTAGTCGACCGCAAGGCATACCAACACTCTCTCCATGTGAGGTATCCACCCTCTCGCGCCATAGCAAACACCACATCCCTAATGACATCATGGGTAGCTATCCTCTGCCCTCCGAATTGACAACGAGTCATATGAACACCTGCTGCATCTAAAGTGATACCAATATGTAACTATGAATTTTGTTAACATGAAAGAAAACTAACATCAAAATAAGTTAAAACAAGTTAATAAAAATCATCCAACTCTTCACTTCCAAATCATCAAAGGAAGATTGTCAATCAACTTGATCTATTGCTACTTGCAAAAAAAAATACAAATAGCTAGCACCAAATCCAACATAAAAAAAACCATTGAACAAAGTGAAGACTTAGAATCTTCCATGACACAATCAAGATTGTATCATAGACTAGACACATTTTTGGATTTAGATTGTAAACAAATTGAAAAACCAATCAATTTTTATAACTCCAAAATAACAAAATTGTCTTTCCAATTTATTGTAAATTAGCTAAAAAACTCAAAACATTCACACAAGAGTTTATATGGAGCGGATACGTCATACTTAGAGACTAACTAGACCTTGCCACAAGTGTAATGCACAACATGCATATATAAGATCATATTATAGTAGTTCAAATTTGTTTCTCAGATTCCCATTTTGTCAAATTATTCTCAAGAGTGGTCTGCCTTCTTATGGGTTGGTCAAACATGCTAGACTTATATGGACTTAGGAAGTGGAAGAAGCATTTCAAATTGTGAAGAAGATCTTTTCGAGTAAATCTTTGCTCAAGAGGCGGGGGATTGATAAATCTTTTCAAGTGCACATAGAAACGAGCAACTACATAATTGACGGGATATTGATTCAAGAAGTTGACATGTAGCATACAAGCTAAAGCTCGTCTACGCTCTTGCTCGGGCAAGGGTGCAGGCTAGTGGATCTTGGCTCGACCATGCATCAGGGCTTTCCGACTCGCACCAGCTACTTTCTCCACAGTGATGAGGTTTCGTCTTGGCTTGGTCCATCCATCTACATCTTCATTATTCACATGTGAGTGTGGTATCACTTTAGATGCAAAGTGGTGTTCATATGACTCGTTGTCCAGGGAGGGCAGAGGATAGTTACCCATGATGCCATTAGGCATGTGATGTTTGCTATGGCGCGAGAGGGTGGATACCTCACATGGAGAGAGCGTTGGTATGCCTTGTAGTCGACTAGGGTTAGAGGACTGCATTTGGTTCGGGAGGACCAGGTCATCGTGGGCGATGTGGTGGTTACCAATCCTACTAAAGATACGGTTTCGAGAGGGGTGATCACCCATCCTCCAAGATGGGTGGCGAGTGAGCGGCGGTTTCCAAGGTTTCAAAGTATAGGTATGCAGAGAGAGGTCACCTCTTTGTTCCTCTAGCATTGGAGTTATATGGAGCTATGGACACCGATTTCGACATGTTTGTGAGGGAGTGTGTGAGAGCCTACCATACTAGGCGACATGGGTATCACTCTCTTTAGCTTACTGTATAGCCTATTTTAGGCAACGTGTTTCCATTACTCTACAGAGAGTACTAGCTGGTACAATCCATAGGAGAGCAATCACGTTAGGTGATGCTTCTTCGGATGCTTCTGTTATTTGTAGACCTTTTGACTTGGATAGTTCAGATATCTTAGGTGTTGTAGGACATATTTCCTAGTGTGATACTATTGGGGTCTAGCACCATATTACCGGTTTGGTTCCATCCTTGTACGATTTGATGGGGTCTTCCCATCCCTTTTGTTATTATACTTTTTCGATTGGCATACAAGTCAAAGATGTTGAGAATCACATATCAACGTTGGCTGAATCATGAAAAGAAATTATTTCCGGTGGTATATTGCTTGAAGAAATGGAGACATTACTTGGATCTTCACCAAACCAATATGTTTATAGATAATATTTTTCTTAAATATTCTGAGACACAAGATTGAATGATGCCAAAGCAAACTCTTATTCATTAAATGAGACAATGTGATCTCGGATGCACTAAGTTGTAAGAATGAACACATGTCATTGTTCACACAAGTTTTGAGAGTGATGTATGTCCAAGAGACCAAGCTAAAAAGAATATCATCACATGCACATTCTTGGTAAATTTCTCTCCTCAATTGACTTTGATCAATCCTCCAACGAATCCCTCCTTGTGCATACTCACATAGGCAGTTTGTTGAGATGAAAAGAATTGATACTACATAAAAATGATCTTCCACATGAAATCATCCTTTATCAAATCAATCTTGTATCCATTCGTTTCTGTCCGTTCCTTTGGATTAAATCACTTCACCTTATCAAAATTGAACCCTGTGTATAGAGCTGAATCCTTCCAATCGAATCCATCCTTCTCCTTCTCGTAATCTTGGCCTAACACCTTTGTCCACATGACATCATCCCATAATTCAAGTTATCCTCTCATTCTGATTTGCTATAAAGGTTTTCCCTTACAAACTTCTTTGCACATCTTAGGACATACATAATCCCATCGCCATGATAAGAATGTTCCTCCCAGGTTCTTCAATTATATCTTTCGAAGTCCATTTGGCATTGATATCGATGAATATGTGCAAACTGATTGTTTAAAATATTACAAAGTTTCATATTATATATTTTTTCAATCTATTACATATATCATATATTAAAAACATGTCCGTAAAACCGAGCATACTGTTAATATTTTGTAACACAAATTGAATTGTAAACCCATCAAATAAAAAGATTTATTGAGAATCCAGTGGATATTAACCGCATGTGTCATTGAACTCTTGAATCCCAATCCTTGACTCACTCTTCTTGCGATACATAATTGTTTCCTAAGGTTCATTCGGTTCTTGGTCTTCTCAATGCTCGACGTTTCTTTTCTCAAGTGTTTAAATCAAAACCTCATGATCTTTATGGTGATTACATGTGTAAACATATTAACTAGAGAAATGTATTACATAGTCGATATACAAACCCAAGAGCTTTGTTCCACAAACTAGGGCTGTTTGTTGTCCAGCTATGGTAATCAGGATATATCAATTTGATTAGCAAAGCGGATCGGTTTTGGTTATGGTGTATAGTGTACCAATTAAAATCCCTTCAGGCCTGCCAAAATTTCATGTAGTGGTTTGCATCTAGCAGAATCAGTGGGAATGCTGTATGCGTATCTGCTATAAACTTTCTGTCTAGCAGCTGAATTGGAAATTGTGGGTATTAATTGGATGATTTGTGACCCACATTTCTGGAAGTTTTGAACTAGGAAAAACTTGTGAAATTGAAGAATTCTCCAATTTCCGAGTCAAATACCGTTACTTCGTAATTGTTCACATCGCGGGTCCCCACCTCTGTATCGTTTCCTACCCTTACCCGTACATAACTTTGTTACCGCCAATCTGAGCAATTTTAGCGAGCGCCAATCATTTTATCCCACCTGCCAAATTGTTTTCGAAATACAATTTGAACACATGTTTGCATTTGGAGCCCTAACCAATGATGGTGAAGGAGATAATTATCAATGTACATTCATAAAGCCTGTTCGCAAGGAAAATTGGGGGCTTTGTTCATGAAAATGGTTGTGTTGATGACAAGTTTTATTCGACTCCCATAAAGGACCTCAACCAAGAGGCCAGCTAAAATTCCTGGATCGAATGGGAAGGACAGGTAACATAGAAGGGCCGCATACATGACACTGCTTGTGCACAAGCTTTCTCTAAATTTAAGAAAAAGACACACTAAAATAACACCATGGATGGGAAGACCCCATCAAATCTTAAAAGGATAACCAAAGAGGTAACATGGGGCTAGACCCCAATAGCATCACAATGGGAAATATGTCCTACAACACCTAAGATATCCAAACTATCAAGGTCAAATGGTCTACAAATAACAAAGCATCCGAATAAGCATCACCTAACGTGATTGCTCTCCTATGGATTACACCAGTTAGTGTTCTCTGTAGAACAATGGAAACATGTTGCCTAAAATAGGCTATACAGTAACCTAAAGAAAGTGATACCCCTGCCGTCTAGTATGGGAGGCTCTCAAGCACTCCCTCACGAACATGTCGAAGTGGGTGTCCATATCTCCATATAACTCCAAAGCTAGAGGAACAAAGATGTGACCTTTATGCATACCCCTATACTTGGAGACCTTGGTGGCTGTAGCTCCACTTGCCGCCCATCTTGGAGGATGGATGATCACCCCCTCTGAAATTGTGTCATGAGTAGGATAGATAACCATCACATTTGCCACAGCAACCTGGTCCTCCCAAACCAAGTACAAGTCTGCCCTAACCCTAGTCGACTGCAAGGCATACCAACCCTCCCTCCATGTGAGGTATCCACCCTCTCGCGTCATAACAAACACCACATCTCTAATGGCATCATGGCTAGCTATCCTCTGCCCTCTAAATGGGCAATGAGTCATATGAACACATGATGCATCTAAAATGATACCACACTCACATGTGAGTAATGAAGATGTAGATGGATGGATCAAGCCAAGACAGAACCTCATCGCTGTAGAGAAAGTAGTTGATGCGAGTCGGAAAATCCTAATGCATGGTTGAGCCAAGATCCACGAGCTTGCACCTTCCTAGAGCAAGAGTGTAGACGGATGGCAGGATCCACTAAGAGTGAATGTAGAGCTTGATGAAACTGTCGATCCATCAAGGTAGACTGTAGACCTCTAGTCCAATTGGTGGCCAAAGAGGAAAAAGATGGGAGCTCATGTCATACCTCTAGGGGTAAAGCATCTCTCGTCTGTCGCAATAATACCTGTAAGAGAAATGAGCCCGTTTCTCCGTCCCTCGTATATATCTCAAGGATAAGTCTATCTGCAATCACAAATCGAGAAGATAACAAAGGTGCCAATAGTGTCCAACTAGCCAAGAATGCTATAGGTGCAATCTCCTACATCGATAACAAGCCTATCCCTCCACACAAAATTGGCAAAGATGTCTGTCTCCGTGCCAAATCTACTATCACACATTCGAAAGTCCATGGTTTGATGATATCACCAAAGACACCCATGATCCTCCTATAAAAGGCTATCAAATGTGATGTGAATATAGGTGAACCGTTCGAAGAAGGTAGGTGGATCAACGAGCACTAGATGAGGATATATCAAACGCCACATGTGGATCCCCTAGTAGAGGAAGATCATCTACATGCAATTCTCTGCACGTGCAACGTCTATGTAGCGTGAAATAAAATCTTCAAACCCTACTAGCACTTCTAGAATGCGTTAGCCGTCTATCGATGTGATACATCCCTCTGGAAGCTGGAGATGAGGAGGAATGTCCAAAGAGGATCAAGCCCTACACTTTGACACCTTGACTCTCAAGCCTACAAGATGAAGCTCGGTAGTCAAATAATAAAAGACATGCATAATGTGGTCTACAAGACCACATTGTGTGTATCATCCGCTAAGGAGGGAAACACACAACCTGGCACGGCCAAACAGAAGACAAAAAAGCTCTATAATGAGCCATGACAAATAGGGGTCCTCCCAAAGGATCTCCTTGTCGAGTGCAAGCGGTGGACTATAGAACAGACCTCGGAAAAGCCATGCTGATAAAAGAGAAAAGAATGTGAATAATAGAAAGATCATACGAAAGGAATGAGACTAAATAGAGTTCCACCAACCTCTAAGCTCTTAAAAAATGGATGCACATGAGAGACGTTGTTAAAAGCACTCTCAACGTCCACTTGCAAGACAACCCAATCTGGATGAATATCTAGAAGTGCTCTAATGCCCAATGATACCGCCTCACAACCTCTTGGTGTGGCGACTCCAAACTTGTGTGGACAAAGATGATGATGGAAGTGTGAACAAAGTTGTAGGACTCCGATACGACTAATTAAACGTAATAAGACATCCCCAATAGCAATCGGTCTGATGCCCTAGTATCCTTTTCCATCGCAAGAAGCCGATTAGCACATAGTACATGACTAACTGACAACGGAATCTCCCCTCTCACAACTGATGTAGCCACCTGGAATAACTCCATGAAACCACTAAAGAGATCATCCGCGTGAAAGCAATCTCAAAGATGTTTGTATATCATCCTTGACAAGCCCCATGAGGACAAACCTGGAGTTGTGCGTAGAGAATGGGCAAATAGTGATCTATCAAGACATAATTGCTCTTGTGGATGATACTCCAAGACCTTTAATGGTATCTCCTTGCCCATGGGTGGATGTAAAAGGCGTAAAAAAGAAATCATCTCCTCAGTATGAATAACCATAGAGAAAGGAAGAAGGGCCCGTGCGGCCCTACTTTACTCCCCGGCTTGCCCCAAAATCCTACATCGTCATAATCATGCTAAATCAGAAGTATCATGAGACTGAATCCGACTCCTAAACTATGTGGTCCGAACAGACTCCTCCTACAATGTAGCCCAATCTCATGTTCGTAATCTCCAAAATCTAGCTGCCACCTTCCTATATCCAGCAAGCCCCCTCTAGTATAACAAAGGCATCATCGCGGAAGTAATACAAAAAAAAAATCATGCTAACTTGTCCATGAATCACGTGCCAACCGATCGAGTGGTATGCGAAAAGTACGTCTAGCCTTGTCATGGAGAGCACAAGGGAGCCTATGGAATAAATGTGGACAAGGTAACCTTGTCTCAAAAAGTCCTAGAATATAGAGTAAAACCTGCATGGGAAGTCAACCACTCCCATGACCCGATCGGTATACCTGGAATAATAAACCAAGGAATCGATGTAGTCTGTGTGTTCCCCGAAGTGACAAATATCGATGTCGATGTGATCGTCCTCCTCACATGCACATCCCAAGTGGTCCAATCTTAATCTTTGTGTGTCTTTCCCACATGGGTCCTTACCCCTTGCAAGGTAAAGAGACAATGACACACCGGACATGGTGTATCACACACTGCTTTTGGTGCACCATGAGTGGAAGTGAAGCTATCACTAGCACAAAGAGAACGATAAGGACACCGAGCACTCCATCATGTATCTCCTCACACCTACAGAACTACAACCCCGTAACACCCCACTTCACATGGAAAAATGCTAACTGTGAAATCCTAAAATCTAAAAACACTCATAACTTTTTATTCCGATCTCCATAATTTTCCAACTAGGTTCCAATAGAACCAATGCATGAAAAGAAATTTGAACAAAAAATCCCGACCCATATGTCCAATTTGAGAAAAATCTTTCAAAATTCATTGAAAACCCTAAAAAAACAAAATCCCTGATAACTCTTTATATCATTTTCATAGTCTTCAATTTAGGTACCAATGGAACCGAAATTGAAAGACGAAGAGAAATGTCTATTCACTTTTTATGTTTTGCAAAGAGTAACCACTCAATATGCAAAAAATGTATACTACCCTACTCTCACTCTCCCGCCTCACTTTCTTGGTCGCTACTCTACATTACTAGTCATCATACATACATACATCTCCATTGGTATGAAGAAATCTAGATGATGGGGTCTTCCCATCTTTCTTGCTGTATAACTCGGTTTGCCACAAAAATGAAGAAGACCGAAGTCCAAGGCCCAAGTTCTTAGCAGTCTTTCAAACGATCCGTATCTCTGCTCCAGCGGGTTCCAAATTCAAAGTTGCTAATCTAAATTGACATCCATAGAGTGCAGGCTGAAGAAGAATGCATCTGACACCTCGACGCCTTACTTGATCCTCGAGGAGTGTCCAAACATGAAGCATAAACACTTCATTTGTTCCCATGCCAATGTATACCCCTCCTACACTTTATTTAAAAGAATGATCTCACCGTGGTTTGAGTTTCATGTAAAGCTGTATAGGTCGCTGACGATAAATTTCAGGTAATAACAGGCAGTAACATGGAATTCCAACTGACAAGCTTCACGTGAAAGCGCAATTTAAGACTTGCAGCATCATTCGACATTCAGAATTTACGGAAAACTAAGAATCATTCGGCATATAATTTGTTCAATGTCGTCTTGCAAGTAGAAAAGAATAGTTTCCTTATGACAAATGATATCGTACACATGTACAGTAATACACGTCCAGGGTAGGAAATCAACACGTTTTGCGAAACGCTAACGTAAATCTTTCAGTACGTTAGTCTTGTGCTTCCTACCCTCCAAAGAGTTGATTGTTCTAGAATAACTTGGTTCGCTCCTTTATTTTTTTTTGCTGTTCGCGTTGCCAGAGATTTTGTCTGGTCACCTGGTATTGTCCTTCACTCTGTTCTTGTTGTCTTCATCAGCTGCTGCAAATGTACAGTGTTCTTTCTCATGTGTTGCTAATATCTTCGCTTCTCTCCTGACTCCCACGTCTGTACCTGAGATAGGGACTCTACTAAAAGCAACCATCTGTCTTCATCAAGTGGATGATCGATTCCACCATTGCCGGAACATATGACAGTTTTTGCTGCGCATCCTACGGTGTTGACGAGATGTCAACGTTAACGAATGTGCTTGGTACCGTTAAAGTACCACCAATGAAATATATGGCGCAGTTTCTGATGTTTCATTCTAACCATGTCATAGGCCTTCGGATGGATCCCCACCTACCCACCATTGACAATTCCAGCATTTTCCAGAAAGACAAGCCCTGATCATCTTCCCTCTTGTTCTTCTCTATGTCACCCTCGTCCATTTCCTCTGACCCAGTACCCATTTCGTAGTTTCTGCCTCTCCTACCACGAGAGGGAAGAATAGCTCTTGCCTTACTTCTGCCCTCCGCTTCGGATGTATGCCCGTTCAACCTGAGAGCACTTGTTTCACCCTGATCATGTCCAGTAGCAGATTCATCTAACAAAGGCTTGTTTAAAACGGAAGCTTCTGCATCGGTGTCTGTAAGATTCATCGACACAGTAACCAGTGCAGCAACGAGGGCACATCCACTAGGAACCAGTCCCAAGGCAATTCTGATAGTAGATCCACTACAGCTAATAGTTAAGTCCGCACTATTTCGGCGACATGAACGTGTTTCATCTGCGAAACACAGAGTCATATTTGCAAGAGA
Organism: Marchantia paleacea; assembly: GCA_014180765.2. Lineage (NCBI taxonomy): Eukaryota > Viridiplantae > Streptophyta > Marchantiopsida > Marchantiales > Marchantiaceae > Marchantia > Marchantia paleacea. The sequence goes on from MUAA02000117.1 coordinate 518,227, forward strand.
TGAGAATACTACTAATTTTTTGTGTCATCTAATTGCGCACAACTACTATGACTATGTACTTTTTGACGAGAAAAACAACATATGACGTAAAGTTTTACTCAAACTTTTAAAACTAAATGCCAGTAAATGATTTCACCAACAATACCCACACGCTACGGACACTACCGGTAGGCATATCTAGAAGAAAAAACCACAAACTACAATCCTATTTCACCAACGCGATCATTGCGCTACACAAAAGATGAGCAGACTAAAAGAAAGTAATGTAAATGACGCAAAATGCTTAAGATCTTCAGAACTTACCGTTAAGTCCCTCAATCAGGTACAAGGCGATCCCACATGTCAACTTGTCCATAAAGCTTAATGATCCATACACAAAAGCGACTCCAGAGAGATCATGTCCGACGAGTACACCTTGCATGCTGGTCGCGGTCACCTGTTTTGGCATTTGATAACACGTGGTGGTGCCTCAATCTTTATGCGATTAACTCATCTTAACTTCAAAGGAAAGCGCTTACATGCTTTGTACTGTTCAAGTTGTTTACTATAAACTTTCCACAACGAAATGTCTCATCCACAAATATCAACTCAAACATAAAGGGAAATACTTTATGATAGTTTCGACCAAAGCAAAGAACTGCTATGCATACCAGCATCAAGGCATTTCCTAGCCCGATTATGCCTGCCAAACCATATATTGAAAATTTGAAATCAATGGGAAGGAGGTATAAAACGGCTCCTGAAAAGATCCATAGACAAGCCCCTCCTGCATAAACTCCTTTCAAACGATGACCAGTCCAACGCAGCTCCTGCTTAGAGAATGTACACAGTGATTAGAAGTCTCCAGTTAAGAAATCAAATCAAATCTATGCTTGGTTATGCCTTTGCGCACTAAAACCACTGATCCTAAGCGGTAAGGGAAAGTAGACGATATCTGTCCTCACGAGGCTTGTACAACATATACCAGCACATAGCTGAGATTAGAGCTTACCTGTAGCACTATGGATGTCAAGAAACTGCAGATGTATATCAAAGCTGGAATCTGGTTCATCCAAAATTTGAGAGAAGTTAAATTTAGCACTAATTTTAACCTTTCAGTAGACTCCAATATATGCTGTTCCGTGCACCAATACGGCATATAAAATTTGTAAAACATTACCATGAAATAAACTGTTCACCAGGAAAGTAAACTGGGAAAATTTCTCTACTATTATGTTGCTGAAGCTTACCACAGCCTTTGAAGATTCTCCCATCATAAGATCATCAATGAGATAGAAGGAAAGAAGAGCCTGTTTCAAACAAGAATTGCAAGATTTCAAACGAGATTTCGTGTGATATTTAGAATATTATCAAAGAATGTGAACAGACCTATCATTTTTAGTGTGTACCAGCATGAACCAAGGTAAGTCAAGATAGAAGCAGACTCTAAAAACTATGCTTACGCCAGCATGATCAATAACAATATCAGCATTAATACTCTTACCATCAAATGCATTGACAAGATACTCATCGTCCTTCAAATAGAATATACTAACCTGTGAGACGTTGGTGGTAAGACGGGTGAGCGTGTAAACTACAGCGACCTGATAATACAATACTTTCTTGAACCATGTTGAGACTGTTGTCTTTGCAAATGTGCTCTTTGCTGGCGAATGATGGTGATATAATCTGCAAAGCCAACGTGGTGGATATCTCCTGATAAGACTTTGACTCCTTACCATAGAAAAATTGATAACTTGTAAAATTCTACAAAGCTACTGTCCCAACGTGAATCACACGATATGGATCCTTAGAATTTTTAGTACAACTGAATTTCTGATTGGACTGCCAAATGTCATCTGAGCAAAGTGATATTTTAATTCTTTAATTAATACTCTCCGTTCGGAGAGTAATGTTACTTGTTGCGGCATGGCAATGACAGTGAGCGTCTTATAAATATTTCTGATTCCAGGGTTAAGTGAAAAATAAAATTGGAATTGGAATATGGAGAGAAAGTTGTATTCGCGTTTGCATTCTAATGAGAAATTCTATGAGCAAAAATCTCTTACAAAAGTCAACTCTTCTTAGGCTCATATCAGAGGATATGATAACCCACGCATGCTGCATTCGCATGTTTCACATTAAAGGACTGAAATTGATTCTACTACGGGAAACTTAGTGTTCTAGACCTTTACCTGGGCTCTTTGACTCCAAAGAGGAAGACAAGTACAAAACAACTCCCGGTGAAGATTGAAATCCATGCAATCCATCGGAACTGGTGAAGTGATAAATGTCAGTAGTGCTGGTAGTCAACTACAAAACATAACCAATACCAGAATCTACAGCAGACACCCAATGGTCCTATGAGATTACACCTGGACTAAGAGTTCAATTTGTAATTTTTCTTACATCTCCACAACCTGGAGCCCATGTATCATAAATACCACAAAAGTATAAGGCTTTAAATACTAACAGAAAAGCACCATACAATTTAACAGCAGTATCCCAGAAACCCCTTCAGACCTATCCCTTAGTAGACGTCATTGAACAGATTGGGAGGTTTGCTTAGGTAATAAAATCAAAATACAATCACCCATCCAAACGGAGTTCCTTGCTTGTCACCAAGGAAGAGGAACAGCGGTTCTAAGACAGGGGTATCATAAAACTGGGTTTGGGGTAACAAAGTTACAACATAATCCTATGATTCTACAATACCTATCAGTTCACCCTGCTTTCATCTGGAAGAAACTGACAGACTTTGTATTCAACTGTTTTGACTTTGCTTCGAGAGTGAACAGAAGAATGGGAAAATTTTTTAGACCTATACTTCTGCCGTGACTTCGCATGCTTAACTAAAGGAACATATGATGCAGTACCTGTTGATGAACTCCTTCCGCTGAGGTTCCAGGAAACATCCAAAACACCACATAGGCAATCGCATATAAACAAAGATTGGCAACCTGTATATTTCAACGGTCAGATTTTTAAAATGTTTCTATGCAGTTTGCTGACACATCAGTCTATTGAAATATATCTTAAATCAACTGCTTAGCACTACAAGCGCACAGAATTTTCTCTTCAATGTGTAAGTGAATGACTACGGTTGGTGAACATCATTCCCATTTCCAATAGGTGATCTTTCATTAAATTAAGAGTTTCTTGTAGACATATTATGTGTGCTAAATAAGCTTCCAGTAATAAAATCAGAAGTAAGTGTATATCTTGATAAGGTCCTGCATATCTAGAAATTCAAGTTCTTGGACTGTACTTACCACCTTTCGATGATAAGCTAATATGTGAAACATACAATCTTTTGCTAGAATAATACACGTGATGGAAACGGCTTAAGGTGATCAAGTCTATCCTGACATTCTCACGTGCCTATGAATTCAATCTGTCATTCTCAGGCTTTCAACAAAAAAATCAAAGACTTATTAAATACATCTTTAGGTAGACGAGCTTTCGAAGCAAAGATATACAGATAATTACCATCGAGAAGGCATTCCTACAGCTGTTAAGCGATACTCTGCTCGTCGCATTAGCCGTTATGCAGTTGACAAGAGACCTGCATATTTCATATTGTGAGCGGTGAAATCCACAAAATGAAAAGAATTCAAACAAAACGAAGGGTGCCTGAATTAAATTTTGCATTTCTTAGTTCATTCACTGCATTTGAAATCTCATGATCGTAAAAATAAGGATTGAACAAGTTTCTTGCACGTCATATTGAGAAGTATGCTTACTCTAGTCAAGGAGGCACAAGTACTAAATCAAGACAGGTTGCGAAAAGTTTTTTATTCCCTGGATGAAAGAATTCGCGAGACGAGCACAGTGATTTACACAGGAAATCAGACATTTGTGTGGTTTGAGTGTCCTTCATGTACAATCTTGACCTTAAGAGTACGATCATTGGCATACTTACATGTGGGACACTTGAGTTGCTGCCCAACCGAGATTGAAAATTGCAGCGAAGGTACTATAACCAATGGTTATGGCAGAAAGAGACGTTGTTCCCAGCAGCTCACAGGCGTAACAACCTCCAAAGACTGACGAGAAGGACAGAGCCACTAGTATAGATCCACCAGCGTGCCATACTTTGAAGTGACCAAATTTGTCAATCTGTATAAATCCACGAGAAATTACGAGTATGATTTCAACACATGATTGCGAGAAACAAAAATTGTGCATGAACCACATGCAGGAGTCACGGAATTGACAGTATGTATGCAATTCCGATTAACACCACGCCTGTAATGTCCAACTCACCAGCTGTCCAACAAATATTGTTGCAATTCCATCTGCAACCTGACCCGATAACATAACCGTAGCTGCTTGCCTGCAAAACCATCCCACCGACAACTTTCACCCACGGAAACATCAAGAAATTTATAGTTTACAGATTAATGCAGCGCTGGATGAGAGTGCGCCGCATAGTTGAAGATCAACGATACAGTTCAGAAGAATAGTCACTGATCCTGTGCTAAGAGTTCCAGCTGACTCTCTCCACTTATTTTTTGTGCTAAATTTGTCCAGCTTGGACCCGTTACCAGAATCACAAGCATCGTCAAAAACAGAGAGAACACGACAGAAAGAACAGCTTGACCAAATTAAAGGAATTGCCTGCGGGCAGCATCAGCTGTACAGAGATGGGCAATCAAGAACACTGAATCTTACTGGGGAGACAAGCCAACGTCGGTAAGAAAGATGAGAAGATAGGTGAACCAGCAAGCGGCTGTGAGATCATTGAGCATGTGCCCAGTGCCATAGCTCAAGATCGATCTACGGGGTAAGAGGAGGCCTGTGGGACCATAGAACGACAGCTTCATTTCTGGTGTCGTCGCTGTCTCGATTTGCACTTCTGTGCAATCGTTCGAAGAAGGCACTCCTGCTATGGCTTCATGGGATTTCGGAGTTTCGGAGTCACGGGTCGATGGAATGCTGCCGGACTTCCCCGGCCCGCTCTCTGTGGACCCTCCTCCTGCTCCTGCGGCAGACTTTGCCAAGGGTACTGGTACTTCCATTGAAGCGAATCGTGCGCAATTCGAGCGACGAATTCAAGACCACTGTCGCCGAATTTGCTGATGAATTCAATTCAATTAAAACTTTTGTTTCATGATGTCGACCGATACTCGTTGCGCATGGCTCACCGGGGCTGGCTTGGGCTGGCGCTGGGGCCCAGATTCCAACATCAGGAAGATCTGTGTCACGAGTGACTCAAGACCGCTGCAGAAACTCAGACCGAGCCCCGGTCGTTTCTAAATCAACAACGTTGTAAATTCATTGATTTACGTCCGGGTGGCTGCATTCATTCGCTCAATTGATGCACTCTTGACCACAGAAAGTGAAAAATCTACGCGAGGTCGACGAGACAGGATAGCCTTCGAATGGCGCCTTCGGATGCCAGGTGGGTAGAAGCAGGTTCTCTTGATTTCTGCGGGGCAGTGAGTGATACTAGTGTCAAGTGAAGCGCAGCCCCTTCAATATGTTAGATTCCTTATCTGCAGAGAAGACAACTTCAGTAACTTGGAATAGAAAGAATGGGAGCGCAAAGGCAGGCAGGCACTCAGAAGGCGTATTTTGGTCGGCAAAGTGATGGGGTTGGCTTTCCGAATACGCAGGAGCGGTATGGTATGATCAATCTGCAAGCGTTCTTGGGCGGGGAACAAGGGGAGAGTGGGGAAACTGCAACTTGGTGATGTCTCGGGCGGTGATGAAGGAGAGGCGGAACATCAACGACATGAAATAGTATTACTGAGCATGCTTTTCGGTTATTACACCGAACGCTGCACGCAATATAGGAAACTCGATTCTCTTCTGAATTTCCCACTTCTATGGAGAGGGAACTTTGTATCTTTTCTGGAAACCCGGGCCCGTCCGTGCTTCGTTCAGCTGTGTAGCTAGGCAGCTAGCAAGATAGTGTGCTTGCTTCCTTGCTGAGCCTTGCCTTGCTCGCTCGCTACAAACATTCGACAGGCAGGCGAGGGAGACGAATTGGAGTTTGTGCCCTCGGAGCTTATGAAGTCTCAGTGCAACCTTCTGTTGACGTAGAAGGAGGAAACAGGGCACAGTGGTTGGTTGTGTTGCTTCGGTGACCCTTTCGCCTGACCCCTCACTTCCCTCTGAGGATCCTTTGCCTATGGTCAACCTGTCGTTGGGTCCCACTGCCGAACAGCCTGCACAATTGGCCAGCTTCTCGTTCAGTGCTTTGACTGCACGCTAATAATGCCATGATCGTCGCCTCGGAGCCCGACTTGTCTCACACATCCTCCTCCCTAGCTCTCGGTGTGTCTTTCAGGAATAAGCATAAGTTCATCGAGATTCTGCATTAAATCCTATCCCGGCAATACGATTACTGTTACCACCATCTCCTTTCATCCCTCGAATCTCACGGTAATTCTCCCGGCTTTTCACTTACTAGGGTTTAGGGGTCCTCGACTAGAACGAGGACACGGTAGTAAACGACGGATGGAAAGTCTCATCGAACCCATTCATACTGCAGGTTTTCAGTTGAGGAGATCGTCAAGCCACTTGTCCAACTGCAAGATTCTCACGCAAGGACTGATGGAGAAAGGTCATTGAGCTAGAAGTTTTACACAGTAGTATCTGACGGAGGAAAATCGTCTCGTGTGGTTGCTGTTCATGGCGAAGGCTCACGAATTGCTCCGTTTGTCCTTGACACTTGTGCTGTACAAGACAGCCAGAGAAGATTTGCGAGACGAGCGTCAGGAGTGAACTAGAATTACAATATGCAAAGAGGAAAAGTACAAATATAAACAAACTTTAGTAACACTCGTTTGTTCAAGAACATTTATTGTGGTGGTAGAAGTTTAAGAAAATATATACTTCTCACACTTATGTACATATGTAGGGCGAGGTTGTAGGGTTCATCGTAACAGTGTCCTCTCATCGCTTTTATGTCTGTAAATATAAACAAAGAAATTACTAAAGAATGACACCTTTGCATCTTGAACATTCAGTCTCACGACTCTTAGCTCAAGGACATCCTACGTTTGCCAGCAAACGTTCAGATTCCAGACTACCGTCCATGGAAAGGCAAAACTGTGCTTGACTGCACTTCATCGTTTGATATTACTCGTACTTTGAGTCTTGGACCTTTGGACGCTAGACTTTCCAATGTTATTGGAGGACCACACTCTGTTAACCACGTGCACAATGGGGCTGGAGCATCAAACCGTTACCGTACCCTCTTCGTGGCCCCATCCCCTTCAAGCAGTTACCTTCTTTATTCCCTCGGAATCCCTCCACTCTCAGTTAATCCATGTTTCAAACCTACTGTCTCATCAATACTGTGTTTGTTTTATCAAACAGTATGGAAATTTTATCACGAAATTTTATAATACAATAAAATTTTCTGCCAAAGCAAGGTTTTCCAAAATACAAAGTTTGGTATAGATTTACAGTTGAGAGAAAAAAAATTCAATCATCGGGGTCCCACAATTTTTTCTCAATGTGATTTTAACGATGATTCAATAATGTTTTATTGTTTTATCTCTTTATGGACTAAGAACTTTCACCTTAACCATTTACCTCTTAAGTTTAAACTTCCAAAACCTTGCAAAATCTATTTAATTGTTGGAACCATTGTGGTGTGGATTCGGGACCTATCATAGTCACAAAATCAATGTCCATTACATTTTAGATCTTAGGTTTTACTCAACATAGAGATACTATGCACTATGCTAACATGCACATATCATGTAGGTGACTACCTTTACTCACACCAGAACTATCACATTAGATGTGAATGTTGTTCCAATGTTGTTATAATTCTATGAATAATTAATTGTCATTTTCCAAACTTAGATTATTTTATGGATCCAAGTATATCACTTCTACAGATGGATTTATTCATCTTGATTGAGGGGATGACATATTTGACATCTCTTCTTATTGAAGTGTTGGGCCTTGGGCCTTGAGTGTAGCACCACATTTCATGTTGATGGAATAGATGATGAACTAGTGTTAGAAGACCTAACCATCACTTAGAAGGATGATTGTGCTACACTTGTGTGTATGACAATGTATATATTGTGATGTTTGATATGACAAGAATGTATGTTGTGATATGATATGTATGTTCATGAAATATGTAGCAACGCCATCCCAATTAAGTGTACCCAATAGGAGGAGATATATCAGTTACAACCGATAGTGCAATTAAGGTCATTCTCACCTCCCATGTTATTAGGGCCATTAACATAATTAGTATACTTATGGCTCATAAGGTGAAGTTCGAATTAGAGTTGTTAGCAATGTAGTTTTTGAAATTGAGCCTTCGAGAGTATAACTATGATGAATATGAGCTATTGCATGAACATGGATTCTTAAGACTATCATTAGAGCTCTTCAAGTATAAGTAAGAATAGTTATCATGTTTTGATAGATTGTTGTTTGACCATTCTCTATACAAAGACTCATGCATATACTAGGGGGCTTATTACGGATGGTTTATGAATATCTTAGAGATTGTTTTCAAGCATATGATCTCTCTAGTGATTTCTTCAAGTTATTCCAAGTGACTACATCAGTTGCGAGAGGGGAGATTCCTTTGCCAATTAGTTAGATGCTAGATGTTAGTCCGTTTCTCTTGATGGATAATGACACATGGAGCATTAGATCAATTGCTATTGGGGAATCTCATTACATCTTGTTAGTAGTACCATTATCCCTTAGTATCGTTCACACTTCCAACAACATCTTTGTCCATACCAGTTTGGAGTCGTCATACCATGAGGTTGTGAGGCGGTATCGTTGGGTATTAAAACACTACTAGATGTATATCTGGATTGGGTTATCTTGCATGTGGACGTTGAGAACACTTTTAATATTGTCTCATGTGCATCCATCTTTAGAGAGGTTAGCAGATCTTTATTGAGCCTCATTCCTTCCGATGGTCTTTCTACGACCATCGAAAGGAATGAGACAATATTCCTCTATCAACATGACTTTTTCCAAGAGGGAATCACTGTTCTACAGTCCATTACTAATACTTGATAGTGAGATCCTTTGGGAGGACCCCTATATGATATGGCCCATTACATAGCTCTTTTGTCTTCTGCTATGGCCTTGCCACATTGTGTGTTCCCCTCCTTATCGGATGATACATACATTGTGGGTCATGTAGATCATATTAGTCATACCTTTGATTACTTGACTATCAAGCTTCATCTTGTAGATTTGAGATTCAAAGTGTCAAAATGTAGGACTTGGTCTCCTTTGGACATTTGTACTAATTTCCAGCTTCCATAGGGATGAATGACAATCATCAGGATTCGAGGATTTTGTCTCATATTATCTAGAGGATGCACTTGCCAAGGATGTTTTGCACATAAATGATCTTATTCTTATGTGACGTTTGATATACTTTCATCTAGTATTGCTCATTGATCCATCTACCTTCTTCGCATGGTTCAACCTTCACCTATATTCATATCACGCTTGACACCCTTTGATAGAAGGATCATGGGCGTCTTTGGTGATGTCATCGGACCAGGGACTTTCGAGTGTATGACAGGAGATTTGGCATCAACAAAGATGTCTATCTCCATTGATTTCGTATGGAGGGATAGACTTATTATCGATGAAGGAGACTGCACCTATAGCATGTTTGGATAGGTGGACACTCTCGGCACTTTTGTTATCTTCTCAATTTGTGATTGCAGACATGCCCATCCTTGAGATGTATACGAGGGTTGTGGATACAAGATCATTTCCTTTACAAGTACTATTACGACATACAAGAGATGCTTTATTCAGGAGGTACAACATGATCTCACGTCTTTTTCCTCTTGCCCAGCGATTGGACTAGAGGTCTATAGTCTATCTTGATGGACCGACAGTTTCAGTAGGCTCTATATTCACTCTTAGTGGATCCGGCCATTCTTCGTACTACAAACACTTGTGTACGCTCGTGCTCCGACAAGGGTGTAGGCTTGTGGATCTTGGCTTGACCATGCATTAGGGCTTTCTCACTCATATCAACTACTTTCTCTACATCGATGAGATTTCGTCTTGGCTTGGTCCATCCATCTACATCTTCATTAATCACATTTGAATGTGGTATTACTTTAGATGCAACATGTGTTCATATGACATATGACATATGATGTTCATATTGCACATTCGGAGGGTAAAGGATATATACCCATGATGTCATTATGTATGTGGTGTTTGCTATGACGCGAGAGGATAGATACATCACATGAGGGAGCATTGGTATGCATTGCGGTCGAATAGGGTTAGGGCAGACCTATACTTGGTTTGGGATGATCATGTTACTGTGGCAGACGTGGTGGTTATCGATCTTACACATGACATAGTTTCAGAGGAGTTGATCAGCCTTCCTCTAGATGGACTACGAGTGGAGTGGCAACAGCCAAATTCTCCAAGTATAGGGGTATGCAGAGAGTTCAACTCTTTGTTCATTTAGCTTTGGAGTTATAAGGAGCTATGGACACCGACTTTGATATGTTTGCGAGGGAGTGTGCAAGAGCCTACCATACTAGGTGGCATGGGTTGTCACTCTTTTTAGGTTATTATATAGCATATTTTAGCCAATGTATTTCCATTGCTCTATAGAGAGCACTGGTTGTAGAGCAATTCATTAGAGCAATCCCGTTATGTGATACTTATGAAGATGCTGATATTGCTTGTAGACAGTTTCACCTAGATAGTTAGATGTAACATGATATATTTTCCATTGTGATGCTATTGGGGCCAAACCCCATGTTAACCGTATGGTTTCATCTCTTGACGACTTGATGGGGTCTTCCCATCCTTTTTGTTATTTTACCGCATCCTCAGTCCGGAGAAAATTTACCGAAAGCTTTGTGCTCTCACGGCCTCATTACTCCAAATCAGCGTTGAATATAGTAATGTAGCGGATTACAATCATGTAAGGTTAAGGGGCATCTTACGGCAGCTTTGCTGGCGGTCTGGAATGCCATTTCATCACCGTATAAGTCGCGTAATTCTCATTGTGAGGTGTTATTCGACAGCAGTTCAAGTGTTGCGTATGGACAGCAGTGCTCGTGACCCAGGCAATCGCGTTCCCTGCATGTGGGATGAACTAGAGACTTTGCAAAGCCTTCCTGCGGGCGACATCTGAGCCATCAGAATCCAGAGCTTGTTCCAGGCACTATTTCCAGATGCATCGAATGTGGTCCACAAATCAGACTCATGCAACTCAACATGCTCAAATCATCACACTATGAACGCTCGGAAACTGAAGAAATAAATCTTGAAATGTTCACTGTTCGCTGGTTCAGTTCATATGGCTCTGAATTTGCACCCAGTTTGCATTTCCTTGAAAGCGTAGCGGGCTCACGCGGGAAATCACAGGACGTGGGAGCATGGTTCCTGCAGCTGGAGACATTTGTCTCACGATGAGCTGAGACATTTAACGTTGACGTGATTGTTCTGTAGATTCTGCATCGGACCCTAATCCTCGTATATGTTCATGGTCCCAGCATTAGTATCATAAGGGATTTTTCCGATACATTTGTCCTTTCCTTTTCCTTTTCACATGATTATTTTTTGGTAGAAGGTTCTACTCATGAGCTGAGAGAGCTATTTATTTAGTTCTAACGATCTTGATTTTTTCCACACAAGTACGTAGATTTGGCTTCAATTTGTGTAGATCATCGTCCATCGTCCTCACCTCCGATCACCTTTGAGGACATCACCGATGCTCTTTGTCTCAAGCACCTTCGACCTAATTGTTCTCGCTCGTCTTCTCCAATCGTACCGCACATCTGCGATATTGCAGCAGGTGATTGTACCTCTCTGGTTGTGTTCTGTCTTATCTTGATCCATAAATCGCACAGCCTAGGCAAATTACGCCTTTGGTAGATTGAAGAATTTTTTCAAGAACCGGTAGAGTAGGAAAGTCTGCTTACTGAAGAACTCAATTGACTTGATTTGTTTTCCACAAGTTGTCACAATCGTATCCGCAACCCAATTCTAGTCCCTCTAGTTATATAATTTTCATACGACAAAGATTATGTTCTATCGCAGCTTGAAAAGTCCCGATCCTGGGCACAGGCGAATTCATTGGAGGACATGGAAGATAAGCTCGACCCAAGAAAATGCCGGGCTGAGAAATCTGGGACATTATTTACTAGTTGAAATGGTGAACTCCTCTCTGACTCTTTGACAGAGTTCTCATCTGAACCTACTTAGGAAAGGCATTGAAGTTGAGAAGGACGGACACCGTTGATACCATTTGAATTTGCCTGTAGTGTAAGATTTGTCAACTAACTGGCGTCCATCAGCATCATTGCTCCAAAGAGCGTGAAGATTACACTGTGCTTGTTCTCGTCTGAACTTGGTTCAAAAGATTTGTAAAGTCCTGACTCCCGTCTTCCAGCTCCTAAGAATTTTGAGATCTAAACATCACAAACTCTTTGGTTTCGGTTGGTATCCAACATACACTTTAAATTTCCCGTTTGAGCCAGAGTCACGATCCAGTGTACTGTACCGGTAAACTGAATGTCGATCTCTTCAATTTGGAGCACCTTCTCAATTCACTATAAATTATTCTTTTTTGACAGATTTATCAAAGACAGGTAGCAATGGGTGATATGGTGAAGATTTTCACCTCGTACTTGGGTTAAAAAATTTATTGCTTATTCTTTTCCGAGAATACGTACTTTTCTTATATTTCCAAACGATTAGAGAATATATCACTTGTTAGCGTATTTTAGAATCACATAATCTCAGGTACTCCAAAGCGAATAGAAAATATGAAGAGCTGTTCGTGCTTATCGGAATTGTTAACGCTGAAAACATTACATGAGTAAGGATTATGAATTTCCAGCCTAGAATTTTGACAAAATTCCCAATTACAAGAATTTTCATGATGGAGTAATAGATGATCGGATTCCTTGAGGGTTCCAACATTTCCTCACTGTATGCATGCTTCACGTATTATCATTTGTGTCACCGAATTGTCTCTTGCAGTTCAGTGGTGTTAGCTCACTAATTCTTTTTCTTGATCTGCAGCGTTGGAGGGAGAAGGGTTCTCATTAGTCAACATGGTCTTAATTTCTACCGGCTTGCAATTGCAAAATTTCCAATTCCAATTCCGGGGTTTTCTTGACCACTATGGTTTTGTTTAGTATTATGTTTTATCTTAGATTATCTCTGCACACTTCTTACAAGCCAATCGAAAGTTAAAAAATCTCCATCCTTTCATCCTTTCTTATGTTTAAACTGAGAGAGAAACATTGCGAAGACTTTCATATCACACTCTATACAGGTCACATCTTATCGCGCGACCTGGATCCAAGCCCGTTCTTCTCTACAAGGGAGAGAGCTAAAGGTTAGAAAGTACTTTGGCCTTTGACTTTTATATCTACAACATTTGGATCCTATTGTTGTTATTGGCACAAGAGTAAGTATCTTTGAGGTATGATTAGGAAGCATGGGGAAAAAAAATTTGATTTTAAAACGGTTGAAAATATTGTGGATTGGTGGCTTGTGTCTATGATAGATTTAGTCAAGAATTAAACTGTTGGATGTTCAATGTGAGTTGAAATGAATTAGATGATATTATCTTTCAACTAGAAGATTTTGATTTTGTAATGCAAAACTTGTAAAATATAATATTTCAATCAATATGATTCTTTCAAGATATTTGTTTATGGAAGTTATTAGAAACACTTCCATATTTTACCCAATACATATGCAAAAGAATTGAAAATGAAGATAAATACATACTAAATGCAACTATGATTTCAATTTCTAGTGGAAAGAACCATAATTAAAGATAAAAAATCTAGAAAGTAATATCAATCTAGAAGTTATTAGAAACTTTCAAATATCAATGTGTGAAATCATGAAGATATGTTTAGCTAATTTTATATAACTGTAACAATATACATCAAATATATTATCATCATTATTCCAACTCATATTTTGATCATACTAAATCTTGAAATACAACCACTCAACGTTAAATCTAAATCATGTATATAAAATTGAAACCTGTATTTTTTTAACTTATCATTATGTATAATCTTAGTGTTTATGAGCAAAAATTCATTTTGATTGTAAGAATTATATCACTTATAAAATATCATTGCAACTTAATGTGTTTGATAATTTTTTAATGTGTTTGCATGAGTCCTAAGATTTCTAGTTTATTTGGATGTTACCGATGTTATCATTACAATAAACAAGTAGTTGAATAATGATCAACTCATATTAATAAGAAAATGTTATAACTATATAATTTTGCATGTTGCAACTTCTTCAACTCTATAGTAGAGAGTTTACAATAGGTTAATTCTTCAATGCTCTACAAATAGTTCCATAATGTCTATAATAAGTATTATTTTTTTGAATGTTTTTATATAATTATATAATAAAAAAATTTTATTTGATCTTTTTTTTTATAATCATACATATATATATGAAAATAATATTAATGACAAATGAACTCTTAATTTAACAATGTGATCAATATATCTAAAATACTCCCACATTATCAATGTAAGATTTCTTATAATCTACATAAACACACTAACAATCTCAACTAAAAAGTTCAATTTAAATTTGATATTTAATAAATACATCAAAAATTTTATTGTTTGTTGATATTTATTTGGAATTTATGATTATTTTAGCTCCATATAGTGAAAATTTCAGATTATGCTCCAAAAGAATATATTGTCATTTACAATATGTCAATCCAAATTACCTCGGTTGTAATCAAATATTGTATTCTAATAAAAAAATTTCAATGTCGATTAAAAAATAGAAGAATTCCTAAGTAGTTCATCTCAAATTATATCTAGAATTAGTCATTCATTTATATGATCATCTGATATCATTTCTTTTGATGGTTCCATAATCCATAAATAAAGATTCTATCATCAACCTCGATAACCATATACTAGAAAGAGTTATCATTGCAAATTGCATGAATCTCAATTTGGATTACAATTAAGATCACATTTATATTATTAAAGTCCTTGATGCTTGTTTCATATCTTGAAGTATATTCTTCTTTATATGATCAAATAAACTATCCAATATAGATTTTGACAAACCCTATATCTTAAGGGGCTTGTCATGAATGATTTATAAACATCTTAGAGATTGTTTTCAAGAATATGATTTCTTTTCATGGAATTGTTGCAGATGGCAACATCACTTATAAGAAGGGAGATTTGTTATCAGTTAGTCAAATTTTTTGTGCTAGTTGGTTTTCCGTGATGGAGAACTACAAGATGGACATTAGGCTGATTGCTATTGGGGAGGTTTTAATGAATCTTATTAATCGTATTATGGTCCTTCATCATCGTTTACACTTCCAATAACACCTTAGTCCACATCAATTTAGAGTCACCACACTAGGAGTTTGTGAGACGGTATTGTTAGACATTGGAACAATCGTATATATCCATCTGAATTGGGTTGTCTTATATGTGTACGTTAAAAATATTTTTAATAACGTCTCACATACATCTATCTTTAGAGAGTTTAGAAAAGATGTGAACCACTTTGAAGCCTCATTCTTTTCGTATGGTACTTCTACGGTTCACCTTCTTCTTTCTTCTATCAGCATGGTTATTCACAACATGGAGTCATCATTCTATACTCCGTTGCTCATACTTGACAAGGAGATTCTTTGGGAGTACCCTATTTGCCATGTTTTAGTATAGAGCTCTTTTGTATACTATTTTGTGTGTTCCCCTTTTTAGCGGATGATACACACATTGTCGGTCATGTAGATCACATTAGACATGACTCGGACTACTTGATTATGGGGATTCATACCTTGATGAAAAGTTTTAGAATGCTCTACACTCTCTATTAGTGGATCCGACCATTGCTTGTACTACTATGACTCATCTTCTCTCTTGTTCCAGCAAGGATGCAGGCTCCTTGATCTTGGCTCGACCATACATCAAGACATTCTGACTAGCAACAACAACCTTTTTTACATCAATAATGTTCCGACTTAGTTTGATAGACCCATCTACATCTTCATTACTCACATGTGGTAAAACTTTAGATGTAGTACGGGATATGAATCGTTTTCCATAATGCCATTATGGATGTGGTGTTTGTTATGGTACGAGAGGATGTACATCTCATATGGAGGGCTTGCAATAGACCTATATTGGGTAGACCTATATTGGGTTAGGTCATACCTAAACTTTATTTGGGACTGCCATGTTAATGTTGCCAATGTTGTAGTTACATATCCTACATGTGAAACAATTGCATAGGGGGTGATTATATTTTGGATATCTTAGGTGCAATATGACATATTTCACATTGCGATGCTATTGGGACCTATTGCTATCTTATCCTACCCCTTTGGTTTCATGCATTTACGACTTGATGGGGTCTTCGCATCCTTTTTGTTGTATTACTTGATTTTAATTATATTCAGTCATCCAAATTGTTGTTAATCGGAAATGCATGATCATTCAATACTACAAATGACATATTTTGTTCTTTCAATCCCTTGGGATATGGATGGCTATAACTCTTATACGAGAAAACCCTAACAATGGAACTCATTTGATATTCTCATTTCCTTTTTTATATAAATAAGTTGCTAATAGATGTCATTGGAATCTGAAAGCCTTCCACAAAAAGGCTAAAAAAACAATAGAAGAAGCACATGTATTCAACTTTTGAACAAAAGTTGGTGAAAAAAAGAGAGAAAGTCTAAGAAGCAAAAAGTACATTAAGTGCAAAGAAAAACCACCAACATTAAGTCAAAGGTCTTTATGCAAAGATGAAATCAAATGCATCAATGGTTTGAACACATTTCCACAATTCAATTAATGATTACATCACCTTTGATTTTTTATACTTAATGAGCTAAGATACTTATACACATATTTATAATCTGAAAACATGAAATTTCCATATAGATAATGGATTTTTGGCATGAATATTTTAAAAAAATGTGTACATATCATGAATTCATTTATTGTTAAAAAGTTTAAAATATGTAATAAAACATTTGTCTTCTTGTGATGATTCAATCATTGACTTTGCTTATTTTACCCCAACCGTTTTAAAATCAGTAATAAAGCTTATGAAAGATAGTTATTTTGACTTCTCATCTAATTTTCTACTGTTTTATCTTTTTGCATACATAACAAAAAAAACTTCTGAATGTTATCATGAATGTCAAAAAGATCAAGTTGTTTGTTATGTCACAATTCATATCAAACCATATGCAAGTGAGAATGTATCAAATACACTGTGGAGCACTTCGAGATTAACTTAAAATCTGAAAGTAGAGAATACATTACAATGCTGACAATTCTATAGTTTCCCTGTACATCAATATAACGCCTTAAGAGAATTCTCTATGAATCTTAATCTACATACACTTCAATGATTTTAAACAAATCATGTACACCTAATACCTAAAATATGCAAATTGATCTTTAAGATAAAATATTCCTTAACCTCTCAGAACTTCAATCTTCATATAAAATATTAATTTTCACTTAAATTTCTTTCATCAAGAAAATTTGATTTTAATATGAAACAATTAACCAACTAAATATTATCTACATTCTTACGATATAGTACATGTAAATTGAATAGTAACAAAAGGCATTGTAATGATTCTCCTAAGGTTCTTTCCAAAATGGGCAGGTTTCGTGCTTAAGGCTCTCCAAATATTGGCCACTATGACTTACCACCCCTTCCGTTCCAAGCACTTCATTTAAGGCCTATGCCCAAAGGTTTTCTATTCCGTCTCCTGCATTTGTTGGACTTCATGCTGGTGCAAGTGCATAAAACCCAGGTCCAATATCGAAGCTACAAAATGTTTGCAGAGAAGCTAGAGAGTGATAACGAGGCCAGACTCACAGACTCTAGCTCTACTCACAGAGAACATTCATTGCTTCTACTAATATATCTTTTCCACGTAAGCTGAGATTCAGAGACGTAATAGTTCCAAAGCCGTTTGACAAAAACAAAACTTTCCAACATCACATCTCAAATAACGACAGCTGATCGTAAAACGAGTCAGACAATGAATGTCCATTCCACATAAAGCGTATAGCAGCGGACCCAATTCCAAAAGCACACAAACAAAAATCACTCCACTTCCTTGGTTCCTCTTGACAGTCAAGAGCAACCAAGAGAAACAATCGGAGACGATGTCCCTGAGTAGTGTGCAATGAATAGACCCAGGAGAGAACGAAGCTTCAAGCTCACAAAATGTCGCAGGAGCTGCTTCGTATGCTAGTTTTTAAGTACAGTTCTTATGATACAAAGTCTCTGGCTGAGAATTCTGAAAGATAGAAGACTACAACTTGTGAATCAAGACTTACTGAAAATACCCGAGGGTAACAAGCAATGCCTGACTCAAATAATCATCCTTATGTGATAAGAATCTATGGACAATGTGTGCCAATCAATAAACTAACTACTCTAATTTGTTGACGAGTTCAACTTCATTATCAGGTGTCTACGTACAAATAGAGTACATGGATAACCAATTCATTGCATGCCTTGCTGATGAATCTTTCCATCATATGTAGATGACGATTTATAATAAGACGAATCAAATCATCTCAAATACTGCTGCAGTAGTACCTGTAACATGTCTGTATAATTTTTCTCATATGCAGTAGCTGAAAAAGTCTCTTGCAACTCAGCATAATGAAACAATGATGGTTGTCTGTGGAGGAGACAGATCCTGCAGGAGAAAACAATCAATCTCAGAAAACTTCAAAACGGCCTAAGCACAATTTGTGCTTCAAATGACCATCCGATACATGACACTTACGATACCCTAAGAAGAAAATGGAACACAACTGCCTCTCTTTCTGTACTGGATTCGCACCAAAACCAATCATATGCGACTGAGCTACTCCTGCTCTCAAGTTTCAGAGATTTATGCGAGCTAAGCTTGTGAATGATTGATAGATTTCGACGACTAATGTACCCCAACATGTACAATCTACTATGCTAAACAACCATACACCTGTCCTTGTAACATTTATATTTACCCGGTAGGCCAAGGGACATGAAATCACTGCCAGACCCTCCCCTGACTCGAGTGCTTGAGCTGATCTCTCATTCGAATCGCCAAAAAGGCAATCTTGAGCTTCCTTATTTGTAGCAAAGTCGGTGGCCGCAATTAAACTCTGCGCAAGTTGAAAAGGTCAGAACTTCCTCGGAAAAAGTTGACGAAGTTAAGTCTTTGGTGAGAAGTGTCTCAGTGGTTGTTGAACCTTATTCAAAAGAAACAGTCATACTTTTTGTACAATGCAGATTTGGTTGTAAAACCTACTGACCTGCTACACATGTGCTGTAGCTATCAACAAAGCCATCCATATATGAATTGCAAGCCAGTACAAAGTAAGACCCAGTCGAGCCCCAGGTTGCCTCATGAGAACTCTTCCTCCTGCAACGCTGCAGATCAAGAAAAAGAATGGTAAGCTACTCAACCGAACTGCGATAGAAAATTCTCTGATAAAAATGAAAAAATGAGATATAAACCATGCACACAAGCAGGACAGATTGGAACTCTCAAGGAAGGTTATAACTCATCTAGTATTCCATCATGAACAAGATAATACATTCAACCTCGAGATGAAGAAAACATCTATAACTCTACAAAATATCTAAATCCGTTGGAGAAAAAAAAACGATTACAAGTATCGTCCTTGATATCTAAGTACGAATGGCTAGGTTTTGAACCACTGAAACATCAACTTCATCAGTTTCATAATTATCATGCAAGGTTTGAATCGGACTAATCTCCTTACCATATTCTGTCAATTCGGTCGGCAACAAAACGCGTGCCACGTGGCATGAACCTTGCAGTTGCCAAGGACTTGAAGCCATGACCTGAAGTAAACAAAAAAATACAAATCATAAACAACAAGATCATGTGTCTTCTATTAGTGAGCCCGTTGTAACTATCGACGCACATTCTTCCTCGCAACTTGGCAGGTCTCACATGCTTAGTATTACTTCAGCTCAGAGTGTGCCCATGGTCAGATTCAGATTTGATCTGCAGTTTCAGTCGCTTGCTAGTAGTGAATGGCACCAGCTGTTGTACGGGATTTTGTATTCTTACCTTTTTCGTCCGAAACCTCCAGCAATCGGCTTGATTCCACATCCATATCGATAGCTACATCAAACGAAGCAGGCTTCCTTGTACCGCGAATCTGCGGAGCTGCAGAAGTGGACGGTATCGACCGTTTCCCCACCTGGACCTGCGAAGTCTCATTAACAAAACGCAAATTATTAAATTTTCTGCGTACTATGTGTGAGGTGAGATTATTCTTGTATGACTGAACCCTTATCTGCGGCTTCTATCTTCCAAGTCAAAACTGGTGCTCAAACAACATACAAACACTCCATGCTGACTTCAACAACTCAAACATAGGACTCATGACCTGAAAGTAAGCCACGATCCACAATAAGTTGGCGAATCCAAGAAATACGCAAAACAGTTAAAATATTTACCTCTTCAATTTCTTCAACTTTGAGACTTTCCCTTTCAGCAGCGGGAGAATACTTTGATGCATACTCTGCCTTGTAGCGCTCAAACTGAGCTTGTTCTCTCTGGAGACTTGTCTTCAAACTGATTCTATCTCCATTCGCTTCCTCAAGCTCTTTCCTCAACCCTTGCAACTGCGCATCCTTCTTTGCCAGCTCTGATTGCCAACTGTGTGAGTGCGCTACAAATGCTTCCAATCGCCTTCGAATCAGTTTTACATTCGCGACAAACACGTCTTCCACTTCTATAGGAGCTCCTTGATCAATGGGGGTTGCTTTATTGATCACACTTGGTGAAAGCTCGATCTCGACACCTGAAGGAAAAGCACTTTGCAGTCTCTGCTCAAGTTGCACGAGGAGAGCGTTGCTGGAATCTAATCTCTGTTGTAAATTATGAGCTTCAGCGCAGAATCTTCCAACCTCTTCCTTCAGCTCATTTATCTCGGTATCCTTGGATTCTACACTTCCTTGCACACGCTCCAGCTCCGCAACCAGTCCTTCTGACTGTTGACACAGTTCTCTGAACTTGTTAACGGTTGTAGTGAGCTTGTTCACGGCTTTTGTACGTGAGGCTTCCAAAGCTTTCAAAGCAGACTGTTTCTGCTGAACGACCTCCTCTAGACCTTTGACCTGATTAGAGAGTTGTTCTGCTTGCTGTTGAACCCCACTCAATGTCCGCAACTGCGACTCCAACTCTGAAATGCGCATCTGACTTCCATGTATGTAGGCTTCGGTCTCCTCGGACCGTCCGGCCCAAGCATAGACGGCCTCTTCTGCTTTCCTAACGTCAGCCTGCTTCTGCTCCACGATGGATTCTAGATTCCTAACTTTTTCCTGCTTCCGCTCGAGAAGGTCTTCCAGACTCCGAATTCTCTCCATAAGGATCTCCGATTGTTGATGAGCCAACGCAAGATCAGGTAATTGAGCTTCCAATTCTGCGGTTCGAAGCTGACTCCATTGCAGCTCATTTTCAGTCTTCTCCAGCTTCGTGGTCAAAATGGAAAGCGATTCCTTATCACATTCTGCTTGATATTGGGTGTCTCTCAGCTGTGAGCATAGCTGACTCGACTCTTTCCTTGCTGCTTCTGCTTCTTGAGAGGACAACAGTGCCCTGCTTTCAGCATCAGCAATAGCTGAGACTAACCAATCAACTTTCTGCGTTAACTTCTTTGAGCGCCACTCATTTGCAGAGCTGTATTTGCCCAGACCAGTCTCCAGAGCCTCAAGGAGACTCTTCTTGTCAAGCAAATCACGCTCAAGGACCGACGTATGTCTAATCAAAGACCCTACATTGGCTTCTAGATCTTCAACTTGTCTGTTCGACGTCATCAATTCGTCCTTGATCCTCGACACTACAGACTCTTTACTGTCCAGTTCCTCCCTACACTTAGCTAGTAGCAACTCTTGCTCGGCAAATGATTGTTTCAAGGCGTCTCGCTGTTGAACAACGTTCTTGCCTTTCTTCACAGCAAGACTCAGCTTCTCCCTGGTACTGGCTGTCCTTTGCTCAGCAAGTACAAGCTCGTTCTTCAAAGCATCTCTTTCTCCGTTTGCTTTCGCAAGCTCCCCTCTCAGCTTGTTTACCTGTTGCATTAAGCCTTGGACAACGTCTTCTTGCTGAGCCATATCCGAAGCAGCCTCTTCCATTCTCTTACTCAATTCGCTCAACTCTAAATCTTTTGACTCGAGCATTTGTTGCATCCGAGACAGAGATTCCTGTTCAGAGAATGTTTTGGCCTTTGACGTCTCTTCTAGATTAGACAGCAGAGATACTTGTTCGGACAGTTCCTCCACTTCTTGAACGACTGCCTTGTACTTTGCTATAAGCAGATTGCTCATTTCCTCAAGAAGACTGGTTGATTCGGAACTAGCAGAGTTGTTTTCTGATAGGCTGACAGTCTTATCACCCCAACCCTCCTGAGTAACCTCCTGTATGCAAGCCACAACTGCGTCAGAATCAGCCTCCAGCTTTTGCCTGGCAGCTGCTTCCATTTCCATACTGAGCTCCAGTTCAGCAATGTGGTTGTGTAGAGAATTGATCTCATCCTGCAAGTTAGTTGTTTCTGTGGCATCCTCCATACTTTGAGCACTCAATGAGTTGTACAAGTCATTGAGCTCTTCAAACTTTCTCATCAGACTCTCCATGTCCTCCTTTTGACGGGCTATGACATTCTCCAGCTCGCCGATGCTAGATTCAAGCTGTGTCCTTTCATTAGTGTACTCTTCGACGTTATCTTTGTGCTTAGTCTTCGACCTCTCCAGCTGCTCGACAAGGTCATCTTTCTCCTGTGTAACAGACTTTATCTGCGCTGCCAGAGCGTCAACTGTCCTCTGACACTTCTCTAGCTCAGTAGACGCTACATCGACAACCTTTCTACTACTCTCCGCTTCTGCTTCAGCCAAATCGACTTTCAGTTGCGTCTCCGCAAGTACTCTCTCCAGTTCACTCACTTTCTCCACAAAAGATGGCTGTTTATCCATTGACACCGGGGTCTTCGGGACGGCAAGCTGTTTCTCCAAGCTGTCTACTTGATCCATGGCGGCGGCTAGTTTCTGGCTCGTCTCGTGCAACACTGCATCCTTAACTTCCAACTCCTTTTGATGGGAGATGATTGCTGATGCTAGTCCATCAGTCTTCTCTGCCAAAGCTTGTTTCAAGGCATCACGTTGTTGTACCAACGATTTGCCCTTCGTCACGGCTGAGCTGAGCTTTTCGCGGATAGACGATGATCTCTGCTCAGCACTCAAAAGCTCCTGCTGCAACCTTAGCTTCTCACTCTCAGCTACAGCGAGCTCATCTGCTTGCTTCTCGATTCGTTGCAAAAGCGTAGTCGCTTCACCAGCTTGTTTCTCGACCAACGAGAAGATCTCCTCGACCTCCTTGATCAAATCTGTGGATACAGTCTTCAGAGACAATTGGTCCACATGCTTCTTTGACACTGCGCCTGAGAGAGCTCGCTCCAAAGCAGAAGTCGATTCTTGACGCACAATCTCATCAAGCTTCTCAACAATGTAATTGTAACGACCGACCAACATATGCATGAAGTCCTTGCACCAAGCCAAGGACAACTGAGCAGAATTGATATCACCTTCAAATGGTGGAAGAGACTCATGAATATCAACAAGGTTTCTTGCGATACTATGAACATTAGCTTGAAGATTCTGATGACTTACAACCTCCTGGTGCCATTCCTCCTCTCGCTCTGCCAACTTCTTCTGTAAAGTGGTGATTTCACCTTCAAAACTAGCAACATGCGTGGCTTGCTCCTCTAACCGTCTATTCAAGCTTTCGTTGGTCTGTCTAAGGGTGACTACATCTGAATCGAACTGTCTAATGAGGGAAGTAAGGTGGGCTTTCTCATCGGTCTTCTGCTGTAACTCTAACTGGAAGTTGGACCTTACTTCTTCGAAATGAGAAACAAGCTCTTCCTTTTCAAGTTTCATTGAAGAAAGCTCGCGTGCTAACATCTTTGCTCTAGATTGTGCTTCGTCCGCAGTACTGGCAAGGGTATCAGAGGTTCGGGTTAAACCCGTCATTTCACCCTTCATAGATTCCATAGCTTGCAAAACCTTACTGGTACCACTGGTGATCCACACAATCTTCTCTACAAGCTCCCAAGAGTGCCAGTCATTTGATGACACAGAGCTTTCTAGCAGTTCAGATAATCCTTCCACTAAATTTTCACTTTCCTCCAAAACCTTCTCAGCTCTTCCAACTACTTCCTGTAGAAAAGAGCACCGCGTCTCAAGTTGGATGTAGTCCTCCTTGAGAGCTTGAAGCTCGCTCAACTTTCTCTCCATATCCTGCAAAGCGGCATCCTTCGTCTGAATTTCCTGCTCGTGAGCTGCCTTCATTGATTCAAGAAATTTTGTCTTCTCAGCAAGAGTTTGCTTCAAAGCATCCCGTTGCTGTACCACACCTTTGCCTTTGGTCACAGCCAAACTAAGCTTCTCTCTAGTCGAGGATAGTTTCTGCTCTGCCTGGGCCAGACTTGACTCAAAAGATGCCCTTTCGGTGTTGATCTTCTCCATTTCTTCACTCAGTCTCTCTGTCTGGAGTAAAAGCTGTTTGATCTCATCCGACTGTTGAGCGATAGTTCCAGCTGCCTCTTCCACCTTCCGATTAAGAGTGCTCACCTCGATCTCTCTTGCCTGATGTCTCTGTTGCAAACACTGAATCTCATGATCAACGTCGGCGCCTTCTCCCCAATGCTTCGAGATTATAGTTCCTAGGTCCTTGTTCACAACCGAACGTGAGGTTGTTTCTATGGCCAATGATGCCTCGAGTTCAGCTATCCTTGCCTGCAAAACTGACACCTTTGCCTGGACGGCATCTTTGTCCGCGGTTTGATGCGCAAGCTGATCTGCGTAACCCTGTGTAGCTTCCTTCATTTTGCTCACAAGCTCCTCAACCTCGCAACTAAGATCAGCTTGCACCTGCTTCACCTGCTCCTTTTCCTCAACGACCTGCTCCAGACGTTGGTGGATTTGGGCATGAGCCTGAACAACCGAGTCTCTTTCTTGCTGTACCAGAATCAGCTTCTCTTCAGACTGGGTCAACCGTTGTCTGATTTCAGTGAGCTGAAGATGTGCCTTCTGTAGCTGGTGGCAGACTCCAGTGTCACCAGTGAGCAACTTATCACAGAGTATATCACAATAATCAACTGCAGCTTTACCGTCGCGCAAAGATGCCAAATCCTTAGCGGCGTCGGGAAATGCTTCAAAAACAGCATTCTCCAGCTTTTTGATTAAAAAGCTTACATCCTTCGGCACCAGCGATGCACTTCTTTCGAGACTGTGTGAAGAAGGATCATTGATAAGAGACTCGAGACTAGGCGACTCCTGCGACGTCTGTTTAGAAACATGGATCAGGCTTTTCTCCATTTCCACTAAGGTACCTGCCAAGACATCTCTCTCAGTATTCAAGGAGATAACAGATTCCTCCAGCGCCTCTAATCTATCTGCAATCAAGAATTTTTCCTCCTTCACGATCTCCTTAGACTGTCTAAGCTCTGCTTCAGCAGCTAGTAGTGATCCGACAGCCTCGTCCTTCTCTGCCTGAAGTTCGACGATCTGTTTCGCAAGCTCCTCCAACTGCCTCTGAAGGTCTGCAATTTGTGCGGGAGCTTCAACCAGCATATGTCTCTCGCTCTCCAGACGTTCCACGGAGGCAGTCAAGCGAAGATTCTCATGAACAGCTTTTCTCAGCTGCTCAGCTTGCTCTTGTCCAGCATGAGCCTTTCTCTCAAATTCTCCAATGAGCTTGGAAACACCGGATCCTAGACCAACAATAGAATCGTCGGATTTAGACATAGGGCTTCTCTTAAGGCTGGCTCCGGCTAGCTCAGCAGAAGATTCAAGAACAACGACAGAAGTTGATCTAGGTTTTTCCTGAGTGCCTTGATTACCATCTTGAGTAACTCGATTTTCGGCATCTTCAGCAACCAAAGCTTGCAGGTCCTGCTTGGACTTCTTCATGTCAGAGGATGACTCGGATTTTGCTTCTTCGTATTCGAGCATGCGCTGCCTTGATGCTTCGACACCCAAAGCGAGTTCGTCAGCAACATGTGACTTCGACTCGCTCAACTGCTGCAGTTGCTGTCTCAAGGTCACAAGTTCTTGGGCAAGATTGTGTCTCTCTCCATCAGACGATTCCAGTTGGGTCTGCAGGAGTATGTACTGGGTCTTTAGGTGAGCCAACTCCCCTTCTTTGGTCTCAATCTGGCGCTTCAACCCTTCGAGGTCTTCAACTGAATGTACAGTCCCGTGAAGGTCAAAGGACCTAACCATCGTGCTTTCCCCAGTAGGCTGACAGTCCTGCTCTTCTTTGGCGAGTTTCAGTACTTCTCTAGATGCGATAACACCTTCGGCATGCTTGGCTTTCTCCTCTATCAACAACTCCAACTGAGCTTGTGGGAAATTACACTCCACCCTGAGTTGCGACAGCTCCACCTCAGACTCCCCTACTTTATGCTTGTATAAATTCATTTCTTCAGTCAGTCTTGCAATTTCTTCAGTCAGAACCACTATTCTTTCACTATGCCTCTGAAGCTCAGAAGTCAGCTGACTGTTCTCCTCCACTAAAGTCTGCACTTGCTGATCTCGAGCACTGAGTTGAGCAGCAAGCTGCGCTCTCTCCTCATCGCCAGATTGAATTGACTGCTTCAAAGTTCCGATCTCTGCAGCAGCCTGTGCTTGGCCTTCCTTCATGTCCTCCATTCGTTCCCTAGAAGCTGCCAAATCGGAGGCTATTCCATCTTTTTCAGCAGCAAACAGATTTTGGAGTTCTTTGGAGGCCTCGAGTGCCTCCTGGAGCTCTGATTTTTCAGTTTTCCAGTTGTTCACAGAGACCTCAAAGCCGGAGAGCATCATGGCCTTTTCCTTTTCGAGTTCCTCGTACTGCTGTCTTGATACGTCTAGATCTGTAACGAGAGAGTCCTTGTCTTTGGACAAATCCTCAAGTTGTTGTTCGACAGCTTCCACCTTTGCAACTAATTCCAACCTAGTTCTCTCCACCTTCTCTGCACGTTGGAATGCTGCCGAAAGTTCATTCACTGCATATTCCTTACTTTGAGACAGCTCCTCAACTTGCTTCAGCAACAATTCAATCTCATTCACCTTTTGATCATTCACGCCTCGTAGATGCTCTCTCATGACCTCCAGCTCTTTCAACAACGACGCCTTGTCTTCAGTAAGCCTCTCTGCATCTTCCTTGTAAGTTTCAAGTTCGGTGGATAGCTTAGCTTGACGGAATTCCTCATCCCTGGTGATAAGCTGCAACTGATCCTTGCTTTGCAATAAATCATCGGCGATTTTGCTTTTCTCCTCTTCCAGCCTCATACAATCTTCTCTCCAAACTTCTACTTGACTGTAAGCAGCCTCCTTCTCCTTTTTCAAAGCCTCCAGATCACTCAATAGCTGTACAATATCAGACGTTGATACGGCACTCATACTTTCCAAGTGATTCAGCTGCTCTTGAAGGCTTCCCATTTGTGAGACATGCTCTGCCGATAGAACAGCTCTTTCCTGTACATGTATGTCTCCCCGCTGTTTAGCTTCAGCAAGTTCTTCCCCTATATCCTGATTCAAAGCCTCCATTTTTTTCAGCTGTTCCATCTGCGCCACGAGTTCAAGCTGGACTTGATCTTTCTCATCCTGCAACTTAGCCAACTTTTCCTGAGACATTAACAACTGATTCTCTAACATGGTGCGGCTTTCTTCCAACTCTTTGATGCATCCCTCATGAGTTGCTACTTCACCTCTATGCTTCTCCAAGGTCCCAGTCATCGCCCCTTCCAATTTTGTCAGCTGCTCCTTGCATATCTCTAGTTGCAGTTCAGCTTGAACCTTCTCCCCATGCAGTTTGGACAACTCATCCCTTGATGCAAGAAGCTCACTTGATAGCTTAGTGCGGTTTTCCCCCATCCGTCTCAAGTGCTCTTCATGCTTGAGCATTTCAGTTTCATGGTTCTTCATAGAGATTTCCATCTCTTGCTGCAAAACTTCCAACTGTTCTTGAACGCCCTGGAGCTTGATTGTCAACCTATCCTTATCTTCTGATAAAACACTCCGCATCCCTCTCTCCCTTTCGAGCTCGACCTCTACATCTCTAGAATGTTGAAAGCCATATTCCCTCACTCTACGGAGCTCGACCTCCGTGTCTTCCAATGTCTGCACACATTCTACGTATTTACCGTCCACCTCCGCAATCTGGTCCTTCAATCCCACGATCTCCAAATCAGCGCGACTCTTCTCATCTTGCAGTCTTGTCAGCGCATCCCTAGACATAAGCAAATCGCTTGACAACTTGGTTCGGGTTTCCCCCAGCTGCTTCAGCTCTTCGTCATGCTTGTCAATTTCAGCCTGACGATCTCTAACAGACATCTGCATAGAGACCAAATGTTCCTGCAACTCTTGCAACTCAGCCCTCAATCTTCCCTTCTCCTCTACGTCCTCAATGAGGAGAAGTCTTTGCTTATCCAGTTCAGAGTCAAGTTCTGAAATAGATCGTGCATTCTCCTCAACTACCCTTTGCATTTCAATCCTCGCTTCTTCAAGCAGCTTCACCAGCGAAGTGTTCTGCTCTTCCGTCACTCTGAACCGCTCCTTGCTTTCCTGCAATTCATTTCCAAGGTTGGCAATTGCAAGTTCCTTCTCCTCAGTTATGAGTAGTTTCTGTGACTTCACATTATTCAGCTCCTCTGTAACTTTGATCTTTTCCTCTGTGATACAATCTACCATTTTGCTACACTCATCAAGCGCAATTTCAAGTTTGCTAATGCTGCGTACATATTCCTCGCTGACTCTTTGAAGCTCTTTCCTTGACTCGGTGAGGTGATTGGCCTGTTCAGTATACGCTGCCTCTACTCTCTTCAGTTCCATCCTAACAACTATAATTTCCGATTCACAACTAGACGACATACTTGACTTCTCGCATCTAAGCTCCTCCACCAAGGTTTTCAATGCTTCAATCTCACGATCAAGTTCCAATTTACCCTCCCCCAATCGATCCAACTCCTTACGCTCTACAATCAAATCGGTAAGAAGCTGTGCTTTCTCCACTCTCATTTCGTTCAGACAGGTCCTCTCCACATCTAGCTGTTCCGCCAGTCTAGCATTTTCAGCCTGAATGCTCGTTATCTGCACTCTACATGCCTCAAGCTCATGTTCCCTTGTAAGGTCAAAGGTTTGAAGTTTCTCAACTGATTCTCTGAGCTCAGTTGTAAGTTGAGCGTTTTTGTCAACAAGATCCTGGATGTGCTGCCTGGAGGAAGCCCTCTCCGATAAGAGTTGCTCCTTCTCTAACTCCACAGACTGCAGGCACCTATGTGACGTTTCAAGCTCGCTAGCTAGGTGTAATTTCTCTTGCCCCAGAGTTTGTAGCTCAGCACGAAATTGTCCGACCTCATATATCAAATTGGACTTTTCTTCTTCCAATGCTACCAACAGTTCTTTAGATGACGTCAACTCGTTCGTCAGCTCCACCGTTAAATTCTCTTTTTCTCTCAACTGCCTTTGCAGTCTTTCCAGCTCAGGAACAAGTTCACCATTTGCCTGAAACATCTCAAGCTTAGCGGCTTCAAGATCTGCCAGAAGAAGTGATTCTCTATGCTTAGCTTGATGCACCGCCTCCTGAGCTGCAGATAACTCTGTGGCCGACTGCTCATTGCGATTCTGAAGCTCCCCATGTGATGACGTGAGATCTACACTCAACTGCTCTTTTTCCTGCTGTGTGATTCTCAGCTGCAGTTGCAAAGACTCTATCTCAGCAATAAGAGATTTGATATCAGTTGTTTCTTCAGACTTCTGTTCGGCATTCCAAGAAGGCTGAACAAGGCCCTGCTCTTTCTCTATACCTGGAGGTTCTGCTCGCGCGGAGAGGAACTGTGGTTCCGTATCATCTGTGCCCTGATTGGAAGTATGCTGCACATTAAACGTGCACACAGCAGAGTTTAAAGAAATGCTACAAACTAAGGGAATGCAAATCCATACAACAACAATTTGCTTCATAAGCTTTACGTGTCGTTACCATACGCAAATATACCTGGGAGAGGGACGGGTTGGAAGATTCAAAATAAACCTTGCTTTCCGTAATTGCATTTTCTCCCCTCCAATGGTTGGTATTAACACCAGTAGAGTTAATCTCCACAGGGATGGTCGACTCCAGAGCCGACTCGGACTTCCCAGCATTTGAAGAATCCTCCATGAAGGTTTGCTGATCCACCAGCGCGGACAATATCGATGTCTTCGAAACATCATGAGTATCAGGAGTGGTCCATGAATCATTATTCTCTTGCGGGATGTTAGGACTATCCACATTTCTACAAGCTGAAACGTGGTGATTCTCATTATTCAAACTATCCCTACATGGCTCAGCCGTGGCCTGTGGGACCTCGGGAGTTGAAGGCATGGAGTCGTTGCGGGAATTGTCAAATTCTTCGCTCTTGAATTGCAAGTCTCCATGATTGGGAGTTCTAGGGCTACTTGAAGCGGATGACAGCAGCTTTTCCTCTTCTGCCAGAGCCTTGAGGGCAGTGCCAGTGGTTTTGGTAGCACCTGATTTCTGCTGTTTTTTCTGACGGAACTCCTCCAACTGATTCACATTCCGAGCATCAAACAAATTGACTAATATGTTGAAGGAAATATAAAGAGAAACATTTTCTAAATTCCTTCTATGATGCATGATGAAACAAAAAGCTTAACAAAGTCTTCTCAACATACGAAAACAAGACGCTAAGTTATGAAGGTGTTGTTTCGCTTGTGAACGATGCCACGCCATCGTACACAGCGATGAGATTACTTTTAACTCCCGAGACAAATGACCTGATTCAAGTACACTCACCCGTTTCTTGCCTGCGGCTCGAAGGTTATCCTTGCTCTTGGATTTGTCCATCGAATTCTGTCACTTCTCACAACCTTCTACACATAACGTTGAAGCAGTCAGGTTCAGTGGTTTATACGTCAACAAACATGGACTACATGAATGCCCAATTCTGATTGGTTGCTACCAAACCTTTTCTGAATGGCTACTCCCAAAACGTAAAAATGAAATCATTCCTAGAGAAGATACCGTCTAAGTAAGTGCTTGACGGCTCAAAGTGCAATGCACATAAAGTGGTAGAACTACGGGACAGAATGTTGTGCTACGAGTGTCACGATTATTAGGCGACTTCGCTAGCAAAACGAGAAACACTTTCTTCTTAAGCAGAACCAACAACTGCAGTTAGGACTAACTACAGAATGCTGAAACATTTACGGATCAGCTCAAGAGAGAGAAAAACTAGTATGTGGAAGGGAGGGGGAAACCATAGTAAAATTAGTTTCGGGTTCTCAAGAGAATGTAAGTCTTCCTCCAAGATTTAGCACGTCAGTTTCATACAAACGATGGAAATAAAAGAGGTAACTACATGACAACTAAGATGATGCCCGCTGAATGTTGAGGCATCAGACTAACGCCAGGCAAGCTCGGTTTGCATTTCAAGTGATAGTATAAATCTGGCCACAAGATTGAAAAAACGTGTGCCAACAGCACAACCTCACGCAATACTACTGCAGGGCCAGCATTGTAAACTGGCCCGTCTACCTAATTGGCAAGAATGAGGCTCATGACCGAGCTGTAATAAAATTGAACAAAAATATGTTCTGAATTGGCAAATTCAACACAGGTAGACAACTTGTTAATTACATATGTGTCCTTCAAGTATGAATCGCATTAGAACTGCTTCCAAACATGATATTCTCCTGCTTCGTTTTGCAAATTTGAGGGTTGGATCCCACAAGTGATTATGCTGCTTCTCGCGGTAACCCGAAAGATTCTCAGAGATTGGAAAATTGCGAGTCGATCGGTGTGCAGTGAAGGGGAGCAGCGCACGAGAAGAGGTGCACCAGTCTACGAAACCGTCTAAATTTCACTTAATAAGACAAGCTCCACTGCACTTGATTGGATTTACCAGATCTGCAAGACTTAAAAGAGGTGAAAGAATCCGTGACATCGAGCTGTCGAAGCAACGTCCAAAACGTACCGAGAAGCTCCGAGGCGGTGAAGGAGAATTCTGGAGATGTCATACACCATAAACTCCATTGACCAGCGTGCTCGATCTAGCACCAATGAACAGATCCGATACAATCCATTTCCTCGAACTCAACGCCAATGCCGCATTCCCTATTGCAACCGAAGCCCTTGTCCAAATTCCCATTCTCGCTTTCCCTGCTAATTCGGAGCTTTCCATCACTCCACTTCTCGCTCCTTCCATCCACGACAGCTTCAGCCGGCTCTGATCGCACACGGGCCCGGCTCCTCTTCCTGGTACCCCCTCCTCGCCTCCATCAAAGCTCCGAATTTACCTGATTTTGAACCATGTCAAATCCGCATCTCCAGCACAGAAATAATCCCGCAGGAAAAACGCCTGCCCAAAGAGACTGCAAAGTGGCCGAACCGAATTGGCTTTGAGCCCTCCAAACTTTTGGCCGAACACGTGAGCTCAGCACAGGTTCGCCTGTAGCTGGATCCCTCGGGGTGAGCTGGACTTTCACCCCGTTCCTGCTTTGATGGGGGCCGGGGGAGAAGAAAAGCAACGCTCTTGGGGATCCCTCTTCCTCATGCTCTGCATTAGTTTAAATCATACGCTCGCCCGTTTGTCCTCTTGCGATTCCGGTTACTGGTTCTTTCACACACCCCAACCCCGCCCCCCAAACCCCACGCAGGCTTTCAATCAGTGATGCTTGACGAGCACTGCTTCCCAGCTGGCCGCACCTCCTCCACGGTGGCGCGTCAGCTTCCTTGCCGAGCTGATGTGTCATTGTTTAGGGTTTCGCCACTCTCGCTCGCCCCGTGAGCTCCTCGAAGCAAGACGGCTGTCACCCTCGGCACCAGTCAGATGCCCATTCCTATATATGCTGATTCGCTCGTCTCACCAGGGTGTTGGAGAGACCAGAGCGGTCTTGCTCACGCTCGGTCCCTTTGCTTTGCTTTCTCTGTCATTCCTGCGTGCAAGTTCTGCCCCGTCCCCCGAATTTCTTGTTCCTGTGTAGGTTAGGTTTTGGTGTGTTCACGATTTCCTGTATCGTGTCTGGATGACGCCCGTCGTTGTGTGATTGTTTGTTTTGTTTTTCAGCTTTCCTCACACCTGGTGCCCTGTGGTTGTCTTGACTTTCTGTAGTTACTTATTTTATTTGTGCCTGCGTTGCACTCACGCCGGCGGAAAGGCATCCGTGATGATTTAAGTTATCCTTGCGCTTTGATTGGGACTGTTCTCTTTTCTGAGCGCAGCCTCGAGGAAGAAAGTCACTTCAGCATGCTAACTGGCCCTGAGATGACTTACTATACCCGGCGTAGTCGTCCCGTTTGAAAGTGTGCCCAATCGTACTGTGGAGAAGGAGGTCATTATTACGTTTGCTTTGAAATCCTGGCATGAGGAGTCTATGATGCTTATAATTTTGCGTTATCTTTCCGAATGGCAATAGCCTTGCGGAGAATCAACACCTCTGAGACTCTGGTGCTGTTTCCCCACACCTAGCCATTGTTGACCGGATCGAAGTATGGATATCATGTCTTCTGACACTGCCTTGGCCAAGGTGGTCTTACCATGGACCCGAATCTTTGGTAAGGTCACCGTGGCTGAAGCAGATTCTGTCGACAATCGTCTTGTGATCGTCTGAGCCAGCTGAATCCATGACTGTAAGGAGTCTGGTTACATGTCTATCTTGGGAATCGGAAATCGTCGATACACAAGGAGTGACGATTCCAAAGAGTCACTGGAATTCTCATGGCTGTAAGAGAAAGCTGACTCCTCCTCAGTTTCGGGATCTAAACCCGAGAATTGAGTTGAATTCCAATTTACCAGCAGGTCTGGTTCAACACCGACCTGTTTTAAATTTTTCGTTTGGCCATTAGTGCCTACATGTTTACTGTCTGCAGCAACCTGGGCGGCCTACGACTTGTACTCAAATATCGCGTTTGGTATGGCTCGTACCATTTCCAACCCCGAACATCGTTCTCATTAGGTGAAATTCACAGATATATCTAGTGTAGACTACGTGACTGTAGTTCGAAACGTGAACCGCATAGTTGCAGCCCTGGCGCAGCCGTTCGTCAGACGGCCTAAACACCGTACGACGCTATGCAGAGACTTGTTTTGTCCCAACAATCATCATCATCAATCCCTTATTCGATCCATACGTGCAATACCTGGTAGCCGGTTGGAATTCTGTTCTTCGTAATCGGTCCTTTACAGTCAATCCAGGGACAGTCAGACCACACCTGCAATTTCAACCTATTCACGAGACAGTGCAGAGTCAATGCAGGCACTTAGTGGTCGAAGAAATCTGAAAACTCTCTTTGCTCTCTATAATGACAATGGGTTCCAGCTGCAGTGCCGTGGTCAAATATAAAAAATACATGTATATATTATTTAACTGATTGAGAATCTGAGCTCGAGATGTATGACATGAAGACCACGCTTACTCTTACTACAGTGTGTACAGTTACCATAGCCTGTACACGACTATTGCACACTCCACGTTGATACTTCCCACAACCGTCGTGGAGCTGATCACGATCTCTACTCTAAACCGAAAGTAATGATGTTACTAAGAAAGCTTCTTCTCAACAGCCAGTGTAACGTTTTCTACACTTTTCTTACTATAGGGCCTTCCCGAAAAGAAATGGGAAATTTTGGTCGCGCCTGGTAAGAAGCAATAAAAGTGACGTTGTTGGCAACAACCCAACACGCACTTTGCTATAAACTGTAAATCACTTTCTCTCTCCAAATGCCTGTCACAACACATACATACAAACCCCCTTCGCAAACAAAGGCACTCCCCAAAGATAAATTCCCATAGCTAAGAAATTTCTAATTCTCATAATACCCACAGTTGCTAGAGTACAAGGACGCGACCTTTCCAATAATTTCTCACACTCTTCCACCCGCCACCCTGTCTTGGTCCAAGACTTTCCAAATCTCTTATCCTATCCTTTGTTAGGTGAAGAAGATTCCCAGTTGTCTCTTCCTCTCTTTTTACTTTTTCCTCTTTGTATGTGAAAGACTGAGAAAAACCCTAAAATTGTGTCCATGTGTTCTATGCAAGGACTTAAATACATGGGAATGGAAAAAGGTAGTATGATCTATGCCCACACTAGACCAATACTAGTGGCCCAAATTTAGTGGTGGATTTGTGTAGGTGGGTCTCTGACATTTTCCCAACCGCAAAAAGTTCATGTACTCGTGATGGACAAACCAATAACGATTTTGTATAATTATCACCAAGAACATTATAAACATAAACTACATATTAATAACAACTAAACTTTATTTCAAGTAACAAACTAAACTAAGTCCATTTCTGCGCTATTTCCTAGCATCATAACCACAAGCACTTATCATCAACAATCATAGTTTGACTTAAGTTAATTGTAAGTCATGGTCACAGCCAATGTTTCTTCGGCCTACTAACATCGGTGCAATGATCCATAGATATGATCGAAGGGTAGCCAACAAGGACTAACAGTTTCTGAGCTTTGTCACAACTTATGTAGCTGCATCTCTAGTTAGGTCGGTTCGGGTATGCAAGAGCAGATACATCAGTTAGAGACGATTATGTAGTTAGCGATGTGAATGTAGATGACGAAGTGAATGTATGCTCATAATTATCTTAGGGTTATAAATCGAGATAGGCCAAGAAAGATTTTGGACAGATGTGCTTGAAGTCCAAGATTTGGTGTTTCAAAATTTTCAGGTCGAAAATATGAGCAGCATGTTATGAGATTATCATTTAGTGTCCATTTGATCTGAAATTTGGTGGGATGATAGAAGTGTGAAGTATCTCGCACGGGGGAAGAGATGTCATGAATAAGGCTTAAAGCGTCAAAATTATTAGATTTTGACGTTTAGAGATCTAAAATTGGAAGTAGAAGATTTTTAGAACCCCGCAGAAGTTTCAAACTGTATACGTTTGTGGAAAACAAATTACGTTAGGTAGCAAATTAAAAAAGACTTCTTGAAGGCAATGCCTATCACAATGAGATCACCAGTGTCAGATTATCGATCAAGAGACCAAAAGACCTCCAAAACTCAGTTTTTATATTTTTAAATGCCCTTCTAATGCTATGTCCATCCGGGTTGGGTTGGATTGGTTTGACCCCTCTGATGGATGTTTTTGAGATGGAGTATTGTTATTTATGTTACTTGTGATTGCTATACCTCCATCTTAGCTTCCTGTTTGTGCACCATATTTATTTGTGTTGATGCTTTGTTGTTTGGAGTGTTAGTGCTCATGTGTGCCGCTAAGATTGAGGTTGGATTTGCCGACAAGTTAGACTATCCATGTTTCTCCCTGGTAAGACCGGACTTACAAACTTATAGACTAGGTGAGTGCATGTGATGATGGTAGGTTTCAGATTGCCCTTGTGTTAGCACCTTGTGGTGCCTTAGGTACCTTCTGTTGTGGTTTCTGATTCCTAATCTCTGGAGTAAAGACTGTTCTGGTTAGCTTTGGGTGCACCCGTAGCGGAATGTGATATCAACCTTGGCCTTTGAGGTTCATAGAAAACTCTAATTTGGTTTTAGAGAGTGACGGAGTGGAGCTTGATGATATCTTAGATTGTGTATCCACACCGTTGTTGTGGGACATGGATGATATCTATGGCACCACCAAGAGTCCCATACGATATTCAGGTACATTTGGCAATATTCAATTGGATGACTTCATACATGATTTTGATTCATGGTGTGACTCCTCGGAGTGAGTCTTTTGCTCCGGAGATTAAGAGGAGACAAAGAAAGTTATTCCCATTTTATTATGTTGTCACCTTTAGATATAACGCATATTGCTTGGTAGTATCTAGAGGGTATATGTGTGTTGGATCAGTTTGGAGAGATTAGCAAAGGTTTGATTTCTGTTTTGTAGTCTGGCATACGACTACATCGATATTTGTATGTGGAGTGAGATGAGATTATGAGGCGTGTTTCATTACGCCATGTGACCTAGTTGATGTGGAGATACCCAGATCTACTACCATTGTTGGTTGTGACACTAAGGAAGTGAGGAGAGACCACTCAAATAGCTCAAGAAATTCTGAAGTTGAGAGCCTCCTCAATGGTTTGTCTTTCTCCATATATAGTACTCAAAAAGATACAATCTAGATAAGGTTACACAACCAATATCCATCAATTTCTCCTGGATCAATGATGTGACGGGCATCACTATGAGCATATGGATTGATGACGTGTACTCCAACTAACACACTAACTAACACAATCTAAAGAGCATACAGATTGCTGACGTGGCACCTTTAGATACTCCACTAATAGTCAACTCAAGACTATCTAGCTCCTCCTTTCGTAACCTCTATTTTAGTCCTCACTAACTAAAGATGGTTACAAACCTCCCTCCTTTTAAGATGCAATGTTCTCGTTGTGCTCACGTCCAAACTCTTGAACGATCAAAGGTGCATTGGATAAGTTCTTTGCCGGTTTCCAAGTTGATTCATATGATGGATATCACTTCCATTTAATCAAATACTCAATTTTTGGGTATTTGTGACCCCGAATCAATTTTTTGAGAATCGTAGTAGGTAAAGGAGGAGGCGTTGATGGATTTGTGAACTGCTTGGGACGTGGTACATGTTTTCGCAATCGTGACACATGAAATACGGGATGTATTTCATATGCAACGGGAGCTCTAACTTGTAAGACATCTAGCCACCACGTTTCAATACCACAAAAGCACCGATGAATCAAGGGTTAAATTTTGATGTTCCTACAAATGATGGTAAATTGAGACATCCATGACGACATGATGGTGTTAGATTATCTTCTTACATGTGCTTTGGTGGCCACTTTGAGTGCAAAGGAGCGGGATCGAGTTTTACAAAGAGATCAATGGTTCAGATGGGAAGGTTGATACCTTCTTTGAGTATGGGGAGATGGCAGCGTTCATGTTGTGCCACTTGCATCTTTGAGAGCACAATTGGTCAGACATGCTCATGAGGAGTTAGGTCATTTTAGAGTAAAGCGGACATATAGTTTACTTCAAAGTCACTATTGGTGGAGAGGTATGCAAAATGAGGTGCAACATTTTGTGGCCAGATGTATGGTATGTGATCGTGTTTGAGCATCATTCAATGCCCCTACACCCAACTACATTCTGTATCGATTATGGGACTTGATTATCGTTGGAGCTTGGATTTTACACGACCTTTGCCATTGACTATACGACATCATCGATATGTGTTGGTCATGGTGGAGTATTTCTCCAAGTGGATTGAGTTGTTGGCCTTGCTTGACAAGTCAAATGAGGGAACAGCTTATGCGTTCTTAGCTATAGTGGTTAGCCGATTTGGTAACTTGATCCAACATTTCTACTTGGTGCACCAAAGAGAAGTGTTGATTGATCGAGTGCGAGTTTTTTGGACGAGTTTCAGCCTTTGTGTGATCGAGCATTGATCGATCATCGTACCACCTCAATAGATCATCCCGAGGCTGATGGTCTAGTAGAGAAAGTTGTTTAGATGGTGAAGAGAGGACTAAGAAAGTTTGGCTTGGAGAAAGGTCATCTGGGAGACTGGGATTGTTGGCCATGGGTTATCGATTTAGCCGCCGACAAACATCTCTAGCGTCATTTTTTTTATCATATGGTAGAGAAATAGACTTACATGCAGCTATTCGTCGAGAGTCAAGTGAAGTCTTGGACTTGGATAACCCTGATGTTTGGGTTAGGGTGTGTTCTCAAAGGGCAGAACTCTTCCGTAGAGTCATGCCCATGGTATTTGAGAACTTGGCTATTGCTCAGCATAGAGATACTTTGCGTTATGCTACCATCCGAGGAGGTGGATATCAACCTTCAATTCGCAGATTTCATGTTGGTGATTACGTTTACTTGCAACAGAGTGCACCGATCACATTGGATATTACGGCTGGTCGCATGATTCTACGAGTATGTGAGGTTTTATCTTGTGGAGTTTTGGTACTAAGGGGTCATGATGGTGTGATTTGGAAGGATCATGTGCGTAATTGTGCGTCATGTCACCTTCCAAACATTGATGGTACCATGGATCCAAGCCTATCAGTTGTATGTGCATGCTTGAGATGTATGTTATGTGGATTAGCTAGTGGAGCAACCAATATGTTGATTTTTGATTCTTGTTCGAGAGGATGACATATGTCATGTTTTACACCTCCTCTCAATGCGGTGCCCAATGGGTGGTGAAGATGTCCTTGATGCGTTTAGCAGGCAAGCAAGTATGACCGTTATATGATATGGATTGTTGATAGGTGACTAACGATGGGGCATTGTAGCACCCGGCCTCCTGATCTTAGCCCCACGAAGGGCATATCATGTTATGGACTAGATGGCTACCTGGTGTTAGAGGGATCTATCCACCAGTAAGGGGGACGATTGTGGTACATTTGTGTTGATGTATGACGATCTATGTATTGTGATGTTTGATGTGATAGCAATGTATGTTGTGATTTGATATGTATGTGCACGACAGTTGTCACGACATATATAGTAACATCTCTAGTTAGGTAGGTTCACGTATGCAAGAGCAGATACACTAGTTAGAGCCGGTTGTGCAATTAGCGTCGTTCGCACTGGAATTGCCGTTAGGGCCGACAGCGCCGTTAAGGGTCCTAGGACTCAAGGGATAGAGTTCGAATTAGGGCTCCTTGGAGGGCAGTTTTTGAAGTTGAGCCTTTGATAGTGTGGTTATGGTGGATAGTAGCTAATGAGGGAACTTGGAGTCTTTGAAGCACCCAATGGGTTTGGCTTGACTGTAATCTCTCTTTTATGCTATGATTATGAGTCGAATGTCCTTGTGGACGTTTTAAGAATAGAAAAGATAGATATGTGTTGGTGTATGACGGTCTATGTATTGTGATGTTTGATATGACAGCGATGTATATTGTGATTCGATATGTATGTACACTACATGGATCTAGTATGTGAGTTACCAAAAACCTCTTTAGGACATGATTCAGTCATGGTCTTTGTGGATAAATTGAGTAAGATGATACACATCCGACCTACCACAAAGACAATGATGGCATCACAACTTGCTCATTTGTATCTAGAGGTAATTTTTGTGAATCACGGACTAAGCAAAGTCTTAATCACAAATAGAGGAACTTATTTTACTAGTTTGTTTTGAAAAACCTTGTTTGGTTCATTCAAAATAAAGCTAGCAATGTCTACAATCTATCATCCTCAAACTGATGGTCAAATAGAGAGGGTCAATAGAACAATAGAGGATATGCTACGAGCATTCACCTTGGAGGAACAAGAAGAGTGGGATACTCTTTTGACTCTAGTGGAATTTGCATATAACAATTCCGTTAATGCATCAACAAAAGTGTCTCCATTTGATCTGATGTATAGTGCTCATCCTTTGACAGGTTCTAGTTTGTTGAGAATTCCTAAAGGACAGGAGTTTTCAACCAAAGTTCCGGCAGTTAATGATTTTTTAGAGCACATACACAAAGGATAGTATCAAACAAAGGAGAATTTGGTAATTGCTCAGAATCGACAAAAGCAATATGCATATGCTCATCGCAGGGAGGTGAATTTTCATGAAGGAGATCAAGTTTGGTTTTCCACGAACAGTCCTCAGTCTCAGTGTCCACGGCTAACATATTTGCTCTTTGATCCAAGAGAGATATCACATAGCTCTCAAGCACCAACATTCTCAAAAAGGCAGATGCATGCCAACCCGGCACCATCTCCTCATTAGTATCACTGTGCCATCGAATCCCGGTTTCGTCAACTTGACTTGTACATGAATTGAGACTTAACCCATCTGCATCACGGTTCACCACCCCATATCTATGATCAACCGTGAAATCATACTCCTGTAGGATAAGAGCCCATCATGCAAGCTGTGTTGTAAGCTTGTGTGATTCCATCAACCATTTCAATGGTTGATGATCAGTGATGAGAGTGAAGGAGTTTCCAAACAAATATCACCTCAAATTTACTACCGCCCAAACAGCTGCCAAACATTCTACTTCATAAGAACTATACTTCGACTCCTCTACATTGTTGGAATGACTTGCATAAGCCACTACAAACTCCTTCCCCTCATCATCATGTTGGGTAAGCATTGCTCCCAAACCCAACATACTCCAATCAGTATGTACTTGAAACGGATGACCTCTCACAGGTCTCCTCAAAATAGGGACAGATGTCAACCTTCCTTTGAGCTCAACAAAAGCTCTCTCCTATTCATCTCCCCAATTCCACTTTTGATCTAGCTTTGTCAACTTTGTCAGCTTTGTCAAAGCTTTGGCAATAGTGCTAAATCCTTGCACATATCGACGATAGAAGTTTGCAAGTCCAAGGAAGGCTCGCACCCTACTCACATCTGAGGGTTGTGGAATACGCAAGATTGAGTCCACCTTGGTTTGCTGAACTCCCAATCCTCTTGGATATATGGTATGACCCAAGTACTCTTCCTGCTCCTGAAAGAACTTGCACTTTCTACGATGCAACATGAAGCCACGAGCAATCAGTCGCTCAAATACCTCCTGCAAATGTATCTCATGCTCCCTCACTGTAGCACTATACACTAGAATATCATCGATGTAGGCTCGGGCACAATCAAGTCTGGCTAGTATCCTATCCATCACTCTTTGGAACTTAGTAGGTGCAATATTCAACCCAAATGGTAAGAACCTCCACAGATACAACACATCCTTGTCATGCAAATCAATTGCCCAAAAGGTTGACTTGGCCTTATCCTCATCTTGAATCCGAAACAGATGATATCCCGTCAGAATCCAATGTACTGAAAACCTTTGCATGCCCAACTGCATCAAAGATCTCCTCAGGTGTAGGCATAGCATATCGATCAGATTTTGTGTGTCGATTGATTGATCGGTAGTCAACAGACATGCGTCTATCTGTATAATTACCATGTATATCCTTCTTGACTGGCATCACCACACCAGAGGCATACTCTCCATATGATATCTCCACTAATCTAGCCTCAAGAAGGTCTTGGCACCTACTTTGGATCGAGATCTCTCTCCATATCATCATCGATAGGGGACGATGAAGGCAGTGCATACATTTGTCAAGTCAATCCGTACATCAGTTCCCTTCAAACAGCCTAAATCCTTCATACTGAAGGCAAAACAATTTCTGAAACTCCTCGGAAACTTGTACACCCTACGTCTTTCTTGTCCTTTCACTTTTGGACCAATCTCAATATCCCAAATCTCCTCTCCATCGACACTAGAGATAGAAGACGTAGTATCATGTTGCTAAATGATAAACTCTTGAGCAAAAAGCTTTTTATGCTCTCTCATACCAGGCTCCACTATCTCAGTGTGAACAACTTCTGCTGATGTAGCTATAACCTCTTGTGTTGTATCACCAAGGTCTATAGTGGTAACCACCGCTTGCTCCACGCAAAAAACTCCAACGATACTCAAAGAAGACCCTACCTCT
This sequence comes from Marchantia paleacea, assembly GCA_014180765.2. Classification (NCBI taxonomy): domain Eukaryota; kingdom Viridiplantae; phylum Streptophyta; class Marchantiopsida; order Marchantiales; family Marchantiaceae; genus Marchantia; species Marchantia paleacea. Next base: position 560,671 of record MUAA02000117.1, read on the forward strand.
CCTTCACTAACATTCCTATAAGACCAAGGATGAGATCTTGGGCACTTTTCACCCCCAGCTTTTACCTCCACCGTCTCGGTAGGCAAAGAGCTTACCAATGGTTTGCAATCATACACGTGGATCGCATGCGTCTCTGCTCAGCCAATCCAAGACTCACAATCAATGTCAAACAGTTCAGGTCCATAGCCTGACCCAACAGTAGACGTCGTGATGCCTCTGACAATGTAGGTATTGTTGTAGTACTGGTAAAAAAATCCCATAGCTCGCTCTTTCTCTTCAGCGTTGGGTTCCACCAACCGCTGCAAGCAAAAATCCCACACAAGTCTAGGTCCTCCCTCTCTCTAAGCATGGGAAGCTTGATAACTCAACAATGTGGATAATTGTAACCAATATTGGTTAGCCATAGTAAGTTTAGCCAAAGCGTAGAGTAGTCATTAGATCACAAAAAGAGAAGATAGTGGTGTGCACTATCCAAAAAGCAAAAGGTAAATGACGAGGTGGCTACCATGCATTGGTGGATCAGATTGTGTGCTAGACGTATGTTAGGAATTGGTAACGATAAGATAACAAAACATGCAATCTACGCATGTTAGCCATGTGGCATAGTTTGGATTTCGGACTTCTCTAGTCCTACAGTATATAAAGCAAGGAGAGGTCTTGACAAGACATCTCTCATCTTGGAAGTCATTCCGGAGTCATTACCTTCAGTGTTACAATGGTATCAGAGCATGCTTATTGTTCCTATGAGTGTGGATCACCCCTCTTGGAAGAATAGTATGGGTTGGTACAATTATTTGAGGAGAGAGTGTTTGTTAGAGGTTGGCAGTGGCCATTGAACTGCAAGTAGTGGAAGGGGGTTATTGTGGGTGCAGGTTTTGGATGGGGGAGATAGAATAGTACCGAGATTCCCATTTCTTAATCCTTTTCATGTCAAACTGTTATACATTGAGAGAGCAAGGTTGACTCAGTATTTGGTTTATCATTTTGTTGCCAACTTCACGGACCAAGTGATGAGATCTCGAGATCTCATCACTTGGTATAACAGTGCTCTCTCAATGTATAACAGTTTGACATGAAAAGGATTAAGAAATGGGAATCTCGATACTATTATATCTCCCCCATCCATAACCTGCACCCACAATAACCCCCTTCCACTACTTGCAGTTCAATGGCCACTGCCAACCTCTAACAAACACTCTCTCCTCAAATAATTGTACCAACCCATACTATTCTTCCAAGAGGGGTGATCCACACTCATAGGAACAATAAGCATGCTCTGATACCATTGTAACACTGAAGGTAATGACTCCGGAATGACTTCCAAGATGAGAGATGTCTTGTCAAGACCTCTCCTTGCTTTATATATTGTAGGACTAGAGAAGTCCGAAATCCAAACTATGCCACATGGCTAACATGCGTAGGTTGCATGTTTTGTTATCTTAGAAGTGGTTACAATCATATCAGAGTGGCGCATGAAGACGTAAAAAAATAGCTTTTAGAACTAGATATGGACATTTTGAGTATCTTGTTATGCCATTTGGTTTAACCAATACCCCTGCCACATTCATGGGGCTAATGAATGATATTTTTCGTAAATATCTAGATAAATCAGTGATTATGTTTTAAGATGATATCTTGATATATAGTAAGTCCTTATAAGATCATCAGAAACATCTGCGAGAAGTACTCCAAGTGTTGAGAGAAAATAAGCTGTACGCTAAGATGTCAAAATGTGAGTTTGGCAAAAAAGAGAAGTAGATTACTTAGGCCATAGAGTTAGTGCGGATGGCATCCAAGTCATGAGTGACAAAGTGGAAGTGAAATTCAAAATTGGAGTCCTCCAGAGAATCAGACTCAACTACATAGTTTCTTGGGTTTAACCGGCTTCTATAGAAGGTTTGTGGAAGCTTTTGCTCGTATTGCTCAAGCTTTAACAAATCTCTTAGGTCAAGGGCAGAAATGGCAATGGGGTACAGCTCAAGAGATTGCATTTCAGCCTTGAAGGATGCGTTCCTACATGCACCAATCCTTAAATGGTATGAACATGGTAGAACAACAAAACTTGCTACAGATGCATCAGGTGTGGCAGTTGGAGGAGTGTTAAAACAGGAATGGAAAGATGGATTGCACCCAATTGCTTTCTTTTCATGGAAACTTTTGCCGGCGGAGCAAAATTATCATACCACAGAGAGGGAGGAGTTAGTCATTGTCTTGGTTACTAAACATTGGAAGCACTATCTCGGAGATAAGAAGTTTGTGCTTGAGACAGACCACAAGTCTTTGGTTTATTTAGAAACTCAAAAGGACCTCTCAAAGCGGAAGATTCGTTGGGCTAAATGGCGACAGCATTTCAAAATCAAGATCGTGTATGTGGAGGGGAAGAAGCAGCTTGTTGATGCATTGACACGAATGCCGTGCATTAATCACATCATTGAGGTGAAGATTCACTCTGAATGGTGGGAGAACCTGAATCGCGCTACCAAGGAGGATGAGGAGATTGCACAAGCCCTTCAACAGGGTCGAGCACATTTAGAACGGGGATTGACATTCTATAAGGAAAAGATTTGGATACCCTCAGATGTTGCTCTCCGTACAACAGTGTTAGAGGAGGCACATGATTCAGCTATTGCTGGCCATGTAGGAGTGGAGAAGACCATTGAAGGTGTCCAACGGGTATACTTTTGGCCAAAACTAAGAGAGTACATCACCAGCTATGTTCGAAGTTGTGTGGCTTGTCAACAAATAAGGCACCAACACCGACTAGAAGATTGGAGCACGTCAGTATGGACATTGTATGTGAGTTACCAATGACGTCTACGGGTTATGATTCAATAGTTGTTTTTGTGGATAAATTGAGCAAGATGATCCATATTAGGCCCACAACAAAGACAATTAGTGCACCTGAACTTGCTCGAATTTATATGGATGCAGTTTTTGCTCAACATGGTTTAGCTACAGTGCTCATCATTGATAGGGGCACTCAATTTACTAGCATGTTTTGGAAAACCCTATTTGGGCTATTCAAAACAAAACTAGCCATGTCCACAGCTTATCATCCTCAAATAGATGGGCAAACTGAAAAAGCAAATAGAACTATTGAGGACATGCTTAGAGCTTTCACTTTGGAAGAGCAAGAAGGTTGGGATGCACTTTTACCCTTGATTGAGTTTGCTTATAATAACTCAATCAATGCATCCACAAAAGTCAGCCCATTCTTCTAAATGTATAGAAAACACCCTATCACACCATCTAGCTTGGTGAGTGTAGGTCACATGCATGAACCATCAACCCAAGTTGAAGCGATGAACGAGTTTGTGGCACGAGTCCAACGAGGAATGCATCAGGCAAAGCAAAAATTAGCCATTGCCCAAAATCGTCAAAAACAATATGTTGATGCTCATCAACGACATGTGGAGTTTCAAAAAGGCGATCATGTGTGGTTGTCTACTACCAATTTGTCATTAATAGGGGTTCAAAAGTTAAATCCACAGTTTATTGGACCTTTCTTGATTGTCCAACGGATTGGAGAAGTTCTCTACAAGTTAGAGTTACCAACACACATGAAAATACATCCCGTTTTTCATGTGTCTCTCTTGAGGAAGTACACCCCACGATCTCCTTCCTTTGGCAACCCACATCAACCTCCTCCTTTACCAGCCATGATTGATGGTGTAGAGGAATATGAGGTTGAGAGAATCCTCAAGAAACGGACAAGAGGTCAGCGGAACCCAAAAGTGGAATATCTAGTCCAATGGAAAGGTTATGTACTTTATGAAGCTACTTGGGAACCATTGGCAAATCTTATAAATGCCAAAATACTTGTAGAGACTTTTGAGTCTTCTTGCAACAAGGACGTTGCGACTTAAATGGGGGGAGATTTGTAACCAATCTTGGTTAGCCATAGTTAGTTTAGCCAAAGCGTAGAGTAGTCATTAGATCACAAAAAGACAAGATAGTGGTGTGCATTCTCCAAAAAGCAAAAGGTAAATGACGAGGTGGCTACCATGCATTGGTGGATGATTTTTAATATAAATAATGATAACAATTTGAATAGATTATCCTATTTTATTCCAGAAAATAAAATAATTATTTTTTATTTCTATTTTTATGAAATATTAATATTAATATTTAGCTTGCATCAACTTCTCATATGAGATAATTTGTCACAAGAAAAATTATATAAACGACATACTTAAACGTTTTGTAAATCAAAATAACAGTTGTATATCATCATAGAAAAGACTATCAATTTTTACTGCAAAATATTAAATTAAGATCAATGAGAAGAAAATTATTTATTATATATGTTTCCAACATAGTATACAAATTAATAAGATTTATGGAAATTGCTAAAGCATCAATTTATATATTCTAAACATTTATCAAAAATATCTAAACATAAACATTTATAAAACAGAAATTTTTCTGTTTCATAATTTTTATTTCAATTCAAAAATATTTTTGATTTAATTATTCTTAAAATTTTCATCTACTTAATTTGGATAAAAACTCAAAAAATTATAGATTATAATTATGATTTTTTTATGATTTTTTAAATTTTGTATGTAATATATTTTTTAATTTTTTAATTTTTTTTAATTCTGAAATTTTGAATTTTTTTCTTTTGAATGAAATTTGTAAAAATTATTTTTTATTATTCTTCAATATTTTTTTCTGTTGATAATTTTTTTTCAAATTAAAAAATTCAATGTTATTTTTTTAATTTCTCAAAATTATATCTTTCAATTAAAATTTCTCATTGAAATTTTAATCTTATTTTGCTGAATATTTCAAGCTTTAAATAATTTATGTTCATAAAAAACAAAATCAAAAAAATTTCTCCACAAAGAAATTTATATTGATTTTAACACGAAATTTTTTCAAATAAATCACAAATAAAATCATGTTTCATTTATCAGTATATTCAGAATTCTTTTATTTGCATGTTTTTGGACTGAAAAGAGTGAACATTTTAATGAATGATTGACATTTTCATAAATAGAAAAATAAAAATCTATATGAATCAGTATTTTAAATCATCGACTATAATTGGAATTATTTTGCTTTATACATCCATCATCACCTTGTTTCAATCATTTTACTGTTGAAATATTTGTATCAATATGTTTCTTCTATTCTCATTAAATTTTATATAAAAAAATTCACCAATTATAATAAAAATGTACACATCATGGTTTCACACATCACATATTCAGTAATAATCCAGTTCACATAAAATCATCTGCTAAAACCATTCATACTCAAATGACATTTAGCTTCAAAGATTATCAAATGTCTAAAACGGTATATTTCAATTGGATTTAATTTCGCTAATATGAAGAAAAAAATTGCTTCATTTTTGTTCTTTTATGAAAAGATAAACAGCTGTATTGTGGATTTTAATTCCTAAATTTGAAGTATAATAATTCTAAACTACCTTGTTGATTCAATTTTACCAAAAAGTGAAATGCTCAATACCAAGCACGCTTCTATGTCATTATTGAAAATTGTACACTTGACCATTGCTCAAGTGATGATGGACATATATCTTATATTTGTAGTTGTTCAAATTCAATCAAATACAAAGTGATCAACGGTTATTTTATACAACCATAAGGAAGGAACAAGTTTACAACACTCTTTACATTTTAATAAGATTAAACATTCGAAATAACAATTTTTGTTGTTATAGAAATATCATTATCGGATAATTATGAGCATACATTTTAACACTCTACGAGGATTATATAGTGAAATGTAACTATTTTCTAATATATCATTGCATATTACTGACATATTGTAAAAAATTATATACAATATATTTAGATAACTTTATCAAGGAGATTTGAGTACCTTTGTTCTCGATACCGTACAACTACTAACAAAATGTGACCCGATCCTATTTTGCCTGATGTCATGGTAGATTTACCGAAAATAATCGAAAAGATAATTCTTTACATTTTGCCTTATATATAAATAAAAAGTTATGAAGACTCCCCTGTTTTATACTATATATGCATATCTGCGACTCCATGCCAGTCAATTATCCAGTGCAACAATATTCATGTAGAAGATCTAGATTCAATTTTGACCGGAGGAAACCTCAAAAGCGTGAAAGAAACCAGTATCACAAGCTTAAAATGACTTTTCAAATCATCGAAATAATCAGACACGATTCCCAATCCAGCCAATCATCGAAATGTACTGATTTATACAAGCAGGTGCATATCATGTATCTAGTTTGGTTGTCCATGAATGGGACCATAAGAGAGTCAAGAGGAGGGTGAGCTGTCTATACAGCAACTTTATTCTTTGCTCTATCACTATGATTCATACTAATATATGCATATTATAGAAGTATATCCGGGCTTTCAATGTGGTATAGGCAGGTTGCAGTTATCTAGAAAGTTACATGCACGTGATTTCTAAAATTCGTACGTAAATAATATTCTGCGTAACGGTTGTCCTGCATAACCAATCTAAAGTCTCAAAAAGCTTCCTCCATAGAAGAACTGGAACTTTATTACATTATCAAATCATACTTTTTCATTTATCCAGTAGTCCAACTTTCATTATTTTTCTCTCTTTTCATACATCTTTTCCATAAAATTTGGCGAGTGTTTGTGTTAGATGTTTTGGTTCAGCTTCGAATTTTCCAGAAAGTGTGTTTCTAAGAAACTATCATCTATCAAGTATCGTGTGAAGAGGTCATTGGACTGAGATATCCGAATCCATTTAATTTATGCGAAAAGCTGAATTCTCCCTTTCTCTTTTTCTTTGTTTGTTTTTACATGGCTTCCCTCGTGTGTAAGATTTAGCTAGGTTTCCCTTGTTTCGACTCTCTCTTCAAGTAACTGGAAGTATTCATACCATCAAGGTGGCTTGCATTCTGTGTGTAATAATTGTAGTAGAACTGAGCTTTTCCCATCAGATGTAATGTCTTAACCTCCAGATGGAAAAAATAATACTTTTTACTCTTCACTTGGTAAGAACGAAATCGGCTACTGGCCCTTGGCAAAGTACAAAATGGATCCGTTGGTAATAGTTGTTTTGTTAACGGGCTAAGAACTAGTTAAGAATCACAGGTATTTGAAGACCCCAAAAAATAAAAATAAATAGAGCCTCAAACATTGACTCTACGTGTAGTCACCAGTGTCCTACATACCTGAATCAGAATGCAGACACACTCTGACTGAACTTATGACAATAAACTCACGATATCTTCCATGAAACCCGGTGGAATTTGCTCCTCGATTCCCTGCTTGTGTTCATGTGATCCCTTTCTCAAGTTACTCTTGATCCTTGTGTACGACACTTTGTTGAGTAGAGTCGAATTCCAGGGCTCATCTCGCACAGTTGCAAGTGAGAAAATGACTCTAGATTGTGACCAAAAACGAAAACAGTATAGGCCGGCGTTTTCTCCGCATCTCCTGGACTCGTCTGCACTCCCTCGACTCCATGAAAAGTAAGTAAGCAGCCCTATGACGCGCGAAGGTTCTCAAGCTAAGCATGATAGGATCGGCCAGAAAATTAACACATGTGCCATAAACTGTTTGGACCCCACGTGTGATTTCATCCACAATTAGCCTTGGTTGAAGATCGAAGTGCTCACGATGGACCAGACCCATCCCGCACAAATGCAGATTCGCCACGCGGAGTATAGGAAATGCCGCTTGAAAGAGTGGCCTGGTGACAAGACCATGCAACGGCATGCAAGCAACGCAGTCCCCCATTCAGCTTCCTCTGGTCTGCAAACTGCGACACTGATGAAAGATCACGTGCATGTTCGGCCCGGTAGGATTCAATTCAAAGGTCAGACGATGTACGGCAGATAGTGTTCGGCTTCAACCATTCGGTATCGGCAAGGTCTCGCTGTATCCATAACCAGGAATTTTGAGACGTTTCTAGCCCACAAAGCCACCCTCCTAGCCACAAGTTCAGAGACGAAACTCAACGATTTTTGCGGTGCTGTGGCAGGTCTATTCCTACTTTTTCTTAGAGATCCCTTGATACTCTCACGCTCTTGGCACCATCCTTAAGCGACACGAGTCTCCATACAGCGCAGTCCTGCGCTAAGTGTGGAGCCCCGGCACCACTGTGTAGTTGACAAAGCCATCTAAAGAAGCCACTCAAGGAAGACATACACCACGCCTTCACCTATGACCAAGACAAAAGCAGACAAGCTAGAGGAACCGTAAGTGGAGAAAAATGTAGGCTCTCGGTGCCTACCTGTAATATGTGACAGGACCCGAATGTATGATTCCTCCAGACACAAGATAAACACAAATGTACACACCTGGGGTCTTCCTACCCTCGTATACAGCCACGCAGAAAACTCACCGTCCATCCTTAGCTATTAATAAATTCGGCTTCACGTGGAGATAAATGCACATTCAAAGTTCAGTATCGTTTCGCAATGGCCATTGCCCATTACAGGAACCACCGCGAGCTCCACGCTTCACACTCGATGGAACCTCTTCGTCTTTGGTGTACTGCTACCATCTCAACTTGCTACAAATATCAGCCGACCAAGATTTCCTTCTTGGTGACCCTTCAGTCCTGGCAGCTCCTAATGCAAAATCTCGCCTAAGACGACTCTAGAGCACTCTTTCAAGTGGAAATAAAGGATGCCATGCCATGCCAGCCATGCCAGCTCGCGGTCATCAACCTGATATGAATATCGCAGATCACTTCCGAGAATGAACCATCTTTCCGTTGAACAATTTGGTTCATAAAGTATTGATTATAACTTAGGAAAAGTAGCTCCATGGAGCTCAAAGAGAGTAAAACTACAAAGAGAATACATGGCATAAGTGCACTACCAAGGATGCTGACAACAATCAGGTCTCTGAGGAACCAGGACACAAAAAGGCCTGATTTTGAGAGGATAAAAACTCCAGACTACCTACTCTCACCCAACTTAACAGCTAATGAATTTCTGAATAAAAGTTCTTCCATATAGTCGGGGTTCAAAGTACCTCGCAAACCAACTAACCACCCATGCCGGTATGAGAATTGAAAGCGGCGACTTTATGGGTATCAACAAGACCATAAATTGGGGTGTATGTGGCAGGAGAAGAACAGAGCCCGGAAGGACCCAACAGAGCCTTTTAAAATATATCGTGGTTGCTAAGCTGCACCCACCAATCTTGGGTCATTCTAACATCCTGAGCCATCTGATATACCAGTCACCTTCATTACGAAGACTAAATCCATGTTACAAATACCAAAGCTACAGGCAACACCAACGTGCACAATTCCACCTGCATAATAAGATTTCCTTCAACTATTTTGCTTCAGGCTGTACTCATGCATCATATGCATGCTGGTAACTGTTCGAGTGAATACTGAGCACTTCTCTGATGGCTGCTGTTCAACCAAGTACTCTGCCTTTGTACAAAATTAGGCCACGACAATCTCCCCAGGTTTGTGACTTCCCAACTATAGCTGCCGAGCTCTAGATGCGCTCCTACAAGCCATATTATATACCGTGCACAATATTCAAAACTGTGCAAGTCACCTCCATGTAGACCGTCAACCAGGACTTCATGAGGTTAAGAAGATCAAGCCGAATCGTCACTCAACCAGTGAAATGTCGCCAATGCTATTGAATTACACATGTGCATGCTTGTGATGAATCGCTATCGGATTCTTCGTCATCCGAGTCACCTGTTTCACTGCAATCACAAAACGCGCGTCCACGCCCCAAAGGTTACATTTCAACCCAATTCACTTGCAGTATTATCATATACAACCCAAACGGCAAGAATGGTGTCGCGAATAATTTGTCTGTAGAATGCAACTTCCGAATTCCGAAGCTAAATACGACGGAGGCCCCTTGGGCATTGATAGGTCGAATAAATTTAGGCTCCACAGCATAAGAATCAATGTGAAACCAGCCACAGACCACGCTTGATTAGAAGATCTTAGGAAATGCAGAATATCGAGGAACATAAGTGCGACAGGACAATGTGTCCGGAGATTTATACTGACAAGACGTTCAAGGTTCAAGGAGATAACGTTTTTGTACAAAGGACGTGCAAACAAAAAATGGTTGTTTTCGAGTGCCTTCATCAACCTTCAAAGTCAACTGTAACGCCACTCACAGACTAAGACTGCGTGTAGGGAAAAACAAGCTTAATTATCGAAATATTGGTAGAATTGCACCATCTTCCTTCCCGTCCGTTTCTCTGCAATTTTCTCCACCACTATTACCCTTTACGTCCTCAAAACTTCAACAGCAAATTTGAATCAGCGGATTCGCTTCGTAAAAGGGCATCAGCTCGATATTCCTTCTTAATCAATAACCATTATTCAATTTCCACTGTTAAGTAGAAACAGCATCTGCAAGACCTATGCTCAAGCTTAGCGTAAACTACAAGAGCCATCTCCAGAAAATGCCCTCCCCAGCATTGACATTTACCCAGTAACGGATGTTTTATACACGGGGCACCCACGTCACGAAGCTCTTGTTAAGGAACGTAAGTGTCACTCTAGGAACATAACTCGCCTCGTAACTTTTAGGTCCTTCAAAGAAGAAAATTTTGAAGATGGAAACTGACACGATGCTGATGAAGCTCTGAGCTCAAACTTTGACCAACCAATTGTTAACAAAGTATTTAGTACTGCAAGACGTCCCTAGTCTGAGACATAACCCACTACATAAGTTTTCAACTTTCCAGACTGTTTGACGGTTGTGCGCCACAAACGATACGACTATTCCAGAGACTTATCCATTATACCACATCGTGATCGCCAGAAAAACTGGAATCAACTTTACTGTGCAGACTGAATCCCCGCAGAATTTTCCTATACAATTTACAAACAGACTACCCTAACTGAGACTGCACGCATGACGGTCCTTACGATTGCGCACTGAAATCGCTGGGTGGATTCATCATAAACAGCCCTCTTCATATGGTAACATAGTAAAACAGCCGACAATACGAGGGCTTAAGAACTTGGACTTCCACGTGGACATGGCACTCTTTCACTGGTTATGCTGAAGAGTTACTGACAAAGGAGTCCTGAACTTAGATTGGGGTACTAAACAGGACATTACAGCTTTCAGATCAGATCGACAACGTGCATATTTCCTTCTGCCAGCTGCAACTGTCCAAAATCGTCGAAGAGTAATGCACATTGATGATGTAGTTTGAGGATATAATCCAAGGAGGAAGGCCATGTCTCATCAACTTACGATTGCCGACAAGCTTAAATGTATGCGCAGATGGAAGCTCAAAAGTTCATTCCTAAACAGCGCACGAATCGCGGGCCTAAGGTAATAACTGTCGACACCTCTGCTTCTTCATCTGTTTCGTGTTTGATATTCCGTGGCATCCAGTTGCCGAACATATTAAGCAAGACGTCGCGCGAAAGGCAAGGCAAAAGTCCTAACCCCTTCCAAGTTCCGAGCGGGCAAGAAGAGCATGTGCTTTTCGACAGGAGCGACATAAATGGAATTCCTAAAGGAGATTCCAAAAGTTCGCCGAGCACTCAGACAACTAGCCACATTTGGCGACAAGAAGCAGAGCCTGAGCAAGACAGGAGGACACATTGCTACACACAAAAGCTAGCTTGATTGCAATCAGGAAAAGAGAGATTCATGATGTGATCTTGGATCAAAGTTAGATACCTGGGTTCAAACTCCCAAACTTCCGTGAGATCTTTCCCATGGCTGTCCGTCCACCTTACTTTGCTCTGCTGACGCTGCGGTGATCTACCAACACCGGGTCCATGTCCATATCCATGCCCACTCGAATTAGGTCCTCCATTAGCTCCGTCGGACTCCAAGGCGATAGTGGGATCAGACGTACTATGACCAGACTGGGTGTGTCTCATGTTAGGCTGATGCGGAGAGCCAATGGCAAACATGGAATGTCTTCTTAGGTTACTCTTACCCGGAAGCTTGAGCTGAGGGGGGACGGGTAGGGCACCGGTGCTGTGGCCATTCGAAGGTTGGACGGTTTCATCAGCACCCAGAAAAGCATTCAAGGGAACGGGAGGGGGAAGGGGCAAGGGTGCGGATGGTGCCATGGGCGCATCCCCACTGGCAAAAGCTTCGTCTCTGTCCACTTCTCGAATGGAGGACGGATCCTCGGGCCCGTTGCAGCAACACAGTAGAAAAGAGGCGCACCCACGGGGCGCTTTCTTTTCTGGCGCCAGCGAGTGCCTCCTTTACCTGCCCTTCTGCTGATTGATTCCTCTGCCTCGCTCCCCAAACTCGAACCACACTCTCTCATCCCCTCTCTCCACTCCTCTCTCCTCGATTCAATCTCTCTTCTCGCTCTCTGTCACTCACTTTGTCTTGCTAACGCTCTTCTCCCTTCATTCTGCCTCGTGTGCTCATCTCATCTCATATCTCCTTCGCTGTCCCTCGTCTTCCGTCCTGCGTGATCAACGACATTGCATTATTTCCTTCTCCTCCTCTTCTCCTCTTCTCTTCTCGCGTCCTCACTCCCTCACTGGACACTGCCTATCGTCATCGTCGTCTTCTTCACTCAGGCGCATTCCTCCTGCCCTTTGTCCCCTTAACCATCTCGCAGCATTCCGTTCAATCCCCTCTTGGTCCCCCACCCCACCCACCGCTGGAACGGACTGATTGTCGAGATCTCTCTACCTCCTCACCCGCGCTCTCTCAAAAACCTGCGCAAAAACCACCAGCACTAGTTGCGCTCCCAGCCTGAGAAGGAAGAGAGCAATGCGTCCCGCGAGGCAGCAGTAACAGCAATATGGCAGGCCGCGCGGCAGGGGCGAACGAAGAGAACTGCAGCATCTCTACGCTCGAAAGAATGGCACCATGAATATCACAATATCGGATCACCCAATCAAACAAATGGTGGTCTTGCTTTCGTGAGTGAGTGTGAGTCCGTGCGCATGGTGTCTGCGTCTGTGTATTGAGTTCCCGAGAGAGCACAGAGCACCCAAAAGAGGCTTCGGTTGTGAGGTGCTGTACTTGTGTGTGTTGGTGTGCGTATGTCTGGGTCCGAGGTGGCTGATCAAAGCAAGCAGCAGACAGACATGCTCCTCGGGCAGTGCAGGCTGCTAGCAGCAAGCAAGCTGAAGAGGAGGTGGGGGCCAGCCCGGTCAAGCGTCCAACAAAGCAAAACACACATTCAACCCATTCCTGCCGCGGCCCAGCCCAGAGTTCCAGTCAGGTGGAGGTGGAGTTGTCGACTTCGAGGGAGTTAAGAAAGACAGAAAGAAAAGAAGACCCTCAACTAGCAGGCGTTAGAGCAGTGGGTACTAGCGTCCTAGTATAGTCAACTTGTGATCCAATACACTGACCACCAGTTCGTTTCGAATTGCAGCTCTAGAGCCTCCTCCCTTCCCTCGGTATCCCTCCCCACTCTCTCGGAGCCCCTCCCTTCCCCTTCCCTCGCTTGACGTCCCTCCCGGACCAAAGAGAAGAAAAAAGATAGATTTGCCAAGTCAAATGGGCAAACACCAGAAAAGCAGGACAGACGGACACAGACGGATATGAAATGAATGAATGAATGAATGGAAGGAAGATAGAAAGAAAGAGGCTGAGGAACAACAGACTCGGACAGCAAAAGGTAAAAGTCACCAAATCCTCACCCTTCCCTGAAAGAGGTCAGCAAGAGTATTGTAGTGAGTGCTGCTCCAAACCCGTCTTCTTTCCAACCCTAAAAGCTCCATCACCTTCCCGTACCCTCCTCAAAACAGAAAGATCCTTTTCCTTCTGGATTTCATGACAAGACTTAGACCCCCAGACCCACAGAAAAGTGCAAGCCCCAACCTGCAGCCTCAAGGTGCCATTTGCACCAATCACCCGGTCATCTCCTATGCACTCACCGGTCAGCCCGGTCGCTTGGCAGAGTCCGGTGTTGAGTAGCATGGACCTAGGGAATCAATGCGAATCAATGCGCTACGTAGTTGTCTACACCCTGTTGGTTGGTCAATGCGAAATGCTCTTCAACACTGACTTCAACAGACTCCTTATTTCCCCGCCTTCTCCATCGATGGGGACGAGTAGCTTCATCATTTTGCTCTCATTTTCTGCAGCCTTTATGTTTCGAACTCGGCCCGGGGAGAGGGCTGAGCAGCCTCCGCTTTCTAACTTCCTGACTCATCAAACCTATTCGGCACAGCACCTGCATGATGCAGATCGAGCGCAGTTTTCAATTTGGAGATTGGGACCCCAACTGCTCACTTGACTCGTGTTGCAGTTCCTCACCGAATGATTTCGGCTCACACTTTTATTCTTTATTTGCGGGCGTGGCTGTTATGTAATAAGGAACAACATTTTCCAACAGTGAACATCTGAGGTGAAGCAAAAGAAATCCCGTACGTACTGCTTCATTAAAGTGACAGCTCCTTTTTGTTCCTTCTTTTTAATTTTCTGTAGAATTTTCGATGTGCTCACTTCCAACCTTTTCTGCCCTAGTCATCCCAAACTGTAATTTTTAACTTATCATCTCGCCGAGCACGGTAAATTGAAGAAAATTTTTTTCCCATCGACGCTGTAGGTAGCATCACGTTCTACCGTCTTTTTTTTCCAAGAATAAAATACTGCATTGTAATATCTCTAGAAACCCATAAGATCCTTCCTTGCCTCTTTGTTTATTTCAGATCCCATGCCTTTGATTTTGATCCAAACAGACTGTTCAGGCATTACTTTATGATTGTCAGGTGGGGCTGCAAAGTCTATCCTCCTGGACTGAAGTAGGATCCAGCATAGGTAAACGATCTAAACGAACTATAATGAGTAACTTGCATCCACTACTCAAAAATCGAGACAACCTGCCGCAATTCTGACACTGATGTGATAATATCAGTTTTACGGTAATGCTTTACTGAAAGTGTTCAAGAAAGTAAACAAACGCCCATGAACATGACCGATAACGTCAACACTAGTTTCATTCCTCCCACTAAAAAAACAATCTATTTACAATCTCACAATAAACGAATGAATCTGTAACAATACGAAGAATAACCTAGCATGATGGTTATTCATCTGATCCACGGGAGGTGGCGAAGTCCCCTATCATTCGAGTCCTCCCCAAAGTACATACTTACAAACAAAATATAACCAATAACACAACAAATGATCAAATTGTTTTTATTGATTCAAGACTAAAAAAGTGAATAAACATAATTAAAATGAAATATTATTTTGATAGATGATATATTATAATTTTATATTAAAATAATAATTTATTTTTTAAAAAACTATACTCACGCATCAATTTTTTTTCTATTTATTCTCTATAGAACAAATTTGCGAAAAATGATAACAACAATTTTCATTCATTTTTAAAAAATTTATGTTACAACGTAAGATTTTTGTTTTATCATATAATTAAAATTTTACATTCAAAAAACATAATATATATCTAAGTAAATATGATTTTTTATTTTATAAATTTAATTAATACTTTAAATCATTTTAATAATTGAGTTGTAATATCTTTTAACTAAAAATAATAATAAAGTTTTGAATAAATTATGATCTTATTAAACAAAAGTTAGGAACAAATATCTCTTTGATTATATTGTAAGTACCACATAATGAATTATACAACAAACATTTGTAAGATTTAAAAATAAATGAAATGTGTTATTCATTAAATGAATGTAGAGATCACTAATCTCATATTGTAATAGTCTCACTACTTATGTAGCAACATTTTTTGTTAGGTAAGTGTGTGCATCTCTGAGTATATACATTTATGAAAGCTAGTATTATAGTATCCACCGTCTTCACCTCATTTGACATGCAATGAGGGCATATAACGATATTATGAAACAAAATGCTCAATCCGCAGAGATTGGATTAGAGCTTGTAGACGTGCAATGAGGCCATGTAGCGATGTTATAAGACATAATGCTCAACATGTAGAGTTTGGATTAGAGTTTTTAGACGTGCAATGAGGGTATGTATTGATATTTAGACATAATACTCAACATATTAATTATATTAGAGCTTCTAGAAGTACAATTTTAAAAGTTGAGCTTAAAAGAGTGCCACTATTATGAAACATTAGCAATTACAGGACATGGGACTCAATAGAGCTTAAGGTATTGAAATGTTTCAACAAATTTTGATTGATGTTATTATAAATTAAGTTGTTGTCAATGTGCATGGCATTAATTACTTAAAATCTCTACTTGCAATATGAAAATAAAAGCTATTCAAAGTTTGTGTGATTAATTTAGAAGTTTTATTTTTTGCATTTAGTGTTTTTAAAAAATTAGTGTTTTATTTTTAAGTGAAAAATTTTGAGACAAAAGTGCTATTTGAAATTGATCAAATGAATCTATGTTCATAGTGATGCTCGTATTAAAGTCAATATTGTTGAACTTCATTGAGAAAAGAAGTGAATGTAGTTCAAGAATTGTTGTTTAAAAATTTTGCAAATCAATAACAAGAGCAACATGCTGCAAGATTATTATATTATGATCCAAATTTTGATGGTATCATAGAAAATATGTTGCAACCCTCACACGTTATGAAGTCTAAGACACTTGGACAATGCATAAGGACTCTAGCAACTTGCATTAGAAGGTTAGTCAAGTGTCTTAAACCTGGAATAATTTTCATTTCACACATAGTTACAGTTGTTCATTTATCAATTTATACAATAAGCTTAAAGGGAGTATTTCACTCTAGATTAATAGTAAACAGAAAAAAGCTTTCTTCACTTGTGCTATGTTGTCAGTTTCATATACTATATCTTTTGTTTGGCCAAAACTCATGTATATATATTTTATCTTTGTTTGATAAAATCATCACAATTCTAGTTATGTTTGGTAGTATGACATATGAGTATAATGATACTTGGATATGAAGCGAGATGATATTGCTATGCATGTTTTCATTACGCCATGTGATAAATTTCATGTGGAAATATCTATATCTTTTTACCATTGTTCAATGTTTAAGTATACCAACATGTCTCGTTATCACATATTTTATTACAAAGAATGCTAGATCTTGCTTCATCCATTTATTAATAATGGATTATCATGTTAAACACATACAAGGGTTAGTTATGATCAAGGTTATATTATTCATATTATGAGATTTTTTGTTATTATTTTTTAAAACCCAGTAAATCAAATTTTTTTCTTGCATTATAAATAATGATTTTTTGTTGGATGACCCTTGAGCATGAGTGATGACAAGTGTACATCATGTGTGGTATTATGTGGTATCATGATATATATTGTATCACAATATGCATTATTGTCACATTGTAGATAAGGATATATAAATTATTATAAACTTACACAAGTCCAATAATCTTTTTTTCACTCCAAAAATGTCCACAATAACACTTTTATCAACACCATATCATACAAGAGAGATAAGGGTTTAATCAAAACAAACTTTGTTTTAAAAAAATTATAGATTCCTCCAATAGCTTATATTCAATCTCCAAGTCTCAACTTCAAAAATTCATTAGTTTAAACTTTATCCCCGTACACCCTAATTTCTTGACGAACACTAATGGTATAAAAAATATTGAGGAAGTTTAATTTAAAAAAATATCATATAGAAGATTGGGACATCTAGCTACCATGGTTAGGCACAAGCTATTGATTTAGCTTATTAGATATTGGTTGTAGCCAAACTAGGAATAATGAAGCCTTATAACACCCAACCTCATAATCTTAATCCCATAAAAAGTATATAATGTTGATGAGATAGATAGATATATATTGTTAGAGGACCATATTGCCAATTATGAGGAAATTGTGATGCTTTTATGTTAGTGTATGCAAGTTTCTCTATTGTAAGTTTGATGTGATATCAGGGTATGTTTTGATATAACATGTATGTGCATGATAATTGTCTCAATTTACGAGACATATGTTATAGTTTGATAGATGAGAATGTGTGGAGCAGATATAATATTTAGCGCTTGTAGTGAAGTTAGTTTGGACTAGTAGCGCTTTTAGTAGTCATAGGTTTGAAGAGAATACAATATATATTAGACCTCTTGACACTACAAAATGTGAAGTTGAGTAAGAATTTTATGGAGTAGTTGATGAAATTGGCTCGATTATAATTTCTCTTTTATGCTATAATGATGATTGTGGACATTTTGAGATTAAAATTAATTACTATGATAAACATATATATAAGTATATGTGTAAACATATAATAAATGATGTATTGTGATGTTTGATATTGGAGCCATGCATAGTGTGGTACAATTTGTATCTTCATAACAGAATACATAAAGCAATAATATTTATTTTCATCATCCTGGTTTATTAAAAAAATATTACATACATATAAATTAATTATTATTTGATAAAAATATAATATAATAATGATTAAATTAGGATACAATTAATTTTTATAAGAATAAATAATAATTCTGTATGAATAGTTAATATCAAAATTCAATGATATCACAAAACTAAGAAATAAATTTACTTGGATGTAAATGATTATTCAAACATAAGGTTTTATTCAACTATTTGGTGATTCTTGTATTATGATTTTTTGGTGTTAATTAGGATGAGATCTAAACAATCAATGTTCTTATAAATATTGTATACGAAGGAAAAAATCTATTCAGGTTATTTCTAAGTTGTGAAATCCTTGAACTATCTCGGTTTTTAATCTTCTTTTCTCTAATGTTACAAAACTAGAGATTCATTCGACTCAAAATAACATTTTGTTATGTTAGTTTTGTCTAGACAATCTTAAGTTAAAACCGTACAGGTAGTAGTGGTTCTGGCTGAATGTATATCCCACATAGCATTTCTCCTTCCTCTAATATGTCTGAAATAAATAATATAGGATAAGTTGAATTTCATGCATAAAGCAAAATATGATTTAGACCGAGACAATGAGATTTTTTCTTCCTTAAGTAAATCCGTCCAAGTATTTTGTACCACGTAGAATTGTTCTAGTTGAAATCTCATTTCTCAATGTCTACGGATTTCTAAACCATGTCATAAAGGATTGAAACTATTCAATCCAGTAACGACTCGAGGAGAACTTGGATGACTTTCCAAAGCGAGAGCCATTTATCCCCAACCTAGTACTGTATATAGAAAGATGAACGTGTTTCTGCCCAAAAAATGTGGCAATTTTCGGACGACACGTGGCCCGAGTTGCTGGCCAAGACGGGTAAAGATCCAAGGACTCGACGAAAAGAGAATGAGCCCAAATCAACCGATGCTTCAGTTCAATCACAGGACAAAAAGGAATGATTACTGTAGGTAGCACCCCTCTCGAGACCGACCTTGGAGGTCTTTCGCTGCTCCCCTTGCACCTCCTTGGTCGAGTCAACTCGAGCCCGCGTTTCCACCCTTCACTTTTGGACTGCACAAATCATTTGGTTCCATGGCAATTTAGGACATGTTTGCTTGCAGCTAGGGTTTAAGCTGGGTGTTGGAAACAGGATTGGAGCCCACTGGGATGGTACCTTTAATCGGAAAGAATGGCGAATTTTGAGATGGAGTTTGTGAATTCAAGGCAGGGTCAGCCTGTTGAAATGACGGAGCAGCGCAGGTTTAGGGGCGTAGTTTTTATGGCACGTTGATGCTGTTTTCAGATATCAGGAATCGCTATGGAGACTGTGGCGGAAGGATTGTGGTCTCTTGCCGATCGTTGGGAGGAAGAAGGGCGTGTTGGACAGGCGGTAAAGTGTTTAGAAGCAATTTGTCAAAGTCACGTGTCGTTCCTTCCGATTACCGATGTGAAGACGAGGCTGCGAATCGCTTCACTTCTGTTGCGCCATACGGATAATGTGTCTCATGCCAAGTCTCACCTCGAGCGTGCGGTGCGTAATTTTTTCTTCAGCACTTCACATGGCGTTTTAAGGTGTTACCATTTTTTGGTGGGTTTTCTCCAATTTTTCTCCAATTGGAAAGGCTGTTACTTATCTAAGTTTGTTATAGACACTGGGGGTAAGGCTAAGAAATTGAAGCAACCTGCTG
This sequence comes from Marchantia paleacea, assembly GCA_014180765.2. Taxonomy (NCBI): domain Eukaryota; kingdom Viridiplantae; phylum Streptophyta; class Marchantiopsida; order Marchantiales; family Marchantiaceae; genus Marchantia; species Marchantia paleacea. The sequence continues at coordinate 580,594 of MUAA02000117.1, forward strand.
AAGTAAATACTAGTTTTATTTTAAATTTAGTGTACTCATTTTTTAAGCCTGTCTGGGAGGATAATCCTGCTTATTCTGGAAACTTGGAAAATAATTACTTAAAGCCGTAGGAACTGCAACTGGTTCTCTCATCGCCAGAAACGGATCTGGAAAGTTTTATCTGCTATCAAATTTCCATCTTGTGGTCATGAGCTGAAATATTAGGGCTGAAAACAGGGTCCTGCTGCTCTTCAAAGAATGATCAGGAACAATCAGCTTATAAAGGAAGATGCACCTTTGGTACTTTCAACGGCTTTTCTTCTTGTCAGTACTCCGTGGTATTCAGCTATGTCTTGAAATAGTGTTAAACTTCTGAGTAATCCTGGTGTTTTGCTGCTTGATTTACCGTAGGTAATGTGTCCTACTTGCAAGGCCAGTTTTGAGTGTGGAATTCAATCGGACCTTAATAATATATACTCTATCGCGCTTCATGTATATTTTAAACAACCAATCAGATATGGAGGTTAACTCTTTCATTCAAATTTCGAATAAAGGTAACTAAGGATGTGTTAGGGCATGAATGTTTTATGACGAAACACACGTCTTTTATGTAGAGTCCAAAAGGATTCATAAGAAGATGGATAATCTGGAGGACCTTCCACGTCCACTTGCAAGGATGCCATCCATTCCTGATAGCATCCTTGCAAGTGGACGTGGTTTGCTGCTTGTTTGTACGTCGTCTACCGTAAGGCCGAGCTCGTGCGCATATTATGCAAGACAATTTCTTTGAGTGCAATATCGCACTTCTTTTTCATGTTGCGTCATAAAAGTTATAGCACTAGTACCTTGTAACGATTCTTGGATATGTGAACTCAGTTGTTGTCATGAACTCTATGTTGTATTTGTGCAGCAATTACTATTAAAGCAAATTCCTGCCTGCTATGAGCTCAAGTGCAGAGCTTACAGTTTACTCAGTCGATGCTATAACCTATTGGGAACTATTCAATCCCAAAAGCAAACCCTGAGAAAGGGATTGGATCTTGCGATGTCAGTTGGAGAGGGGTACGCCACGCTCTTTTCTGCCCCTGTTCTAATAACCTGTATACAATTACCATTATCTTGATTGGAATCAAATTATTGAATGATAGGATGAGTATTTAGATTAGAATCAGATTATTAATTAATTGTCTATCAGTACCGGAAAGTATATTTAACGTGTAAATTACACCTGACATGTCTAGATCATCCATGATATAAATCGTTAGTGTCATGGGTATCGCTTGTTTATACTGTCACAAGTCAATCGAGCTGTCATTCGATTGCCTCTATCTTTGTTCGACTAAGTTCGTATCTCAAAGCACTTGAAAGACAGTTTTCATGGATATTGACTGGTCGAAGTATTGATTTTTCTTTCAACGGAACATCTTTGAGCCAGCCTGTGTCTACATCTGTTGGAGCCTCTGTCTTATCCTCCTTTGGTCTTTTGATTCTGAAATATTAGGAGAAGTTTTTTGCTTTGGGCATGCAACTTCAACCTACAACTTGCCAATGCCTTGACCACTGAAGGAGATTATCAAACGGCAATAGCGGTCCTGGAGTCTGGTCTACAAACTGCTGAACAAGCTTATCTTCCTGATCTTCAGGTGAGTTATGTTTGTAGTACAATGCTTTGTTGTGCTGGTACGAAAGTAAATTGGTTCATTGACGTATTCGTCTTCTATGGCAGATGGTGTTTGCTACCTCCGTGCTTCATGTGAATCTCATGCAATGGGAGGAGGATGCAGGAACAGTGGAGCATAATATGTCCAGATGTGAAACTTTGTGGAACATGATGCCCGTCGATCAGGTATTAAGTTTTGATTAAAAGGATGCTTTCAAGTAAAAGGATTTACTTGGTTTGGTGTAAGTTGAAACTACCATTTTTTGTAGCTTTAGATTGAGGAACGTGCATCGGGAAGCCAAGACATGCATTGCAATTTTACTAGACCATATGAAACCAAGAAAGAAGATGCAGGCAAGGGTTGTTTCGGTATCTACCAGTAACCCATTATTTCTTATTGCCTCTACTAATTAGCTGGTCAGCGTGAATCCCGTCGATTATTTTTCTCTCCTTATATTCGCTCATGCGTTGGTGATTCCTTGGCCGTTAAGGTCGTCTCGTATGAATTGTATCATTGTAAGCTTACACAACCGCTGCTTTATTATAGAGGCACGCCTGTAAGGGCCTCTACGTTTACAAGTTGCTGCTACAAGCCTTTTTTTCCCTCCGAACGTGCGATTACAAAGAAGCCACTTATCACGTGGCATCGTTAGATACTGCATTGGCGGATGACACCGAGCCCCCTACTCCGACAAGTGAGCAATACTATCTGCAACAACAGCTGAATTATTTGGAAGAGCAAATGAAGCAGGCTTCCTTGTCACCCGTGGTCTTATCGGACCTTCATGATCAGTGTCTTATGGTTCAACGCCAACTCAATCAATGTGCACAACAAAGGCAATACAAGGCTAACCAGCTGGGTTTAAGTGAAATCGGAAAGTTACCTCTGGGCCCGGCTCCACTTGACGAAGAATGGCTTCCTAGGGGCGCTGTCCTAGTCCTTGTAGATCTTCTTGGAGCGCTCTGCTTGAGGCCTAAGGGGATGTTTAAAGAATGTTCTAAGCGCATTGATTCGGGACTCTCCCGTGTTCATGGTAAAAGGTCCTAACTTGTTCCCCTGAAAATAGTGGATTCGTCTTTCTACAGCCACTAGTACCTTGAAGGCAATGCGTAATATGTTACGGTGATTTCCGTTCTTGTAAAATGCATATGTCGAGATTGTACTTCGTCTTTTTTTTTAACTCTTGAAAGTGGCAGTTCATTGTTTAGCCACAGGAAGCCAGCGGTCAAAAGGCTCACCGTAGAGACTACGTTTAGGATTTTTGTGTGATTTGATTCAGTGATCTAGACCTTTTGAGCACCTCTGAAAATGCTGCGCTGGCCTGACTTGGGCATCGATGAATTGTTTTTACAGAGGAGCTAAACAAGTTGGGAGTAACTGTTGATATCGCTGGTATGAACGTCTTGGAGCTTCCCCTATCATGTCATGTATACATTGCAATAAGCAAGTGCGTTCTTGATTTGTTGATATAATTTTATAGTGAAGTGTCTTTGAGGTTACATCTAAGTTGTAGTGCAATGCCAACCACCTATGCTGTCCTGAAGAAAAGCCAGACGTTCAGCTGAGTATGTATTTTCACAGGCTCCTCCTATATCAAAATGTCTACTGACGCCTTTGATTTGGTTCTCGGGTGATAAGAGCAGAGGGTGATTTACAGCATTGGGCTATATGGATCGTCGGAATATACTTAGTTTTGTGGCTTCAACTTCTCGAAAACAAAGCTATAATTGATTTGACGCAGACTGATATTTTGGCAACGCAAGAGGTTGTTACTTTACAGATTTACCTTGCGAATGACCATTTTACTTGAAAAGAGTGTATACTTTGATGCGATAGCGAAAAGAGGGCATTACCTTTTGCTCATGGTTGTTTGTACTTTATGCTATTCCATGTTTCGGGCCTGTTCTTTATTGCTTGACAGTCTTTATGCATCTGCTTATGCCATAGATACAGCCCTTCTGGTTGTAACTCCCGGGTCTGTGCTCTTCGGTCTCCTTGCGGTGAAGCCCTTACGGTTCATCACGAGTTATGTCAATTGTTCGTACTTCAGTTTGAAATCTCTCGGCTTTTAGTTTGTTGTCTTTAGAAAATGCAGACCACACTCTTGATCAAGTGACTTTTTTACAAGCAGCTTACCATTCAGTCGGATTCTGCAGACTCTGGTGCAAATACTGGAATGCCATGGTCGCTTTTCTACCATGCTACAAGGGTTTCAAAGTAATATCCACATGTTATTGGGACATTATTCACACACTATGGGTTGTTATCAGGAAGCAGTGTTTCATTTTGGAAAAGCTTTTAAGGTGATGTTTTGCGAACCTGGTCGAGGCGCGTTTGGTTGTTTTCATAGGAATAGATTGAATTTTGAGTGGTCGTGATTTTAGAATTTAAGCAACAGTCATTTTACACAATCTTAATTTCAACCATAACAAGCTAGTTCTTGCACATTCTCCTTATTCTCTATCCTCTTTTCCTCCATAATGATCCTAATAATGTATATATTTTGGTTGTTTGTACATATTTGGTTATGTCTACCGTTATATGATTAACACTTAGACTGATATCACTGCTCATTTTGTTATTGAATCACAAGTAGAGCAAGATGGAGAATTTTTTCGCAACTTGCAAACTATGTGGCAGCGAGGGCGTTTATCCCATTCACTGATCCATGGAATGCATCTCACTTTCTTACATAAAAGCGAAACTGTTCCCTAACTTCGCTCTCCTCGTGGAGTCTAAGCTTTTTCTTAAATCACTAGCCTTGATCCAAACCCCAAAGCTGCCAAGATTCACTTTTGAGTCATAGGCACTGGGGCTTCTGTATCACCAAATAGATTTAGTTAAGGGTTTTTTGGTGTATATTAGGAAACTTGGAACTTATCTGATCTTTGGAGAAATATGCTGCCGTTAGAGAGACCCTTTTTTACGTATAATTAGTGTTCTCTCCTATTCCGTTAATACTTACTCTCTTCCCATTAGCACCGCTCAGCCAGGTTGCGGGATTTATGGTCTTCAGGTTTTGACAGACTCATAGTAAAGAGTACAGTTTGTTTTGAAAGTGACGTGGATGATTATAGTGAGAAAACGTGTGTTGTTGGTGGAGGTGAAGGCTTTTCATGTCGTTCCTGTTCTCATCTAAATTCATTCTCGTTTCGGCTCGTGCAGATGACAGGTAGCAAAGGGATGCAGGCCATGTCCCAAGTAAATGCTGCCTTGTCGTACATCTGTGTCGGAGATCTTTCTCAGGTACGCTTTTCGACAACCCAGGCCACTTTTGAGAGTGAGATTTCGCAGTGTCCTCAATATGTCTCTTTAGGTTCTTGGGATGGCTTGCATTTGTTTCATATATACTCATTCCGTGAGTGTGTCCTTCTTCTTACCTTCTTTCATGTGGCTGGATGTCGATAATCCATCAACCCTAAGCTTCGAATGTCCTTTGTTGCCGAGGCAGGCTCTGGATTTAATAGCGCCAGTCTACAAGAACATGGATTCTTATGTGGGTGTGCGCGAAAAGACTAGTGTTCTTTTTGCATCAGGACTTCTACAAATGAAGCAGAATAACTTACAAGAAGCTCGGTAAGTGGAGATTATTTTGATGAATTTGAATTGGTAGTGAGGAATGTACCAATGTCCCACCGTAATGTTCTATCAGTGTCATTATCGTATAGTGAAGAAATTCACCATTAAAACGCAACCTTTCTTTAGAAGTTCGCGTTCATTTTTCATATCTTCGGACTCTTTTCATCTCCCCTGTCTTCATTACAGATTTCAAGTTCTTCGATCCTGAATAACGTTATTTCTGTTTTTGTTCCCATCTTTCCTAGGAAATCCTTCACTATTTTCTGTTCGCTGTATTGTGAAGTTTCAGGTCATTGAGCCATCCAGAAGTTCGTCCAGGTGTTGTTTTAAAACCCTAATTTCGTCAGTATGTCTTCGTTTCACTTCGCGAAACGCATGACTAATTTGCTCTCGTTTGTTCAGGACACGTTTAGCGACTGGATTGACATTGACACACAAGCAGCTTGGCAATCATCAGTTGCTGTCACAGTACTTGACCGTCCTGGGCAGCATGGCAACAACAATGCACGATACTGGTCAAGCCCGTGATATTCTCAAGTCGTCCTTCACGTTGGCCAAAGCCCTTCATGACCTTCCCACCCAACTTGGAGTTTTATCAGAGCTAACAGGTATGTACAATTGGGAACAGCAGCTAAAGGACTGTAGATCTTCGGACAGTGTTCTATGAGTATCGCTTTTGACAATTTTGAATCAATTTGATTATAATGAATCAAACAAGAGGTAAATTCAAATGTATCTAGACTCGTTGCCAAAGTATCAAAATTTTAGTAAGGAATGTGACATTCTGTCTGAGTCTGATATTTCAATACTACTCATTGATTTCGACGAGTATGATCATACCCGTCGAAATAAGGCGTTACAAAGTTTAGGATCAAATTGGAAGAGCTAAATGTTCTTGTTGAGCTTGCCGAAGTCTTCAGGAATTAGAGATCGTTAGAATGTCTCTTTAAGTTAGTCCGTTTATTTTACATAGTAGAAGAACCTCTAGATTATCCACAGTGAAGTAGTGACAACTGACATTCAGACTGTATTGAAGCAAAATGATTTGGGTTTAAATTGAAAGAGGTGGTTGTCTGGTCTACTTGATGGACATTCAACTGCTCATTATATGAGCAGTTGAATGTCCATCAAGCTGTGATGTGACAGCCTGAAAACCAAGGCCCCGCCTTCGCTTAACGTTTTCTAGTAGTAATTAACTGGGAAGAAGAAGTAACGGCGGAAGAGGGAGGACTATTTGTGAGTGAAGGGGATATTCCATAACATATTTTCCCTCATAAATGAGATTCGTAAGCTTTGGGCTTTGTATCGAGGCTTAGATATTCAGAGTATGTTTCTGGCTCCACCATATGAGCGAGTTTATGGTATAATGTCGCTCTCAATTTGTAAAGTTGCTGCATGTAATCAGTTATTGGCAGTGGTGTACTCCTCAAAAACGCGTTGCGGCAAGTAGCAGGGTGGTTCCCCATCTTGCTCTTCCTGTGGTTAAGAGCAATAGGCCCGCTTGTTACCTCCTCGAGATCATCATTACCTACTTAGGGACACAAGTCAGAACGAACTGGACTGACACCTAAGAACTCGGGAACAGATATTAAACAGACCAATACTCGACGCATATGAACGAATTCCATGTGGCCTACCGAAGGTCCACTCATAGTAAGCTACCCGTGAGGTATGCTTTAGAAAAAAGACCTCATAGTTTGGAGGTTCTCCCATAACTGACACCTAAGAACCCGGAAACAGATATTAAACAGAGCAATACACGACGCATATGAACGAATTCCATGTGGCTTACCAAACGTCTACTCATGGTACGCTACCCTTGAGGCACGCTGTACAAAATAAACCTTATAGTTTGAAGGTTCTTACATAACTAGGCCCTACAGCTAATTACAGGATTGGAAAATAAATGAGTAATGCTGATTTGTTGTCCATCACTGTCGCAGTACTGTTCCAAGAACTTGGGGAGACTTCTAAGCAGCTAGAAAACGCTGAGTATGAGGCAAGGAAAACAGAAGAGTTGAAGCGCTGTATTGGAGCCGCAAGAGATTCAAAACATCATACCCGCCTTATTCAGGTGCACATGTGAAAATTTCAATTACCCCAGTTCTGTTCCTGTTTTAATTGTTTGGTTATGGTGAATGTTTCAACAGTGCATACTAAGGATCTCTTTGTGTTAGAAGTTTGATTTTATATAAAAATCGCAATATTTATCCTCTCTTAGGCAGACATGTTTGGTGTCTGATCAAGGAAAGTGTTATCTGTGGCGCATGGGAATTACTGGTGATATTCAGCAACTCGCTTGTGTAAATACCTATATTGAGTTCTGGACTTCCAGTATCTCCATCATCAAGCCATAGCTAGTGTTCTGTGAAATACATAGGCTTGCGTTCACTTCCTGTCAAGTCTTTCAAATTTCTGTTCTTACCGTTCTTTTATTTCATATTTGCAGTACGGCTTGTCGTGATCGATAAGTCTTGTGGCGGGAATGTACCACAGGGAGTCCAAACCCGTTTTCTGAACATTGGCTGTAAATTAATTTATTGTAGACCAGGGATTCAAGCCAGGTAGGTGTCAGATATTGTCTGTTCGTAGCTTCATCCTCTACGAACAAAGTAGCATTCACATTCATCTGTTATGTCAAAGGTGAGTTTGGATAGAGGTTCAGGACCAGAGGAATCTGGGGCAGTGTTCGCCTCCTCATGACCCAATCGTTTCTTGGGTCAGAAGTAGAGTTATTGAATAGAGAGGAAATTTTTGATCCCTTACATCTGTACATTAAAATATCCCCATGTACTGGGTTGATCAATCCCTTCATCTTTCTCCTGGTAATCAGTGTCTCATCGATCACTACTGTTGCTGCCTGATGATGCGACCGACGGGAGCAGAAACAATAGGCGAGGTTGTCGATTAGCTAAAGTAGATCACAGACTGTACTCAACACTTCCTAGATTTTCCACGAATGTTTTGACAGATTACAGGACACTTAAGTCTTTTCACAGGACGGTCATTAGCAAAAAATTGCTAGTACGTCAATCAGTGGGTTGCGCTGGTCCCTCGGTTAGGCAGACTGTAGGTGAAGTTATCAGTACTCTTGTACTATATTGGAAAATTGAGGAAAGAAAATGATCCAGTTTATCCTTGAAAGAGTACTTTCTAAATCGTATTTTACTCTTATGTACATGATTCTCGTATATTCAAAGCATGTTGTTTCAAGCTATTAAAGTACTTCCTGCCGAAGCGGTTGGGACAGCTGACTGATTGCCAGTTGTCATTTCTGGTTTCATATTTGCCTAGTTTCTTAGGTAGAAAGTTATTCTGTGGTCAACAGCATTATATGTTAGAGGCCGAACTTTAAAGCTTTATGAATTTTCATCTTCATTTTTTTGTAATTTCAAATGTAGTTTCACCTCGATAGTTCAGTTAGTATCGTATGTCTTCGTTCGTTCGGTTAATGAAAGGCAATATTTACCTCTCTACATGGGGAGCCTCATTTTCAATCCATGTCATTACTGCATTGAGGAAGTGACAAAAGGGGAACGAACTGACGTGTTTTTTTCTTCGTTCTGTTAGTTCATTTCACCATCTTAATTTGTAAATAATTGCCTCAAACCTTAACGAAGGAGCGTACAGGTACAAAGTAAATGTGTGCACATATATGAAACATGAGATAAAACTTTCCTTCAATTCTCCCGATACTGTACGAAGACTTTGAATTTGGATAACACAGATGTGGAATTCGCATATATCGAGGTGAGATCATCATGTAAGGTGGATGAAGCTTGCAATGTCGCTCACATGCCATACTGGGCTTGAAGCATGGTCCGAGGAAGCTCGTGCTGAGAACCGTTTGAGCTCCCATGGACAATTTACTGAACGCTAAAGCACTCGAAATAAGCTGTACATTGGTGATAAAAAACTATTGCCGATAATTTGATTAATTGCTTAAAAGTGAGAAAATTGAATGGAAAAATCTGCTGACTATATCCTGCGAAGAATTGAACTCGGTACTTCTTTACTCTGAAAACTGACTGAACATCCCTTGTCCTCCCGAATGAGTAATTATGTTGCTATACATAAAACTGCCTCAAAATTATAGAACTGATTCAAAAATAAATATGGAAACCACATACAGTCACATCCATTCTAATTTCCTTCTCGATGGTCTTTGGTGTGGGGGAATCAAATTTTTGAAAACGATTGAAATACTACTTTGTGGGTCAGGATAGTGAATAGGAGAAGGAGGTAGAAGCAATTGGTAAGAGATGATGAAGGTTAAGAAAGAATTCACTTGATTTCTAATCCATTGGATTGAAGATATATTGAAAACTTATTAACAGGGAGTTATCCAAGTCACAAATACACTCTATACTTATAATGAATCATGAATGATTTTACTTGATTTATATTTCAGATAATATAAGTGGGTTATTAACAAGAGTGTAAACCTATTCATGGAGGATTACACACTTAAACTATATGCCATGCAATCATGTACACCTAATAATTTTCAATGTTCATCGTTATATGTTATTATTTACATGTAACAATGACACACATTGTAACATGTAAACTAATGTCGATAGGTTTACAATGCACTATAAAAAATGCAAAACTAATGTAACGTAACAAGCAAAAATCACACCTATTAATATAATTTTAACATTAGCTTTCTCAGGAGAAAACTTTCTTTCCTTTTTGGATCATGTCTTAAAAATGAGTTGAACTACATAATATGATTACCTCTATTCAATTGCATCATAATTTTATGCAGTTAATAAAGCCATTTTTTCTTAATAATAATCCATCGTTTATGTTTAGTGTATTGAATACTTTTATTTAAAATCTTAACTAAAAAAAGTAGTTTTTGAGATGTATGTTGAAAGAGTTAAAAGTCAAGATTGAAGAAAAAAGTAAAATGACTTTTTTGATGATTGGATTTTTTAAAAATATTCATCATTGCAGTGATAATCTTCAAGACAAGTCACAAAAACTATTTTTTTGTGCATAACTAATTTTAAAGTCTTTGTAAATAGATCTATCTATTTACTAAAGTTGCAAAGTTGTTTGAAGTTTGATATACTTGATTTTTATACCATATTCTAGCAGCTTGTGAATGTAAGAAATTTAAAACACATATTATGAACACGATTATTTTTCATATCATTTATCTTAATATGAAAAATATATGTTGTGTTTTCCTCATACAAAAATCAATGGTTAAAATATGATGAACAAGCCAAAGAAATACATCTTAAATTTATTAATCATACTTACACCACATTAAAAAATCAAAATTTTATGCAAAGCTTGAATTTTAACTTGATTGATGACATGGCAGTGAGATGTTGTTTAATGGATGTCCATAAGATGATGAATTCTATTTGAAAAATCTCATATTCAATCTAGAATTAATTTTTGCAAGGATAAAAAACTATAGATCATTTTTAACCTATTAACAGCTTTCTTTCAACTTCTTGAGAGAAGATGTTAAAAGAAATACTTCACATTATCCAAGTGATTTTTTGTTGGAAAAACAACAACTAAGAAATTCCAAGTACATCACATTTCACAAAATACATCGACATTTCAACGGTTGTTAGGTATAACATATCACCTCTAATATCATTCCCATCAAGCAATACTTAAGATTATCTTTGAATGTCACATCATCACGTAATCATGAACAAACTAAAAGTATGGGTAACATCTATTACAAAATTTTTAATTTTCTTGTCATATACATTTTTTGATAGAGGAATACTGAATTAAAGAAATGCTTCATATGTAGATTAAAATAATTAAATAATGAAAAAAGGGGGAAAAATTTAAAATTTAAAAAATGGAGAAAGCCTCATGATGGACCTTAATGTTGAAGATTGCATAAGTGCTTGACATGTATTGTATGCAAGGTGCAACTTTAATTTACAAAAATTTGTCAATTTATTCTAGAGCCAATCATCAACTTTTTGTCCAAATCAATTAATCACTTGAAAATTTCATTGTCTTATTTTATATCTATATAGATTTTTCATATATGCATTCATCAAATATTGAATTTAAATATAATTAAAAGTTCAAATATTCATTTAAAATCTATCCATAAGATTTTATAGATGTGTCACAAGATATGTAATGAAATTGCTAATTAGTTAGTTGCGTGTGCATGTAGGAACACATACATTACTTAGAGATAATAGTCATGTAAATAACAAACATTTGGCTAAGAGACTTAGGACTCAATGGGCACGGTTCAAATAAGGATTTTTAGAATGGCAATTCTTGAGGCTAAGATTTGGAGTATATGGCTATGATGAAACATTAGTTAGTTCAACAAGTTGGATGTTTTAAAATTAAATAAAATTTAACTCTATTGCAATCTCTCGTTTATTGTTAAGTGATAAATGGAATGTGATTATGGACATTTTAACAGCGAAATGAATTACTTCTAAAAATTTCATTTTTACCTTGAAAAAGAAAACTGAGTCCTTCGAGCGCTAAGGTGTTTTTATCAATCTTGATTAATGATATTTTTGATTGAGTTGATATTGACTATGCACAATGATGATGAAATAAAATATCTTATGGTGATATGAAAATAGAAGCAATTCAAGATTGTATGATCAATTTTAAAGTTTTGATTCTTTCACTAAATATTATATCTTTGAGTAAAAGTTTTGAATACCGAAGTGGTATTAGAAATAGGATCAATGTTCATATGAATATTGATGTTGGTGGTGAATATAAAAAAAAAGTGATTCTAGTTCAAAATTTGATGTTTCAAAGTTTTTTGATGTAAAATAGGACCAATAGATTGTAAGGTTATCAAATAATATATGATTGATTCAAAAGTTGATAGACTTATAGAGGATGTAAAGTAGTTAATGCAATTAAAAATAAGTTTTAAAAAATTACAATGCTATAAAACTTGCAAAATTTAACTATGTAATGGTCCAAAGTATAAATCAAAGATCTTAAAACTCCAACGTAATATATTAATGATATCATGATACATTTTTTGTGAAAAATTTATTTACATGACATAGAGATTGAAAAATACTAACATTGATTAAATATTAACATTAGATTATTGATATTGATGGTAAAAAAATCTCTGAAATTAAATTTTTAATGTTTTTTATTGCTCTAGAAAGGCTATTTTAGTGTCTAAAGTGATAGTTTGTTCCTTTGATGAATGTTAATTTAGATGGAATATGGTCATTTTGCTCCATTTTTCCTTCATGTTTGGGCACCATCTTTCTTTGTGATTTGAAAAGTTAGTGTTCTTATGTGATTTTAATAATGAGGCTAGATCTAAAGTACAATAAGATTTTTTATATTTTTTCTTAAGCAAACAAGATTTGCTTACTTGTAATTTGAATGAATGTCTATCTTAATCTTGTCTTAATCTTATAGTAAAAGAAAGAGTTTGAAGAATTTGAAAGTTATTTTTGAGCAAAACCAATTTTAAATACAAGAGGTAATTTTTGCATATTAGTAATACATCCACATCATTTAAAACTAGAAAAATTAAAAGTGAGAGAATGAGAGGAACAAAAAGTACATACATCATAAGTTATAGTGGAAATTGAAGAAATCTCAAAGTCTCAATATCTTGAAGTTGTAACATTAATGCTAATGATTTCGTAATGATTGAAAATATGAGATATTTTTTCAATATTTTTTTTTGTATTATTTATTATATGACTTGATTCATGGTTAACTTGCATAGATTGGATGTTTCATTATCTTATTTTAACCGATTTCTAAAATATATATCGCGTATTTATACATTCCATCAAATATATGATAGTCAATTTTATTTATATCGATGTTAATCAAGCTATCTTTTGCTTTTTAAATCATGTAATCCACTATTTTTTCGTTTAATGATTTAGTGACAACTCTAATATTTGGCTTAACTAACTATGATTAATCAAAATTGGTTACAAAAGTAAAAATAAAATAATATACAATCAAACCTTTCAAATTTAAAAACATCCATGGATCCTGAAATCATCAATTCTTTGAGGAGAATAATTATTGTTGATACCTTTTTTTATTGATATATTATTAAATACGTGAGATCGGTATCTGATTGGCTGGATTTTCAGTCATGAGTCATGAACAATACAACATGGAAGTTCCCTTTCTCATAAGAGTAGAACATTCAATATATAAAGACAATCATTCTAACCATTCAAGCCCCCTACACTAGAAAGCAACCATGGCTCCAACACCTTTAGTACAAAAGAAATGGGCTTGCCTCAATCTCATTGTGAAAGAGAAGTTCAAAATCTGCAAAAAATAGATGAGGTTGGTGGGTAAAACAACTCACCTCCTTCATGTTGAAAATAGCTGAATGTTGTGCGTATAGTGGCACATATACTTGATATTGATGAAATACGGACCAAAGAGTTACACTTCGAGACTTGCGTCATATATAGAATTCATTGCGAGCACAAAATACTGTCCAGACATTAGTGGATACTTGGATGAACAACAATATAGGCAACTCTTAAAATTGATAATTTCTTGATAATTTATTTATTATTAGAAATCAGTGGATATTATTTATGGTCATAGGAAGAGTATCAGTGGATGAACAAATTAATAAATATAAGAGAATATAAATTTCAGGGGATTAAATTTGAGAGGTTTGACTAAACATGTGAATCAAATTTTTATACGTTCATAATCTTAAAGATCATACATACTTGTGTTGGGAACTATGGTATATCAAATGAAACTATGGTATATGAACATTTGTCTTGTGTCTTGCCTTGTTGAATATCAACATTTATATTGCAAGTTTATTTGTTTGTAACTTGTTGTTGGAAAAAGCTTCTATATAGTTCTATGGATGGATGATGAAATTCAATGTGTTGGGCCAACAAATCATTTGGAGTGGAATAAAACACATTCTTTTTTCAAGTTTTCAAATAACTGAACACAAACTTAGTGCCTTGATAAGATTGTGAAAACTAGAGCAAAAGAGAAGGGTTAAGTATAAGATCAATGACTTTTGATACATGTCAATTCAAATAAAAAATATGAGTGAAGTTGAAGACCTCGACTTATTCAAGAAAAGGTTAGAAAAAAATATTTATCAAGAAACTTAAATGAATCTAGGAAAATTGAACAAGGTTATTGATTGTGCATAACAATTTGTCAACACACCTTGACTACAAGTCCAAATAATCCTAAAGTTATGGACCATTAAGTAATGAATAACATTTTAGAAGAAGCTAGAGAGTTTATTATTTTTACAAATCAAAATTGTGAATTAATTCCAATGGCATTGAACAACATAAGTGGAGAGAACATTTGAATCCAAAAGGAGTCAATGCACATTATTGCAACCCAAACTATGAAATTGTTTGGATCTCATTGAGAAGAAAATCCAAGAGAAATAGGAGGTATTGAAATAAGGCTACAATTGTGAAAGATTTGATCACATGTTCTTGAATTCCTGAACTTGAGCACTTTTAAGACTACCCATATTAACATAATGATGTTTCTCAACAAGGTATAATATGTAAATAAAATGATTGAAATAATTAAAGAAATAATAAATATTAGTTATCATACCTCACGGCCTTACTAGTTGGATTTGATGGTGCCAAAATGGGAAAAAAAAAGTAACATAAGTAGGTAAATGGTTTGAGAAAGAATAACACATGGTTAATTATGATAGATGAAGAGTTTAAAGTATTGAAGGTAAAAATTTTGATTGATCCAAGATGTATAAAAATTCTCAATTTTAAATTTATTACTATGAAGTTGGGATTAATTTTAGAAATTGAGAAGAATGAGGAACTCATTCATAAGTATTTTTTCCATTTTTTTAATTTCATTGTACTTGTTATTTTTATGAGTGTGTCAAAATAATAAAATAATAAAATATAAATATTTAAAACTTCAAAATAAAAAATATAATATATATTTTTTTTCTTTTTTATCGTGATGTCATGTTTACCTCATGAATACGTTTTGGACTACCACTTGACTAGGAACCGATCCTCTATCACCACCTCTTCCATCTTGAACTCCTCTATCACATGAGGACTATCGCTAATCCTTATTCCATATGGAGATCAAAATATAAATCAATCATGTGACAATTTCTATAACAATGTTCACATGATTGTAATCCAACATGATCATTTCGTTGAGCTTGAAGTTAATCCTCCTTGTGATGTGCCTCACAACATGTCCAATATATCATCCCATCAACTAATTGTTCCAAAGGATGGAAATGCTCTCGATCCAACATGTTTATCACTCGGTTGGGATGGTCAAGATTATACTACATGTCTACCAAAACCAATCCATGTTGTGTTGTATACTGATTATGTGAAGAAGTTAATGAAGATGTTGACTCCTTGCTTAATCTAATAGTCATCATTCTCTCTTCATGCATGTTGAAGTGAATATGCTTAGCAAGACAAGATACAATGGTTAATATATATGATATCTCATTTATAAGGTGACATCTCTCGCTCTACATCTCAATTGCCTTTTCAATATTCCATATGAATATTGAATAGCTTGTACCTCTGTCACCCCATGGATAACATTAATCAACTGAATTATTTGTGTATACATCTATCAAATATTCTTCATAGTCTTTCATTGAAACTCATGCAAGTCTTTCAGCTTGTTAGTCCTCATCCTCTCGTAGTCTCTCTTTCGCCGGAAAAAAAAACTCCATAATAGGAGTAAAACTTAAAACTTCTAAACTCTTTCCATCTTGAAGAATTCTAACTATATCATTTATTATAGGTTGAGAAGATGAACTTGGTCTATCAAACATTATACAAGAATTCATAGAAATGTAGTTTGAAGACCAATATTGTTCCAAAACTCAATCTTATGTTGGAACTCATGATAATTGCCCATGGTCAAACCCTCCATGTGTTGGAATAATCCTTTCCAATTCATAAATGGACTTAATAACGTAGAGTTATGCATATGATGTAAAACACATCATTAGTCAAACTACTGAATGAGGTCGTCCAATTTATTGATACCCATTATACCAAAATATCATAGTTATCATCCATATTACACATCAAGGGTGTGGGGACACACTCCAAAATATCATCAAGCTCAATTCTATCTCTCTCATACATGACATGATCCCATCTTCTACTTGATGCTTGTAAAGGTTGTAGTAGACCTCTTGGTTTTTTTTGTAAGTCTTTTTTTGTTTATGATCAACAATGGTCAAGTCATGTGCCCTTGCTAATATTATTATATATAAAGAAACATTCATTGATATACAAATCTTTCTCTTATGGAAAACCAATCCACAATTCAAGTATGATGTACACTCTTGAAAGGCTTGTGCAATCTCCTCATCTTTATTTGTCTCTTGGTAAAGGATTTCTCACTATTCCTAGTGTTTTTTAATGTTTTTTAATTCTTTTGAGTTTCTAAATGAATTAATGCTTCTAATGTTTGGTAATAGATACAATGACTAACTTCTCTTATTTTATGATATGGTAATTTTGTTTTGTTGAGAAGAGCTTATGTGAGAAAAAAACCGCCACACATGATGTATCTATAACAAGTTTTTTTAGTCTATTTGGGTTATACCATTTAAGGATTGGTGCATGTAAGAACACATCCTTCAAAGCTTGAAATGTCATCTCTTGAGTTGTAATTCATTATCATTTATGCCCTTGGCTTAAGAGATTTGTTAAAGTTTGAGCAATTCGAGCAAAAGCTTATTTCACAACATATCTTTAAGCAATTTTAGTCAAGTAGATATGCATATGTTGAAGTAAATATAACAATTAGAGCTGGCAATGCAGTTATAGTTGTTCATATTGGAAGTGGCTTTAGGGCTAAGAGTGTCAATAGGAAACCTAGTGCTCAAGAGGTAGAGTTCCGATTAACGGCTCATTGAAGTCTATTTTTCAAGCCTTTGAGAGTGAAACTATTATAAATATTAACTATTTTGAAAACATGGATTTGGTTTAACTGTATGAACAGAGTGTACTTGTGGATGTTTTGAGAGGACAAAGAATGATTTCCAAAATTCAAGTTAATTTTTGTTTTATGAATGGTGAGTTCTTGGAGCGATGAAGATATTTTAGCAAGTTTTGATGGATGGAAGCTTTAATCTTTTTTTTGTTTAGTGTGTGGATTGTTGATTGGAGTAAAGATCATGGTGGCTATCTTAAAGTAGAGTTGATTCAAAGTTTTTGCAATCAATTTTGGATTTCTAGTCTTTTAATTGAATGTTTTATTTCTGAATTAAGAACTAAAAAGGCATAATTACTACAAAAAATTTAAAATGTGGGTCGGTGCCTAAAATGAAATTGGATCCAAAAGATTTCAAATAGAAGTGATCAAAGGTCAAGATTTGTTGTTTCAAAGTTTTTTAATCACAAGTAGGAACGGATTGATAATATCATAGGATTATCATATAATATCTTTTCGTTTTGAAATTTGATAAAATCATTTAAAATATAAAGAAATTCATGCAAAGTTAGAGATGTCAAAGCCCATTGGCATCAGTGTCAAAATCTCAAAATTTTGACGTCTAGAGGTCTGAAATTAGAGTGGAAGATTTTCAAAAATCTTACAAAAGTTACAAACAGACTTCGTTTGCAAAAAAATAAATTAGATTGAATAGAAAATTACCTGGACTATAAATAACCCAGGGTTGGTTTGAGCCCTTTGATGGATATATTTTGAGTTGGAGGATTATTATTTAAGTTTCATGTGATTGATAAACTTACATCTTGGATTTATGTTTATGCACCACATTTGTTTGTGTTGGTACATTTGTTGTTTACTGTGTTAGTGCTCATGTGTACTACCAATAGTGATGATGGATTAGCGGACTTCTCATATTATCTTTATTTTCCCTCAGTGATATAGGACTTGCAAACATATAGATTGAATGAGAGCATGTTATTCATATGAAATTACTCATGTCCATAGCTCATCGAAAACATATGAAAAATAGAAAGAGCAAATAGAACTATTGAAGACATGCTTATAGCTTTTATCTTCAAGGGGTAATAAGATTGAGGAGCAATTTTATGCTTGATTGAGTTTTCTTATAATAAATTAATCAATGCATCTACAAAATCAACCCTTTTTTACTTATGTGTGGATAACATTCTTTCACACCATCTAGTTTGGCTAGCGTGGGTCACTTGCATGAACCATCAATCACTGTTGAAGCTATGAAATAGTTTGTGGCACAACTTTAATGAGGAGTGCATTTAACAAAGAAAATATTAGTCATTACTTAGTATCGATTAAAATAATATGCATATATTCATCGATGATATGTGAAGTTTTAGGAAGGAGATTATGTGTGATTATCTACAAATAATCTTGCAATAACATGAGTTTGAAAGTTAAGGCCATGATTTATTGGGTCTTTTGCAATAATTCAATGGATTGGATGAGTTGTTGAAAATTTAGAGATGTGACATACATGAAATCATATCTTAAAATATATTTGCAAGAAGATACATGAAAAATAAGATGTATTTTCATGTGACTCTCCTTTGGAATTGTATTTCATGATATTTTACCATTGATAATCCACATCAATGACCTCAATTAGCAGAGATGTTTAATAGAGTAGAGGAATATAAGGTGAAAAAAATCCTCAAGAAACATACTAGATGTTTGCAAAATCCAAATGTGGAATTTTTAGTCCAATAGAAGAGTTATGCATTTTAAAAAGATACTTGAAAATCTTTGAAAAATCTTACAAATTTCAAAATATTTATGGAAATATTTGAGCCTTCCTACAATTAAGACATTATATCTTAAATGATGAGAGATTTGTTTAGAATCTTGGTTAACCATAGTTAGTTTAGGCAAATCATGGATTTATCTCAAATCACTAAACTACAAAATAGTGGTTCGCATAATCCAAAAATATTGGTTTGCATCGATACATAATGAGATGACCACCATGCATTGATGGAATAAATAAGGTGATATATATCTTTTACGATTGATTAGGGTAAGATAATGAAATGTACATCCGACACATGGCTAACATGTGGCATAGATTGGATTTTAGATTCTTTCCAATTGTGAAGTAAATAAATCAATGTGAGGATTTGAAAAGACATCTCATCTTTGAAAGTTATTACAAAGTCATTATCTTCAATGTTATTTGTGATAAAAAATGACGACTGCATGTAGGTATATATTTATCATCATGATTTCAATGATCAATAATGAAAAAAAAATATCTATTCTTATGAATGGATAATTTGTTTAATCAATTTGATGGATTATAATTTTTCATAAAACTTAATTATGAAAGCAGATATAATCAAATCATAATAGCTTTTGAAAATATACAAAGACAACTTTTAGAACTAGATTTGAATACTTTGAAGAGCTTATTTTGATATTTAATTTAATCAATATATTTTTCACATTGATACTTATAAATATTATATTTTGATAAATTGGTGATTGTATTTTTAAATGATATTCATATTTATAGCATATCTTGATAAGATTATGAGACCTATACCAAAATTCTAGAAGTGTTAAAGAAAATTAGTTTTATATTAAGATGTCACAATGTGAGTTTGAAAAAATTGAAGTAAATTACTTATGTCATTGAATTAGTGCGAAAGTCTATCAAGTTATGATTGACAAAGTTGAAGTTATTAAAAAATGGAGTGTTGTAGAAAATCAAAAACAAACACAAAATTATTTGGGTTTAAATGATTCTTTAGATGGTTTGACAAAGCTTTTGCTTGCATTGCTCAAGCTTTTATTAATCTCCTAGATTATAATATAGAGCATAAATAACAATTGGACATAACTCCACTAATTGGATTTTAATCTTTAAAATATATTTTCATGCATATATGCATTCTTTAATTAATAGACCAACAAAACATGATAGGATGCATCATGGGTTAAGGTTGGAATGAATGTGAATGAGAAGATGAATAACATCAAGTTTATTAATTTAAAAATAAAAATAAAAATTATGGAGTAAATAACTATACCACAAAAATGAAAAATTATTTATTGTGTTGGCTAGCAATCATTGAAGAGGTTATCTCAAAGATATGGAGTTTGTGGTGAAGAAAGATTATAAATCTTTGATATATTTGAAAACTAAGAAGTACATCTCCAAACAATAGTTTTATTGAACAATAAGTAGATTATGTTTGTGGAGGCAAAGAAGGAACTTGCCAATACATTGATGCAAATATCATATTTCTACATCATGTAGGTCAAAATTAATTTTGAATGGTGAGAGCTCTTGGAGTGAACAACAAGGTAGAATGAGTAGATTGCACGACACTTTGAAAAGATGAACTACTATTTGAATATGAATTGGCTTTTCATATGGAAAATATTTTGATATCATTGGAACCAAAACTATGTACACAATGGTCTAGCATGTCAAAAAAATAACACTAGTAATAAAAAATCAGCTAGTCAACTATAATCTTTACAAACATCAAGTAGTGTGTATGAGCACACATTAATATGAATATTGGATGTGATTCTATAGTAGATTTTGTAGATAAATTGAGCAAGTTACTGCATGTTAGCTCCATTACAAAAATAATCATCACACAAATATTTATTTATATTTTTATGGATGGATGTGATTTTTGCACAATCTGATTTATCTACAATTTTCATCTTTGATATGAGCATATTTTTTACTCATATGTTTAACAAATTCTTATTTGTGTTATTCAAAACAAAATTAGCCATGTCTATGATTCATTATTGTCAAACAAATGGACAAACTCAGAAAATTAATGACATATTTAAAATATATTTAGATTTTTTTCTTTAGAAAAGTAAAAAATTTGAGATGATTTTAATCAAATATTGTTATAATAATTTAATCAATGCACCCACTAAGATTCACACCTTTTTTTTTTATTTGTGGAGAACATCCTCTCACATTGTTTAATTTGACTAGAGAATAACATAGACAAAAATTCATCTATGCTAGTTGAAGTTGTTAACAAATTTGGTCTATAAATTCACTAAGGATGCATGAAACCAAGTCAAAAGTAACTATTTCTTAAAATTGAGCAAAATAATATTTAAATATTCATCAATAATATGTTGAGTTTCATAAAAAATATATATATGATAATTCATCATTTACCTTACATCATGAACAGTCTTAAAGTTGAATTCAAAATTTATTGGATCTTTTGAACTAAGTGTATTGATAAAAGAAGTAGTACATTAATAAAAATTACCATTACACATGACAATTCATCTTATTTTTCATTTGTCACTTTCAAAAATATATCCCATGATCTTCACTTTTGAGCAACATACATCAATCATCTCATGTATTGGAGAGGATTAATGGACATAAAAATTCAAGGAGGAAAGGATCATCAACAAACAAATAAATTCTCATTATCAAAAATATATCTCATGATTTTTATTCTTAAGAAAAACACATATTCCAACTTCTTTAATGTAGATGATGGAGTTGAGGGATACAAGATAGAAATACACCTCAAAAAACTTTCAAATAGAATTTAAGTTCAATGAAAAGGATACTTTACTTGGAAACATATCACAATTCTTGCAAATGTCAAAGTAATCATGAATTTTTTTTATGACTTTTTGCAGTTGAACACATTTTATCTTAAATGAGGAAGATTTGTTATCAATTATGGTTATGTATTGTTAGTTTTAATAAATCTTAAATTTAACTTTAAATAACCAAAAAATAAAATAATGATACACATGATTCAAAAAATGAAAGCTAATTTTGGCTTTCATGGATATAAGACAATCTCGTTATTATACATTGATGGAATTATTTCAAAATGAAAGATAAATTAAAGTTATTCATGGGATAGATTAAGATTTTTTATATTTTTCAGTAATTGTTTAATATAAGATAATAAAGCATGTAACACACATGATAGTCATGTGTCATAGAGTGAACTTTGGATTCTTTTTTTACCTATAAGTATAAAATAAAAAAGAGGTCTTGGAAAAAAATTCATATTTTAAAAGGCATTTTGAAGTCTATTATTGTTAATAATATATCTAAAATATAATTGACGATAGAAAGTAATTATGGTGCACTTATGTGTTTTAAAAATTAACAATTTAGATGAACTCATAAACAAAGGAGAGATAGATATTTAAGCTAACTATAAAACACCCTAAGGTAAAATTCAAAAATCTACAAGGAGAGATGTTTTGATTTGAAACATATCATCTCTATGGGAGCAACATCATCCTTAAGGTGTTAAATGGGTTAGAGGTTCTAATTTATTTATGTGGCATAAGGCCAAAATAGATGTAACTAATACTAATTATTGACATTGAATACATTAACAAGTCTAATGACCTGAGTACAAGGAGGAATTGCACTATGTGAATGTCTATTCTGCAAGGGATTTTTTCACCTATCTTGTCCCCAACCTAGCTCTAATCTCATCATTATAAGAAGTGAAGATAGAAAAATATTCATCATAAGAGGATTTAGCCTAATGTTTCTTCTTGCAACTTTGCATTTAATATTTGTTGGTTTCAGTAGGTTTTTTAGTTTTTTTCTATTTGATATATTGTTTGCAAATCAGGTTTACTTTTCAAGATAAATTCTTAAACATCAACAAAACATGTTTTAAAATATATGTTAAACATGTTTTGTGAATCCATCTCTGTGTATTGATAAATTTTATATTTCCATTATTATTTTAATTGGATTAAGTGTGAAGATGATGTTTTGCACAAGAATTGAAAACTCGAAGAATATTTATATGGAGTTGTCCATTTGTTTATCTTGTCATTTTACTTCCAATATTATATATTATTAAGTTCGAGAAAAATTCTGCTGTTTTTAATGTGAATTTAAAAGTTAAGTCGAGCAAAATTTGAGATGCTACCAAGAGGTCCCGGCAATCAACATTTGGAAAGATATAAGAAACGGGAATCGCTACAGGGTAAGTTCATTCGAAATCGCAGTATGTTCAGAACCCGAGGGGAAAGCACCTGGTTGAACTTTAACTCGAGTGCTTTGAATATTGGAGTAATATGAAAGTCACCACCATCTAGAAGGATTTGACATGTTGAGGGCAAACCTCTGACAACGTGAAGAAAAGAAGAATTACGGCGACTAGACTTCCCGACTTTTGATCCCGTCTTCCCTCTGAAGCAATATCTGGATCGCATTGTGTTCTTGCGTGTATTGTTCATATACTGTATATATATATGTAAGAGCTAGAAATACGACCGGATATGACTTGTCGTAGGTGGTCATGTCCAC
This sequence comes from Marchantia paleacea, assembly GCA_014180765.2. NCBI lineage: Eukaryota > Viridiplantae > Streptophyta > Marchantiopsida > Marchantiales > Marchantiaceae > Marchantia > Marchantia paleacea. The sequence continues at coordinate 604,087 of MUAA02000117.1, forward strand.
CTTATAACAGGCAGGGAGACGACGCGGGCCGTACTTTCGGGATCCTGACGTTTCCCGGGGCGGTATTATGTTGTCTCTCACGCGATGGCGATCATGGACCCATACATACATCACATTCCAAAGGATGCGCACATGGCCAGCTCCCAGTTACAAACCCAAGCCTCGTCTGTGCCGAACCTGTGTCGAAGCCATCCTTCGTGCGTGCGTGCTGACCGGTTGACAGAGCCCAGATGGCGTTTCAGGAACGCCAGCTATTTTACGCAATTTTAGGATCTGCCCAACCAGACACGAACACGTGGAATTCCTTCCAGCTACATCTCGCCAACTCACGGCACTGGCCGAATATGCGAACTCGGTAGACGTACGACAATGATATGGCTATGGTCTGAATTTGGAGGTTTCTCCCGGCATAGCGACGAGGCGAGTGACACCGAGACCGCAGTGAGGCGGACGGCAGCATCTTGCCCGCGCAGACAAGTCCCGGCGGGGGAGCAGATTGCCGGATGCCATTGATTAGGGTTTGGGGCCGGAGCTTCGGCATGATGCTGGCTGGCTTGCCTGGACCAAAGCTTGCACTGCGTCTAGATCGCTTTTCATTCTCGCTCTGCTGCCTGTGCGGTGTGTGCCTCGCTGGTCTGCTCTGCTGCTGCTGTGTATATCTAGTAGTAGAGCGGACTAGCTTGACTTTGCCTTATTTAATTCAAGATATGGTGGAGGCATAGGTAGAGCGCTAAACTGCGTGCGGCTGGTCTGACAAGCGTTTTATTTTAGTCGCTTTTCTCAGAGCGTCTGCGTTCAACTTGTTTGTCTCGCGCTTTTACTGTCTTTTCTCTCCTTCATGGTTTTTGGATCGTTAAGGAGTGGGGAGGGTGGGAATACGAAGCAGAGGAGCAGAATTTGATGTCGTTGTAAGGATCGGTGGATCCTGGAGCAGGAAGGAAGAGAGTGTGGGAAGTGTGCTGGGTATAGGCGGAGGAGGGCGGTTGTGTAGCGGGGGTATTGCTCATCGGCAGGAAGTGAGTAGAGTGGTAGCTATGACCAACGAGAAGCCGTCGGGATGGAGTTTCTCAAATTTTACGTCGAGTGTATTCAACTTTGGGAGTGCTGTCCAGAACAAAGTGAGCAGGTATTGCATGGCTCAAGTAGCAACCCTTCCGACATGCTTGAAATTCGAAGATAAGAAACGGGCAATTTTCCTGTCGATCACAGCACGTCGTCGGTTAAGTTCCGGGAAGATCTCTACGTTCTTCTTAACGCGGAGTTTGCTTGCCGTTAGAGTGGGCAAGGTGATGGCGTCTAGAGGCCGTTAAGCTTAGCTGCCGATTGTTAGCTGACGTTAAGGAAGCTCGAGTGGACACCAGTGTGCCGTTGTTTCTTCTTAACTGATGAGAGAGTAGTACGAGGTGCTGTGAATGATCGTGCCAGAGCTTAAGTGCTTCAGGTGTGCTTGATCTGATGAATAATAACTAGGTCTATTCATCGTGGTGAAGCCACTCATTGTCCCCGTAATCAACACGTAACATTTGCAGATCCCGATTTAACGAAGCTTATATCGAGATTCTATTGATGTGTGTGACTTACGCTCTCTACGTTCTTCGCAACCCTTTAGATAGGGATCTGTTGTGAAGTACTGCAGATCGGGCTTTACACTCTCGTTCTGAAGGACGCAGCGAAGGTATTATCTAGGTCTTGTTCTCACCGAGGATTTAGAATAGGGTCATCGGTTTTGAAGTTTTTACTTATGTTACGTAATACCGGCGGTATGTTCACCTGGCTATTCGCTTCCTGCAGCTTGCTCCCAGGTCACGAGGGACTAGAAGTTGTTAATCCTGAAGGCAGCCAGGATGACGCGGAGGAGGAGGCCAACAAGGGTAGATTCAAGCAAGAGGTCAGTGTGAATTGATCAGGAGTTTTTGGATCCATAGGATTTCAAATTATTTGGACACATTATCTAGAAAATTCTTAGTAGGCTCCTTTGGGCCTTAGTAGTATGGTAGGAGTTAATGGGTCTCAGTAACAGAACTTCGTGACAGGGAGAGGTTACTTTCAGATTTGCAGGGTCACTCTTTCAATTTGGGACAGGAAGCATTGGGCAAAGATAAACGAAAATATTTTAAATGTCTGTAGTGTACAATGCCAGTGTAGTAGCTTTAGTTTTGATGACGCAGCGCCATGCAACCGTTAGCCTTGCCACTAGCTTAACGGTGGTTCACGGAGTTCTGAAATGACTGGCCTCGCGTCTGTAACCATTCCAATTGCTCTTAACATAAACCTTGCTGGACCGGTGAGAATAATACGCTTTTGTCCTGGGCATTAGACTCACATTGCAGTGGTATGAATACATTCAGGATCGTGAAAGCTACTGGAAGATGATGCACAAGTACATTGGGTCCGATGTCACGTCAATGGTTACTCTTCCCGTGATTATTTTCCAACCAATGACAATGCTGCAGATGATGGCAGAGGTTCGACAACCTTGACCTTTTCGGTTTTTAAATATAACCTTGCCGGAATGATTCAATCAAAGCCTTTTAATGTTTTTGTTGGAAAATGCGCCTCAAATTTGAGCCCCTTCACCTTCTTGCTTTGTCCCTTAACGCAGCCCACTTAATTTTCTTCTATCAAACATTGTTTCTCTAGGAAAAAAGTGGGTCCTCCCAGTGCGCAGGGAGAGCTCTGCGTCAGATTCTCATTTTCAAAACGTTGTGGTGTTGTGGACAGTTGATGGAGTATTCGCATCTCCTCGACCTTGCAGATCAAACCGATGATCCACATCTGAAGATGGTGTATGCAGGTGGGCACAGGTTGTGATTTGCTTGCGTCTTTTCGTATTATTTTTTTGGTGCGAGTCTGTCAGTTCGTGTTATCAGTCCGTTTGGACACGCTTCCAGTGCCTCCAGTTGTGCCAGAGCTCATCGTGATAATCGCTCTTAGGGTTTCACCCTTCCATTTTGTTCCACGCACATTCAATGGTATAGTTAACATACTTACGATGAGATCATACTATCGATACGGTTTTGGTCCGTCTAGAACTTAGCTCCACATATATCGTTACAACCCTTTCCGCTCTTGCCATTTATCAGCCTTACTGTTGGCTTTCGTGGGTACATTATATTTTCTTCTAGTCCATTTGTTAGTCTGCTAAGGCGGCTTTGTGGTCTACTGAAACGCTGTAATTATCGATCTGTCGGTGGCATTTTCGACAGTCTCGTGGGCTGTTTCTGTATACTACGCATATCAACGGACATGGAAGCCTTTCAATCCAATCCTCGGAGAGACCTACGAGATGGTGAATCACAATGGCGTGACTTTCCTTTCGGAGCAGGTAATTTTCTACATGTCATTTCTCTCACTTCGACATCTACTCGTGAAGAAAGCATTTCTCCTGAATGCATGTCTTTGCTTTACATCATCTACAGCGGGCGTTGTGAGTTTGAGTGGGAATGGTCGCTTCGCAGGCATAATCTGTATGATACGAAGGTTCAAACTGGTAGTCAGATCGCTCGTTACCAGACGTCCTGCCTACTAATGCGAGTTCGACGTTAATTAGGGATCAGCAAGTTTCGTCAGGAGCCGGTTTTAGTCATGACAAATTTGTATATTTTGGCAGGTTAGTCACCATCCACCCATGAGCTCAGGTCATGCCGAAAGCGCACATTTTACCTATGATGTGACGTCCAAGCTGAAGACGAAGTTTCTAGGAAACTCGGTGGACGTGTACCCTGTTGGAAGGTGACTAACTAGCGATTTTTCTGTCAGTTGTTTTTGAGTAGTATATGTACTGTATTTTTGCCTCATTGAACAAACTAAACCACTCTTAATTTTTTTTGGTCAGGACGCGTGTAGTGCTGAAAAGAACTGGGGAGGTCCTAGAACTCGTGCCACCTCCAACGAAAGTGCATAACCTGATTTTTGGTCGAACATGGGCGGACTCACCCGGTGATATGATCTTGACAAATCTTACGACAGGAACGAAAGCTGTCCTCTACTTCCAGCCTTGTGGTTGGTTTGGGTAAGAACTTTGTTGTCATAAGTTTTCAGACCGTTATATATGTTACACCCGATGATGCGGCTGCCGGAAGTTCTCAATAATTGCACTGCTCTTGCAATGTATTCCAGTGATCACCGGAAAATTGAGGAGGGTGGACTCAGTCGGTGTGCATGTGGACTGCATCACTTGAAATTGGTTTCTTGTTATTTCAGCAAATATTGGACACATCTTATATTACAGCGATTACTGTCTGCCACGCAGTGCTGGACTATGGGGAGTGTTTGCACTTATTGCACCCTGATTATGTGTTACTTCTCATGAATCATAAATCTGAGCAATGTATGGTTATTTTTTTTTCAGTGCTGGTCGTCACGAAGTAGATGGTTACATCTATGATAAGGAGGAAGAACCGAAGATGCTAGTCACTGGCAAGTGGAGCACTGGTTTGAGCTATCAGCCGTGTGATATGGAAGGAGAGCCGCTGCCGAATACAGAGCTGAAGGAGGTTAGTTTTTTCCTATCGTGTCTTGTCTTTTGGTAAATGTTTGAACTTGAGCTGCACTTCGAACAAGAACTACATGAGATTTCTGACCATCTTTCATTGGAGTGTTATCAAATGAAAGATGGTCGTTGAGATGTTTCTGGGAAGACTGGATTACTGATCAGCTTACGTCCATTCGAACCATGGTGGTGCAGGTGTGGAAAGTTGCTGAGACCCCAAAGAATGACAAGTATTCGTTTACACACTTCTGTCACAAGCTCAATAGCTTTGAGACTGCTCCAAAGGGATTGTTGTCTTCGGACTCTCGATTGAGACCTGATCGTCTTGCTCTTGAGCATGGTGACATGAGCAAGGCAGGTTCTGAAAAGTCAAGGTTAGTGCTTCCTTGTTTTGAGTATTCAGCGCCTAGTTTCAAGGACTTGGACGCGTTGAGTAACGGAGGATTATTGTGTCAGCAATGAAAATTTGTGAGAGCTTTCTTGAGGTAAGTTGGTAAACTGATAATTTCGTCTGTTTCCAAATCAGGTTGGAGGAACAGCAAAGGGCAGAGAAGAGGCAGAGGGAAGCACAGAATCTGGAGTTTACACCAAGATGGTTCAGATTGACTGGAGATGTTACTTCAACGCCTTGGGGTGACCTTGAAATATATGAGTACAATGGGAAGTATACAGAGAGGAGGGCAGCCATTGATTCGAATCTAGAACACGATAACGTTGACCAGAAATCCATTAAGTTTAATCCTTGGCAATTCGAGAATTCTGAAGACCAAGGGCACGCACCACCTTCGATTTCTCATCCAGTTATAAACGCGACGTCCTGAAACATCCATGTATCAAAAAAATTGCTGATTCCTCAGTAACTTGTGAGTTGCGGGGGCCCTTCTTAATCTACGTTAGGTACTCGTGCCCAGTGAATTTGCTCTCCTCTCTTATTCTGTGTAATTATCTGATCGGGGCGATATTGACCAGCAGTATGAAGGGCAGCATCACTAGGTGGAAGCATTGCATTCAGAAGTTTCTCACGCCGAGGATCAAGAAAGAGTGCATTGAATCGAATGTTTGTAGCTCCTTTCAAGTGTAAACCAGGTTCAGTAGAATGGGCCTTTCTCTTATTGAACACGGTAAAACAAGGTTTATCGCAAGCTGTCACCTGCTTTTGGCACGTGAACTCCCAGCGAGTCGATGTCAGGTGAGGATGTCCTAGTTCTGTAAGAGCCCAATGCTTTGGGCTACGATCGGCGGCCTACGATCTGAATTGCATGAAAAGATTGGCGTTGGCTGATATCGTAAACTTGTGAAGTAAACCGGTCTTGAATATCTCTTTCGTCTCCTAGACGGTACAAGTTGCAGAGTTTCTCTTCTCTAGAGAAAGGTTTATGTGGAATGCTTTCTACTAAGGAATTTTCTGTTCAATCAGTTGGGAGGTACTCGTCCTTCATCTGCTCAGTGGAAGACGTTTGATGTCGCGTGAGTTTTTTGTTAAGACGAAGGACACGTGAAGTGGACATGGTTTAAATTTGCCATAGTTTTATTCACACCGCGGACTCTGCGGTCAACAGCATCTGCCAACTGTGTAGTGAAGGTCTGCCACAGGTAGACCTTCACTACACAGTGTGACCAGTGAATTCTCCTCAGTATCCGCCCTTTGGTTCGAGATAGAAGGAAATGATATGAATACACGAATATGAATGGGCATAGAGGTAGTTCACTTGAAAGCAATTTGAAAGTGATCTGTCTCCGTGTAGCTGCGACTGGTATATGCTCTTGCAATGATAATCTCCCATCAAGCTAGCATTGTGATAATGTCCTGGATCTGAAGTTGAGTACGTAGGCTCTGGAAGATATTTTACGATATTCCTTATCTTACTTCAGTCCACACTGTTCTGTGTCATCATTGCTTCGACTTACTGGAGGAAAACATTTTTCACGGAGATAAAGTGCGCCATGAAACAGGAAGTTATTATCAAAAGCCTTGCACCGCATTGCGTTCCGCTTACGCTTTGTGCATCTCTACACCTGCGCATGATGTAAATGGTACCACGGATTTTTTGCCGTAGTGTCTCTGCTCGCGAAGCTCAGGCAAGAGAGACTCGCAGTAAAGAAGGGCGGTCACATCTTGAGCCGGGTTCTTTCCGCGATGTGGAAAATCAGGACGGTGTTTCCCGCACGAACAGCTTCTATTTTACGGAATTTGTCTCGCTATAACAGGAGCGTCGTGGTGATGGAAGGTCAAATATGGAACTACTTCAGTATCGGAACTTTGTCAGGGGAGGCAGTGATCAATCCCGACCACGGAAGGGTTTTCTCTGTACTTGGCCAACTCCCTATTTATATCGCCACCACAAAAGCATACGCATTAATATAGTTTCCTCATGGGGGCATCAGTTTCCACATGTTCGATTGTATGAGCTACAATCTGGACGCCCACCAGACTGTGCATGACATTCCATCACATTGCGGCTGAAATGTGGAGTGACAGGGATGTTTTATCTTGAAGTTGAAAAACTAATCAACGGACACGAGGCTCCTAACTCCAAAAATGCCCTGTGGATTACATTTTAGATATTGCAATATTCTGGAAGAGAGTCGTGTCATTTCTCCATATTCTTTCCAGGTGGTCCACTAAGCCCAACCTTGATCCCGAAGTCACAGAATGCGCCAAGATGATGTTCATGAACGAAAACCGTAAGATAGGAAAATCCGTGAGCCGGAAACCCTACAAATCCTTGAAGTTCTTCCACGATCTTGGCGAACAATTCGTTGGCACGCCCAAGTTGTACAAAGATTCCAAGCTAGACGCGTGGTAACAGCAAACTTAGACAGCGGGCTCAGAGCCTCGGACGACAAGACAGACAGTCAACAGAAGTGGCCCGAGGTGGAATCACCGGTAGGCACGGGTAGAGTCAAGCACAGAATAGGCTGAAATGGTCGAATTCCGCTGATGAAATGTGAAGGCAGACAAAGCGACAAGAATGCCAAGGAGCCAGCAGCGGATGAGCACACCGATCGCGCCGAAGGCTCGTTTCAAAGATCCAGCGCTGCATCTGGGCGCGGACGTCCCGCCGAGCGGACAAGTGTGATGCGATGAGTCACTCCGGGGAATATTTGCCGCCGCAACGAAATTGGTCGACAGCCTGTGGCTGGGTTGGCTTGTGTCGTGAGCGCTGCATGCAGTCCGCGGGAGAATCACAGAAGACGCAGGCCTTCAGATGAGAATAGGTGTGTACGCGGAGAATGAGGACGTTGGGTGATGGGGCCGCGGTAGCGGTAGCTCTAGGACGCTGTGGACGAGTGAACGAGAGCGGGTCCGGACTCACGACGCTCTGCAGCGAACCATGAGAGAATAATGGAATGAATTTAGAGAGATTGTGCATGGCTTATGGAGCTCTTTGGAAAGCACGCGTGCTTCGTTCAGCAGCGCCAAAATTCAGCTGGCTTGCTTGGCAGCCTCTCGTGCGCTCACGGTTGCTGTGCCATCGTCGGCACTGACTTCTCTCCTCGCTCGTCTTCGTCTCAGTTGCTTCTGCCTCCAAGAATCTCCCACGCCGTTGTTTCAAGAACGTCCGACCGAAAGTACAGGACGTTGTGTCAATGGGTTTGCCAGCACCAGGAACAGCTTGTGGACAGGCTCAGGGTCGAGGCCAGAGCCACCGTCAGTGCGGGACGAAGAAGCATCATCGGCCGGTATGGTTTCAGGCCTCGAATGAGGATTCCGCTAGTTAATGAAGTTGAGTTAATTTTTCGAATTTGTCTTTAGAGAATTCAGGCAACGTCGTGTGCTCTCTGTGGGCCACAGAGGACTCGGATTTCAATGGTCGCCGTTTTTTTCAAATTTTGTACACTTCTTGCTTACTTGTGTCTGAGATGTGGAGATAACGTAAGTTGTGAAGCCGCTTGAAAATCTTCTCGGTATTCGGGGTTTGTGGGGTTGAATGCGACGATGGATGTGAGAATTTGCTCACGAGTGAAGCCTGTGGGCGACATGGTTTCGAAATTTGCGCTATTACGCAAAGCCGGTCTGACTGTTAGAGAAAATGCAGAAGGCGAAGCACGTCACGCAGACCCGAGGGAAGTGGCGGCGTCAATGTGGGCTTGGAGTTAGAAATTCTCGCGTTCATGCTCCAATCACCAAATTCGAACGCATTTCCCAGCAAGGAGGAGCTTCTTTGTGCTGGTCGTCGTGATTTAGTAGATGCAATCATTTCAGAAGGAGGCTGGTTAGCAGCTGGGTGGGAGAAGAAGGCGAATGTTTCCTCCCTAGGCAGTGGTGTTCCGGAAATTGCCCAGCGTCCTCCATCTCGTCAACGGGCTCTCAGGAGCAAGACCAAAGCTGTTCGTTCTTCTCATCACCGGAGAGGCCGACCCAAACTCGTGGAAAGGACAGCCCTGTCAAATGACGAATCGACGTGTGAAAATTCGCAGCCAAATGAATCCCAACAGGATGCAACATGGGGGCGACCGGATGACGAGAATATTGATTCAAGACGGTGGGTAATGCTTGAGATGGATTATTTACCTTTGAGCTTCAGTTCTGAGCACTTCGAGATGTCACACTGCTTAGGTTTTGATCAGCCTCACGAAACTGGCCTTCTGCAACAATTGCATCTCGGGGTAACCTACGTGCTTGACAGCTGGAATGATATTTTCTCAGGTCATGAAATTGCAGTTTAATTTCTAGTTTGCGTGACTGAGTCGCTTTGCTCTGCTTCTTTGTACGAAGTCAGCGACGGGAACAGTATCGATGACAGTGGAGCCGCTCCCTTGGAACCCGTTGAGAAAGATCAAAACTTCTTTCCAAATGTTGAGCCAGCGCTCCCATTTTTCGAACAAGTTAGAAAAGATCAGGGTAGCAGATTCCCAAGTAGTTCCGTGGAGTACCTTTGGGAGTTTGGAAGTCTTTCCGATTTCATTAAAGGTCGAAAGGTCAGTATTTATGTCAGAGCTGAACAAATGTCACATTTTTGCTGGTTGAAGGCATACTCTTCCCAATTATTCTACGTTTGCCCCATTGTGTAATTTACAGTTAATTGCAAAGTTTCCCCAACCATTGCGTGCTTTGTAATAAGGGATAATTTCCTGATTCTGTGCCTTTCTTTTGAAGCTTGATACAACGAGTGGGATGATGCAAAGACAACAATTGGGTCTTTCCGGCCATTCGTCAGTCAGGAAAAGTAGATTGGACTCGGGAGTGGCTAAACGTCGCAGTGAAACCTGCGATAAAAGATTTACCTCGGGTGATGCCAAGTCAAAGCATGACAGCTTCGTTAAAAAGGCAGGGTTGCGTAGAGCCAGGCAAGGTTCAAAATGCGAGCCGGGAAGGAATGTAAATAAAGGGTTGGATAAAGCATGTACAGTGAAGCACGATTCAAGGGTCGATTTGCCAGTGAATCTTAAAGCAGAGCTGAACAATGCACCTACTTTGGGGCACGATTCAAAAGGAAGCGAAGCAAGATTGGATGCCGCGGCTCAAGGTTTAAAGGATCTCGAAGATAGACAGGTTTCTATCCCTCAACCAAAAGTGGACAAACCTGTTATTTCCGAACAGGAAACGAGTGCTAACAAAGCTTCGAGTTCGAACGAACAGCTTTTGGAAGCCTCTACGAATGGACCAAGCTCAAGAGGTATGTCCTGCTACGGTAAAATCTGGGAAGTTCTATGGTATGTCCTTTGTATTTGACTCTCCATCTCATACTAGAAATCGCCTTTAGTCTGCACCTCCCATACTTTCGATAATGTTTTCTGGCTAGATTGTAGATTGCATTAGTTTCGAATTTGGAAGTAATTCGTTAAGTAATGTTCGCAGAGCTTATTATCGATGCGGAGGCCAAGCTTAAAGAGGAGAAGAAGCAGAAAAAGAAGAAGCGTAGAAAACTGAAGACAGAGAAACCTGTGGAGGTCATCAATGAACCCGTAGAATCGGATGGAACCTTGGACTGGATAAATCAGATGGTAGATCAAAGGGAAAAATGGATGCTCGAAGCCAAGCCAAGCTTTGAAGAACGAACTTCAGACAAGCCCAAGTCAGTTCAGGACAGAATACGCAGTCTTGAAGATAAGCTTTCTGCCACTCGCACGGCTTTGCAATCTGGAAGAGAGGCACTGGGACGAAAAGGAGATGAACAAGAACAGCCAAATACACCATCTGATGTAAGTTTTCAAGTTTTCCGAAGTGAATGCCATGCTGATATAAGCTTCGCATGAATTCTTCGCGCTCCAACTTTTTGGAGAGGTCGTCTACTTATGTCTTATTCTATGTTGAAGAAGACAGAAGACAGGCATGGCACTTCCCAAGTCTTGTAGCATGAATGAAGGTATTACAATAACACCACAGCATTTAAGCCTGCTGTTTTCGGTCTTTTATATCCAATTCACGCCCTCACACTCTTTGAATCTTACAAGAGTAGAGGTATCAGTATTAAACGAGCTAATACTACTTCAGTCTTATTGCAGAGTCTTCTTACAGGTTTGGTCGACTGATATCTTTCCCCTCCATTTGCTAGCAGGTGCATTTGCAGAGATTGTCTGAACTTCGAGACGCTTCGGATCAGTTAGAGTACACCGAGAATAAGATCCTCCGGACTTACTCTGAGCTTACCACGACCCGTGCCCAAGTTGCAGCTTTAGAGGGCAAGCATGGATTGGAGATAATGTATGTGTCTCTAAGAAGAGTGTACATGCTATCCTTCTGTTCCAGTTAGAGTGTGACTGTATGCACTTACTGCCGCCTCTAAGCTCACACCACATTCTGGATTACAAGTAAATGTTCTAATTTTTGAGCTGGATGTTTCTGGTTTACCAGGGATGTTTTCAAGGTCTCAGATGATAATGAGAAGAAGATAGAGAAGGCTACAACGGGCTTACGGTCCCTGCGGCCAGCTCGTATCGTGTGGCCCAATCCTGCCAAAGAGGTCTTTCTGATTGGATCTTTTGATGGCTGGAATCAAAAGGTCAGAATTGTTTTCCTGAATGCTTGTCATTGCTGGTATTTCAGTCATTGCACCGAAGCTGTAAGTTCGTCAAATTCAACGTTAAACGACCCATCTAATCTGCTATAGCTATGTCGGCTTCCACCTTCGTGCAAGAGTACGCAATGTAGCCTGTTCACACGAGAGCGCTGTAATTAGTCATTTTGAATATCAAATGGTTGTGCTGTCATTGAAGGTAAAATGGTGCAAAATGTTAACAGGAGTGCTGTGACACTGCTATGTTCACATAACCATCCAGAAGCTGGATTCACTAGCATGGTTGGATAGTTGTGTAAATTTTCGGGTCCAACATCAGCCTTTTGGCTGGACTAGAAAGGACGAGACTTATATTAGCGAATGAGAAAATCTAGTCTGAAGCACGACCAACCACATTGACACACACGTCCAAAACATTTCCAAACAAACGATTCTCATCTAGCTACACTTGTCACCCTGTTGTGAAACGCATGGAGTAAACTGAGGGCTTAGAAGAAATGAATGCACTAATTTTCTTGCCAAAATTGAGGAAAATAGAAGAGGGATGTCACAGTCCTTTCCTCTCAAGAAAGCTTTGTTTCACGTACTTGAAGGCGGTGGAGTTTATCTCAGCATTCGATTTTCCCGCTAGGTTAATTTGTTACAAGTAATAAGCCTAACCCTTTATATGTTACACGAGACCAGTCCAGTTATGCTTCTCAGATGAGAGAATAGGATGACCTGGGTTTGGTAGTCCAGTGACGCTAATCAGAGGTACCTGACTGGTGGTAATCTTGCAGATTAAAATGGAACTGTCTGGTGCTGGAGTATTTTTAGCAACCGTGCCCCTTCATCCAGGGCGCTATGAGGTGCTGTTATTTCTTAAGAAGTGGGATCGGTTTTAGAGATGGAACCCTTTTTATTTTTGTGCTTTATTACATGATCAAAGTTATCTCTAGGCCAATGTGTTTTTACTCCATTTCTTGCTGTATGCTTTGCAGATAAAGTTCATTGTGGATGGAACGTGGAGAGTGGATACTGCACGTCCTATTGTCTACGGTGGAGGATACGAAAATAACGTACTGACCATACCTGAAACGTTCCTCTGGAGACATTGATGTATTTTATTAGGTTCCATGTGAGTTAGTGGGGGCATGCATCTCGTGGAATGAACATGATTTTGAGATTGAAGGTTTGGTGAAATACTGAACAGACTGAGATTAAGCCCAGCTGCTCTCTCCAAAGTTCGTCTCGAAGAGATCAAGATGCATCCTCCCGGATATTGAGTCCAACCAGTAGTTAATCAGAAGTAGAATTCTGTACAGGACTTGCATAACATTTCAAGTTACATTTTTCTGATGCCACTACTGAGGTGATGGCGGCATCTGAAGTTAGAATTGTCTCGTCGTAGAGTAGACCAAAGTAGGAATATATTTCGTACATCCCCCATGTGGGAAACTGTGCTGAGGAGCTAATTGAGACCTTTTACTCCATGATTCTTTCACTATCAGAACACGGGTGTCCTTTAATCCTTGTGCAGCTTTCGCAATTTTTGTTCATGCATTGGTAGGAAGACATGAACAGAACAGCATAAGTCGATCCCTCTGTAAAAAGATTCAATTTCAACATAAAAGCAGGAGTTGAAATGCTCACGGAAATTCAGACATCAGATTCACCTACAGATCCTTCTCGAGGATGTTTGGTGTTTTTTTTACAATTGTTCTTGTTTCACTCCATTTGGCTCAACTATTGAGGAGATGAAGAATTACAGATTTTAAATGCCGAAATGATTTCATGTTTTACGAAGGACTCTCTTATCAATCACTCAAGAATGCAAAATATTATTTTCACGCATCCATCGAGGCCTAGAAAAGGCTGAGGGACCGTCGTGAGTGCTGATCATAAAATGGACTAGCGACATATTATGTTTGTGACAGCATTGTTCCTCGTTCGAATCCTCATGAAGTCACTTCATCATATGTTGACTTACTGTTACCATTCTCGAGGGTCGAGAGAAGAGCGAGTTCTGGTACTTGCACAAGCGAATACCAGCGAATGAAGAAACAACGGCTGTGAGTTGTTGAAATCAATGAGGACTCGCTATATGTATCTAAAAGTTGGGGAGTGATAGCATAATGAAGCTGAGAATATACTTCTTTTCTTTAAAGCTGTCAGAAAGCATCCGAAAGCAATATCGGAGACGGTTTACTTCGGTACACGAATGATTGCGGAAACTGAGAAAGCTGTGTTTGGTGAAGTCTAGTTTGCCACATCCAGCAGGAGTCACGGCGCTGATTCCCGATGTCATAATTGGAGGATTGCACTATGCTTCAACGCAAATGCGGAGGTGGAATGATATGTTTGGAATCAGGGCAGGGCATTAGATCAGGTCGTAAAGCTCATAACGCACTTTCTTGGTTTGCGCACGAAGGTTCCTTTCGCGACACAATGTAACTTATAGCGTACAAGGCCAACAGCACAACAAAAGCAGAGGAGAGAAATAAAAGAGCTCCGACTTTTCACCCGAAGCACTTAATTATGACTCGTCCTCCAACCCATCCCTTGGACCGTTCCAGAGGGCTTGCCCTCCTTCGGTGTCTTCAGTCGCACTAGTTGCATGAACGTGCTGGCAGACACTTGCTTCCCAACTGTAACGCTTTGCAAGTTGGTCGGTTTGAAATCCCTCACAACTTTAGTACGGAGTTACCGGGATTTGTGTGTTCGGATGTATTGATGGACTTAGATGAGATGAGATGGATAACTGTGCAGTGAATCTGGGTCCTGGTGGCGGACATGAATTTCGCGTGATCGCAAACATCGGTGCTGTTCGTCCTGGACTTTGTAGTCAACAGTCCGACGATGTAGAAGTCCAGAGAATTAACTCGATCGTTCCAGCAGAAAATCTTCAAGTGGTCAGAAAATCTTGATGAGAAATTCTATCTGATTTCACACCAATACGGCTTTGAACACAAGTGGTCTGGACTTGCTGGTACTTCAGAGAGTAAGTCCACCAGCAGAGATGCTATCATGAAAGAAAGCTGTCAGGACCGTCCGAACTCGAGAAAAGTGGTGTTTATATTACAAGTCAATCTTTCAGAGACTTCTGATTGAATTCGAATTCCGAGAACAATCTGGACAGCCAGCCTTGGCCAGCTTTGGAACCTTTTCTAGTTTTGAGTAGAGCTTCCAGGGCCTTGTAAGATGGCCTTTGAGGTTCAACCGCTATACACTCGCTGCCCCCGGCAGCATCCATCACAAAAACCTGCCAGTCTCCGGGGTATCGTTTGAGCAAACGCAAATCCTCTCCCAGCATTCGCATTTGCTTCAAAAAATAGACTACTTCAAAACTGTTCACGAATTCCTCTCTAGCTCGCTTCTGTGCACCGAACCCGAAGTCCGAGATCACCTGTCCGCTTTGCCACTGGACATTGACGAGCAGCAGAGGCCTGTCCTCCTTGGCTGCTGCCAAAGCTTGGACGCTGTCGAGCGACTCGGCTGTGGGGAACAGCACCAAGGCAGCGTCGTCATTTTCCCACGCTCCAACGGCGTCACTATCATCGATGATGTAGCTTCGATATCCCCCCTCGGGCTTGTAATTATCAGAGTCGACAAGGCCCGAGAGCAGCGACGTGACGACGGGCCCGGCAGCTTTGAATTGCTGCTGGATACCTCCAGGCCAATCATCGAGGTCCGTGGCCCCGATTAGCGGCAGCAACACCTCCAGCTGCATCCTCTTGATTCCATCTTTGATGGCTTGTCGACTCGCTGTCCGTGCTTGGTCGATGCTCTCTTCCAGACTGGACGGGAGGAAGAACTCTCTCTTCTTCTCGACCGCAGCTCCTGCAGGCTCGTCGTCCTGCTGCTGCGGCAGGACCGACCTCTCGTCCGCAGCAGCCCTCACCAGGTGCCTGGAAACCCTCAAATTCGAGTCGCATCGAGAGAAGCGGCGAGGGGCGGAAGGAGAAGAAGAGGAAAGAAGACGAAGAAGCTGTAGCGCACCTGGAGCAGAAGCAGTGGGAGTGGTAAATTCAAGAGCGGCAAGTGGAGCTCGGCATCTGGGAGATGATAAATGTGCAGCTGCAGTGGACGAGATGGAGGGGATGGGGCGGGATGGGATCGTCGAGCGGATGTTCCGCAGCAGCTGATGCTGCTGCCCATGGTGCAGCGCAGACGCACTCGAAAGCAGCGCCATTTCTTGTCTCTTTCTTCACTGCAACATAAGAATGAAATGCACGATTACGCCATAGCCCCTCGCCCGTACCCTCCCTCGATGGGCGAGAAAGTCTTGGCCGATCAATTGGGACAAGTGGCTCAGACTCCCCCCCGTCCCTCACATGGGCTGCTCTGCTCCGCTCCATTCCCCGTCCTCCCCTCTCCCCATTGCTCCTCCCCGCCCCCTCCATCCCTCCCCTACCCTCACCTCCCCGCCTCGCTCACTGCCTCCTCCGCTTTGCTGTTCTCTTCTTTTCTGTTCTTTCTGCTCTGATGGGAGCGAGGGAGGGAGGCAGCCCTCGGCCCTGGAGGGACGGGAAAGCAGTGGAGAGAGAAAGAGCTGTGAGGCGACGTTTTGCCTCTGAATATTTTATTCTTACTCTCCATCGCTCGCTTTCTTTCTGCCTATTTTCCAGCGACACCTTCCCGTCCATAAAGACGCTGCGAGAAAGAATCATGGACGATTGAAGGTGAAAGAACTGTGAGACGACGTTTTGCCACTGAATATTTTATTCTTAATCTCCATCGCTCGCTCTCTTTCTGCCTATTTTCCATCGACACCTTCCCGTCCATAAAGACGCTGCGAGAAAGAATCATGGACGATTGAAGGTGAAAGAACTGTGAGGCGACGCTTTGCCTCTGAATACTTTATTCTTAATCTCCATCGCTCGCTCTCTTTCTGCCTTATTACCAGCGACACCTTCCCGTTCATAAAGACGCTGCGAGAAAGAATCATGGACGACTGAAGGTGAAAGTAAATGACGGGTGCCACTCGCCCTATTCGGGATGCTTCCGCACTGCTCACTTCGGTGCTTTCGTTTGTCTCCATTCCTGTTTGGATCTTGATATTTGTGAAAAGGGTGCCGCCTTTTACCACCTGGAGCAGAGCAACCAAACGAGAGTAAGCCCTTGTTGTTGTTGGAGGGAGGGAGGGATGGTGAGAAGGAAGGAAGGAAGGAAGGACTGACGGACGGACGGAGGTCGTGAGAGACACGAATGGTTAAAAAGAACACGCGAAGTCAAAGGCCGCAGTGATTTCCATCTTTAATTCAACTCATTTGTTGGCTCGTTCATAGTTTGGGCGGGGGCGGTCTTCTGCTTACAGTTTGGCGTGTACGATCCGCGGGCGATCCAAAGCCTGGTTCTCGGTGCTGTCTTGTCTTGTCTTGGCTGCGATGCCATGTATATCTGCGGAAAAGACTTGCATTAGTCGACGTGACGATACTTCAGCGGGCATGATTTCAGTCACTTATGTCTGTCCATGGAACAAAGTCACGAGGTGCGCTGGAGTCGGCACGGGTGCCGACAATTTCAAAACCTTCTTTCGAAGGTTTTCAAATTGCCTCGGAGCTCTTTCATTCTCCTACTCTAGATTTGCTCATGTATGTACAACGTGGGGCCATACCTTGCTAAAGAATTAAGCTCCGGCGCCCTTTACTTTGCATCTGTTAATGTTGACTTCCGCTTGACCCGATCAGGCATTTCTCCTGTTTTATATTCGCCTCCCAAAAGTTCCCTTGTCATAAGCAACCGCAAGCGGGGCCACGACAGAGACTTCAGATGCATGCAGCAAAGGGAAGGTCAAGGACGGACGAGTGCAGAAGTGGGGATGCACTGAACCAACAACTTGCTCCTACTGATCACATTCTCTGCTCCTCTACTCGACAAACTCACGAAATGCATCCGACGATCGTAGCGTACATCAAGAAGTACAAATTCGCTCTGCTGCTGCTGCTCCTCCTACTCCTCGATCCCAATTCTCCACTCTGCTCCACGCTTGCGCAGGTCTGAGACTGTCAAGCAAAAGCAGCCCAAACGAGGAACATCTTTTCTTGTTATTGCAGGTTATTCTTTTCAGTACGCAAGAGACAAAATCCATGGAAGGTTTACACTCTTGGCTATCTCTTGCTAAAAGGGCCTTTCTCAGTGGGATAACCGAGAGTGAGTGATTCTGTCATCCGATGGACACGGTATGATTTGATAGAGTGAGAGCTGATTGTACACACTGCTCTGCTCTCCGGCATGCAAATGCTACGAGAATGCAAAAATCATAAAAATAATCATAATAATAATGGGATCTACGTGCCATAATTCCACCGTCTTGCCCATTTATTCTGCGGTTGCTGATTGTCCTCTGCTCGCTTAATCCCACAATAATAATAATAATAATAATCTCTCTCTCTCTCTCTCTCTCTCTCTCTCTCTCTCCATTTCTGTTCTGCTTCTCTCTCTCCCCCTACCCCTCCTTTTACTGCTGATTGTGCACTGCTCGATGCTCTTACCCAGACCCGCAGATATATCCTAACCGTCGAAAATATTCACCTCTCGAGTAGAGTACATCACGTCAAGTGGGCCTTGCCCGACTCGCCCGCTCTTTTCCCGAAAATCCCATCGAATGGAGACCTCCCACGAAGGACGGAAGAAGATTCTGCCGCGGTCCATCCATGCTTCGTGTTCGCCGTCGGTCCGGTCAGCTCGCCCCGTCCCGCCTTTGCCCGCCGCGGCGCGAGCACAAGTCCCGTGAGCAGCGCAGCCCCGCCCCTCTTGTGGCTCTTCGTGCCAAGTATATGCGACTCGGGGTCCTACACATTTCTTGATCCATCATGGAACTGGGATCTTTTCTTTCTCGCTCCCGTCTCCACATGGCCTTGATAGAAATCAAGGTTCTCTTGCTCCATGGCTCCATGGCTCCACGGCTCTATACGCAGTAGGCGTTCATCCTCGTCGACACGAGGTCGAAGCTCACGGGCGGAGGCAATTTCATGAACGGAGGTGATGAGCGGGGTTACGCCAAGCAAAGGGAGTTTGCGAACATTTGGGGGGGAGCATGGAAGTGGCAGGCCAAAGAAAAGGGGAAACATGAGAGAATCTCGCTAATCGTTCCTCATGCGTGATCTCAGCCATGTGCTTGACAATCCAAATGATCGACGGGACTTCAGGGTGATCCTTTCTTGTCTACCCACTTTTGTTCGCCTACCATTACTTTTGCTCTCCCCTTGTGAACTATTCCTGTTACGCTTCGAGTTCAGCGTTCCTGAATTGGTGCCTACTCTCTTTACTCTGTTCCCGGTTGAAGCCCACACATTCCCCCCCGTATTGAAATTTTGGATGCTTTCTAAGACATCGAGCAAGCCCTTAATACTTAAAACGTACCAGGTTGTTTAGCCTGCGGGAGGAGCCGGAAACGTGGGGTTGAAATAATCATGACACTTCTTCAGCTGTATCTCAGTGAGGAGTTCTTGAAGAGCACAAAGGTTCAAAGAGTGATGAGCGACCGGAAGCACTCAATTTGGCTCGAGGGCTACTTGTGGTGAATCCACCACGATGAAAATTATCACATCCCATTGTGATGCAAATGTTGGTGCAACGCTGTTTGAACAGTTGTATCAGAATCCAAGAACATGTGCGTCGCAATAGATTACATCACACTGTATATATTCATCTCTCTTTCGAGTAAGTGCTAGATTAGTCGTTGGCTAAAATCAAGTAACTTGGGTTATTTCCGAACTCCAGTAAAAGGTGGTTGTGTCATTATCGTGTTCTAGCTGTAAATGAATCTTTAGGTACGAGTATTATACCTGTTACCCAAGAGAAACTCATCTAATTGTTTGGGTTTTTGCATGTCCTTGGTTCCTTGGCTTTGTACTTTATCTAATTTCTTTCCATCTCTTACTATGCATTCTATTTCTTTCCTGGAAACGATGGACATTTTGCCCTAAGAGAGGCTTTTGTGTACATACGAGGGAAGTATGCATACTTCCCCTCGTTCTGTTGGATGAAACTTCGCATCCTGCGTTTAATTGGACTTTCTAATTTCGTTTCGGAGTAATTTTGCGCAAACAAATTAACAATCACCTGAACTCAAACTACCTCGTAGTCCAATGGAGTGCAGTGTAGCTAAAAGCTACCACTGCGGTCGGAATCCAACGATTGCAGTGACGCTCTCGTACTTGTGGTACATTTTCCTGGCAGGAAGAAACATCTGGGGAAGGTTCCCCATCTCGCAATTGGCCAGGTCCTATCATCACGGCCCAGCTTTTTCGTGGTATCGCGACTCTGAGCGTCTACTCGACAGTTCCCGGTGCCGATTGGTCGGGACCCGGCGATGTGGATTCCATGGAGCAGCTTCCCGAAGCGAGTCGCGATGTGGCCGCTCGAACTGGCGGACGTCGAAACCGTCGAAGACCGGGAGGCGAGAAGGAGGCCGGATGCCAGTGGAGAGAGGGTTCGCTGCGGAGGACGGAGAATCTCGACACGCGACGGAGATGTCTCACGGGGCGAAACCGCGCAGTGGGCCCGGGCGGAGCAATGAGCACCAACAACCGGGTCGCCAACGGTCCCGACATGGCCATGGGAACCCGGATGGTGATTGTCATAGGGGGAGACCCCACCAGGTCACGTGTCTAACTCTTTCCCACGCCCGCGACGACGCGAATCTCCGGCGCGAGTGGCTGCCCCACCACCCGCGACGGCGCGAGGCACAGGAGAAAAGTACAGGCACAGTGAAAGCGCTGCGGGTGCGACGCCAGTGTGACGTCCCCGCGGGGGCGGGCCGGGCCGGGCTGGAGAGAGTGGCGCGGCCAGGCCTGATGCCGAGGAGCTCCCGATGCTGCGATGCTCAATTGGTTCCAGTTGTTGTCGAATGTGAGGGAGGGAGGAGCGTCGCTGTCGCTCGTGCTGTTCCTTGTTGTTTGTTGGTATTATGTTGTAGTCTACGAATGTCCGAGACTGTCTGAGTCGCTCGAGCCGATGGGAGAGCAGAGCAGAGCAGAGCAGACGAGATGAGACGAGGGGAGGAGGTTAGTAGATTGGTGGAGTAGACCGGTAGGCAGGCCGAGAGAGAAGGCAGAAGGAAGGATGGAAGAGGCGGTAGGGAGAGAGAGAGAGATGGAGGAGAGTAGAGAGAGGAGGAGGAGGGTGAGGTGAAGGGACGGGACGGGAGGTGTGGTGGGCTGGTGCATTGCATCTTCTTCTCCTGGCCGTCTGTCTGTCTGTCTGTCTGTCTGGGGAGGGGAGTTGCGCAATTGGGTAGTAATATTATATTGTTAAGTAACATTATTTTGCTTTCCCACTTGGCCATGTTGTTGAGGCGCTGTTCGAGGTGACAAAAATCTTTCACTCTCATTCATTCAACTGAGAGAGAGAGACAGGCAGACAGACAGTGCGAAAGAGAAAAAGAAGCAAGCGAGTGACCGAGGGAGGGAGGGTGAGAGAAAGAAGGACGAAGTTGAAGTTTAGTAGTGTGGAGAAGGAAGGTCCGGCTCGTTTGCTGGTTGCTGCCGCAGGCGCAATTTCCCGCACTGCAAGCTCTCGGACCGCTAGTAGAGGAGGAAGTTGCTCGGAGCCCAAAAGAGAGAGAGAGAGAGAGAGAGAGAGAGAGTGTGTGTGTGTGTGTGTGTGTGTCTCTTGTGCATTAGTAGGAAGAAGAGGAGGAGGAGGAGAAGGGGATTGAGCTGAGCTGAGTTGCCGGGCTTTGCTGGTTTGGTTGGTGAGGCGAGAAGCAGGGTGTGTGCTTTACGGGCAGATTGAGCAGAGGAGAAGGAGGTTTGCGAGAAACATGTAAAGCGGAAGGATATAGAATAGTCAAGGTTTTTGAAGAGCGAGTGCGGACTGACGCGGGCGGACGGAGGGAGGAAGGTCACACAGGCAGATCAGGATTCGGGAAAAATATTTCCTGGTGCGGATCGGCGTGGCTTGTACCGGGGACGCTGGACATGGACGTTTTGTGAAGAGTCGGACATGGAGTTGTGTTCTAAGACGCCAGAATTGTCAGGTGCTTGGAATGCAAGTCTATGGAATCGAGAGAGTCCAGTACTGGTCAGATCCACCATTTTCGAAAGACTTTCACATCTTTGACCCTGAACTCTGAGCTGAGGAAAGAGTTTCTGTACTATTGGGCTTGGGGGATACCGGGCTAGGATTATTTGGACCTACCTGCTTTAACCTTCCGGACTTGTTCTTGATCAACAACTTAAGGGTCCGAGGCGATTACAAAGATCTTTCATGGTTAGTTATTATACATGTGTGTCGGTGCTGCTATTAGTATGTCTCACAATAATGCTTTTGGTTCTTCCCCTGATTCTGCCGCCCTTACCGCCACCGCCACCAATTCTCATGCTCTTACCCGTCGTTATCTTCATCCTGCTCATGTTGATCGCCTTCGTTCCTTCGTCAGTTAACACGGTTGTGGTCTCCTATATCTAGATCATGGTACGATCTCATAACCCCCAAGGTTTTTGTCCTTTCTTACTCATGCTTTTGGTATTGTACGTGTCGTGTGATTTCGGAAGTCTGGACTATACTTGTTCATTACGAATTATGAGTCCGTCGATTGTGCCCTTTGAAACGGAGTTTCAAATTTATAGCCGTAGTTCTTAATTTCGCTTTCCTAGTCTCTTTGAAACGAAAGTCGTGGGAGTAGGGGATGGATGAACGCTGATGATGCTGTAGTGCTGAGCAAAACTAGCCTCCCATATCTGTAGATGAATTGTGCAGTGCAATTAGAGGAGCTCTAGCGATCTTGTCACTCCAGTATAAAGAATGGTCCGCTCTATGAACGTTGCTTAATTTCTTTCACAAAGAGAAAAGGTCAGACACAGGTAGTTGAGGTGTGTATCTGATCGAGTTCTCCGCGTGATCATAAAAAAGAACACGCCCAATGTTTGCTGCTAGGATATGATGCGTCTGAACGCTGAACATAGTCATGGCGAATATCTGATTATGATACAAGATATTCTTCTCGTGTGTTGTACTCACCGAGGTGAGCTTACTCTAACCAGTGCTTGGTAACATCTGTTCTGCAGCAACTCCCAGAGATGCAACGAGTAACGTCAGGGACATCTGTAGAATCAAATGTGGAAGGAGCTTAGACAAATGCCTATCTCATGATATCATTGTTTGACATATTCAACTCCGGAAGGTCAGTTTTCTGTAGATGCGTAAATCTATCTTTCAAATGGCTTTGTCTGAAACATCGGGTTCCTTTTTTCCTGTAGAGAACAGCATTCTAGTCCTATCATAATCTAGGCAGGCTGCCTGTAGTCCTGAGGACAGGTTCTTTTTCGATTATCATCAAACAACAGTCTACTGGACTGCTTCATGTCTTACTCTTTAAAAATAAAGACTCGGAAAGTAACAGTCGACAGAGACTTATGAACTTGTTGCATGCTTTCAAAAACTCGAGCGTCTCCCTTCCTTCTTGGTCGGAGCACGTTAATACAACTTCAAGAAGCGGTCATCGTAGTATTATGATTCAATGTCGGAAGAACACTTTCATGTGCACATAGCGCTACGACTTTTCAAGCTTTTCAGCCTGATAGTGGATGTAAGACCTAGCTATAGATTATGAATTGATGGAGGTAGCAAGTGTTGTTAAACTTGAGAGTCTGGCTCATTTGCTTGGATAGAGGGTCAACACGGTTAGGGCACTAAATGTACCTATTTGTTTAAAGTTTCGACAGTATTTCCATTCTACGGAGCTTGTGGAGAAGCATGTCGTTTCTTGTTTCAAAAAGTTTACGTCAGACAACGAAACTGTTTGCCTGAATTTGGATATTTTATCGCAATGTCTTCGCTTGGAGAAAGTAGATTCACACTAAACATTACTTAAACGTAGCCTAGACAATAGTGCTGTTGTTTGATAATCATTAGCACTTCGTGCTTGATGACTGCGTAGTTTTCAGCTAACTTTTAGGTAACTTTCTGATAGTATCTCGCCGTCATGCTACCCCTAGGCTTTGACATTTGTGTTTAGACTGACTTGTAAACGAGTTAGTCTTTAGACCCAGTGCAGGTTATGTTGAGCTTGTGAACGTTGTTTCTTCATCAGTTTCCATCATTACTAGGCAGTCTGCGGCCAGTTCAGATCATTAAGCTTCAAGTCTTGATGGCGTCATTCTAAATAGACTTTGGTTTTGCTCGTGTGTCAAACTTAAAGTTCGTTGGAGAAGAAGATGCCACAGAACTAACTTTCATCTTCTTAGGATTTTTTGTCTTCAGAGTGCTGATTATGAAGGCTGTGGTTGGATGTGCCTCGTGCAGAACTTCCAATATTGATGAGACACATCAACAGTCCTGGAGATCTGGTTTTCAAGATTAGACAAGTCTCGGTGCTGGTGCTTGAGAAAGATCGATCAGCTGTTGCTCACAACTATTCTGTATCAACGATGAATTGCTTAGTCAATACTCTTGATATGATTGTAGAAGAGCCGTGTAATTGAGAGCAAGACAGTAAAAGATCACGAAAAGACTTGGCTGCTATTTTTCACCAGGAACTCTTCTCGCTCCTCTTACAAGGTCGTGATTATGATCCGCAAAGGAGGCGAGTATGTGCCTACTTTTACATGAAAAGATTACACTGATACGGAGTCTGAAAAGGGTTTCTCAGCCACAACAGCGCCTGAATCGATGAAAGTAAAACCTAACAACATTTTCACCTCTATACTTGCGTGGGAATGTTTCCTAATTTTTGCAAATGTCTGCTTACACGACCAATGAAGAACTTTTTATATTGAGAGTTTCTGGAGAGGGCGATTAAGCAAGTCAAACCTCCCTAACGACGGGGAGACAGGCCAAGGTTAGATGGCGTTAGTAGAAGTAATTCAAAAGTCAGCAATACACAAGATCCTTGTATGTTGCCGGTTGGAGGAGTGTTTGGTTTCCGAAAGGGCAAAATTCCAAAAGCTGACGCCAATGTATATGCTTGGAGCGAACTTATGATATGCAAATTCAGCCTGTCATTTAAGTGTAGAATAATCGAAGAGTGAACCAGCTTGTATTTCACCTACAGGTCAGCCGTCGAGTGCAAATTTCCTGAAGATGACTGGATGTGATGTCACTGGCTGATCCCAAACAAGATACGGTATGGCATGCGCATGTGGGCGACTACGTAAGTTACTTTTGAGACCGACCAAGTGATTTGGATTGCCGACAATGATGAATCGATGAGACCTGTGCGTTCTAGTGTTGTAGAAGAGAAAGTCCATGCCGGTGCCGAGGTCTGGATTCTTCATATTGAGGGTCTGGAATCCGTCATTTCCTATGTGGATATATCTTGAGAACTGAGCTGTCCCCGCCTTTGCCTCAGATAGCCCATGTGTCCTTGTCCATCACGTTTAGCATCTGTTTGCTTCCTTGCTTGTTGCTTTATGACATCGGTAAGAACTATGCAGATCAGATTCTGATATTGCAATAACTGAATTCTCAACTATTGAGCTCCTGGCAGTGGTCTAGACTGACCCGAGGTGAGGTCCCATTGCGGTAGGAATGAACAGGGAGGTCCAGGTTGGCACAAACGTTAACGTTGAGAAAGTTCAGATTTGGAGAGGTGTAGCACTGGAGGAACACAGGAATCTGCGATGGACCAGAATAGCTTTTATTCGTTCGCACCATCACGTCTTTGAGGTACACACGCTTGACTCTCAGATGAAGACTTCTATATCCAGCATTTGCAGTTGTCCATGAGTTGAGATGAAAAGAGCTCCGTACCTTTTCAGGTGAAATGACGGCTTTTGACTGAAGGTGTTTATCCGTTTTGGTATTCACAGCTTCGCTTCACGTGAAGCCTGCACCTTTTTTAAACCTTCGACCCGCTGTTCTAAGCAGTTTCTGAGAGCTTACGAACGTCTTTCACTTTTGGGTCCCAACTGTTTATACTTCTGTCGGCCACGATCGAGATTCAAATTCCTTTCTTTCTTCTTTCTGCGAATCGGCCAAGAAAAGTGTCACGTGAACTGGTTTTCGAGGTGACATGTCGTGAAGTTCTCCACTGCAAGGTCGAACGCCGCTTGCTGCTTTTGCCATTACACCACCCACAACCCTTTCCACCCAGACTTCTATGCTCGCTGTCGGTTGTAGACCTCGAATGAATGGCCCACCCGCTTGTAACAAATACTGCACCTACATGGGTTAGAATGTTAGCAGTCGTCTGACATGTCGCACGTCGTTTCAACGAATATTGAACTATATATTTCTCGCTTTTGCAATTATGCCGCAGAGAGGCCTATGCTCGCCCTAGCTGGCCATTCGGGATTTGAATGATCCACAAATCTAATCATCAAGCTCTAATCCAAGCAATCATCCATCCTTGCGCTGCAGTTGAGCGCTTCTGCACGCACACGCAACTCGAGAACCCATCATCAGTCTTCCAAACCTTGGAGGGCCTCAGGACCGATTGGTTCCATCTCAGCAGAGGTTGTCCTCTGTGCCCGCATGCCTCTGGATACTCGTTCACTGTCACGCAGGATGGAAAATGTGAACACAGCAGTCCTAATCTGTTGGATTCAAAGCTTTGAGCCATTCAGCCTTCCATTTCAGTTTGCCTTATCCGCGAACAGTGTTCACATTTAGAATCGGAGTCACTTAGAGCTGCCTCCAAACTGACTATTCGTGTGTTTTAACAATGTCTCCGGGCAAACCTTAAAAAGTGTTTAGTCCAGAAGGTGAGGACCGACGCGGTGGGAGCAATCAGTCACATCGGCTGCGGTTGCGGGATCGTGTAGCGTAGAAAAATTCGTCTTACGAAATCTGAACAGGGATTGGCAAAGACCATCGATCCTGGTTTGAGAAGACCTCTCGAATCAGAGAAACAGGTCGCAAGCAAGCATGCATGCATGCAGAGGGGATCCTAGATAGCCCCCACTTTGCTTCCCTGCTCGAAGAGTTCCGGGTCACTGCCCCAACACTCTCGCAACACATGCACAACGATAGCCACAAGTCTCAAACGGGACAGGAGAGCTCCAACCCTGAGCCCAGGGACTCCACCTAATTTCATCGAGAAAGTATGGATCTCGAGTGAGATCTGCTGAACACCTAGAGAATAAAAATCTTTTCAGTTCACTGACAGGTGGGATGCGAGCTAGTAATGCCGGTACAGGGTAAAGCTGAATACAGTGGTTGTAATATGCTAGTTCCGGAAAAGTACCTGGAGTGTCCCGGCCCCATGCGAGGGTCTAGAACCCGAACCCGGAGCGCTGTGACCGCACAAATGTCCGTCCTGATATAGATGTCCGTGAGGTGTCCAAGCGCGGAAAGTGTGCCTCGGAGGACTGAGGGTTCCATTTGAGGACGAGTCATTCGTCTGCCTCACTGCCCGTCTCCGCTGTCTCGAGTCCACATAGAATCTGGTTTCCCGTGCTGTCGTATCGAATTGCATCGAGGTAAAGTTAACTGGTAAGTCTAATGCAGACCTTAGTGCATGCCCTTTACATCTCAGTCACCATTCTTTCTCCGTAAGGAAAATGACTTCGTGCTTAACGTCCTGGTGCGAAAGGCTCAAAAGGCTGCTGCATATCGAACTGTGATGGCTGTTTTGACCATCCCCACGTAGAGCTACTTGCTTCTGGCGAAGGTGCTACTTCAATCAGATTGCATCGTTCAGAAGAGCGCGTGCTCGAAGGAATCGTGCCCTGTAAGTTCGGAATTCATCATTATGGAGGGAAATGGAGGGAAAGCGAAGGCAGAGATGCAGAATGCCTCTCTTCTTGTGCTCCGTGAAGCTGCAGTGGGTTGTGCACAAAAGGGTTCTTGTGCGGAAAAAGGTTGTTGAACGCAAGTGCTCTGGCCCGTGCTTTCTTCTCCAGAAGAATTTATTATCAACATGATTGTCGTCCCTGGGGCTCCGCATGATCTCAACAGTATTGCTTGTGTCAAGAGCCTTCTTTTTACTTGCTCATGTCCCATTTGTGACAGTTCCAGTGTCATGCGGGTAAAGTTTTTCTGTTCTCCAAACTAGGCTTCGCATCATGCTCTTGGAAAGTCGTTGAATGCCCAACAGGTCACATATCTATGTCTCTGTCACAAATAAACCAGCTCAACTTTTGAGACGACCTCCCGATTTGAAGTCTGTCCGACAACTCTGCATTCAAATTCGTTCTAGCGTCCCTTGCCTGTTCGAAGAAGTTTCCATCTATTTGATCCCACATCTCTTCAAGGAAAGGACGGCGAAAAGTTTGGGTCGACTCTTTTAAGTTGGTCTTGACTAGTATCCATCTCACCGATTTTTAACTGAAACAGTTGCTGTCAGACACTCTTGTCAGGACATATTCCGGTTTCTGCCTTTTTTTCATTCTGTACTGGTAAACCTCTAGAATATCCACAATGTGTGCAGAGAAGACTGCTAGTCTGGCTCGGCTGCTAAGCACAAACCATACAAAAGTGCTTCATCTATGCGTTATGATATATCCGTGATAAGTTTCCGTTCTTAATCTTGTAATCTAATTCGCTCAGTCACACGTGTACATATTCTGCGAGGATACGGACTCATATTGTCCGTCTGAATCCTTCGCGTATAACCCGACACGTGCGACAGACAGTGGACCTTACAAGTGTGAAATATTTCCATTTCAGTTGATCAAAACGTTCATCACGAATCTCAATTGAGTGACACGTTTTGAACTATGAATAGAATAAGTCGAATCTTTGAAGGCACCTCGAAACGTATAAAACGGAGGTGAGGGGTTGAGGTTGCAGTCCGCTAACTGGAAGCGGTTCGTTAAGGACCAGTTTTGCTTTAGAAGACGGACAGCGTCAGACGAACCCTGTGTTACTGATCGAAATGGACCATGGGAATAGCCCTTAAATCAAGCTGTGTGAGGTGCGCGGTACTCTCTCTACTGAGCACTAAAATTGGCGCCACTCTGGTTCTACAATTCAGCGCGTAGCAGGTACTTGACTTCGAACTTTCCATTATTATAAAACGCATGGTCCAGAGCGACGATTCTGCGCACGTGGGTAAACCCATGGGTCCTTCCTAACACTATCCAAACTACAGGTAACGTACAAATACTGCCTTCGATGAAATGTGATAATCACTCCATTCATGTCAGTAGGACTGTCAGGGTCTATAGTCTTAAGGTCTATAGTCTTAAAGCCAGGGTCTTAAGTCTTAAGGCACACACTAAGAACCGGAAGGACTAAGGAAGAATGATTTGCCAACCTCAGACGTCGGCTATATGAATAGGTCACCGTTTCCAATAGCCAACACTTGTCAGGTATCGGCTGGCTCGCACCAAGCTGCATTTACTGCGTGAAAGACGAGCAGACAATCCTACATGTCCCAGACATCAATGTAGCCTAAATGTTCCTTTACAGCACTTGGGTGGGTTCCATAATGAGATTTCTGAGATTGATCTTTCCCAACGCATTTGAATTTCATAATGGAGTATCCTGCTACACGCTGTACATACAGAACACACTTTCTCCTGGAGTTGACCTCCAGGAGAAAGTGTGACTCCAGAGAAACTCCAGGACTCCACTGTCGTCACATCCTTGGAAGAATCCCTAGAAACAAGAAATCTTGCTATCATGATATTCGGCCTAAATCTTGCAACAAAACTCGGATCCACCAGATAAAAACATTCAGCTGTGAAGAGCTTTTGCGTGGTGCAAAATATGATCTTGGATGAAGGTGCTTATGAAATAATAAGAATGATCATATCCACTTTGAATGCGCAAATTGACTGGCACTCCCGCTGCCTCCGCTGCTTTTTTAAAGTTCTCTGGTTGCAATTGCTCCTTAAGGAAACCATCAGCGTCACCCTGGCATTTTCACGAGGTCAGCGCCTGCAGAAATATCTGGTGACTTGGAAATTGTTTTTTCTCCAAAAACTTACGAGAAGTAAGCTGCTCTAATGGTGCTTATGATAAATCTGTTGGGCTTACTTCCCAAAACATACTGGACAAAAGAAAAACCTAAATGATTTAAAAACTCCAAGCCTGGACACAAGAATCGAAAGGGCACTAAATTTTGTAGGTCCACGAGTAACTAACCTGATCAATAAGGATCTCTACACTTTTCGGGCCTTGATAGTTCTTCACTAGACAGGTAGCATCATAAGCCTGGCAATGGCCGTCATGAAAATTTCGTTAATAGCTTTCAGAAATATATCTGACAGGTAATCGTAGAAGAATTGTTCTCAAGTTCGGAAATTATCCACGTTTAGCTGTAAATGAAAATCATAAATCCCAACTCAAGTCCGTACTTAAAAAATGTTTTCCAGTTTTCCATCCTCGAAAATATTATTCCAACAGAAGGAAAAGAACTCGCCATTAACAATATTTCAAATGAGCACCAGTATTTAGCTTACGCGTCTATACCCGCAAAGACACCAAAACTAGATATGCAAGCGTGGTAGATAACTTATACATACTCTAATTACCAGGGAAGAGACAGTAGAATAGATGTTACTTACCTCCCATGCAGATTTATCGTCTCCCAAGTAATTACTGAAAGCCTTCTTACCCCAAGGGACTACAGATGGATTCGCAACTGGCGCAAAGGCTGATGCAGACTGAAGAAACCAAAAGAAATGGATCAGATTTGCAGCTAATTTTGTGTCGTAGTGTACAAACTTAGCTGTACATTTCATCACAAAGTGAAAAGTCTCGCATGTCATCATGTTGAAAAGTTTCTTGCTCAAGACATTGAGATCGAGAGACATTACCCAAACAAAGCGTCTCATTTGTTCAAAAAGCAGAAGGGAAGAAGAACAGTAAACCAAGAAGAACGTATCTCCTTGATGAAAAGATATCCAAACGGACTGGATAAACTACAGTACCTTGTATGCACCCGGATTTTTAAGGTACAATGTCAGGGCACCGTGTCCACCCATGGAATGCCCGGAAATAGAGGCCCGCGAGGTGTCCAACTCCGAAAAGTTTGCCTTCAACAATTCCGGCAACTCCTTTGTGACGTAGTCATACATTTGCCAGTTTTTCCATTTTCCTTGTGTTGCATTTAGGTAAAATCCCGCACCTGAAAGACACGAGGCACAATCCGGTCAGTGGTTTCTTCAGAACTGGGAAAGACCCAGGACTCCTGGTTGGCACTTCTCATTGTGGCTTCAGTAATATGTTGCAACCACAATGCACTGCATCTAGTATTCACATCTTCAGCTTCTGTAGCAATCGCAACTACTGAAGGTCCTAAATAAACAACGTTTGTAGACATATATGGCAATTATAAATAAAAAATATACTAAGAGATGTTCATTCAATTTTGTGATAGTTGTCTGGCAGTTAGCATACTAAATGACAAAGAGGAGGGCCAAAATTTGATCTCACCTACACCGAAGTCCCAACTGTCAGCTTCACCCTCCACGTTCAAGCCTCCTGCAAAACGAACAAATATTGTGGATGAGACCAATTGAATAAGTTTGAGTTCGATTTAGTAAAGAGGATTATCGTCATAACTGCAGACCATCCAACATGATGATAACAAGAGGATAAACATGAGCTCCTATATGATGGTACATACCGCGTCAGGGTGTCAAAACAGGAGCTGAAACACGTAAACCCCAGCCCAATCGAATGCAAGGACAACTGGAAAAAAAAAAATCTCAAATGAAGGTGCCACATTCCCTACAAAACCTGCAATGTCACCACTACTCATATCCAACATTTGAACAATCTACCTCCTGGTACCTGCTTGCTACAGCTCCATGAAAAGCTAATTCACACTCTAGGATGGCTCCAAACTATAACAAGATACATGAAAAGAAAACACAGTCAAAATGTTTGATTAGAGCAATTTACGCTCCTATCCAGTTAGTCAAGAAGTCGGTGAAAACATATAGCTTGTTACTAGAAAATGCCAATAAAAATGTATGAAAGCAGCTGGCTACACTCGTAAGAGCTGCAAACACAACTATTTCACCTCAGCAGAACTGATCGCACCGAAAGTATGGACAATGCAGATATGAAGAGATCGAAAGCACAGAGCAAGGTAGTAACAAGAATAATCCGAGAAAAATCTACTGTCCTGCAAGAAATCCTCGATAAACTTACTGGGCGAAGTATCCATTCCAACAATTGCGATGCCCTGATCCGCTGCAGTTCGCTGGACCCCTGACTTGATGAAAAGATTTTCATCCGTGCAGGTGAGACCAGACAACCAGTAGATAATCTGCCGACCATAAGCACGGAAAAGATGAGCATAACGCTAGCACCTCCTTGTTCTTGCCCATGTATGGCCGAAGCAACTTAACCCCACGAAAGATCTCAACTCTATGTTGCCACTCGACCTTCACCAATGTACAGCACAAATTCGCAAGCATACGGGAGGCTCGGAAAACGGAACAAAGCACATTCAGCACATTCACTTCTACATCAACTTACGGGTACTTTCTTCTCGCTGGCTGCCGGTGGGAAAAAAACGGTAAATGTCGTCTCGCAGCCGAGAGCACGACTCTGAAACTTGTACCGTTTGTTGTAGCCTCCGAACATTTTGCTCGAGGCGATCTGCTGAGGACCCTCCATCTTCTCTCTCTCTCTATTTCCTTTCCTCCCTGCACTTTGCGCCAACGCGACTTCTTGGGAGTCGACGATCGGAGAACAAATGCGGACCCTCTTTCTTTCTGGCGCCACGAGAACGCAGCGAACGAATCTACTGTCGTGAACGTTGAGCGCATGGAATGTCAATGCAGCGGCCGTGCCGACGCTGAGGCAGCGCCAGGTTCTTTAGCGTCTTTGGGCAGAGCAGAGTGGTGCAGTGCAATGGAGGACCGACAAGTGGCATGACCTTCGCCGAGCAGTCGGTAAAGTGAAGTCGGTACAACATCATGACCACGGACAGACTACAAGAAGGATCCGGCCCTCTTTACCACGTACGAGAAGCATCTGCCCACTGCTGACAATGTTCCTGATGGTCACATGTCCCCACTTCGCTTCAATTGCTAGGTACCGGAAACTCAATAGAAGTGCAAGTTAATGGAAATGCCTCGGTGAAAATATAAAAAACCTTCATCATGATGTACTCCAGAACTGAAAAAACGTTATCCACAACATTTTAGAGCTGGTTCTGAAAATTGATGCTATAGATACATTGCCCGTAACACTATATGATTGTTGTCTACACTACATTAATGGTAGAAAAAAATTAGATATTAAAAATATAAAGAATGGGATAATTATATGGATTCAGAGTTTTCAAGTTTTATAATGAATAGTGAATCCATTTAATATGTGGTTATACGGCTAAAACTATGTAATTTTGACGATTAAATTTTGTAATGACATGTGTTTGTTCTAAAGTAATGAGTTCAAACAAACTTGTACTTTGACTTGAACATTAATTGAATAAAATATTTTTCTTCCATTTAAATGTAATATAAAATAATATGTGTGTAATATTTATTTATTTATCTATTTACAAAAATAACTACATATATTAATTATTGCAACAACAAATTTAATTATTTTTTTTAGTTTGAAAAATTTACCATACATACTTAACCTCAATCTAATTTTATTATTTCATTTATGAAATATATTTTTTGAATTTAAATTAATCCTCAGGTAAAAATATGTATAAATAGATTATTTTACATAATGTTTTCATGAAACCATCCAATCCAATAATCAAACCAAACTTTGACATGTAGATTAAAATTTGAACAATTTAACAAAATGTTGTAGACTAAGTCTCATTCTCCCATATAACTTGCTTGTATCTTAGTCTTTATATTGTTCTTTACATTGAAAATCTTCATTAGAGCAAATAGAATAGCTTTAGCATTTTTAATAATACTTTGAATCCATACAATTTTCATCTATGGTTTCAACTCAATTTATGTAGTGTAATTTTTTACAACAAATACATGATAAAATATATGTGATGATATTTTATAATCATTAAAAAATATAATCCCATACATTAATAAAGAATGCAAGTGTGTTTCATAACAAATTAAAGTTTAAATTTGTAAACTTTGTATTGAACCATGAAACATATGTTAATTACATCAATAGTTTAAACCTAGACAAATTACAATTTTTATATTTTATAATTAACTTTTAATTAAAAATATAAATTTCAAGTAAATTTCATACATTACGTCATTTGGTGACTTTTTAAAATTACTTGAAATACACACATATCAACATGTGAATGTGTATTGAACACCAAAAAATATATATATATATATATATATATATATATATATATATATATATATATATATATATATATTTTCAAATTAGATAAATTACATAAATATATTTTTTGAGATTGACAAGAGAGTAAATAAAGTTTCAAAAATATAAATATTACACTAACATAAATACACACAAAATAAAAATAATTATTCACATCCTCAAAATTTATAATGTTAACACCATAAAGTTATAATTAAAAAAAAATCAAACCTGTTTAAAATAATATAAAAAAATTAACATTTTGAATATAATTTGTAATAAATGATGCATTCATTGTTTGTTGCCCATTGAAATAATGAGATCCAAATTTTATTTTTAAAAATATATTATAAAATATAATTAAACATCTTTTTTTATAATATATTTAAAATATAAAATCAATGCACAATCCAATAAACTATAGTTGTACTTTAAACCCTAAAAAATTAGAACAATTCATATAATATAAATTTATTATCATTAAATATAAATTTTTTTGCAAAAATTAATATTTTCAAAATATAATCAAATAAAATAATTTCGAAACTATTAAATATGTTAATGTAGTATTGAAATTTTATGTATTCTAATATTTTAATCAATATAAATCAGAAATAAAAATATTTAAATTATGTATGTAAGTATGTACAGTTGTACCTCCCTAAGTCAATACAATATGGAGCCAAAATATTTATTACCTAATATAGGTTATCAAGATAGGGAGTTACTCTATAAACTTGATATTATAAATGATTGGTTGATATAAATTTGGGAGGGATCATACAAGGGGTAAAAAGTTAAGGGGCATCAATTCATCCCCTCGTATTTGCCTCCTCTTAGCGTAATGCAAGATGTGTAGAATGTTCATGACTCATCGCCATGTCTTCATCCTCATGCCACATCCATATCACAAGCTCCTCAAAGCGCACATGGTGACATTGACAAACATGCACAAACGCGAGCTTTAGCGGTACAATCAAGTCAATCCATCAAGTAGTCAGAAATCGTTGTGTAATTGGGCAAGGAGAAGTTCAACTTGCCAAAGATGCCCTCCCAAGGGATAGTTAGTGGCATCCTTGTCAAGAGAAGCACGTTTGAAAACGTTGAGTGCACCCAGTCTAATGTTAAAAGGCATCGCGCAGTCATTCATCCAAAGTTGAACCAAGCACTTGCACTTAGGGTACTTCAATGTGATTATGGTTTCAGGCCATAGTTTTATTACTTTCATTACTCATGTATTGTCAAGGGTATGGGGGTATCCCCATGCTAATTTTACATTTTAAAACCAACGGTTACCTCTATAACTTGATAATTGCATTTGGGATATTGTGTATTAGGGATTAGAGTTATTGACTTACATCCATAAAACCAACTTGGTAGACATGATGTTATATGAAGTAATGGAGTATATCAAGTTAGGGAGGTACAATTGTTTGTATATATATATAATTATATAATCATAATCATTGTAGGAATTAAATATAATAAAATTTAAAATTTAAAATATATTTATCTGATTAAATTATTTTTAAAAACATTAATTTAAAAAATATAAAATTTTATTTCAAAAAATATTTCAAAAAATTTTAATTTGATTATTTTTTTATAAAATTTGCATAATTTACTTAATACTTTAATGTATAAATATATAATTTTTTATCCATCAAAATTTAATTAAAAAATACATGTGTATATACTTAAAAAATTAAAAATATCAATTATTTAAAATAAATAAATCAAATTAATTTCTATATAATAAATATACAAGATATAATATTATGTGATTTTTGAATATATAATAAAAATAATATTATTACAATAATATTATTCAATAACATTAAATTAAAAGTTATACATCATATCAATCTATGATATTATTATTCATAAATCATGCATTTTGAATAAAAATTATTTTTAAATTTATGATATTACCATAACACAAAATAAACTTTTGGCAATAAAGTAATTGAACCTTATTTTATTATTTAAAAATAATCATTTTATGTATTTTTCACTAATTAATTATACATATGGTCTATTTTTTATATGTGATTCAATTTTAGACATAAATCTACATATATAATACAACTTCGATATACACACACATAATACTATTTTGACGTGATGTGAAATAATAAACTTACTCATCTCGTACATATATTCATAAATATGTATAATAAAAATAATTGAATTTCAAATTATAAGTTTTTGAATTGTTCAACATTGCTTATTTTTTACAATCTAATACAATCAACTTTAAATATTTATATTCTATCATCCACTTTATAAAAATATACTAATTATTAAAATTTTTGATTCATATTTAATTTGAATAATTCTTATAAATGAAATAAAAAATTTATAAATTATAATTAAAATAAATAAAAAATATTTTATATATTTCATGCATAAATATTTGAAAATATTTTTTTAAAAATTGGAAATTATACATTAAATTTTCATAAAATAAATATATTATAAATTTAACATCATAAGTAATTATATATATATATATATATATCATTATAATTTAACCAAAAATATATAAAAATTTTAAAATAATAAATCTTAACAAATTATTTGATAAAAAAATAGTTTTAAAATTGTATGTTATTTATTTTATTGATATTGTTGATATGATGAAATTACAAGTTCAATCATTTTATGTTTTATATTAATTAATTAATAGATTATTTTTTATTATAATGATCATAAATTATTATTTTTCAAATTCATGAATTATTTCACATGATATAATACTTTAAAATTTTAAAATCATTTTTAATGCATTTAGTGCAATGATTGTTTATTTTAATAAGATAAAGTGGATTGCATGGAACAATTTGTCAGGACTTAGGCAGCGAAACCCGTAGTTCTTTATGTGATAGCAAACATGAGCATATACAATAATTAGAGTAATGCATATCGTATCATTCACACAAGATGTGCCATGAGGGTCAATAACGTCACTATGAGACCTATAGCTCAAAGGATAAAGTTGGAATAATAGCTCATTTGAGTCTAGCTTTTGAAGTTGGGACTTTGATAGTGTGGCCATGGTGGATATTAGCTAGTGTGGGAACCTTGATTATTTGAAGCTCAAAGTGGGTTTAGATTGACTATAAAAACTCTTTTATGTTAAGTTCATGAACAAAGTATACTTGTGGTATATTGTTACTTTGGAGCTTAAAATCAATATTGGTGAAATAAGATTTCAAATAGAAATGATCAAAATCCAATATTTGTTGTTTCAAAGTTTTTCAATCTTAAATAGGAGGGGAAGGTTATAAGATTATCATATAGTGTCAATATGATCTAAAATTTGGTGGGAATATAGAAGATTGAAAGTAGTTTGCACAGATGTTAGACACACTATTAACTATGTTAGAATTGCAAAATTTTGATGTTTAGGGGTTCAAAATTATAGTTAAATATTTTTGAAATCATTAAGAACTTACATACAATGCCCGTTTGTTGAAAAAAAAAATTATGAGACGCAAAAATATAAAGCAAATATATTATACAACCATATTACAAGTCTCAAATTATTGATATGGAGAGCATGAGACCTCAAAATTTGAGTGTTAGTGTTTTCTTTTTGCCATCCTTAAGCTATGTAAGTTTCGGTTGGATGAGTTTGATCACTTTTATGGATGTCTTTTAAGGTGGAGGATTGTTATTTATGTTTCATGTGATTGATATACCTCCATCTTGGCTTCATGCTTGTGCACCATGTTTTTTTATGTTGGTGCTTTGTTGTTCAGAGGTTAGTGCTCATGCTTGTTATCGATAGTGAGGTTGAATTTGAGGACCATTTGAACTATATTTGATTCTACTTAGTGACACAAAACTTACAGACCAGCTAAACTATCTTTATTTCTTTTCAATGATACATGACTTGTGGACTTGTAGTTTGGGTGAATGCATGTGGTGATGCTAGGTTTAAGATTGCCCTTGTGTTAGCACCTTGTGATGACTCAATTACATTCTATTATGATTTTTGGTTCAAGTTGGGGACCTATTGTTGATAGTATGAAGGTGTTTCACTAGTGTTATAATGAAGTTCTTTGGACGTTCTAAAGGAAAGAATGATAGGATTAGAAGTGGGTGCACATGTAGCAGAGTCCAATATTAACTTTGGCCATGGAGGTTCACAAAAAACTTTGATTTGGTGTTTGAGAGTGATAGAGATAAGCATGATGATATCTTGGAATGTGTCCCCACACCTTTGTTGTGTGATATGAATAATATATATGGACCACCAAGGGTTCCAGACTATATTGGAATATAGTGGATACCATTGAGTTAGATTACATCCATTGAGAAATTACATCTCTTTTGCTTATGGTACAATATTTATTGGGCGAGTTCATCTTCTCAACTTGTAACATATGATACAGTTGAAGCTATTCGAGTTGCGAAGAGTTCATAAGTTACAATCTTTATCCTATTTTGGAGTTCTTTGCATAAGGCTGTGAAATGAAAAGCTAAGAGGCTTACAAAAGTTATAGGGGAAGACTTGGCGATAGTCTTTGAGAGTTATTTACTCGAATGTGTCAATTGATTTGTGTTATCCATGGGGTGACAAAGATATAAGTTGTCCAATATTGATATGATATATTGGACATGGAGTTGAGACATAGATTGATAGATGTCATCTTATTATAGGATACATTACCTCTGTTGACCATTATGTTTTTTCTTGTTGAGCACATTGTGCTCAATATGTACAAAGAGAGAATGATGACTGATGAGTTCATCATCTTCATCAACTCTTTCACATTATTAGTTTACAACACAAACTCAGAAGATTATGGTAGACAAATGAGACAGTGTAACAATAGAAAAGTAAGGGTAGATCACTCAAATAACTCAAGAACTCCAAATTTTAGAGATAACTTCAATTGTTTCTCCATATATAGTACTCTAAAAGGTACAATATATATAAAGTATCACAACACCATCCAACCAACTCCTCGTGGATTGATGATATGACAAACATCACTATGAGCACATAGATTACTCATGTGTAATTCCAACTAACACATTAAAAACATAACCTAATGAGCATATGGATTACTGACGTGACATCTTTAAATAATGCAATAATAGTCAACTCAAAACTATCTATCTCCACCGTATGTAACCTTCATTTTAGTTTTTACTAACTACATATGGTTACAAACATTTCTCATTTTATGATGCGATATCCTTGTTGTACACACATTCAATCTCTTGAGCTATCAAATTGGCTGAATTGTTAGCCAGTTTTGAAGTTAACTAATAGAATGAATATTCTTTACATTGAATAAAATACCTAGGTTTTGGGTATTTGTGACATGAATCCAC
This sequence comes from Marchantia paleacea, assembly GCA_014180765.2. Taxonomy (NCBI): domain Eukaryota; kingdom Viridiplantae; phylum Streptophyta; class Marchantiopsida; order Marchantiales; family Marchantiaceae; genus Marchantia; species Marchantia paleacea. Next base: position 642,991 of record MUAA02000117.1, read on the forward strand.
TTTTCGAGTATCTTTTCAATCTCAAATTTTTCATGATATGTTAACATAGTAGGTAAAAAAGGAGTTGTTGATGGATTTGTGAACTAATTGGGTGGTGAAACATATTTTTGCAATCGTTACACATGAAATATGTGATGTATTTTCATATGAGATTATAGCTCCAACTTGTAAAACACATTGTTAACGGGTTTCAACATCACAAAAGGACCAATGAATTGAGGATAAAATTTTGGTGTTCCCATCAATGACAAATATTAGATAAAATGGATACATTTTTGTGAATCTTTTAACGAAATTATAATATGCAACTTCCACAAGAGTATTCTATTCGATATGAATGGTCTAACATATAGTTTATTGTTCTATTGGCTTGCTCTATTTGATTATATGTTTGAATGTGATAGGTTATAGATATTTTTAGATTTGTTAAAATTAACTAAACAAAGTTTTCCAAAGTAAATTAATAAAATGAGTTCATCTATCGGTAATTTAAATGTTACTTAATTAATGATTCAAAAAAACCTAATCTAGATACAAATGATCAAGTTGTGATGCAATCTTATAGTTTTTCTTATGAAAATACATATTTATAATTTGTAATAATATCTCTCAATGAATTTGAAATATAAAGATTATAATTAGAATCAACATCTATTATAAATCCCAAGAAACATACATCACATTTAGAAATGATGGTTTTATCAATCTTTATGATTGATAAAACCATTATGTAATAATGACATAATCATGATGTTTTTTATGGACCTCGGGTGCTTTCATCGTTCCACCCTTATCATAGACCAATAGACAAAGTATAATAACAAAAGGGATGGGAAAACCCCATCAAATCGTACAAGGATGGAACCAAACCGATAACATGGGGCTAGGCCCCAATAGTATCACACTGGGAAATATGTCGTACAACACCTAAGATATCTGAACTAGCCAAGTCAAAAGGTCTACAAACAACAGGAACATCCGAAAAAGTATCACCTAACATGATTGCTCTCCTATGGATTGCACCAGCTTGTGATTTCTGTAGAGTAATGGAAACACGTTGTCTAAAATATGCTATACAGTAAGCTAAAGAGAGTGATACCCCATGTTGCCTAGTATGGTAGACTCTCGCGCACTCACTCAGTCACATGTCGAAGTCGGTGTCCATAGCTCCATATAACTCCAAAGCTAGAGGAACAAAGAGATGACCTCTCTGCATACCTCTATACTTGGAGACCTTGGCTGCTGTCGCTCCACTTGCTGCCCATCTTGGAGGATGGGTGATCACCCTCTCTGAAACTATGTCTCTAGTAGGATCGGTAACCACCACATCAGCCATAGTGACATGGTCCTCCCGAACCAAAAATGCAGTGCCTCTAACCTAGTCGATTTGCAAGGCATACCAACGCTCTCTCCATGTGAGGTATCCACCCTCTCGCGCCATAGCAAACACCACATCCCTAATAGCATCATGGGTAGCTATCCTCTGCCCTCCGAATGTACAACGAGTCATATTAACACCTGATGCATCTAAAGTGATACCACACTCACATGTGAGTAATGAAGATGTAGATGGATGGACCAAGCCAAGACGGAACCTCATCGCTGTGGAGAAAGTAGTAGGTGCGAGTCGGAAAGCCTTGATGCATGGTCGAACCAAGATCCACGAGCCTGCACCCTTGCCCGAGCCAAGAGCGTGAGCAGGCTCTAGTAGTAGACGAGGAATGGTGGATCCACTAAGAGTGAATGTAGAGCCTCCTGAAACTGTCGGTCCATCAAGATAGACTGTAGATCCCTAGTACAATTGGTAGCCAAAGAGAAAAAAGATGGGAACTCATGTCGTACCTCCCGTGGTAAAGCGTCTCTCGTATGTCATAATAATACCTATAAGGGAAATGATCCCGTATCGACGTCCCTTGTATATATCTCCAAAATAGGTGTATATGCGATCACAAATCGAGAAGATAACAAAGATGCATCGAGCGCCCAACTCGCCAAGAATGCCGCAGGTGCCGTCTCCTCCATCGATAATAAGCCTACCCCTCCACACAAAATTGGCAAAGATGTATGTCTCCTTGCCAAATCTCTAGTCACACACTCGAATGTCCCTGGTCCGATGATGTCACCAAAGACGCCCATGATCCTCCTATCAAAGGCTGTCAAACGTGATATGAATGTAGGTGAAGTAGGAACCGTGCGAAGAAAATAGATGGGTCGACGAGCAATACTAGATGATAGTATACCAAACGTCACCTGCGGATCCCCTAGTAGAGGAAGAACGTCTACATGCAAAACATCCTCGGTCAATGCAACGTCAAGGTAGCGTGAAACAAAATCCTCAGACCCTATTGGCACTCCTAGAATACGTAAGCCATCTGTCAATATCATACATTCCTCTGGAAGCTGAAGATGAGGTGGAATGCCCAAAGGAGACCAAGCCCTGCACTTTGACACCTTGACTCTCAAGCCTACAAGATGAAGCTCAGTAGTCAAGTAATCAAAGGCGCTTAATGTCTTTGTCTACATGGTACAATGTGTGTATCATCCGTTAAGGAGGGGGAACACAACCGGCACGGCAAAAGCAGTAGACACAAGAGCTCTATAATGAGCCATGACAAATAAGGGTCCCCCCAAAGGATCTCCTTGTCGAGTGCCAACGGGCGGTGATCAGACGGTGACTCCCTCCTTGGAAAAGCCATGCTGATAAAATAGATAAGAATGTGAACCATAGAAAGATCGTTCGAAAGGAATGAGGCTTGATAGGGGTCCACCAGCCTCTCTAAGCTCTCTAAGAATGGATGCATGGAAGACGCTGTTAAAAGCGTTCTCAACATCCACTTGCAAGACAACCCAATCCGGATGGATATCTAGAAGTGCTCTAATGTCCAACGATCTTGCCTCACGGACCTCATGGTGTGGCGACTCCAAACCGATGTGGACAAAGATGCTCACGGAAGTGTGAGCGTCTTTGCCAAGACAACGATGCGGTGACTAATCGCAATAAGACCTCTCCAATAGCAATCGGTCTGATGCCCCCAGTGTCCTTCTCCATCGCGAGAAGCCGACTAGCACCCAGAGCTTGACTAACTGACAATGGAATCTCCCCTCTTGAAACTGATGCAGCCACCTCGAACAACTCCGTGAAACCACTAGAGGGATCATTTGCCTGAAAGTAATCTTGAAGATGCTCATATATCATCCCTAACAAACCCCAGAGGATAAACGTGGGGCTGTGCATAGAGAATGAGCAAATAATGATCTATCAAGACATAATGGCTCCATTGGCTGATACTCCGAGAACTCTAATGGTATCTCCTCTCCCATGGATGGATGTAGAAGGCGTAAAGAGGAAATCGTCTCCTCAGTAGGACTAGCCATGGACAAAGGATGAAGGGCCCGTGCAGCCCTGCTATACTCCCCGGCCTGCCCCAAGATATTGCATGGGAATCTAACCACTCCCAAGACCCCGACGGTATATCCGGAATGCTCAACGAAGGAGTCGATGTAGTCTACGTGTTACCCGAAGTGACAAAAATTGATGTCGATGTGACCGTTGTCGCATGGACAAAGCTTTACTACGAGAACGCCTGAAAGGCGTACGAAGGGCGTAGAAGAACTCTCCTCGTCCTCGTGTGAACCGACAATCACCCTCTCTTTCATCTCCTCATCTCTCTCCATGCCCAACTTGTTGCACCCGGTAAACTCCGGCGGAAGAGGATCGTTGTAACCAACGATTGAACCGTTAACTCTTAGCCAAACTTCGCAGAAAAGTACTTTGCAACCATTCATAACTCTCGGAAAAGTTTCACATGCTCTTCATTTCTAGATCTCTCGTTACAAATGTCGAACTATACCCTGTGTCACAAGGCGATATGCAGACCCTTGCGCACTAAAACCACTATAAACTCCAATCCTTTGATCCAATTGCACTCAAATTTCGCAAAACAACGACTTATCATCCAAGCTTCAACTTTGTCAAGTTTTGTTGACCAATCTTATTGATAGTTTAGGGTTTAGGGTAACAATCTGTGCAATCCTGCAATTCAGACTGTGTACATAAATTTCAAATTACTGCTTTGCACTCAAAACTCAACCAATCGAATTTGAAATTTCAATCAAATCGCAAATTCGAGTTGTAAACTCGTGTCTATCGAATCTGATCTGTCAAAGCCTTCATAGAACGCTCAGAATTCACTCAAACTCTCCCATCGGTCCAAATTTCACTCTCCCACTTCAAATCACCACACCGGAGTGTCAACTTGCTCAATCGCCTTCATTCTTGAGCCAAAATCCTAGCTCTCCTCGTCGGCTCTCCAACCCTATCCTTCAATCCTGAAAAACTCCCTTGAAGGCTCCCGAAAATCCTCAAAACCCCAAAGAACTTGCCCAAGTGCTCTCATTGGTCTAAATTTCCCAACCAATGAGAATGAAGAGTTCCATTTTGACCTCTAGTGGGCCAAATTAGCCACAACTAACTTAGAGCTTAACAACTAGCCTAAAAACACTACTTAGCCATCATATAGGTAATACGAGTTGTTGCTAATAAAGAGTCAAAATAACCACTTCGAAACTTAGGTTAAGTATAAACGGAACAACAAAAGGGACCCAGGGAGTTTATAACTTGAGTATAATACTCCTCGCCAAAATTCCTAACAATCAACTCCCTATGACTTGCCTTTTGGTAGGCGGTAGTGATGGACGAGGGGACCCATGTGTTGAAAGGCGCCACTATCGGCAAGTTTAGGTCCATAATGCCAATATCAAATCAAAACATAGACATTAAGTCCCAAGTCGCGCCCGTAGGAAACAATTGGCGAGAATGAAAGGATGCGGGAGTTTATCACCACTTCCATAAAGCTATCTCCAAAAAGTGATACACTAACCATGCCCTAAAGTGATCACGATGTAGACACCGGATGCTTATCACAAACGGATTGGGCATCGGTATATCCGGAGGATCATACCGCCTCTATCCATGTCCCACGTTGGCTCCACTTCTATCGGATAAGCTCCTTAGTCGGCGACGTTCTAGACCTCCCCCCTTTCTTTCGACTCCAACCACGCTTTATATCCGATAAGGTCCAAGATGATATCCCTTGGATCCTTATCTACATCCAACCTTAGGATGACAATCCAACCGTAACTCTTAACGGTTACTTTACAATGAGCCGTCGGCCATCATCGATTATAAAATATCGCCAAAATATCGCCGTCATCTCAACGACTCTGAAGATGACACATGTCATCATCTTCTCATAGTAGCCGTGTCACAACACGACACCGTCCTCCTCACATGCGCATTCCAAGTGGTCCAATCATAATCTTTGTGCATCTTTCCCACATGGGTCTTTACCCCTTGTGAAGTAAAGAGACAATGACACACCGGACATGGTGTATCACGCATCGCTTTTGGCGGTCCCATGAGAGAAAGTCAAGTTATAGCTAGCACAAAGGGAACGATAAAGAAATCCAACACTCCATCATGTATCTCCTCCCACATGCAGAACCTCAACCCCCTAACACACCATCTCACATTGGAAAATGCTAACTCTGGAAACCCTAAAATCTAAAAATACTCATAACTTTTTATTCATATCTCCATAATTTTCCAACTAGGTTTCAATAGAATCAATGCATGAAAAGGAAGAGATGGGAACAAAAAAAACCCGACCCATATGTCTAATTGAAGAAAAATCACTCAAAATACACTCAAAACCCTAAAAAAAATTAAAACACTCATATCTCACAATATCATTCTCCATGGTCTTCAATTTAGGTACCAATGGAACCCAAATTGAAAAACGAAGAGAATGGATTATTCACTCTCCATGTTTGGCAAAGTATGACCACACAATAAAACTACTACTCATAATATCAGTTATCGCACCCGCATCTTCTCGCCCTCTCAACACTCCAAGTATACTATTAGTCATCATTCGCTATGCTGAGGTAAAGCTGAGAAGAAAATGCAAAAAAATATTTTTTTTGCTTTTCGCTTCTCATGGGCCCCCTAAAAAGCTGACGCTTTACGCGGGGGGAGGGGGGCGAAGCCCAAAAAATCTATATTATGCTGCACCTTTCGTTCGCGAAGCAAACAAAGTGCGGAGCTCTAGAGAGGAAAAGCAAAAAGAGAGTTAAGCTTATGTTTTGAGATCTCATTATATCTACTTAAATCTTCTATCTATTATGTTTTACCACTTTTTATCTCTAATCTACCTAGAGATTGTATTTTTCCATCAATGACATCATGTTGAGCTAATTAGATTAATTTCCATTCAATCTATTCATTGTATATGATTAATTGTAAACTCTATGTTAATGTCTTTATTGGTTAAATTTGACAATTTGAGAACTTCACTTCATCATTCACATACTTCATTAAATTCAATCTTAATTTTATTGCAACAAATTGTGAACAAAAATTTGTTATTGCTCCAATATCGATTACATCACTCTCATTGTGTAATTCCATAATATCATATGTGATAATCAATCTTGATTAATACTAAATATTGTATAATTTATTTTAATTTTATGAATGTTAATTTAAAATAAAACACATTAAATTATATTATATATTATAATTTTATAAATGTTTATGTGATATATATATGAAATTATATTTAAATTAATATATATAATAATTATTTTTTCTTAATTAAAATTTATAATTTAGATGAATATTACTGATTTAGTTTCCTAACCAAGTTATTAAATCATTGAGTTATTGATAAATATGATTAGAACTTGTTGAGTTTGATTTCAATCTACCAAAAAATACATATTCAATATATCAAACAATATATATTCTATACATAAAATTATAACAAGTGATACAAAACATGTAACTTTGATTTTTGTTTAAATTTTGTTTCTTAAAATATATGTTTCAGTTTTTTCTAAATTAATTTAAATATTTTACAGTTTCATTATTCCTTAACTTTTCATTTTATATAAACCTGATCTTCTGTCTATACTAAATTATTTTTAATCTATTGACCTGATACATTTTTAAAATTAGAATAAAATATTAAATATTCATTAATTTTTTTTTGAAAGTTAGAATATTTATGTTATAAAGATTTGGTAGTGTATATTATGTAGAGATAAGTTTGGAGAGACATATGCCAATTATTTTCAATAGGAGCGACTAAGATAACAAAAAGGGTGGTAAGGACCCCACAAGTCAATTATTTGTATGTAACCATATAATTTACAACAGATATCAATTAAAGAATGCTACTGGTTATGGGTTGTTAAGCTGATTCCCCGGATGTAACAATTAGAGAATGTCAAACTTTAGACGCAAAGAGATACGCTTTCGCGCCACGGAGGGCATTAACGGCTCTTTCGGGGATTTGAATTCTTCGCTTCTGCTGTGAGCGCCAATGGACCCAATGGCCTTTTTGCATGTAAACAGACCGAATCGTCGGAGAGACAGATCATCCGTACGACGTACAGAGATGAAAGGCGTCATGGTTTTGCCGTTGCCTGTCAGGGCCTCCCACCCTCACACTACACTGCCCTCTCTGGGCATTTGAATTTCTGCGGGCGTCGACCTCCCACAGTTTCAAAGTGGAGAGCTCTCTAACCTCTCGGCGTCATGATTCTTGAAACACTGGGGAGCGATGGACGCCCGAACGATTGGGAAATTGTTGCGGTTGGGCTCGGCCTTTTCTCATGAAGGAGCGAGCGGTTCAAATAGGATTCCGAGTCTCCCTCGGCGCCATGATTCTCGAAACGAACGCTAGCGATGGGCGCCAGACGAGGAGAAGCATGCCGCTGGGTTGCTGTGGTGGCGAGGAGATGGACCAAAGCAAGGCCGAGGAGCGCGGTTGTAACAACAAAGATGTTTCCCGAATGATTTGTAGAATGCAGATTTTTTCGCTACTTTCCTCTCAGTTGAGCTGGTCATTTAGTTCATTGCTCGTTCCTGGGCTGAAAGGCTGAACATCGTCGAGGGGTCCGTGGATCTGAGAGATTGCGGAGCCTTGCCCTTTTGTATGATTCTGATTTCAGGGGGAAGCAAGTTCTGGGGAGGATGGATCCTTCTTGGATGGAGGTTGTGCTGGACTCCATCAAGAATTATCAATTGCAGACGAAACAGCTGTTCGACCAACAGGAAACACTTCTCCTGCAAAGGCTGAACGAGATAACTTCCACTAATCCTCCTGCGAAACGAAGGAAAGCTTCCAAACAGCGCTATGGGGTAGAGGGCAAGGAGAACGTCTTCACATCTTCGACCTCGCAGAAACAACAGAGCAATTTTAAAAGGAATAATTTGTCCGGAAGACACCTGCAGAGGTTGGTCAACTCGAATAAGGAGGAACGAGTTTCAAAGCCTTGCTTGGGGATTGAGTCGAAGGAAACAGATGATAAGAATCCAGGAATTGAGGTGAGAAACTCGAAACAGCAGCAGGAAACCTCGGACTACCGTAACGTCGATGAGGAGGAACAGCTGAACAATGTTGAGTCACCCCCTGTTGAGTCGCCCACAGTAGCTCTTTCCGCTCCAAGTCCCTGTTTGGAGAAAACAAGTCTATCTCCTCCAAAACTGATTCCAGATCGAGGAAGAAAACGCGGTTGTGTTGCTGAGAAGGCAGGAGAGTTGAGCGTAGCTAACGATGCATGTGAGTCTCAGGATGACCTTCCAGGTGTAGGAAGACAAGCGAAAGCTGATGACGATACACAATCACCTCGTCCACTTGCTGCACCTGTGCCTATGAGGATGACTCGTGCTCGGGCCAAGCTGCTGGATAAACGCGATGGTAGTTTGGTTGATGCGCAGTCTAAGGGAAAGAAGCCGAGGGGGCAAAAGGGCAGGGTTAAAGCTCTCCCGCAGGAAATCTCTGCAAGAGAAGCAGATGAAATTGTCGCTGGTGTGCAGCCAGTAGACGAGAAAGTTACAAGAATTGAGCAGATTCCGGACGCAGTTGAAAGGAAGCCCGAAGGAGGAGAAGACGCAAGGAGGGAGCACATGAACCCAAATCAGGATGTTGGTGCAGCGGCACCAGTGAAGGAGCCAGGAGTTCAAAAGGGTAGGTCCAAAGCCATTTCCGAAGGTACTGCTGCGATTACCCAAAAGTATATTCCGTTGAATCGAAACTCTAATTTGCTGTCTCAAGAGGAACTGCAGTCGGGGCACGAGACAAACCAAGCTGATGCTCAAAGGCAGGTTGGAGGAGAAGACCTCGTAAGAAACGAGCACAAAAACCAGGAGAAGGATGTCAGCCAAGCGGCATCTGCACTCAAAGGGCAGCCCGTGAAGAAGCCAAGAGCTCAGAAGGGCAGGTCGAAAGCCCTTTCAGAAACTACTCCTGCGATCAGCGGAGATGAGATCTCGTTGCGATGTGACGATAATTTGCTGTCAAAAGAGGAAAATCAGTTGGGGCACGAGGGAATTCAAGTTGATGCTGAAAGGCTGTCTGGAGGAGAAGATCACATAGGGAACGAGCACATAAAGCAAGACAACAATGTCAGCAAAGCTGCACCCGCACTCAGAAAGCAACCGGTGAAGAAGCTAAGACCTCAGAAGGGCAGGTCCAAAGTCATTCTGGAACGTACAACTTCGAATAGCGACGACAGTTGTGCTGGTCATGGTCATTTGGGGTCTTTAGATGAAAAACATTTGGGTCATGAGCGTTACGAAGGTGATACTGAAAAACAGTATGGAGGGGCAGACACTCTCAGGAATTTGCATGTCAAGAACGTACACTACGATGAAGGTATCGTAGTAATTTCTCAGGAAGATCAATCAATCAAGAAGCCAACCCAGCAGCAGGGCTGCGCTGAAGCTGCTTCGAAGTCGCAGGCAGATCCCGTTGTTTTTGGTGCCCATGACGTGAGGGATGAAACTGTTATCGAGTCAGAGAATGGACCCATGGTGACTGTTCCGCGATCGCAATTGTTTGAAACGGATGGGGGCTTGAAGAGGCGTCGGCGGGGTCTCAGACAGAAGGGGAGTGAGAAACCTTCCTCGGAACCATCTCTGTGTAAGGTGGGTGACTTGACAGAAAGTCTATTGTATGTGCCTTCTGCAGGGGAGGAAAATATGACAACTCAAATAGCTCAGGCACTCGACGATCAGCACAATAAAGTCGTAGGGGATGCATGCATTGAGCCAACACGGGAAGACGACGACGATTCCTCGTTAGCAGAACTGGACTCTGAAAGATGGGAGGATATTAAGAGGTCAGTCAAAGTGCGGAAGGGAAGGGGTAAGGCGGTCTCCAATTTCCTAGGATATGCGGACTCAGATTTATTCCCTCTTAGGAGTTTCGACATGGCGCTGGAGCAGGACAGGTACGAGATAGAAAATGAAGTGACTCCAAATGAAGGTTTGAAAGGGCTCATGCAGACGACCCGACCATTCTCGGACCTGCTTCAAAAGTTGGACGCGGCTGCTTTTGCGTCCACCCAGAAGAATCTTCAAACAGAGTCACAGATGGGTGGAGGAAGGAAGGACGATAGTACAGATGGCAGACAGTCTGGTGCCTTTAGCGGTGAAGAGTTTGTACCGAGGAACTTAACCATATGCGGAGAATTGAGTGTCAACGTTGGGAAGGAGAGAGGAACGCGTGATGTCAATCACGAATCTCTTACGTTTTCAGGGAAGAAACCAGTCGCTAGGAATTCAGTGTTTGGCTCTTGTTCGGAGCAGGTAAAAGTCGACATACGTGGCGGGGCATCAGTGACGCCCAAGTCTATTAGTCAAGGACCTGGACCAATCTCAGAGTCCCTAGGGGAGTCAGCGGGCGCTGTTGTATCGGGAAGGGGATTTCGTCATCTAGTGAGCGAGTTGAAGTTGGAGTTAGAAAGCACAGAACCTAGAAGATTGGACCCTGAATTGGTCATTGATTTATTTCACTGTAACGACTCTGTCAGTGTGAGACAGACTGTGCAGCAGAGCTCTTGTCCATTATCGGGAACTAACAGGGCACGAAGCCATGATGGACATCAAACTGTGCAAGCTAGAGCATCGACAGGCAAAGGGAATTCGACAGAATGGACAGTGGAGCTCACCGGAGGCCGAAAGCTCGTCCTTGAGGGAGATGACAGATATTTTCCACAGAGCATCCAGACGTTTGCAGATGCACAGGAGATGGTGCAAGAAGACTCTACTACCCCAGAGGCTCCAGAACCCAACGTGGTTCCAGAGCTTGAAGAATTTTCCTTCGTGGCCTTGGAACAGGTCAGGATTGAAACTGAGTACCAAGGAGGGGATGCATCACCCGTCCAAGAGGCGGGGCTTAGAGGTATTAAGTTGAGGATACGACCTTTTTCTGACTTCGGTGATGCAAAACCCTCCGCCCGGAAGAAAGGTGGATCATCAATCTTTTCATTTGAGAGGGGAGATGGAAAGTCAGATGGAAATCAAAGTATGGTTCGTTTTGAGCGCGAGAAACCTTCTACTCTGGCATCACCGAAGTCCAGGAACTTTGACGTAGTTGCTACGACTCCTATACGGGGTAAGGTAGATGCTTCGAACAGGAAATTCCCAGAGAAGGAAGACTGGAGGAGCACGGATATCAAGGGAACCAATTCTAGAGCCCAAATGGCAGCAGGTGGAGAATTCGACTTGTTTAAAGAGGTCTTTACGTTGAAGACTCCACTGCGCTCCCAGAAACGTAACTTGACGGAGGCATTAGGAGAGTGCCAGCCGATGGGCCGAGAAGTGAGTCCTCCCTTTCATGTTCGAGAGGGAAGGAGAAGCCATAAAAGTGCTTCTGTGAATAAAAGGTCATCTCACAGTCACAAGCTACGAAGTTCAAGCCGAGTGGAGGATCACGAGGTTGGAGGTTCAGGTGTCAAAACCCGCTCAGCAGCGAAACTATCTTGTCCTACAGAAGCAGCATCAACTAAAGTGGAAGGATCAGGTGCGTTGTTCGACTTCAAGTAAAAAAACCTTGATATCTTTTTCCTCAGTAGCTCAGTGGCTCTGAAGTTAATGCCTATCTCTACGTTTTCCACAGTTGATGGTTTCGTGATTGTAATGAAGAGCTCCGACCCTGGGCAGTTGTGCTGTTCACCCAGTGTCAGTCAGTCCGTCAGAGGGAATCAGTCCGCACTTACAAATGCACCACTCTTCCTTAAATGCTTTCTCAACATCATAACCTTGATTAGTCTTCGGGACTTTGCTGAAATATCTCGAACTTGCCAAACATGTGTTTGGCCTTTGGCTTCCTTTCTTGTCTTATGTGAGCTTGGTTGTTGTCATAGGTGGAGAACTACATCACAAGCACACCAATTTGGTACCGACCCCAAAATCGACTGGTAATGTGCCCAAAACACATCTACATCACGACGTGTCTAGTCCTGTTAGAGTTGACTCATCAAACTGCTTGAGGAGAAGTGTATGTGAAGGGCAGTACAGAAGCGGAAAATACGATAGCTTCAGACGAGATATTTCATACAAAAGTGGAAACTTGGGGGATCTAAGCAAAGTAGTCGCAATCCGTCCTCCGAGCCTGTTTGGGCAGCAGAGCCAGCCACGGGGTTCTGTGAACGAGGATTTGAACCCTCCACAACCGGTTAGCACTGAAGACTGCTCTGGAGACACCGTAGTCTTAAGTGATGACGATCAGGACACGTTAACTTCGAGGCTGAAGTCTGTGGATTCGTTTAGACAGGGTGATAAGTGTAACCTTATAGTGCCTTCTCTTCCTTTTAGCCAACCGGAGATAATACTTCTGTCGACGCATACGCTGGAAGACCTGAATCCTCTTTGCGGGAGTTCTATGTATGGAGTGCACAGGGCAGATAGTAAGTTGGCTGTTGAGGATACAAGGAGCAGGAGTGAGGATAAAAGCTCAAAGCACTTGGAGCGTGAAATACGCTCAGGTGGCAAAGAGGTTGAAGGTGATAGGATTACAAGATCTGGACACACATCAGTAAGGAAAGCTACTGGTTCAGGGGAGTTTGTAGAAAGCTTAGACAGATCCAAGAGGACTCTCCTATCACCTCTTTGTTCTGAACAAAAGAGATCAAGATTGTCATTAGCAGATGGATCAGTCAAAAGTTTTGGAAGGACACCTTTGCATTCTGGCTCATCTCGTGAAGAAAAACTTCCAGAAGATGTAGCCCAAGCAAGTGGTGCCGAATCGTTTCATGAAGCAGGAGATAACGTTCATTCGGGAAGCACTAAGTGTGTAGGTGATGAAGACGAGGGTTTGGCCTCTGAAAGCTCAGGCGATGCCAGCAATAAATCGAGGGGGTCGTCAAAGTTAAGCTCACACGGAGAAGTATACAGGGATAAATGCACGGAGGCTACACGTGAGCTTGACAGTGAATACTTTCCTGTTGACAGTAAGGTTGCTAACGAAGAGAATTCTTTGCAAGAAGGGATTCAGTTGACTGACTCCGAAGATTGCTCTGGTGACAATGATGCTGCGACCGAGGAGTTGGTTGGACCTATGAAGGCTTCAAACCAAAGCTTTAAGTCTTTTGGCAGGAAGTCAACATCCAGAAAACGCAAGGAGCAAGAATCTGCGGAAGAGTGTTGCAGTCACTACCAGCATGATCTGCGCAGACATGAAGTTGAGCTTCAGAACGAAGGTGATGATGCAACCCATAGCAGGGAGCATACTGGTGGTTCCTCGAGGAGAAATAAGACGAGGCAACCAGTTGAACGTATGGATACAGAGTCCTGTCATGGATATGGCCATCACTCAGACGTTGGGAAACTGCAATGCAAGTCGAATGATGGTGAGTGCGAGATAGCTGACAGTACAATGTCTGCTATCTCGCACTCACATGTCTCAAGCTTTGGAAAAACTTTCGTAGAAGAAACGTCTACATTAAAGGTGGCCCAATCGAGTGAAAAACCGAGGACCAACTCGAACATCCTTAACCCCTATGCACAGTCCACAAGACTTCTCTCCAACGTGAGAACACTCATACCAGTCAGTCAACGTCCAGCGCCGAACTTCATTCCTAATGGTATAATTTCCTGCAGCTAGTCGGCTTTGGCTTTCCAGTTGAAAACTCTCTAGGGTGTTATACTCTTTGCCATCCTGCATTATGGTATTACTTCCGTGAAGTCTCCTCCGCTGCAGCAATCAATAAACCCGTAGTGATATCTGTGTTTGTTTACGATTTTCGGGTTTATGTCTGTTGCCTGCAGGAAAGAGAGACGTGAAAGTCAAAGCTTTGGAAGCTGCGGAAGCTGCAAGGCGTTTGCAGGAAAAACGCGAGATTGAAAAGCGAGAGAGAATGCAGAAGAGGGCAGACGCCATCGCCAGGCGTGCCATGGAGAAAGAGAAAGCGAAGGAGGAGATCCACAAAGCGGAGCTGGAGTCGAAAGCATCACAGAAGGCTCTTTCAGACAGCAACACAGTAAAAGATTCCTCGGCTCATGCAGGAAAGGCAGTTTTGACGGACTGTACCAATTCCAAAAACTTACAGAGTCCCAAAAGTAAGTCAACGCGTGCTCTGGCTGTAAAGACCAAGATGGAACAGGAGAAAGCAAAGAAGCTTGAAGAAGACTTGAGGAAGAAGGAAGAAGAGAGCAAGAAGAAAGAAGCAGAAGTGCTTGCTCGCAAGCGAAAGAAAGAGGAGGCAGAGAAGAAAGAGCGTGAAGAGAAGCGAAGAAGACAAGAAGAGATGATAAAGCAGAGAAAAGAACAAGAAGAAAGGTTGCGAGCAGAACTTGAAGAGAAGGAGCACCGACATCGTGTACTGGTATGACATATCTGCAATTTCCATATGCTATTTGATCCATAGTTTACCTGAGGAGTTTCGTATATATTCTAGATTTTCTTTCTTAGATGAGGATTTATAACAGAAGCTCGTAACATAGAACCGATTAATTGTACAAGTGCAGGCTCTCAACATACGGGTTTTGTTCCTTGGTTTAAACGGATAAGCAGGAGGAGCAGCAGCTCCTTCTGAATTCTTCCATTGGCCTAAGGATGATGGAACTTATGGTGTGATTTCTCAAAACTCCATGCTGTGAGGAAGGAGGATCAAGACCTATACTTCGGTTTGTAGACGACCAGACAATCAATTGGTAGTAATGCAAATTCTACAACCAAAGTGTGAAGAAATCTAGAGAGCTTAAACCTTACGTGGGTACGGGTGGCAGGAGGAAGCTGAGAGAGAAAGGAAGGCCTTAGAGGAAGAGTCGAGACGTCAACGTCGAGCGGAAAGGGAAAAGGAAAGAGAGCGTCGCCAGAAGGAAGAGTTGGAACTCAAGGCCGCCAGACAAGCTGAGAAGGAAGCTGAACGGAAGAGAAAAGAAGAGGCGTTTCTTACTTACAAGGCCTCGGAGGAACATGATCACAGGGTACGGAATTCCTCTTGTATTAAAGCGAAGTCGTTGGAATCTCCCTCGTTTGTGAGATTTTCATGGCTGCTACAAATGAACGGATGCCAGAGATTTCGAAATACAAACAATCTAGGGGATATGTGCAAGGTGTAGATGGGATAATTTCTACCTTTGTCTTGTTTAAATTTACTGCTGCTGCAGGTGGGTGAGAGTATCGGTGCAGCGAGCACAGCTCGCAGACTACGCAGTCAACATTCCACGGGGCTTTCCACCGAGAAGCTACGATCTTCTAATCTATTGTCCAGTGGAGCATCTCTATCTTTTAGTCGTCCAGCTCGAGTGCCCAGTACAGCTTTTGAAGGACGAACCCACTTAATGGCTACTCCGATGGTTCATAACAAAGGACCCACAAGTGCCCTGTCAGCTATCAAAATGCAGCCTCTCGGCACAGCAGGTACTGACATATACTTTTTGACGCTACCTAAAATTGTTGCTTCACAGTTTCTTGCTGACAATGAAAAATGGAGAACAACAAAACTTGTACTCAAGGTACGAAGGTCTTGTCCTGGAGTCGATGTGGACGTTGTGACGTCAGCTAGACTAGAGTTGCCACGAAGAAACTGTGACTAAACATCTATGTCTATGATAGTCACAATCAAAGAAAATGCAGTAGAAATGTGTTTAGCCGTTTAAAATGAGCTTGGTAGTTCTTCTACTCACTATACGAAGTTGACTGCTTCCTCAAGGGCAGACGACTGGCGCATTTGAATGCTGAGTAAGTGGACTATTCTGTATGTTTCCGTCCGCAACAGGGAAAAGCCTCGAAGTGGACCATGGACCTAAACTCTTCGCAACACCAACACTAGCTGCAGTGAAAGAAGGCGATCCTGGTCCACAGTCCTATGAAATTTCTCCTTACCGGAACTCCTCTGATGATGAAGATGAGGAGAGGCCGCAAAGGCCCAAAAAATTCATTCCTGCTTGGGCAAGGTACGCTTTACAGGCCGTCACACTTGTCCTTCGTTTGAATTAGCGACTGATAGAAATTCACGTTCGAAAACTCCAGTTCTTTATTTCCGTTTCGTATATATCTGTAATCTCCTTGTACATTCTTGAGACGGAACCTACTTCAAAGGTGCTAATATGAACCTTTTGTGCTTCAGTAAGGAGAATTTGATGCCTCAGTTGCTGAGACAGCTTACTCAAGATCCTGATGAGATCTTCGCCGGCACCAAAACCTGCAGTTTAAAAGAAGGTACCGACAGTCTGCCGAGTGAATGTGTACATCATTCTTCTGTACTTGACGACTTGACTCCTTCGGCTGAACCCGATGTCAAGCTAAGTATGTCTTCCTTCTGTGTTGCAAAATTTGGTTGGTGGAAATACCTCTTCATCTGACATAATGATGTCGTTTGTGTTGCCAGTGTTTGGTACCAATGGTTCGAAGAAGATTCTTGATTTTGGTAGACGTAGTGGTAGCGGTGACTGGGTGAAAGATCGTGTATCTTGGAAGGAGGAACTTCAATACAAGATCGACATGGGCTACATGAGCCACATTCATTGACCTTCTAGTTCAACTCGACTAGATATCAGTGGCTATAGATGAGCACGCTGGCTAAGCGATAAGGCTCGTCGCTAGTCTTGGTCAAATACCTTGAATATCTTGATGTTCACATGGTCTGTAATTTGATCTTGCTAATTCAGCAAGGGCACTGTAAAGGGGCATTTATACCCCAATGATTCTATACTGTATTTCTTAAGACGAATGCCGTGATACTTTGATCTCATGAACGAGTGTTCGTGTTTCGCGAACAGGAACAAGTTGTTCCTTACTTTGTTCCCATGGTCTCCTTGATAACGTCAAGAATGAAAAAAAAGGAAGAATTTAAATAATCGGGGTGGGGTGGGTTGGGGGTGGTCTACTAAACGAAGGTCAAGGGACTGAACAACGAGATAGACATATCTTAAGTTTCTAATGTAGACCGAAAAAAACTCCTCACCCGGTGTGCTCAGTCAACCGTGTTTGAACATTGAGCAATTTGGTGACTGAAGATTATACCAGATCAGTGTTCAGCTCTTGTGCGAAATGGGCCTATAAGTAAGTCCAGAAAGCGAATCTTATGCATACAAAAATGTACAAGCTTTGTCAATTACTAGGGACATACAGTCTAGTCTGCTTTGGACGAAGATGAGCTCGACTATTTCCATAACCCGGACGCTAAACTACACGGATCCCGAATCGGCTTAACGCTGTTGCGACGGTCGAGTTTGCTATGCCTTCCCAAGCGTACGGAGTAAATGCATATAGCATGCCCAGATTGATGTGCTTTGCCTCACTAATCATCATGTGGGATGTACATGCCGGGATTCTGATGCTCTTCACAATGTGATACATGTAGGAAACTTATAGATCTTACGTAATCGGAGCCCAAGTAATATAGCAAAAAGGATGGGAAGATTCGATAAGTCATACATGGATGGAATCAAGGGGGTAGGATGGGGCTAGGCCCCAATAGTATCACATTGAAAATATTTTCTACAGCATCTAAGATATCTAAACTATATAGGTCTACACAATACAGCGCAAATGAAAAAAAGTCATCTATCATGATTGTTACCATATGGATTGCACCAGCAAGTGCTCTATGTAGAACAATGGATAACTGTTGCCTAAAATAGGCTACATAATATGCTAAAGAAAGTGATACCCCATGTCATTGCCTAGTGTGCTAAAATATAGTATCAAAAAAGTGTCGAAGTCAAGAAAGTGTCGAAGTCCGCGTTCATAGCTCCATATAATTCGAAGGTTAGAGGTGACCTCTCCGCATACCCCTTACTTGGAGACCTTGGCTGTTGCTAGTCCACTTGCCGTCCATAAGAGACTATGGGTAATCTATAACCACAACTTTTGCAACATTAACATGGTCCTTCCAAACCAAGTATAGGATTGCCTTAAACTGAGTCGATTTCAAGACATACCAACTCTTCCTTCCTCTTGTGCCATAGAAAAAACCACATCCCTAATGATATCATGGGTAGCTATCCTTTGCCATCTCAATGGGTAATGAGTCATATGAACCCTTGTTGCATCTAAGGTAGTAGCACAATCAGATGTGAGTAATGAAGATGCATATGGGTAGACCAAGTCAAAGTGAAACCTATTGAGATAGAAAAAAAAGTTGATGCAAGTTGGAAAGCCCTTATGCATGATCGAGCCAAGATCCACATGCATGCATACTTGTCGAAGCAAAAGTGTGAAAGAGCCCTAATAGTACGAGGAATGGCTGGATCCATTAAGAGAGAATGTAGAGCTTGCTAAAATATAGACTGTAGACCTCTAGTCCAATCGATGGGTAAAGAGTAAAAGGACCAGAGCTCTGGTCATATCTTATGGGGCAAATTATCTCTTGTTTGCCATAATCGTACATGTAAGGAAAATGATCCTCTTCCACGTCGCTTGCATATATCTCAAGGATAAGCCTACCTGCAATCACAAACACCGAGGATAACAAAGATGCAAAGAGTGCCAAACTAGCCAAAAATGCTATAAGCAGTACAATCTCCTTCATAGATAAAAAACATATCTCTCCATACGAAATCGGAAAAGATGTTTATCTCTGTGCCAAATCTCTTGTCTCACACTCGAAGATCCTTGGTCTAAAGATATCACCAAAGATGCATGTGATCCTCCTATTGAAGTCAATCAAGCGTGATAGAAATGTAAATGAAAGAGGAATTCCGCAAAGTAGATAGGTGGGTTGAGGAGCAATACTAGAGGAGATTATACCAAAAGCCACATGGAGATCCCCTAGTAGAGAAAAGTCATCTACATGCAATACATTCTTGGCAAGTGATGTGTTTAGGTAGCGTGAGATAAAGTCCTCAGATCCTATTGACGTTCCAAGAATACGTAAGCTGTCTGTTGATGTCATACATCCCTCTTGAAGCTAAATATGAGGAGGGATACCCAAAGAAGATCATGCCATACAATTTGAGAACTTTGATTACTTGACTTGAAGCTTGATAGTCAAGTAATCAGAGGTCTACCTAATATGGCCTACAAGGCCCACAATGTGTGTATCATCCATTAAGGAGTTAAACACACACCCTGGCTCTATAATGAGCCATGGCCAAAAAGGGACCTCCCAAAAAATCTCCATGTCAAGTATCAACGACAAATTGTAGAATAATGACTCCTTCATGTGAAAAGTCATGTTGATAGAAGAGAGAAGAAGATAAATCATAGAAGTACCATACGAAATAAATGAGGCTTGAAAAAGGTCCAATAGTCTTTTTAATCTCACTAAAGATGGATGCACATGAGATACTATTAAAAATATTTTCAACATCCATCTGCAAGACAACCCAATCCATATAGATATCTAGTAATGCTTTATTATCCAACAATATCACCTCATAAGCTCATGGTGTGCTGACTCCAAACTCGTTTGCAAGAAGGTACTACTGGAAGTGGGAACAATGATGAAGAATTATGGTATGACTAACAAGATGCAATAAGATCTCCCCAATAACAATTGGTCTAATGTCCCCCATACCTTCTCCATGGCAAGAAACCGATTAACACCTAGACTTTGACTAATTGACAATGAAATCTCCATTCTCTCAACTCATGCTACCACTTGGAACAACTTTATGAAACCATTAGAGGGATCATATGCATGAAAGAAATCTCTAAGATACTCATGAACCATCCTTGACAAGCCCCATGAGGATACACACGAGGTTGTGCATAGAGTATGGGCAAAAAATGATCTATCAAGACAATGATTCCTTTTGTTGATACTCCAAGACCTCTAATAATACTCTCTCACCCATGGATGTAAAAGAGGTAAAGAGAAAATTATTTTCTTAGTAGGACTAGCCATAGATTAAGGATGAAGGGCTGAAACGGCTCTGCCAATCTTAGAGTAACATAAAACTTTTTGTCACGATATGTTGTAATAAAATTAGGATTGATTTTGATGAACTAAACGAGTGAAGAAGTGGAGATTTTAAATTGGCAAACTGAACCAATAAAGCCATTATTACGGAGTGGACAATCAACCATATACGAGTACAAGGAAGAGATTGAATGAAGAGTGATCAAATTAGCTTGATATGATGTCATCATATGAATGTCATGAATGAAGCAATACAACCCAAAGATAGATTGGAGAAGGAGAGTGGTAAAAAATAATGGATGGAAGATTTACAGAGATAGATACAAAAAGAAGCTTATTTCTCTTTGTGATTTGTAAAACTGTGATTTCTAAGGGTGATGTATGTTTCTTGGGATTTGTAAGAGATGTTGTTGGTTCTAAAAATAATCTTCACATTCCAGACTCATTGTATGATATTATTATGGAGTATAAAGATTTATTTTTAGATAATCTATCTTCAAGATTGTCACATAAGAGACATGTAGATCACACGATCAAGATAATACATGGTAGCACACCATCTTGCAAAATTCCATATCGTTGGGCTCTAAATGATTTGAAGGAATGTAAAGCTGAAATGGAGCACATATTAAGGAAGAGGTTTATATGATCAAGTGTTTCATCTTATGGAACATCTGTGCTATTTGTGAAGAAAACGGATGAAAGTATGAGATTTTGCATTGATTAGCGTGGATTTAATCAATAAACTGTGAAAAATAAGTATTCATTGTCTAAAATGAATGATTTGTTTGATTACTTTAAGGGGCACAATACTTCAGCAAATTGGATTTGAGTAGTGGGTAATACTAGATTCAAATTGTTGATGAAAATGTTTGTATTATGTTTGGTCACTTTGAGTATCTAGTGATGCTTTTTGATCTCACTAATGCACTTACAATATTGATGAGATTGATGAACGATATTTTTTATCCTTACTTAAACAAATATGTTATTGTCTTTTTGTATGATATTATGGTGCATATGTACCACTTCAATACGGAATCTTCCAAGAAGTCGGGAAAAGGATAGCCCATTCAGGCTTCCTTCTATCATTGTTTCCAATACATGCTATCTTGAAGTCCATCACAAAAGCTTCCACAACTTCTTTCTCTCTCCCATAGAACACTGGAAGCTTCCCCATTTCCAACTTCTTGTTGTTGTTGTTGTTGTTGGAAATTTATATGGGACTTCCTTATACAACAGAAACAAAACTAGCTCCATTCTAGAGTAATTCATCAATGGCAAAATGAATGGAATTGGTTGGTCCAAGATTGCCATGACTCTCTCTTCTCCTAAACACACAATGAGCCTTACCTCATCGACATCTTCTCGATCATTCTGAAAATGATCTCCATCTTCAGTTAGAACTTGAGACACCTCGAGATTTCAACTTTTCGGTATCTGCACTCAATTTATCTTCAAACCCCTCCACTAGTGACTCCAATAGAGCTTTCACACCACTACACTCCTAAGGGAAGTATTGTCACACCACAATTATCACAATAGGTTCCACTCTTGGATTCATGGAGAGATGATGGTCCGAGATGAAAGTTTAGCTCTCCCACGTTTCGTCTCTCTCTCAACCTCCGATCTTTGGTCCTCAAAGGATAACTCACAAGCTTATGTCACTCCTTTCCACAATAGAAGCAACTCTCACGTTTTGCTCTTGGGGAACTTTTTAGTGTACTCTCTTCAAACTCCACTCTGAACTCCCTCGTGTTTTTGAATCCGCTGAAACAATCACGTCCAACCCTTGAGATATCTTAGACAATCGGATCTTCCAAAGAGGTTGATCTCCCATTTTCCAATGAGTTTCAAGTCATCTTCACTATGCCAAACACTCATGCACTAACTCTCTCGGAATAACCATAAACAAAGAAAAAGCAAGTCTGAAAAGTAAAGCGGTTTTGCTCACTTTTATACCCCCCTATACTTCAGGTATCATAAATTTCTTTCTGAAAATGATCTTTCAATGAAATTTAAACTCACATGTAGCTTAGCTCATGATTCACACTCGTGCAAAGTTTCAAATCCTGCTTTTACTCTTGCACAAATTGATGAGCTTTGTACATTTTTTCCCGAGAACTATCTTTCAAAATCCATCAGGACCCTGACATTTTCTAAACATCATAACTTTTGATGTAGATGTGATATGACTGTTATTTCAAGTGCAAAACGTATCACATCTATTAATCTAAAATGAATTAATTTCTTGAAAAAAGTTTGGAAAATAAAGTTTTCCTCCCAAATATGCACTATAGCACTCTCATCTCATC
The DNA here is from genome assembly GCA_014180765.2 of Marchantia paleacea. Lineage (NCBI taxonomy): Eukaryota > Viridiplantae > Streptophyta > Marchantiopsida > Marchantiales > Marchantiaceae > Marchantia > Marchantia paleacea. The sequence goes on from MUAA02000117.1 coordinate 665,469, forward strand.
CCAAACAACACTTAAGTAAACAAAATGTACAAAATAACTTCCAAGCTATCATATAACACTACCGGATACACAAATGATATATTACTATGCATCATGATCCCGGTTCGCTCTTCCCCCACGGTCCTCTCCATATGAGTTCTCATCGTTGCACTCTCACGGGCAATAAACTGGATTCGAAACATCCCTGCTCCTTCTAGATTGAGGTAGCGGCAATGGAACCAAAAATGTGACATCCAGGCTGACTTTCACTAGGGTTTACCTCCAATGGCTTTTTGGAAGCTCATCGTGAATCTAGAAGGACTTGTTCTCACCCTATGACCATGACCCTAAAGCACACTCTTACACAAAATCTCAAAGTCCAAGCTCCATTATGCAAATTCTCACCAAGACTAAGATATCACTCAAAAGGAAGGGATACTTTGGTAATCAAAGTCTTCATTGAATCAAGTCTCCACTCCGAACATGACTTCTCCAAGAACCAAGCTTCCCAAAACAAGGTCTCTTACAAAACTAAATTCTCCGAAAACTAACTTCCTTGAAAATTAACTTGAGAGGTGCTTCCCAACCTCTCTATTTATACTACTTAGAATCTTACCCTAGTAACTACAAGTAATCACAATGTAACTTTCTCTTATCAAGTTTAAATGAGGTAGAGATCACAAACCCCAATGAAAATGATACATGGCAACATGCAATTGGTCCACTTGGATCTTCTCGAAGCCCAACTACCCTCGAATTGACTTTAGCGTATCAAGTCAATCTCGTCCCTAGATTTAAGGGTCTTCACCAAGTCCAACCAATGAAAACTAGTCCAAGTCAAGAAAAGTTAAGATACCCATGTGATGGAATCCGTTCCTTGATTCTTACTAAACAACAAAATAGTAGTTCTCATCTACCACACCAAAAGTTACTATATGTTTTTCTCCAACTTAACCATAACTAGCTAAACATAGTCATGACTAAGATAAACTTAGTCACAATTTAGATATACTTACATTTTATCATATATGTACAACCCTGGGTCTTACAGGTCATCCTTTCCCAATGCAAGCCGATTCATCATTTGGATTAAATCCATATATCCATCTGCTTGAGGGTCCCACCCTGGCATGTACATCGGTCCCATCTCGTTCAGCTCCAACATCACCGGGACCACCACTGCCTCTAGCTTCTGAGATAGTTGCAACACCAAAGCTAATGGTTTTGTAATTTCCTTGGTCGCTTTCGGTCTCGGTTTCACTATAATTATCTTAGGCCTAGACGTCTTAGGCGGAACCACTTCTTCTATGCGCTTCCCCATGTTCAGCTTCTTCTTTGGGGGACTTGGGTGAGAACAACCCTCTTCTGCTAGCCTCTTCTTCTTCCTCACGAATTCAAGAGCTACCGCATCCGAGTTTGAATCCTCCAACCCAGTCGGTCCTTCCGGCGCATGCGTAGCCAAACCTCTAGTACTCCGTGTAGACCCACTACTATCATCGTCACTTCCCACTGCAATGTCTGAGAGTTCGGACTCCAAACGATACAGGCGCCTCTCATTTGGAGTTAATCACTCCAATCAGCCGTATAAATTTACCAGAAAAGAAGAGATGTACACTACACACTTCTCATCCTCCTTTAACTTAGCAGCCATCGCTTGAACGTTCCTTGCAAAGATCTCACCCCAGTTGACACGAATGGACCCTCCTACGAATCCTTATGTAACAGTCAAGTTACATTAGAATTGGGCAATTGTAGTGTTTATTGATTCGTTCCCAAGGGAATGGGGTGTTAAACGAATGTCAGGTGGGAAATATGTGCGTTTAGACTTCTTTAATCAACTCTGGACAATCACTGTCCGAAGAGTGTTATCAAATCATAACTTAAAATCCATCAGAAAATAAAGTTCGAAGAAATTCAAGAGGAAATTCTTTTACTGAAATTGGGTGATCCCAATTACAAGAGTTAACATTCACCAGACGTAAGCTCACAGAAATTCTTCCGGAGAAATCCTCGATAGTCCAACTCGTGGGATGAATTCATGGGTTACTTCACAAGAATCCAATCTCCAGTCAGGTAGGCCACCGCAATCTCTGCTTGGCTTCGAGAGTTTCCGTTCTACCCTGACTACACAAGAACATATCCTGATTTTCTCTTGCAAATTGAAGATGTCTCCACTAACTACTCTAGTCCTATTTATACACAATCCTAATGTCCTATCTGAATCGCTACCTACACGGATTACGTCCAACTACAACTTCGGAGATCTGCTGCACCCTTCGATGATGTCTCTTCACGCCAGGCGAAAGCAGCAACGCTGATTTGCAACTCTTTGATGTCCTCTATGATCTCCCTCCAATGAATTCGCATCGCTTCGTGACAGTCACGACCCATAGCTTTGTACATCTCCTTTCGCTTTTCCTTCGAATCGCCAGGAGTGTTCATCGCCATTGTCAATATCTCCAATCGATCCGCTTCCACATCATCACACCGAGCAAAGAGATACTTCGCACACTTATTAACCAGAACTTCTAATCTAGCTGGTCTTTCCACATCTACCTCGTGCAACTGACGCTTCACCTCCTTCAATTGATTCTGAAGCTGCTCCTTCTCGACTTCCACGAATCAACTCAGCTTCTCAAATATTACAAATCTCCCCAAAGGCCTTCTTCGTTGCTGCCACCTCTCGTTGCGCTTCTGCCTTCTCCTTCTCCAGACATCCCACTGACTTTGTCAATTTCTTAATGGTCTGTGTATGATCCTTCTTCCTGTTGCAGTGCGGTTCATCAATTGAATCAGTTCCATGTAACCTTCCTCTTGAGGATTCCATCCCTGAATATAATCTGTTCCCATCTCGTTCAACTCCATGAGAACGGGGACAACTACATTCTCTAGTTTCTGTGCTAACTGTAACACCGAAGAGAGCGGTTCTCCACCATCTACTTTGGATGCTTTCACCTTAGGTCTCGATACTTTCGGTACCGGGCTCCTTAGCTTAACAATCTCCTTTAACTTCCGCTTCTTATTGACCGGCGTTCGAACTTCCTCTACACTCGGACTTTGCATTTGCTTTCATGAAGTTCGTGCAGAATCCTCTCGTCCGAATACAGCTTCCTCAAGACCCCACATCACTTTGTCCAACTCTTCCGAAGGCAATCTCGTGTCTCTCTTCTGCAACTGATGACTGCAAATTACTTCCTTCTCATGGCCCTACGCTTCTTGTTGATCCACTACTGGCTTCACTCATATTCAGCTCTCGCAAAACATCCTCTGCATCCAACTGATACTTCACTCTTTACCTTGGAGTTAACCACCCCATCCTTGAGTACATGTGTACCATAAAAGAGGAAATGTACACTACTCCCTTCTCTCCTGCTTTCAACTTCTGCCCCATAGCATGCACATTCCAAGCGAATATTTCTCCCCAATTGACTTTGATCTTTCCTCTAACAAATCCTTCTACTATCCTCACCTTATACATACTAGCATAAGTAGTTCTCTGTGGTGAAAACAACTGATTCAACGTATACATGATATTTCGTTAGAAATCATCCTTAATCAAATCGATCTTGAACCCATTGATCCCCTTCCTTCCTCAAGGATCAAACCACTTAGACTCGTCAAATCCCGTATGCAATGCCGATCCCTCCTAGTCGATGCCATCTTTATCTATCACGTAATCTTGCCCCAAGGCTTCCGTCCACAGAATTGCATCCCATGAATTTGGGTAACCTCTCCATCCGATTGGATTAGCAAATTTCGCGGCCTTCACTTCGTCACACAGTTCCGGCCACACATAGTTCCATCGCCATGCTAAAAACGCTCCACCCAATTGCTTCAATCGTTTCAATTCTTCCACTGTCCAGTCCGGCTTTGGCACCAGAGGTCGAATCACGCTTGTCATCTTCTGCTGAGGAGGTAATCGAATAGCTTCCCTTGCTCCCGATCGAAATGCCACTCGCTTCTTCATCGTGTCACTTTGCTGGTTTTGCGTCCGCCACTGCTCATCGATATGGTTACAATACTACCCTAACCGGAACGGAATTGCTCATGCTAGATTTAATCTATTCACATTCTCACTCAACATGCATATTCGCCTTAAAAGTCATATTCGATATTAAATCGATCGAAGTTCCGCCGAATATCATGCGTTTTATTCCGAAAAACAAAAAAACAAGCTTCAAATTTCTAACTAGGGTCCTACACCTTCCACGATTCTCACCTTGTGCATGCTTATATAAGTGGTTCGTTGGGGCGAGAACAGTTGATTTAAGTGAACGCAACCTTCCTCCTTAACCCGTCTTTGATGAGATCGAGTTTGTAGCCATTCGTCCCCTTTCGTTCTCTGGGATTAAACCACTTGCGCTCATCAAAGTTAAATCCAGTGTGTAATGCCAACCCTTCCCAGTCCACACCATCCTTATCTTCTTCGTAATTACGTCCGAGTGCCTTGGTCCACAATTTTGCATCCCAGTGTTCCAACTGAGCGCGTTTCCCCATCGGATCAATTGCTTTCCCTCCTCGCAGTTCCTCGCACAACTCGAGACACACGTAATCCCACCGGCAGGACAAGAAAGCACCTCCCATTTCCCTTAGTCTCAATAGCTCCGCCGGCATCCAATCCGTCATTGGAATGAGAGGACGAATTCTCCCCATCGCTGGTTTATGCATCACAGGTACTCTCATCCTTCATTGCCTTGACATCAAACACTTGCTCAATTCCTTGTTTGCACTAAATTTGCAGGTTCTTGGCACATCCATATACAAGCTCTCAATCCTTCATGGTCAAACATTCGCCGCCTTAACAACCCTAACGTCTATGTGACACGCATCTCGCTCGTGTGACTTCCTATCTTACTCGTACATTCTTAATACAACATATTCGTAAGAATACACTTCGCATTCCTCCGAATATAACACTTTATTCATAAAACATAAAAAAAATCCTACCAACACGTCTAACTACGTCCCTACATCACTTTAAGAAGGACTCTCGTGTGAAGACCAAGGCTAATAATTCTCCTTTGACCAATGTGGCTCAAGATTTTGAGTAGGAGGATGACTTGCTTGAAGATGGACTATGAAGCCACAAGTATGCCCCATGCAACTCACCAAAGGACGTTGGTGATGTATGGATCCTAGATAGTGTTTGTTCTTATCACATTTGTTACATTAGAGAGTTTTTTCATATTTTCTCAAAATCAAACGGTTTAGTTCTTATGGGAAATGATCTGTGACCTCTGGGCTGACTCTCACTCAAATTTACCTCCGATAGCTTTTTGGAAGCTCATCATGAATCTAAATGGACTTGTTCCCATCCTTGAACCATGATCATATTGCACATTCTCACACAAACTCTCAAATTCTAAACTCCATGATGCAACTTCTCACAAAGAGTAAGATATCACTCAAAAGGAAGGGATACTTTGATGATCAAAAGTCTTCATTGAATCAAGGCTCCAACCTTAACATGACTTCTCAAAACCAAACTTCCCAAAACAAGAGCAAAACACATAAAGTGCATACGAGTGTTAATTGCCCTACTGACTCTGATTGATGTATATGCTACTTCCTACATGCACTTAACTAACAAAAGATAATGCTACATAAGTTGTGAAAGTTGTTAATCACAAACATATTGCATCACAACATATATTGTTGTCACATCAAACATCACAATACCTAGATCATCATACATCAACACAAGTATACCACAATCATCCCCCTAACAAACGATTAAGTCCCTCTAATACCATCTAGTCCTTTAACATGATATGTCCTTTGTGGGGCTAAGATTAGAAGGTCAGATTTTACAATGACCACTCGTTAGTTACATGTCTGTAATCCATACAATGTAAAAGTCAAACTAGCTTGCTTGCTAATGGCATCAAGGACATCTCAGTCGGTCCCTAGGCACCGCATTGAGAGAAGGTGTCAAACATGACATATGCTATTCTTTAAAATAAGAATCACAAATCAACATACTGGCGGCCACTCCACCTGTCCACATAACATACCTCTCGAGCCTCTCCACACAATAGCTAAGCTTGGATCCATAATTCCATCAATGTGTGTGTGTGTCTGTCTTGTGCATTAGTAAGTTAAAGAGGAGGAGGAGGAGAAGAGGATTGAGCTGAGCTGAGTTGCTGGGCTTTGCTGGTTTGGTTGATGAGGCAAGAAGCAAGGTGTGTGCTTTACGGGCACATACACTAGATTTTCATGTCCACGTTTATTCGATAGGCTCCCTTGTGCACTCCATGACGAGGCTAGACGTGCTTTTTGCTTATCGTTTGATCAGCTGGCACATGATCCCCATGGATGAGTTAATGTGATTTTTTTTTTCTATTACTTCAGCAATGGTGCCTACGTTATACTAGAGGAGAACATATACGACATAGAGAGGTGGCAGCTAGATTTTGGAGATTCAGAGTAGGAGATTGGTCTACATTGTAGGAGGAGTCTGTTTGGGCCACACATGTTAGGAGTCGGGTTCACCCTCATGTTACTTCTGATTTGATGCGATTATGATGGTGTAGGATCTTGGGGCAGCCGGGGAGTAAAGCAGAGTCGTGCAAGTCTTTCATCCTTTATCTATGGCTAGTCTTACTGAAGAGACGATTTCCTCTTTACACCTTTTACATCCATCCATGGGCGAGGAGATATCATTAGAGGTCTTGGAGTATCAGACAGAGGAGCCATTATGTCTTGATATATCACTATTTGTCCATTCTCTATGCACATCCCCACATTTATCCTCAAGGAGCTTGTTAGGGATGCTATACGAGCATCTTCCATATTGTTTTTAGGCGGATGATCCCTCTAGTGGTTTCACGGAGTTGTTCAAGGTGGCTACATCAATTGCGAGAGGAGAGATTCCGTTGTTAGTTAGTCAAGTACTATGTGCTAATCGACTTCTCACGATGAAGAAGGACATTGGTGGCATCAGAATGATTGTTATTGGGGAGGTCTTATTGAGTTTAGTCAGTCGTACTCTTGTCATGCAACATCGTTCACACTTCCAATAGCATCTTTGTCCACACCGGTTTGGAATCGTCACACTAGGAGGCTGTGAGGCGGTATCGTTGGGCATTAGAGCACTTCTAGATATCCATCCGGATTGGGTTGTCTTGCAGGTGGACGCTGAGAACGTATTTAATAATGTCTCACATGCATCCATTTTTAGAAAGCTTAGGGAGATTGGCGGACCCCTATCGAGCCTCATTCCTTTCGCACTGTCTTTCTACGATTCACATTCTTCTCTCTTTTATCAGTATGGCTAATCTGAGCAAGGAGTCAACGTTCTATAGTCCACCATTGGCACTCAACAAGTAGATCCTTTGGGAAGACCTCTATTTGCCATGACTCATTATAGAGCTCTTTTGTCTATTGCTTTGACCGTGCCAAGTTGTGTGTTTTAACGGATGATACACATATTGTGGGTCATGTAGACCACATTAGACATGCCTTTGATTACTTGACTAGCAAGCTTTATCTTGTAGGCTTGAGATGCAAGATGTCAAAGTGTAGAGCTTGATCTATTTTGGGCATTCCTCCTCATCTCAAGTATCTAGAGGCATGTATGACATCGACAAACGGCTTACGCATTCGAGGATTGCTAGTAGGGTCCGAGGATTTTGTCTCACGCTACCTTGACGGTACTCTTGTCGAGGATGTTTTGCATGTAGATGACATTCCTTTACTAAGTGATACGCAAGTGGCGTTTGGTATACTCTCATCAAGTATTGCTCGTCGATCCACCTACCTTCTTTGCATGATTTCTCCTTCACATACATTCATATCACATTTAACAACCTTTGATAGGAGGATCATGGACATTTTTGGTGACATCATCGGACCAGGGACCTTTTAGTGTGTGACATGAGATTTGGCATGGAGATAGACTTCTTTGCCAATTTTGTGTAGAGGGGTATGCTTATTATCATGGAGGAGATTACACCTATAACATTTTTGACTAGTTGGACATTCTAGGCACCTTTGTTATCTTCTCGATTTGTTATAGGCCTACCCTTGAGATATATGCAAGGGATGTGGATACCGAATCATTTCTCTTACAGGTATTATTTCGAAATACAAGGGATGCTTTACCCCTGGAGGTACGACATGAGCTCCCATCTTTTTTCTCTTTGGCCACCGATTGGACTAGAGGTCTAAAATCTACCTTGATGGACCGAAAGTTTCATCAGGCTCCTAGTGGATCAGACCATTCCCCGTACTACTAGGGTTTGTCTACACTCTTGCTCTAGCAAGGGTGGAGGCTCGTGGATCTTGGCTCAATCATGCATTAGGGCTTTCCGATTCGTACCAACTACTTTCTCTACAACGATGAGGTTTCGTCTTGGCTTGGTCCATCCATCTACATCTTCATTACTCACATGTGAGTGTGGTATCACTTTAGATTTGTTCATATGACTCGTTGTCCATTTGGAGGGCAGAGGATAACTACCCAAGATGACATTAGGGATGTGGTGTTTGCTATGGCGGTAGAGGGTGGATATCTCACATGGAGGGAGCGTTGGTATGCCTTGCAGTAGATTAGGGTTAGGGCAGAACTATACTTGGTTCGGGAGGACCAGGTTACTGTGGCGGATGTGGTGGTTACCTATCCTACTCCTGACATAGTTTCAGAGGGGATGATCACCCATCCTCCATGATGGACGGCGAATGGAGCAGTAGCAGCCAAAGTCTCCAAGTATAGGCATATGCAAAAAGGTCACATCTTTGTTCCTCTTGCTTTGGAGTTATATGGAGCTATGGATACCGACTTCGACATGTTCGTGAGGGATTGAGCGAGAGCCTATCATAGGCAGTAGGGGGTTTCACTTTCTCTAGGTTATTGTATAACATATTTTAGTCAACTTGTTTCCATTGCTTTAGAGACAGCACTAGCATGTAGGAGTGCAATCACAATAGGTTATGTTTCTTGAGATACTATGTTGTTTGTAAACCCTTTGACCTTGATAGTTAATATTTTTACAAGACTGATGCTATTGGGCCTAGCCCATACCCATGTTACCCGTATGGTTTCATACTTGTAGGATTTGATGGGGTCTTCCCATCCCTATTGTTATTTGACTGTCATTCTTTACGGGCAGATTGAGCAGAGGAGAAGGAGGTTTGCGAGAAACATGTAAAGTGGAGGGATATTCAACAGTCAAGAATTTTGAAGAGCGATTGCGGACTGACGCGGGCGGACGGAGGGAGGAAGGTCAAACAGTCAGATCAGGATTCGGGAAAAAAATTTCCTGGTGCGGATCGGCGCGGCTTGTACCGGCGACGCTGGACATGGAGGTTTTGTGGAGAGTCGGACATGGAGTTGTGTTCTAAGGCGCCGGAATTGTCAGGCGCTTGGAATGCAAGTCTATGGAATCGAGAGAGTCCAGTATTGGCCAGATCCACCAGTTTCGAAAGACTTTCACATCTCTGACCCTGAACTCTGAGCTGAGAAAAGAGTTTCTGTACTATTGGGGCTTGGGGATGCCGGGCTAGGATAATTTGAGCCTACCTGTTTTAACCATCCGGACTTGTCCTTGATCAACAACTTAAGGGTCCGAGGCGATTACAAAGATCTTTCATGGTTAGTTATTATACATGTGTGTCGGTGCTGCTATTAGTATGTCTCACAATAATGCTTTTGGTTCTTCCCCTGATTCTGCCGCCCTTACCGCCACCGCCACCAAATCTCATGCTCTTACCCGTCGTTATCCTCATCCTGCTCATGTTGATCGCCTTCGTTCCTTCGTCAGTTAACACGGTTGTGGTCTCCTATATCTAGATCATGGTACGATCTCATAAACCCCAAGGTTTTTGTCCTTTCTTACTCATGCTTTTGGTATTGTACGTGTCGTGTGATTTCGGAGGACTGGACTATACTTGTTCATTACGAATTATGAGTCCGTCGATTGTGCCCTTTCAAACGGAGTTTCAAATTTATAGCCGTAGTTCTTAATTTCGATTTCCTAGTCTCTTTGAAACGAAAGTCGTGGGAGTAGGGGATGGATGAACGCTGATGATGCTGTAGTGCTGAGCAAAACTAGCCTCCCATATCTGTAGATGAATTGTGCAGTGCAATTAGAGGAGCTCTATCGATCTTGTCACTCCAGTATAAAGAATAGTCCGCTCTATGAACGTTGCTTAATTTCTTTCACAAAGAGAAAAGGTCAGACACAGGTAGTTGAGGTGTGTATCTGATCGAGCTCTCCGCGTGATCATAAAAAAGAAAACGACCAATGTTTGCTGCTAGGATATGATACGTCTGTACGCTGAACATAGTCATGGCGACATATCTGATTATGATACAAGATGTTCTTCTCGTGTGTTGTACTCACTGAGGTGAGCTTACTCTAACCAGTGCTTGGTAACATCTGTTCTGCAGCAACTCCCAGAGATGCAACGAGTAACGCCAGGGACATCTGTATGTATGATTCCTGCAGCAGCAATGTGCTGCTGCAGGAATCATACAGAAGAAGCTCAATTGTTCCACGCAAACATGAGGAGCATGAGCCGTGCCAAAACGGGATGATGCAATACCGTTATCTGGTCAATATCGCTGAGGAGGTACTGTGCAGCTGCACTGGAAACGAGAAGGTTGGGGCTGATGAATGGGGATTCGACCTGTGCGTCGCAAGCTAAGCTCTCGGGCCCAGGCACCACCGTATGAAAGGCCACACTGGAGTTCAAAAGCTTGCCGGCAGGATCAGCGGGCCTCTCATTCACATGTGGCACAGGAAGCAAACATTCATGCGGTTTGCAGCCTTGGGGATAGAAGTCCATGAGGTGTGCCATCATCCCAGAGGATCCGTCGCCAGATAAAAAGCAGCGAGCAGCTCTAGGACAGCCCATGATCTTGCTTCTGTTGACAAGACTGCAATCTGAAACCATGCTTTCTCCCAAAGGCTTGCCCCGAGAATCCTCAACTGCGCATCAACACTTATTTTCTTTTCCTCCTGCGAATCCACATCTGCAGCAGGCTTCTCAGTCTCGTCCTCTTCTTCGAGTGGTGGTATGGAGCTCGCATCGACCAGTGAATCCTCCATGAAAGTAGCTAACTCGGTCAATATACTTCTACAGGTCTACTGGTGGGATCTGAAGCTAATGGCTCAGATAGATATCCAGAGATTCTGGAGCTGATTTACTCACTAATTCACTCACTCGGTCTTCGGCAGCTCGGCAACAGCAGAGTTCAAACTTCCGTTCAAGTCAAGGATCGGGTCGTATCAGATGCATGAAGGTATGGGGCGACCGGTTGGGTTCCAAGAAATGAGAGCGTGGAAGATATAAATTCGAAAATGCATGAACGCATGCAGACGTGTGTTCACACGAAATTTGCCTTTATCAATTGGCATTGCTGGATCAGCCGATTAGTGTGAGTGATCAGCTTTGACCTTTGGCTACACACATCTAGATGTCCCCAACTCCCAAGTCAACTTGTATAGTGATTCTATGCATTCACGAATATGAAATATAGCGCACATGATACTTCCAAACAACACCATCATAGCACTCTAATATAAAACACCAACATCATGTGAATTGAAATTTGATATCTATCTTCTCATATGGTATTATATCACCAAGTATCTTTATGCATAAATAGTTAGGTTCTCAAATGCCATGGACATTAGTAAAAAAATAAAACTATATCCTTTGAAGTCACAACATAATTCAAACATCATGGTTATCTTCTCATAAGTCCAAAATTTGAGTTGACTCTCAACGAATAGTTGCAAGTAAATCTGAATCTCGACCATATAATAAGAAGTACGGTGAAAAAGACGCTAGAGATGCTTGCTAAATTGATAGCCATGACCAACCATGATAGTTGGATGTTTGAGTCTCGTAGATGATCCTTCTCCAAGCCGAACTTTCTTAGTACTCTCTTCACCATCTAAACAACTCTCTTTGCTAGACCATCAACCTCAAGATGATTTCTTGAGGTGGTATGATGATCAATCAAAGCGTGATCACACAAAACATGAAACTTGTCTAAAAATTCATTGCCTTGGTCAATCAACATCTCCACTAGTTAAGTTGACTAGGTTAAGCAAAAGAATCTTAAGACTCATAAGCTATTTCCTCACTTGACTTATAAGTCAATTCCACCAACTCAGTACATTTGTGAAATGCTCCACCATGATCAACACATATTGATGATGTCGTATAGTCACTAACAAAGATCTTACAAAATCCAAGCTACAACAATAACAAAGTCCCATAATCGGTAGGGGATGTAAATGTATTGTATGGCATTGAATGATTCAAGAATTGTAAGACCTAGGATTGTAACTATAGAATAAAGTGTGATTATATCTTAAGTGCAATTTAATCCAAGTTAATCTTAATCATGACTATGTTTAGTTAGTTATGGTTAAGTTGGAGAAATATATAGGCTAGCTCTTGATGTAGTAGAGAGGATGATGAGAAAAACTATTTGGTTGTTTTAAGGTGAGAGCTTCAAAGGTTAGTGGTGGCGAGCCACTTTCTTCGATGTTAGAGAATGTCATTGTGCCAATTCTTATGGAGATGAACGAGATGGCTCCGAATTACATCCAAGGATGGAATCCTATTGAAGATGATTACATGAAATTAATTTAAGTAATGAATTAGATAGCTATATAATTCAAAGATAAGACTCAAACAATCTGATAATTAACAGAGTCGATGGAGCGTTTGGAGAAGCAGATTGTAGAGGCAAAAAGAAGAAGAAGGATGCCAAGCTATCTTACTTGGAGATTTGCAAGATCTGAGGAGCAGAAATCAAATTTGTGGAGATGGAGAACGAGCTACTCCAGAATCAATTGACAGGTTTGAAGCTGTAATTGCATGAGGTAGACGTAGAGAGACCGGCTAGATTAGAAGCTTAAGCGAGCAAGTGCTTGGAATACCTTTTTTCCCAATGTGATGAAGCCTAGGCTAATCAATTGAAGCAGTTAGCCACAATGATGAACACTCCTTGGGATTTGAAGGACAAGAGAAAGGAGATGTACAAAGCCATGGGACACGAATGTCAGGAAGCAATGCATGTCCATCGAAGGGAGATTGCAAAAGACTTTAGAGAATTGCAAATGAGTGTGGATGGCTTTGCATGGAAGTTGCAACAACATCAAAGGGTGTTGGTATTCCTTGAAGAAGTAGCAAGCGTGTAGTAGCGATTCAAGTAGAACTTTAGGATTGTGTATAAATAGGATTAGAATAGTTAGATGGGATATCTTCAATTTGCAAAAGTTGTGATAGGAATTGCTGCTAACTAACCAAGATAGAATGGAATCTCTCAAAGCCGGGTGGAGATCGCGGTGATCTACTTGACTCGTATTCAAATTCATATGAATATAACCAGGAATTTGGTCCATGAGTTTGGTCATCAAAGGTTTTTCTGGAAGAACTCCTTTGAGCTTGCGCCTAGTGTACAATCGGCTCTTGTAATTGGGATCGTCCAATTCAAAGCATTTTTGCATTCAATCTAATTGATGGGAATAGGATGTGTGAGAATAATTAAACTATTTAAACCGCAATGTCTAGAATCTGTTACAGAGCTCTAAACTTGCATATTCGCCTCCCTTGTATCTGTTTAACACCCCATTACTCTAGGAACAAATCTAAAACACTGCAAATATCTTTCCTTTGTGTAAATTGTATGTTACATCATATTACATCCATGGGTGGAATCCACATGAGGATGGCTACATGGAGGTAATTTGGGTCATGAACAAGGTGGCCACCAAGAAGTAGGATCAAACAAAGACAATTGCACAACTGACAAAAAATAAAAATCGCCTTGAGAAGGAGAAGGAAAAGAAGGAAAAGGAGATAGTTGAGGCGAAGACGTCCTATGCTAAGATCTGCATGATCAAGAGAGCGGAGATGAGATGTGTCGGCACCTAAATCAAATCAACACCTAAATTGAATCGGCACCTAAATCAAATCAACATGGAGAGACTTGCGTGGTTAGAGTCCCTTGCAAGAAAGTATATCCAATACCTCTTTGCTGGATGCAACTAGGTGGAGTCACATCGGTTGGAGAAATTGGCCAATGCAATATAGAATCTGGGTGATTCAAAGGATAAAAGAAAGGAGATGTACAAAGCCATCAGGAGATAGTGCAAGGAGGCACTGCATATGCATCGGCGAGAGATTGCGTTCAACAACCAAGAGGTGCAACTTGGAATTGATACTTTCACTTGTGAGATTGAGGCGTGATAGGACGATCCAAAGATTGATCAAATTTGTAGGAGGAAGCGATCCATGTAGCTGATAAGTAGAGAAGTTAGGAATAGGAGTAGTATAAAAGTCAGTTTAGCATAGGACTTAGGGTTCCATTCTTAGATAGTTTTGGGAAAAATATGATTGTGTAAACTGGGTAGAATGAGTTCTTTCGAAGCACGTGATGAGTGCAGCACTGATGGGAGCAATTAGCAATTGATTCCTGAGAAGTTAATAATGAATTCAGCTTGAAGCTATCATAAGTGACGATGTGCCATAAAAACTTCAGAGTCATTAGTCTGATCACACCATCAATGGAGACCCTTGTAAATGGAGACCCTCTCTCTAATTAAAACAAAAGTAACTTTGAATCTATTACATTGACTTATGGGATTGAATTTGAATATCTAATGTTATGTGATAGTTGTCTTTGTGTTGGCAATAACATCTAGGAAAACTTTACAGCTCTTTGGACCTCGATGTCTAGAGTTCTAAAGACATCTAATCTCAATCATTACCTTCCAATATGTGATGTTTAGTAACTCATTCCTTTGGGAAAAAATCAAACTACTATAAGTAAAGTAAGTAATACATTATAGTGCTGAAAAAATATCATATAAAATTCTTTTGGTGAAATAAAAATAAGCATGATGTCTTCCTCATGCAATATTAAGGGAAGGGGAGTGAAAATAACTCATGATCATACAAGGTGAAGGGACTTATAAAGCTTGAGAAATAACTAATTATCATGATTATTTTCATTTGATGATCCAAAGGTTACCATTGACAATGTGACATAATTTCAATGAATAACCTCTTGTCTAAAAAAAGTGAAGTTGAAATTTCTTCCATATTAGCATGGTGACTATGAAATGGATATCTCTCCACATGGGTCTTTCACAAACCAAGACCAAGCATTGCATCCTTATCCATCAAAATATGTAGTTGCATCACGTAGGGAACGTAACATCATTATGATACTTTCACAATATGAGTTACTTGTTGAGAAATGTGCAATATAAATGCCAATTTACAAAAACATTGCACCACATATGTTAACTTAGCTGAAAAATGGAAATATAATATTTTTAGAAGTTGTTAAATGACTTCTAAAAAAATTATATTTTCATTTTTCTGATAATTACACAAAGAAAAAAATCTTTGATTTCTACATCCAAGAAAGTGACGGATAGACATTGATGGGTACTTTCATATTTGTATTTTTTTTATTTGAAAAGAATATTTGAATCAAGTAAAAATTATAGTAAAAAATCAATTTTTTTCTTGCAAAAATTATATTACATTCAATGCCAAACGTGACAAAAGCTTTTTATTTGAAAAAGTAAAAAGTAAGACCCTCTGACATACTGATGGATTGAAATCTAGAATAAATGAGGTTTGAAATTCTTGGATTAGAAATTGAGGCTACATTAGAGAGATTCTTGAAATGGATGAGTGCAAGAAAGTACACTTGAAGGAAGACATTTAAAAGAGTTTGACGGAGAATCTTATTAAAAACTTTCTTCTGGATGAAAATTACGAGAAGCTGATGTGTGAAATCACCTTTTTGAAACAAAGGGATAGTGAAAAGATGAGGTTAAACGTGAAAAAAATGAAGAAGCTAGAGTCACATTTTCGTGTGATGTTGAGAAAGAGTGGAGACAATGTGGAGCCAACCATGATGGAGATTATGGCAATATTGACGGAAAATTTTATTGTAGGTTTGAAGCCTCAAATTCAAAGCAAGGTGAGATATGAAAAGCTCTCTTTTAAGACTAAGGCTATTTGCATTGTTATTTGAATGCAGTAGAGTTTAGAAGCTTGGTGATTTTAGCTTGGTGACTAGAGAAGTATCACCACTTGTTGCAGTTAGAACGGCAACTACTACCGTTATTGTTTTACTAGTAGTAAATACTCCAGTGGTAGACTTGCACCATGAGTTAAAATCTATCATAGAAACGCTCGCTGATCTCAAGATTAATGTAGTACAATTATTAGAGAGGAGAAATCAAAATGTAGGGGTAGAATGTAAATGATATGGAAATTATCCTCCAAGAGGAAATCCACATCAAAGGAACTTTACACTTTCATGCTTTAGTTGTGAAGATCATCATTTTCAACGGAATTATCCTTATCCTTGACAGCTTGATGGAATTAGACACAACAATCATACTCTTGCTCCAAGTCAATCAAACGATAAGGGAGTAGCTTCTATTGATATGTTTCCTCATCATTGCTTGTTTGGGAGAAAGCTCTATGACTTCAAGAGTGGACGTAAGAAGAAGAGAGCAAGATTTGTAGAGGAGTTCATCTCAAGGGAGGATCAATCAAGCCGGGGCACTCAATCCAGTAGTGTGAGTCAATCAAAAGGACACCAAGGAAGAAATTGGAAATGCTTGATTTCTCCATTTTGTCTACCCAACTCAAATACGACGTGGTGGAGGATGTGGAGAAACAAAAAATGAACATAATTGTTGTCTAGTTGATTGCTCTAAATCCTATGATAAGAAAGGAGTTGAGGAAAGGCTTAAGCTTCAAAAGGATCAAGAAGTGACGATCCAAGGGGAAAATTTCCATGACGAATGTTGGAGTAAGACTGATGGATATTGATGCCTTGAAGGTATGTACTCAAGCTTCTAAGATTAAAGTACACATTTATGGACATGATGTTTTGAATGTGCTCGTGGATGGAGGATCTGTTGTAAATGCCATGTCAGAACACTTGTTGAAGAAGTTAGGGATGAAGCCCGGAGGTCATATTTTTGGTTCTATTGCTAGTACTTGAATCCAAAAGGAGCACAAATGTTTCAAATCTAGTTTCTTGCCCGTGAAAAAAGAACAATAAGAATTCATTTGGAGAGGATCGTGAGGGAGGAGCGAGGAGTGTCATGTACACCTTTCATTGGAATTTGTGATCTCTATATTGATTAAACTTGATGAGAGAAAGTTATATGGTAGTAACTAGGTTAAATTCTAAGTACTATTTGTAATAACTAGGTTAAATTCTAAGTAATATAAGTTTAGAAGTTGAAGATCACCTCTCAAGTTAGTTTTGGGAAAGTGAATTTTGAAAGAAGCTTTGTTTTGGGAAGTGTGGTTTTTGAAAAGTCATATTTGGGAATGGAACCTTGATTCAATGAAGCCTTTGATCATCAAAATATCATTCCTTTGGAGTGATATTTGACTCTTTGTTAGAGTTGTCATCATAGAGTTTGGAATTTGAGAGTTTGTGTAAGAGTGTGCATTAAGTACACGATCCTTCTAGATTCATGATGAGCTTCCACAGAACCATCGGAGATAAATCTGAGTGAGAGTTCGTCCGGAGGTCACAAAACCCTCATGACCCTCATGTGAGCTGATACTTTCTCTTTCTCCTCCTCACCAATCCATATTCAAGTTTATTATAACCAATAAAACTCCAACATAAGAAGATCATAGGCTTCACCTATCATGCCAATAAATCTTGCTCAAACTTCACATAGAATTATTTTACAACCTTCTTGTTCTCTCAAAAAATTTACTTACGTTTCTCTTCTCTCGATCTCTCGGAATAATTGTCCAATCCTACACAATATCATAAGGTAATCTATAGATACCAGTGTATTAAAATCAATCACTCATTCCAATTACTTTTAAATTTCAAAAGGAGATCATTTATCATCCAAGCTTCAACTCTAGAAAGTTTTATTTATAAAAAACTTTGATATCAAAAGTAATGATCACTGTACTAACTTCATGATAGTTAGTGCAATCTTGCAACTCTGACTCTATGCACAAACTTCAAACTTTTACTTTGTACTCAAAACTCATCCAATTGAGGTAAAATTTCAATCCAAACACAAGCTTGAGTTGTAAAGTATATCTTTGTTGAATCTGATTTTTCAAAACCCTTGTATGATTTTCAGAATTAATCCAAACACATTCCATGATCTGAATTTCACTCTCCAACTTCAAATCATCACAATAGAGTTACAATCCACTCAATTGCATCCATTCTTGAGTTCACCTTGTAGCGCTTCTTGTAAGCTTTTCAATACTCTCCCCAAATCCTTGAAAGGACCTTTCCAAGGCTTCCAAAAGTCATCAAAACCTTGAAAAACTTCACCAAATGCATTCATTAGTCCAAACTTCACGACCAATAAAAATGAAGAGTCACTTCGTCATTAATAAAATGTCAAAATAACAAACAGAACATTAGAATTTATAACTTGAAAATTATACTCCTCACCAAAATTTATAACAATCAACTCCTTATGGCTTACTTTCAGTAAACAATAGTGATGGATTAGAATCCACGTGTTGAAAGCCACCACACGTTGGAAGTTCAGATCCATAGCACTCAAGTAAATCAAAATGTATACTATTAGGTCCCAAATCACACCATAGGAAATAACTCGAAGAATAATCGGGTATAGAAAATTCATCATTTAATCATAAAATTATCTGCAAAATGATATACTAACCACTTCCAAAAATGATCGCAATGCAGACACCAGATGTTGATCACAAATGGATTGGACATTAGTATATATGAAGTATCATGTTGTTCTCTATCCATGTATCACATTGGCTCCTTAGTGAGCAACACAATATTCTAAATCCCTCCCTTTCCTTTTTCACCCTGACCACGCTTTCGATAAGGTCGAAGATAATATCTCTTGGAATCTTATCAACATCCTCATCCTACAAAGTTGATCCAACCGTGGGCTCTTAACAACCTTACGTTGAGCCTACGGTCCTCCTGATCTAAAATATCATTGTCATAACAATGTATCTAAAGATGACAGATGTCATCATTTTCCCATAGTAACCGCGTCACAACACGACAACAGATTATAGGGCAGTGACTCCCGCTTGTAAAAGGCCATGCTAATAGTAGAGAGAAGAGTGTGGACCGTAGAAGGATCGTATGAAATGAATGAAGCTCAACAAAGGTCCACCGGACTCTCTAAGCTCTCTAAAGATTGATGCATGTGAGACATTATTAAAAGCGTTATCAACGTCTATGTGCAAGATAACCATTAGATCCCGATGGAATCTAGGAGTGCTCTAATGTTCAATGATAGCACCCCACAACCTCCTAGTGTGGCAACTCTAAAGTGATGTGGACAAAGGTATTTTCGGGAGTGTGAACTATACTACATGACTAACCATAGTTACATAGTTGAGGACTTGAGGACTTGGGGAGTTGGATTGGAGCGCGTGGAGAGCCGAGTGTTGAGAGGGCGAGAGGTGCGGGTGCGGAACTGATTTGTAGTTTTACGGGGCCATACTTTGGCAACCATGGAGAGTGAATAGTTCATTCTCTTCGTCTTTCAATTTGGGTTCCATTGGTACCTAAATTGAAGACTATGAAGAATGATATTGTGAGATATGAGTATTTTTTTTTTTTTTAGGGTTTTGAGTGCATTTTGAGTGATTTTTCTTATACTAGACATATGGGTCGGGTTTTTTTTGTTCTCATCTCTTCTTTTTCCTGCATTGGTTCTATTGGAACCTAGTTGGAAAATTATGGAGACCTGAATAAAAAGTTATGAGTATTTTTAGATTTTAGGGTTTCCATAGTTAGCATTTTCCAATGTGAGGTGGTGTGTTAGGGGGTTGTGGTTCTGCAGGTGGGAGGAGATACATGATGGAGTGCTGGGTTTCTTTATCGTTCCCTTTGTGCTAGCTTTAGCTTGACTTTCTCTCATGGGACCGCCAAAAGCGGTGCGTGATACACCATGTCGGTGTGTCATCGTCTCTTTACCTAGCAAGGGGTAAAGACCCACGTGGGAAAGATGCACAAAGATTATGATTGGACCACTTGGGATGCGCATGTGAGGAGGACGGTCACATCGACATCGGTTTTTGTCACTTCGGGGAACACGCACATTACATCGACTCCTTCGTTGAGCATTCCGGGTATACCGTTGGGGTCGTGGGAGTGGTTAGCTTCCCATGCAGGTTCGATTCTAGGGCTTTTTGAGACTAGATTTCCATGTCCACGTTTATTCCATAGGCTTTCTCGGGCTTTGCATGACGAGGCTAGACGTGCTTTTCGCTACCGCCGATCGGCGATCCCATGGATGAGTTAGCATGGTTTTTGTTTTTATTACTTCCGCGATGGTGTCTACGTTATACTAGAGGGGGATGTGCTGGACATAGAGAGGTGGCAGCTAGATTTTGAGATTCCGGCGTGGGATTGGGCTACATTGCAGGAGGAGTCTGTTCGGGCCACACAGGTTAGGAGTCGAGTGCAGTCACATGATACTTCTGATTCGGCGCGATTGCGACGGTGTAGGATCTTGGGGCATGCCGGGGAGTATAGCAGGGCTGCACGGGCCCTTCATCCTTTGTCCATGGCTAGTCCTATCGAGGAGACGATTTCCTTTACACCTTCTACATCCACCCATGGGCGAGGAGATACCATTAGAGGTATTGGAGTATCAGCCAGAGGAGCCATTATGTCTTGACAAATCATTATTTGCTCATTCTCTATGCACACGCCCCCCACGTTTATCCTCCGGGGTTTGTCGGGATGGTATATGAGCATCTTCGAGATTGCTTTCAGCTGCATAATCCTTCTAGTGGTTTCACGGAGTTGTTCTGTGGTCGCAATGGGCTTGTAGAGGGGAGATTCCGTTGTCGGCTAGTCGCTCAAGTTGCTAGTCGGCTTCTTGCGATGGAGAAGGACACATGGGGCATTCGACCGATTGCTATTGGAGAGGTCTTATTGCGATTAGTCACCGCATCGTTGTCTTGCGGCAAAGACGCTCACACTTCCGTGAGCATCTTTGTCCACATCAGTTTGGAGTCGCCACACCATGAGGCTGTGAGGCAGTATCGTTGGGCATTAGAGCACTTCTAGATATCCATCCGGATTGGGTTGTCTTGCAGGTAGACGTTGAGAACGCTTTTAACAGCGTCTTGCGTGCATCCATTTTTAGAGAGCTTAGAGAGGCCGGTGGACTCCTATCAAGCCTCATTCCTTTTGTACGATCTTTCTACGGTTCTCATTCTTCTTTATTTTATCAAAGATGGCTTTTTGAGAGGAGGGAGTCATTGTTTCTACCAGATCACCGGCGGCACTCGACAAGGAGATCCTTTGGGGGGACCCTTATTTGCCATGGCTCATTACAGAGCTCTTGTGTCTACTGCTTTGGCCGTGCCCGGTTGTGTGTTCCCCACCTTGGCGGATGATACACACATTGTGGGCCACGTAGAGAAAGATTAGGCAGGCCTTTGATTACTTGACTACCGAGCTTCATCTTGTAGGCTTGAGAGTCAAGGTGTCAAAGTGTAGGGCTTGGTCTCCTTTGGGCATTCCGCCTCATCTTCAGCTTCCAGAGGGATGTATGATATCAACAGATGGCTTACGTATTCTAGGAGTGCCAGTAGGGTCTGAGGATTTTGTTTCACGCTACCTTGACGTTGCATTGGCCGAGGATGTTTTGCATGTAGACGACCTTCCTCTACTAGGGGATCCGCAGGTGGCGTTTGGTATACTATCATCTAGTATTGGTCATCGACCCACTTATCTTCTTTGCACTGGTCCTCCTTCACCTACATTCATATCACGTTTGACAAACCTTTTGATAGAAGGATCATGG
Organism: Marchantia paleacea; assembly: GCA_014180765.2. Classification (NCBI taxonomy): domain Eukaryota; kingdom Viridiplantae; phylum Streptophyta; class Marchantiopsida; order Marchantiales; family Marchantiaceae; genus Marchantia; species Marchantia paleacea. Next base: position 687,254 of record MUAA02000117.1, read on the forward strand.
CGTTTTTGGTGACATCATCGGACCAGGGACATTCGAGTGTGTGACTGGAGATTTGGCAAGGAGACATACATCTTTGCCAATCTCGTGTGGAGGGGTAGGCTTATTATCGATGGAGGAGACGGCACCTGCGGCGTTCTTGGCGAGTTGGGCACTTGTTGCACCTTTGTTATCTTCTCGATTTGTGATCGCAAATAGACCTATTTTGGAGATATATACGAGGGACGTCGATACGGGATCATTTCCCTTACATGTATTATTACGACATACGAGAGATGCTTTACCACGGGAGGTACAACATGAGTTCCCATCTTTTTCCTCTTTGGCTACCGATTGGACTAGGGGTCTACAGTCTATCTTGATGGACCGACAGTTTCAGGAGGCTCTACATTCACTCTTAGTGGATCCGGCCATCCCTCGTACTACTAGAGCTCGTCTACGCTCTTGCTCGGGCAAGGGTGCAGGCTCGTGGATCTTGGCTCGACCATGCATCAGGGCTTTCCGACTCGCACCAGCTACTTTCTCCACAACGATGAGGTTCCGTCTTGGCTTGGTCCATCCATCTACATCTTCATTACTCACATGTGAGTGTGGTATCACTTTAGATGCAGAAGGTGTTCATATGACTCGTTGTCCATTCGGAGGGCAGAGGATAGCTACCCATGATGCCATTAGGGATGTGGTGTTTGCTATGGCGCGGGAGAGTGGATACCTCACATGGAGAGAGCGTTGGTATGCCTTGCAGTCGACTAGGGTTAGGGCAGACCTGTACTTGGTTCGGGAGGACCAGGTCACTGTGGCTGATGTGGTGGTTACCGATCCTACTAGAGACACAGTTTCAGAGGGGGTGATCACCCATCCTCCAGGATGGGCGGCGAGTGGAGAAAGAGAATAAGGTCTCCAAGTATAGAGGTATGCAGAGAGGTCACCTCTTTGTTCCTCTAGCTTTGGAGTTATATGGAGCTATGGACACCGACTTCGACATGTTTGTGAGGGAGTGCGCGAGAGCCTACCATACTAGGCGACATGGGGTATCACTCTCTTTAGCTTACTGTATAGCCTATTTTAGGCAACGTGTTTCCATTGCTCTACAGAGAGCACTAGCTGGTGCAATCCATAGGAGAGCAATCACGTTAGGTGATGCTTCTTCGGATGCTCATGTTGTTTGTAGACCTTTTGACTTGGATAGTTCAGATATCCTAGGTGCTGTTGGACATATTTCCCAGTGTGATACTATTGGGGCCTAGCCCCATGTTACCGGTTTGGTTCTTTCCTTGTACGATTTGATGGGGTCTTCCCATCCCTTTTGATATTTTACTTCGTCTTACCCCACTGCGGGGAGATTGTTACATACCTTATGCAATGTGTACCCCTCTCGATACAGCCACTAGACTCAAAATACCTGAATTCTCAACACATTTCCGTTCTCAGTTCCGAGGCCATGTATATTTCCCGTCCATGTGAAATCAGGTGCCTGTTAATGATTCGGCAGACGTTTTCCAGCATCCCGGTATCCGGGGAAATGTACATTCCACTGCGGCTCGGAAATTTTTAAAAACAGCCGGATGATCCTCCAAAGGACACCGGAACTGCGCTGACTAAGATTGAAGTATCGACCCGTGCGCTATATAAATCCACAGAGTTAGTTATAGAGACAATAGTTAGATTCAGAAGGTCTTTTGATGTTGGTGAAATAAAAGAGGGTGCATGGAGGGGGCATGCTACCTCCCAATACAGTTCTGGGAGGGGAAAGATGATTTTACATCCTTTCTTGGGGATTGTACCAGAAATTGTATGATGGATGAAGCATGCATGGACTTGTAAATCAATGAAGGATGAATGAAATTGTGTTGTGTGTGTAAAATAATAGCTTGTAATTTAGCGTATGTTCGAGGAGTTGGGGGATGCAACGATACTAACGAGGCTTGCAGGCGACCTTGCTGGGATGGTGGTTAATTGGGTTGAATCCCTGACAATGTGATGAATTTTTTGGTGTATTTTGAGGTTGGATTCTGTCTGAGGAATGGAATCAAATGTAGTCATGGCGACTCTGAATCAACAGGTACATAAGCTTTCGTCATCGTTAAAACCCTCGTCATCTTCTGTCTCGAAGTGCATCGACTAGAGCCGTCTTAAATTATTTGTAATACAGTATATTTTCTTCTAGAAGTTTCATTAATCTGACGCACATTATGGCAGTTACAAATCCAGCAAGATTATCAACTTTATTGTGCATTTGCCAGTTTTAACTCTTTGACAGAGGAATGGAACATTGTTTTCTCGTGGCGACTCAAAATCTTTGCAAGTGTGAAGGATTCCAACTCTTGACAAATCTTGTCTCGCACGGCAGTGGCTAGAGCCTTCTTCAATTTCTGTACTTAGACTTCTTCTCACGGTCTTATTGATTTGGCACCCATTGAACCTTCCACGTGACCAATTGGATGGTCTTTTCATTTTTTTCAGATTAGACATTTTTGGTTCTTCTGATGGGTTTTTCCCCATCTTCATATATTCCCTCTTTAAATAGTTACCTTCTGTTTCCTTTTTATTTCAGTTGGCATTAAGTTCCTCATACAGAAAGATTTTTTTTTCTAAGATATTCTTCGCTTTCTAGACTCTACTGAGACTTTGTAACCGGCATATGGTTAAGATGTCCAATTTACACGCTTTACGCGTTTCTAGAAATTTTACGCACATATAGATGACTGAGACCACCGAACTGAAGATCTCAAAGTTTTGCAGAAAATTGGAAGCTATAAATTCATATGTAGAGCAGTCTGGAGAACATGACGTCTGATGCGCGTCTCCGAAAATTCCATCACGTCTGATCCTCTTCGTGAATCACGTTTTGGACAATTTTCGGATCAACCGGAGTGATCAAGAAAATTGTAAGGAAAAAAGAGCATTTCTTAACGAGGTCGAACTCTGGTGGCCACCTTCAAAAAATTCCTGTCCCAATAATGAGGCCTGGAAATTGTTCATCAAACAAGGCCACTTAGTCTATTGGAAGGTCTGCATTCTTTAGTTCAATTACTGTAACAGCAGATTTAGCAATAAGCAAAAACAACAACCTCCTCGCTAAACCTGGATTTGAAAACATTATAATCTTCAGCTACTGGCTGCGATGCTCAGTGTCTGAGATGATGCATCAATTCAGATTGCAATTTTCAAGTCATATGGAAATATTGTCGTGAAAGTCAATCCAGTCATGAATACTGCTCTTGGAGCAGTCCAAACTCGCGATGTTCCCAGTTGAACAAACATGTTTACAAACGAAAACGTGATAACAGTTGTATTATCAATGCAGTCTCTTACATGGCATTCACACAAAATTAACAGCATTCATAAAACTGGGTGTCGAAGATAAACAACGACCGGTAAAGTAAATAAACACATCAGTTAGCTTCACAGTCATCCTTTAATATGAAATTATTAACCTTAGAATTTAATTTAGACTGTGTATCACCAACACAGTGTGTTAGTCTGCATGAGCGTAGGCACCAATATTATGTAAACGGTGAACTAAGTTCTGTACGGATTAGTGACTTGTGCTTTGGAATTGTATTCTTTAAGATGAACATTTCCAAATTGTTGTCCACCGGTGCGATTCTCGCGCGGTCATATTAGCAGAGCAAATTAATCATCGCTGTAACAGACTCTTTTTAGGTTTTGAAGATCAAAATATAGTGAGAATTTTAAATTGTGCGTAAACGTTGTCTTGAACGCGGTTATTTAGAATCAATTTAAAATCTTTGAGTTGATGTGAACTGTTCAGTTTATCAACTTATTGAGGATTGAACGTTTGATCCAAACTTAGAGCGACCTATATAAGTCCACAGAGGCTGACAATACTTACATTCTGAAGTTCTTTTGCTTCAGCTTTGGCTCAATAAAAGGTGGGTGCATGGAGGGGGCATGCTTCCTCCCAGTTATTTGGGCTTTGTGTGGAAGGATGATTCTACATACTTTCTTGGGGATTGTACTAGTAATTGTATAATGGATGAAGCATAGATGCACTTGTGAAGCAATGAATGATGAATGCAACTCCTTGTGTCTAGTGATAGCTCACGAAATGGAGATTACAAGGAGAAAGAGAGTAGAAAAGGATATTATATTTTCTTGCATATTCTGTTGCCACACTTTGCGTGAATAGTCCATTCTCTTCGTCTTTCAATTAGGGTTCCATTGGTACCTAAATTAAAGACTATGGAGAATGATATAGTGAGATATGAATGTTTTTATTTTTTTACAGTTTTGAGTGATTTTTGAGTTATTTTTTTTCAATTAGACATATGGGTCAGGTTTTTTTGTTCACATCTCTTCCTTTTCCTGCATTGGTTCTATTGGAATCTAGTTAGAAAATTATGGAGATCTAAATAAAAAGTTATGATTGTTTTTAGATTTTAGAGTTTTAATATTAGCATTTTCCGATGTGATGTGGGGTGTTAGGGGGTTGTGGTTCTGCATGTGTGAGGAGATACATGATGGAGTGCTGGATTTCTTTATCGTTCTTTTTGTGCTAGCTAAAGTTTCATTTTCCTTCATGGGACACCCAAAAACGGTGCGTGATACACCATGTTCGGTGTGTCATTGTCTCTTTACCTCGCAAGGGATAAATACCTACGTGAGAAAGATGCACAAAGATTATGATTTGAATACTTGGGATGTGCATGTGAGGAGGACGGTCACATCGACATCGGTATTTGTCACTTTGGGGAACACGCAAATTACATCGACTCCTTTGTTCAGTATTTCGGGTATACCAATCGGGTCGTGGGAGTGGTTAGCTTCCCATGCAGGTTCGATTCTAGGGCTTTTTGAGACTAGGTTTTCATGTCCACGTTTATTCCATAGGCTTCCTCGTGCACTTCATGACGAGGCTAGATGTGTTTTTCGCTTACCGCTTGATTGGTTGGCTCGTGATCCCATGGACGAGTTAGCGAGATTTTTTTATCTATTACTTCCGCGATGGTGCATACGTTATACTAGAGGAGGATGTGCTTGACATAGGGAGGTGCCAACTAGATTTTGGAGATTTCAAGCAAAGGATTGGGCTACATTGCAGGAGTAGTCTGTTCGGGCCACACAGGTTATGAGTCAGGTTCAATCACATGATACTTCTGATTCGGCGTGATTGCGATGGTGTAGGATCTTGGGACAAGCTGAGAAGTATAGCAAGATTGTACGGGCCCTTCATCCTTTGTCCATGGCTAGTCCTACTGAGGAGACGATGTCCTCTTTACGCCTTCTACATCCATCCATGGGCGAGGAGATACCATTAGAGGTCTTGGAGTATCAGCCAGAGGAGCCATCATGTCTTGATAAATCATTATTTGCCCATTCTCTATGCACAGCCCCACGTTTATCCTAAGAGGGTTTGTCAAGGATGGTATATGAACATCTTCAAGATTGCTTTCAAGCGGATGATCCCTCTAGTGGTTTCACGGAGTTGTTCCATGTGGCTGCATCAGTTGCGAGAGGGGAGATTCCGTTGTCAGTTGGTCAAGTTCTGGGTGCTAGTCGGCTTCTCATGATGGAGAAGGACAGTGGGGGCATCAGACTGATTGCTATTGGAGAGGTCTTATTACGATTAGTCAGTCGTACTATTGTCTTGTAGCATCGCTCACACTTCCAAGAGCATCTTTGTTCACATCAGTTTGGAGTCGCCACACCAGGAGGCTGTGAGGTGGTATCGTTGGATATTAGAGCACTTCTAGATATCCATTCGGATTGGGTTGTCTTGCAAGTGGATATTGAGAATGCTTTTAACAACGTCTCACGTGCATCCATTTTTAGAGAGCTTAGAGCTTCATCATGTAGGCTTGAGAGTCAAGATGTCAAAGTGTAGGGTTTGGTCTCCTTTGGGCATTCCGCCTCATCTCCAGCTTCCAAAGGGATATATGACATCGACAGACGGTTTACTTATTCTAGGAGTGTCAGTAGGGCTTGAGGATTTTGTTTCACGCTACCTTGACGTTGCACTTGTCGAGGATATTTTGCATGTAGACGACCTTCCTCTACTAGGAGATCCGCATGTGGCGTTTGGTATATTGTCATCTAGTATTGCTCGTCGACCCACCTACCTTCTTCGCACTGTTCCTCCTTCACTTACATTCATATCACGTTTGGCAGCCTTTGATAGGAGGATCATGGACGTCTTTGGTGACATCATCAGACCAGGGACATTCGAGTGTGTGACAGTAGATTTAGCAAGGAGACATACATCTTTGCCAATTTTGTGTGGAGGAGTAGGCTTATTATCGATGGAGGAGATGGCACCTACGGCATTCTTGCAGTCGACTAGGGTTAAGGCAGACCTGTACTTGGTTCAGGAGAACCAGGTCCTTGTGGCAGATGTGGTGGTTACCGATCCTACTACAGACACAGTTTCAGAGGGGATGATCATCCATCCTCCATGATGGGGGCTGAAGTAGAGCCCAAGAAGAAATTAAGGTCTCCAAGTATAGAGGTATGCAGAGAGGTCATCTCTTTGTTCCTCTAGCTTTGGAGTTATATGGAGCTATGGACACTGACTTCGACATGTTGGTGAGGGAGTGCGCGAGAGCCTACCATACTAGGCAGCATGGGGTATCACTCTCTTTAGCTTACTCTATAGCCTATTGTAGGCAACGTGTTTCCATTGCTCTACAGAGAGCACTAGTTGGTGCAATCCATAGGAGAGCAATCCCGTTAGGTGATGTTTCTTCGGATGCTCATGTTGTTTGTAGACCGTTTGACCTAGATAGTTCGGATATCTTAGGTCTTGTATGACATATTTCCCAGTGTGATACTATTGGGGCCTAGCCCCATGTTACGGGTTTGGTTCCATCCTTGTACACTTTGATGGGGTCTTCCCATCCCTTTTGTTATTATACTTTGTCCCTCCACGGGGTGGTGCTAGCTTGTAACTGAGCGTCTATTCAGAGGAGTCGAGTAATGCAACAATATTAACGAGGGATGTAGTTTATTGGGTCCAGTCCCTTACATGTTTTTTCCAAGTTCGAATCTTTCTGAGGAATGGAAATGAATCTACTCATGGCGACTCTGAATCCTTAACAGGTACATAAGCTGTAGTCATCACTGGGAAGGTCTTAAACCTCCTTTAAACCGTCATTTTTTGTCTCACTGTGCAGTGACTAGAGCCGTCTTCAATTATCTGTGGTGTATTTTCTTCTGGAGGTTCCATTAATCTGGCACACAAGATGGCAGCTCACTGGGGATAAATCTCCAATGAGGTGATCTACATTTTTGTGCATTTTGCAGGTTTGACTGTTTCCCTGAGGATTGGTACAGTGTGTATTAGTGGCGACTCAAATCCTCAACGAGTACCTCAGCTTTCGCCATCAATTGTGAAGGATTTCAACACTTGACAATTCTTGTCTCCCTGGGCAGTGGGCAGTGGCTAGAGCCTTCTTCTTTTATTAAACCTGAACCTTGTTATGTAGATTTGATTGATTTGGCATTCAGTGAATTTCTACGTGACATAATAAAAAGGTTCATGCTTTTTACCAGCTTAGACATTGTTAGCACCTTCTGATTGGTTTGTCCTCACTTCATGTACTTGCTTTCGTTACCTGCGGCCTCTTTACTCTCGAAAAGAGGCAGCAGTTTGGCATTAACTACCTCGTACAAACGTATTACTTGTTTCTAAGATATTTATTTGTTCTTATAGTGTTGTAGTTTGAGAATATACTGAAGGTATTTCTGCAGACATTGTGGTCGTTAATCTGCATCGCCCGCCAACTTCCATAGAGCTGAAGGCAGGATGCATTTGATATTTGAAAATGAGCTAGATTAGATTAAATCTATACATGCAAACGCAAGGTATACTTCAGCATAATCTTTTATTGTATTTGTGCTTCGGATGTGATGTATATTATGGCCTGACAGTGTATGAATTTCGGACCATTTAAACGAGAAGAGGGCTTCAAAATTTGTCCATATTATCAAAGCTAATATTTCCCGTTACAGAGCAGACAGAACAATGTATCTAACTTCTGTTGGATAACATCCTTCCCTTATGTTATTCCTTCGATTACTTGCATTGGTCTTGATTTAGATATAGAATCGAGTCGAGTGAGGCAGACTACTATATTTCCAATTGTGCAAGTTGAATGGAAAGAAAAGAGGTTCCAAAATTGAGTCCAAACGTTGCTCGTTCCCAGAAACGCTCATTTGTTGCCAATGATTCTGGAATGGTCTCGGACGGGTCGATCTTATATGTACAGGAGAACTTCGTGGTGACTTTTCAATCTTTAGCTCACGCAACGCAATTTTACTGGCTTCCGTTTGACGAGGTCAAAGATCTCACTCCGCTGAGTACCAAGATATGCTAATGTAAGGACAACTCCTGAGAGATTGCCTGATTCATGGTAGCATCAGACGTGGAATGTGGAATGTGGAGATGACTTTTGTTACAGTTGATTTCATATTGCAGCCGGTTGTGCTTGGGACGACCGAATCATAAACATCCTGGCTATAATGGGGATCCCGACGGAATCAAATGGGATCATGCCTTCGACTGTGTTGCAGTGATGTGCTTCGATTCATGTTCTCCAAAGGATGCGTCGGTTCAGATCAAAGAGATATAGGAACAGCACCGATGTAGAATCCGGGTACAAAGAATGTTTGTTCAAACTCGGTTCATGAGACATAGGCCCGCATGACTTTGCTGCGCTGATTGATTTCGTGCGTCAAGTGTCGGTTTTGGGTTTAGCTCTTACTCAGACCGTCGATGGGCAGTGAGCTTGAAAGGCATTTCCTAAAATTTCAAACAGTTTCAATAATTCTGTCCAAAGAATTAAAGGATTTAAAAAGTCCTCACGATGTTGAGTTTTAGACCGAAAAGGTGCAAAGAACTACTACCACTCCTAGGGCGCGTAAGATACAACGTAAGAGATTTGGTTTGAATGCAGGTTTGAAATTTGACAGCTCGGCCGAGAGAGAATCCTCGCACGGATGTCATCTGAAGGTAAAGTGCAACGCGGTCGGTTCATCTCGACAAAAATACCACCGGTTTCTCTTTTACACTAGTACTCATTTGCAGCAGGTTTCTTGAACACAGTAATCCGTGCGTTCATAGGAATAGGCGAAATCTTCCAGCCCTCGCGCACTTCCAGATTCAGAAATAGAGGGACGACTCCGAGAATTTAAGCAGATCTTGTTTATGATACTTATCGGGTTGCTCGGGCCTCGAATTGTATTTAGGTCAATGAACTGCAAGCTCGGGCAAGGACGGTACTGAGGATTCACGGTCATGATTATATAGGAGATAGATATCAGAAAAACCGGGATCTCAGATGATGGTAGACATAAAGTTCGTATGAATTTAGGCGAATCGATTAGAAAATGGCTTTCACGATCACTCGAAATGCGCCTCCGCAAACGGGGCAGGATGCACTGCATTTTGTGTGGAGAGGACAAAGGCAAGCAAGAAGACCTGACCCGGAACGTGAGGCAGAGAAATTCAAACCTCAGCCCGGCGACGTCGTCGTCCGCAGAATTCCGCACACAGGCTCGCCTCTGCTCGTAAGCGTCATAGGAATCCTGCACATTTACGCAGACGACTACTACTTCATGTACGAGAATGGAGAACAGCACATCATGAGGTTCACCTTCCGTAATGGGGATCACATCCTGCGCATCGGCCAGTTCACGACCAAACACTATACATGGAAGTACTTCCAATCTGCTACACTCCACATCTACTACTCGGAAGAGCCAGACGGGATTCCCGGAGAATGGCACTTGGTAGCCCAGCAATCCAACGCAAATCCTGTCCAGAAAAATGACGGTTCAAATACTTCTCACGCGTACCTTCTTCTAGACCCCAATAGTTTCGAATTGACTGCCGGGGACTTTATCATCCATCAAGAACTCGCTGTGGCTCCTGACCGTCCGTGGGGTTCTAGCTATGAGCTGAGAATCGTCGAGCAAGACTCGCATTCCAGGCCTGAAGAATCTCCATTCGTGGCGGGCAAGGGTGATGTGGTGGTACGGGTACGCATGTCCAGTCCAGCAGACGTAAATCATGACGCCGTTAGAAAAGTACCCAGCGATATTTCGTATGAGATCCAGACCCATCTCCTCGACCACTTCGTTCCCATGTATGTATACGGATTCTTGTGTGTGGGAAAACCTACTTACGCAGGTCCTCTTGAAAATCCAAATGTGTATCGATGGAGATACCTCGGAATGGACCATAAAATTTTCAGGGATTTGACTCTGGCACCGCCTGATAGTCAGCAACGAAAATATGATAAATGCCCGTTACTACCCGGTTGCATCATCATCAACCTGGAGGAGACCCTAAATGATTACCACCCGATAGATGCTTCTCGAGGTCCCATGGGAAAGGGTCATATCTTGATCTATCGCAGCGGTGAAAAGTGGCCTCGCCCGCCTCAAGACCTTCCCGGATCCATGGTGCTTCAATTAGGCTGTTTCATGAGCTTCGAGGCCCGAGTCTCTACCCCACTCGAGATTCAACTCACCGCATGGTCGTCCACAAACCGCACCATCCCCGGTCACCCGTACGCTTGCTGGTGTACGGTGAAACCGAAATTCGTCATCCACGACCAGCTCACGAGAGGCGGATGGATCGATGCAAAACTCCATCAGCAGAGCGCGTTTCTGCCCGAGGACGACGAAGAAGCACTGGAAGAGGGTCCGGAGGAACCGGACTTCTTACAGACTCTTCACGCCATCCGAAGAATGAACTCTCAACCGCCGTTGAATCGAGCACAACTTGGAACTTTCAGTCCCACCGACAGCGACATTATATTGAACAAGGGCATTTTTCGCGACCATCTTGCGATGTTCTCCCGGCACCAGAAGCGAATCTACAACCGAGACGGGAAAACCTACGTCGAGGTACACAGGCCACGCAATCCTCCTCAAGCAATTCATGTGCCGATTCGGCAGCACAAAGGGAAAGTATACAACTGCTTCTTTTGGTACCCACGGTACGAGGTTCAAGACGGTGATTTGATGATCCGCTGCAACGGTGACGATAGCTCGTGTTCGGAGGGTAAATGGGTTCTCAGCGTCCAACTCTACGCTTACTCTGCAGCTCCACAAAGATTTAACGCGAGAAGAGTTGGTACCTGGGCTTTTCGAGGAATGGACATTGCAATATTCCCCCCTGAGGATCCGCCATACACTGAAGTCCTGATGAGTGAGTGAACCCCGCTTGCAAAGATGGGATGCATGCACGCTGCACCCATTTTTTCTTTTTTTCTAAAGGCATGTGTCGGATTGGAGCTTTTGTACGCCCATGCAGTCATTTCGACATCCTGCGGTGGAATAGACGGGTCCCGGGGTTACACACCACGGAAACTCCCCACATTGTGCCCAAACCTCAGACTCGAACCCGTTCGGGCTACCAAGCGAGTTGGGATCGCTTGGTTCGAAACACACGCATAGCCAACGCGGGTGCAAAATGCAACCTCGAAACTTTCGCTCTCGCAGTTTTTCTCGGTGATTGGTTCATACCACGGCAGTGATCGTTTAAATTTGCCCTTTTCATCGTGTAACTTGCTAGCGCAGTTCGTTTGAAAGGTGCATGTACATCGAGAGACGTGATGGTGCTCTTCCTTCTCCTTGCTCTCATGCTCGGGTTTTCTTCAGCATCGTGGGTCGTTCTTCTCTTCTTCATTTTAGGGATGGTTCATACCGTCAAGTTTGTGTTCCCCTTGTCACCCTTTTTCTCTTTCAGGAGTGATTTGGTAACGAGCCAGATCTGACGCTAGATCAGTTTTGTCGATTCGACTGCCGTCAAAAAACGCGAAATTCTACGAGGTTTTCATCTTTTCGATATTATTTGCCATAGCGTTAAAACCGTTGGTCATGACGCGTGGTCGTTGAACGAGCAATGGTTTAAGGTTAAGTGGGCGCAAACATACCCGTTCGTGGTTTCAAAAAGGTTGAGTTGTCCGCGCTCGAAGGAGCCCAAAACCTGATCAGTGTTTTGTAGCCCAGTTGATCGTGTTTATTTCCAGCAAGAGTGCTATGAGTTCACTCTTCTCTAGCAGAGTTTTAAATCGAAATTTTAAAAAAATAAAGAAAGGATAAATGATCCCATCATGAAGCACTAAGTTACTAATCTTCGCTAAAATTTGGGGTTTCGTTCTTTTTTTGCGACCATTCAATTATCCAAATGTAGAATGAAAAAACATTAAAATCGAAAACAATTTTATTTAAATAATAAATTTTTTATTTTACAATACTTTGTTTCAACCAATATATAGCAAAACTTTAATTTGCTTTATACCTTGTATTTATTTGAGTTTCATCAAAAAACACCTTATATACTTGTGATTGAGTCATGAACACAATCTTTGCAAGTGTATTTTTAGAAAAGTTGTTTTTACATAAAAATCATACATATATTAACTGTGTCACGCAGAAAGTATTTAAGCAGTTCTTAGATACGTATTTCACTATATGTGCTCACATGGCTCACATGTCTTCAAAATTAATACCAGCCTTTTGCTCAAACACTTATCATGAAACGTGATTTCAGTGTTGTTTAATCATTAGGAGTAATTTTTCACTATGTAGATTCTTTGTGGTGAGATGAAAACTTTGTTTTCAGGAAAAATAAGAAGTCTCCACATGCAATTTTATAAATAGATGACATCTACTGAATCCAATGAATTCATCACTTTCAACATGAAATTATCATTAAATTGATACATTAATCATCTCCGGAAATGATCTCATGAAAACATAGTATGTTGATCATCAACATTTAGGTATGTGTGCAAGATCATATCATACTTCTCTGTTTTATGTTCACTAAACCCGGATCATATAAAGGTCTTTCATCAACTAATCGATGTTTCATTGTTTTATTTCTTTTTTTCCATCTTGATATATATATAGGGGTTAGGGTGAAAACTTATTATATATGATAAGTTTCAAAATAATATATCTTAAAATTTTATATATCTTCAATTTATAAATATGATTCATATCATGAATTATTACAATCTCTAAGATGAATTATAATAATATTTAATTAACCCAAAATATCATAGTTATGTCAATTTTCTAAACAGTTATGAAGATATACATATCATCATCTATTTAAAATATTTATATCACAATATGGCACCTAAAACGTTATCTCTCAACAATATATAATGTGAAGATAAAACTGAAATCTCTTCAATACATCATGTTTGTAGACTTGAACAAACCATGTAGCATAAATTTTCAAATGTCCTCAAATTTTCAAAAAAACATTAAGATTCATGGGCCGTAAGAATGAACCATAAAAAAAGAATGATGATATAGTCAATGCAATGTAAAACTCAAATGGCAAATGCATTATACAAAAGATGTAAACATCTTTGTATAGTCAATCTTGTGATTCAAATCACATAAGAGCATTCATATTCTACTCCTCAATTATATCTTCATATAGTTACTAGTTGTCACTTCTCATTGAAGATTTAACATGGCAAAATTGATAAATATAATTCAGATTTGAATTTATAGAAAATTTAATCAATGCATGACATTATGTATATGAATATAAATATGGAAGTATAAATATGGAACATGTACTGATTATCATAATATGTTCAATTTGTTTCATGTAGTTTACAATCTCGAAGGTTAGGCAAAAATAAGCAACCATAATATCAGTCTCTATCACACACAAGAAAAGTTACATGCAATATGAATAAAATGTATTTGTAAGTGATTTCCTGAAATCCACTTATTAGCATATCAAACTACAAAATATTCTGATTGACCAACGAATAAAGTTGTACATTTGGATCACACCTACATCTCTTCTTGAATGGACTACCGTACTTAACAAAAAAATGATTTTGCACATTTCAAATAGTAATCTTCTTAACGTTAAGACTACACGATTTTGGCCTGAAATAGTGATTATTTTGTTAACTTTTCAAGAACTATTTTCAAAATTCAAAAACATCCCCAACAGTGTATTACAGCGTTTCCAAGTCCAATGATTGTTGATTGAAGAGAAGTGATTGATAAATACCATTCTCCTCATGTTTCACCAAATATTTAGTCAGCTTAGACTGATCTTCAGAACAAAAATCCTGTCCATATGTAGAGAACGCCTTTGAAATCTGTGAACGCGTCGACATCTTCCGATTCACTTCTTCCATCAATTCTTCTAGCCATGATAAAACATCTCGTCGATCGACCTTGTACTTGCCACCAGGGCCAAGATCAACCCGCATCTTCCAAGACACGTATCGCTCCTTGAAAGCTTGCTTAATCGGCTTGTTTGCAATCAAATCGCATACTTGAATCAAACTGGTACATCATGGAGGAATAGCACCCAAAGTTATGTTCAATTCAGCGGCCTTGTCATGTACCTCCTCAGAAAAATGACTAGACGCGGCGTCCCATATCAATCCAATATTTTCACTTGGATAGATTGAATGCAACCAATCCAAATAAATGCAACAGCCGTTTTTGTCCATCCAATGCTTTGGATGAAATGTGATCTTGGTAGACCCATCCCAGTTAGCGAATCGTCGTGAAATCGTTCCGTCACCAGTTCCAGTCATGATAACCCGTGCATCAATGATTTGATTTTGAAACATTTCGCATCCAACCATCACTGTACAACCTTTCTTGCCATCTTCGGATCGGTTTGACCCAACTCGCCTGACGTTTGTTGATGCAATCAAATGTGTCTCCTTTGGATAGTACTGAAGGAACATCTCGTCAACATTGATCAAACGAGTCACACCCGCAGCTCGCATCATTTCACGAATCAATGCAGTCGCTTCTGAGAGGGACGGTCTAGGAGATTGATTCCTTTCGAACATAAAATTTATGCCGTTTGAGAACTCGAGATAGTCATTGCGATAAGGCTGGAGAAATATTCCCTGAATGAATTTGCATCTTCTTCTCCCATTCGGCTCATTCCTCCTCACACTCGTGACCAAATTCATATATCAATAAATCTTAGGCAGCTCCCTTGCTCAAAGGATTACTTGTATCCCATCTTGTCACCACACCTTCGACAATAAATTTTTCTTGCAATTCGTATTTGACCTTTCTTCCAGAACCGACCGTCTTTATGGTTTTGAGCAGATATGTGATTTTTTTATGTTTCGAGGTGATCTTCCGAGCCATTTGGCGAAAGGCTTTTGGACGACGCGCCGATACGAACACCTGATCTGGACATGAATCGCGAAACTTAGAATCAATGTTCATGATGCCTGAAGGATCGTTGTCATCGTATTTGTTTCGATATGTGACAGGTACGGAAGGCAAGATATCTGAGATTTTAAGCGTTCAACATAGTAAATGCATTTGCCAAACATCGCCATGGATCCAATTTTTAAACGTCATGATGTTACTGGAGAAGATGGAGCATGTCAGTTCCAGGTCCATGTTCCCCAACGATTTGTGAAGATAGAAGAATATTATTTTGGATCTTTGTTCCCATCTCGTTGTACGATATTTGGATACTGTCTACTTCCCTGTATCTTGTTTAGGAAAGAACTCATCACGCTCTTCCATCAAGCGACGGTGAAGTTGCCGCTGACGTGCCTCAATCACAATCTCTTTCGGAAAAGAGCTTGAGCTTGACGCAGAGTGACATTGCCTTCCCGACTCTATGCTTTCAAGATGCAACTGTGGAAACATTTCACAACGAATCATTCTTGAGACATCCTCAACGTTGATTTGGGATTTCCAACGCTTCTCTTGAGCCTCCACCCATTTCTTGTTGTCTGGATTTTGTAGCAAAAACCGCTTCATTTGTTGAATCACGCCAGGGTAAACTCTCGATGGAAATTTGACGGCTCACAGTTTGGAGGGAGTTCCAGAGTTTCTAGTCGGATTGCAAGTCCATTGTCGCAAAGGACAATTCTTTGCTCTGAGAACGCCCGAGCGCCTGGCTGTAGAAGAACCCTCTACACCCTTGTGTGAGTTGTCAATCTCTTCTTCTTCTCCTCAGCACTCCACATTACAACCGGTAAAACTTTAGCGGAAGAAGATCATGATATCCAATGATTCGACCAATAACTTTCGCTCAAACTTTACAGAAAATTGCGTCACCACCCTTTCAATCTGTCAAAAAAGTTTCAGATGTTTTTGCCTTCTAGATCTCTCAAAAAAATTGTTGATTTACCCACTGTATCACAAGGTAATATGCAGACCCATATGTACAAAACCCATCACACATCCCAATTCTCAACTCCAATTGCTTTCAAATTTCATGAGAAGGTCACTCATCCGAACTTCAACTCTGGAAAGTTTTATTGACATAAATTTCTGATATCAAAAGATATGATTGATGTACTAATTTTGTGATAGTCAGTGCAATCCTGCAACTCTGACTGCTTGCACAAACTTCAACCTATCACTCTGTACTCAAAACTTGTCCAATCGAGTTGAAACCTCAATCAAAACACAAGCCTGGGTCGTAAACTGTATCTTTGTTGACTCAGATCTCCCAAAACCCTCGTCAGATACTCACAAACACTCCAAATACACTCAAAGGTCGAAATTTCTCTCTCTAACTTTGAATCACCGTTTCAGAGTAACAAATCATTCAAATCCATCCATTCTTGAGCCCATGTTGTAGCCTGTCCCGTCAGCTATCCTCTGATTTTCAAATCCCTCCCTAGAAGGTCTCCAAAATCCCTAAAAACCTGGAAAAGTTGCCCTAGTGCCCTCATTGGTCAAAACTCCTAGACCAATGGGAATGGAAAATGCTATTTTGACCTCTAGTGTGGCCAAATTAGCTCCATTGAAACTTAGAGCTTTACAACTATCCTAAACACTCTACTTAGACATCCTATACACAATATGATTTGTCACTAATAAGAGTTAAAATAACAACTTGAAACCAGCTAAGTATACCCAAAAGCGATCACGATGAAGACACCGGATGTTGATCACAAATGGACTCGACAATGGTACATCTTGAGGATCATGTTGTCCCCTATCCACGTCCTACGTCGACTCCACTTCAATCATATAAGCTCCTTAGTCAGCAAGGTGATGTGTCTAGATTTCCCCAACTCTTTACAGCCTTGCAATGCCGTCGGTTATCCTAGCCTAAAATATCACCGTCATGACAACAACTCTAAAGATGACACATGTCATCATCTTCTCATAGTAGCCGCGTCACAACACGATACCGTGTGCCCAAAATAACCCAAGAATTTCAAACAAAATTCAAGTCCGTGAAACCTGGACACTGAGCATACGAGTAATTATTTTGATAATAGAATCGTTCATATAGTGATTATTTTGTTAACGAAAATTCTGAACTTAATTCTACTTTGTTTAAAATCTGGTCAATTTTGCAAACTTTTTACAACTCTCAATAATAATCATATCAAAACCAGTCATCTTTTCTAGCACTCAAACATCAAATAATCAAATTTTTTTTTCATACATATTGGAAAATTTACTCATAATATGTTAATAAACTTCATTGTATATGAGCCAAGAAGGCTTTAAATTGTACCATGTGTTGGTTTTTGAAATAAATGGTTATTAGATATTTTCACAAAAATTTTGCAAACATATCATGTGGATTTAACTTCAATGTAAGGCTTTGCAGCAATTTTTGTATCATGGATAAATAGCAATCCTTGAACATGGATGAGCAATAACCACAACAATGTTTAAGTCTTCAAGATTGCATCGCCCATAATTCAATTCAGAGTGTGTTTTGGTGTGAACTTCCGCTACTTATTTACATATGTCTTGCATCTTCGCAAGTTCACTCTTGGACCCAAATATATTTCGTTTATCCGTGGTTAGTAAAATCAAGAGTCCATCATAGACGGCCTTAGGTTTACTTCACTAACCGATCTAGGCTACTGCTCTACGAACCGGCTCATTACGCTCATGAAAGTATGAACTTGACGCTTTTATAACTTTAAATCCTTCAATTCCCAAACCCGATGGCAATATATGTTCAAATAAAATTTATTTTATTTGTTAAAATTTTAATAAGAAACAATTTTTTTTATATTATATGTAATAAAAAATATAATAATTTAAATTCATTTATTTGTTTTGAATATATTTTAATACTTGTAAAATATTTAATAAAACCTATTTAAGATCGTGTTTATTAAATAATTTTTTCATTAATAATTTTTTTATTTAGATATGTTTAATAGTTACTAATAGATTTTTATGTTGTTTTACAACCTACTCATATCACTTCCAATATTTTGTTCAAATTTAAATAAATATTAGAATTTAACAAAATAAAAATTAATTATTACATGTATTTCATCATATAAATATAAATGAGAGTATGTACAAACTTGTAAATATATCATATAATAATTTCAAATACAAAATAAAATATATATGATTTATTGATATTCAAAATTTATAACTTAGTGATCATGTGTATTTTAAAATCATCTATGGAGCTATTTTTTAAGTGATTGATTTAGAACTCGATGGATGCATCTCCCATGAATAAGCTCATCACATGACAGGTCTATGCTAAATTATACATGTCAAGCAAATGTCAAGAGTAAAAGATCCAATGTACCTAATATCACATACAAGTGTGAAATTTGACAAATATCAATTCACATGAACTATAAATTGTAAAATACTAAAACTTAAACTTTTGTTTTGATAAAATTTATCATTACAAATTTACATGACTTCATTTTCATCATGACTCACATTTGCATGTACATAAATCTGGTTATCTTTATGTTAGGTTGTCATGTGTAAATCTTTCAAACTTGTGTAAAATCAATCTATCCTTATATGATAAATGTCATCTTGGAACTTTTTTGTATAAATGATTACATGTGTGACAAAGTTGATGCATATGTACCCTACCAAATCTACATAATATTAATATACATGAAAACATCCAAATTATTTGTCAAATATATCCATATGTTCAAAACCATATTTGTGTGTATGTTTTTGTTAATTGATCTTAAGTTGAAACAACATTTTGTGCACGTTTGACTGCTACCCAATGTGTAATGAAATTATGTCACTTGTTGTTAGAACCAATAACGTTAAAAATTTTGAATGTGTAAATGACGGCATATGAGTGTGTAATTCTATATGGATATGTTTACACTTGTTACCATAACAACTTGATTTATCTAAAATATAAATCAAATAAATGGTGATGCATTATAAGTATAGACAGTATTTGTAGCTTGAAAATCTTTCCAAAATTGATCTCTATGCACTTTTTAAACTAAAATTTATCATCATTTTGTCATGTTTAAAATAAATAAATGATTTAATTTTAAAACATGAAGTGTAAAAAAAATTTGTGGTAAGAAAATATTATAACTGATTGATATGTATTACACTAATGTACATTGGATAACTAATCATTTTATAATAAACACAAAATTTAAATATTCATGTATAAATTTTTTTTTTAAATATCAACATACATTATGATATATTATAATTTTACATCTTCATTGCATATTTTGTGTTTGTTATTTACTTATTATCATATTAATAAAATGTATAAATAATTATTTTTAATTTCTAAAAAATATAATAATTTTAAAACTTAAAATGTATAAAAATCAATTCATGTATTATGAATATAAATTTCTATATATCTAAATAATAAATATAATATTATCAAATATGCTACATAACACCTCAGTATCGATAATTTTTTCTCGCGAATCTAATGTAATTTAATCAGTCTATATTTTACAAAATTCAACACTAAAAATGCAATCGTATATATACAATAATTATTATAAAAAATAATTACAAATTAGTCTCTAGATCTTTCTAATCATTTGATGTATGAATGTTATATACATTAATTTGTAAATTCATATACTACTCTGCAAGCATTCGAAAACCAGCAAAAAGAGTTATTTGGGAATCAGTCCGTGTGATTTTACCTATTCACCATCAATTCTTCTAACTGTTACAAAAGATTTCGTGTTAGTCATGACTTTTACAATTCGAGTAGTTGTACATTATTTCTATTCCAAGCAGCGTGTAAGAAGGGACACGTAAAGTTGCCCTGCTTTCCCCTCCACATCCAGCGCAAGAAGAAGAGACACTCCACAACCAATCGCACCCGCATAAGCCTCGAATGTTGCATGACACGGGTAGAACAGTGAGAAAGGTAGGTAACGACGCAGGATACACACGACTTCGAGGCGATATGAAGATGTGTTTTGGGGACAGCAATTCATGTCTCTGCGTCTTTCGGAAGTAGTTTAGACAGACGCAGCTCCTCACCACTTTCTCCCTCATAAGATGGTTCGGCTAAACAGATAACTGCTTCGGATAACTACTGCAGTGAACTAACTAGGAACAAGTCGTCTATGCAGACATCGAAACATACACATCAAAACGAAGGTCGTACTGACTCGAGCTTGGGAACACAACTGATAAATTCGAAAACCAGAGTAGGTGAAAAACGAGCTTTGCAAACCAAGTCACCCAGAAAAGATAAATGACATGACAAATAAATTCCACGTTTTTTACAATCATGGCATAAGAAACAGATTCCAGATCCAATTCCTTAAAGACGAGAGCAAGAGGACTACTTCATGCTCATAATCAATCTACTTTGCTCGCAAAGAAAAGGTAACACAACATCCAGCCATTAAAATGAGGCAGCTCATTCGCAGCACTTCCACAAAGTTGGAGGTGGACAAATGTTCCTCCTGAACAGAGCTACAATGCCAATCCTGAAGCCAGGAGTAGTCCACAGAGAAGCACCTGCTGCAAACGTTCTCCTGGTCTGATAACAAGGCCAAGCACAAAAACCTTCACACTAAACAGGAAGGTGGTTTGCGTAGCAAGATCACAACTAGGCTCCCCGAAGCTACCCCAGTCCACAATCGAGAGCTACAAGAACTTCCCAGAGCTGATATTCAGCTATACGTTCTAAGAACTGCCTGTACACAGAAAAGACTAGTCAACCCATTCCAGAAAATGATAAGATCATAAGTTGGTCACTCTACTGGGGTAGCAAGCAAGTAAACACTTTTTAACTGGCTAGATGGTGAGAAACGTAGTATTGATGGGCTTATAATCCCACTCGTGGATAGAATGTCTGGCAGGTGCGTAGAAAGTCACCACCAGGACAAAATCTAAACAAGCATTCTAATCAAGATGGGCAGGCTCATAAAATGGCTTCCCATTCCCCTTCTCTAAGTTTTCCATCTTGGGCATAAGCAACCACTTTCAAATGAATTGGAGTTAAGTAGATCACATACCACATGGTAAGATGATGATGGAAGGCAAGGCTTCCAACAAAAGGGGAGGTAAGTAATTAAATAAATAAGTATCAAAAAGCCAATCGCTTAGTGGCCCTACAAGAAACTGTTGACATTCAGTGATCCTGCAGCCCTTTTTGGTGAATGCCACCATCCACGACAAATGAAGGAGTCGGGATTGGAACGCAGTCCGCGATAAAATGTGCGGGTCAGCATGACACTTAAAACTCGCCATGCTTGTTGGCGTTCCTGAATCATGGCTTAGCACACATCCACAGAAGCAGCAGTGTCATTACTCTGAAAAACGAACCATACACTAGCTGCTTCCTTGCTCTGCATGACTCCACCCATGCTGTGAAGCCAACTGAGCTGTGAATCCTTAATCCAGGTCCAGAAATTCCATGCGCTTTCTCATGGTGCCTTTGAGCTCTGTTGCATCCCTCTCTGCCTTTTGAGCCTGAAAATATTTCAGATAAACGCGAGCTCAGTAACCAATGTCCACTGGTAACTCTTCTTAAGGGTGTCCACAATGGAGCTAATGTACGTCAAACCCACAAAATTACCTTCGGACAAGGACAAAAAGTATATGTTCGATACGGGATAACTGCCACGATTACTTACCCGCCTTATATCTGCTGGGCTCACTCTAACCATATGCGATGGCAACTCTTCTTTATCAGGATCCTGAAATTATTAACACTTAAGCTATCAGAGACGATCCAAGAATCATTGCCAGAGCATAATATCGTCGAGACGCAACCAACGAAGGCAGTGGGAAGGGAATTGAAAACAGAAACCCGGTAAAATCACCATACAACAAGAGTGAGAGAGAAATTACTAGGCCCAAGGAAGAAGGAAGAACTTTTTTCTCATTGTGAATGAATTCCGTACACATTCCCTATTTTCGTTCATGTTCCCCAAAATGGACGATGCCGCTCTAGCTCAAACGTTTTCCTCTCCACTTGGCTTAGAGGTATACTTCCTGCCCTTTAAATTGAAGACAACACTAAGACTTGAGAGTGTGAATATTGGGCCTTCACAATGTGCTAAACTGGACGAAGTTGACCGCGGTGGTCGATGTCCTACTCGCATTCAAGCTGGAGTTTGACTGAACATTTGACTGGAGTTCACCTTGAGGAGTATTGACGAGTATGAGAAAAGACGAACTTCCTTTCACTTTTTTTCACAATATTTCTTTACTCTCAAGTAGTCCTCTCTCTACTTCTACTATTCAGTCTCTTCACATAGAATATCTGTGGTCTTCAGACTATTACAGACATACTAATGAGTACAGTTGTTACAAGACCTTTGCAATCAATCGACAAATGTGAGCTTTAACAAGCAACCTAAATCGACAAGTGAATCCGTGTGAACTAAACTTACCAGCTCTCCTATGAGTACCACGTTTTCCCCACGGATGACATAAAGACCAAGGGGCAGATCACAAAATAGCTCTCCAACAATAATACGTTCGATTGATCGCTCCAAAACCACATTTGCTGAAATCGACAAACCAAGCAAACATGAGGAAAATAGAAGTATATTACAAACTCAAAAGTCCAAGAGAGAGAGAATTATGAGTTGTTCATTCCCAGACTTGTGGTGAAAACAAAGAGCCTACAAAAAAAAATCACTAGGAAAAGGATCGTCCCACCTAGTATCCCTATGCTATTTCCATGTCTCCACTGCCAAAGAATCACATTTCCATTGCACCTTGGCCCATAAATTTCCTGCTAATCCTCGATAAATATATTCAGAACTAAATAATACCTTTTTTAATGTTAAATAAGTGAAGTGCGTGCTTTCTCGCTGGTTTTATCTTGCTGGTTATAGTTCTCCTAATCGTTCGGCACCGCGGTACACATGTATTGTCAGGAAATTCAATACGGAAGGTGGGAAACATACCAAACTGGTCGAATGATCGGAGGATTCCGACCAGCTTTCTGCCATCGCGGAGAATCACCAAGAGTTTTTCTGTAAAGAAGCATTCCCACGCACTCTACTCAGTAAGAACTTTGAATAGCTTTAACTACTTCAGAACAAAACCCCAAGCTCTAACAATCGATCGTACCACTCATTCACTTACCTGTTCCCATCATCGTTCAAGATAAAAATGTCATTAACTAAATCAAGTCAAACTTAGTAGAAATCTAAGATAAAAAACTTCGAAGAAGAAAAACTGTTCCAACGTTACATACACTGAAAGATAGGAAAATATCTGTCACCCATCAGCATAAATACTAACAAACCTTGCGCATGTATTGCATAACACTGACTGTACGTACATATCCACCAACAGAAGAGCGTAGAGCACGGGATGAGGCAATCGACAAACTGTTCATTGAGTTGAAGAGGTAGGTATATTCATTGCAACATTGCTGCCACACCTACCGATACCCATACTTGTAGGCTCGAGTGATCTATTGACGGCAAACAACAGTTAGTGCTCCCCGTAATCTTCAAGTAAGCCCTATGCTTTCAGTTGCCTACAGGAGGTACCAATCTGACAAGTGGTCCATATAATGAAGTCCATCTCTATGAAACCGGATCAGGTGAAACAATAACGGCTGAATGATAAACACCAATCCCGTTATCGACAGCATGAATAAGTTACACGTCCTCTGGACTTCAATATTCCATTCCCATACACACGCCCCTTCAGTCGTTAAGAACACAAAACATCTCCAGTACGTTCTTGCATGATGCAGGTAATAAGATCTCATAGGTAAATAGCAAGATATTGCACCTAACCACCAAGGCAGCAGCCAATCAAGGTAATACTTTACAACCAGGAAACTTCTGATAAGTACAACCTCGCTAGCAGTACTTCGTCAGAAAATATCAAACACATCCTGGAGTGCAGATGCTTGAACACCCACGTAAATGGATATGAAATCAGGAGCAAGCTGTCGAGATCGCTACTGATCTGACTTTCAGCCACGTTCTTCATATCAGCCCAGAGGGTACCGCACGTCCTCATATTCCGAAAAAGCTAGCGAAAGTAGAAGAGAGCTTACTGTCGAGGTTATCCGCGAGCGAAGTGGCAGGGAAGGTGTCGGGTCCTGCCCACGACATCCCCTTCAGTCCGTTGTAATCCTTAATTCGCACCGCCCCTGCCACACTGCTGCATCTCCGCTCTCGTCGCGATCCTCCTCACAAAAGAAACTCCAAGACTATCCACACAACCGCAACAAACTAAAACTCCCAGAAGAAGAGTCCAGCCCCTCTCTCAAGCGTAGCCAACACCACAAACAACAACAAAAAAACCTCTCTACCTCTCTCTCTCTCTCTCTCTCTCTCTCTCTCTCTCTCTCTCTCTCAATCCAATCTCTACTACAATTCTCCTCGTCGGCCTGCCTGCCCGCCACCTCCTCAATCTGAAAAACACCGTCGCACGGCGGCAGTCGCCGGGTAATCCAATTCGAATTTCCTCCGCAACCTTACTCTGAAGTATACAAATTTCCCCACTCCTCCTCTCTTCCTCCACACATTCATGAACGCCTTCCTGCTTGTCCACCTTCTCCTCCTGCTCCTCTTCTCTCCTCCTTCCTTTCCCCTACCCACCACCAGCACCCCTTACCTCCACTTCACATCGATCCCTAATCCTCTCTCCTCCTATCAACTCTTCCTTCACCACCAGTTCTCCTGCTTCTTCCCTTCCCCCAACCTCTCTCCTCTCTCTCTCTCTCTCTCTCTCCCCACCACCTACTCGTCCCGGCCCCCCCTTCCTTCCTTTCCCTTTCCTGCCTCCCTCCCTCCCTCGTGTGCTCTGCTCTTCTGAGCTCTTTCCTCTCCTTTCCCTCCCCTCTCGCTCTCTCCCCTCCCTCCCTGTGCTCTCCTCCTCGCGCAAGGACGAGCAGCGAGGACAAGACGAGCTTAGGGCATCGACCGGACTAGACTAGACTGGAGTCGGACACACGGGCGACGAGGGAGAGGATGGGGTGGGGAGCCAAGGGGCTCGAACTAGCTAGCGAAGCTGCTGGTGATGTGGGACGCCGGTCGAACAAGCAAACAAACGAACGATCGAGCGATTGAGCTATTGCAGGGCAGAGCGGGGACGGGGCAGGGCAGGGCCGCGGGGCAAGGAGGCAGGGAACGAGCGAACGAGAGAGCGTGGTGGGAGTAACTTCACCCCGCCTGCTCCTAAATTAGAATTACCGTCCGCGGCCGCTGAGGCTTAAATGAGTAGTTCAATGATGTTCCCTCCCGTCGCCTCACATTTATTACTCCATCCGTCGCTTTTCTTCCGTCTTTGTCTAGCCAAACTTAGCCCGGCCTGCGGCCCCTCGCTAGGACGGACGGCCCCGATCGCCTGCACTGTGATGTAACTTGTATTATTATACTGTGGTCATGGGTCTCGGACCTCGGTGTTTCTCTGTTATTCTCTTCCTGTATCGCCTCCTCCTCCTTCCCCATGATACACTAGGGGCCTGGAAGTCGGAACCTTCTTACGCCTTCACAGTTTCACAGATCTGAGCTACTCTATGAAACCGACAGCCATTGGGCCGGGGGACTGAGGGATGTAAATTCGACGCCCACGGAATAGTGAGGAGGACATAATGTGCGTACATGTGCAGTACATAAAAGCCAACCATTAGATTTCGCATCAACAGAAGAGTCTATTTGAGGAAGCTTCTTCCTTAGTCGGTGAAATCTTTTGTGTTGTTTACCAGTCAATAAAATAAGTGTTTCTTTTACGCTCACAGTTATATGTGCCTGGTAATTGAATGTCCACTGACTGAAATCTACGGTGGTGCCATCCGCTTTGTCCAGTGATGGACGCTCACTAGGATTTATGTCCAACATCCACCCAAATTTTGGTGCCCTCGGTTCTAAATGCGTTGACCTTTGTTCAGAGTGATGAATCTGTTCAGAACTTCAGATATTGTCATTGAGTCGAGTAAGGGGAAAGACGAAGTAAAATATCAAAAGGGATGGGAAGACCCCATCAAATTGTACAAGGAAGGAACCAAACGGGTAACATGGGGCTAGGCCCCAATAGTATCACACCGGGAAATATGTCCTACAACACCTAGGATATCTGAACTATCCAAGTCAAAAGGTCTACAAACAACAGGGACCATCCGAAGAAGCATCACCTAACGTGATTGCTCTCCTATGGATTGCACCCGGCTAGTGCCTCTCTCAGTAGAGCAATGGAAACACGTTGCCTAAAATAGGCTATACAGTAAGCTAAAGAGAGTGATACCCCATATCGCCTAGTATGGTAGGCTCTCGCGCACTCCCTCACAAACATGTCGAAGTCGGTGTCCATAGCTCCATATAACTCCAAAGCTAGAGGAACAAAGAGGTGACCTCTTTGCATACCTCTATACTTGGAGACTTTATCGCCGCCGCTCCACCCACTTTCGCCCATCTTGGAGAATGGGTGATCATCCTCCGAAACGTGTCTCTAGTAGGATCGGTAACCACCACATCAACCCAAAGTGACTGGTCCTCCCGAACAAATGCAGTGCCTCCGCCTCTAACCCTAGTCGATTGCAAGGCATACCAACGCTCTCTCCATGTGAGGTATCCACCCTCCCCGCCATAGCAAACACCACATCCCTAATGGCATCATGGGTAGCTATCCTCCGCCTCCGAATGGACAACGAGTCATATGAACACCGCCGCATCTAAAGTGATACCACACTCACATGTGAGTAATGAAGATGTAGATGGATGGACCAAGCCAAGACGGAACCTCATCATTGTGGAGAAAGTAGGCTGGTGCGAAGTCGGAAAGCCCCGATGCATGGTCGAAAGCCAAGATCCACGAGCCCGCACTCCTTGCCGAGCAAGAAGAGGTAGACGAGCTCTAGTAGTACGAGGGATGGCCGGATCCACTAAGAGTGAATGTAGAGCCTCCCCGAAACCGCTTCGGTCCATCAAGATAGACAGAGGACCCCTAGTCCAATCGGTAGCCAAAGAGGAAAAAGATGGGGAACTCATGTCGCACCTCCCGTGGTAAAGCGTCTCTCGTATGTCGTAATAATACCCGTAAGGAAAAATGATCCCGTATTGACGCCCCTCGTATATATCTCCAAAATAGGTCTATCTGCGATCACAAATCGAGAAGATAACAAAGGTGCAACAAGTGCCCAACTCGCCAAGAACGCCGCAGATGCCGTCTCCTCCATCGATAACAAGCCTACCCCTCCACACGAGATTGGCAAAGATGTATGTCTCCTTGCCAAATCTCCAACACACACTCGAATGTCCCCTGGTCCGATGATGTCACCAAGACGCCCATGATCCCTCTTATCAAAGGTCACAAACGTGATATGAATGTAGGTGAAGGAGGAACAAGTCGAAGAAGATAGGTGGATCGACGAGCAATACTAGATGATAGTATACCAAACGCCACTTGCGGATCCCCTAGTAGAGGAAGGTCGCCTACATGCAAAACATCCTTGGCCAATGCAACGTCAAGGTAGCGTGAAACAAAATCCTCGCACTCTACCTAAGACTCCTAGAATACGTAAGCCATCCGTCGATATCATACATCCCTCCTGGAAGTCGAAGATGAGGCGGAATGCCCAAAGGAGACCAAGCCCTACACTTTGACACCTTGACTCTCAAGCCTACAAGATGAAGCTCGGTAGTCAAGTAATCAAAGGCACCGCCTAATGTCTTTGTCTACATGGTACAATGTGTGTATCATCCGTCAAGGTGGGGAACACACAACCGAACACGGCCAAAGCAGATGAGACACAAGAGCTCAGAATGAGCCATGGCAAATAAGGGTCCCCCCCAAAGGATCCCTGTCGAAAGCAGCAGGGATCAGAGAATGGTGACTTCCTCCTAAGAAAAGCCATGCCGATAAAAATAAAGAAGAATGAGAACCGTAGAAAGATCGCATACAAAAGGAATGAGGCTTGATAGGGGTCCACCCTCTCTCTAAGCTCTCTAAAATGGATGCACGAGAGATTTGTTAAAAAGCGTTCTCAACGCCTACTTGCAAGACAACCCAATCCGGATGGATATCTAGAAGTGCTCTAATGCCCAACAATACCGCCCTCTCACACAGCCTCCCGGTGTGGCGACTCCAAACCGATGTGGACAAAGATGCTCATGGAAGTGTGAGCGATGCCGCAAAGACAATGATACGGCCGACTAATCGCAATAAGACCTCTCCAATAGCAATCGGTCGAATGCCCCCAAGTGTCCTTCTCCATCGCAAGAAGCCGACTAGCACCCAGAGCCTGACTAACTGACAACGGAATCTCCCCTCTCGCAATCGGCTACTTTGCTGACCCACGGAACAACTCTGTGAAACCACTAGAAGGATCGTACGCATGAAAGCAATCTCGAAGATGCTCATATACCATCCCCGACAAACCCCCGGAGGATAAACGTGGGGGCCGTGCATAGAGAATGTGCAAATAATGATCTGTCAAGACATAATGGCTCCTCTGGCTGATACTCCAAGACCTCTAATGGTATCTCCTCGCCCATGGATGGATGTAGAAGGCGTAAAGAGGAAATCGTCTCCTCAAGAGGACTAGCCATGGACAAAGGATGAAGGGCCCTGCAGCCTGCTATACTCCCCGGCCGCCCTAAGATCCTACACCGCCGCAATCGCGCCGAATCAGAAGTATCATGTGACTGCACTCGACTCCTAACCTGTGTGGCCCGAAGAGACTCCTCCTGCAATGTAGCCCAATCCCCTGCTCGGAATCTCCGAAATCTAGCTACCACCTCTCTATGTCAAGCACGTCCCCCTCTAGTATAACGTAGACACCATCGCGGAAGTAATAAAAACAAAAACCATGCTAACTCGTCCATGGAATCGCGCGCCAACCGATCGAGCGGTAAGCGAAAAGCACGTCTAGCATCGTCATGCAAAGCCCGAGGAAGCCTATGGAATAAACGTGGACATGGAAATCTAGTCTCAAAAAACCCTAGAATCGAACCTGTATGTGAAGCTAACCACTCCCACGACCCCAACGGTATACCCGGAATGCTCAACGAAGGAGTCGATGTAATGTGCGTGTTCCCCAAAGTAACAAAAACCGATGTTGATGTGACCGTCCTCCTCACATGCGCATCCCAAGTGGTCCAATCATAATCTTTGTGCATCTTTCCCACGTGGGTCTTTACCCCTTGCGAGGTAAAGAGACGATGACACACCGGACATGGTGTATCACGCACCGCTTTTGGCGGTCCCATGAGAGAAAGTCAAGCTAAAGCTAGCACAAAGGGAACGATAAAGAAACCCAAAGACTCCATCATGTATCTCCTCCCACCTGCAGAACCACAACCCCCCTAACACACCACCTCACATTGGAAAATGCTAACTATGGAAACCCTAAAATCTAAAAATACTCATAACTTTTTATTCAAAGTCTCCATAATTTTCCAACTAGGTTCCAATAGAACCAATGCAGGGGAAAAAAGAAGAGATGAGAACAAAAAAACCCGACCCATATGTCTAGTATAAGAAAAATCACTCAAAATGCACTCAAAACCCTAAAAAATAAAATACTCATATCTCACAATATCATTCTCCATAGTCTTCAATTTAGGTACCAATGGAACCCAAATTGAAAGACGAAGAGAATGAACTATTCACTCTCCATGTTTGCCAAAGTATGGCCACGAAACTACAAATCAGTTCCCGCACCATGACTCTCCGCCTCTCAACACTCGGCTCTCCACGCGCTCCAATCCAATCCACCAACCGTAGCAAGGGAGGAAGGGATATGACGATCTTCCATGATTGCAAGGCAAATGCAAGCACAGGCAGACATAAGGCACAATTTTCAACCGCTTTACAACGGTCAGCTACAAGGCTACAAATCTAAGAGAGGGAGCCTCAATTGAGTCGAGTAAGTATTCAGAGGTCAGACTTCTCGTAAATATGCGAAGGATCCGGTTTCATGTAAAGGTGAAACGGTTCACATATTCTCATAAGGTCTTTTAGAAATGTATATAGAAGACTTATGTATATGTAAGGACCGAGAAAGTATAATAACAAAAGGGATGGGAAGACCCCATCAAATCAGACAAGGATGGAACCAAACCCGTAACATAGGGCTAGGCCCCAATAGTACCACACTGGGAAATATGTCCTACATCACCTAAGATATCTGAACTATCCAAGTCGAAAGGTCTACAAACAACAGGAGCATCCGAAGAAGATCACCTAACGTGATTGCTCTCCTATGGATTGCACCGGGCTAGTGCTCTCCTCAGAGAGCAATGGAAACACGTTGCCTAAAATAGGCTATACAAGAAGCTAAAGAGAGTGATACCCCATGTCGCCTAGTATGGTAGGCTCTCGCACATTCCCTCACGAACATGTCAAGTCGGTGTCCATAGCTCCATATAACTCCAAAGCTAGAGGAACAAAGAGGTGACCCTCTCCGCATACCTCTATACTTGGAGACCTTGGCCGATGCCGCTCCACTCACCGCCCATCCCGGAGGATGGGTGATCACCCCCTCCGAAACCGTGTCTCTAGTAGGATCGGTAACCACCACATCGCCCCACGGTGATCCTGGTCCACCCGAACCAAGTATAGGTCCGCCTCTAACCCTAGTCGATCGCAAGGCATACCAACGCTCTCTCCATATGAGGTATCCACCCTCTCGCGCGATAGCAAACACCACATCCCTAATGACATCATGGGTAGCTATCCTCTGCCCTTTGAATGGACAACGAATCATATGAACACCTCTTTGCATCTAAAGTGATACCACACTCACATGTGAGTAATGAAGATGTAGATGGATGGATAAAAGCCAAAGACGGAACCTCATCATTTGTGGAGAAAGTAACTGGTGCGAGTCAGAAAGCCCTTATGCATGGTCGAGCCAAGATCCACGAGCTTGCATCCTTGCCCAAGCAAGAGCGTAGACGAGCTCTAGTAGTACCAAGAATGGCCGGATCCACTAAGACTGAATGTAGAGTCTCCTGAAACTGTCGGTCCATCAAGATAGACTATAGACCTCTAGTCCAATCGGTAGCCAAAGAGGAAAAAGATGGAAACTCATGTCGTACCTCCCGTGGTAAAGCATCTCTCGTATGACGTAATAATACCTATAAGGGAAATGATCCCGCATCAACGTTCCTCGTATATATCTCCAAAATAGGTCTATCTGCGATCACAAATCGAGAAGATAACAAAGGTGCAACGAGCGTCCAACTTGACAAGAAAGCCGCAGGTGCCGTCTCCTCCATCGATAATAAGCCTACCCCTCCACACAAAATTGGCAAAGATGTATGTCTCCTTGCCAAATCTCCAGTCACACACTCGAATGTCCCTGGTCCGATGATGTCACCAAAGACGCCCATGATTCTCCTATCAAAGGCTGTCAAACATGATATGAATGTAGTTGAAGGAGGAACCGTGCGAAGAAGATAGATGGATCGACGAGCAATACTAGATGATAGTATACCAAACGCCACCTGCGGATCCCCTAGTAGAGGAAGGTCGTCTACATGCAAAACATCCTCAGCCAATGCAACATCAAGGTAGCATGAAACAAAATCCTTAGTCCATACTGGCACTCCTAGAATACGTAGGTCATCTATCGATATCATACATCCCTCTGGAAGCTGAAGGTGAGGCGGAATGCCCAAAGGAGACCAAGCCCTGCACTTTGACACCTTGACTCTCAAGCCTACCAGATGAAGCTCGGTAGTCAAGTAATCAAAGGCCTGCCTAATGTTGTCTATAGGGCCCACAATGTGTGTATCATCCGCTAAGGAGGGGAACACACATCCGGGCACGGCCAAAGCAGTAGACACAAGAGCTCTATAATGAGCCATGGTAAATAAGGGTCCTCCCAAAGGATCTCCCCCGCCGAAAGAAGTCATGGATCAGAACGGTGACTCCCCCTCGGAAAAGCCATGCTAATAAAATAGAGAAGAATGTGAACCATAGAAAGATCGTACGAAAGGAATGAGGCTTGATAGGGGTCCACCAGCCTCTCTCAACTCTCTACAAATGGATGCACGCGAGACATTGTTAAAAGCGTTCTCAACGTCCACCTACAAGATAACCCAATCCGGATGGATATCTAAAAGTGCTCTAATGCCCAACGATACTGCCTCACATGCTCTTGGTGTGGCGACTCCAAACTGATGTGCACAAAGATGCTCCTGGAAGTGTGAGCGATGTTGCAAGACAACGGTACGGTTGACTAATTGCAATAAGACCTCTCCAATAGCAATCGGTCTGATGCTCCCAGTGTCCTTCTCCATCGCGAGAAGCCGACTAGCACCCAGAACTTGACTAACTGACAATGGAATCTCCTCTCTCGCAACTGATGCAGCCACCTAGAACAACTCCGTGAAACCACTAAAGGTATCATATGCCTGAAAGTAATCTTGAAGATGCTCATATACCATCCCTGACAAACCCCAGAGGATAAACGTGGGGTTGTGCATAGAGAATGAGCAAATAATGATCTATCAAGACATAATGGCTCCTCTAGCTGCTACTCCAAGACCTCTAATGGTATCTCCTCGCCCATGGGTGGATGTAGAAGGCGTAAAGAGGAAATCGTCTCATAAGTAGGACTAGCCATAGACAAAGGATGAAGGGTCCGTGCAGCCCTGCTATACTCCCCGGCCTGCCCCAAGATCCTACACCGTCGCAATCACGCTGAATCATAAGTATCATGTGACTGAACCCAACTCCTAACCTGTGTGGCCCGAACAGACTCCTCCTGCAATGTAGCCCAATCCCCTCTCGGAATCTCCGAAATCTAGCTGCCACCTCTCTATGTCCAACACGTCCTCCTCTAGTATAACGTAGACACCATCGCGGAAGTAATAAAAATAAAAACCATGCTAACTTGTCCATAGGATCACGCGCCAACCGATCGAGCGGTAAGCGAAAAGCACGTCTAGCCTCGTCATGCAGTGCCCGGAATGCTTAACGAAGGAGTCGATGTAGTGTGCGTGTTCCCCGAAATGACAAAAATTGATGTCGATGTGACGGTCCTCCTCACATGCGCATATGTAAGGTAATTGTGTGAATTGTGCACAGTCAATGGGATCCAGGTTTTTAAACTCTAAGTCCTTTGAGTTTTACACTCGAATGTTCCGTTTTACTAGTTTTAATTAAGAACCAAAGCTTGTTGTATAATGGAATTGCCGCAAAAATGATGGAACTCTCATACACCGTATTTAGGAGTTCATCAATCATTTACAATGAGCCACGGGAGGTAAGGAAGTAATACCACTTCTACGTGGCCAACGTGCGTTGAATTGCTGAAATAATTTGATTCATAGAACTTTAAAATATCATTTTTTGCAATCGATTTTTTCATCCCTTCAACCTCACGTAGGGTGGGCGATAGCTCAGGGAATGACCTTTAAGCGATCGTTTCGAGTAACAATAACCCTCAGCGGACACTACTGCTGAGACGATATGTATCACAACCGGAGATGGAAACTGAACTAACATATGTATTGTCCAAGTTTTCTATAATACACTGCATGATTACATCTTTGTTCCAGGCAACGGGTAGAAATGGCTTGATTTTCCCCATGCAAAAAGTTGACATGAGCACAATCAGCCTCGAAATTGACAGCAAGCTTGTTCGAACCAGGTCAATAATAGATGCAATAACAGTGGCACATTGCAATGGAAAGATCGTTCGTCACAATTATTAAATATCTCCATCGACTGAACCCCCTGAACTTTGATTGTGGCAACTTCTACACAAAGGCATATTTACAAACTCCAAAGCTTTGACTATGACGGTAACTAACTGCTTGTCTTTAAGGTGTAGACGGTTAGACTTTGGGCGAACACGCTTAATGGGATTGTCTCAAAGAATACGAAAGAAAAACATACTAATTCGCGACCTACACACACAAATATTCCTCTCAGCCAGTCAATAATTAGAACGCGCACATACCGGTCCAGATTAACATCGGAAATTGAACCGTCGGTAGTTATCTTCACAAAAAAGCAAAGTACCTGAGAAAGGACCAACAAGTCGGGAAAAATATTGCTGCTTTCTTTGCCACTCTGGTTGTGAACCTAAAGTAGAGCTAGATGCAAGTTCATCGAGGCATAGAGATCTAGAACAGGAGGGGAGAAGCTCCAATCGAGTAAGAATAGATTGTTTGCCTATCAAGAATAGATTGTTTGCCTATCTACACCGACTAGAACTCCGACTTACACACATGACATCTGCGCGTCCAGATGCAACATCGACAAGCAAGGTGAGACCGAGAGTGTGTGGGATACTCCTCTGACCAAAACCGCGACCGTGTCTCCTGCTTCGAGGCCACCAACTTCTTTGGCAACACGGCCATCTTCACAACTCTCTAGTCTGCGCTTCCCTCGAGGTATTAGGCGTATAACTGAATTCAGATCCAGTCTACACCCCATCTTCCCCCGCGCTTTCCCCTCCACCTCGTCGTGCCTAGACTGGTCATTATTATGACACGTGTACCTCTGGCACCAAATATTACCTCATGTAATTAGTTTGTGGCCGATATTTTACTTCTAAAAGTACTTCGACTTAGAACTGATTTTACAGTTCTGTTCTGATATATACTCATCTAAACAGTCTAAGTCTATTTATTTACTCTATAATTTTCTACATCACATCCTGCATTCTCTTATCTCTGCTGCAGGTAAACGGATCTAACGCAATCCCCCATGCAACAATTTACGTGAGCTAAACCTCTAAATGGACAGCAAGTTTGTCGAACCATTTGACTCTTACAGTCTAACCAGGTCATAAATATGTAATTTATGATATAAATATAATTATAACTTATGACCCAAAATATTAATTTTTATTATGAATTCTATAATTATTTTCCTGCAACACTAAATAATTATATCTTCTGATAAATAAAACATAATGCAAATATTTGATGACAGTAAGCATAATTCGACTGCTTGGATAAATCTTGATATAAAATTCAACATAAATGATACATTTGTGATGATGATATACGTAGAATAAACCATCTTAGCTTGTTTGAAAATTAGAAAGTATGTAAGTAATGGGCAATTACAATATGATAGTTAAGTTTTAATATTTGTTAATTGCTTGATTTAGAAGACTATCCAAGGTGGCATTGAATGAGTGTGTATAAATACCATTACTTGAAAAGAGTTCATGTGATTTCAGTCTACATAATCTTGACATGAATAAAATTGTATATGTCATTCACGCTCGTGCTTATTTGTGCAAAGTCTATGTATTTTTGTATACACATATAATTTTTCACACATGATAAATTTATGTGAAAATAAAAGACTTAAGATAAAAATACAATGAAATAGAATTATGATTAAAAAATTTGAATTTTGAAGCTCTTAAGACGAATAGACTGAATTCAAAACTTTATTTGAAAAACAAATTTGATTTATTATTAAATTCGAAAAAAAATTTATAGTCATACAATCATAATGAATAAAAATGTATATTTTAAAGAAAGTTATAAATAACTTTAAATAAATTTATATAATGAAATATAAAATTCATTTTATGTATTATTATATTTAAAATTTAATATTATATATATATATATATATATCCACACACACAAATAGAATAAGAAGTAGAGAACGTGGTTTAAAATAAAATAATTTTAAATTTAAAGAATGCTAAAAAAAAAATGCTATAAAGTTTTCATATTTTTGATTTATTTAGATAATATCAAATAAAATATTATATATACATATTATAAAAAATTAAATCCTTATGAAATTTCATATATTATTTTATAATTTATTTATCTACATTTTCATTTTCATGAAATTTTAAAAATTATCAACATATTATATATTGCAAAATTTATTTATGATGTACTTATTTCTTTAGCATCTAAATAATTAATTAGTGGCTGAGTAAATGTCAATAATTGTACATATTTACAGTCAAAACGAGTGAAACAAAGGTGACGAGTACCAAGTGATAGATAACTATGTTTGTATACATAACATGTGATGTTTATTAGTGAAAATATACTATTTTTAAATACAATATCTTTGGAGAAGAAATAATTTTCAAAATAATATGTTCAACAATATATAGCATCCTATTGGATTAAATTTATTGAAAATATTGTAATAGTCTTCTTTGAAATCATGAGTATATATTATAATAGTTCTTATTCAAAATAAATAAGTGACTATCAATATATCAAAGTGCACTTTTTCAGATGTAATCTGAGTTTTGATTTCACTCATTGTTTGTTTTAGTTTGGAAAAATTGGGATATAAATGAATGTTGGAACATACTACAGAATAAAGCACCGTACGTTTACATGCTTGGGGAATGATATATGTATATTTCAAGAAGATGATCTATTTATTAATACTTCGATGGTAGTATTTGACATACGTTCCAAACATTGAATCATCGATACTGAAATGTTTTATGCAGTATAGAAATATCAATGTACATTAAATAAATCAAAATTGGAAAACTTGATCATCTGCACACGCCAAACTTGTATATTGGGCGGTAAAATTTTCAAGAGTATTCGACGCGTAGGTTAATGTTAGCAGAAACTCTAAGGTAATAATTGCTTGATGTGATATTTTATAACAATATGTGGATGCCTTTGCTTCTCTAAACCTCTAACTTACCATGTGACAAGAGGACAGTATCAGAATAACCCTTATAGTCCCCTTTTTAGAAGATCTCTCTCCCAAAACCAATTTGGACTATTTTGATAGTCCAAATTGGAGATAGCAAAATTCTTCTGAATTTTGCTAACCCGTATCTTAAACCCTCCGTAAGAAATAGGGTAGTCTGCTATATTACTTGGTATCTCCTGTTTTCTATAGAGCAATGACAAGTACAGTAGGAGATTCGACGCGGTCCAGGTCAGACACTCCGGTATAAGGGAAATGTGCATGCAGATGAAAACGAGAGAAATACAACGTGAGCCGAGGCACGGGGCACTCACCACGACATCATCCACGAACCGGGTCGCCGGTAGGGAACGGTATGCCGAACAAGAGAGGCAGTGTCGAGTTCAATAGATCCACGCGTCCGAAGGCAGGGTACGTATACATGGGCCACGAGAGGCTGTTTCACGTGCTGAGGCCAACGTGGAGCAGTCCAAAGCACAATGGGGTGGATAAACGAGACGGAGAGGAGTATATGTAACGTAGAGTCCATGTAACGGTGGCTCTCAAGAGGACGGGCGGTCGCGGGCCGAGTGATCACACGCGAGAGAGAACGACAGTGAGCCACAGTCAGTGAGTCACATGGTCGAGACGGTGGGGCCGACGGTCGACTTCCTCTGACCTGGTCGGACCTCACAGGTGTGTAGGGGGGGCAGAAGTGACCTGAGGAATGCTTTTGATATTCGGCCCCAGAACTGGCTAATCCAATCAATCCCCATGACTTTTGGAGAATGCTGGCTCTGGAGCTGGGGAATCAAAGTGTAGTACAGAACATCCATTGAAGGACCTGCCCCACCCAGGCCACCCCCTCTCTACGACGAGAGAGAGAAAGAGAAGGAAGGAGGGGGAGAGATGGAGAGAGAGCTGCAGCAGCAGGAGGAAAGGGGGGCGATGTGAGGTCACTTGGCGATCATCGATAGGACAACTGCTCCCGTAAGTTATGGAGCGGAAAATGGTCCCTGGATCGTCAGCATGACCTAGTGACGGACAAATAAGAAGATATGGATTTGTGCATCTGATGGAGGTTGGAGTTCCTTGGACATCCCCACTATACATGTAGGCTAGCTGGCCGAGCGAATATGTCAACTGCCGCTGCGGCACTGCACGACGTCTGGCTGCTTTCCTCAACTCCTCCTCGCTTCAGGAGGTTCATATGAACCCTATGTTGCTACTTTTCCTCTCGTCTGGGTACGAGGGGAGCATAATAGGAGAGATTTCGAGTGAACAGGCTTTTGCAGTCCTTTCATATCCGGGATAGATGACTGCAATCTCCTCTCATCCCTTTCCGTCTGCCTAGACGCAGAAAATTGCACCCTAAAGCTGTGCCTGCCTTATCCTCTTGAAAAACACATCCAACGCAGTAGAGTAGAGTGCTCGATGGTAGCATCTCTGGGGAGATCTTAAAGTCCTGCGTGGCGAATCAGCAGGAGAGGCAGTTTAGGACTTCATCACGCTGCCAAATTCTGTTGCGGAAACTTTGTTCGTTGCAGACTACTGTAAACTGAAGGGATGGGCCTTTGCAGGTCAAACTAATCTGCGGCTTAGGATCTACGTTACAGATGTCGTAACCAAAACCTGGACTGGTTACGTACAAACAGAAGCAAGGCTAGCTTCCAAAAC
The DNA here is from genome assembly GCA_014180765.2 of Marchantia paleacea. Classification (NCBI taxonomy): domain Eukaryota; kingdom Viridiplantae; phylum Streptophyta; class Marchantiopsida; order Marchantiales; family Marchantiaceae; genus Marchantia; species Marchantia paleacea. Next base: position 725,714 of record MUAA02000117.1, read on the forward strand.
GGACACAGTAAATCCAGTATGTATGTGAGCTTTCTTACCTACCGTTGGCCAGCCGATTCGTTAAAAGATCTGCACATTCATGTTGTGCAGTTTGGCTCACTTTAAGCGGCAATCATCAATGGACAATCTCTCGGCCACTGAAGGCCCTGTGGCTTTGCTACTTTCGGTGCCACTTTTTGGACGAGCTACGTATTCGGGTCGGCATTCTGAGAGGATAAAGGAACCACTCTTGGCAGGTTTCTCCCACCAGTTTTTGACTTGTCCTTCAGGATGTCCGTCTAACGACGAGCTGCTTTATTCAGATCCCCATCATTCTTAATGATATGAGGACCCACTCTCTGTCCTGCGAAGTTCCTTTCCGCTCTGACTTACACACCGGCCACTGTTCCGCAGTATTGAGTATTCTGTTCGACGTCCATTCTCTCTCACTTAGCACTTTCACGAGAGAATCATGTGCTCGAGAAGACAAGGGGCGTTTCTGACGACTGGGATTTGTGATTTGTCATATCTTCCCCGTGCCTGGAAAGCTGATTTGATTCGCCTTCTACAATCATCACCCGTTTCTTAGATATTGAGTTCGAGACATGAGATCTTCAGTAACATGGTCGTCAAAACCCTCTCTGCTCCTGGTCTTCTCGCTGAACGTGAATTTTCGCGGCCCGTACAACACGTTCGAGGACTCGCATGTGTGAGAGCAGCCGCCCTCCTACGCCCGGTTACGTCCCCAGGGCGCACATCCTCCCTGTCCGACCAAACAACTGCTCAACGAACGACTAATTTGTCTGGTCGCTTGACCAGTAATTCCCAGCTCGCTATTTTGGTACATGGCGTCCTTTATCATGCAATATTTTAGAAACCATAAAAGGGCATGCAACTCTGGCAGAATTTAGAACTTACGGGGCAGGAATCCAGTGAGTAACGTAAACGAGATGGACCTGTAAGGGCCTCGCTTACATGAGGTACAGTCTCGCGTACAGTACATACATTGAAGGTACAGGTAAGTATTAGCATCGATCGTCAACACGGAGTGAATATTAGGTAGTTCCACCTCGACTCAAAGATGTGAAAAAAAACGTGTAAAGTAGGATAAACAGGCCAGGCAGGGAGTGATGTTTCAGAATCTCATGGTCGAACTCTATGACAGTAATTGTCAGCATGCATATTTGTATAACCGACAGCACGGGCACGGCGTATCTTTTAGTAGAAAAACCTTTTAAAATCAGCAGGAGATAGTTAAGGACAATTAGAAACAAAAATAATTTTTGTCCAGTGGGAAATGCCCAAGTTTGCGACAAATATGATATAAAGGAGTCAAATCTATCGATAAAAGGCTTCCGTTAAACTCACACGAATCCATGCGATTGCAGGTGCGCGAGGTCCTTTCCAACTGAGAATTCCTTTACTGCTTGTAGTACATGTTCGGTCTCGTCAGTTCAGCTCTTTGTATAGGAGAGAGAAAAAGTGACAAATATTTATGTACAATAATCTAAAGATTATCTTGTGACTAAAATCGGCTGGAGCTATGGAATTGCTCGTATACACGGTAGAAGTATCATGAATTCAGGGGCATACTCGTAAGAGTCGAATTAGATTACCCTTTGAATATTTCGCTGATATTTTAGGCCGCTCTCGTCCAGATACTACTATGGTTGATTCCATTTGATCTAAAATGAAAGTATTCAGTCGCCGAAAATGGACATTGCCTGATGTCCTTCTCATTGTCCCTTCATATCTCTTCTTTCCTCCGAAGGTTGCACAGAAGACAGAACCTTACGTGCAAATGCAGACGTGTAGTTACTCGGCTACAGATCATGAGAGCATTAGCGCCTTATGTACTCCAGATATGGAACCTTGACCAGTAAATTTCTTCCTGCACGAATCCCAGATGGACTCGGAATCAACTTTTGGCACAAACTCCAAAAGTTACCCGTCCTGCCCCCAATCTTGATCAACTGAACTCTCCTGAACTGAACAAGAAGATGGTCAAAAAGCTTCAGTGACCGTTTTTACCCGTCCCTCGGTCCAGCCTTGTACGCCCATTTCTTCTTCAGTCCGCATAGCTTGGTTGCAATTCCATCAATGTTCAGCGAGTCACTTTGCGCTTGGGTTTCTCTATGCGACCCCGCCCTGGACCACCTCGAATAACATTCATGAGGCGTGTTTGGGCTTGCGTCATGTTTGCATTCCCTGTAGCAGTAGCACCGGCTGCAGTAGAACTACCATCGGGGCCAGCAGCTGCTTGTTGGCTGGTGGCCTGCACAACAGGAATAAGTGTACCAACTTTCATTAAAAGTGACATCCCGAACGCACTTGGCTTCAATGAGAGAAGATACTCATAGCATTGACACGAAAACCCAAAAATCTATCTCCACTTCTGTCTTCTTGACAAAGTGACCAAGGAATCCACATCCAGTTCTTCTATAATATCATGTGACAGAGAAAATCGTGAACGAGGTCAGATGAGGTACTTACATGATCAGCTGACGGACCTGCTGCTACTCTGTGTGTTCCTAAGGCCTGCAGCTCTGATGTTTCTGGGCCTCTACCTGCTCAAAAAAGTGACATCATTGAAATGTTAAATGTCTGCCAATACCGCACCACTGCAATTTGAACTCCAAAATGGAACAAAATGAAGAAAGTTTGCGGTCAATCTCTCAGACATCTCATCCACGAACAAATACTTGCAGATGTAAACACGGCACATTTAATCCCTAAAATATACTTCTAGACCAATGACTTAGCCCTTTCATTCTGTTTTCATATTCACTAGAATTGCAAACATCAAGGCTGGATTCCACACTGTATTAAGACATCCAAATTAGAATGGGCACTGAAGTTATGAGGCAAGGGGTTAACATTAAATGGAGAAATAAGACAGGATCAGGTTCGAAAACTAATGAGGCAACAGGTTGCAAAAAATTTACAATCACATTTCAAAACTGCCAACCCACGAGATTAAATGGGAAATGAAACCGATTCGATCACTGTTCGACAGTAACATCTACCAGACTACCTAGGTCAGGTTGACTGCAGATCTAACTCCTCCACTCCTCATGTGTTCAAATGCAAATAACTGAGAGTTAGGACTTAAAAACAAAATGCTTCGATTATACTGCCGAGGTGTCACGAACAAAGTTGCCGCACTTCATCTCAACCTCAAAACTTAAGCAGAACCGGTAGGTAGCTTGTGTGACGGTGATTGCACAGTCCTATCCTATCCTTGGAACTACGACTTCGATGAGTATAATAAAAGCAAGGTTCGGCTTTTCACTTCCAAATCTTGACAATTAGGGCATTCATTGTTCACTACAGAAAAATGGGCATTCTCTAGCTCCGTTCGAACCAAACACAGCTAGAGCAAAGCACTTGAAATGAGGAAAATTCACAGCAGTTTCACTGCAGAATTATCTGGTTCGTCAGAAGTTAAAAATTAAACATTGGCTAACTCAACCAGTGCTGCTGAAGAGTGGGCTTCAGCTCTGATGTCTTCCACCTATAAGTTGTACAACGGTAATCCACATGTTTGGGCAATCAGCAGCCGCTAAATTGTAAAACAAAAGACTGATGGCAGTTACGGGCGTCACTTTTCGAACCGCAGAAAAACCTACAGTTTTGTTTCACATCGCAAAATGCAATCCTGGAAAAACAGAACCATCACCGACGCTAAGATTAACCTGAATATACATATTTCCATTCTCTTATCGAGTTGTGCAAAACCCCTGTTTCAAAACACAAAGCCCTCACCTAGCCGCAAATATCAAGTGAGAAGCAATTCTGTCTAATCGAACGACGCCCTACCTGGCCGAGACTTCTTCGGTAGGTTAAAAGGCTCCTTTTCTGTCTCCCGTTTCGCTCGCTTCACCAGATCCAAAAGTTCGTTTTCACTATCCACAGAATTGCTGCTCACAAGCTCTAGAGCCCGATTGAAGACGCGCATGACATCTGCTCCTACCCCGGGCAATCCAAATCGTCCTCCGCTCGCCGTTTCCTTTCCTTTGGGACCCATCATTTTTCTCGTCCCGGTCTTCCTGTGTCAACAAGGAGCCTGCTACAACCATAAACCTCTCCTAATTGAAAACCATGACCGCGTATTTGCAAAATTGCGGCTAACAATACCACCGCTAATCTCGCACCTCGTCTGCACGGAGGGTCCCTTCAATCACTTCACACCGCCTTGGCACGACAAGCTTGCATCTCGCACATTAATCGTTACATGCAAAAGTCCTCATTTATAAAAAAAAACACCTCTATGATCTGAAATCCATGAACCAAAATACATTGCTTTCCAATAACTATCTCAACAATTCAAGACATTCAAAACTATTGTCAGCCTATCCATTCAATACAGAACAGTCACTATTTCACTTCATGAGATAACTAATTAAACACAAAATTAGCCAGAAGTAAATTTACAGTCTATATACGCAAGACGTTGCCTCGAGGAGACAGTTGTGTTCAGAATCCCTTTTTATACGTCGCTTTTACACTCTAATCAACTTGCAGGTATCACAAAGTACGCTGTGTCTCGCGGCCTCCAGTGGGTTTAAGAGCTGAGCCATCAACTCTACCTCGTCCGAATTGAGGACACTACAGAAGACAGATGCTACAAAACTCCCTCGTCATGCGCTGATGTCCTCTAGTCAGAAAGTCTAAGCCCAAATGGCTCGACGAGCCAACGCCCGAGAGCTGGGCCGAAGAACATCATTCTTTTATAAAAGGGCGGGGAATTCCATCCAGCGAGTCACAGAGGATGGACGGTGACCGCGAGAACCGGGACGGAAACGTTCAGAGGTGCTGCATGGCAGGGAAGCAGAAAAAGAATCTTATCTTTCGGCCGTTGGATACACGAGACAGTGCGGCTCAGATCGATCTGAGCGCAATGTAGGGGGTAAACGAGGGAAGGGAAGGGATGCCGGTTGAGAGCTTCTCTCGTCTTCGTCAGGCTTCGGCCTTCCTTCCTTCCAGGCCCATCCGCCTGTGTATGGGCCGTTGTCTGGATCTGATGACTCTCGCGAGACGAGAGCAATGCCTGTCCTGTCCTGTCCGCTCGATCCTCTTGTGAGCGCTCCCCTGTCTCGGCGGATCGACATCGTCCCGCAGCACCAAATGAAAACTTCGTACCTTGCTGTGCAACATCAATCCCGCATTGATTGATTCGCGGGCGGGTTAAAAAATTGTCAAGGAATTTTGGAACAGAGCGCTTTTTGTGAAAGTTTCATGATCTAGAACATTTCTCGGTTGAACTTGGCTTGCCGTGCCACTGGATCTCATGAGCAGGATTGCCTTTGCGATTGCGTGGAGGAGTAGTGAGGGGAACTCGTGCTAGTTACGACTGATCGGTGCGTCGATCGTCTCCCGGCGGGCTCGATTGAGGTTGCCAGGAGGGGCAGAGATGGCGGAAGCGGGCAAATTGTCGAAGCTCAATATTTTAGTGGCGCAGCTGGAGTCTATTGTAGCTGCCGCAGCCCATAAGCTGCCGGAACCTCTGATATGCTTCGATCTTCTGGTCGATCTCCTCTCTACCATTGATCAGGAACCGAAGGTACCCTGGCGTTCATCCTTGATCTGGACCAGGATTTTTTGATTATGAGATTAGAATCTATAGCCAGCGGCTGTAATAATGAGCGGTTTTCGAAATATCTTGAGAAATTTTAAAGCGAGGGTGAACATTTTTTGAATTTCGTAGAATATTTTTACATTTTGAATTTGGGGATTTAACGAGCTAGGTGTAATGTACAGTGAAATTTCTAGAAGCAATCCACAGTTTTACCAGCAGTATATGATAGGCAGTAAGGTGATAATATACTGTTTATCTATGGTAGATAAACACTATCATGAGCGCTGCCCAGTCAGGCAGTAAGGTGGGCTTGTATGCCCACCAAATTCTCCAATGATCGAGCTCACTGTTTGAAGAGAACGATGTGAGCATTCGTTCTCAATGCCGAACTATTTAGCTGCTAATTTATGGCTTTAGGAGATCGAATTATAGGTACATTGGACAATCCATACTCATAAGTTAATAGGAAAAGAAGTACACACTCGATGGTACTTTTGTGATGAACACCTCATAACTAAAGCTGAAATGTTACATGAAGTGAAGTAGGTCAAGTGCTTATTAATAACGACGTAATTTACTCGTGAATAGCCTGGTTTTGCCGTTCAATTGGAGCTGGTTGCCTGTGTTTTGATGTCTTAGAAAACTTTATTGGCTCTTTGAAAGCATATCTGCTTTCCATTAGCTCCCGAATTTGGCCAGTAACTTTGCTGTTTAGGTTTAAAGTGTCGCTAAAAAATATCGGTGATAGGTCTGTTGTGAAGCTCAAGTCTCTACATAAGAAGCAAACATTTCTTCAGGACTTCTTGTTCAGTGCAAGTAAAACCTTGAGTTTTCTGATAGCAAGATGCACTTGACCTATCCCGTTTGTTGGTAGCAAGAATTTTTAAGAATTCATTTAACATATTTCCATTCGATGTATTTTATTCACTTCAGCTTTGTGTCCGCGTGATGTAGTTTTTATTAAAAAAATTTCTCTGTACGATGGGCTTTAAATAACGAGAGCAGTGATCACTCTTGGGTGAGGAAGGTGACGACTATTTTAAACTTTCAGTTTGTTTACCTGTCATGCAGGATTCTATTCTACGCTGTCAAAGAAAGTGTGAGGATGCGCTACAGGCTTTGTTAGTACTTGGTGTCCGTCCACCAGTGAGGCGTCTTGCCTCAACTGCAATGGTTAGTCTGATAGAAAAAGGAGATAACATTTCTATCTACTCTCGGGCCGGGAGTCTTCAAGGCTGGTTATCTGACAAAATGGACAAGAAATCGGAGCCTGCGTCATGCATAGGTAACAATTCAAACTCTTATGGTTCCTCAGGTTCTTTGCTCGGAAGGTTTTTTTTGTTCTAAATATTGCAGGTTATTTCCCTTGTCTTTGAACCTGAATTCTTATCTCTTTTACGAACATCTTACGTCGTATTTATAAGACACGATGTTTTGTCTTAAGATCAGCACTGATGACGTGATGATGCCATTCTTTGAGTTGTTCAATAGTCGGTGCGTTTGTAATAAAGGACACCTGTTAGCTTCTTAAGTTCAGCTTGGCAGAGAATTGAGCATCCAACTTTATCTTTTGTTCTCTTCAGAGCCTTTGAGTGATTTGCTCCAGGTTGAAATTTGATGCAGTTGCTAAAATTTGTCTATTTGGGCATCGCATATCTTAACCAGCGGATTAGTCGAATGTCTGTCATTATCAGAGTTGTAGATTTGTATGGCATTGTATCTGTGTACATATAAAACTACAATGCCATTCGTGGTTATCTCGCCACCGTGATTTCTGTAGCTCAAGTCGTTAATGTCAGCTTCAATTTGCACATAGAACTATACCATTTCCGTTGATCATGTATTCAATAATTGATCTCGCAGCAGATCATTTGCTTCTCTTCGTCGAGAGACCAAGTGGATGCGAATGATATTGTCGTATATTATAACAAAATAAACTGGCAATATTATCATACCAAAGTGTAGCTGTCCTATTCGATGGAATACTTTGCAACAACGACTATACTGTATGCTGAGTCAGTGGTGGTCGTTTGTGGCTAACGCAGGAGTTGCACAGTGTTTGGGAGCGCTTTTGAGAGCCTTTGGCCAAAAGATCTCTTCAGGTTTAGTGGAGACCAGCAGCATTGTCGCTAAGCTGATGAGATATTCGGAGGTATTGTGTTCATTACTTATTTTCCACTTTATCAGTTCATGAATCTCACAATCTTGATGATCCCGACGGTTCAGACTAAGTTGCGACTTGTGCTCCTTTGACATACTTCCTACGATCTGCACGGCCCGGAGGAATTAGTGGTAATATTTTAACGAGGTTTCCTCCTATTTCAGGTTGGTGTTCGTCAAGCGGCCCTTGAGTTGTTACAGGATGCCCTGGAAGGCTCGGGTGGCGGGGGAGCAATCACTGCTTATACAGAAGCACTGAGAATAATTATGAAATTGGGAGCAACAGACAAGTCTGCTGTTGTGAGAGCTGCAGCAGCGGGCTGTCTACGAGCATTTGCAGTTGCAGGAGGACAAGGATTAGGTGTTGGGGGCCTAGAGAATTGTGCGACAGTTTGCTTGAAGGTATGACACATGGGGCATCGTTGCAAGATCTGTTTTGCACATATTGTTCGTCTCTTCCAAGTTCACCTAAAGCAGGGAATCAGTAGATAAGATATCCCCTAGCATTTGCCTATCTAAGAATATTGAGCTGAATGATAAGCCTGAACAGTACAGTTGAAGCGAAATCTTGTCCAAACAATTACTGCATAATTGTGTAGTTTGACGAAGATTTTGTATTTTCACATCATGCATTCTAAAAGCTTTTGGGGCATGCCAGGCATTAGAGGACTCTGCCCAGCCTGTCAGAGACGGATTTGCAGCAGCTCTTGGTGCTTTGCTTGCTCTAGGCCTCAGTCCTCAATCACAGGTGACATTTTTTAATACTTTCGTTTCGCCTTGACGTTTTCTGGTTTCTTTCAGCTTTAGTGAGTAGATTAGCTTTCTGAAGGTACAATCAACTGCCTGCTTATTCTAGCTTTATCCTAGTAGAAGTCTAGTCATCATAGAGTGGTAGACTTGTTCATTTTGCGGATTGAAACAAAAAGCTATTATACTGGTCGTACCACACGCGTATCCATATCATGAACTCACAGTCTGAGGAAAGAACAGTCAATGCTGCTGATTATGCTGCCACTGTCATCGGATACAAGAGGGACTTTGCATGTCTTTCCGGTTCTTGTATCCACATTAGTACTTTGTGTACTTTACCTGCACGTATACTCAGTTCCGTATCCTTTTCTGCTTTAAGTTCATGACCATCTGTCTATTCCTTACGTCCGCGTCACGTGACTTCGTCTCTTTGCTTGAACACTACTTGAGTTCAAGTGCTAGCATTAACGTACCCTTTGAGGCTAGCCCCAAGCTTGTTCATGACTAGTAAGTTAGGCTTATCAGCATCGAGCTCTTAAGTCCTGGAATATGTCTTTTTCTGCCTCTCTTTTTCTTTTGCGAGTATTTTTTTGAATGTTTTTCCGGGCGTCCTTGTTTCGATAACGAAAGCCTCTCTTATGTCTCGACTATTTATCAATATTTTTTCTTACTAACTACTGTAATTTTTCGTTATTCTTCGCACAAGGGCATGACTTTAAGTTCTACTAATTGTAAAGTTGGATACTGATCATCTTGCGGCTTTTGCAGACTCAGCCAAAGGGTCGAGGCCCATCTCCTCCATTGAAAACAATAGATGGAGGGGTGCAAAAGCATTTGGTAACCCCCTTCGTGAAAGGTATTTTGCCCATGAAGCATCTATCCGTTATGTGATATATTCTTACTCAAAGACGCCAGTAAAAGTAGTCAAGGATTAGGACGTGTGAAGAGCTTATAACCTTCTCTTCAATACGTAGGTTAAGGATTTTTAGAAGGCATATATCACCTTGTGGATGCAATTTCGTGATCGTGTTCTCATTTCTTGGATCTTCATTGAACAGCATCAGGTCAAAACTACAAGGAAATACGAGTTGGTCTTACTATGGCCTGGGTGGCCTTTCTGCAGGTACCAGTGATTTACAATTTCGTTTTGGTCTGCTTTGTATTTGGTCGTAAACTACTGCACTTAGTTTTGCAGTCGACGTTGTTCATCGCTGTCTTGCGGTTTGTCTGGGAGTCCTTAGTTTGCCGGGTGAGCCTAGAATCTGCTGTTTGTGCGATTTACATTGAAATCAAAGATATTTCCTGCACATATGTTGCTAATTACTCTCATCATGTTACTGCAGGGTATGCGCTTGAATTACATGCACAATGATCTTGAGCTTCAGGAATTCGCAATGGAGGCAATCAAAATGCTTACTCTCAGTTCAGACACCCATGCGCAGGTACAAGAAAGCTTTTTGCTGTCTAAAAACGTATCGTATACGGAGGTAGAGAGATTTAACTTCCAGCTTGAACTCTTTAAGATATATAAGTGTCATGAGAGCTGAAAGGCACATATATCTATTCTCTCGTCGGTCTCCTCCTCACATGATTTTCCAGTAACCAAATGGATCTATGAAATAAGACTTGAGGGTGCCCTTGTCAAGCATCACGAGTTATTTCCGCACAAGTGACAAGCTATTCAATATCTGTCTGCAAATGCCCATGAGTAGAACGTTTGACATTATGGAGTATCTTTATCTTGAGTCAGAAGAAGCACTCGACTTCTAATAAATCCACGCCACGTTTGATCCAAGTACTCCTTCAACCCGGCGGATAATTTCTTTCGAAAATTTTCTCATCTGGTTCACCAGTCCAGATCCTACTTACCTCCTGGTTGTTTAAGAAGTTTCCTTACAATGTTTGGGTCTGTGTTGGTTGGAAGCAGGCTTGTATATTATTCTGTCTACGAGTTGGAATAATTGAACAAATGGGAGAACCAGCACAGAAAGGCTTGACAGATCACCTTATCAAGCAGGTTAGTGACTGCCTCATCCTCTTTTTCCTTCACGTGTTCTTCGTTTTCCAACTGTACAGGATCGTTTCAGCTGTACCTGGAGGACTTTCATTATTGGTATTCTGTCTCTATTCTTAAGTTACAGCTAACAGAAATTCTGGGATTCACATTTCTCACTCTACGGGTTTGAGACTGTAAGAGCAATGTTGGGTCGATACTTCCATTACGCAATATACGCATTTCTCACTCAATACTCACATATTCTACGTCTGTCATGTGCTGTACTCTTGCACAGCTGTCTACACCTGAGATAAACTCCGGAATGCTTGTGGTCATTTTGAGGACATTGGCACATCTTTTGTCTACGCTAGGAGAGGTGAGAAAAAAGACGGCGGCATTTGCTTTCTGCCTGGTGCCATATGTTTTCGAGCATTTAGAGTGAGCGGGGAAAGATGAGAAAAGAGATACAAAACCATTACATATCAACTGTAGTTACATTAGATAGCAACTGTTACTATCAGTAATTGATAGTACTTTCTTGTTATAGCCTGAAGACACAGACCCCGCGGTGCCAGTAGTAACAGATTATTACATAGAAAGATTTGGAATTGGAAACCTTATATGACCCCTTTATGAGTCTAGACTTATGTGAACATGGTTTAACTGTTCCCAGGTTTCCGTTGCCAGTCGCGAGACTCTAGATAACTCCTTGGTTGGCATGCTGTCCAACTCATCAATGGCGGTATGTTTTCAAACAATCCGATAATTACTCTCATTTCTTCTGTATGTGTTCTTTCTGCTGTATATCCAAAAGCTCATCCATTATTGATTTCCGCACTGCATATTACCCACAGTATGTATGTGCGACTACTGGTGTAAACTAGACAGCACATCTCCCGCATGACGGTCGACAGCTAGAGGAAGTGAGGATTTCTATTATGTCCCAAGAAGTCATCTTTTTTGGTAAGAGATCATGTAATGTTACCCATAACTTACTGCTGACATCCTCATGAAGTTGAATTCCCGCGGTTCAATTTGCAGGTCCGAGTAGAAGCAGCTCTGGCTCTCCGGACACTTGCCGAAGTGGATGCAAGCAGTGCTAATAATCTTTTGTCGTGTGGGCTGACAACTCTACGAGCACTGCGTGAAACAGTTTCCGTTGAGAAGGTATGTCCATGAGACAAGACCGGACTGTACTACCAAAAGTATTTATAAGATCATGGAACATTGTTTGCAAGAACCATCAACTTCTCAACGTCTTAATTACTCTAAAGCGTACATGTTCAGAAACGAAATCTTCTTAGATCAAGGTGTTTTCTAAGGATTTCACCACATTGTAATCGATGAGTTACAGTTGCAGGGTAATGATAAGTAAAAACAAGAAGGTTTTAAATACAAGAAGGTTTTAAATGAGCAAATTTGCTCATAGTCCACTTGAAACAGATTGTCTCCCCATAAGCGTTTTGTTGTAGTAGGAGCATATAGAGGAGAATAGATGGTGCTTTTTGGTGCCCCAATTGGATGTGTGGCACTTGAATGTAGGGACAATCAGACATTTCTATTGTCGGGAGCTGCTGCAGGGTGATCGGCTGAAGCTTGAATTGGATTCGCTACATGGACAAGCAGCCATGCTAGCTGCACTTATTACTGCAGTTCCAAAGCTGGTCCTTGGTGTTCCCTCAAGGTAATTTTTCCACTGAATATGATGTAAGTAGATGATGAGTAAATTATGTAAACTTAAATAGTGATGATGTGACCACTCAAAAACCTTTCTCTTCCCAAATGACGCTCAGGTTTTCCCTTTTGTTCTTTAGTATGTGTTTCTGAGACTAGTCAGTTTGGACACCCTTAGTGTGATCACATTCGAGAGGCTGTGCTGAAACCGCTACCCTTGAGGTTTACGGCAATGAATATATGTGTGCCAAGCAGCGGTATTTCCTTGTGCTTGAAGCATGGTATATGAAGAAAATGTAGAGTTCTCATAGGAGGGATCGTTTTACACTGAATGTAGAGGTCTCTCGAAGAAAGGCTTCAATCAAATTGGGTGTTACACGTAGACTATGTGAATGCATGGGATCTGGACGTATTAGACAAGTCTGATGAGTGTTGTAGTTAGGTAGGTACTGCAGCATGGTACAAAGATCAACTGTATCCTGGCTCAGAGTCAAGGTCATTTCAGACCTTCCTACGGCAAAAAAGCATTGCTCGGAAGCCCGTGTTGCTACCTCATCTGTCGAAAGTCGGGCTCAACTAAGACAAACTGTAATTGAAGGTGAAATGGTTCGATGATTGTTGGTACTTAGATCAAAAGCTAGCTGTTTAACAAATATCTGGATTTCGAATAATCTTGGTCGTATATGCTGGTGTATACAGGCTTCCACAATCTGTATGGGATGTGGCAAAGTCGATGGTATCTCAGGACAATGGAAATCCGTCGTCCATGGGTGCGGAGAAGGAAGCTGGTTGGATGCTTATCGCCTCCATACTCTCATCGATGCCGAAAGAGGTACACGACCACTCTAGTATAGAGTAGTTAGGTTTGTATGACTCATACGCTACATCCGTCGTAACAAGATCCCTATTGTCAGGTTGTCTATTGTTACGAAAAGCGTCCCTTTTCAATAGCAAATAGTCACCTTTGTCTCTTCAAGCAGGAATTGGAGGAGCGGAAGCTAGAAATATTGGTCCTCTGGTCGAGTGAATTCGGAGGTAATGTCGAAGATCACTTGAAGAAAGCTGAAAGCATGCTGGCAGTGCACCTGAGGTATGTTCAAACATGCTGGAATCACTCTTGGATTTATCGTCTTGTTCTTCCCTTAACTTCGTTTCCATGTTGTCCTTCGGACTTGAGCAAGATCATCACAGTATGATGTTTGAACCTTTCATACTGTGATTACTGAAAGCTCTCGCAAGGACCTGTGGGGCAAGAACTAGAAGGCTTACACTTTCAATCCATATGTTGGAAATGAATGCAGATTAGTTGACCAGATGAAGTCGTCTTTTAGATCAGAAGCATGCGTTGGCTGACTGAGGTGTATGCAGTGGTTGGTCAGCGGCAGTGGAGGCTCTCGCTGCATTTGTGAAGAGTTTTGTGTTTCCCAACATGTCTGCTACCGAAGAAGGAATCGTACTTCAGCCTATTATTGGCTACCTTAGCGGGTAGGTTTCAATCCACGTAATGGTTAAGTTTGAATATTCGCTTGTTGAGCTAAGTGATGAAATTGTACTCATATCTGAAAGCTTGCCGACCAAGGAGGCCATTTGGTGGAAGTTTTACGGAAGATCCTTTCATTGATGTAGTGGGAAGTGTTCCTCTTTAGAATCATTTTTCATCCCTGTGGCTTCGGTATGGAACACGTTAAAATTTCGAGCTGTTGGTCAATGCAACTTTCTGGAATGGTGATTAATCTTGAACTTGAAATATAATGATTTCAGAGCACTGGCCTACTTGACGTCTTCTGCGTTGCAACAAGCACCTACTACACTCAAACCTGCGGTTAATCTTTTCACAATTCGAACGTTGAGGGCGTTTCAAGCGTTACCTGACCCTTTCTCTTACAAAGATGATCATCCAGTGCTTATGGGGATTTGTACTGCTCCTTTCAGGTCCGTCCAGTCATATCCCTTAGTTTCATTCCCGTATCAGATAGTTGAGGCTTTTCCAGTGGTGTCTTGATGCGTTTGATGTTTAATACATATTAACGTTAGTTTCCTTCACAGAGATGCTGCATCATGCGGTGCAAGTTCGTGTTTGAGGCAGCTGCTTGACAGCAGAGATGCATCACTTGGACCCTGGATACCAGGAAGGTAATTATCTAAGACTTTTTCAGTGGACAAAAGAAACATCACTCAGTTATGACTAGTCTATTTTAGTTAAAGTTAAATACAGTTTCTGTTTTTTTTTTTTTTTTTTTTTTACGGGAGTTTGTAAGTCTTCTGAGTAAGTTTGACACCATATGTGGTAATAGATTTGTGTCTTGTATAGCGCGTGGAATGCACTGCCTTATTGAAGCGGTTTGTTAAATTTGTGAGGTTCAATTGTACAAATCAAGGATTTTTTCTACTTAAGCTACCGCTTGTTTGATAAATTGATTGGCCAATAAAAACAAAGAACATCGGTTCTTTGTTTTTATTGATGGATGAGATACCTTCAAAGTCGTTTTGTCCTTCCTTGTTCTCTCTAAACTTGTCCTTTTCCTGGCTGAAATAGAAAATTAAAAAAAATTGAGGAATAATTACTAGCTTCATGCAAATCTTAGCCAAAGTGTGTGCTTGCAGTTTAAGAATGATAACATGTACATATCTGGCTCTGTTCTCGTTCTCGCTGTTAAAGCACAGTGCCTTCTTGACCCGAGAAAGAGCAGCCAAGGAACTAATCACCCTTCAAGGTATCGAAAAAATTGTTGGCACAAGCACCTGATGCGCTGTAAGAATTTTCCTATTGATGGATATGCTGAGGTGGACTGATCGTCTATACAGCGGACAGTATTTTTACTAAAGCATCTGATGCTAAGACGTGTTTCTGGTGCTTGTTGACGTTCAGAGATTCATTTGAAGATGAACTTCGTGCTTTTGAAGGGGGTGCTCAAGGTCTTTTACCTTGCGTATGGGCCTATGAAGTACCTGCCTTTCCACAAGTACGTGATGTGTTCGGTATTTGCCAGTATATATTGGTTCTTCCATTACTCTACTTGACGAAATGAATTTTCTTGAATTTAAACTTAGACCGCTTCCTAATCTCATTCCTAGCACTGACCCTCGTGAGATTTTTTTTGGCTATGTTAAAGTTCCTAAGATTTCCTCCGTTGTTGTCTTCCTTGTAACGCTCTAAGGACATATGATGCGTATACGCACCAGTATTCTACTATCTTAGTCAAGCTGATAAGCATTTCTGGTTTTTCAGCCTCTACCAGTGGCAACAGTCCTCATCGATGAGATGCTTCTATGTTTTGGAACTGTTTTTGCCGCCCAGGTATTTGCTGGTCCTTAGCTTCTCTCCGGCAACATAGAAGAGGGACCTTAAATTTCTGAGCATGTCGAAATTCACAAAGTTATAAATTTTGCCCAGTTGATAATATATCTGATCAGGATAGAACGCTATGATCTACATCGCGGTGACTGTCTGTTGCCTTGCCGGCAAGAAGTTTGCCATGAATTACAACTGAAGTGGTTCTAGACAGAGAAAGGGAAACTGCAGCTTCTTGACATCATCCTTGAGTCAGCCAGAGCTGGGAAGAAGCAAAATTGGCATAGCGCAAACATCACCAACATTTGTGTGGCTCTTTTGGGTGGTCTAAAGGTTATATTCTTGTATTTTCGAATCTTTGTTTCAATACACCTCCCAACTCGGAAAAACTCTTAAAAGTTGAGATAAAGGTTGAGAGCTCTTGCATCGGTTATATTATCTATGTTTGTTTTGCTCACCTCTTATCTTGCACTCTCAACCTTTCTCACGTGTAGTTTACATACCTAGGGCATGAACATATTTTCACGAGCTTTTCGACAAATATCGAACTGCATGCAACTGTTTTTTACATTTCATGGTAGAATCTGATTTTACTGTGTCTGCTCAAAAGGCTTCCATAGGTATGAGATCTCAGGGTTCAGAAGTTGATGCTATGAGGCAAGTGCAAGAGATATTCCAGGTATTTTAGCCTAGTCAAAGCCCAAAAGGTTATGCCTTCAACTCGTTTTTTAGTTATCTTTGTATGTTCTCGATGTTCTCTTGATGTGAATTATTTTGTTGGTTACTTGCTCGGGTGGAATGTCGCTGCCGAAGGTTAAGAAGAGTGGGCAACACGATGACAAGCTACCGAAGGTTGCTACGTTCTAATCTGCACTAAACCCTGCTATGTTCTCTATATTAGAGTATTTTGAGCGAAGACGGAATTTCACCCGCTGGACGACGTGCTGCGGCTGAAGGACTTGGGTTTCTTGCACGTCTAGGAAGTGACGTTTTTGCTGCTCGTTTGGTAAAGTTGAATTAGTCGCCTGCTCCAGTAGTCTTGTTTATCCGTTTACACTCGTTTATAAGAAGAGTGGTCAACAACAAGAAAGTCAATTTTAGATCACGTATCAATGTAGTATTGATGGCCAAGACACAAAAAAAATAACAACTGGCAAGTATGCCCTGTTTGATTGATAGCACAAGTTTGAGTTGAACATTTAGTTCTAAGTACAGAAGAGTGTCGACCAACCGTTACTTAGAGGAGCAGTAGACTAACGATTGCACTTTTAGCTGAAAACCGACCAAAAGTTCTTGTAATTGTCTCGGACTCATATTTCATTTTATTTTGTCTTATTCCTGACTTATACTTTTTCGTGTCTTACTCCAGACTCGATCGTTGGTGTCCGACACGATTTCATCGCCCATGTCTACACTGAAAGGATCCACAGCTCTAGCTCTAGGTTGTGTTCACCGGAGGTAAGGCTCTTTTAAGTGTACCTTGATGTGCCGCTTATAAGAACCAGGATAGTGAATTCTCTTCGTCCTAAGATAATAATACTTCATTAATGTACCGTTTGTGTCTGTTGAGGCAGTGTTGGGGGCATGGCATTATCGGCCTTGGTGCCAGCAACAGTGCAGGCATTATGTGCTTTGGCTAAAGATCCAAATGATAATCTCCATGGCTGGGCCCTTCACGCCTTGTGGCTTACAGCCGATGCTGCTGGTCTGTCTTACGTTCCTCATGTCCAGGTGAGGCGATTTTGCTTATAGTGCTAAGAGTAGTTCCTTTGTGGGGTAATGTATCGGTAATGCGATAGCGTTCGTGGCTGCTTTTTCTCAACTTGCGGTTTCTTCTCTTAATGGCTCTAAAATCTGGATAACTTATGCTGGAGATGGCTTTGGTAGTGTGCGTTTTTTTTTTCTTTCAACCGCTCTATATATGCGATGACTATCCAAATTTTACTTTATTTTATTTTATGCAACGAATCTAGACTTGACCATTTTGAGATTGCTAGTTTATTTTCAGTCCCATAATTTCTTCTAATTTCTGTGGACTATAATGTTATTTATTCATTCATTTTGAATATATGTAGGCAACTCTGTCCCTCGCCATGGAAATGCTTCTATCTGAAGACCATGCAGCTCCAGAGCTTGGACAACGCATCGGACGACTTGTCAATGCAGTTGTAGCTGTATTGGGCCCTGAATTGTCACCTGGAAGTTCTCTATTTTCTCGGTGCAAGGTGACAACTTTTTTTTATTACTGCATCTGATAAAGTGAGGGTTTGTAGACTCCTCCTCCGTCTTGGTTTCGTAGACAATTCCTTTCTGGAGGGCCCAAGCTGCTTATTTACTCAAAGATCTCGCACTTTTGGCAGGCATTAGTTGCGGAGATAAGCACTGAAAATGAGCCAGCGGCACAGCTTGAGTATGTGTTTAACTTACAAGCAACTGATGAATATCCTTTTTTTAAATCCCTTCTTTGAGCTCATCCGCCCTGCTTACGTGATTCCGCTAACTTAGTGATCAAGATTATTAACAGTGTATTGAGAATGCTAGATGTGGGGGGCAGAACTTTTTAAGGTTAAAATAATCAACTTGTTACATTCCAAAGCCGTTAGTTGAATACTCACCTATGTATAGTTCGGGTAGGTAAACATTCTTCCTGTGATTCTGCCGGACATGCAATAATGTGGAGGTGCCGTTCTTCAGTGAAATGTGCCTATTTTCCATCCTAAAGGGTGAAGTTTTGATGCACTAAAGTGCCTCCAACCTTTTGTTGACCTTCTAGGTGCGTGCTCTTTACGCAGCAGTTGGCACTGTTTGCACCCCGAGCATTGCCAGTCCACGCACATGTGCAGACACTCAGGCCTACACTCACATCAAGACAGGTGTGTCTGATATTAAAATTAGCTCGCATATTGTAACGAACTTCCTCCACTATTGTGCATTTGGACTCGTGTCACGGTCTTCCATGCTTTCTTCGAGTCTTTTAGATTCAACATTGTCCTGCTATGTAGAACCTGAATCCTTGTTGAGATATGTAATTTTCATCAATTCCTCTGTTGATTATCATTTGTGTATATTTGCAGCCCTCATTACGGCAAGCAGCAGCTTCTACTCTACGCCACCTTTCGGAACGTGATCCTGTACGTGTCTGACATTGTTTCAATTCGTGTAGTAACATGAATTTCAGACGTCTCTTGATTGTTTCGTGTCTTCGTCTTGTACTAATAAGGATGATCTAGTGTTATTTTCTGGATCTAGTGCATCTTATGTAAGCCGGAGTGTACTTGTGTTCCTCGTAGAAGGGGCCTGACAATATATGAAACATGAAATCGGCTGTGCCCGAATTTCATGTGTCTAGCTAACCGCGTGATTGCTTTGTATAGGTGGCTATGGTCGAAGAACACATTGAGGAAGATCTGTTCGCAATGCTGGACAACGAGACCGATGAGAGGTGGGATGCCCTATAAAGAGAAGCTCCAATCCAGCATAAACTAGTTGAGAACATTTTAGCGTATTGAGAGTAAGCACGAACTACCCATAGAAAAGCAGGAAATGTCACCTGGATGCTCATTTGTCTCATAGGAGGTATATATTTACTTGTTCTCGGCCGAATTGATTGCAGCATCATAAAAATTGTTCGGTCGACATTGCAGCGCCTCCTTGAAGCAGCTTGCCCATCCTTCCCTTCTCGTTGGCTTAATTTATGTCGAAATGTGGTGAGTTCCCCTGTTGACACTCCATAGCTTGAAATTTGTCAGTGAAGAAAATAAGAGTGTCATCAGATTGGGTTCTTACATATGAAAATGTTTGCAACATTTGGCTCAATCTGTGGTTTCAAGGTTCTAGCAGCATCTACGACGAAGAGTGCCGGTGCTGGCCTGCAAGAGGCTGAGAGATTTCAAAATGATGTCGTGCATGAGGACATGGGAGAAGATAATGAAGGCATGATTGCGGACAGACCTTCTGCGGGGCTGTCTGGTCCAGTTAAAATCGATACCAAAGCCAAGGATTCAGACCAGCTACCGCGATACAAAACTAGAGTTTTTGCAGCCGAGTATGTTCTTTGTTTTTCTCCTCATCTTTCTTCTCTCTTTTCTTCTTGGCACAACGAGATCGTAGACAGGTTCTTGTCAGAGTTGCTAAGGGGTTATTGGAAGTTAATAGGAAACTGAGGGGCCTTCTAGATACAGCCGAAAGATCTAGCTACTTTCTTTGAAAGAAGAGTCTGTACTGGTCGAAAAATTTCATAGTTTGCTTGACTCCCTGATTAGTTTTAATAAAATCAGACAACATTTTGTAGATGTCTCTGCCGGCTGCCCGTTATTGTTGGAGTTGAGCCTGCACACTTTGATCTTGTGATGGTCAAGGAGCTCCAAAAGAGTGGCCAAAGTCCTGGTGGAGATTGGCTTGTACTCCATCTTGGCGAGCTTGTAGCAGTTGCATATCAGGTGCAAATGTAGCCTCTAGGAATGCTCTGAATTCTCTCTACGCGGTTTTCTGTTGTCAACGTTCTAAAACCAGGAACATGCGGTAATTGAATACGTTTCTAGCATCCTTGATGAGGTCGTGATAGTAATGGGAAGTACGGATGTATTTGGTCTCTTCATGAATGCCGACCTGACTGCGTTGCAGTCCGGAGATCGTTGTCGTTATTACATGTTGACGATCTTTGTTTCTAAATCCTTCTGCTATTTGACTTGATATCAGTTTCAGAGGCATAATAACTCTTATTATCTCAGGTCGCTACTGGCACCATGGAGAGTGTGAGGCCTATCGGTGTCGAGTTGTTGGACATTGTGCTGGACAAGGTTAGTTTCCAAAATCTTGTGTTGGTCAACCTATCTTTCATTATGCGGCTGGAAGTAAGAGAACATGAATGAGGTTACAAGATATTTATCATATCTATATGCGTGCCTTCTCTTTTCCTGTGTTTCAATGTTAACGAGGATTCTCTTTTCGTCGTGGATTAGTTGTAGGATTCTGTTCTTTCAAGTAACATGCTAGACTATCATCCCAACTAATTTCACTTCAATGTACAGTAAGGTTATTTAGTAGATACGTTATCACGCCTCTTTTCCACGGGCCCTATGACGGAATTTAGTCCTTTCCCAAATCACTTTTGTTACCATCTCTAAATTCACCTGCTTTTTTCAAAAGATTGGTGGTAACATCATACGCTTCTGTATCGGATTTGGACTTCGTTATTCTTTGCCTTTTAATCAGTTGTAGGGGAAAGGTTCCGTTATAAGCCTCTTCTCAATGTAGTGTAGAAGCATAGTAAGGTCGTTGTTGCCACATTGTAACTTGTTTGAATAGCGCTCAGACTTAATAAAAATTCAATACGATTTATGTCCAGTTTGGAGAAACTGTGGATCCAGAATTTGAAGGACATCTACTTCTTGAGCAATACCAGGTGCCTACTTCTCTGATACCATTTCGTGTTTCAGATGTTGCCATTTTCACTACCCAGATGTATTTCTTTTCCTGCAGAGATTTTCCTGCTCTATCTTATTGTATCTTTGACCTTTAGATTATATGCCTTAGCTTCTGACCGTTAAATGCTTCTTGTTTGTATTCCTCATTTTGTCCTTTACGTTGCTACTTTCTCTGCACGTTTAAGTATAAGATTGGCACACTGATCTTCGTATTCTTTCGCAACTCATTACTAAGTTCAGCGGAAATGCCTTAGGTGGCCTCCATTGAAGCTCGCCTCTCTTTATCAAGAATAGTGCATGTATTACTCTTTCTCAAGAAAACTCGACATTTCCTCTCACCTGATTTCGTAAGACCTATTGTTCCATTGTTCTTACATCTGTCAGTTGTTTTGGTAATCAATAGGCACAGCTCGTCTCAGCGGTACGAACGGCACTTGACCCGTCTGCAAGTCCTCTTCTGATGGCAGCTGGTTCGAGGCTTGCTGCTAGGGTACGCTCGGAAAACTATTTCACTTCTGATCCTCCTCTGATTTGGTTTTATGATATTGTCGTGATATTTTATGATATTTTATGAGAGGCTGATGGACGAAGCTGAATGAATACCAAACGTGCGGGCCTCTTTGATCAATTCACAGCTTAGTAAGTTTAACCTGTTCCACGCAACCTTTCAAATGTCAGCATTTTGTTGCTGCGCAGATTATTACAAGTGGAGGAGCTTGTGGAGATCGTGCATTACTACAGCGCATGATGAACTTATTGAATCAACCACTACTTAAGTGGGAGGATATTGTTAATCCTAACTTTGCTGAATGGGTGGGCTGTAAGGTTGGTTCACTGAAATGTGAAGTCATTCCTCCTGTATCACTGGCTAAAAAATATGTTCTAAGAAAATCGTTTACTCAAATTCTGTAAAAATATCATCTAAAGCGCTTGACTGCTGCATTGCAGGTTCAAGTGAGTCTCCTAGGAGCTCATGCAGCTGTCAAGACGTATGCATATGCATGCTCTCAAGGAAACTCCAAGAGTTCCTCGGATAGTGTTATTATCCTTCCGCTCTTGGCAAAGCATGCAGATGTCCTTGGTCGGTATTGGATTGGTATACTACGAGATTATACAGCTCTTCGGTTGCACGCGACGACGAAGTTGCAGGTCGGTAGGTTTGAAGTAAAATTTTAAACACGAGTTCTGGTCCTTCTACTGAATCGCATAATGCGTAAAAGTTGGTTGCTGATGTAGTATTCTGCTTTTAAAGGATTCTTTTATGGTGCACGTCTTGGAAGTACTGATCGAATGGGAGCCTTGTGTGGGTCTTGAGTTGATTAGTCTAACAGATCGCCTTTGACGCCTTATGTCTTGCGTCGTAATGGCATAAGCCGACCTCTTTTCTTTCCGGATGTACGACGCAAATACCTGAATACATCAATTTCTCATTCCTTAGCGCTTACAGCCTAACTTTTTGCAGCCTGGATATAAACCCTTCATGGAAGGTATACAGCTGGTCTCAATAGCGTCAATGGTGCTGCACTTTTTATCCGAAGTTTGGCCAGTGGTGTTGGAGGCAGTCACAGTAGACGCTTATCCTGTTGGGCCTTCTGGTCAACCCGCTGAAGGCAGAGCTGCCAGTGGCATTGAGCTCTCCGTGGAAGACTTTAATCAAATTTGGGCGCTCGCTATACTTGTCCTCAGTGAGGAGGATGATCTGGCTGGGGAGAGAAGACGAAGTAGTGTTACAAGTTTTCCTTCCGTGGATGCAAGATTTCGCGTCGATAAATATGAATTTACACCTCAACTTGCAGCACTGCACTCTCTACGAAGTCTTTGTTCAGAGGGATTTTATGGTCCCGAAATGCTTTCTGTTGAGCTATGCAAGGAGCTTGTGCAAGTAAGTAATTCAGCTGTTCTTATTCGAATGCATAGCTGGAACGTGACCTGATTAGTTACTTAACAAATTGCCAAATGATACTAGCATTTTTCACAACGTTTTTCATGTCGAAAAACTTAATGTATGCACCTTAGGCGTAATGCATGGCATGTAACTTTCCTATATCAATTTGTTACTGTCTACGTCGGGAGCTACATAAATAAGGACGAAAGCTATCATAATCAAGGTGTTTTGATTTATTGAGGTCAATAATTCTACATTAATAATCTAACACTGATCAAAGTATTCAAAACTTCAGATACCTTACGCTTCAAATATGCAGCATTTAAGTAATTGTGACCTCAATACCCGCTAGAAATTGAACGCAAGGCAACTTAGATAATAAATCTCGCAGATCCGCATAGATAACATATTTTGAATCTGGTAGTATGTTCAAAGCATCAAAAGACATTAATAGATAAAATACATTACCACTTAACTATTATTTGGATTCCTGTTGTGTAGAGTTGTTTCTCTCATCCTGTGATACATCTTATAATACTAAAATAGTGCTCTTCTTTTGCGCCTCATCTCCTTCACTGTAACTATGTACCGCTCTATGATTTTCAGGCCATGACAGGAAATTGCCTATGAGTACAGTTTGTACATCTTGTGGCTCTAAATACGACTGCTGAGTAATGAGTCTTCTCTGGTTACAGTCTTGTTCAAATGGATAACTAGCACTAAGAGAGTGAATTTTTCGCAGATTCTGTCAAAACCATTTGTTAATGTGAAGTCAAACGCGTCACATGCCGTGTTAAGCGTACTAGATCAGGTCAGCCGCAACTATACCCAATTGTTTGAAGGCTTTTAGATTTAAATAATCTAAGAATGCGGCTCTTTTCTTTAATTGCGGATGTAGATCATTTGATCAAATCATTCCACATTTAGTTCATCTTCTTGTATATACTGACGCTTCACAGAATCACTTGTATACTTGTAAGTATGCCAGGGTATATGATACCATTAATTACGATTTTACGTTGTGCAGATTGCAAAGTCTTGTCCTCAGGGATATATTGAATGTAAAGACATCGCCTTAAATATTGTAGAACTCTGTCTCGGGAACATTTTCCAAGTTTTAACCAGGTATTGTAAGCCATTTTCATCTGAGCATTCTGAAACTCGTTCACTGAGCAATTTATTAAAGGTGATCACATTGTATTGGTCTTGATCAGTCTTAATGTTAGATTGATACGATTCATCGTTTTCCTAAAAAATGGGGGATGTTATGGACCTCGTGACATTGTTGAATCGATGTAGCTCGTGCTACTTCGGGTACACGTATACTGGTAAGTTGGCAACTTGTGGAAGAGCATAACCTTGCGGTTCGTACAACTAAAGAGAGTATCAAGACATACTGGTTCGAACAGATATCACGAGTGAATGTTATGTTTGACGAGATCTGACTTGCATTGATGACAGAAGTGAAAGAGCTATCCCCGCAAAAGCGGATGAAGTTGAGAGGGTAATGTCAAATGCTTTAGAAACTCTCGGGAATCTTGTGGGCCATCTAAGTGCAGAGGTATTTTTTCCTTCATATTCTTCAGTACATTTTTATCAGCTTTTATCTAGCTGTTCAATCATGCTACTGACAGTCAGATAGACTGGAATGCATGGTGATCACATCCCATTCTTAAGAGTATCCCGTATTTATATATGTAAAGAGGAATTATAGCGAAAGGACGTCTTTTCTAATTCTTAGACAAATCTCGTGTTGACCAGTTTTATATCGTCGTCAAAAGTAGTAGGATTACGTTATCTAGCTTGCTTTTTACATAGTTCTGGTTAAACGTTAGCTATGTGAGCTTTTCCTCTCAGTGGACATCAAACTCGTAATCATCTTACATTTGTTTGTCTCTTCCCGTTCACATTCATTTGAAGGTTCGGTTTCGTGGTACTTACTGTCTAAATTTATTGTTGGACTCCCATGGCTGGATAGGTTCAGGAGGTACTGCTACCTCAACTGCTCTCTGCAGGAATAAAGATTTTGAACTTGGTACCAGTAGATGGCATTGTGGTTACTTCAGCCTTGGGCTTCATCACCAATGTGACGGTGGCGACAGCTAAGCCTGTCCAAGGTATGTCACTATCTAGTAATGTTGCACATCAACATGTATCTTTTCGCCTACAATTAGAGCAGGAATTGCGCTGATTTGTAGTAAACTGGCGCGTGAATTCAAGTAAGGTCCCTGTGAGACTGAGCTATTTGGTAACTGAAGATCATGTTTATTTCGGTGAGTAGGTCTCAATTCTTCGGAAGATTTCGATTTGACACAAAGGGCATCCATTCTCGCGGCTGCCGTGGAGAGCTTGGCAAAAGATTGCGTAAATCATGCAGAGCAAGTAATTAAAGGGGCTGATGGAACAGAAAACATAGCAGAGCAGGTTTTGTCAAAACGGTTGGAACTTTTGTTAGGAGTGATGGTATCTATTGTACGTTCCGTTCCTGAGATAACTGGTGCTGAAGAAAGTGGTCCACTATTCAAAAAAGCGGCACAAGGAAGGTGCATTAGCTGCCTACGCTGGTTTCTCTCCAGTTCGAACATACAGGTATACGTTCCCAGGCATTTCATCTCCAAGTCAGTCGTACAGGCTATTTGAATAACACTTGTCATCCTGGAGCAACTAGAGGGAAATATTTTTGTGTTACACTATTTCCTTTTTTGAGCATTATCAACTCGACCATGATGATGACGTGTCTTGATAATTTGATGCGGCAGGTTCAGCTGGCTGCTCTTCAGAACCTCAGGACGGTCGCCCAGACAGGTTCATCAGAGCATAAAGGTGGAGATTCGCACACTTGGGCCCTGATACTTCTGCGGGAGCTAGGAGCAGATGTGACGCGAGTAGTATATGTAGCCACTCAGGTGAGTAGATTGCTCCATTCGGCCCATTTGTGCATCTGTTGAACGGATGATTATCCGAATGTGCTTACTCCATAGTATCTCGAGGCTTAACAGAAGAACTTACTACATTTCCTCACGAGTCCTATCCAACTTCTTTAAGCCAGGAGCAAGGGCAAAAATATGTCAATGTAAAAAACTTACGTATAAATGGTGTAAATGCAGAAACCTCTGACTTCAGCTTCGGCAGCCGCTGTTGGTGAATGTTTGAAACTCCTCATTTTCTTGTATTCTCTAGTAGAAGGAGATGAGGCACAGCAGAATGTCCTGCATTTGCTGTTACCTGCAATCATCGCCGCTGCTTCTTTCCAGAAGCAAGGGTCGTCACAGGTAACTGCAGATCTCTGTCTCCAAAGTTGATATCAATAAGCCCTTTGGTTAAGATGACCTTACGTTAGGCCGATCTCGGAGTTTGCATGAGCAAATAATATCCACATGCCGAGCTGGTAGAAGGACACTAGCCTGAAGTTGTTGACTCTTTGTATCTATGGTTTTCTTTAAGTAATCGACTTTGGCATTTTTCTTTTTCATTCAAGGTGTATGCTTCAGTCTCTTATGACATGTGTCTTCTCTGCGCAGGCTACAATTGTGCTCACAGCTGCCGCTGTGAAGCTTGTAACACACCTTGCATCTGTTCCATCTTCTGCTGCACAGTTTAGAACTGTTTTGCTTCAGCTGCCACGTGAATCGCGGCAACAGCTCCAGGCAAAGATCACCACCTATGAAACTTTCAGACTTTGTAGTCACGACGTTTTACTGCCTTCTAATCCTTCTAATCTTGCTTGTTAGAAAAAACTCCCCGGAAACTTGTCATTGTATGTCAGTGAGTGAACATTCGGCCGTCAACTCTTGAATCGGAAACATTTGTTTGATTGCATTGGAGAAAAGGTTGGGCTAGTTATAAACTGCTATATTGCAGATCTTAGGAGTCCTCCTGGGAGGCTCATGGACCCTGTAATTTATCCTTTTATAGTGTTATTTTCCTTGTCTGGTAACATAATCACAAGAGAAGAAGGTTGATACAGCTCAGGATTATTGCTGGGTAACATGTATTTAGCCTATAGTGCTATGGATGAAGTTTTTTTCCTCAAGGTTGCACTATAGAGGTCAGAAACCGCTAGGAACACGGCTCGTCAAGTAATGAGATTTATCAAAGCTTAAAAGATTTCTATCTGACAAACCTATTATGTTGCAGGCTATCATCAAAGCATCCATGTCCCAACAGCCTTCCAGTTCATACGTTGCGGCTCCAGCGCCTGTACCGCTGCCACCACCAAAGCTGTTCACGCCAGCTATATCGACTAGTGGACTGGCTGCCATCCCACCTCCGAGCAGTTCGTCGCTCCCTCGGGCGATTCCAGCAGCACCGCAGCCTGCACAGGTTGATGACTTCGACGATGATGATGACGACTGGGATGACTTTCAAGATGGTTCTCAAGATGTCACATCCTCGACTCCCACACCCGATGTAAACATGGACAGCGGTTTCCAACCATTTGCAGCTGGCCCTTCGAATGGGACGGGTATGCTACAACCGAAACAAGACGGGAGCCCCGAAGAAGATGTTGATGACTTTGAGGCATTTTCTGCACCCTCTGTACCCGAGAACCTGAGTGCAGCTGTTGTGTCTTCGTCTTCGTCTTCCTCTGTGGTAGGGAAGGATGAGTCGGCTGAATCATCGCCAAAGTTGGTGTCATCACATCCTACGATTCCCCGGATGGGGAAAGTCAATCATGACCAGGATGCAGCGGGATCCTCCTCAACTCCTGAAAGTCGTGAAAGAGTTGCCACCGGAGATGAAGCCAACCTGGACGATGAGAATATTCAGACTCCAGGCATCTCCTCTAACTCGATACCCGATGTCGGTGCAGACCAGACTTTACTGGAGTCAGCCGAGGCTGAAGATGCACCTTTTTTTCACAATACACCTCACTCTGAATCTTCAAATTCTGCAACATCACAGCTTGATGTTGAAACCAAGGAGATCAGAGGAGTCGTTTTGGGTTCCACATCCGGTGTCGAGTCAATTTCCATCAGCACTAATACTTTCTCAAAGGAAGGAGCAGATTCCGATCCAGATCATGCTTCAGAAGTGTCATCAGACTTGAAAGATTTTCACCTGGCAGTAGATGCTCCTGCATCCAAAGCAGAAAGCAGTGGAGTAGAAATGATTTTAGTCGAGAAAACAGTTAGCACCCCAGATACTAGTGGTCTTGTATCAGAGCAGTCTAGTGAGACAAATACCATTGAAAGCTTCGGAGAAACTCACCAGGACACGGCACGCAACCCTAATCTGCACGAGGAAGATGGTGTGGAACTTGCTGTAGACACCGATTTTATAGACGTAGAGAAAGAGTCTCACATCAACACTGAACCTGGTGATATTGCAGAGGAGAAGCCCGAATTGATTTTGAAAAAAGGTGAAGATGTAGATCACGCTGGAGATGTTCAGGAAAGTTCGACACTGAATCCTGGTGATGTACTCTCGTCGGAGTCTCGTAATTCAGAGGTAACATCTGAAAAGGCCTCGTCACATTTGAGCAACGTTGGTGAAACGGAACACGAACATTCTGCCCTGAGGTAATTCTTCCGCCGCTTTCATCCTTCGTATGTCAACTTCTGATGAATATGGTGGAATGCTATCTCCAATCTGAGAAACTGAATGCACCTGACTGGCAGAAACCGACCATCTGCCTTATACCGGAAAGGCCTCGTGTGCTTCTGTTGTCCACTAAAACCTGAAGAAGAGTTCTGAACATGAACATCGCTTGAAACGTTTGGGATGATCTGCAGTTCACGGAAACGCACTCAGGCAGACTTTTGAACCTTCAATGAATTCAACCAAGACAGTTTAAACACTGACACTGCCCTTGCACGAATCGGTCCAAAGTGTTGTATGTCTTTGTGAACGCAGAATTTGAGTGATAACGAAAACCATTTATATCTGTTCAAGACAAGGTTCATCATAACCGTTGGGTAGGGTCTGATATGATTAAATGGAAAGGACCTGTGGAGGTTGTCAGATTTGCGTCAATATCAGTACTTTTAAGCAGTTACGGAGCTTAAAAGAATAAAGGTCAAGGTTTGAAGGTTTTTTCTGACATTGATATGGTGCAACTTTTGGCTTACAGCTCAGCAAAGACGGCCTTGGAATGAACATCCCGGTAGTGTATGTATATCCTTCTGGAGATAAGGGAGCTGGCAAGTTTTATCACCGTGCTTCGACCGAAATTGTACGTGAGGACTGGGCCACTGCTGACATTGTACCGAGTATGCATTTTTTTCACTAGAAACAGGTGAGTTGAGACGACCTGAATCTGATAAGACAACCCTTCTGGTCAGCTCGAGGGGTTGAGGATCAGGTCCAGTGGCTTGAAATGACATCTCAAAATTGGATTGGAAATTTGTATTGCTAGTTTTGGACGAACTACATCCAGACTTGAATGCTGGCTTTTAGTGGCTCAGATTGTTCATGAAGAGGACTGGCAGGGCTAGCTCTTCATTTTGGCCAGATGAAGTGGAGCTAGTTATACCAGCGGCTTTTAAGGTTCCACCATTACTTCCACCTTTACCACCACATGTTCCAGTGATTTCTTTGTGAGCCCGTCCCCGAGTAGGCGGAAAGAGTTTACCTCAAATTGCAAAAGGTATACATGATCATGTATGGTATTCACTACTTTTGGCTTCTAAAAAACCTTTGATTTCTCGGTGGGTCATGCGTCTTCTCTATTTCCTCCCCGTCAGCTGGCCCCTTCCCTGTGACACGCATTTATTATCGCGAAGTACCTACGATCTTATTTGAATACTTCAAAGCATTTGTGTAGTATAGTTGAAACCCCAGAGTGGATACCAATGGGCTAGCTCTTTCCACAGTCAAGCATACCAATGCACAAACTTGGTATTCATTCTCATTGGCCCTTCTGTGGTGGAGTTTCTGGAAACTGTAGACGCTTACGCTGATCATACACCATAGAAATCATTCCCGACGATTGTGGTGGACGATAGAGTATTGTGTTGATTGAAACAAAAACGAAATTACAAAACCAAAGCCTATATTCTTCTTTGGTTTGATCAAATTCCACAAAAATTAGAAATATTGCAAAAACGGAGATTACACACTTGCTCAAAGTGTGTAAGATGTGAGGTTGAAGTTGGAGATTTGAAGTTCCTCAAACCAGAGGACGGTTCTACATCAATTGATCATAACGTCGCCCGAAATGCAGGCGTTTGTCAGCCTTGAGTTGTGCCACAATTGTCAAAAAACACAATTTCACCGGTGCAACGATCAGCGTAAATAGTGAGAGGTACTGAACTTTGGGGAATTACAAACCCGGCCTTTGGAATGTTGAATGTGGAATGGGCAATCAAGTTCTTAAAACCATCCCTCTCCTGCTGTTTGTGTACTCCCGGTGTGTATGTATTCTATGGGCCTTCGCAAGGTGTGTTGGAAGCCTAGGTAGACCTTTCCTGGCAAGTGGATTTGTCGGAGATTACGGTTTTGATTACAGGTAAAGCAGGGGAGGGCAAAATTGACGGCTAGTCGACCAAATTGAGCCCAGGAACTAAAATTTGCAATCGAATATGAAAAGGGAACATGTGTGGTATGGCTCTCAAGAGTGTCTAAATTTGCAGGCCTTATGAGATGTGTTGGGGTCGATTGATTTTGTTGCCCAGAAATTTGTTAAAGTTTTTCAAGCTAGGGGAGCCAATTTGAGTACCTCACCACATTTCCAAAACAAGCATTGTTCATTCACTTGACTTGTTAGACAACACCATCAATTCAATACAATTGGAAAAATGTTTCATTATGACCAACACATATAAATGATGTTGTATAGTCTACAATAAAGATAATGTTAAATCCAAGTTTCAACGACAATCAAGTCCCATAATTGGTAGGGGATGTAATAGTGGTGTATGGGTATTGAATGAAACAAAATCAATTATTATATATCTTGCCATAAATTGTTAGACCTCAATATGCATACTTGTCCATTAATAGTGACTTTGAAATAAGGTATATTTCCGTTTCATTCCAAAATAATCTAACTCCTCTCGATCATGTCTTACCAATTGTAATCTCTAAGATGTAAGTGGCATAATGAACATTGTCATCTTCCCATACACTAAAAAGGTGTATGACTTCCCATCTAAACCATCTAGCTATTTTTAGAATTCAATCTCACTCCTTTATGCTCACAATGCCCACCAAACCATCATGGATGTCTCATATTAACTGCCATATCGTCATGAGTTTCAACATCCAAGAATAACCTATCCATTCTCTAATCGAAGAGAATTATCATCTAACTCTTAGGTAATAAAATATTCAAAAAATTATATGCATGTCAACCCATGATCATCTCCTCATCCGTATCACTATATCATCGAGCCATGCTCTCATCAATTTGATTGTATATGGGTTTTGATTTAATCCATCCACCTTATGATTTATCACTCCATGTCTATGTACAAACATGAAATCATGCTCTTGTAAGTTAAGAGCACATTGTGCAAGCTTTCATGTAAGCTTGTATAATTCCATAAACCACTTCAATGGTTGCTGATCCATGATGATAGTGAAAGAGTTTCAAATAAATTACATTTGAAATGTGTCATACCCCAAATAGATGTCAAACATCTTACTTTGTAAGAATTATATTCTGATTCCGTTGTATTCTTGGAGGGACTTATTATATACCATTTTTGAAATTCTATAATTTTCTAAACTTTTTTAACTAAAAATCTGTAATAATTGAAATTGCAATAGATATATATATTATTATACTATTATATTATTTATGAGCAACCAACATTGAGTAAACTATAACATGAAATTAATAATTATAAAGAAATTTTTAGAATTTTGAATATATAATTTTTCTAAGATCCATCATCACATCTAAAAATACATCAATACAATGTGAAGAATTACTTCATCTATGATAATCCTTTCATGTATTCATTCAATCAATCTATAAAAATTTTAATATATTATTTTTAAAAAATTTAAATAAATATTAAAATATTTATTTAACTTGTATTTAAAAATAAAAAATTTTATTTTATTTAATGTTAAATTATTTCAATAATTTTGAATTTAATTTTTAATATTCTTTAATATGCACAAAAAAATAATGACATAAAATTAAAACTACATGATAAATTCATAAGAAAGCTAATCAAAGTCATAGAAATTTATCTTATGATTCAAATAATAAATTTATTTATTTATTTATATCACTATCACTTGATTATTTTTTGATCCCTTCCACATTGATTTTTACATAAATTTTTACAATGATGAGATATGTGAACCAAATATCAACTTTCATGTTGATTTCCTATTTTCATTGTAGAATCTAATCTATTATGTAACATTATATATGTATGATATTTAATATGTTAAATGTAAAAAATATATTTTTTTTGTTAATTATTATTTATACACTCTCACATATATTGATTCTATGAATAAATAAATTTTTTTTAATCATATATAAAATAAAATTTAATAATTAATTTATAAAATTATATTCTATGTAAAGTTTAAAATACTTTTTATTAAAATATCATAAGATTTATCTAAATATTTTTTATATCAAT
The DNA here is from genome assembly GCA_014180765.2 of Marchantia paleacea. Taxonomy (NCBI): domain Eukaryota; kingdom Viridiplantae; phylum Streptophyta; class Marchantiopsida; order Marchantiales; family Marchantiaceae; genus Marchantia; species Marchantia paleacea. The sequence goes on from MUAA02000117.1 coordinate 758,002, forward strand.
ATACAAATATATTATTGAGTAAAAAAATTAAATTATTAATAAGATAAAAAATTACTTTGAATTTGAAATTACAAATTCATCAAAAAATTATAATTCATATGTAAATATTTATATAAAATATATGAATACACATCATTTTCAAAAAAATGGCTCTTCATATTAATATAATATAAGTATAAAACACAAATATGTGAGATCTTTTACAATAAATTGATTAGTTTGACATATTAGTTTACAATGTATTTTATTTTGATTTCAAACAAACTACTTTGTCAATTAATTGACCGAGTTTGTTTTGAAACATCTTAATGAGTTTTTTTAAATAAATTTTACTTTCATTATGATTATGTTGTTAACATCACATATTTAAATAAGATCTTCATAGGTGAATATTTCATATTGAATAATTATTGAACATATCAAATCATTCAATCTCATAGTCATCCAAATGAAAAATATGGATTAGTTAATCGTACTTACATAATTTTGCACAAATTTATTCTCTTCATCTTGTGATGGCTTGATAATTCTCAAACCGTATATTGTCAAAGTAACATATATATTTTTTTTAAATCATTGTGCAAAAATTATATATTAAATGAATTTTACTAATGGGGTTTCTTTTTCATATCCATACTTGCATAATTGTAAAATCTTGTTAAACTCCTTGATTTTGCAAGTATCAACTATCATGTTCATGAAATATACCATATTTAATATTGTATTTTGATGAAATATTTTAATTTCATAAATTTTACATGTATAAAAAATGCACACTACTTTGAAAAAATTTGATATGGCTAAATCTAAAATAGATGTGTATTTTTTTTAGATAAATTTAAATTCAAACTCAAAAAAATATATGATATTTTTATTATTATATTCATATGAAATTCTTATTAAAATTTTGAATTTTAAAAATCTTTTATCTATAAACACATACAATCAATTAAGTATAATGATTATATCCATTTTATTTTTTTAACATATTCAATTCTTGGATATGTGATTCATAATCATTATCATTTAAATATATTTAGTTACAATTATTATGTATCTTTCTATTTATATAATTTTTTTACTTCTGAAATATTCAATTACAAACAGCATGTTCCTATAAGTTTATGCAATTTTTTAATTTATGACTAGAATTGAGTAGAAAATTTGTTTGAAAAATTATAGTGAATGAAATAAAAAAGAAAAATTAAATCCTCCTTATGCATTGGAGTTAAAATAAGTGCAAATAAATTGAACTTATAGTTGAGTACATTATAAATATAATTTTTTTATATCATACATGCAATGTAATATAAGATGACATCTTATTACATTTATATTTTAAAGATTCACTTTATTAACCTTACAAATGTGTGAATTCATTCATATAGGATTGCACATTTTATCAATATGACATGTCATTAATAACTACAAAAATATCAAATTTTTTTAGCTTTCGCAAATTTTAACACAATATTATAAGTGGCATGGATAGGGGCATAAGAGAATATATAAAATATTTATTGTTATTAAGGGTACATAATTATGATTTAATATTTTTTTAATTTGAAGATAATCATCCATCTAAAATAATATATTTTAGTAAATATATTATATTTAAATATAAATTTATAGATAATTTCATTTTTTATTGTGTCTTAACTTACCAAAAGGTATAGAATTATAAGAATAAAATTTATGTTAAGTTATATGAAATGAGAGTCTCAAGATTGTCATTTCATCAATTATACAAAAATAACATGTTTCACAATAATTTAACAATATCTTAAAATTTCATCAAAAAACTGAAATGAATGATCAACAATTATATATCACCATAAATGAAATTTATAATAGAATATTCAATGTCAATTTGATCATGAGTTTATAATCTCGATCAATGTTGATATTTTATTCCAGATTTCACTCATCAACAAATCGCTACATAATGGAATTTCATAGATTAAATTAGTCAAAGCTAATGGTTCAACTCTTTTTTCATTCCATTACTCAAACATCAATTAAAAATATTTTTAATTTTAATTTTACATCTTAAAATGTCATAACTTTGAAATAAATTGGAATAACAACTTTATCTTTTTTAGATAAATGATGGAAGAAGAAAAATATTACTTCATGTATATGAAAATGAATTTACAAGTGATGAAAATGTTGTTGCACAAAAAAGGTTAAACATCTAATATCAATTTTTTTGGGTGGTAAATTCACATGGTTTGTAATGAGACATCCATTTTTTCTTGCAGCAAGGATGTAATTGATGATAATGAGAATTTTATTTTGTTGACTTCTTATCTTTCCTTTGGTAATTGCAAACAGTTGTTGCTTGAAAGTGACATCCGTTCACTTCATCTACTTGAGCTACATGTCATGGTGAAAGCAACTATTATAATCTCTCAGTTCTGTTGAGCGTGGTGACCTACTGCAATTGCATAAAGGATTCACATCTGCTGAGATATGGTTTATTTGGTATTTGTCAAAATAAAGCCATTACTCATGGGTTTGCATCTTGATTTTGACTAGATTCTGGTAGGGTTTGTTTTTTGTGATATCGAAACTTAGATGACAGAAGTTTTATATTAATTGATTCATCGAGTAAGGAGCTATGCTACTCGAATATTCATATGCAAAATGGGATTGTATAATTGACCATTTTCGATTAATAAAATATTCATTTTTCCTTTGATCATTGCTTATGTGAGCTTTCATCCCTTATGTAAGTATATAAAGATGTATTTATTGTTTTAGAAACGGCATGGAGCAATCATTTGGGTACAGATTTCCAAATATTCCATATTATGAGGGTTCTTGTTTTCTAGCAATTTAATTGATTCCCCAAAGAACTTCTTAAATATTGAACCAGTTTTCTTGATATTATCGTGAAGCCTAAAGTTAAATACTTTCTTTGTAGCATTTTAGTTTCCGGATTTGTATTCCATACATGTAATCGATCATGAGATGAGCTTACATATTCCGTTCCAATTTTATTCAAAGATTGGAAGCATAGTTTTTTAACATCATTATGGTTTCATGTTCCATAGAAATGTTTTGGTCTAATTTTGTTCAAAACTCGAAGCATCGTTTTTCACATCATCATGGTTTCACATATCCTTTCGAAACTAGTAGTCAAAACGTACCACAAGGGAGCATGTGGCCTCCTGACAAACACAGTTCTCTCACCCAAAGCTGCTAAACCTTTCACAGCCCGAGGTAGATATATCATGGAAGAAGTAATGTAGGTTACATATTCTCCTTTTGAAACACTGCGTGGCCCACTGAGGATCAAAACAGTCCTTGGCTTAACTGTTTCACTCATGATTGTTCCGAATGATCAAAGTCAGAGTAGGTGCTGTTTCTTACGTATGACGTTGCAGCCAATTCAGAACTGTACCTACCAGCAGCAAGTATTCTGTAGCCCCTTGGAATGGAACAAACTCTAAATTTGTCTGCACCATATTCTTATGCGCTCTATTCGCCTTCGGTTGAGTTTCGTGGTCAATTTAGACCTCGTTCTTTACTTTCTCAAGTCCCTTGGAATTTAAGAAAGGAGAGAAATTTGCATTAAAGAGAAGAAAACGGGAGAGGCCATGTATGAAGCTGTGAATGGACAGACATACATGGATCTCCTTAGCCGTATGAGCAAAGACAGTAGATTGGTTTTAAGAATGAAGTGATAGAATGGAGTGTAACTAATATGATTTTGAATAGATAGAGTGGACAAAAGGCTTAATTTTAGGCGATTTGATTAGGTGCCTGCGTTCCTGCTGCATCAGGACATAAGACCTGATTAGTTTGTTGTGCCCGATGGTTTCTTTGTTGGCACTTCTTGCTGTCTGACTGAAAATAGAAGAGCCCGTGCATGGCCTGCTTGATGCAGACGAAAGGAGTCAGTCCATCTCAAGGCCCTCATCGAGCGAAGATCGTAACGGCTTCAGACAAGTACACCTGCCAAATCCCAGGTGTCGTCCGTCAAATAAGCCGGGCGCTAGTAAAAAGACACTTGTATCGACTGAGGAAACTCGGTGTCACAATCCATGTCGACTGGAAGTCGTAGGACGTACGAAATCGCCAGTGCCCTCTGCTACCCTCTCCATCCGACACAACAACAACAACAGCAGACTCTCAACTACACCTCTCACGATCGATTCTTTATACGATTCTTGATCCCAAGGAAAAGCAAACTCGCTCGGTGCTCGGCTTGATCCATGAACAACCGTCAGGAGGCTTATCCGGCACCCCACCCACCCACCCACTCAGCCACATGGATGCATCGACGAAATTTCTCAACTTTCGTCGCTCCAAATGTTCATTTGTTGGCACCGAAAGATTTGAAGAATCGATCCCTCGACATATTCGGAGTCGATTTTTCCTTCGAGTTCTCAATCGATCGATCGCATTGCCAACCCCTTGTCGTCGACAGCTACAGGGGTCAACACTTTCGGAGATACCGCAATGAGTTCCGCGACTGGAGCTGGCGATGGGGTAGATGCAAATTTCATATTTGTCCCGTAGTCCGACTGGCGTCGCCCGACGACGACGTCACCCGAAAAAAACAGGTGGACGAGGATATTCACCGGCTGCTAACGAACATTCGAAAAAACTCGCCCGCGGGACCCCAGTACAGTTGGAATATTCCCCCAACTCCGACGAGCGGCCTACCATCGCCCTCTCCGCAAATACGATGCTCTACGATTGGCTCCTGTAGGCTTTTGCAATCTCCCTCCCAATCGGGTGCTCCCACGTGGAGAGGCGCGAAGACCGGGAACATTTTCTCGACCTGCCCGGCGCCTGGGCAGGAGTTGCAGGACCCCGCTCCCGCTGCCCGGCCTCGGCGCGCCAATGCTGCCCGCGCGTGAGCCCTGCTCGAGCCCTGGGCTCAGCCTTAGGTTTCACGTATCTAACTCCGGGGGTCTGGTTCGTCGGGAGATCATTCGCTTGTCACAGGAGGGACGCAGGGAAGGAAGAGGGAGGGAGGGAGGGAGAAAGGGAAGGGAAGTGATCCAGATCGGGTCGCTGTCTCTGTTGCACCGTCTCCGCCGCTGCTCTTTGTTTGGCACTCTGTCTGCGTCGTGGCGCCGAGACGTCGGAGAGTTGGCGACCCACAGTTTCGTTCCGAAGCTTGATCGGAGGATCAACCCTGTCGGCCTCTCATGTGTCGTCCGCAGTGGTGATTCATTCAGAAGAAGTCACTGTGCTGGATCTTGATTGATTGTTGTGTCCGTGTCCACATTCATCTTTTCCGTTACCTTCCTTCTTCGGCCTGCATTAAAGTGGAGGTGGAGGCCGGGTTTGTGTCTGGTTCCAGGTAGGAAGGAATTGAATCAGGTTGCGGAAGCTGGTACAGGAAGCGGAGTGAAGCTTGTTGGAGAAGGTACAAGTGGAATCAGGCTTGTGATCGGTGCGTTAGAAGTACTGGTCGGTTGGCGTTTCGGAGGAGGGAGAAGAGAGAAGGCGAGTGCGAATTGAGCCAGGTTCTTTTTGGTTGAGTTACTGATCAGTGATTCCCTCCATCTGCACGATCGGAAGAACGTGGTTCGTGGTTGGGAGTAGTGCTTGGGCATTGTAAGTTGTTCGGTCAAAAGTTTGTCTCTGGAGGTCCGAGAACTCTCTTTCAAGGTAGCGACGATTGGTCGTACATCCGTACCGGAGTAGGCAAGTGACAAGCGTTGGCTGGGTCGTCCTCGACTGCGGAGTGTGGCGCCAGTCTTTCGAGAAAGAGGACTGGGTTGACCTGTGAATTGTTAGTGTGGCTCCCGGTGTGTGCACTAACGTTCTGCCCTTACAATTCTTCCGAAGGCTGGTTTCTCTCTGGGGGTTGCTTCTCGCATCGGGCTTTTACAGCTCAGAAAGGCTGCCTAACCACGAAACTTTGGGCTTTTTAGCGCTTCACCTTGTTAACATTAATAGGATAGAGTAGAGGATTTGAGGATACATTTATATCCTCTTACAACCTCTTTTGTTGGACACTACAGTCTTACCTCGGATTTATCTGGGTCTCGGTTCTTGAGGGTGGAATATCTGCGCGACTTGCAGCCCGAAGCATTCAAAGATATCTAGTCCCAATCTGATTCATAAAGAAGCCGATTCGAAGGAAGAAACCACTCTGACCGCGGAGCTCTAGGCTGAAGTAGCCGGAGCGTTGTTTTTTTCGTACCCCGATTGAGCTATGAGCAGTACGGCTGTTGCAACACCGTTACCTGCATCTCGCGGGGTATCTGAAAGAACAGGTACACAGCAATCAGTCGCATAATCTGAACTCACTGGCTCGTTTTGTATTGAGAGTACTCAAATCGTTTACAAAGCTGGGCATAACATGCTTCATGGTAGGCACTATCCTTGGTCAATGTGTGCTGAATCTTTTCGGCCTTTCTGGTGCCAGGGCTCGCTGAAGCTCCAAAGGATTCAAGGAGAAGTGAAAGGTCGGCAGGAAAAGGTGCAATTGGGAGAATTGTTTGAATTTGATGCTTCCGTTATGCAGTTCTGTGACACCCTACCAGTGAGGGTTAAGGAAGCTCTGCGTGAGCACGATGCCCCCAGAGTCGGTGGATGACTCTAACGCGGGGTCAGCGTGTCTCTCATCTTCCGGTCGTACTTTTGCATGCCTGTGCGGGAAGCTCAAGCCGAATGAGTAAATTCTCTTTCTCATTTATCCGTTATTGGAAATAAACTTGGTTGTGGTTCAAATTTCTGGCAGTGGAAATTTGAATTTATAGATTCGTTCTGCGCTCTCTAGGACTTGTGGCCCCTATTGAATTATTCATGCGGGCTCAGGTAGGAGAAGAAGAGCCGCAGCCGAGCAAAGACGAATTGAGCAGCAAAGGTGGGGTCAGTACCTTGACGATGAAGAAGACCCCGTTGTTGTTCCCACTCCGGGTGGTAACAGGAGGCGCATGCGACGTTCCACAAGGCGAAACTCTGCTCGAGATGATTTGGAGGATTATCTAGCGGGGAATTTGGACAGTGACTTCTCAAACACTCCTTCTCATGGCAACGATGCCACCGAATTGGATGTTGCTCTTGGTGAGAGCCTTTTCTACGCCCGAAACTATCTAATATTGTGGGCAACAATAAACAGCTGTTTCCTCCATGTCCTCATATCTTGGTGGTACTTGGTTTGCAGCCCTAGTGCAAGACCTCTTGTAATGAGGGTAAGAAGCGATTTGTAACAATCGCTAGTATTGACTATTGTATCTCGTCTCCTTATCTCACTAGTGTCGTGGACTTGCAGCTCTATCGCTGTCATTATCTGAGTCGACAGCAAGTGGCTCAAATATTGGCGTGGCGGTTCTTCCAGATATGTCATACGAGGTGAGTCGGGCCGCTTGTTTTGTATGTTCGTCTTGTTACTTTTGTCTCCTAAAGAGTATAGAATAAAGCCAGACTGGGTTATTTCTTTCCAGCTCCCGAGTCTCAATTTTGTCCAGTGGGAGTCGCGGTGAGCTTATTGGTTGGAGTCTGTCTGTTGGTTTTGGAAGAACGGTCAACGCTATGGTGTCTGACTTTTGTGAAATCTTAATGAACCAAGTAATTGATTTCTAGTGCACCTGTTGTTTAGCTACCATCTTTAGATCTATGTCAAACACTACCACAGTCGACCAAGGATCACTGGTTTAAAGAAATGGCCCACTACCCTGTCGGAGATCTTCTATGTTCCGTTCTCGATCACATCCTTGGGTTTCAGTATTTCTTTTGACATAGTGCACATATTTGCCAAGTGCACAATACATTTGTACAGTCCAGTCCAGCAAAATATAACCAGAGTCGGGGCGGATTATATTAATAAGTGTCATAATTTTAGGTGTTGCTTCGTTCCCTAACGAGTTTGTTGTCATTGGATGCAGACCCTTGTGATGTTGGAGAATGTGAAATGTGTTGTGTCAGCAAATGTTGTTGAGTCACTGAGAGTATGCGCATACAGCGAAAAGGAGCGTCCTATCCACGAGCAAGCAGAAGAGTAAGCTGTTGTCGAAAGTGGGCATTATAGTATGTTTAGTTCGTGCGATATGTGGTTCTGACACACGGCCTCGTTTGAATCTCCTAACGTTGCAAACTCGTTTCACAGGGTATGTGCCATCTGCCAGTGCGATTATGAGGATGCCGATCTTCTTATCAAGCTCCCTTGTTCGCACAACTTTCATCATGGCTGTGGATCTGAGTGGTTGTTGAATTACTCTAAGTTATGCCCAGTTTGTAAGCATGACGTAACCGAGTAGACGTTGCAACAACGAAAAGGGGGATCATGCTGCGAGATGTATTTTAGCACAAGTACAGCTGCCCAAATTGCAGCAAATTCTTGCACTCATCCGCTACAGACATGAAGTGCCTATTAAAACGGTCACATTGGCTGTTTTTGGAACACTGTATATATTTTGCATGCTTGTGTACAGAGCCATGGCAAGTGGTGTTAGGTCCTCTTAGACACTATGTTTATTCCCTGCGGCCTCTCCCGAGGAGACCTGCAGCCTCTTGTACAATAGAGCTGTGTACCTTGTGTTTCATTAATTCCAATCTCATTTCTTAGATTCATACTGCTACCGTTGATAGGCCCACAACTTGCGCAGCTTATTGTCAACGCCTGTTTAGTTGTTCTCGGCAAGAATTAGAACTGCTCCTTTACCTGTAAGGAATGCTTATAATCGATGGGTCCAGCCCGGTTACTTTTTCTCAGATTGGTGTTACTTTATTTTCTATTTAGTTTTGTGGGAAGTGTTATGTCATCGTTGTCAAATTATTATTTTTCATCTACTGTCTACCCTATCAAGCAGGCAGTGAAACCGAGAGAACATGTATCATTTTGTTATCTATCTTCGTCATGAGGTGGAAGGACCAGTGCTTAACGAATTTAAGGTTATCACCAATGTTAAAGATCAACGTGCCCGAGCTCGTCTAAAAGTGGGTTATGATTGTCCTCGGTCAAACGAATTTGCCAAAGGTAAAAGGTAGACATACCAGGACACAATGAAAGGCCTGAGATGCACGAGTATATCACAATCATCCCACCTAACGCAATTTTTTTTGTCACAAATGGACACCATTTGAAACTTCTTCAGGATTTTTGAAATCTTTAACTCTAATTTTGAAACTCTGAACGTCAAAATTTTGTAATTTTGTGCTTGTGGTCTATTCCCGGGCAAGATACTTTACATCATCTATCATCCCACCAAATTTTTCATGAAATGGACACTATAAGATAATATTATAGCTTGTATAATATTTTGATTTGAAAATTTTGAAACATCAAATCTTGAATTTTCTGGCCAAAATGTTTTTTTTGGCCAATCTCAATTTTAACACCCAAGATAACTATGAGCATCAATTCACTTTGTCAATTTTTAACATTATTTTTTTATTCGAAAATTTTTAATTTGGATTTAAGCACTAAAATAGAAAATACAAGAATTCAAAATTGATCAACCTTTCTTCAAATCAACTCTATTTCTAGATCGTCACCACATCCTTCACCACATCCTTCACTCTATCAATGCCCTGCACTCTCTAGAACAAACAGATCGAAGATACCATCAATCAAAACTCATCAAAACAACTTCAGCGCTCCAAAAATCTCATAGTTCTCACCACACAATCCAATTTGAGTTTTGGAAGTCATCTTTTCTACTCTCACATAGATCTAAAATAGTTCCTATTTCACCATGGGAATTAGAATGTAATCTAGTTGCAGCCCGTCCAAAACTCAATAAAAATAGAATATTTTTGTACATTATGTTGGAAAAACGAGTAGAAATTGGACTACTCTATTCAATCATTTATTTCATACATTACATCAGTGTTAAATTATCATAAGGCCTCCAAAACCGAATTTTAGTGTTAAATGCCCTCCTTATGATGTGTCAGTCTAGGTTGGGTTGGTTTGACCCATTTGATGAATTAAAAAATATCTCACTGTGAAGAAACTGACGGCATCATCCACAAGTGGAAAATTATCAAGCATCCATGTGTGGTGAGGGTTTTTTGAGTTTTTCTTGCTGTCCATATCATCGTGTGGATGATGTGCGAACGACTTAAGCCGTGATGTTGTCCTAGACATTTCTTCAATTAGTTTGATTAGAGAGTGGTTTTTCTCAGTACGCATTCGGTAAGCTACATGTGCTGTTAGAATGAAATTCGATAGTTTGGGCATTATAGTAAACACCAAACGGGGTGATTTTTCATTTGAGGTTAAAGTATTTGTATTAACGAAGGTTTATAGCATCATTTAGGTAAATCCATAGCAAAATTATGAAAACATAAGCCTGGAGAATGGCGCAAATTCGCCACATGTTGTAAGTACTTGCAGTTCAATTCTACATCAGGCGTAATTAAAGTTTCTTACTCATAGTTTTGGCCAAATTACGTGCCCTAACTCCCAATTTGTCCCCCAGGGTAGATACGGTGCAGAATGGACGACAAGCAGGACAATCATCTGGTTCCGAAAATAAACTTCAGAGTGTCAATCACAAGAAAACTATATAGAAAGAATATCATGTCCTGATCTCCCTGCAAAACTTTACTACAAGTATTCATACCATTGAATTATTGTTAAACTACCATTAAACTATCCTCAAAAGCCTTATTATAGGCAGGAAAGATTTTTTGTCGAAATATAAAACTTTTTGTCGAGACAGAGCGTTTGTATGGATAATACTCTATTCCGTTATAGTCACACTTCTCACGCTTTTGATTTCAAAAACTGCCAGCTCTATAGTTCTACTATTTTCGCTTCGATAACAGTAATTGCTTTTGTGGTTGTTAAATAACCTTATAGTTTTCAACAAAGGTGTTACATATAGCGACGCTTATGTTACAGTTTTATTTTCAAATAATTATGCGAAGGGTCTATACTGCTCTATTGCAAATTGGTTAACGGGTTATTGTTGACAGTTTTAACTTTTTGGCAGAAATCAATAAAATTCTTGCATTTTTATCTTGAAACCCCTTCAATACATTGTTGTAAGACTTAGAGCATGCTTCTATAATACATGGTTCATCAGAGAAATTCATTATTTCTCAATCAAATAAGTAGACAAAATCTAGTTAAATGATTCACTACAATGGTTTCATGTTCACGATATCCTGTGTGTACGTGTGTTTCTGAATTCTTATGTGAACAAGAATTCATGCACTTGGTGTAATAGAATACATCATTCAATTAATGGGATTCTATTTCTTTCAAACGTATCACATGAACAAAGCTTTTACAACATAAAACATTATATTATTCATTCAAGTCGGTAAACAATGAATACTTTTGAAATATTTTTTCAAATTTGATTATTCTTGTTTAACAAAATTAAAAAATTAAAATAAATCTTTAAATAAATTTTAAATTCTTCTTCTTTCATATGATTGTGTTTTTTTTGTTTCAATTTATTTACAATTTTTATTTAAATTTTAAATTTTATTATATCAATTTTTTATTACTTATTTATATAATACGTGAAATTTTTTTTTCAAATCACTTACTTTGTTCAGAATTTTTTGTTGAAAATTTTTAAAAATTAAATTAATATTTTTAAAAATACATTAGATTATGTTGTGACTTTGTCAAAAATTACACAAAAATATTTCAAATATTTATAAAATAAAACTTTTTATATTTTAAAATCAAAATATTAATTTTTAATTTATAAAAATTGTACAATAAAAATATCAAATATTGCAATTGAAAAATAATAAAATTTATATAAATTTTAAACTATTATTTATATGCTTGATATAAGATTGTAGTCACTTTGGAGTTTGAACATTTGTCTTGAAGAAATTTTATTTGTTTGTTTCATGTAATGCAAACTTGAATCTCATACAAGACCATCCAAAGATATAAGATCTACATGAAAAATAATAGTAACCTATAAAATCTTGGTGTGATAGTACAATATTAAAAACAATAAAAGTTTTGTTCTAAATTTTGACTAAACTGTATTTGGATTTGAGAAGTATGAGATTGTATTTGGATTAAATGAATTGCAATATCAATTTGTTATATTTATATAAGAGTTAAAGTTTTGTCCTATAGGTCTATCATATGTATTTTATCATTTGAAGTAGATGTAGAGAAAGAGAGAGAATGATATGGTAATTGATAGTGGGGTGAAGTGTTTCTACCTTGAGAAGTGGGGATGTTACTTATTAAGTGCATTTACAAAATTTGAAGAGATTCAAGATGTTGATAACTTTTACGCAAGGGAACAATAGAAAATACATAGTATACCCTAAATCTAATTCAGTTTGTAGAAAAATAAACTTAATTGATAAATAGATTACAACAAAATAAAAAATAAGCAATGAAATGCGCCATACATTTTCACTACCCTGTTTGATCTTACTATTACAATGCATAATCTTTTTGTTGCTTCAATGATGTATAATTCTTGTACATTGAAAACTACAACATGATTATAAAAATTAAACTTCAAACTTGCAAATATTTTTATAAAAATTAATTTTATCTCAAGTTTTGCATTGTTAGACATTTTTATCATTTATGCACCAAAAAATTACATGAATTTCACTAAACTAAATTGACTTACGAGTTATTCAATATTCTTAAAATTTAAATTTTAATGAAAAATTTGATAATTATAATTATACCCATATATTTGCAACATTAAGATCATTGCATTCTTTATGCAACATTTGTTTGATGGGATCAACACAAACATTAGCCCTATTTTTATGTAAAAAATTGTGATGATTACTTTACTTATACTATTCAGATTGTAAACAGTGCATCATAATTTATGATTTATGTAATCTGAGTTTTGAAGAGTAAAACTCTGCACTAAATAATTCGATTACTTTGAAAAAACATGTTAATTTTTTAAGTCAATTTTTTCTATTTTAATTGGTGAAATATTTTCTTTAAGAATATATGCCATACCCAATATTCAACAGTTGGATTGAAAAAATCAACTCATAATGAACTTCAATGTTGTTTTTGGCCGCACTAAACCATCATTTTTCTTATTGTTTTTAATTATTTTTCTTTATATTTATCTTAAAAATATGTACATTCTGTTACAATGAAATTAGAATTAATTTTTTTTACCAAATACGAGCATATTTGGTACTCATGGATTGATAATGTGAAATAATTTTGTTGTTGATTTCAATAACCATATATTTTCAAATAAATTATTTTTTAATTTATCAAAAGGCTATCAAAATAGTACAGTTCTGCTAACCAAAATAGGAAAGAAATTGAGAGTTAAGGAAGTAGACAATGTGGGATAAACCTCATCATCCATTAAAAAAAACCCACAAGTAACTCCATGCGAAATAAAAATAACGTCGGGATTCTTAACCGACCTGAATATGAAAATGAAAGGGAAGAGGGTAGATCTGTACTATCCTTTTTGAAAAAAAAAAAACAAAAGAATGATTGCAAATTGTCATTCTTAGTAAAGTGGTGACTTCTGACAATCGAATCATACTCTGACCTTCAATTTCTCTCCCAGAGAGTCAATAAAATATAAGGAAAAGAAAGCAACTGCTTCACGTCATGATACATATTCCTTCCCCCAAATCCTCTTGCAAGAGTTACTACACCCGTTGGCATCAATAAACGTATCGTCGCAGTGTGCATCCTACCTGGAGAGAGTTTCTGCACATGTCCAATCTGATCAACACGAAAATCAAGAGGCCAGCAAAAAGTTTTGGGGTCCCATTGAACAAGAAGCCAAGTCCAGTTCTTTTCTCGAAGGGAAAGTTGGTTCCGCTTTAAAACAAAACGATTGTGGCCACGCCAATTATCTTCACCTTATTTTTGGGAGTACAATTGAGACGCTTGAATACCTTCTTCAGGAAGGTAGACCTCTTCTTGGAGAAATAAAAAGGCCAAGGAGAGTACAAGGTTTTCATGCCTATGTAGATTCTCTGCAATCTGTATTCTCTGTGTCAATATTTTTTCTTGTTTCACGACGTCAATCTTTATCTTAGTGTTTACAAGATACGATTAATTTTTTCCATTCCAGAATGTCTTTTTATTTGCGTATTAGTTTCATATTACTACGACCGTCAACTCTTCTTTCTTTGGACATTTGGAGTACCGAGCTGGTATACTTCGACGCAGGCTTTCGTGAAGAGCAGTTTATATTTCGTTGGAGAGAAGAGAAGGGATTGGGATGAACGTACAAGAGAGGAGAAGTTCGAACAGCGCCACGTATGGAATCTGTGGGGTACGGACGAATGAGCAAGAGCCACGTGGGATGAGGGGCGGAGCCAACTGCGCAGCAGTCACTGCAGAAAGTGGTGTCTTCTGTTTTGCTCTTGTTCGTCGTGGCCTCCAGCCATTTCATCCTTCCAGGTCCCTCCCTTCCCGAGCCTTGGGCTCGAAGAAACTCCAGGCCATGCCAGGAGAGGAGATCGCCTTGGAGAAATTGGCCTGCGAGCGAGCAATCGAGCAGAAAATAAAGCAGAGCGCCTGTCAGTCCATCATTCGTCGTCGGCCGCTGCGCGGCGCGGAATTGTAGTGTCTGATGTCGACGACAACGGCAACGAGATAGCTGAAGTGAACTGGAGGAGGTTTAGAGCGGAGCAGGATAAGTAAGGAGTAGGAAGGGGAGGAGGAGAGGAGGACGAATAGAAAGTGCGTGGAAGAAGGACGAGGAGAAGAAGAAGAAGAAGAGAGTCTGGGACAAGACGGGACAAGACGGGAAGGGGAGAGAGGGAGAGTGGTGGGAGGGAGGGAAAGGTCGTACGTTAGTCGGTAAAGATGGAAGGGCAGCAGCAAGAATCGGTGCAGCAGTTTTGCTCGGTGACAGCGGCCACTCCCGAGCAAGCCAAGTTCTACTTGGAAAGTTGCATGTGGCAGCTTGATTCCGCCATTCACTCCTTCTTCGAAAATGATGCCGGTCCCGCTCCCGATTCTTCCCACGAGTACGAGCAGGAGGACGACGAGGTCACGCCTCCAGTCGTTGCTGCTGGTGCCGCTGCCGGGAGGACTCCAGCAGCTGTTCCTGCAGCAGCTTCGGCAGGAGCATCAGCGCCTGCTTCCGGAGTTCCTAGCTCAGGAGGGCAAGCGCAGGGTCAGGGTCGATGGGTGACACGGGCATCGGGTCCTGCTCAGGGTTCGGGAAGTCTTGGTGGACCGAGACCTAAATCCGGTAAAGACAAGTCTGCGGCTAAATCGAATGGTGGAAGAGGGGGGATTACAACATTGTCCGATCTAAATAGACACCCGGATTCTGATAGCGATTCTGACGGCCCACAGGAGTACTACACCGGTGGTGAAAAGAGGTGAACAATTTGCTCTTTGCCTGACAGTTCGAATATTTGTGCGTTTAGGTTTTGGTCGCATGCATGTCTTTTAAGATCTGAAGAGTATTTCCATGGTTCCGAGTTGAAATCTATAGTGCTCTGCACTCAATTTTATTGCAGAGATTCGATTTCGTCGAGCAAATTTGTCGGTGTAATTTTCTGTTACAGATTTGAGTTTGCAACGGATTATTGTCTTTGCTGTTTTTTTTTCGGTTAATGCTGGATTTTGGATTTGTTGCCTTTGACATACAAATTGTTGCTTATGCAACGAAGATCCGGGATTTTTCTCAAGAGTCTGTGAGAAGGCTTAGTATCTTGTGAGTGTTTGACTTCGTTCGTTGGTGGGCCCTTGCTAATCCTAGTTTGACTGCAGTGGTATGATGGTGCAAGATCCTTCCAGGAGTCACCGGGATGTCGATTCTATCTTCGATCGCGCCAGACAGTTTGGAGCACGGGAAGGAATTGTGGAAGCTCCACCTGCTCCTAGCATCAGGGGTGCCTTCTCTGGCATGGGTCGAACTATATCTGGTGAACCAAGAGCGCAGGAGCCCGGACAGGCCAGTGGACCACCACCTCCTCCACAACCTGTATTCCACACTATCACATTCTGGAGGAACGGTTTCACTGTGGACGATGGACCTCTCAGGAGACTCGACGATCCTGCCAATGCTCCATTTCTTGCTGTAAGATTCAACGAGACACTTTGTTCTGAATCTAGGTAGCTTCTGATTTGCACTTAGAGTTGCAAGCTGATTGGATTTATGTGCGGTTGGATGGTTGCTTTTGCATTTTAACTTGGCAAGGATTCGGGCATCCTCCTATAATACTGACTGAACATATTGTTGAATACCTGTTTCCTTACAACTCCTAGAAGTGATATTGAGTTTCAGCATATGTTTTGTGCAGAGTATAAATAAGACAGAATGCCCAAGGGAGCTGGAGCCAGCTGATCGCAACACCCCAGTACATGTAAACCTTGTGAAGAAGGACGAGGAGTGGCAGGTTTGTGATTTCTTGAAATAAGTCCTGTTGAACTGAGAATTATCGCATTGAACAACTGCACAAGTTTTTTGAGTGAAGTGAAGTGACCGCTGAATTATGGAATGCTCGTTTTGCAGGCTCCACCGGAACCTAAGTATGTCGCCTTCCAAGGCACGGGGAGGACTCTTGGGAGCTCTAGTCAAACAGGTCCCGAACCCCCTGCCCCTGCCCCTGCTGCCGCTGCCGCTACCCCTACCGTAACTATCCCAACCATCCCCGCTCCCAGAGAAGGACCACCGAACCAACCCTTCCAAGGCTTGGTTGTGGACGAGAAAAAGCCTAACACTTCAATTCAGTTGCGACTGTTAGATGGAACCCGAATGGTTGCCCGGTTCAACTATCACCACACGATTGCTGATATTAGAAGTTTCATCGATGCGGCCAGGCCTGGTAACGGTGGCCCATATCAATTGCAGTCGATGGGCTTTCCCCCAAAACAGCTTTCTGACTCAGAACAGACAATAGAACAAGCAGGGCTCATCAATGCGGTGGTCATTCAACGGGGATAGGTCGTCTGTTTAGATGTGATTATCTGTGACCTCATGGAAGAGCTATTGTTTTAGGAAGCTGACTGCTCTGCGTGACCTCCCTAAGCCTAAACTCCAATTTTGATGGTGCTTTTGATCGAGTCAAATAAGTTTCGGTGTACTGTCATAAAACCTCTATAAATTTTGAGCAGAGCGCTGTAAATAGCACCATTTCTTTCTGCAAGAGGTTTGGACGTGATATGCTGGTTTGGCATTCCATTTCCATGGCAGCCGTGTCTTCAAAGTGGAAGCAGGATACGCATCGAGTGGGAGTTGATTATCAAGGTGCAAGATCATTCCATTAAAGGCTGGATGGTAGACTGGTCAATTTCCTATTCTGCTCTATAAAAAATTTGAGGGCCTGTTACCGTTCAGTATGTCGTGTACATTTTCTCTCCCCAGCTTACAGTGCTGTTGAGTGGTGAGCGTTATGTAAACTCTGCAATTTCTGAGGCTGGTCTGGACACATAGCAGGCCTTTGAACGACGTCAATTGATGAGGCCAAGTAGCTGTGGGGTACCTGTCTCGTTTGACTACACTTTTATTGGAATTTTCTCCAAATCTTGTTGGTCTGCAAGCAATGTGAAGCAGCGTGGGTTGCCTACCGATGAGTGCATTCGGCAGACAAGAAATTGCAAGTGTACTTCGGGCGTGGTCCGTCTTTCTTGTGAGTCAGCTGGTATAATGGAGATGCCATCTGAGCTGCGTCTGTCGAATTTCATACATGCAGGAAGCTTTGGGCGTGTGGTTGGTCGATGCTGTGAAGTTTACTTCGCAAATGTTTGTAAGCCGGATCAGTCTGTCGTGACTACTTATTGAGAGCGATTGTTTTTTCGAGTGGAGCATTCTGAGTCATAGTGCAGTTAAAGCCGCACTTTCATTATGGATTTTACATTTCGCACAGATTTTTCCCGGCTATCCTCCGCCAAACCGGTAGGGACTATTCTGTGTCGGTACAAGGCTATGGAAAGTGTTTTTTGGGTTCCTCCAGGCAAGAGATGCAAGGTAGGGCTCTTAGCGGTGTGGTCTTCCCCAAGCGTGGAATCTTCTATAATGTGGTTGAAGAGTGATACAGCAATTTAGATTTAGGTTGTAATTGGCACATTGGCTGAACACAGACGACATTCACCTAGCAACGGTTCTAGAACTCCGGAGACACATGGACATGAAACACAACGGTTTGTCTGGTATTCACGTCACCTCCTCTTTCTATGTCAGGGGAATACCGTTGCATATGTTTTCTGTCCTAAAACGATGTGAAGTTGATCTTTATTCCATGAAATCCATCACGGATTTCACCAAGTGCTGAAAAGACCAGGTAAGAGCCGATGTCGCTCTGTACTGAGAGCTATACTCGTCTTATCTCATAGTATGTGCACAATCGGGGACACTAGTGAGCCGATTGCGTGTACTTGCGTTCTGATGCGTTTCTGACTTCTGACAGTAGTACGCCATCATGATCATAAAGTACTTCGAGTACGATGGGGACCTCACCAGTTTTCTGTCACATTTGTGGCCCATTGCGTAGCTCGACTCTCCGGTTCACTGAACATGATACGGTGTTTGAGTAAACTGGGCCAATCATCAATCGGCTGAGGTTGCGTAGATTAACCGGTTATCAAGATTATCATTAGCTTTCTCCTTTTCCTCTGGCCCCTGGGTTGGGTTTTTATCTTGCCTTTTGTGGCTTTTGCATTGGACTCTTGTCGAAGGATGTTCCCTCGCTCTTTTATTCCATGCGTTTCCTTTCTCGTTTTCTAGGTCATCATGAGTCGCCCCTTTCCGTTCGAAAGTCGTTCAAATTGGCAATGAGCTTGAAGACTATGAGAAAACATTGTGCCGATGGATACGACTGAGGAGTTCACTCGCAAGATTGGTGCACCTGATTACATTTCTTTCTCGTCCGCCTCCCCTACGATGCGTCGCTCCTCTTCTTTCTCGTCGATCAGAGGAGAAGAAAAGAAGAGGAGCGACGCACGGTAGGGGAGGCGGTGGCCCGCAGTGAATGATTGTAACTGACACCCACAAAGAGGTCGAAGGCATGCCGAAGTCGCGTTGAATTGCATTTAACGAGGAAACTGGCTTTTGATACCCGAGTTTGAGACATATTTTAACGCATGTCGAGGCGGAAAACAAATCGATAAACATAGTGTAGGTTCGCTACCATTTTCGAGCCACGTTTAGTCTGTTGAAAGATCAGTTCTTAGGAATTAACGAAAATTACCAGACTGCTCCAAAAAAAGAACGATAAATGGAAGCGAAACCTGAAATAAATTCTACAGACCTCTGTCCTTTGGTTTCCAAGAAATGCGGGTTGAAACAACGAATAACCTGGAGCTATGAGACAAGAAGCTCTAAAGAATTGTCTATTTGGGTTCTCGGAAATCGGGGTTCCTGGAAACTCGTTTCACAAGTACACAGATATCTTTAGATTGAGGGTTCACGGAGGTTGGGGAGCAATGCACATCAACTGACAAATCGTGTAGAAGAGAAAAACCATCTTCCGTCTTTATATGAAGAAGTGCATACTCCAGGTCAGGAAAGCACACTTGAGTTGACGAAACACGTCACGTCACGTCCAAAGGAGGACCAATTACTTGTACATGTCATCAGCGCGAGACGTGGGTGCCTGGAAGAAGTGCAAACTCTCTCCTCCATCCTACGTGTTTGAGACGACAGGTCAGCAAGAAAACATAGCGTAACTGAAGAAACGCGTCCAAATGCCACAGTACACGTTACGTCGTTGTACATGTCAGCAGCGGCGAGACGTGAGGGCCCGGAAGAACGTGCCGGACTGGTCAATTAACGGTGAATGGGATGAAGGGGGACCTCTGTGTCTGATGAAGTCCGACAGGTCAGCAGCACACAACTTGGGGCGCGCCATCCACTTACACAGACAATTCAAGAGGTACTCTTAGAGAGACGAGATGGCTATGGCAGGAGCCGTGCTGGTGTCAGTGCCCTGTACAGGGGCGGTTTCCGGCCCTGCTCGTCAAGTTGGGAGCAAATCGGAGCAGGGAAATGTAGGAACGGCGACTGTGAATTGCCGCGCGGTGAATTCAAATGTTGCAGATACCCACGGAGTCTTTTCTTCTTCTTTCTCCTCTCCTTCTTCGTCCTGTGGCGGATCATTGCAGTTGAGCTGCGTTCGCAGGAATTCTCGACTGGCATGGAGAAGCTCTTCGGAGCTTTTTGCACTCGGTGGATGTGGATGTAACGGATCGAGGTTTAATGTTCAAGCCCCGAGGAAGCTCCATCGCGGCGGTCCAGTTCGAATTTCTGCGGAGAAGATCGATCCCAATAATGGTGTGTCAACTTTCTTTGGTTTCTCATCATTTAGGGTGCCGAGAGTTCCGTCTTGCTGAATGTAACCTGCATTGGTCTGGTGTCTCGTGTATAATCGTGGTCATAAGGTGCCGCCGCTTACGTGCGGACTTTAGCGGTGTTTGCGCTCTTTAAATAGAATTCGTATCTGTCACACATAGACAGACACCTCAACAAAGATTTATCGGGTAATTACTTGACACTGATCGAATCCAAAGCCCTGGGACCCTTTGAATTGCCGCAGACAGAAGATATTTCACCTAATTTCCGAATATTATCTGTGATGTTTCTTATTGTTTACTTCACAACTCTGTCAAGTCGGACGGTAAGGCTGTGATGCTGCTGTTGAACGGATGGACGAGACAGCGAGGAAAATACGATCTGTACATTTCAATTGGAAGAAATCGTCTTTCTTTGTGCAAATATATTCTGTGTCTAAATTTGAATTCGTGTTCCCGTAGTCCTCTCGATGTCCAGAAGTCCAAGCGTAGAATGTCATTGCTGTTTGGATTACAGAGTTGTGTGTTTTGTAATGGTACTAGCAATGTGCACTTTACTTATATGGGTGTGTCTTCAACATTCTCCGTTGAGTATTTTGACTCTTTTTTTTCCCATTAGTTTTTATCAGATCTGTTGTTCTTGTTCGTATTTGCGTGTTCTTTCTAAATTCACGGGCTTCTTAGGCCTCAGTTTTGGTTCCCTATGCACGGTACAAATATTTTAACACCTCAAATTGTATAGATGAATTTCTCGCCCACCTGTTCACTCATAGTGACGTCTGTGATTGCCTCCCTTTTAATGAGGACAAGGGCAGACTTCTTCATCTCTCTGATGACACTCAAGGTGGATAGGGAGTCTAGTTTCGGTTCTCGTCATAGGTCGTTAACAGAAGGCTCAGGCCCTAGCTTCTTAAACGTGAATAATTTGTACTTCAGGGCCTCACCTTACACGTACACACCAACTAACGCCACAGCTCTTAATTATGTCCCGTTTTCGGTCTTGCTTTCTTTGGTTAGGACCTGTCATCGTGGCTATTTGCTGTTTTTTTTGCACCTTGCTTCTTCAGGATCGGTCTCTTGTAAGTGTATCTGCATGTCACCAGCCAATCATCTTGATCTGAAGTAACGTGCTTGTTTGTGATACAGTTATAGCTACTCTTGTGAAGCTCGGGAAGCAAGGTCTCGATGCCGGCACGAAGCTCGTCCCTGTACGTTAACATGGACCAACTGTTTTGTGTCAAATTTAGAGGAGATTATTGTTCTCATTTTTCAAATTAAAGATTCTATATCGTTTTCCATTCTATTTTTCAGAAATTTCTGTTTGTATTACTTATGCTTCAGTTGTGTCTTACCATACTCCGTGAGAGGATGCTCAACAAGAGGTTGAAGGTCTTATTTCAGACGCTGTTGGACTTTAGGCCTCCGTTCCAAGACCTGTGGCGCAAGCTGGTGTAGGATTGGCCGGTCTAGTGGTGGGGTCTTTTGTCTTGAGGTCACTCTTTTCAACTGCTTTCTGCATATTGGTAATATCCTGGACCATCTTATGCAACATTTCACTGCGACTGCGTACTTGAGTTTGTATTTTCTCTCGGAAACGAAAATGTCTCCTTCTCTGCTGCACTCTCGACTGTTGCATACCCAGTTGTCTCTGCCCCCTTGTTATCAAAGAAGAAAGAACAATGGGGGTGTTAAAAACCATAGCTTTGTATTGTAAAGGCACAGAAGTCCTCATCAAAGTATAGAGTTATTGTATTTTTACCACCGCCTTACCCTACCTAAAGTTCACACAGAAAACTGTCTCAAGACATGGAGCTCAATCACGATTCAGTTTTTTTTATCTGAACTTGAAACTGTCCAAACACGAATCTCTCAGGTTGCATAGTTAGCTTTCTTTGGGAACCTCTGTCAGGTAGATGGTAATTTGTTCTTCCCTTTCAATATCACCGATGATCTATTGCTGATGAATTGAGTATGAACAGCAGTAAGGCCCCTAGACTTGAGGCCTCTCAGTTGTTTATTTCTGATAAACAACACCGAGTTTCGAGGTCATCGTTCACGTGTCATGCTTAGTTCATGCCCAAGCTGCCCAGTAAACTGTTGCCTCCTGATTTTGAGAGTTTCGGACAATTACAGAAGAGAATCTGGTGTTTGACAAGCGTAGAGGTAATAAGGATTGCCGAGTCTTCATAGGTCGAGCACATTCTCAGTCAAGATCATCAGTGGCCTTTCACTGTGCAACCATTAAGATGCTTCGAGGTCACTGAACAACTGGTCCGCAGCAAGCGCTTGCTAATTTGGTTCATGGCTTTGGGTTATTTAGGTGCACTTTGTAATTCGTACATGCATGTCTCTGTGTCACAGGCAGTCGGAGGGCTAAGTTACATTGGGTTCCTTTACTTAACAAAAGGTGAGGGCAGCAGTTCTTCTGGGGGCACTCTTGATAAGGGTTCTGGTAAACCTAAAAGCACAGACGAGGCTCTGGAAGAGGCACGCAAAATCATGGATAAGTACAAGTGATGGAGGGGTTTGCAGTCTGAAGTGCAGAGGCCTATTTCACAAAGTGAATTAGCCAGTTTTGACTGGTCAGGCGTGTGACCATATTCATGTGCCAAGGGCTTGTAAATCTTGAACAGCTCATGTATAGAATGTACAATGCAGAGTGTTGAACCGAAAGCGATTGTAGTTTTATGGACGGATGGCCTTTTTTCCGCACGAGAAATAGAAGTCATACTTGCTGAAATATTGGGTTGCGTTGAGTTTTGAGCTTCTGAGCTGTCGAGCCTTTGCATCACCCTTGCATCTGGACATGAGGCATTTGCGTGAAGGCACTTAGAAGTCGGTTGTTTCTTTTCGTTTCGACAGATTGAATTTTGTGAGCTATTGGTGTTCGTTCTCAAATTAGCTCTGAAACTCGCCATTAAAGAGCTCCTCAAGGGCAGTCGACCAAGGTACACGTGAAATCACTTGTATGACGATTGTCTCCGTCTGCAACATTTAACGACAGTTAGTGACAGCAACAATAAACGTAGAGGGTCAAAGTCCTCATTGTGGCACATGGAACACACAACTACGACTCCTTGCCTAATTTCTTCACCTCGAGAAAGCAATCAGTTTACCTTTCTTTGCATGAATTAGATTCTTCTTCCTTGACCTCGGCGGCTGATGCCTCCCACAACCACCGGCTAATGTTGTTCTAGTTGCATTTGTTTGGGGTACAGTTGGGGTTTCTCATCTGAAGATGATGAGGACGGCTGAGCACGAGTCGAGCCTGTCACAAAGTCCAATTTCCTGTGCCTCCAGTGACGGTCTCCAAGATAGCATCGCCTCCGGTACATCATCAACACCCGGGCGCTCCGTTTAGTATCCCGCAGCACCTTCTCCTGGATGACCCGAAAAGATTCTGCTGCTTCGTCCTGAGTACATCCAAGAAGTCCATGCTGTGGAGAAGTGGGCCCGGAGTCATTGACCGACCTTTCTCCGTTGAAAGCTAGCGATCGAGAAACCAACTATGACGAGGAGCGACTGGAGGGGCTGACTTGTGCTGCTTGCGCAAGGCCCCTCAGATGATTGAATCAACTTTTACAGAAAACTCCCGATAGAGGTTGGCACCGGCCGTTTCCGATGACACTAACGATATGGAAAGTCACGGAGCGTTTGAGTCTTTACAAAAGGGTGGCACGAGGATTTACGGCCGAGACACGAGTAAAATCAAAATGTTTGATAGAACAGTTTCTGCCGGAATCAGCTTCGATTGAGAATTTATATTGCTCTCTGACGTACGCTCCTACGTGCTTCGTAACAGTAGGTGTACTTTATACTTATGTCAAGAATCACTTTATGCACATTGGCTAAAACGTGCGCCTGTGAGCAGAAAAGAACGTGTGCATGAAGAGTGGGGCTCACCGATGTGTCCTAGAATCAACCCACCGCCCATGCTGAATAGAGAGAGAGGCGGCAGATTGATAGTTTTAAAAAGCTCTGCGGCGGGCATCTCAAGATCCAAGCGAATTTAACTTGTAGGAAAGTATGGAAGAGCATGAGCAGCTGGAAATGCCGTCCGAAGTGGGAAAAATGATGTGAGAGAGAGAGAGAGTTGCAAACTGAATCAGAAGGGATGTGATATTGCTCAGTCTTGGGTCACTGTAGTTAGATAGGAGCGAGAGAATTGTTTGTCTGAAAAGACGGCAGCTGAGGTTTGAAAAGGCTCGAAGATGAGAAGCAGTTGCAGAACAGTGGCCAGATTGGTCAATGTCAATACACATGAATCGTCGCTACGAGTTGTGAAGGCTTTGGTCACCACTGTTTCAGCTGAAAAGTCGAATCTATGATGATATAAATGAATATCAGTTCAGGACATAACTTTTTCCAGAAAGCAGAACGTAATGTCTCCGCAGAGAGCGGCACATTGTCGAGCGAATATGGAACCTTTCAACTTTTGCATGTGTTCTTCTACGAGTTAGCAACTATTTGTGGAACAGATATAACTTCTGGCGTAGCCGATGAGGAGAAAAGATGTGTACAGCTGTTGTGGCATGAACGTATATACAGCAACTGGCAAAGGTTCGACAGGTTGATGGCCTAGGAATGAGGACGTGTCGGCCAATTCGGATGTTACCTGATGTTTGGAAAGAGAGCCTCGAAAAGGCGTTGAAACCAGGAGAGAGGATGATGCAGA
Source organism: Marchantia paleacea (assembly GCA_014180765.2). Classification (NCBI taxonomy): domain Eukaryota; kingdom Viridiplantae; phylum Streptophyta; class Marchantiopsida; order Marchantiales; family Marchantiaceae; genus Marchantia; species Marchantia paleacea. Next base: position 782,838 of record MUAA02000117.1, read on the forward strand.
AAGAGGTAGAAATCTCCAGAAAAGCTGTCTGACAAATCAATCCTCCCCAGAAAGGTTGCTGTTTGTTTTCTCTATGTAATCCTACGATCACAGGCTCTCGCTGCGCTACTTGATTTCCTCGTCCTCTCCTTTCCACTAATGGGATAGACATCGGACTCATAATGGTTGACTCTCCCTCTCACGTCGATCAGGATTTTGTCGGTTCCATTTCGTACTTCTCCTTCTTGCCATACTTTCTTCTTCTGCTTCTTCTACTTCATCTTCATGGGGACGTCGGCCTTCCTCTTCGAGATTGCCTCATTGAATGCCTTGTTCCCAGATGTATCACTTTGATTTGACTCAACGACGTGTATGTTGTACACGTCAAGTTCGCATCATCTCAAAGACTCAAGTTCACGTTTGTCGCATGGGCGCTCTTACGCGTATAGAAGGTCGTATGCTAACAACCAGCAAAGGTCTTTTATCGTACCATGGCATCATCTTAATATCAATTTGAAAAATCCAAAAAGCATGAGAGAAACCTTCAACTCATCATTACGGTACTCCTGCTTCCGCTGCTTCTGGTATCTGTTTGTACGTCTATCTGTGCTGCTGCTGCTTTTCCGAAGTCTTTGCTGGAAAACCGTAGTGCCCCACACCTTCAACTTCTCGCCTTGTCCCCCTTCTGCCACACCCACCTTTCCCATTTTCATTCGCCTGCCTTTCGATCTAGACGAAGCAGGGATTACCTAATTTTCTATTTGACATTCTTTTGGGTGTTGGCTCTGGCTCCGACTTATCGTGTCTTGACATATTTGGTTCCGTCTTCAAATTCAACACTTACCAGCAGTGAACAAATATTACAAGATTGGCCTGAGGAAAAGAGTAGGATCAATTCTAGTGAAGAGGCGACTTTTGAATGATATCATGGTGGTGGACACTTGATAACTTCAGTGTCAATGTACCTGAAGATCCAACTTTCCAAGAGTAAGGTCTCTTCCATTTGTAAAGGCAACACCGAAATCTCCTTTTTGGACTCCTGCTGTTAAGGATAGAAAGATGTATCATGCGGGGACTTTAAGTAAACTGCACGTGAGATTGTACGGGAGTTAGAATATGGAAAAGGTGAGGGTTTCAAAAAGATATCTCTGCCTTTTCTGGAGTTGCATTCGAGGAGATGTTTCTTCTACATTGATTCCAATTGATTCTGAGCTTCACGGCTCTCACCTAAATCAGTTAGATGTTTGTTGATTATGGTACTACACGAGTCATCTTCACACAATTGCGTTAGCAGGCAGTGTATGGGTGGGGGGGCCCAAGATGCTTGTATTGCATCCTGCTTACCATCGGTGCGTAAAAAAGAGGAAACCGCGAAGGACTAAAGGACAGAGTTTGGTACCTGGGGCTCGTGGAGACAGCTTCGTGAGAGCTGCGCTCCTTCGCTTTTTGCTGCTGTTAGCTTTCTTGGAACATGAAGCTCTGGAATCGAGAACTCCCAGAGCGTTTTGCAACCCAGTAGGCTCCCACACTCTCACTGTACAGATACCCAGAGAAACAGAAAGCAACAAAAACAAAACGCACAAATGTACTTCTCTCTGTGTGGACAACCTTTCCCCACATGCCGGTGTATGGGAGTATTAGAGTACCCCATCTGCAAGATGCTCCCAACCAGCACAGATTCTCCAACTTGTGCAGCCACAGCAACAGCTCTTCCACAGTGCTTCCAATTCCCTTTCTTTCCTTCGAGCATCTCCTCGTTCACTGTGACAGCATTCTCTTGAAAAGCTTGGAAGATTCTTGCCAACCCTCATTCAAAGCTCCCATGTTTCTCTTATGCCATCTCTTCCATTCCAGTTCAAGGCTGCTCACACTTTCACCAAGAACGGCATCTGTTAGCAGCAAATCAGTCGTTCATCGTCTCTTGATCACCGGATTTTTCATAGATCAGTCCAAAGCAACATCCTCCCTGAATCAGATGAACGAAATTGATGATGAATTCAAGAATTAGGAACAACTTAACTTCTCGAGGTTCTAGGGCCCTAATTCCTCGTATTAATTATCAATACCCACAAACTTCGATCCACATTCCCGAAATACCGGTACATTGCAGATGATCAAACTTCTAATTTTGAACGACCGTTAGGCTCTCGTTTGTTTTCCAGCGAGGCGTTATGTATTTCACTGTAGCTCGTATAGACCACCACAGGCAGGCTTCAGGTTTTGTCTCACTAACCCCGTTCGCCAGCGAGAAAACGGTCAAGGTCGCTGATCGCCGCCTAATCACTGACTAATCACGTCGTGAGCTGTAATCTCACGGAGGGGAGGAGCATGATAACCCGACAGAATCTGAAAGATTTTGTCGTCGATGTCACATTTGCCAGTGCATTACCGCTGGGGGTGTCATACTTATCCTCTGAATTAGCACCTAATTGTCCTACTAGATTCAAATCATCGAAGCACCAACGCATGCTAATCGTGCGGGAGCGGCATTTAAAATCCTTAATTACGTTGATTCGTTGGCTCTTGAAGTAGTTTTTGTACAGATGGTCTCACCTTAATCATTACCACAATCATCAATCAGGCAACTAACTCACGTAGTTAATTCAACGCCACCCGGGCAATGGGGTGCCACTGGATGGTACCTCAGTAACTTCATGCTGTATAAAGTACTCTCATCACGAAATCGCTCACACCGTACTACCATGGTTATCCCACCTGACTACGGTTGTATCCCTCGCTTGAGTTCATTAAGACACTGTACCGCAGATAATGAGGTGTGTTCTCATCAGATAATCATGGTTTACAACGCTGTCTGCTAATTTGGTTATACGTAGTTGAGCGTTTTTTCTACTTTTTGGGGTCACAAATCATTCTCATATCCACTTTTTCCTTTCTAAAACTGAAAGTACACCAATCATACATTCTCATACTCATATCTTTTGTCAACTGATTGAAAGCAAAGTTATGAAATAAAATCCTGATGTCAAAACTATCAAAGGAAATCATAAAGGAACAAGACATGTCCAAGCAAAGTGAGAAAGAACAAATGTTATATTTTTTATATGATATTATCACAGAAAGAGTGTCCCTTAGGAATAAAGAGGGGATGACAAAAACCTTAAAAATATAAGATAATGACCAAATCCAATGAATGAACAAAAAAGGCACTGGAATGTACTATATATCATCACGAACAGTTTCCATAAAATTTTAAAAATGTTAAAATATATATTACTGTTTGAGACAAGGAACTTCTTGGCCTGATTATACTCGGATTTCTTGGAGACTTGAACATAACACTGTGATATAGTTGTAGGCGTGTAGTACTTTGAAATAGAGTTTTTGGAAGAATCTACGCTTTTCACCTGTACAAATGGACTGATTGAGGTACTTTGCTACACATGAACATTCTACAGAATGGTATACAGTACGTGGATACAAAATCAATGTAGAGAAAATAAATACAGTGACACAATTCTTGTGAGCGACAGAGTCACCAAACCAGAAGTGGGCATAAAGGTTCATGTGAAGAGGAGGGAGTGTCCTCCTCTTCGATTCCGTGTAGACTCTCGAGCATGTGAAGAAAGATGTTGGGGGTGTGAAAACGCCGTATTCGAGGAGGCTTACTGGGGAACCTTATTCCTGCAAATGACATCCGTGAATCCCTTCACGTGAGTTGGGCATCACCACCACGGTTGCAAAATTTGTAGATTTTGGGAGTAAGGAGGAGACACGGAAACGCTTGAGCCTTAGGGCCACCTCTTGTGGTTCCCATGTCGGAACTCCCGGAATATCCACAACTCCATGCCGCAGGAGCGTCCGCGAAATTGCACATCCCTACATTTGACATCCCCTACTGAACAATCGACTGTACTCTTTGAACCACAGTAAGCGTAATATGGATAGCAAGATTATTAATACGTCATAAAAACACTTATTTTAGAAAGAAGTTGGGAACTGAAAAAGGAACGAGCATCTTGAAGAAGATTTAGTAAGATAATCGAGGAGAATGTTTCTAAAAAGTTTTGTCACGGAATATCTATATCTTCCATTCCATTCCTACCCCCTTGGTTTCATCCCTGTACGACTTGACTTGATGGGGTCTTCCCATCCTTTTATCTTTATTATTCGGTTTTCTTCCATTCCTACAAACTTCTGTTTAGTTTACGAGTTAAGACAGTTACCACAGTGAAGAAATATATAATCAACCAACTGATTTCGTTACTCGTGCATATCACCTCCCAACCAACTGCAGTAGATTGGGAGGTGTTTCTAAAACGTTTTGTCACGGAATATCTATATCTTCCATTCCATTCCTACCCATTTGCTTTCATCCCTGTAGGTTGGGAGTAGGTTGGGAGGTGATATGGATAATGGTATGGATAATGGTAGTCATGAGGTACTTGAGTTACTCATCTTGCCCTCAAAATCTTCGGAGGAATACAGGGCTTATTCCTCGACGTTGGTGAGGGGAAAAGCTTCTTTTGTTCCTGAATGAGCACAGGAAAATAAAATAAAATATCATAACAAACGGGATGGAGATACAATTAAAAGTTCAAGAAATCACATTATATGAAAGTCGACAATTGGACATAAACTTCAAAATAATAATTTAAAAAAATTCCAAGTTTCATGACGGGTTCGAGTCTTCTTTCAAATCCCCTATTGGAATCAATTCGTTTGGCTTATGGAAGAAAATCTAAACTCCATTCTTTGCTAAACCTGAGGTGTTGATCTTCTATATCTATGTATAGCATGTTCGAGCCATAAATAATGCGAGTAATGTTCACCCTTACAAAAAAAACTCATGAGTAACATGTACTTGACATTCTTTCGTGATAGGGGCTTGTTACCGATTTACGTAAAATTGACTTGGAATTTTATGAGCATTGTGTTATAGGCAAGCAACATAGAAAAGCCTTTGTTTTTGGAATTCATAGTTCCAAAGAGTTACTTGAGTATGTACATAGTGACGTATGTGGAGCCTCTCCTAAAGCCTCACATTATGGGAAGTGGTACTATGTATCATTTATTGATGATTACTCAAGTTTTGTGTGACTATATTTTCTCACACAAAAGTCTAAAGTCTTTGCAACTTTCAAAAATTGGAGAGCCCAAGTTGAGACTCACAAGGTGAGATATCTACGTTCGGATAATGGCAAGGAATATGCTTATGAGGAGTTGAGAAGTTACTGTAAAGAGGAGGGGATCACTCGTCATCTCAACATGGTTTATATTCCGCAATAACATATAATACTTTTGAGCAAGGGTCCTGAAAGTTATTTGCACAATCTATAATTGCGATTTATATACATTTTACTCAAGCTTCGTGCAATTCATATGTGCAATTTTCTTCTTTACATAATGTTATTTATACCACATTCAAAATTTACATTCATATATTAACTAGAGGAAAAGATTGCCTTTTCCTTTTTTGTTACAGCGTTGTTTTGAGACTTGAGGTTCTATATTTAGTATAATATGCAGAAAATTACTTTCCATTAGAATTAAAAATTAGTAACATAGTTAGGGGTTTTGGTCAAGAAGGTCCATTTTATTGCTTTTGAAAGCACCCAATAAAAAATGGGCAATTTTGCTTTGGAAAGTCCTATGATAAAGAGGTTGCGCTGAAGATCTTTTCACGCAATGTGTGAGGTGAAAAAATGATCTATATCATACATCGCTACGTGAATGCTTAGATCAGATTTACACATAATGAAAAAAATTACAAAAAAGTACACATTTTTCTCAAGTTAAATTATTCATAAAAAATGATGAGATTACATTTTTAATGAATAAAATCTATAAAGATGTTTCTTTGTAAGTGTGTTATAATATCAAGGTACTCATTTAATTCTAATGAAAAACTTGTATGATTTAAAGTTGTATCAAAAATATCAAACTTTGATTTAGAAAATAATCTATTTATGACATAAGTTCCAACTGCTTCAATAGAGTGAGCGTAGCCAAGGTCTCCAAATATAAGGGTATGCAGAGAGGCAGCCTCTTTGTTCCTCTAGCTTTGGTGTTATATGGAGCTATGCACACCAACTTTGACATGTTCGTGAAAGAGTGTGCGAGAGCCTACCATACTAGGAGATATGAGTATCACTCTCTTTAGTATATTATATAGCCTATTTTAGGTAACATGTATCCATTGATGTAAATAAACCTCTAGTTGGTGCAATCCATAGTAGAATAATCACGTTAGATGATGCGTCTTTGGATGCTCATGTAGTATGTAGATCGTTTGACTTAGATAGTTCGTATATCTTAGGTGCGTTAGGACATATTTTCCATTGTGATGCTATTGGGCTTATCCCCATCTTCCCCCTTTGGTTTCATTCAAGTATGAAACCATCCTTCTTGCTATACTAGTTGGTAGCTCTCCACTTACAAACATAACGCTCTTCCATTTTATTATTATTAGGTTTTGTTGCTTAAAGTAGCTAAAAATAGATGATGAATGACAAGAGACATTGAGGGATTCAAAACACTCGAGTAACCTTTATGACATTAACGTAGCAAAGTTTGATGGGTTATAAGAAAACATTTTATGGGATTAGTTGAAGTTATCCCAAAAATTTATTTTATCGGCAAGTTAACATTCCTTCAAAAATTTTCTTGACTCTTCCAATTTCACAACTTTTTATTTGTTCTCGAGATTTTGGGGTTTTTGAAGGATATACTTTTTACTTTGGACCTATCCGTAAATTTTTTTATGGACCCACATATTTTTCTGTAAAACTTTTACGGGTATGGGAGGTGAATTCAATGAGAAAGATCCATTCATGTAGGTCTTTTAGGGATCATTTTCAAACCTGCTATTGATAAAAGAATATTTCGGGAATGTAGTTTTCTGGTCTCTACAATGTACAAAAACTTGAGAAAACCAAGTAATATAGCAAATGGGATAGTAATACCCCATCAAGTCTTACATGGATGAAACCAAGGGGGTAGGATGGGGCTAGGCCCCAAGGATTCTACAACATATGCAACAACAACACTCTGATGACACTCTCCACAATACTCTAGGACATCTGTCAGCACTTTATTCACATCCCTTATTCTCACAATGGTGCTGAAAGTCAGCCCTCTTTCTCAAAGCTCAAAATGTCAGCAATTCCGGCCCCATACTAGATCACGAGATGTCGAATCACAAATTCTCCGCCTCGGCCCAAAACTATCCTTCCCTTCCGCATGGGAAGGATTTGAGGACTTGTTTTCTGCAGGTGGTGGTGTTGGGGAGTCGGGAGGGAGTAAGTCCGTAGTGGTACCAAAGAAATCCCGTGAGAGAGTTCAAATAGTCGCTGAGGGTGGTGGCTACTGACTGGTGTGATATGGGACCGGCGTTTGCCCGGCGTTTGAAAGAAGTTTAGTCATTTTAACAATCCGAGTGTTGAGAGGGCGAGAGGCTGCGGGTGCGGGAACCGATTTGTAGTTTCTGTGACCATACTTTGGCAAACATGGAGAGTGAATAGTTCATTCTCTTCGTCTTTCAATTTGGGTTCCATTGGTACCTAAATTGAAGACTATGGAGAATGATATTGTGAGATATGAGTGTTTTTATTTTTTTAGGGTTTTGAGTGCATTTTGAGTGATTTTTCTTATACTAGACATATGGGTCGGGTTTTTTTTGTTCCCATGTCTTCTTTTTCCTGCATTGGTTCTATTGGAACCTAGTTGGAAAATTATGGAGACCTGAATAAAAAGTTATGAGTATTTTTAAATTTTAGGGTTTCCATAGTTAGCATTTTCCAATGTGAGGTGGTGTGTTAGGGGGTTGTGGTTGCGGGTGGGAGGAGATACATGATGGAGTCTTTGGGTTTCTTTATCGTTCCCTTTGTGCTAGCTTTAGCTTGACTTTCTCTCATGGGGCGCTAAAAAGCGGTGCGTGATACACCATGTCCGGTGTGTCATCGTTTCTTTACCTCACAAGGGGGTAAAAAGTCCTGGGTGGGAAAGATGCACAAAGATTATGATTGGACCACTTGGGATCTGCATGTGAGGAGGACGGTCACATCGACATCAGTTTTTGTCACTTTGGGGAACACACACATTACATCGACTCCTTCGTTGAGCATTCCAGGTATACCGTTGGGGTCGTGGGGGTGGTTAGCTTCCCATGCGGGGTTCGATTCTAGGGCTTTTTGAGACTGGATTTCCATGTCCACGTTTATTCCATAGGCTTCCTCGGGTTTTGCATGACGAGGCTAGACGTGCTTTTTGCTTACCGCTCGATCGGTTGGTAGCGATCCCATGGACGAGTTAGCATGGTTTTTGTTTTTATTACTTCAAGCGATGGATGGTGTCTACGTTATACTAGAGGGGACGTCTTTGGACATAGAGAGGTGGCGGCTAGATTTCGGAGATTCCGAGCAGGGGATTGGGCTACATTGCAGGAGGAGTCGGTTCGGGCCACACAGGTTAGGAGTCGAGTGCAGTCACATGATACTTCTGATTCGGCGCGATTGCGGCGGTGTAGGATCTTGGGCGGCCGGGAGTATAGCAGGGCACGGGCCCCTTCATCCTTTGTTCATGGCAAGTCCTACTGAGGAGACGATTTCCTCTTTACGCCTTCTACATCCACCCATGGGTGAGGAGATACCATTAGAGGTCTTGGAGTATCGGTAGGAGGAGCCATTATGTCTTGACGATCATTATTTGCTCATTTCTCATGCACGTACCCCACGTTTATCTTACGGGGGTTTGTCGGGGGATGGTATATGAGCATCTTCGAGATTGCTTTTAGGCAGACGATCCTTCTAGTGGTTTCACGGAGTTGTTCCGCGTGGTTGCATCGATTGCGAGAGGGAGATTCCGTTGTCGAGTTAGTCGGGCTGCGGGGTGCTAGTAAATTTAGTCGGCTTCTTGCGATGGAGAAGGACATTGGGGGCATTCGACCGATTGCTATTGGAGAGGTCTTATTGCGATTAGTCGGCCCGTACCGTTGTCTTTGCGGCATCGTTCATACTTCGGGAGCATCTTTGTCCACATCGGTTTGGAGTCGCCACACCGGGAGGTACGTGAGGCAAGTATCGTTGGGCATTAGAGCACTTCTAGATATCCATCCGGATTGGGTTGTCTTGTAGGTAGGCGTTGAGAACGCTTTTAACGGCGTCTCGCGTGCATCCATTTTTAGAGAGCTTAGAGAAATTTGGTGGACCCCTATCAAGCCTCATTCCTTTTGTGCGATCTTTCTACGGTTCTCATTCTTCTTTATTTTATCGGCATGGCTTTTATGAGGAGGAGTCACCGTTTGATCTGTCTGTCGGCGGCTTTCGGGGGGAGATCCTTTGGGGGGGGACCCTTATTTGCCATGGCTCATTCTGAGCTCTTGTGTCTCTTGTTTTGGCGGTCTTGGGTTGTGTGTTCCCCTCCTTGGCGGATGATACACACATTGTGGGCCCATGTAGCGACATTAGGCGGCCTTTGATTAATTGACTACCGAGGCTTCATCTTGTAGGCTTGAGAGTCAAGGTGTCAAAGTGTAGGGCTTGGTCTCCTTTGGGCATTCCGCCTCATCTTGACTTCAGGAGGGATGTATGATATCGACGGATGGCTTACGTATTCTAGGAGTGTCTTGGGTAAGGGTCCGAGGATTTTGTTTCACGCTACCTTGACGTTGCATTGGCCGAGGGATGTTTTGCATGTAGGCGACCTTCTTTACTAGGCGATCCGCGGTGGCGTTTGGTATACTATCATCTAGTATTGCTCGTCGACCCACCTATCTTCTTCGCCTTTGTTTCCTCCTTCACCTACATTCATATCACGTTTGGCTTGACCTTTGATAGGAGGATCATGGGCGTCTTTGGTGACATCATCGGGCCCAGGGGACATTCGAGTGTGTGATTTGGAGATTTGGCAAGGAGGCAGAACATCTTTGCCAATCTTGTGTGGAGGGGCAGAGGCTTATTATCAATGGAGGAGACGGCACTGCGACATTCTTGACGAAGTTAAAAAGACTTGTTGCACCTTTGTTATCTTCTCGATTTGTGATCGCAGATAGACCTATTTTGGAGATATATACGAGGGGCGTCAATACGGGATCATTTCCCTTCTGATCGACTAGGGTTAGGCGGACTGCACTTGGTTCGGGAGGACCAGGGTCTTTGTGGGCGATGTGGTGGTTACCGATCCTACTAGAGACACGTTTTTAGAGGGGTGATCACCCATCCTCCAGGATGGGCGGCGAGTGGAGCGGCAAAGAACCAAGGTCTCCAAGTATAGAGGTATGCGGAGAGAGGTCACCTCTTTGTTCCTCTAGCTTTGGAGTTATATGGAGCTATGGACACCGACTTCGACATGTTTGTGTGAGGGAGTGCGCGAGAGCCTACCATACTAGGCGACATGGGGTATCACTCTCTTTAGCTTTCTTGTATAGCCTATTTTAGGCAACGTGTTTCCATTGCTCTACAGAGAGCACTAGTTGGTGCAATCCATAGGAGAGCAACGTTAGGTGATGCTTCTTCGGATGCTCTGTTGTTTGTAGACCTTTTGACTTGGATAGTTCAGATATCCTAGATGCTGTATGACATATTTCCCAGTGTGATACTATTGGGGCCTAGCCCCATGTTACCCGTTTGGTTCCTTCCTTGTACGATTTGATGGGGTCTTCCCATCCCTTTTGATATTTTACTTCGTCTTTTGTGCTTTCTCACAATTGTAAACCCTTTCCTTCCCTTCTTCAGGGTTCCCTCTCTTGCTCTCGGTATCTCTTCTGCAACAAAAGACGAGCTTTCAAAAATGTGATAATGAGCCGCATTCATCATAAGGATAGAATCTGACTCAGATTGAGGTTATGTGTATCCAGTACAGTACATGATGGTGATGTACTGTACTGTACTGTACATTCGTACATGGACCCACTGTGCACTACGCTCTCGAATCATACTGTTCTAACTGACTATGTTAGTCGGTTCCATATTGTCAGACTACGTTGTCCCACAACGTGCGCTCACTTCACTGTCGGCACAACTAACTTGGTAAAGTCGGGATGACCCCTTCATGTAATTCTTATTCGCCCTTACGATTTTATTCCAGTTTCGTTTTTGAATGAAATTCTATGAAATTCTTATTGGATATGAATATCGTGAGTAGAGCAAGAACTTTAATAATAAATGAAGTATATAATCACATAAATCACGGTTTAAAATTTTTCTTTCACGGTGTTCCATGCTTCCCTGAACATACACCCTTTTTCATATTAAGCACGACAATGAATTTTTATTTTCGATATAACATCACTAACAAATGAAATTTAAGTTTAATACTCAAGAATTTTCTTAGTATGATAAGTCACTCTCTTTGCCTCTTAGCATTTGTCAAGGCAATGGTTAGAAAAATGAAGACATCTTCCGTCTCTGGGAATGACCTTGAATGTAACAAAGGAGATGGTTTAGTCAAAGACGCTGAAACCTCAGTTACCTCACTCCAGTAGGAAATGGGATTATCAAATGCACAATATGCGATGGACAAAACACACAAGTTGGAAGAGACCTGATACAGGACATCAACCTTGAGATTGTCTGGCACGTTGTGCTATATGGTCCATAAGGTCAAATCTAGACATGTGGGATTCTTGGGGAGTCTTTGACATGTACATCGATACGCACTCAAAGCTAGGACTCCAGAATGAAGTAACTTTGCATACAGTTCATTCAAAAACATACCAAATAATGTGCTAGAGTTTGGCGATGAACAAGCTCAATCGAAAAGAAATAGTGTGTATCACTATTAGGGTTCCGTTACCTGCGAGCAGCTGAATCTAAAAATGTGTTTAAAACAGCTTTGCGGAAATAAAAAAAGTTTCAAAGCAAATGGAAAGAACATTCATTTGGGCCTACCGTTGCGTTGAAGATTGCTGTATATCTTGATGTCTTGGATGCCGCTCTAACATGTAAGTCCATCTTCCAATATCCGCCTTAAAGAATCAGACCTTCAACAGACCTTTCCCATTTGAAGCAGCCACGACGAAGAATTACATTACAGAGCCGTGTGATGGTTAATCTCAGACGGACCCTGTGGTGCGGTGTTTCAAGTCCTTTTGTTCCCTAGGTCGGGACTGTGTCTTGCAACTTCTCCCATTTTGCATTTGGTGAATATGCAAGCACGGAGGCTTTCCAGTCAGCCCAGAGGCCCCAGACAAAGAGGGAATTGAAGTAAAATCAGAACAGTTCATGTTCTGGTTCTCAGTGTAAGCGAAAGATATGCTTAGAGGCGAAAAGGACGTAAAGAAGATAACTAGATTGTGGATATAGCTGGTTGATTTCTTCAACGTCTGGTGGTGAATGCACTTTCTTTGCTGGGAGTGGCGCCTAGAGGATAATAATAACTGTCAAATCTTCAGAATCCCAGTCTGGTGTTGTCAATCTGTCTCTTGTTGTTTATCTAGCTAGTTGCTAGCAAGAATATAGGATGAATTCATAAAATTCTTTCGATTCTTCAAGCATCTGGGTCTACTTCGTCTCATTCTTGGTCCTTACTCTACAATACTGAGGATTGCTATGCTCTTCCCTGTAGATGGTAGGGGAGGTTGGAAAACCCCGGGAAATCTTCTAGCCCAAAAGGAACCCCATGGTTAAGGCCCTTTAGGCTTTTGCGTGGAAGTTTTTTCGCGGGCTTTTGGATTTCCTCGTACGGTTTGAGGCTTCTTTGATCTCTTTTCATTTCATGTGTGCTTTTCCCTTTATAAAGCAGAAAATGAAAATTGAGTGAATGGAATCTAACGTGAGTGGCTATACTACGATAATACAAATAATGTCCCTTGTGAAAGCTAACAAAAGTTTAGATTTGCTACCATAGCAGACGTAGTATGATTCCGAATCACATGGTGGAGGTAGCATAGCTAGAGGAAATCACAGAGCACGTAGATACCACTTTGTTTTAAACAAATCAGTTCAACCCATTTTCTTCAAGGTCAAAAGTCACGAGGACTTGGACCCATGAGCATCAGGATGGGGTTCGAACAACTTGACTCGATGGTTTTTATACTTCGTTGCCTGACTTCATTGTGAGTTTATACCCCAAAGCCTTGAACTCCACGGTGCAGTATTGTTGCAACGTCGAAGACACTTCGGGGAGCGTTGGAGGTAATTTATACACAATAAACTGCAGGTTACTTTAGTTGTTTGATGAATAACATCATTGAACAGTCCATTTATATCCCTTTCCTTCTTGTCCTACTGCAAATCCACAAAAAAATATTTTAATATTTAGTTCCCAATTTTACACATGAAAGGGTTTTTAGCTGTTTTATTCGCTTTGAACTTGTGATGCGTCCACAACTGGTTTCTGAGTTTCGATTTTGGTTTCTTACTTCATATCTTCATACGAAGAAAATAAAGGAAGGACTCACGAATGTTTCATGAATTTACAAGGGAGATAATCCTTAGGCTTGAGTTGAAGACCTTTCCAAGAACACAAGGCAGTTTATAGAAATATTCCATGCATTTCCTCTATGTATACACGTTTCATTGAGGTAGTTACACGAGGAGCCACTATTGCACCGTATGCAATTTCTAGAAACAGTCTTGTCTACCATCAACCCTGACCCTCTCTTTCTGCGTGCTTGGATCGAACTATGCACAGCAAGAAAGTGCGAACATTGCGGACGAGGCAGCACGATAATTGGATGAAAACCTCAAAAGATAAGACTGATGTTGAGAGTACTTCTTTCAAATTTTAAGTAATTGTATAGGAGTAAAAAGAAGATACAATACAGGTTCTAACCATTCAAGTGTACTTTATCGTAATCTCATTCTGCCAAATTTGTGGTCGAGAACAAAGACATTAATACTCGCGTAACTTGATTCGATTATTTTTAAAATCTCGAAGTTTTAGATTGCAGAGCGTGTGTCATAGAATAACGAGGATGTTATAAAAGATTAAGTGACACATTTAGCATACAGCCGGAATGTGACTTTCTAGTTTTGAATCGAAACAGTAAATCGACGAATCTGCACCCAAAACTGGCTTATATTATTATCAGCTTTGAACTGCTTAGCATTATAAAACACATGAGGTTCTGAGCATATACAATGTCTGTTAGTCAGTTATAAACAAAGCGGTCAACGTCAAACCCAAAGTTTCCCATGCACATTAAACATTGGGTTACACTGTGTGACAGATCAGGTTAATTAATTGTGATCTATAGACATATATACATATTTTATGCACATAATGGAAGTTTTCGGAACCATACAGTGTTACTTATAAAGACGTTTACACTGTGACACTGAGGGGTCCGATCATCAAGGTCTGTATGGAAGTAGAGGTTAATTTCTTGCACGTAGATAAGGAATTTGAGAAGAAAAATACATTATTTCGTTAGTTACAATGTCAAGGCGGTATGTAGACGATATGCATCTTCCAGTGTACATTCACGAGGAATGTGGAGAATCCAGATGAAGTTTATGCACTTCTTGAAATCATAACTCTAATGTTTATAAAACAGTGCCTTGGTTTGAGGCTGAGACGAATTGGAGGTCGTGTGACAAATGTCAGGATCATCCAAACGAGAAAACAGAACCAGCGATGCAGACAGCTTTACGGCAACAACATTTAATGTGCTCTGGCATATCCATAGCGAAAATGACCAAGTGAATGACACAACTCGACCAGACCTCCACATGACAAGATGGGGTTCAGAATCCCTGATCCATCCATCTATGCACAATTGTCAATCAACCTCCTCGTCCTCGACCAGAAACCTGACACGAGCTAAACATGACTGGTAGTATCGACTAGAAGGTGCATATGCTGGAAGCTTTTGAAGCCTAGTGCCCAAGTTACAATAAATGATTGACTGAATGATACAGACAATGAGCAAAAGCTTTTGTGCTCAGAACTTGAGTTATAGGCGAGAGCTTCGTACCGTGCTCCTGAAGCTACAACAATATTTGCAGAATACAATATACATCGTGAATGCCCAATGACCACGTTGAATGAGGACGGAATTTGGAGATTGAAATGGCCCCACATGCAAGCAGGCAACCGAGCCTACATAGGCCCCGAGGTGGTGTTGGTAAGGCTCCCCAAGTCCCCGCTCCTTAGGGTAGGATAAAATGATGAATATGTCCAACTTTTCACCACTAGTTGCATAAACATAGAGTTGTCATTTATAAAGTGATGAGAATGGAATATTATTATTATTTTTCAGGCAGGCAGGCGTGGGCATGAAATATCGTACTTGCACATTCGAGAGGAATCACGTTGTCACTTACACATCTAATACAGTATATCAAGTGGATAGAATTGGTAATTCATGCAGCCTATAGAAAACTCTCAAAGAGAATGATCACATCTGCCTCTGCATAACATATTACTTGGTTTCATAACATATCCCTTGTCCTCTTCCGAGTCTGGATCACTTTGGCCCCTCACTTGCAGTAGATCGTGTATGTATGTCAAGCTTCGTGTGCCAAGTAAGGAGTCACATATTATTTTTACTCCTTTCCAGTCCAGACATGAGTGTGTGTGAATGGTACACCCACTGAAATCATCTGTTTGTAATTCTTGAGTTTTTTAAGTAGGCCCGTCATCGTTATCCTCCCTCTACGTTGGGAGCCAATCATAACTACTCTAGCGTATGTACGAGAGTAAGATTGAGCAGTAATAAAAATCGGCATGATAGTGCACGAACTAGCTCTCTTTGGTTAGAGGGTTCAAACTTCAAATCGTCCATGGCTGTTGCAACATGGCATGTTCAAGACAAACGATGCAGGCATTGATTGCAAGAAGCTTTGGTACATTTTGTCCAGATATCAAGTTCTTGACGGGCCAAGGACGGTCTTTATAAGATATATTCTGCATGAAGCACTGGCAATGTGGGGCGAGTTTCGTGCACTGGCGACATTGCATCAGATCAATTTCAAAATGATGTCACATGAAATTCGCAAAGCCATTGCATGTCCGAGAACAAGTTCAAACGTAACCAAAGAACGCAAAAGATTCTTCTAAAGTTTCTCTTGTCCAATACGTGCATGATGACTACCACCAAGTCCCGTCCAGGAAAAAAACCCTTTGAAACCTTGCCCAAAATAAGAGCAGGGTAAAGTTGTTAGGTTTATGTTGTCAAACAATTGAACAATGAAAGTTGCTGGCTATATCTGATTACTTTATTCATGAGCATTTGTAGCGATGGGTTTATGTACATGAGCTCTAGGTTTCGTCCTAGACATTTTTTTTGAAGTATCCCCAAAGGTGAAGATTTGCGAGTATTCTGCGGCTTCTTTCCTCAAGTCTAGGGCAACAACATGGCACATCGTACCACTTGCAACAACAATCTCACTTGCATTTTGGCACAAACGGATGTACAGTTAGGCCTCTTGCTCAAACAGCAAACACTCGGCTGTAGGTTCATAACTTCGTACGCCCGAGGGAGAGAACAGAACATACTCTGCATGAAGCTCTGCGATGGCCAACGGGATCCTGGCGTCATTGGATCGAAGCAAATCCTAAGTAAGAGCTCACATGCATTTGGCAACAGTTCACATAAGTGTTCAACTCAACTCAAAGGCACCGACAGAAGATCTTCCCCTCTAAGGCGCATACAATACATAACTGTTTCACAGTCCGCTTCTGCCGCCCTTCTTCCTCCTACTCATGAGCTCTCAGCTTTAGGGTTATTCTCTCATTCACTCACGTCTGATGAATTTATTATGGACTTGACACCAGAAGCGGCAACAGTACAGGAACAGCAGTAGGCAGTCCCAGACTCACAGCAGCAGAAACAACAGCATTGTATCGATCGTGTAATTGACACCCGTTCCGTATCGTCCTCTTCTACACTTAATGGTAATATTCCCAATCTTCTTGGACACAATAATGGGCATGGATGTGCTGTTCGTTCCGAACTTCGCTCGGGGCGACTCTATAGAAGGCAATCAGCTCGCTGCCGATGTTTGGTATGGTCGTTGAGTTCCCACTTTACTCCTCCCCACTTGCATTTACTTCAGGTCCTCGACATGTTTAATTGTTATACTCGTTTTCAAAGAATAGAAGCTCTTTAAAAAGTTCTCCCGTTTGCTTCAAAAATGATTGAATGTCAAGGTACGATGCAGAGATACGATGTAAGTATTGTTCTAATACTGTGTATACATGAATGCATTGTACAGAAGTGTATCTTTTACATAAATGTCAAGAATATAACGCAGAAATGGTCGTCTGTTTAATTCTTCATCCATTCATCTTGGAGGATTTCTACCTGAGGAAGCTTCAAGGCAAACGCTTGCTGCCGCTTCTTCGCGTCCCCTCAAGTTTGCATCTTCGCTCAGCTAGTTCTCTTGATGTACAAGAATTTTCACTTCGACCTTTTCTGAATAAACAGTTGTGCTTTTGTTTCGAGCATAGTAATCCTTGGTCTGCGAATTTATTGTCCAGGTTTGCTGTGGCAACACTTGTACAACATGGGAAGGAGGATATAGTACTAGAATCTTATGTGATTTTCGGTGATCATGTTTCACTGCCCAAATAACCTTGTCTCTACTGACGACCATAGGGTTGGGAAGACATGGAGGGACATAGTTTTTGTTGTGGCTTACGAGCTCTCACGCTGGGTGTCCAAACGTCCAAAGCTACAAGGTCTGTACTTCCAACAGGTGTCGTCCATAGGGTTTGGACGATATGGAGGGAAGGAGATTTCTGTTGTGGGTCTCACTCTGGGTCATGTTCTTTAATAGCAGAGGAGTAATAGACTTCAGGGCCTTCAATCACAATTAATGTTGGACTACAAAAACGCACAGGGTCATTAGGTTTAAGTAAAAGTAAGTAATGATCTTGATTTGGACAAGAAAGTGAAAACGAAAGATCATTGGCACCAACAAAAGTTGATTTCCCAAGGTAGCGATGATTATTAGCACTTTTCATATGATAAGTTCCAATCAAACTATTCAAGATGTTTACTACTGCCGGTGAAACCGCGTCGCTGCATAGTCCCGTCTGAGTTACCAAAGGTTGTTGAAGTGGAGGAAAATTATTCCGGTTTTTAACGCAGAAACACCGACGCATACTCCATCATTTTAACAGCTGAAACAGTGTAAACAATTATGTACCTGCGCATGCCTCTCAATATTCTTATGCTTAAGATCGATGGTGTTCACCAATACTTACTACTTACCGAGGGGATCAACCGCCAACGTATTTATTACCATGTGAATGTCTCACCTGCGCTCACGGTACTTCAGCTGAAGAGTAAGATCTTGTTCGACGAAAACAGTAACGCCACTCCAATCAATTCTTAAAACTAACAAGAACGAATTAATAAAATGATGTCAGTAGTAATGTAGTGTTAGAGGCGTATCTCATCTAGAAGTCTTGATTTTCCGAATAAAGAGTCGATCGTGTTTCCCTCCGAACGTAAGACTGTTTTGATCTTATCCCATGACGTGTTGGTCATGTTCAATTTTGATCTGAAAGAATGTTTAAAACGCTGTCCACTGTTTCTGTTTTGTGGTGAGAAATTCTCGCAGATAGTCCAAAATCATGTAGAAACATCAAGATCTTGCACGATACAAGATGTAGTTTTGGTTGCTCAAGCAAGAAAAGAAGCGCGTACTTTAGTCCTCATAATGGTTTCCCGGCTGAATGGTCTGTAGAGATGTCTGAGGAGGAAGGGAGAAATCCGTCTTACCTGGATTATGAAATTGGGTTTTTACCTGAATCCACTAAAACCTTC
The DNA here is from genome assembly GCA_014180765.2 of Marchantia paleacea. Classification (NCBI taxonomy): domain Eukaryota; kingdom Viridiplantae; phylum Streptophyta; class Marchantiopsida; order Marchantiales; family Marchantiaceae; genus Marchantia; species Marchantia paleacea. Next base: position 801,493 of record MUAA02000117.1, read on the forward strand.
CGTTTGTCACAAATGTAGGTCTAGTCAGAAGTCAAGGTTTGGTTACGTTGGGCTCAAATTTTTTTAATTGTGCAAGATCCACGCTGTTGGACATGTAGAGTAGATGACTGGAAAGCGATATGGCAGTTGTAGTGACAGCAGAGAGACAAGACACCAGTTGGGGTCTAGTTCCGTTCTCAATATGTCATGACTCAGGACCATACTGCAAGAAAGCAGAGAAATGAGTGCGTAGCCTCTCAAAGATGTTATACGAGCTCCTAGAAGCTGTTCTCATCAAATAAAAGGCAAGCATCGTAGTCTGTTCATCATGAAGCATTTCCGTAGAGCTTTCGGAAGCTCGACGATCGTAAGTGTAACGACAAAGCTTGACCTCTATGCAAGGGCATCGATCATAGATACTCCGAGAAAACAATGATATCGAAAGGTGGGAAGGATGCCGAATGGTCGAATAAGTCGAAGCGTCATCTCTCGACTCGGAAAAAGGTGTGGTGGGCGTATCAAATGATGGATATCATGATAGAAAATCTTGGTTTGTGACGAAGGTCGATATGTAACAGATGTTCAATCCACTCGGGCCAAAAGCGGGCACGCGGAGAGTTGGTGTATGTTGTAGAGAGGTACAGCGATAGCAATAGCTGGGAAATCGCGTAAGATTTCTCAGAGGTCGATGTCTCTACACAGTACTAGCAGTAGTAGTCGTAGTAGGTGGTGATGCATACCATTGCTCCCTATTGTACCTTCCGACTCTCGAACCTATGGTATAAGACTCACGTTGTAGCACGTTCTCCTTTTAGGGCTTCGTACGATAATCCTTGAAGGCCGCTAATGATTTCATGGAAGGACGATGAGAAAAGAAGTCTAGAGGTTGACTTTCGTGGCATAAAAGAGTGCAACTAGGTTTCGTAGTAAGTAAGTCAAATATGGAAACCTCTTGCCTCTAACCCTTCAATGGATCTTGCTAAAATTGAAGCAGGACATAAGCATCTGCACCAACCCCAGCAGCATCTGGGGCCCATAACATCGAACGCACCTAATTAGACCTCTATGTATTGAAGCATCAGTAAGCCCTCGCAGTTGTCTCACCATCGTGCTTATAAAATTAGCACGAGCTTGTTTCAAAGAAATTTACGTCAATACTACGTTTACTTTCTTTGCCGAAAGGGCATTCATATTGAGAAAGTAACTAAGCTGTGTCACTTCTCTGAGGATCTTTTTCCTCTTTCATGAAAACTTGCCATCGAGACGTTTTTAGCTAGCACGTTGGAAGGAGAGATGAATTTGAAGGAATCAACTTCACCATCGACCAAGGACGCAGAGTACCGCACCGACTACTTAGTCTTCGTCACGAACGAAACACTTGAGATCGCAAAGTGTAAGTCGATAAGAAGGGTACTATGGAGGAGGAGGGGAGAAAAAACAACGCCAAGCGACGACCAGGAAAGAATATCAATCCCAATGGGATAGAGAAAAGGCCCTGAACTTGGCGGAACACTAGAACACGCAAGACCGGACTTTCTCCTATGCACACAATTACATGATTTGGTCTCCTGGAACTCCTTGCCCTACGTCGTCAAAGTCCGTGTGAGTACTGCCGGGTGTACAATCTTCAAGGAGGCCGATAATCTGGAGGACTGGAGTCAACTGACCAGATATTTTGATGTGAACATCCGTAATTTGGAACCTCACTGTAGGCACATGATTCAATCATCTTCACCTGAGCAGAGATTTTGATCCAAGTGACCTAGAGATGGTTTTAGGTTAGGGTGACGATAGATGACAAGCTCCTTCCCATACAAAACAGAAACCTTAACAAACTGCATCTACTGTAGGGAAATTCGAAGAGACAAATAAATCAAAATCAAACAAAACAAAAACGAACTTGAAAAATGCTTAAACAATCTTGTGAACGTAGACAACACAACATGCTATGGTGTACACCACGAGTTTTTTATCCTGGTAGTCGTGCTGAGTTTCATGACTCTCACTTGTTGTCAGTCAACAACACTAGACTAACGTTGTACTTGAGGGAATTCGAGATGATCCAGATCCCCGATTCAATCCGGTTCTCTGGAGAGGCCAGGTTTTGTCATGTGGATGTACTGCGGTAGTCTTTCGAGATATTCAAGAGCATGTGAATGAAACCAGGTGCCTAGGTCAGTTCAGAACTTCAGGTCACTTATAGCACAGCTGTAAATTGAGATTTTTAGTACGTGTAAGATACCAGAATTCTTCACCTCGATGAGTGTAAATCTTTCTCTGATTTCGTCCTTGGAGTTTAGGCCAGCATAGCTTTTCCCTAATCATCATAAGGTGGAGAAAAGTTATGGTGACCATGACTGACTGTGTTATGGAGATCCTGGAAGGTGAAGTCTTTATTGTTCATAGGGCTTAGGCGGGATTTCTGATGCACTTATCGGTTGTTTTTTGCTCATTCATCTCGCAAATTTGGTCCCCTAAGTGAGGAGGTCAAATCAAAGTTGGTAGTTGATGCGCAAGCTCCAGAATCTGGAATTGGAGACTTTCCATGCCCAGGTGAGAAAATGGTGGGGGAAAAGATAAGAAAATTAATGATGCTGGTGTGTCGTATAGCTCGAGAACAACAAAGTCCTCGCATACATAATAAGCATAAAGCAGAAGTAGATAAGCTCGCCGATTAACGAAGCCTCGCTTTCCTCCATTCATGGCCCGAGTGCATATCTCATATTGTGGAGGACAATCTCCTCGCAGATTGAATGGAAGGGAAAATTAAAATGTTAAAGAACCACAACGTCGAGTCTTGATTATGGGCTTGTCTCATGTGATACTCTTCTGCCACTCCATAGACGACAAGTCGTCTCCACCCCGACATCGCTCATGTATTTTCCTCCGGCGACTTATATTCACGTGTCTTCGATTCAATGCAATGCTCGTCGTCATTCGTGGTTGGAATATATTTGTTGGGGCACCGGGGGCCCATGGCTTCTCCGAAGACGAGCTTCTCGACTCTCTTTGATTGTGGAACAAGGTCTTCCATTGGCCCTCATAAATGCGAAGGACCACGGGAGAGAAGAAACATGTCGAAAATAGACACAGCACCAATTCCACGCCCCAGGTTCCATATTTCTTGTGGGTAAACACCAGAACCCTCTTTCTTTTCTTCGAGTAATCAAGTGCACAATCGCAATTGCGTAAATTTAGACGATCGTGTTCGACGGATACATACATTGCATAAATTGCATTCCTCACACACTTCGATGCAATGCCCGGCCTACTGTAGACTTCACATTTTGTAGCCTGTACTACCGCGCTCGGCGTCACTCCGCCCCAAACCCATCCCCAACCATGTAGTTCAAGTACAACCCTCTCCCCCTCTCCCTCGCGCTTCTCCTCCTCTCCATCACACTGACGACGGGCGGTCCAGGACTCACTCCACAGGTCATCGTGGCCTGTAGCTCCAGTACGGACGGCGGGCGGGCTGCCCCTGACGTGGACGTACACGTCACACGTTGGTGAACATCCCTCTCTCCCGTCGCGAGTCACGAGACTTGGTGGGTCAGCTTGTCATAATCCACGTCATATAAATTCAAACCTCCACCGTGGATTTGGAATCCGACGGCCTAGTTTGGTACGACGCAAGGCTTTCAAGCATACCGGTAATTTCCTCTAGTTTTGGAGTAGGGATAAGAGTAGCTTTGGAGAGGATTTGTGAATTATTTCTTTTTCTTTTGTTGGGAGAGATTTGTGTGATGTATTCTAATTTTCTTGGTTTCATGGTCCTCAGGTTTAGTGGATCGAGATTCTGGGGAGTTTCTGCTCGCCTGCGGAATTGCGGCAAGGACTTTGTGGTAAAAAATGCTTGGATAGTAGGAGTGCAGGCCTACTATCACAGGTCCTGCTTTGCACGGTATTGGCATCATCTGTTGTGAGGGACGAAGGGATTCAGGAAGGTATCTCATTCAGTGTATGACTGCCCTCGCTTGCACAGTGTAGGTTCAAAGGGAGAAAGGGTTGAGCGGATCACGATTGACGGATCGACGGGACTCGATTGACGACTGATGGCATTTTGGTGCTGTGGCTCTCGTACATACCACGACATCATCACAGGACGGACAAGGAAACGAGGGGAGAGGAGAGATACAGTAGATTAGAGAGGCTTGTTTGGCGCACGTTGTGAATTGTTGTCGGGTTAGCGGGAGGCGGCTACTATCAAGAATAGAACAATAGGCCAAAATCACGGAGCTCGTGTGCTAATCTTGGGAGATTGGGAGCTAGGGTTGCGGAAACGACGCTGGTCCAAGGCGGATCTTGCACGACTGCGTGACCACACCACGCTCCCGGCGAAGATGGGGATGAGGTCTGTACAGTAGTGGGAGATGGTAGGCGCCGAGCGGTAGGCCAAACAGGCAAGATGATCATCATCCATTTGGTTGAGAGACGACACACCATGTCCTGCGCCAGTCTCCTCTCCAGTAGGTTCTCGTTCGGGTCGGCATGCACACGAAACGCTCTCTGACTGGACTCTCGCTGCCGGCCCAGTGACCGTTGCGCATGTACAAGCTTATTGGATATAGTGTGTGTGAGTTTGTGTACTACTGCGCGATAATTCAGCGCCGTAGTTTCCACTCCCATCTGCTGGGGATCCTTGCAGTAGCAGCGGAGGAGGTGTACCGTGGTTTCCGAAACCATTACCTTGTTCATGAGGTGATTCCGATTCCATGTTGGGATTGTGCTGGTGTGCTCCCGGTCAGACGGCTGTGTTCTGCGGCAGGTAACTTTTGTGGTGGCCAGTACGCAATGGTCTTCGCACCTGCCAGGGATACTGTAGGGCAAAAGCTCCAAGCAACTGTTGTATTTGATACCCTGCCTGCCTGCACCATCCCTTCTCTAGGAGAAATTCAAATTTCGTACCATTTGCTCTCCCCTGCAAAGATGCTTATCGAGTATTTTTGTATGTAGATTGTTTATCTCGCGAGTCGCTCAACGGTTTATGCAGAGGGAATGTCCTGACCCTGATCCCACCCCGCCCCAATCCAAGTCGGTCGCTCTCTCTCTCTTTCTCTCTCTCTCTCTCTTGAGTCTTGACCGACTCTCCACAAACAGATTCCAGACAGAGCAAGTCCTTCCGGCAGTGGCAGCATTGTGGGTACTTGTAGTCGTCGTAGTAGTAGTGGGTCATCGTCGGCCACAGTACAGTAGCTAAGCAACGTTGCAACTCGTGGTCCTGACAGCGACATTTGCTGCGGTCTGTCCACTCGATCTGTTCTCTCTACTGCACTCTCTCCAGCTCTCGTCTCTGTCCAGCAGGAGCATCAGCAGCATCACGAAAGGCCAAACGAATGGTCCGTTGCGATTCCCCGGACAAATTAAACTTCAGCAATCCTTCGGAGCTCTCACGTTTCAGCATCAAAGCAGGCACTATCAATATTTCGAAATGAGAAACATATGTTTGTTTCCCCGAGAGCAATTAAGAAGCCTGTCAGCGCTACACATTTTTCAAATCCCCCAACATCTTCACCCCCTAAACTTTGCCCGACTTCCTTCAAACCGAACTGGAATCTTCCCGGGAACCTCGCACGATCGACGAGCCTGGCGCGTTTCTCAGGCCGTCGAATTTGAATCGGACGGTTCAAAATTGCTCACCTTTGGGTGTGTAGAACTGACTTCGAGGCTCCCTGCGGAGGGCTCGAGTATTCTCCCGACAAGTATGACGTGGCTTCTCTGACTGTGACGAGGCGGCGCTAAAGCTGACACGTTGTCGGTCTACTCCTCGTTCTCGGTGTGTAATGGATTCCATATCAGCATGGCAAGTGGAATTTTGCTGACCTGGCCTAATTAATTTGAATAAAAATTTCCTGTGGGCGGGATTTACGCTAAACCCAAGTTTGACTGTTGTATAGCTCCAGCTAAAGCATCGTTGACTCTTATTTAAGTATCTATATCGGAATTTGCAACACCTATTTTATGCTAGGGTAAGCCAAGACCCCAGTCTAAATTTGCAGAATTTTTTAATACAGGAACCCGGAAGCTATCCTTCGCTAACAGAAGAATCTTACTTTTTGATGAAAAGTAAGATTTGGGAGTATGTTTCCACAGTACATTGTCGAATCCCTTGTATTTTGGGCTCTAGAACACAGCTCCAGGCTTAGAATGGTTGGTTTATAATGTAGCTTGTAGAGAGACGGATTGAAAATGGAGGACATCACCAGACATTTGCAGCCTTGTGAAGGATCTGCCACAAAAATCTTGTGAGGGATCTATGTGACTTATTCCTTGATGTGGATCAAGGTTTACATTCTAAGTACTGTACGCTGCATATGAAGCTGGAAGACGTAAAGGGAGTCGTAGAGGGAAGGGTTTCATATCATGGACAAAGAGAGACACTGAAGGTGACTATGTTCTGGATGAGAGGAAGAGCACGAAAGGGGATGAGATTGGCAGCATATGCACAAATCATCACATGGGTGAGTCTTTTGAGGGTGAATATCTCAATTTCCACCATCCATGCCATGCATCAGGATATGACCTCTCATCTGCTTGCAATCAGATATGACAACTGAATGCGCTAAACGTGGCGATCATCGGTTCAGATGGTGGTTGGAATTTCAGTGATGTGATGTGTCTTACTCACAGCTCCGTTAACGCCAAAGTATCAATCTCACTTCACTGTGATTTTCAACTGCGATCAAAGTTGACCATGTGGTTTCATTTTCTCCGCATAATGGAGAAACACTTCAGAGAAATTGAGCTGGAAAGGCACTGCTCAAATGAATAATGCAGAGACTTTATACTAGTATTGTGTTATTTTTAGTATCTTAAAGTGTTTTGGACGAATGCTCGAAATTATGCAATCTTATGACATTTTTTAATTCTTTTACTTGTAGAGCAAGTTAGACATTCCCATCATCAGGTGGCAATTCGTCGAAGTTCGTCATTTGGGAAGTATGATGTGGTCAATAAGTGTTCACTTTATTTCATTACAGAATTCATTTACTTTTTCTGCTGATTTCGATCAGCCTTTGAAGCATTTGCAAACATGGGTTCCGATTTACAATGAAAATAATTTTCGTTTTGTCATCAACATCTTTTGGAAAGGTTGTCATCAAAGTTACGCTCAGCATGCAGTATACAATCACTGGGTCTTCCTAGGTCTGAAGGCCGAAACAACGAAAAGTTAAGCGGTTGACAGCTCAAAGGTTGGAGTGGGTCCTCTAGACTTGCCTCTCTTTCGATATCTTGTTGATTGATCGTATGGGATGAATAGAGCAAGGGCCAATCTCATCGAAGAAGTCGACGACTTGCTTTTACCGGGAGAGAGTCATTTCAGTTGGAATAGTGTAATCAACTTTTCATTAAGAAGCTGTAAAAAGTATACTGTCAAGTTACTTTCCGACGTCGTGGGATGGATGTGGTCAAACATCAATTGACACTTTCCCTCTTCAATACTACTCTTTTAGGTAGACGCAGCGTTTCAGTTGAAATAGTGCATTGTAACTTGCTCTTTGATGTCCAAAGCTATAGAAATCTATTATCGCTTGGGTCGCTACGCCGGCCCGGGTGATGACTTCTCTCAATCAAAGTGCTTCCAAATAGAACGAATTTTGAGCAGATCTGGTCAGACGCTCATTTCTTCTCGGTCACATCATATGCTATGGAGCTGTGCTGTCCATCGAGTCATTATTGACTCGTGTCACTATGCTTGCGAGTCTTGTCTGATCATCTTTCGGTCAATTTATTCATGAATATTTTTGTATTTTGTGCACTCTATGTTGTGCTGAGCTTCCAGATCTGTATGTGAAACCCATGTGTGTAAAATATCCACCACCAGTCAAGTTATCATATTTTCAGTCTACCTAGATTCACTATTTCTTCGTAGCACCATCACATGAGAAAGTTTTATAGTGGAAGGAATGTATATCGAACAAATGCGGTCCACCTTACAGCTAGGGAATCTATTTCTCTGAGCACATAGTATGAAAACTCATTTCTCGACTGAACCATTTATGTTTCACTATGCTCATGACGTACTCTGTGGTTCTAAAGCAGCAGGTTCTGAATTTTATCAGAAGAGTTTGGGATTGTTCTTTGGTTTCAATTAAGTTGGAGATCTACCAGCACTTGGTTGACTGTCCATGATTCAAGCTGTCCCTGGAACTACCTTTCTGAGGATTCCAACAACCAGATTGTAGCAGAGACCAAGTTGCTGTAGTGTCCATGCACAAGAAGTCAGGCATAAGTCTTGTCTTGCTCTTCGGTTGCATGTGACATGAAAATGTAAGTGTACCAATTTTGTTATCACTTGCGGCACTATGCTCATAGATTTCTCGGTGGAAGAGATATTTAATGGTACAATTTTGCTCACTTTTCCCTACGGTTGTGTGTATATGTGCATTGAATGGTCCACTTTTCCACCTATTGTCAGGATGTGTTTTCTGGCTGCTTCCAAGTCAACAGTTATGGGAGTTCTAGATTCAGGTCAATGAATATGCCACTCATCTGGATATAGGCTCAAATAATTGAACCTTACTGTGATATTGTATTTTATGCTTGGACAGGACAAGCACTATGTGTGATCTTCCTTTTTGACTTCAAACATAAAAAATAAAAATAAAAAATCTTAGCTTTGTTTGCCGGATGACTTCCGAGCTACAATAGTTCACTTTCGGTTTCTTTTAAAACTCGGGAGAAAAAAAATATCTTGCTCAAATTTACTCCTCAAACCATGCACGAGCCAAAATTCAAGTACTCCGTAGTTGATGATTCACGTAGCCAAAGGCTTGCTAGCGGTTGGGTGGAAATGGGAGCAGGTATCTGATTGATAGTGGTAACACATATGTGGTAAATATTTACACGCAGCATTTGAAACATGGGATTTTTTTTCTGACTACGGTAGGGAAGAGATTTGGTGTGCAAACGAGAGTAGGAGAATCTACGGCCGTTACCTGCGGTTAGAAGTTGAGCGAGTCAATGTACACTGAATTCAAATGTTTCGTTTTTGAAATCGCTTCTTGTGGAGCTGGTGGTGAGATCCACTAAAGTTAGAGTCTTTATGGACCAACTACTCAATTGTGTTTTTTTCATTTTTACTACTTTTGGTGTGGAGTGAGTTCGTTCTTGACTTTTATGGTAGCGAATTTGCTCCACTCTTCCATTCTAGAGATTGTGAATATTTTGAATTTTGAATGTTTGTTTCCTGAATAATTTTCGAATCATGGGTATACAACAAAATTTTCAAATCGAAAACGAAAATTAGAAAACAATTAATATCCTGAGAGTTAAATTTTTATGAATATATTATGTTTTACCCAATCCCCACAGATATGTTGTTTTCATGTCAGTTTTGTTTAAGAGGCGTGCTATAACTACACATATACACCGTGATCATTTATGAAGTCAACTTGTTCTTATGCGCTGGACAGTTCGATTGATTATCATCTTCTTGGAAATAATTCCAAGAGTACCTGATGACCACATATTTTATGTCGCACCTTTTTAATTTTACTTTTGGAGAGCAAATCATAATTTATTTTTTACATAATCAATAGGTATTCTTTCAAGGACATTTTGTAGTGAAGTCATATGAACATCTAATAAGTTGTTTTTTGAGTTTACATCGTAGCGTCAATAACAACTTAGGAGGTTTCAAGATAGACCCATAAAGTAAAGGACGGGAAGTGAGCGATTCCATAAGACCCATTCCCCGATCGCATAAGTTCTTTACGGTCGAATTAAACAGATCGATAAAGATTTTATGGATAAATCCAGAAAAAACCTCTGCATGTTATATTCCAAAACTAAGAGGAAAAAATATTTATCGTTGAAATGTAGATAGTGTCAAAACATGTCAAAGGGAGGGGTATAAAACCTATAAAACTAACCGGGTGACTTTTCAGGATCCCGTAACTGTTTCTCCCGTTACCTTTGAAAAATATTAGGGGTACTTCAGCTAATATATCCAAACCATCTAGTTCAAAATGTCTACAAACAATAGGAGCATCATAAAAAGCATCACCTCACGTGATTGTTCTCCTATGGATTGCACTAGCTATTACTTTCTGTACATCAATGGAAACATGTTGCCTAAAATAGTCTACACAATAAGCTAAAAAGAGTGATACCACAACTTCTAGTATTGTAGGCTCTCTTGCACTCTCTCATGAATATGTGGAAATGAGTGTCCATAGCTCCATATAACTCCAAAGCTAGAGTAACAAGAAGGTAACCTCTCTACATACCCTATACTTGGAGGCCTTGGCTACTTCTGTTCCACTAGCCGTCCATCCAGGAGGATGGATAATCTTCCCCTATGACACTGTGTCACTATAGGTTCGGTAACCACCACATCTGCAACAATAACTTGATACTCCCGAACTAAGTTAGGTCTGGCCTAACCTTAATCCACTGCAAGGCATACCAAGACTCCCTCTAGTCCCCCCAACCAAGTATAGATATGCCATAATCCTAGTCTTCTGTAAGACATACCAACGCCTCCTCCAAGTAATAATATAGCTGGTTTCTAACATTCAACATTGTAAATATTTTTCACTTTTTATCACTTTGTGACTGAAGCCCAAAAATTGTTTAATGATTGAAGCGACACTTTTGTCCAATAAAATAACTGGCATAATAAGAGTTTTATTGCAAGGAGGTTTACTGCAATTCAGAGTAAGCATAAATCTCGCTGTTCTTCTTTTTGGTCTGTCCACCTGGTAGATTAAAGGAAACATTCGCTCATTTTACATAGGTCACGATTTCCTTACCAAACCCATCGACTTTGAATTTGTTTCCAGAGACCCCTAACATGTTAGTGACATACGCGGTAGGTACTGCCAGTAGACGGTGTCAAAGTAACTGTGTATATAACTCAAAACTCAAAACTTAATGGCACGAACATGTTTAACTACAGAGCATCATCTCCAGAACTGAAATGCGTGCGTCAAATATTCAGGAAATCTGTATCCATTCAATCGACCGTTTAGGAAGCCAGTTCTTAGCGCGTGAAGATGTTTCAAAGAAGATCAAAGCCTTGGATCCTTAGGTTTCATAGAGATATGACATTGGTCACGTTGACGCCTGAAAAGTCTTTGTTCTCTGTATCTTCAAGCTGATCAAAGATATATGAATTTTGGAGTTCAAGATATATTAGTTAGGTTTAACTCATTACACGTTCAAAAGGAAAGTCAAAATTTTCTGTGGTTTCAAGAATCTAGAGATAGAGACATAAGAGGAAGTTTCATGTTTCCTTTAAATGTCTGCTAATATAATCTGGAATTCACTTTTGTACGTTTCAATTAAGGCTCTTCATTCAATTTTATAAAAACTACTCATAGGAGTTTCACAATTTTACCACCAGTTTCACAATATCGCTTTACCGAACTAGTACTCTTTATATTATACCTTTTCTGCTATAGTTTCTAGATTATGGTGATAACTGGATACGGTGAATTTTTGTTTCAAGAAAAGTGTAGGAGATATTTAAATTCTCTGATCATGATTTTCCAGCTCTTATGACTTGCGATAACTTATACCAAACTTAATTTTAACGCAAAAAACATAAACCAGAATATCTCTGAAAACATGTTAATACTACTAAACCACATCGGGTGTCAGAAAGGAGTGGAGATAACGCTAGGCATATTCTTAGTGGATAAATTCTTGAAACTTCCAATTACTTAGCGCTAATCCCGACCATAATCTGGCATTGACGTTCAATCACAAGAGGAACACGATCACAGGCGGCGGGGAATCACAAAACGAGGGACGGACGGACTGGGCGGCAGAAACCTGACACAACATTCCGGCAGAGCAGCGACCAAAATATAGAAATCCGTCCATCCACTAGGGAAGAGGCCATGAGTGAGAATATGGTCACGTGAGGCCCCAGCTACTGTTAGGCTTGTCGGCAAAATTCAAAGCTGGGGATATTAGAATCTACTTAGCGTTTATTGAGATCGGACATCAGACAATTTTGTGCTAATGCATTGCTGTCCCTCTGCATTTGGGCGCGTTGACGTGATGTGAAAGAACAGAGTGGCCCGTTGGGGTTAGCGGGTGCCTTAATTAAGCGACCAGTAATTAGCCTAACTTATTGGCCTTAAGCAGCGTGTGAGAATGAGTACGTTGGGGTTTTACAGTACTTTACTGCAGACGTCGTAGCCTGAGTGCGAGTGTGTAGTACCGGTTCGTCGAGTTCGTGTTCGGAAGAAGAGACGTGCTCAGAGTATGAGCTGCGCGCAATAAAGGCAGTCCGCGAGAGAGAGAGAGTGAGAGAAGCAATGGTGTCAGAATCGCATGGCAGATGCAACAGCAGATCTGAAAGCGCAGCAGTCCAGTCCACAGAGATCGCAGAGGGATCAGAGAGAGAAAGAGAGAACCGCTGTGGCTTTTGAAGAAGGGGCTAGGGGCTGTCTAGCTAGCGTTGTGTCTTTTGTTACTCATGATGATGATGTTTTATTAGCATCACACCAGCGAGCACACTTTCCCAGTCAAGCGAAGCAAAGCAAGACAAGAGGAATCGGAGAAGAGGAGAGGAGGGGAGAGGAGTTGAAGTTTGCTAGTGCAGACTGCTACCTCTGGCTGGAATTGCTCGCTGGCTAGCTGGATCTCGCGAGACCTGGCTCGCTGGCTCATCAAGCTTCATACAGCCTAAGGCCGCTTTGGCCTTTAATCCATCTGGTGATTCTGCGTCGGGACGCTTTCTTGTCCAGAGTCGCTGCGGAGTCCTCCGTATGGTGTAATCATCTCTGGGACTGTGCTTCTGGAAGTCCTTACTCGCTTGATTCTCGAGCAGGAAGGTGCGTTTGTGTGTGAGTGTGCGGGTAGCTCTGTCGGGCTCGTCCTGGCCGTGTGAAGAAGAAGGCGGAGCCTGAGTCGAGTTGGGCTACGGTTGGCTGGACTGGACTCGGGAGGCTTGGTTGGGGGTGGATGAGTATTTTCCCGTAGGGCTCGGAATAGGGGGATTCGTAGCGTCGTCAATAGTTGGTTGGTCGTCATTGTGTCAAGGGAGAAGCTTTATATACAATATTGTTTTGTTCTGGTAGCGGCCAGAGGGGGAGAGATCGTACAGTAGGGGTGGGGGGATGGGATGAATTTCGCCAGGTTCAGTACTCGTGGGACAAGTGGATGGAAGAGTTTAAGTAAGCGGGAGAATGCGTATTAGCGCAGTTTGCGCAGCTGCGAAGTTGTTACGCCTGTGCGTTCGTCGGGGTTTGAGATAGAAAAGAAGAAGAAGAAGGAGGCTGGATTCGCAGTGCATAGCCCGCTGGTGAAACCTGCAGGGAGCAGTAGCGGTAGTATGCGAGTAGTGCCTGCACAAGTGCTCGAAACGCCAGAGGGTTTTGCAGATTACAATGAGGCGCGTGGACGGCCCGAGGACGTTGTTGTTGCTGCTACAGCTGAGAATGCCGCTGTGAAGACGTTCGCTGTTGCACAATCAGTATGAGCAGGAGCGGCTGCAGCAGCGAACTTTTCGGCAAATCCTGATCCAGACCGCTCGATGACAGGTTAGGATGGAGAAGCTGCCTGCAACTACACTATGCGAGCGCTGCTTCCTGTCCAAGGGAGTCAACGGTTGTGACGACGATGCACATGTTATGTCGTCGGCGATTTAATTCCGGAAACAGTGAACATCGTAAATCTATAGGAGGTTCCTTAATCTTCTCCCCGCAGTGATGATTCAAATGTCGCCCCTGGGTGACTCGCCCACGACGAGCATGTCGTCAAATTCGTAAGTATCAAGCTTATCATCTCAAGATTATAGAAACTGAGTGGTGCCTTCGGAACTCATTTTGCATCTCTCAACGCCTCATCTCAGATCATTGGTCTAACGTTCTTCCGCGTTTCCATACAGTGTTCATGAAAAGCGCCCGACCCACGCGTCGTGCAACCTGGAGGTTGGAGTGAATGGAGAAGAAGTGTTTCGTTTGCACATGGTACACTCCCTACCGCCTTCCCTCCGGGTTGCCTGTCACCGTGTTAATTCAGCTTGACGTCTCATGCTCGAGGGTGCATGCGAATCATACAGCAGAGCCAACCTGAAGCCGACAGTTCCGGGTCCTGCATTCATAGGTGTAGAGTCGTTGGTGAATCTCTCGTCTCTCACAGGCATCCGAATCGAATGTGCTGTCGTCGCTACCCAAATTCTTTAGAATCTGGCTCCGTCCTTTGTGAAAGTCAGATTGTTATGTTCCCTTTTGTTCCAGCAATGCCTGCTTCTTTCTCGGGACTTAGAGCCGGTCTGAACTGCGGGTGGCCGAAAGCTTTCGTGGCCATATGAGAACGTGGATTTCGGTTCCGACAGCAGTCAAGCGATCTCGTTACCGTAGCCTTCGCCTTCTGGGAACTTCATCAGTGGCCATCCAATGAACATTCACACCCCCGGAATTCGATCTCAAACGCGTAGTAGTTGAGACAATCGGGACACCATTTCTTCTACATTTTTGCGCCATGTCTTCGCGACACTACGCCATTCACGTGATGGCCAACGTGTCTCAGATATACAGCTAGTTTCTTGTCGTCGTCAATTGATAGCAGCAGGGCGGAACAACATGAGTTTCTAACTCTCGCCTCCTCTCTTCTTGTTTTGTTTGTGGGTTGCTTCAGAGACCTCTACTCTCTCGCTGCGGGCTTTTGGTCATGCTCGTGAAGGAGGCGAACGCCATGCGGCCGAAAGAGATTGAGCCGGCGAAGAGCGTGCTGACGGTCGAATTGGAGAACTTTCCAGGAGGCCCCGAGGCATTTGAGCTCGCTGCCAAATTCTGCTACAATGAAGCCGACGTTGCTATCACCGTTTCCAACGTCGCCACATTGCGTTGCGTCGCCGAGTTCCTTCAAATGACGGAGGAATACGGCAAGGGCAACCTGCTGAAGAAAACAGAGTCATTTCTGAAGCACGAGGTGTTTTGGAACTGGAATGACTCTCTGGCTGTCTTGAAAACCTGCGAAACATTTCTCGTGGTGGCCGAGAAGGCCGACATCATCCAGAGGTGCGCGAACGCTCTGGCATCCAGGGCGTCTCTGAGTCCGGATACGTTGTCCAGTCCCTCCTTCTCCTCGGAATCACATGATCTCGGGGCCTCGAGTGGCAGCAACAGCTCCAGAAGCTCATCGAAATCGCCCATGTCTGGAAACTGGTGGTTTCATGACTTCTCCTCCCTCTCCGTCTACCTTATGGAAAGAGTAGTGAGGGCGCTAATTAAGAATGGTATCGACCATAAGAATCTTGCCAAGTTCCTTCTTCACTATCTTCGATCGTCCATTCCAGCGCTCAAGTTCGGGGCCTACGGTGTATTCGGCTCTACATTTCTCTCGCCAGGTTGTTCCGGTCGGAGTTCTGAGGAGGAAATATCCCAAAAACATACGCTGAGAATTCAGCAGGACGTCATTGAGACGGTCGTGGACCTGCTGTCAAGCCTTCAGCCAAGGTCAGCATCGTGCAGGTCTTTGTTCAGTTTGTTGCGGATAGCTGTGGTGCTCAGCGCCAGTAAAGCATGCCGGAAGGAGATCGAGAGAATGATTGGCGTGCAGCTGGACAAGGCAACTCTGGACAATATCCTTGTTCCCGCTCTTCCGCGTCGAAGTTCCTCACTTTATGACGTGGATTTGATCGTTCGCCTCGCCGAACACTTCCTTCAAGACCAGGCCGAAGCACTTGCATCCGCAGGCTTGACGCAGGATATCGACAAAAGGAGCGAGCACGAGATGACTTCCGCTCAGGATGCGAGCTCTCCTGTCAGGACGGCTCTTCTGCGAGTCGGGGAATTGATCGACAAGTATCTGGCCGAAGTGGCAGCGGATTCTCATCTGAAGCCGACCAAGTTCCGCACTCTTGCCGAAGTTTTACCTGATACGGCCAGAAACTCCAGCGATGGACTCTACAGAGCAGTTGAGATCTTTCTCGAGGTACAGCTCTAACCAAAGTGGATTAATTCAAGCCTAGAGTATGAAATCTTCTTCTCAGTATTAAGAAGGATTCTTCATGTTTTTCTCAAGGGTGAACCATGTCTCAAACAGAGCAGATAGGATCTGGTAGCCTGTCTAACGGTGAATTTTCCAAATTTGTTCACAGGCACACCCAAATTTGTCAATCACGGAAGCCACTGGACTGTGTAAGGTGATAAATTTGCAAAAGCTGGGAGTGGAGGCGTGCAAGCGTGTTGCTCAGAACACAAAGTTTCCGGCGAGCTTCGTTTTGCAAGTGGTTCTGGTTCATCAAAATCAACTGCGCTCTGTGATGGATGGGTGCATTCCCAAAGAGTTGCAGGAGATGAAGTCCTGCAAACCGTCTAAAGAGATGTATACTTTCAGCAAAGACGGTCGTTTGAATCGGCAAGCGATGGTGGTACACCTCGAGTGTTCTAACTTCGAATTCATGGTACGACAAAACCAGGAGCTGAAAACCAACTTGAAGAAGATCCACTCGCGGGTGGCTGAGCTCGAAAGTACCTACAAGCGCTTACGGCTGGAGATGGGCCGACTCTTCAGAGCCAAGCGCCGTCCCAAGACCACCAACGTTCAACAATGACCGCGAGGTGTGGGGGGAACGAGTTTCTTCCAACTCCGGAGTGTACAATGTCAATGACATTTTCATCTGCTGGTGCAGAAACAAACGCCATTTTCGACACTGCAAGGTCAAAATTGCCGGAGCTGTTGTGAGGCTGCAAATCACATGGGGCCCTTCACCTCCGAGAACTGATCTCACTCCGAACCCCATGAACCAGCACAACCGACCTACAATCCATCAAGCTGAAGCTTTGAATTCACTGCGGAACAAAGACCAAGTCCAACTACTCCTTGTAAGCTCCGTCATTTCCCACTACCTTGGAAGGCTGGTTTCGAAGGACATGAGGACTAATCACTAGTGAATTGCCACGCCTCAAGAGGGTGTAAAACTCAGCACTAGATGACACAGCTGTGGGCGCTCCAGTTACGGCAACTTTATTACGGCCTTCACTCCTACTTGTGTTCCGGGCAGAGGAATTTCTCTAATCTTGGGTAAGTTGTAGTCGAGGGTACAGCAACATAAGCAACTATACTTTGTTGCGGGATTCTGTATATTAGACCGAGAGCACTTCATGCGTTAGTAAGAGCTGTCTAGAACACATTCATTTCTCTCTTGTTACCGGATCTGCCTTTAGTTTCTTTCATGGGAAGACAGAAGCAAGTTTTAGCTGACAGTGCGTGTATCCATTGTACATTTACGAGGTAGCATCAAATTTTCCACAGACCGCATGCTGGTCCGCTTCACCATGTGGTCCTTCATATTGAGCTCGCAGTAAGTAGTCTTAGCTAGTTTCACAGTACTCTGTAAAGTTTTCGAATGTTTGTTTTTATATCCTGCATCACTATGACGGACAAGTGTTGCACGACACGATTGTACCCATCATCATACAACTTTCATACTCTGTGCGGTGGTTGTAAAAGGAGGATGCATCTGTCAAGACTCAGCGATGTCTGAGACATCTCGTCGTTGAAATCATAGCACTCTCATGGAACAGAGCTTCATTGAACGTTCGTAACTTCCGTCTTACATCGTCGCTCCTCTGTAAAATTCTCTTTACTCGACCACTCGATCGGCTACGCCCGGAGGGTTCAGCCGGTGTTACTGAAGTTGGACAGAATCATCTGCTTCGTCTGTTATCTTTCAAGTTGAGCCTCCGTTTCAATAAACAACGGATTTTGTTCCAATCTAGCGCGTCACACGATGAAATGATTTTCTGTGTGTACTGTGACAAGGCTCACGGGCTCTGTCTTATGAGATGAATGTCGATATTTGTGTCACTCACATTTTACACAACTGGTCCAAAAGTGGTAATCTCTACTGGCCTGGAAGCAGCTCCTGTTCTGTGACATCGCCGGTCTATGTAACGTTGGCTTCATAATGCTGTCATGGCTCGTAATAGCAGCGTGTCCTGGTCGGAGGAAAACCTTCCCTGTCGAGGAAATAAACCCCGAGTTGACAATTTCTTGTTGATCGCCATTCCTTCGGCTTTTTCGAGGTCAAACCCCTTAGAACAGTACGATGAACCACTGAACCGGTTCTAGAACGTCATGTCGTTGTACCAGCGTCGTGCGACCTACTTTGCCAGAAAGGTTTCACGGTCTTCGTTGTGGACGAGACGGTGACAGTTGCAAGCTACGGCTGGCCCAGTTGAGAGGCGAGGACAGGGACGGTTTGGTGAGCTGTTTGCACACACAACGGGTGCAGTTCGTGTGACTATCTCATGACGCTGGGTAGGGTTCCACAAACTGACATTCCTTGATTCCGTGTGCCTCCGTCCCGTGGAGGGAAAGACAGTGCTTGGATTGTGTTCGTTTTAGGGGGAGCCTAGAAAAGGAAAGCAACGCAATGCAAAAAGCAAGACGAGACACCAGCGACTGCAAAAGCGGAAAAACCGTCACCCTTTTGAGGAAGCGTGCTTCAGTTTTCCCGAGTTGGTGGTCTTCGACCAGGTCCTGGTGTTGCTGCTTTTGTGCTGATTCTTTAGTATGGTGTGCCCTGGGCCTCTGCAAAGACAGGAACATTCAGCCTGCTCTCCGCTGCCTGTCCTGAACTTGTTTGCTTTCCATCAAGCTCAAAAAAACCTTGAGAATTCAAGAGGAAGCACACTCGTTACTTAAAGGGGGAGTTGACCTGTTAGAATCAGAAGGAGAGCACCTGGACGTCCCTTTGGCTTCTGCACTGTTTCCCTGACTGTGTTGGATAGTGTGGTTTGAAATAAAATCTTCTTTGCTTTTGCCGATCTGCTGTTGCAGGCGATGGCAATGTGGGGAGAAGCGAGGGTGCATGATGTGTACCCGCGTGCTCTGGTCAGTTTATCCTTCGTTGAGCACATTTTCTTGCAGACGATTTCATGTAAGAGTCGCTGATTTGATGATCATCGTCGGAAAGTTAGCGAGGGAGGGACCTCAAGAAGCATCTCAATTCACGCAGCTCGCCCGTTTCGCTTCCATCAAATTGTGTGCGGCTTCGCTGTAAAGTATATCTGCATTCATGATGGAGCGTACGGGCTCGAATGTAGTTTATCAAAAGAGGCGTTGGAAACTGGGTAGATTGGCAGACTCGCTCGGTCGGTCGGTCGCTTGCCTCCACTTCAAGGCCGCTACGAATTTCTCATCAATTTGGGATCGGGCCACTATACTGGCCTTCTGCGGAAGTTAGGTGCACATCTTCAGACAATTCTTTATTCTTTTGTTCCGTCTGATCAGAAGCAAAAGGCTTATTCTCGCCAGATTGAGAATACCATGTCATGTCTATACATGCCAACTTACTCGTGCATCTCTACAGTATACGCCCGAAATCTTGCCGTTCTTTTGAGTGCAGTGCTGTGTTGCAGGAGAGGACCATTAGAGGCAGACAGTTTCTCGGACATCTTCATTAGACCCCTGGAAGCATCTTTGTACGGACGATCCATGAGGTCGAGTAGTCCATACGCGAGCATTTACTGCCCGGTACTTTCTGTGTGTCAGTTGCTGCGCTTCAAGGTGCAAAAGGGTCGTCGTTCAGAGCTGTGTTTCTCGTCAAACAAGGTCGCGACTCGCAAAAGAATTGTTCAGTCTTTTGCTGCTGCGGGCATTTAATGGACTGCCTTCGCGAGCCCTGGCAGAATCATTCTTTCGATGGAGGAGGGCCTAAAACCGGCCTACCATACTTAGGGCTGGCAGATGGTTCACGCTCAGTGCAAGCTAGAAGACGCTGACAGTTTTGCTTATGGACAGGTAATGATCATTCTGAAGTTCTGCACTGCCAGTGCTATCTACGCTAGCACCTGGAGGGCCAGGGCCTTCGCATCTTTCAAGTTTGCTCTGTGTCCATGTCTCGGTCGTGATTCGTGAACCGGCTGTAAGAGTTGCAAGCAGGGGCGTCCCTTTGGTTGCAGATCTCCATTTAAGTCTCTGAATCTGAAGGATATTTGCGATGAGCTAGCTGCTGCTTCTGCTGCGTACTCCTGTCAGTCAACAACTAAACTTTTCCTCTCCTCATTAATTGCTGAATCATAATCTCTAGGACCATCTTCACTCCTCGGCAGAACAAGTACAGGATTTTGAATATCAACCAGGCAACTTTGTACGTGGTTTTGTTCTTCATCTTTTGAGGATGACTTCTGCGTCCATTTCCTGAGCCGGTATTTGAAATGAATACGCTCGCCTTAATGAGCTCTTCCAAAAGCTTCCACCCGACGACGGTGTCAAATTAGGTGTACCGTTTCTGATGATCGAAATATGAGTTTTTTAAGTTGTGACTTGGTTCAGCCGCTTCAGCGCTGTACAATGTTTTCCTCCTCGCTCATGGGAGAGGTCGGCTTTGACACAAGGCCCATGCTTCACCTGGATCCTTTTACAGCCAATCGCTTCGTAATGAACGTTGTGATTGGAATGTACGTCTATATCATCGAGTGGGGCCTAGTTAAAGACGATTGATTGAGCAAAGTGGATACTTCCAGGGTTTTTTTCATTATTGAAAGTTGCAACTGCGAGAGAAGATGGAGATTATGTTTTTGTGTCGAGAAAGATTTTACGTGGATGTAGGCACTCCATCCACGATCGACAATGCAGCTAGTCACACTTTTTCAGGAGTGAGAAACCACCAGCAATTTAGACATAGTGTGCTTTGGCACTAATTGTATCTCTGAATTGCTGTCGCCATAACACGGACTTTTACATTGTCCGGGGTTCCTATGCGAGAAGTACTTTTAGTGCTCACATAATATGCCATTACATTGGCATGCGACCTGGAAAAATCTCATTCTTCGTTTGTGAGACTCGTGTTAACGTCGGTCACTAACTTATAATAAGTGGTATCCTAGACAGAATAGATGGAAGCATCTATTCTTGCTTATGACCATTTGTGAATGAGTAAGGTTGAAAAGCCAAAGTGGACACGTTCGAAAGTGTCAAAGTTGTACGTTTCTCACCTGAAGGTTTGATTCAAGTAGTTGTATGGTAAATGTACTAGTCTGGTAGCATCTATTGTTTCACTATCACAAATCTTTGCTTTTCAGATTCAGGTGTTACCGGATATGATTTGAGTCTTTTCGTCGACGAGAATATATGCTTATTTATTTGCAATAATTTGAAAAGATAAGTCTTAGATAAAAGTTTCGAAATCATGTATTTCCAGTATTTTTTAATGAAGATTCCCGGAGCTCAACCGCGTTGGAAAAGCATGCACCAACTTCGACCTCACCGTTCAACATCAAGAGCTGTAGCGGCGGAGGCAGTACTAGTAGCATGTCTGCGACGGTAGGTAGTTTTGCAGGTCAGGTCCTAGAGCTAGCGGTTGACATAGTGCATTGGCAGAACTTGTTAGCGTAGACGTCAACCAAGATACTACAGTTTAGCTGCTTTCTGCTGCTGGGATGAATCTAAGGTCCCGAAATCCAACCTCGACATTTTGGCATCGTCATTTACCAGAACAAGAAGATGCTGCTTGTTATAGGCAAGTGGATTGGATTGGGAGCTCTAAAGAGCCATTGGAGTCCTCACGATTCGTGAGATAAGACTTCAGCATGGGTCCAATATAGGCGTACGAGGTCAGAAATTCAGAGCCCGTTTCCTCTGCTCGTAGTAGGGACAGGAATACTCATATGTGTACACTTTACCAGGCTTTGGGCCCAGCCGCAAGTTTCTTGTACTCGGGGCTATGAAGGATTAACGCGTATGTAGACAGCAGCAGCAGGCGATAGATACTTCCTTTGTAAGACCAAATAGACTTCTGTTTCGCGAAAGTGCTTTTATTGATGATTGCAAGTTAGAAAAAGAGAAGCGAGACGCCCAAATATTCCTTTTAAAATTCACAACCTGCAGACGCTTTATTGGCACGCTTAAGTTGTTCGATACGAAGATAGATGTTCTGTCCCAGAAAATTCTGATTAGTCCCGGAGTGCTAGTGAGTTGCTGGCACAACCTCTGGAACCTTACAACACTCCTTGACCCAGCTTAAAGTGCATCTAATCAGGTGGACTCAATTCAAACCCTACTTTGCCGAGATTCTAATCACCCGTTATGGTCTCCAAGTTGGCATGGCGGGAACAACCCGGCAAGTCGGTGGCGAGCCTCGAGACCCAGTCTCACCCGTGGACCCGTGAATATGTTTTACCAGTGAACCGCAGCAAGGGAGATGAATTAACACGTGTGGGTCTGAACAAGACTGTGAACAAGAGATTTTGTTTGCGAGATCCACATTGTATCCTATCAGATAAGAGGTCGACGATCCGTCTATTTTCGATTCCGTTGCGTATCTGTGGCTTCACTGGACCCTTGCAGATTCCTGCGTAAACTCTCAGGGTGTTTTGTGATTTATTTCTCCTGCCTCCACACGCCGCGCCACCGCATCTCTCGTATCGTGTTGCCTTGCCTCCTGTCACCTCTTTTCTTTTCTTCTCTTCCTGTCTCTTCTATTTTCTCATTTGGTGTCGATTCACAAGCTGCATGCGCTGCAGAGACTGTGTCCATTGTTATTGGTCTAGCTCAGAACTTGTCTGTGAAATCTGTATGCGATTTCTTTCTCACATAGGGGTCTCACGTTTCTCCGAAGTCTCGACCACGTAAACATATAGTCTGTATTGAACATATCTTCTCTCATTTCGTTTCCCGCTTCTTGTTTAAGACTTGGCAAGCACGAACAGACCATCATTCTCAACTGTTGTGTCAGTCAAATGAGAATTTGACTGACACAGCAGTCGAATTCAAGGACACTGATTGTTCTATTTCGAAGAGGAATTTGAATTTCTCATGAGTTCATGAAGCAAATCCTGCACCTGCGCCAGTACTGTAATCATTTTCTTGAAATAAGACTCTTCTTTGCTTGTCGCGTTCGCACCGTGGAACAGACTTGCTCACATCTCAATAATCTGGTAAGATACCTTAGCTTATTGGTAATAAGCTAAGGTATATTATCAGATTATCATGATATACGATCGTCCACTGAAATGACTTGAAATTTAAAGCGTGGGGACGTCATCTGGGGAAGTTATCTGAATAATGCGAAGATGATCGTGAAACTATCATCAAACGCTAATACCGTGACCATGTTTCATATCCATGCAATTTAGCGATAATAGCCAAGGTGTTCTAATTTCTAACCATGCGCACGCTTGTACATCTGTAGGTTCCGCCGTGGACTGTGCGTGTAGAATCCATGACCTCCATAAATTACACAGAACTCGTGCGTACTAGACGTGAAAAGTCACAAACACGCGCAGTTTGAGCTCAATGTTCGCATACAAGAATTTATAAAAGAATATGAAATTAACAGTGATCATGTACATGTCTGATCAAATTCTTGGATAGTCAAACTACGGTAATCTGGCCTCGGCCTCCGCATCGAATCCCGAGCTTGAGGCCTACGTATTCTTTGACTAAATGGCAGCTGTAACATACTCTTGAGACTAAGCAGATAGTTTTCAAACGAAGTTGCAGAGACTTCCTTGGAAATAGTTCCTCGGCGTGAGGCAGCCCAAGCAGCCTTCATACAGCCACCTCAACAGATATCTGTATGAATCGATATATACAGGACGTATAGGCTCCTGTAGAAAGTTCCAAGGAGTATGCTAATCCATCAATCGATTTGATCGATCTGAATAGACTAATGAACGAACGCGAAAACGCACGTAGTACAGCCAAGTATACACTTAAAAGTGTTCAAGAGTAGTCTGAAGAAAGTCTTTCAGTGGTACTATGACAGGACAGATTTTTTAACTCGAACAGATTTTATCTACGAATTTGGAAGTTCTGGCTTCAGTCGAAATGATTTGCAAGTGAGTATTGTTGTTCTCCATTGTTGTGTTTGTTCTTCTCCAACCTTCGCTCCCAACAGGTAGCCACCGGAAATGGGTTTTCACGTTGAGAGGAGCCTTATTAAGTTTGAAATTAACGAAAATGTGCTCGCGTAGCATCAGTAGTAACCGGTTCGACACTCTTGTCGTCCATGGCATACATGGCCGCGCGGGCGGTAAGTCAGTCGCCTCCATCTTATGATGAAAGGCGACCGACTGAATTAAATATATTCCTTGTGAAAGCTCTCGCAAATGGGATGCCAAACGTCAGTGATGATCTTGGAATTCATGTCTTCAAAGTTTTCGAGCCTGGAATATTCTTCTTCTTCCAGGCTACCAGATAAAATTGTTTGTGATGAATGATGATGATGATTGTGCCTGTGGCTGCTCTTGTTGTGATGAATTAACGTTCACTGGTCGAAGTCCTCGTCCAGCGAGTTCCTGACGTGAGGCCCCGGAGAATCGCGGCTGGGAGGCGTCTCCCGAGGATCAAATCCAGCCCGCGCGGGCGAGTGGCTGCGCGACGGCATTCTAGAGGGCATCCGCGATGGAACCCGGGACGGGACTCGCGAGGGATTCCTCGAGGGCAGACGAGGCGACGTCCGAGTCCCGGGAGGAGTGTAGTCCCCTCGAGTGGACGCTCCGGCAGCGCCCACGGCGCGCTGCTTTCCGCCCCTCGCGCTTCTGGCCCGAGGCGCGGATTTGGACTTCCCCCGCCTTTTGGCCAGCGCCGCGGTTCGCGATCGAGTATTGGGCTTGGAGGCCGAGGGCCCCGCGTGCCGTCTTCCGCGTCTTCTTCTTCTCCTTCTTCTTCTGCGTCCCTTACGTCCCTTGCGGCGCCCTCCCCTTCTCCTCCTGCGTCCGCGGCGAGCGACGGCCCCGAAGTTGCCTCGTCTGCGGCCTCTGCGTCTTCTTCTTCTGGGGCGTCTGTGTTTTCTGCCCTTCTTCCCTCGCCCTTTCCTCCTCCTCCTCCTGCGCCTCGACTGCTGTCCGCCGCCGCCGTGAGGGACGAGCTTGTAGCCCTGTTGGGTTTTCACGAGCTTTCCTTCCTTCTGGAGGGTTTTGAGCGCCGCATTCAGGCGTTGTGTGTTGTGAGCCCCGGCCAATGTCACTCCGATGTTGTCAGCAATGTCCTGCTTGATGCTCTTCACCGGAGCACCGCCTTTCTTCTTCAGTCTCGCCACTGCCGAGTGCACAGCTCGCATCAGCCCGCTGTTGCTCCTGATGGAAGCTCGGAGACTGCGCGCGTCCTTCGGTACATGCCTGTCTCGGGATGGCTCTAGGGAAGGCTCTCGGGAGGAATAGTAGCTGTCGTAGTCGCTTAATACACTCCCCCCCGGGCTGCTCCGTCTAGATCTAGACCTGCTGGACGCCATTGACGCATCAGAATAGTCCGAATAAGCATCATCATCGTCGATATCGTCGTCCGAAGCCATGCTCGAACACACGCTGTAGCTTCTCGAGCGACCTCTCATTGTCGCTGTCGCGTGTCTGTCACCTTGATTCAGGTTAAGTGAATTTTGCTTCTCACGACGATGATCACTGCAGCACGATTTGAAATCCAACAAGGAGTATATCTGAAGTGCTGAAATTAATGATGAGGATTGAGGGGGAGATTATGGAGAGGAGGGTGAGGAAAGAAAGAAAAAAAGGAAATCAAATAAAGGAAAATTTCATCAGAGAGAGAACTCAAGACTTTCGAACCATAGTGGCCGGCGATGGAGCGAGGACTGGGTCAACATACAAGACTGACTATAATTCGTGGGCTTTGTCCCGGCGGACCTAATGAAGAACCAAATCTTGGAAGAGGCGCGTTTGGGCACCCGTCGACATCAGCACCGAGCACACGGATCGACTCTCCAAACGATGCAAGCTCACACCTCCGCGTACAAGGTCGTGGCCTTCTACTGATTGCGTCCGTTCAATTCTAGTCAGCAATCTCGCCTTCTTCTGGCTGACTATGAATTATTTTGATACGCTTAGCTTGCTGCATGGAGTGAACACTGATGTTGAACCTTGTTGCGTGTCGCGGGAAATGGTCGAGAAATATCTCGATCAATATTGATCCACATTATTAACATTATATGCAATCACATATATTTTTTTTACAGCGAATCGTCGTGAAATAATTGTGAGCCGATAATTTCAACGTGTAATTGAGATCGCAAGTGGTCACGAAACGCATTGCAGCTCGTCGGCGGACCCTCTTTCAAGCGTCACTCAGTCCGAACAATTCGCCTACCCGCGATAGAATGGTCACTCCGAATGATCCGCAGATTCAGAACTACACCCATAGCGGATGATTCTGATCGTGATCCGATCAGAGTAAATACTTGGTTCTTTGATTGCGGAGGTTCTGAGATCTCTGTGATTGCACTTAGCGTTAAATATCACTTCTGGTCTCGAAGGCTACAAAACTCTAAAATGACAAAGTCTTCTCTATCATTTAATAGATTCAGTATTATACTTCGTCTTCATTCCTTCATTTAATAGATTCAGCACTTGCAAAGGTCGATCCTCTAAAAAGGTATCTGAAAGGTAGCTTTTTCTCTTTCATAATCATCCTTCAATTTTCCACGAAATTTGTTGTTGCTCCATGAACCTAATGATGATATTCGAATTCAACCCACAATGATTGTTACTTTCTCATTGCAATTAAATATGTGGATGTTTTTTGGAGGGGTAACAACCCAATCCATCCACATGTTCTTCACATCTTGTTCATAATCATCCTTAAATTTTCCACAACATTTGTTGTTGCTCCATGAACCTAAAACATTTGTATAATTTACTAAAGCAGACGAGAGATAAGGCTATGTGCAAATAATTTGTGTCAGAGTTTAGGCTATAATCATCTTATAATATTTTGTATTGGTAGATGGTTATAATTGTGAGACACACCCCACTATGAATCACGATAAAAGATACAATGATATGGATGTGAATATTGACTCAAATACAATTAGTCAAAGAGCACTAGATTAGATGATGTAGACAATCAACCATGGAGTCACACACATGCAAGATTGAAACCTCTCCTTTGGTTGAAAGGTGCATATGATTCATTAGTCATTTGCCAAAGCTGATTTTGTACAAAGCATATCTTTACAAAAAAGAGAAACATTATAAATTCCAAATATGATTTTGTATTCATGAAATATATCATCCACATTCAAGATTTGAATAAAGTCATTAGCTTCAAGTAGTTGTTAAAAAATGTGCATGTGTGTTGTCGTTTTTTTAACAACTCTTTTGCTTTTAACTTGATTATATAATCCAAAGAATCGCACACACATATATAAGTTTCTCTCGTGCTTTAAAATTAATGGCATGGAATTGTTGTCACAAGGAATTTTGTTCACTATGAGAACGCATGTGCGCATGGATGTACAAGAACTTTCTTGACCCCTTGTTTCTCATGTAAACTATAATTCTATTTCTCTTTGTCTTACCATTTCATATTCGATCAAAACCCCCCATAAGAAGCTCATTATATCTTACAATTGGACAGTTAACTCTTGTCCAAACTTCATAGGTAAGTGACTTACATCCTCTCTTAGGTCTAAGAATTTTTTTGTGTTTTTCACTTCTGGATCTCTCAAAATAATTCTCTAAATATACATCATATCACAATGTGATATGTAGACCACTATATACTAAAATTTGCATAAATCCCAATTTTTTACTCCAATTGTTCTCATAAGAATATCTTTTATCATCCAAATTTCAACTGTGAAAAATTTCATTGATGAAAACTTTGGATAGCAAAAGTTTTAATCATTATACTAACTCTATGAAAATCAATACAATCATGTAATTCTAATTGTATATAAAAACTTCAAGCTATCATTCTACACTTAAATCTCCTCTAATTAGTTTAAATTTCAATCTTAATCTCAAGTTATAACTCTATGATAGCAAAATCAGATCCCTTGAAATCTTTGTAGGTTTTTAAGTATACTCTCTAGGGTTTGAATTTCACTCTCCAACTTCAAATCACCACAATAGATTGACAATCCCATCAATTGCATCCATTCTTGAGCCCATCTTGTAGCTCTTATTGTAAGCTTTTCAAACTCTTTCCAAATATGCAAATAGTCCCCAGTAATGACTTTTAAAACTCGTTAAAACCTTACAATACTTCATCAAAGTGCCCTCATTAGTCCAAACTTCATGACCAATGAGAATGAAGAGTGATTTTTTGACCTCTAGTGTGGCCAAAATAGCTCCATACTAATTTAGAGCTTTAGAACTTATCTAAACACACTACTAAGCCATAATATAAATAATATAAGTTTTTATTAATATAGAATCAAAATAAAAACTCAAAATCAATTAAGTATGAATGGAACTACAAATGAAATAGGAAGTTTATGACTTGAGATTAATACTCCTTGCCAAAATTCATTAACTCCAATCAACTCCATATGGCTTGCTTTTGGTAACCAATAGTGATGGATTGGAATACCCAAGTGTTGAAAATCAATGTGTTTGCATGCTCTCCTTCCACACCCATCCCATTGTCTTGTATATTTTTTTTCTTTTGTTTTTGGAGTCGTTAGAATTCCCCATCACTTCAGAAATCTTCTCCATGCTTTGTGCTTCCACTTCATCACACCGAGCGTAAAGGTACTTGACACACTGACTTCCAAGAGTTTCTAGTCATGCAATCCTCTCCACATCAATCTCATTCAAGCACCTCTTCACTCCTCACACTTGATCCCTCAATCTTTCATTTTGTTGTTCAATGAACTTGATCTCCGTTCTCTTGATGCAGCAGATCTCCAAACATGTGGTCTTCGCCTCCTTCATCTCCTTTGCTAAAACTTCTTTTTGCTTCCTAAGATGATCAACACTCTTCGTAAGTTGAGTGATCATCTAAGTTTAATCTTATTTCCCTATTGCCATTTGATGCATTCCCCAAATAACTTCTACGTATTCATCTTCTTGTAAATCCCATCTTGTTTAAATCCATCAGTTCCATCAGCCACGACACTACAACATTCTCCAACTTCTAAGCAAGTTGGAGCACCAAAGACAAAGGTTGTACAACCACATGCTCCTTCGTTGCCTTCACCTTTAGCCATGACAACTTCTTTACCAGACTTGCAGCCCTCTTTGTCATCATCATCATCATCTTCTTAGGCGATGGATCCCGTTCAATCTCTATGCTGGATTTCCATCTTCGCTTCCCCAAAGATCACACCAATCCATCTCCTCCAAAGGTATATACTTTGATATCTTGCATGATTTGGTTTAGTTTTTCGTTAGACATCAAACCTGACTCTTCTTCTGCTGTAGGCAAAGGCACCTCCCACTCATGGATTAGTCCATATTGAGTGTAGATCCATTGCTCACATCTTCAACATCGATAGTATCCTCTAATGCAGTTAGCAGTCCTTCTTGGTAAAACTTCATTTCTTTAAGGGTAAACCCCACTCTGCTTGTGTACAAGTGTAAAGAAAACATGACATGTAAGCCACTTTGTTTTATTTCCCTCGGTATGGCTTTGCCATCTCTATCACATTCATGGCAAATACCTCTCCCTATTGATTGGAATTGACCTCCTCACAAATCCTTCCACAATGCAGATTTATGCATACTCACATAAGTTGTTCTTGTTGGCAAGAACAAATGATTCAACATGAAGATGACCTTCATCCTAAAATGATCATTGTCACGACTTATGTAGTAGCATCTCTAGTTAGGTAGGTGCGCGTATGCAGGAGCAAATACAGCAGTTAGAGCCGGTTGTGCAATTAGCGCCGTTCGTACCGGAACTGTTGTTAGGGCCGACAGCGCCGTTAGGGGTCCTAGGGCTCAAGGGGTAGAGTTCGAATTAGGGCTCCTTGGAGGGCAGTTTTCGAAGTTGAGTCTTTGAGAGGATGGCTATGGTGGATAGTAGCTTGTGCGGGAACCTGGAGTCTTTGAAGCACAAAGTGGATTTGACTTGACTGTAATCTCTCTTTTATGCTATGGTTATGAGCGGAGTGTCCTTGTGGACGTCTTGAGAGTAGAAAAGATTATTTCAAAAACTGAAATTGGATTATGTGGTGAGCACTATGAGTTCTTGGAGCGTTGAAGGAATTTTGGTGAGTTTGGATCGATGGTAGCTTCGATCTGTTGGCTATTGAGTGTGCAGGGCACTGATGCAGTGCAGCCCGTGGTGGTGATCTAGAAGTAGAATCGATTCGAAGTAGATGTGATCAATTTTGAATTTTTGGATTATCTGTTTGTGTAAATTCGAATCAGGAATTTTCGAGGACGGAAGCGCTGCTAGAAATTGACGAAGTAGGTGGATGCCTATAGTTGTCTTGGAGCATTACTTCGAGATTGACCAAAAAATATTTCGAATAGAAGTGCTCGAAGTTTAAGATTTGGTGTTTTGAAGTTTTCGGCTCGAAAATAGGTGCAACAAGCTATCAGATTATCATATAGTGTCCATTTGATCTAAAATTTGGTGGCGTGATAGAAGATGTAAAGATTGTCGCGCGGGGGTAGAGGTGTCAGCCCCAAGGTTGATAGTGTCAGAATTACAAAATTTTGACATTTAGGGGTCTAAAATCAAAGTTGAAGATTTTTAGAGTCCCGCAGAAGTTTCAAACGGTGTCCGTTTGCGGAAAAAAATTGCTTTAGGTAGCAAAATCCGGTTATATAAGGCAACGCCTAATATAGCTGGATTACTAGTGTCAGATTGTCGATCTGGAGAGTAGAAGATCTCCAAAATCAAGTTTTTGTGTTTTTAAATGCCCTTATGTTTCTTGTGATTGATATACCTCCATCTTTGCTTCCTATTTGTTCACCACGTTTGTTTGTGTTGGTGCTTTGTTGTTTGGAGTGTTGGAGCTCTTGTGTGCTGTCGATAGTGAGGCTAGATTTACGGACCAGTCAGACTATCCATGTTTCTCCCAAAGTGAGATAGGACTTGCCGGACTGTGGGTGAGTGCCTGTGGTGATGGCAGGTTTCAGGTTTCTATTGTGTTAGCACCTTGTGGTGCCTCGGGTACCTTCTATTGTGGTTTCTGGTTTCGGTTGCGATTTGGTTCCATTCTTTGTTTCTCGGTTCAGTTTGGGGACTTGAATTTGTATGTTTGCGGAGGTGATACATTAGTGTCACAATGGAGTTCTCTGGAGGTTCCGGAGGAAAGACTGCTCAGGTTAGCATTGGATGCACCCGTAGCGGAGTGCGGTATCAACCTTGGCCTTTGAGATTCACATAAGACTCTGATTTGGTTTCAGAGAGTGACGCAACTGAGCTTGGTGATATCTTGGAGTGTGTATCCACACATTTGTTGTGGGACATGGACGATATTTATGGGGACACCAAGGGTCCTAGACGATACTCGGGTACAATTGGCACTATTGAGTTGGATGACTTCATCTAGGAGTTTGACTCATGGTGTGATTTACAACGGATGTGCAACTCTACGTTGTTCAGTCCATTTATGGCTTGGAAGGGATTATTCTAGCATTTGGAGGGTACGCGATGGATGATTATCATGAGTTCTGGCGTGAACACCTTGAGGAGATAGAGTTCTGGAGACAACACGGGTCTCCAAACTACATCTCTATTACTTCGGGTACAGTGTTTGGAGGTGCGAGTTCATCCTCTGTACCTGACATTGATGATACGGTTGGAGCTAGTAGAGTTGGGAAGAGTTCAGAGGTCCCAACCTTTAACCCTATTCTGGAGTTCTTCACACGGTTGAGGAGAGACTTCCAAGGGATGAGAATTGACAAGCTACGAGGCTTGCATGAGTTTCAATGGAAGACTGGGGATAGTCTTTGAGAGGCGTATACCCGAATGCGTCGGTTGATTGTTGAGAAACCGACTCTTGAGGAATCACTCCAAGAAGAGGAGAGCACACCAAACAGATAAGAGAGAGTGTACAGGAATGAGATGGAGAAGGTTTTGCCTTCCCATGTATATATATAGGGTGAGTACAAGGAAACCCTAATTTCGGGTTAGCTCTAAACAGATCTGTACCATCGGTACGTAACAACCCTAGATCAACTCGATGAGCTTGGGATATTAACACTCCCCTTCAAGCTCAACTGTACATCCTGAACTCCTAGACAATGTTGAAATGTACCAAACGACTCTCTAGGCAAAGCTTTGGTGAAGATATATGCAACCTGATCTCATGTATGTATATATCTAAGATCTACTACACCTGAAAGGACCTTCTCCCTAACAAAGTGATAGTGCACCTCAATGTGCTTTGTCCTAGCATGAAAAACAGGATTGTTAGCTAACATCATGCTACTAATGTTATCAGTTAGGATAACTGTAGGACTAGGATAATCTACTCCAATATAAGAAAGCAAGGAACTAAGCCAAAGCGCTTCACAAGTGGCATTCATAGCATCACGATACTGCCTCGTGGAAGACAAGTGTTACGGTCGGTTGCTTCTTAGAAGCCCGACTCACGGCCGTCTTCCCAAGTCCAAACGCATATCCAGACGTGGATCTCCTACCGGAAATGTCTCCTGCCCAATTAGCATCGGTGTAGCCATGCAGGTTCAGCTCACCTCCAAATCTGTATCGAAGTCCAAAATGAAGTGTGGACTTCACATAGCGGAGAATCCGCTTAACCGCCATCATATGCGGTACCCGTGGAGCATGCAGAAGGCCGCCCGACCGGACCAACAACATAGCTCAAATCCGGTCTAGTGATAGTCGGATAAATCAAACTCCCAACCATAAATACGTACATGCGGGGGATATGCAAGTAACTCTCCATCGTCTAACTCTAGCTTTAGACCTTGTTGTAGAGGAGTGTCTATTGGTTTACAATCGACATCTTGAACTCCTTAAGCTTATCTAAAGCATATTGGCGTTGTATTAGCCACATATCCTTTCCCTCTGTGATAAACTCCACACCAAGAAAGAATTTAAGATACCATAAGTCTTGTATCTCAAATTCGGAACATAAGATACTCTTGATGCGGGAAATCATCTCCTCATGGTTCCCAGTGATAATAAGATCATCTACGTAGATGGAAATCATCACTACATGAACTCGATCTCATGCAAAGATAGTGATGAGTCGGAATGACAGACTACAAATCCAAGAGATATGAGAAAGGAATTGATCTTCTCATACCCTGCTCTTGGAGCCTGTTTCAAACCATAGAGGGATTTCCTTAACTTACAAACGCGGGGAAAGAAACTTGGATCTTTGTAACCGGTGGTTGTTGCATGTAGACTTCCTCGCCGAGATCTCCATTGAGAAAGGCGTTCTTGAAGTCCATTTGATGCGATCACCATCCCTTGTTGACAAAGAATAGCAACCACCGCATTTAATTGTTGCCATCTTAAGAATCGGACTAAACGTCTCTTCGTAGTCCACTCCATCTTTGTTGTGCGCAGCCCTTGGCTAATCCGCCTTGTATCGAGATACAATGCCATCCGAGTTGCGCTTGACCTTGAAGACCCATCTACAACCAATCGCTTTCTTACCTTGAGGTAAGTCCACCAATTCCCATGTTTGTTGGTGACGAAATGCAGCAAGTTCTGTCTCCATGGCTTCAATCCACTCATTTTTGTGCATCGCCTCCTCAAGCGTACTCGGTTTTGGCTCAGCAAGAACGTGAGTCATGTATGCATGATGATCGGCAAGGAAACTTTCATGCATAAATCGCTGAACAGGATGCCGAACTCTCTCAGATTTTCGTAGGGCAATATCAGATGTACTGTTTGTCTCCCCTTGCTTCGGATTTGAGGTACCAGCAGCGTCGTTCTAGGACGCTTCATCCAACGGATGAATATCGGTAATCCGTGGTGAGGACATCATATGTTGCAAAATAACATGATCCTCAAGACTAGGAGTCGGTCTGGATGGTGCTCGGTGAACTTCATCCGTAGCGGCTCAGTCTGTAAGACTTCGACTCTAGACTGTGTGACTCCAGAAACTCCACTTTATAAAGGTATAGTGGATGAACTCCTTGGTGCAGTTTCAGCAGGAAGAGTAAGTATGACCGGAACAATCGCAGGTGCATACCAAGATTGCAACTCTTCAAATACAACATCTCTACTGATATAGAGTTGCGTAGAGGAAGGATTATAGCATCTATATCCTTTCGTATCTAGGGCATATCCAAAGAAAATACACTTCTCAGCTTTCGGATCTAGCTTCTTGCGCTTCTCATCCGGAATGTGTACATAACATATGCAACCAAAAACTTTCAGAAATGAGTAATCAGGCTTGTGGCCTGTGAATATCTCCATCGGGGTCTTGTTGTGAACTACTGCAGTCAAAGTTCGATTCATCAAGTACACCGCAACGAGCGACTTACGCGCCTTAACGGTCTAGGCAAGTTTTTCTCGCTCAACATAGCGAGCGCTTACGCTATGTGACGATTCTTCCTCTCTCGCAACACCATTCTTTGTGAATTATAAGCGCAAGTCTTCTCGGCGATGTATGCCATGCTTACGTAGGTAGCGGTGAATTCTCTCCGCATGTAAACTCGCCTCCTCCATCGGAACGTAGACAAAGGATAGATTGTCCGCATCGTTTTTCTCCACCAAGGTGTGCAAAGTCCGGAAAGCCGACAACACATCTGAAGAGCTCTTGCTCTTAAGGAAGTAAACCCAGGTGTAGCAAGAGAAATCATCAATGAAGGACACGAAGTACTCAAAACTAGATAAACTTGGTTGAGAAGAAGTCCATACATATGTGTGCACCAGCCTCTAGAAGCTTGGTCGCTCTCCTACCTGATCCCTTAAAGGGTTGTCTAGCTTGCTTGCTTGCCAAACTGACAAGCGGGACACACTGTAGTGGGCTCAGCAGAAGTGAAGTTGGGCAAACCTGTGACTAGATCTGAACTCTGAAGAGTCTTTAGTTTTTGAAAGTTTATATGCCCAATTCACTTGTGCCAAATATCTATGTCAGATACTACAAAGCCATTTTCTGTAATGACGGAGTTGGTCGTTTTTCGACATTAAGCGTAGCATCTAGCTTGAGCAGGTCTACCACTCACGCTTTACTACCGAGCTATAACAAGTGTGGAGTCTTCAACAAAGCATCCATCTTTGTTGAAACGCACTTGGAAATTTTGTTCTACCATCTGTCCTACTGATAACAAATTTCGAGTCAGAGTAGGAACATGTAAAACATTTCCGATTCCAGAAAGATTAGACCCTGGAATATCAAGCGAAGTTTTACCCTTATGCTTGATCTCGTGCTTCGTATCATCTCCAGTCACCATGAAATGAGGAGTCTCCACAGTGTCGAGCGACACAAACCATTCTTGATGCAGCGTCATGTGGCTGGTAGCTCCGAAATCGATCACCCAATCGTATCAAGGTGCGAAGGCAAAGCATAACTCTAGTGTGTCACAATGGTAGAGTTTCTTCTTCGCCAGCCTACATGGCCTGTTAGGGCAGATCGTTCGACGCTTGTAACAATTTTTGGCAAAGTGGCCATTCTTGTGACAGTAGTTGCAGGTGTTAACCTACCTTCTGGCAGCCGGTGGCGCACCTGGTTGGTTGGGCGCCTTGTTCTGCACACGACCTCTACCACCACCATATGCGGCTCCTCTGCCTCGACCTCCAGAACCTGCAAAAAACACACATTCTTGCAGGCTGCACGAAGCACTAGTACTGTCCAAAATTTGCACTTCTTCTCCCAACATCATTGGGACCAGGTTGTCGAACCGGAAGAGGTTCTCTCGGTCGAAATTGACGTAATGAACTGCTTGTACTCGGCAAATAGTCCTTGCAATGTCGCACTGATAATCACAGTCGGATCAAGTTGAACATTGACAGATGCTAAGCGATACGCCGGTTGCTTGATGTGATTGGCGTAGTCACTAACACACATCGAGCCTTTCTTGACCGTATTGAATTCTTTGCGGCAAGAATGCAGACTTCCGAAGCTCTACGTTCCCGAATAGAACATCTGTGACAATGCGTCCCAAGCTTCCTTGGGTGTGTCATAGTCTTGAATGTGACCGATCATTGAGCCTGAAATCGTGAGCGCAATGTAGTGGATGGCTTGATACGATCGCTTTCTCCACTTACGCAATATTCGCTCCACCGCAAAGATCACCAAAGAACCACGATTGGTGCTTTCTCCTCCCGGTCACAAGCTCCCATAGCCCCTGACCTTGAAGGAAGGTCTTCATTCGAAATTTCCACGTTTGGAAATTGTTCTTGTCGAGTTTCTTTCCAGTGATCATGCTCACGGATTCTGCCATGGTTGTGGTCACGAGCGAAAATCAGGACTCCAACACGGCAAGTACATGCATAGACACAAAACGAACAGAAAAAACACCTCCGCAACTACGGCGGAAAAAATAGCTCCTCTGCACCTCGATCAAGAAACATGTAAAACTCAAGAAATTGGTGAAATGCGTCTGTCTTGACCCGCAGACAAAGAATGAAATGTGTTCGCGATTCTGTGCATGCACAGTACTTAAGCGAAAATGACGAAGAAAGCTCGGATTGAGCTGAAATTTTTCGTGGTAGGAGCTCTGATAGAGGCGAGCAAAGTTTTGTTTCTAAGGCTGAGCCTTTGCTCTGGTAGAAACCCTCAAATCTCTAAAAAACCTCGTTTAGGTCTCCAAACAGCTCCTCAAAGATTTTGGAAAAGGCGATAACTATCACCAACAACTCCAAATCGCACGAAAACTTCATGGCTACCAAATTCGACCATTTTGCGCAGGACAACTCTCTTTAGGGAGTTGGGCGATCAAAAATAGGTCGAAAACGATCATCTTGACCTCCGAAAATGCGATTGAAGATTCTGAGAAAACACGAAACGGTTCCCCAACAATCTAATCGCTTCAGCGGGACAGCCTCCAACTTTGAGGCACACTCCTCACTGATCTCCAGCACTTTTCTATGTCTAATCTACAAAATTAATGCTCCCACCATGCTCTGATACCATGTTGAGAAACCGACTCTTCAGGAATCACTCCAAGAAGAGGAGAGCACACCAAACAGACAAGAGAGTGTACAGGAATGAGATGGAGAAGGTTTTGCCTTCCCATGTTTATATATAGGGTGAGTACAAGGAAACCCTAATTTCGGTTAGCCCTAAACAGATCTGTACCATCGGTACGTAACAACCCTAGATCAACTCGATGAGCTTGGGATATTAACATAGATCAGTGTTACCCATGGGGTGACAGAGGCACAAGCTGTCCAATATTGATATGGGATATTGGATAGGGAGTTGAGACGTAGAGTGAGAGATGCTACCTTACTAGAGGAGACATCACCTACGTTGGCCATTGTGTTTTGTCTTGCTGAGCGTATTAAGCTCAACATGCAAGAAGAGAGGGTGGTGACTGTTGGGTTTAGCAAGGATTCACCATCTTCATCAACTTCTTCACGTTACCAGTTTACAACACAAACCCAGAGTGGTTATGGTAGACATGCGGGACAGTCTCGACCATCCGGGGCCAGTGGTGAAGGTACAGCATCCAGACCATTGCCATCCTCTTAGATCAACAATCAGTTGTTGGGATGGTGTGTTAGACATGTGGTGGACCTCATCACAAGAAGGATTACCTTCAAGGTCGAGGAATGGATCCTATTGGATAAAAATCATATGAGCATTGTCACAGACATGATCACATGATGGATCGATGTTTTGATCTCCATCCAGAATTATGATCAACAAGAGTTGTCATGGCAGTTCATGGAAGAGGACGAGGAGTTCAAGGTGGCAAGGGTGGTGGTAGAGGACCAGCCCCTATGCAAGTGTTAGCCCATGAGGCTAATCATGAGATGAACATGGCATCTCGATTGGAGCAGTTGGAGTAGAAGATAGCAAGTATGGCTATAGCCCAACAAAAATCAGATTCTGAAGCTGGTGCCTCTACATCATATGATGGAGATGTTGTGGAGTACATGTCTTGCTAGCGGCACAACCATGTGCGATTCTTTGTGATTCGTAATGCAACACACATACTACCGAGTCTAGAGGAGCATCGTGGAGTTGGATCCACAAAGAGGGAGGCTAGCCGACGGGTTAGACTTCCTCAGTCTTTCACATTGTCAGAGGCATTGAACACCTCATCCATGGCTCCTAGACAATCTATTGGAGAGATGAGGGTGCAAGCCAATATGGATGTACTTGGAGATGGAGCAAGTAGGGACCAGCCATCAACATCGTCTGAGGTAGCATCCATCGTAATGTTGGGGGCGGCAAAGACTCTTGTTCATTCTCATATTTTCTTAGCCAAGGATTTATTGGCATTGGGGATGTCATCATCCCATGTACTACGATTGGCAGCCACACTTTGCGAAAGAAAAGAGGATGTGTTGGTTGCTTCTAGTAGTGTGAGCACTAGTAGTGTTGATCATGGGATCAAGATAGCTACTATTGGAACTTGGCAAGCTGCTACCGCTCGAATGATGGAGTTACCAGCGAGGCTGGCATATGAGCGTACCAGGGTGTCACCAAGTTCGGTGATGTTGGATAAGAGAAGTGGTGTCTTCTGTTTGGTTGGACCTTCAGGAAATGTAGGGGCGTAGTTAGACTTGTTGGTAGGATTTTTTGTGTGTTTTATGAATAAAGTGTTATATTTGGAGTAATGCGGAGTGTATTCTTACGAATATGTTGTATTAAGAGTGTACGAGTAAGATAGGAAGGAAGTCACATGGAGATGCGCATCCCATAGGCATTAGAATTGTTAAGGCGGCGGACGGTTTGCCGTGGAAGATTGAGAGTTGGTATATGAGTGTGCCAAGAACCTGCAAACTCAGTGCGAACAAGGAATCGAGGAAGTGTTTGATGTCAAGGCAACAAAGGATGATAGTACTTGTGATGCGTATATCAGCGATGGAGAGAATTCGTCCTCTCATCCCGATGACGGATTGGACACCGGCAGAGTTATTGAGGCTAAGGGAATTGGGAGGTGCTTTCCTGTCATGGCGGTGGGATTACGTGTGTCCCGAGTTGTGTGAGGAGCTTCGACGAGGGAAAGCAATTGCTTCGATGAGGAAACGCGCACAACCGGAACACTGGGATGCAAGATTATGGGCCAAGGCACTTGGGCGCAATTATGACAAAGAGAAAGGTGGCGTTGATTGGGAAGGGTCAGCGATGCACATTGCCTTTACGTTCGATGAGCGGAAGTGATTCAATCCCAGAGAACGGAAGGGGACAAATGGCTACAAGCTCGATCTCATCAGGAACGGGTTCAGAAGGAAGATTGCGTTCATTCTAAATCAACTGTTCTTGCCCCAACGAACCACATATGTAAGCATGCATATGGTGAGAATTGTGGAAGGATTCGTAGGAGGCTCCATTCGTGTTAATTGGGGTGAAATCTTTGCAAGGAATGTTCAAGCGATGGCTGCCAAGTTGAAGGAGGATGAGAAGGATGTAGTGTACATCTCTTCTTTTCTGGTGAATTTATACGGCCGATTGGAGTGGTTAACTCCAAAGGAAAGGCTGGGCTCTCGGACATTACGGCGAAAAGCGATGATGATAGTAGTGGGTCTACCCGGAGTATTGGTGGCTTGGCTACGCATGCACTGAAGGATTGACTCTGTCGGAGGATTCAAACTCGGATGCGGTAGCTCTGGAATTCGTAAGGAAGAAGAAGAGACCAGTAGAAGAAGATTGTTTTCACCCAAGTCCCTGAAGAGGAAGTTGAATGTGGAGAAGTGCGTAGAAGAAGTAGTTCCTTCTAAGTCGTCTCGGCCTAAGATGATGGTAGTGAAACTAGGACCGAAAGTGACCAAGGAAATTGCAGAACCCTTAGCTTCGGTGTTGCAGTTATCTCAGAAGTTGGAGGCAGTGATGGTCCTAGTGCTGTTGGAGCTGAATGAGATGGGGCCGATGTATATGCCAAGGTGGGACGCTTAAGTAGATGGATATATGGATTTAATCCAGATGATGAACCAGCTTGCGTTGGGGAAAGATGACCAGACTGACACTATTTGTCAGCTGACTAAGAATGTGGATAAGTTGTCCAAACAGAAAGGCGAGCTGGAGAAGAAGATACAACAGTCTAAGAAAGAGTATGCAGAGATTTGTCGTATTCGGGGTGCCGAGGTAAAATTCGTGGAGAAAGAGAACGCACAACTTTGTGAGACGGTGCAAGACCTGAAGCGACGGTTTAATCATGTGGACCTAGAGGCACCAAGCAGGCTGGAGACTCTCGCCAACCGATGTGTGCAGCATCTGTTTTTGTGTTGTGACATTGTAGAGGTGCAGCGGTTAGAGCAGTTGGTGGCGGTGATGGAAAACCCGGGAGATTCGAAGGAGCGACGTAAAGAGATGTACAAAGCTCTAGGACGAGATTTCAGGGAAGCCATGACTCTTCATCGACATGAGATCGCAGTAGATGTATAGGAGATGTAGTTAGGGATCAACACATTTACGCGAGAGGCGGAGGTGCGATCGCGCGGCTTAGAGAGAAAGAGTAGGTTTTGGAGAAAACGATCAGTGTAGGAGACGGTTAGCATTGCAATTAAGAATTCATGTATAAATAGGAGTAGTTAGACTAGTCACAGATCTCTTTATTTTGCAAGTGATCGATTTGATTGAATTGCAAACTGTAGACAGGATAGAACGAACGCTTGTGGAGCTGTTGGGTGCAACGAGTAATCAATATAGATTGGTCCGAATACCTGTGAAGTTACCCTGGTATTCGGCCTTGAGTTTCACGAGCACGATCTGAAGAACTTCAGCAAGTGTTTCGCCTTGTCTGAGGCTTGTAAGAGAAGGGATCCCCATCTATCAGTAAACGAATTTGCCAATGCATACGTGTGTCTTGTGAATCGATGGGATTGTGGTGATTGGATTAGATTTTAGAAAAGTCTTATCCTTATACTCTTCGGACTCTGCAGTCCAGAGTAGTTAAAGAAGGCTAAATGCACAGTTCCTCTTCCTATTTGGTTGATTGAGTACCTCATTCTCTTGGGAACAAACTTTACACTACAATTTACTTCAGTAATGCTCGTCTCTGTCATTACAGGAAAGGTTTATTGACCTCAATGCGTGTTGTTGGATGTTGGTGCACAACCCCTTATGTTGGGTAAGGATGCACTACTTGGTCTTGGTTTGCGAAAGACTGCTTTCGAGAGATGTCCATTCCATATTCATACATCTCTTGGAGGTTCTAGTGATGCTCATGCACCATACCTCACCCGGATGGGATTGACTGTGCAAATGCAACCAGATCATGTCACGGATAGCTCTACAACACAAGCACGTGTTGTGGTTACACTTGCAGAGTTCTATGATGTATTGGTGGCTGCGGCAGTGTTATACCCGATGGTTTGGCATTGATTATTGGGAGGAGACAGCCTCTTATCGACCAAGTTGGCAATCTGGATAGGGCCAAGTGAGTCGATTACCTGTACGATTCATTACCGGTTCTAGGCCTTTACCAAGTGGAGGTTTGACGTATGTTGCAGACTTCAATACTTGTGTTACTTGGCCTGGTGATTTGTTGGAGGGTAGCATGGATGCTCATGATAGTCATGGTCGAGAGGATGTGGCTATCATGTCAAGTCTTAGTGGAGTAGTGTCATCCACGTTGGATGGATCACTAGGTACTTCATGTATGCAGCTATAACATATGGCTGATCAACTCATACATCAGGCTTGGAGTGAATCTTTTGCTCTGGAGAGGGAGGAGATGAAGGAAGTTATTCCCACTTCCACTATGTTGTTACCTTTAGATACAACGCCTATTGCTTTGGCAAAGATCCGGAGGAGGGTATATGTGTGTTGGATTTGTTTGGAGGATTAGCACGAGTTTGGTTTGTTGTTTTGCAATCTGGCATACGAGTACATGGATACTTGTATGTGGAGCGAGATGAGATTGCAAGGCGCGTCTCATTACGCCATGTGGCACGGTTGGTGCGGAGATACCTGCATCTTCTATCGGTGTTGGTAGTTCAAGAATATCACAGCCTTGCCGCCGATATTTTGTTGCTAGGGGCGCAAGACCTTGCTCGGCATGGCACCATACATTTGGTTATTGCTAGATGGCCATGTCAAGAACACACACGTGCTGGTAATGGTCATGGGCTACATGATTCATGTTCTGGCATGTTTTGGGAGATGTTACGTGTGTTACGTTCTCTCCAGTCATAGCAAACCTATTCTCCGGCATACATTTTGGAGAATTTTCTCTTGTTGGGTGATCCACGTGCACGGATGATGACAAGTGCAAATCACGTGCGGTCATGGATTGGACCAACGGTATTGCTGGATGCAGCGAGAGTAGGATCTTGTGCTCACCGTCCACGTCTATGATGGACAAACCTTCTTCCAAGGGAGGTTTTATTGCGAGCATATGACGGAGTGAAGAGGCCCTCACATCTCATAGTGGAGAGTATTTTGGATGTGGACAGACACTCCCAGGCAGTGGTCTACGCTGATAGGTCACCCATGGCAGTGGTGAACCTTGTGGGTCAGCCAAGAGCGGCATTACCCACATTGTTGAGTTACCCAACTTCCCATGCTTACAGAGAGGG
This sequence comes from Marchantia paleacea, assembly GCA_014180765.2. NCBI lineage: Eukaryota > Viridiplantae > Streptophyta > Marchantiopsida > Marchantiales > Marchantiaceae > Marchantia > Marchantia paleacea. Next base: position 843,694 of record MUAA02000117.1, read on the forward strand.
AGGACATGGACTTGTATGGGATTCTCGCTTGGAGCGGTTGATGGAACACAACGTTGAAGACAGAGAGCGAGCTATGGGATTTTGTACCGGTACTACAGCAGTACCTATATTGTCAGAGGCATCACAACGTCAGATGTTGGGCCAGGCTATGGACCTGAACTGTTTGACATGGATTGTGAGCCTTGGATTGGCTGAGAAGAGACGTATATGATCCACATGTATGACTTCAAGACCATTGATAAGCTCTTTGCCTACCGAGACGGTGGAGGCAAAAGCTGGGGGCGAGAAGTGCCCAATATCTCATCCTTGGTCTTATGCGAATGTTAGAGAAGGAGAGGTAGGGTCTTCTTTGAGTATCGTTGGAGTTTTTTGCGCGGAGCAAGCGGTGGTTGCCACTTTAGATCTTTGTGAAACAACACAAGAGGTTACGCCTACAAAGAACAGAGTTGTTTTATCGAGATAGTGGAGCACGGTATGAGAGAGCGAGAAAAAAAGCTCGCTCCCTCATACCGTGCCCACTATCTCAAGGCGCCGCCTTGTTATACCATGTGGCACAGTTGGTGCGGAGATACTTAGCTCTTCTACCAATGTTGGCAGTTCAAGGATATCAGCAGGCCTTGCCGTCAGATATTTTATTGTTGGGGGCGCAAGACGTTGCTCGGCATGGCACCATACATTTGGTTATTGTTGGATGGCCATGTTAGGGACACACATATGCTTGTAATGGTCATGGGGTAGAGGATTCACGTTCTAGCATGTTTTGGGAGATGTTACGTGTGTTACGTTCTCTCCAGTCACAACAGACCTATTCTTTGGCATACATTTTGGAGAATGTTCCCTTGTTGGGTGATCCACGTGCACAGATGATGACGAGTGCATATCACGTGCGGTCATAGATTGGACCAACGGTATTGTTGGATGCAGCGAGAGTAGGATCTCATGCACACAGTCCACGTCTATGGTGGACAAACCTTCTTCCAAGGGAGGTTTTATTGCGAGCATATGACAGAGTGGAGAGGCCCTCACATCTCATAGTGGAGAGTATTTTGATGTGGGTAGACACTCCCGTGCAAAGGGTCTATGCCGACAAAGTCACCCATGGTAGTGGTGAACCTTGTGGATCAACCAAGAGCGACATTATCCATATTGTTGAGTTACCCAACTTCCCACGCTTACAGAGAGGGAGGACTTGGACTTGTATGGGATTCTTGCTTGGAGCGGTTGGTGGAACCCAACGCTAAAGAGAGAGAACGAGCTATGGGATTTTGTACTGGTACTACATCAATACCTATATTGTCAAAGACATCACGACGTCAGATGTTGGATCAGGCTATGGACCTGAACTGTTTTACATGGATTGTGAGCCTTGGATTGGCTGAGCAGAGATGCATATGATCCACATGTATGACTGCAAGACCATTGATAAGCTCTTTACCTACCGAGACAGTGGAGGCAAAAGCTGTAGGAGCATAGTTCTTAGCATAAGTAGGATTTTTTTGGTTTTTGTGAATAAAGAGATATATTCGGGTTCTCTTGAAGGTATTCGTCCGAATATATGGTTGTTAGCTAGGAATACCATTGGGGAGTTCACACGAGTGAATTGCGAGGGAATTTAAGCACGCGTTTGGGCGGCGGATTGAGGAATTGTCGAGAGAAAGTCGATGCCAAGAACTTGCCGAGCGGGCAGAGAGAAGGGAAGCTAGCCGCAATGTCAAAGCGCCGAACCGAGGAGTTCCAACAGAAGAAGTGCGACGATGGGAGAATTAGACCGCTCATTCTCGATGGCGGATTGACTCAAATGAGTTGCCGAGGTTGAAGAACCTCGGTGGAGCGTTCTGTCATGGCGATGGGATTATGTGTGCCCGGAGTCAGGCGATGAAGTCCGGAGAGGGAAGCCGCCGACAAAGAATTAGGGAGCAGAGCACATCCGAGAAGTGGGATGCGAGGCTATGGGCGAAGGCTTTAGGACGCAACCATTTAAGAGGACAAAGGCGGAGTCGATTGGGAGGAATCGGCAAAGGCATAATGCATGCTCACTTTTGACGAGCGGAAGTGGTTCAACCCTAGGGAGAGGAAGGGGACGAATGGCTACAAGCTCGACTTGATCAAGGATGTATTCGGAAGAAAGTCGGCACTCACCTTGAAATAGCTTTTTCTCGCCCAGAGAACAACGTATATGTGAGTATGCATAAGGTGAGGATCGTGGAAGGGTTCATTGGAGGTACTATCCGAAAGTGAACTGGGGGAGAGATCTTTGCGAAGAATGTGCAAGCTATGGCAACGAAGCTAAGAGAAGACGATAAGAGTGTAGTCTATCTCTCGTCTTTTCTTAGTACACCAGATGCAAAGTTGGAGTGTACGACGCCTGGGAGAGGCAATCAGACGCTTGGAGAGTGGGTTGTCGGACTTGGATGCGGACATCGACGGGCGCTAGCAAAGTGGGTCGACAAGGAGTCTAGGCACGAGTGCACCTCCTGAGCCAAAGAGAATGGGAGAAGTGAGACCGGCGATGATGAGCAAGCCCGATTCGACTCGCACTGGAGGTGATTGGGACATCGAGGAAGAGGAAGAGAGTAGTGGAAGACAGCCCCCCCCGCCACTCTAGCGGTACGAAGAGATGTAGGCAAGAAGAAGATAGAAGAAGTAGGGACAGGCCAAGTCCTCTCGACCGAAGATGATGGCGGTGAAGCCGGGGCCGAAAGCCTCGAAGGAGATTGCAGAACCCATGGCATCGGTGCTACGGTATTTGTCACGGTTGGAAGTCGTGGTGGTCCCAGTATTGCTGAAGTTGAACGAGATAGGACCGACGTATATGCTAGGGTGGGACCCTCGCTGCACGTGTATATGGAGTTGATTCAAATGATGAACCGTCTGGGCGTTGGGAAAGGAGGATCGCCCATCACGGTGAAGGAGTTTGACAGAGAACGTGGACAAGCCGGGCCAGGAGAAAACCGATGTCGCATGGACAAAGCTTTTACTCCGAGAACGCCTGAGCTGCCTGGTCAGAAGAACTCTCCTCGCCCCTCGTGTGAACCGACAATCACCCTCTCTTTCATCTCCTCATCTCTCCATGCCCAACTCGTTGCACCCGGTAAACTCCAGCGGAAGACGATCATTGTAACCAACGATTGAACCGTTAACTCTTAGCCAAACTTCGCAGAAAAGTACTTTGCAACCATTCATAACTCTCGGGAAAGTTTCACATGCTCTTCAATTCTAGATCTCTCGTTACAAATGTCGAACTATACCCTATGTCACAAGGCGATATGCAGACCCTTGCACACTAAAACCACTATAAACTCCAATCTTTTGATCTAATTGCACTCAAATTTCGCAAGAAAACGACTTATTATCCAAGCTTCAACTCTGTCAAGTTTTATTGACCAATCTTATCGATAGCATGAGTTATGATCGTCGAACTAAATCTGTAACAGTCGTGCAATCCCGCAATTCAGATCAGGTACATAAATTTCAAACTACCGCTTTGCACTCAAAACTCAACCAATCGAGCTGAAATTTCGATCAAATCGCAAATTCGAGTTGTAAACTCTGTGTCTATTGAATCCGATCTGTCAAAGCCTTCATAGAACGCTCAGAATTCACTCAAACTCTCCCATCGGTCTAAATTTCACTCTCCCACTTCAAATCACCACACCGAGTGTCAACTTGCTCAATCGCCTTCATTCTTGAGCCAAAATCCTAGCTCTCTCCTCGTCAGCCCTCCAACCCTATCCTTCAATCCTGAAAAACTCCCTTCGAAGGCTCCCGAAACTCCTCAAAACCCCAAAGAACTTGCCCAAGTGCTCTCATTGGTCTAAATTTCCCAACCAATGAGAATGAAGAGTTCCATTTTTACCTCTAGTGGGCCAAATTAGCCACAACTAACTTAGAGCTTAACAACTAGCCTAAAAACACTACTTAGCCATCATATAGATAATACGAGTTGTTGCTAATAAAGAGTCAAAATAACCACTCGAAACCGGTTAAGTATAAACGGAACAACAAAAAGGGACCGGGAGTTTATAACTTGAGTATAATACTCCTCGCCAAAATTCCTAACAATCAACTCCCTATGACTTGCCTTTGGTAGACAGTAGTGATGGACAGGGGACCCATGTGTTGAAAGGCGCCACTATCGGCAAGTTTAGGTCCATAATGCTAATATCAAATCAAAACATAGACCGTTAAGTCCCAAGTCGCGCCAGAGGAAACAATTGGCGTAATGAAAGGATCGGGGAGTTTATCACCACTTCCATAAAGCTATCTCCAAAGTGATACACTAACCATGCCCTAAAGTGATCACGATGTAGACACCGGATGCTTATCACAAACGGATTGGGCATCGGTATATCCGGAGGATCATACCGCCTCTATCCATGTCCCACGTTGGCTCCACTTCTATCGGATAAGCTCCTTAGTCGGCGACGTTCTAGACCTCCCCCTTTCCTTTTCGACTCCAACCACGCTTTTATATCCGATAAGGTCCAAGATGATATCCCTTGATCCTTATCTACATCCCTGGCCTTAGGATGACAATCCAACCGTGGCCTCTTAACAGCTTTTTACAATGAGCCGCCGGCCATCCCGACCTAAAATATCGCCAAAATATCGCCGTCATCTCAACAGCTCCCAAGATGACACATGTCATCATCTTTCATAAGAGCCGTGTCACAACACGACATCCACCCCCTAAACCTCGTGCATCCTCCGGTATGCACCAAGAAGTTAACCAAAATGTGCGTGGCATCGATTATGTCAACCTGATCTTCCGATCGCAATAGATCCTCCCCATATGACTCATCTTCACCAAAAGGTCAAACTCCTCCTCAAGTTGGCCAATGTTGATCTCCTTATTCCGGCTTTTGAAGATCTTGATTCGGTTTTGACCGCAATAGGCACTTTCATCTTTGTGCCATCCAACTCTCTCGGCCGAATAAGTGGCATTGTCATGGACATTGACTACCACATATGGCCCAAACCATCTCTTCGAAAACTTCCTCAAGGTGCTATGTTGGTTATCGAGACTATTGTCATACACCAACACCCAATCACCTTCTTTGATCTCCTTTGGTCTCAGCCTATGACGTTTGTCAAATCTGTCCTTATTTCTAAGGCGTGCCTCTTTGAGTCTCTCCATTGCCAATTGCACATCCTCCGTTCTCCTCTCCAATTGTCGAATGCGTATCGCCAAAAGATCTTCTCTACTCATATTATCCTCCCAAGGCAACACACTCCATGTGGGAATGTTTTCCTCTATTGGCATAATTGGCTTTTGGCCTTGCATCAACTCTGGCGGCATGTAGCGGTCACGAGCTATGGGTTGTACGATCAGCCCATAATGCAAATGGTAACAAACGAGGCCATTGTCCAAACCTTCCCCTACATGACTTCACAATTGCTTTGACAATAGGTGGATGACCCCGCTCACTCTTTGCATTCCCTTCTCGGATTATAAGAAGTGGTGAGAGACAACTTGACTCCACATCTCTCAAAGAAGTCACGTGCCTCTTGAGCATTCAACTCCCTCGATCAGCGGTCATCTTCCCAACACTTCCATAACGACACACGACGCCCTCCAAAAGAAATCTGCAAACCCCTTCGTTGCTTTCGACCGTAGCTCTCCCCTCCACTTGATTGGATAGATCCTCCTCGCTAACACCAGGTGCACCTCATCCGCCATACTCCCATTGGCATGACCACTAAATCCACAACCCACTTGTAATGGATAGCAAGTGGATATGTAAGATGCAAACCATCACGGTGTCGGATTCCGAATCACATCCGACACGCCTCACAAGTCTCCACAAATCCCACTACATCTTTGTAGATGTTCTTCCACCAATATCTCTCCTTCAATTTCATGAAAGTGGCGTATATACCCCTATGGCCTACCCATAAGCTTTCATGAAACTCTCGTGATCAATTCTCGTTGAGCCTCTTGTCCACAAATCACACGTTGTGGCATATCACCCTTCCGCTTCGCTCTCTTCCATAGGTATCCATCCCGCAACATGTAGTTGTAGGCTTTCCTCCTTACATGTTTGAACTCGTGATCACTCCAACCACTGTCGTGCAAAGTGTACTTAGATATTTTCCAATATCTAACCACTCATCCTCATACAAATCCTCGAAAAACAACTCCAAACCTTGTGTTATTCCTTGCCGATGAGCCACGTAATAAAAACGTCGTTCCTACATCATCAAGATCATCAATCATCTCTTCTTCTCCCTCATATCTAGCTCTTGACAACATATTCGCCACCTTGTTATCCTTCCCTGCCACATGCTTGAACTCCGGATTAAGTGTCTTGATGTAAGCTATCCACCTCAACATTGCAATATCTGGTGTATTGCAATTGGTGATCATCCCCAAAGAATGGTAAACAATCCGTCTCAACAATCACATGTGCTCCAATCAGGTAGTTTCTCTCGGACTTCATAGTTGTAACAACACCCCACAACTCCTTCTTCACCTGAGGATAACTTCGTTGTCTTTCACTCAAGACCTTGGCTCCAAATCTCACCGCATATATCTATCGCCTTCATCTTCATCATCTTGTCCCACGCCCCATCCTATGGCAATATGACTAGTATCCACCGTCAATATCACCGGCTTGTTACCATGATATTCTATCCTTCGCAAAATCGAGGCGATGACATACACCTCTTCAACTTCCTCATGGCCTCTACATGCCTATCCTCCCATACAAACTTCTGATTTTTCCTTAACAACTCATATAACGGATCCGTTATATGAGCAAAGTGAGGAATCCATATGTGATAGAACACAACAAAGACCTAAAAACCGCCTCACCTCTGTCAAGGAAGTGCAGATCTCGCGCATTCTTTGGATAACATCCACCTTGCTGGGATCAGGTTTGCGGCCAAACCATCCACACAAGTGGCCAACAATCACAACCTCTCGAACCCCAAATGAAGACTTCACCCCCCGACAATGTAAGATGAACCTCTTCCAATCGAGATAATATCCTCTCACAATCTTCAATGTGATCCTTCACGAACTTCCGACAGCCCCTTTGATCCTTGGTTTCATCCTTCTCCTCCTCTATACATCCTTTGATGGGCACATCATCTAGAAAAGGCATAGTCTTCTCCGAATAAAGTCCCTTAACACTTTATTCATACCATTCATCATATGTGCCACTGAATTTGTGGCTCCTTGTGGCAACATACACATCCTTACCAACCCTAAGAGTGTTCTCATTGTAGTAACATCCCCGCTTCCTTCCGATAGTTGAAACTGATCATATCCAGAGTAGAGATCTCCTATGGAATAGATGGCTCTTCCCGCAAACGCTTCAGCAAACTCTCCCACAATAGGTCCAATCCCTGTATTTCTGATGGTCACTTGATTCACCGGCTGCATATCCTGAATAAATCGTAATGCACCATTCTTCTTAGGCACTGTAAACCAGCGGCTAGAATACGGTGCAAAAGATGGCTCTAGGATCCTCATCTTCATCTTCTCCTTCAAAAGCTCCATGAGTTTAGACAGATGTGCTCTAGGTATCGGAATTGGCCTCAAGTCCCAAGGAGCATGAGGCACGGTGAAAATGATCATGGGAGCTACCACATTGGGATCCACACACCCTATCTCCTTTGCTTCAAAAGCTTAATGCTTTTCCATGCCCGGAAAGCATCTCTTTGAAACATCTCTCCTCATTTGCAAGAAGGAAACCATCCGATCCAACCTTCAACTCCTTCAAAGTGGTTTCAGAAACTTGTATCCCATTTTACTAGGATCCCTCAAGCTACTTTCTCTACCGCTTGTCGCACCTTTTCCCTTGAATCATTGGGTAAAGGAACAGCGATTGGTTTCACCTTCTTATCGATCGTTTTATACCTGGTCTCCACTCGAACTTCAGGTGCTTGGAATGCCTCGATAGTGGAATAGAGCTCTCTAGAGTGAACCTCCACTATCTTATCCTCATCGCCAAATCCAATCTCCATCATCTCCTTCAATGGATCTCCCAACCCAAACTCCTCATAAACTCCCGATATACACTCATCTTCCTCAAGAAGCTTCAGATCTGCAAGTTTCTCTTCATGTCTGCAAGAATTCCTTCTTCTCCCATTTCTTCAAATCGAAACCTCCTTGTATGTAGCATATCCATCTCGCGAAAATCCCACCAACCCTATACAATAGGTACCTTTCTCTCGTGTAAGGAGAGTACCTTCTTCTCCGTACTCACTATATCCTCTCTCTACTGTGGTACCTCTCCAAAATCCTCAAAGTCTTCAGATTTTGGGAAAGCTCCTTTCTCAATTGCGCTTTATTCCTCTCATGATTTGCCGGTATACCGTTAAAAACTGCACCAACCGCTTTCCATCTTGGCTGCGAATTCGTGCATATCTTGATCCATCATCAAGCACTCTTGTCTCCATCCCGAAAGTGCTATGATATAGGGTTGCCCAAGAATCAATGGGTATGATGTAGAGTCTTGGACAAAGAAATTCTGTTCAGCCTACTACATCCCCAACCTTCACCGAACATCGGGGGCATGCTCCGCACAAGTCCCCTCGAGTGTTGTTCGCTGCCCTGATCATCCAACCATGCTCAGTGTCTATGGGCCATTTCCCCTTCTTGTAGAGCTCTCTTGACATTATGTTGATTTCTGATCCATGATCAATCAACGCCAACACCGGTTCCTTCAAATCCCCAAGCTTTACAAGCGTTTTCAAGAGTCGCTCTTGCCCAACGCGGCCGGGTGTAGTGACTAGACACCCTTGCACCTTCCCCTTGGCCTCCTCAAAACGGACTTTCTGAGATTTCACCCCACAACACTCCACCAATGCATCCTCTTCATCCTTTGATACCTTTGTACCTAGTGCATGAAGTAGAGCGGTTTCATTGAAATCTGCCGTTTCCTCTTGATGGTATCGATGATAACATCATGAAACTCCCTCTTGGCTATACCAAGTATCTCCCTCAAGGTAAACTCTACCTTGGCACTCAAAATCCTTTCCTCCAAGACTCCCTTCAGATCGGGTCGCCACTTCAATATCAGATTGTAACTTGTACGCTGGTGATTTCCCCTTCTCCTTCTCACCCCCTTTGGCCCTTTCCTTGGACCTTGAAGGACCAGCTTCTTCCATAACATGATCAGGTGGAAGAGGTGTATCAGGTCTGATACGCCTCTAGCCAACCTCTTCAATGAGAGTCCTTCACCGTAAACTTCCTCTTCCCTCCGTCGCTTTTCTTTCCACCGATGCTTCATATTGAGTCTTGGCAATATAAGCATGAACCGACATGCTTTCTACCGGATCATCCCATCCAAAGGTTAGCACGAATCTCTCGGCCGGCCGTTCTCAAAAGAGTTTCTCTAGCTACTTTCCCCTTTTCCATTGTAGCGAGAGCACTTGACCATAGACCATTGAGTGGTAGTTGTCCCTCAAACCCCCCTTCTTCTCCTCTAACCTTAACACCATAGCTAAAAGCTTCAACCGATGCCACCGCATGTGCACTATGGTAATCATCCACAATCTTTCTCATCCCTCCTTTACCAAAATTGGTTTGGATGATTGCTCCGGTGTCCTTGAGGGCTACCTTCCCTTCTTTCAAAAAATTTCTCCACTTTGCAATGTTTGTGCAAAGTCCCATAATCTCTTCGTGCATGATCGGTGCTATCACACCATATGCACCGTTGCACATACGCTTGCTTTGGTGGGGTCTTCTTTCCCCTCCCCTATCCTTCTCCTCTAGCATTGCAAATTTGATCTTGAGCTCCTTCATCCCACGCACGATCTCATCAATGGCCGATTCCTCTTTCCTTGAGTTCACAACCGAGCTTGGACATTGGCAGTTGGAACAATCTGCCTAGTAACAAAGGTGTTGGGGCAAACAATAGCCGTTTGAAGAGGCCTCCCCGTCACAATCTTCTCTCTCCTTCTTTCTCTCTTCGCCAAGAGACCAACCGCCTCCTCCACATCCTTCCAACTACTTGTTAGTCCTTCTTCCTCATTTTTGTCTTCAAGAAGCAACTCCGGCTTCTCTTGCAACTCAACATCGCCAGCTCGGAGAAACAACTCTGTTTTTATGTGACTCCAAGGTGATATTCTCCAATCGGAGACAATTGTGAGAATTGTCTCTCAAACTCCCTAAGAAGCTCGCTTGCATGAGACTTTTATTGGGCCTTTTCGACCCACTCCATGAAGGACTTCTTAGTGACTCTATCGAGTCTTCTAAGAAGTACTCATCTCTCAAGGACGAGAATACGTCTCCCAATTCTCACCAAATTGCTCCCTGAGGGATCTCACATGATCTCTAAACTCGGCAAGACCGCAAAGAAGACGGAACACCTCGATCATCTCCTTTCTCTCGGGACACGGTTCGCTCCATTTCCTGACGTAATATCTCAAGTACTTTGAGACATCCCTCCCATCAAACTGATCCATCTTCCCTACTATAGCTTGCAACGCCCTTGTGGCTAAACTCTCCCTTCGGTCTTGTAATTGTTGTTGTTGAAGGAAGAGTGTGAACGCTTGAAACATCTCCGCTTGTTGTCGGATCAAGTTGCACCTTAGGTATTTTCGCTTGCTCGCTCGACCCCTCCCCACTCATTGTAACCGCCCTTATGATCTTGAACACCCACTCAACTTATTGTCGATGAAAAGCCGCCTTGATCGTTGACCCTCTCCGATTCCCCAAGCACCTAACTTCCCGCTTTCTATCTAAACCGATCTAAACCTAGAGCCCCTGGTGGTTTATATCTAATGGATAGGGCAACCTAACCTGTCATCACCGCAAGCACTCTTGGGAGAGTTGGTCATCACCTCCAACTTCTCACAAGAGAAATACACAAAGACGCACTAGAGTGGTAACCGGTGATCAAGTCCGGAGCACTCCTATGGAATCAAAAGCGCCCACACAAACAAAGATGGCGCACACACACAAGAAGCCAGTATGGAGGGATCCGAACACGTGAAGCAAACAGCAACCCTCCATACTTAAATTCCCAACCCACCCACGATCGACTCTCGCCATCAATTGGCATTTGACATATCGTAAATTTCAATGTTCTGCGCTATGCCAACACTATAGAGTCCTTATAAATCAGATTTCTAACTGATTTAGTATCCCAAGCCCAAACAACTTGAACTTGCACCCTATCTCTCAAGGCTGATTGACAATCTGATCTTGCAATCTACATCTTCTAAACTTGAAACACTAAACTATAAACCGAAACTCATGAAATTGTAAACTTGCAACAAGAGAACTAATGAAAGCTCCTCCACCTCAGAGATTTCACGCCGAAGTTCACCACCTATGTCGCATGGACAAAGCTTTACTCTAAGAACGCCTGAGCCGCCTGGCTGTAGAAGAACTCTCCTCGTCCTCGTGTGAACCGACAATCACCCTCTCTTTCATCTCTCCTCATCTCTCCATGCCCAACTAGTTGCACCCGTAAACTCCAGCGGAAGACGATCGTTGTAACCAACGATTGAACCGTTAACTCTTAGCCAAACTTCGCAGAAAAGTACTTTGCAACCATTCATAACTCTCGGGAAAGTTTCACATGCTCTTCAATCCTAGATCTCTCGTTACAAATGTCGAACTATACCCTATGTCACAAGGCGATATGCAGACCCTTGCACACTAAAACCACTATAAACTCCAATCCTTTGATCCAATTGCACTCAAATTTCGCAAGAAAACGACTTATCATCCAAGCTTTAACTCTGTCAAGTTTTATTGACTAATCTTATCGATAGCATGAGTTATGATCGTCGAACTAAATCTGTAACAGTCTGTGCAATCCTGCAATTCAGACTGTGTACATAAATTTCAAACTACTGCTTTGCACTCAAAACTCAACCAATCGAGCTGAAATTTCGATCAAATCGCAAATTCGAGTTGTAAACTCTGTGTCTATTGAATCCGATCTGTCAAAGCCTTCATAGAACGCTCAGAATTCACTCAAACTCTCCCATCGGTCTAAATTTCACTCTCCCACTTCAAATCACCACACCGAGTGTCAACTTGCTCAATCGCCTTCATTCTTGAGCCAAAATCCTAGCTCTCCTCGTCAGCCCTCCAACCCTATCCTTCAATCCTGAAAACTCCCTTCGAAGGCTCCCGAAACTCCTCAAAACCCCAAAGAACTTGCCCAAGTGCTCTCATTGGTCTAAATTTCCCAACCAATGAGAATGAAGAGTTCCATTTTTACCTCTAGTGGGCCAAATTAGCCACAACTAACTTAGAGCTTAACAACTAGCCTAAAAACACTACTTAGCCATCATATAGATAATACGAGTTGTTGCTAATAAAGAGTCAAAATAACCACTCGAAACCGGTTAAGTATAAACGGAACAACAAAAAGGGACCGGGAGTTTATAACTTGAGTATAATACTCCTCGCCAAAATTCCTAACAATCAACTCCCTATGACTTGCCTTTGGTAGACAGTAGTGATGGACAAAGGGACCCATGTGTTGAAAGGCGCCACTATCGGCAAGTTTAGGTCCATAATGCTAATATCAAATCAAAACATAGATCGTTAAGTCCCAAGTCGCGCCCGTAGGAAACAATTGGCGTAATGAAAGGATCGGGGAGTTTATCACCACTTCCATAAAGCTATCTCCAAAGTGATACACTAACCATGCCCTAAAGTGATCACGATGTAGACACCGGATGCTTATCACAAACGGATTGGGCATCGGTATATCGGAGGATCATACCGCCTCTATCCATGTCCCACGTTGGCTCCACTTCTATCGGATAAGCTCCTTAGTCAATGACGTTCTAGACCTCCCCTTTCCTTTCGACTCCAACCACGCTTTTATATCCGATAAGGTCCAAGATGATATCCCTTGGATCCTTATCTACATCCCTGGCCTTAGGATGACAATCCAACCGTGGCCTCTTAACGTACCTTTTACAATGAGCCGTCGGCCATCCCCGACCTAAAATATCGCCAAAATATCGCCGTCATCTCAACAGCCTCAAGATGACACATGTCATCATCTTCTCATAGTAGCCGTGTCACAACACGACACCGAGATGGAGAAGAAGGTTGAAGAGGCGAAGAAGGCCTACGAAGAGATCAATCGTATTCGTGGTGCGGAGATCCATTTTGTGGAGAAGGAAAATGCTCATCTTCGGGAGACAGTGCAGGACTTAAAACGAAGATTGATTCGGGTGGATGTGGAGGCACCTGCAAAGCTGGAGAACCTTGCTAATAGATGTGCGCAACATATGTTCACACGGTGTGATCGAGTTGAAGTGCAGCGGTTAGAGCAGTTGGTGGCAGCGATGGAGAATCATGGAGACTCGAAGGATAGAAGGAAGGAGATGTACAAGGCATTGGGTCAGGATTTCAGAGAAGCCATGGCTCTTCATCGACAGGAGATCGCAACAGATGTACATGAGATGCAGTTAGGAATCGACGCATTCACGCAAGCAGCGGAAGTGCGATCAGAGTAAAAGACTTAGGAGAGAGCGATCCGTGTAGGAGACGGTTAGCTTGACAGTTAGGAGTAGCAGTGAGAACATTCATTATAAATAGTCGTAGGAAATAAAGTGATGGATCTTTTCGTCTTTGCAAGTGTCCAAATTGTTGGATTGCAAATTGTAGTCAGGGTAGAACGAGCACTCGAGGAGCTGGTGTCTGCAGGCTGACATTGTGACGACTGAAATGTATATCCGTGAAGTTACCCGAATATTCGTCCACGAGCTGAGCCTGTTTGTAGCATCAGAAGTACTCTAGGAGGTGTTTCGCCGAGACGCAAACTTGTAAAGAGAGAGATCTCCATCCCGAAGTAAAGCAAATTACTGCATTGTATTTGTTGTGTTTGTGGAATTGGTGATGTGATGGGTTTGTGAAGGAATTGTGTTTAAACCGATTACTTTCTTCGTGAATGCTCTTCGGACTTTGCAGTCCAGAGTTAGAAAGATGTCTAAATGCTTATTTCCCTTCTTCACTAGTGTGGTTTGATCCCTCATTCCCTTGGGAACGAATCAATCTATACGAATTCGGACTGAATAGTGCTTACTGTGCTATGACAACGACGTTAGATGTTGGGTCAGGCTATGGACCTGAACTGTTTGACATGGATTGTGAGCCTTGGATTGGCTGAGCAGAGACGCATATGATCCACATGTATGACTGCAAGACCATTGATAAGTTCTTTACCTACCGAGACGGTGGAGGCAAAAGCTGGGGGCGAGAAGTGCCCAATATCTCATCCTTGGTCTTATGGGGATGTTAGAGAAGGAGAGGTAGGGTCTTCTTTGAGTATCATTGGAGTTTTTTGTGCGAAGCAAGCGGTGGTTGCCACTTTAGATCTTTATGAAACAACACAAGAGGTTACTGCTATAGCAACAGGAGTTGTTCACACTGAGATAGTGGAGCCTGGTATGAGAGAGCAGAAAAAGCTTTATGCTCTCTCATACCAGGCTCCACTATCTCAAGGCGCGTCTTGTTACACCATGTGGCACAGTTGGTGCGGAGATACTTAGCTCTTCTACCAATGTTGGCAGTTCAAGAATATCAGCAAGCCTTGTCATCAGTTATTTTATTGTTGGGGGCGCAAGACTTTGATCGGCATGACACCATACATTTGGTTATTGTTGGATGGCCATGTTAGGGACACACATATGCTGGTAATGGTCATGGGCTAGAGGATTCACGTTCTAGCATGTTTTGGGAGATGTTATGTGTGTTACGTTCTCTCTAGTCACAACAGACCTATTCTTTGGCATACATTTTGGAGAATATTCCCTTGTTGGGTGATCCACGTGCACTTATGATGACGAGTGCACAACACGTGCGGTCAGGGATTGGACCAACGGTATTGTTGGATGCAAGACCTGGACTTGTATGGGATTCTCGCTTGGAGCGGTTGATGGAACCCAACGCTAAAGAGAGAGAACGAGCTATGGGATTTTGTACTGGTACTACATCAGTACCTATATTGTCAGAGACATCACGACGTCAGATGTTGGGTCAGGCTATGGACCTGAACTGTTTGACATAGATTGTGAGCTTTGGATTGGCTGAGTAGAGACGCATGTGATCCATATGTATGACTGCAAGACCATTGATAAGCTCTTTGCCTACCGAGACGGTGGAGGCAAAAACTGGGGGCGAGAAGTGCCCAATATCTCATCCTTGGTCTTATGGGGATGTTAGAGAAGGAGAGGTAGGGTCTTCTTTGAGTATCGTTGCAGTTTTTTGTGCAGAGCAAACGGTGGTTAGCACTATAGACCTTTGTGATACAACACAAGAAGTTACAGCTACAGTAGCATAAGTTGTTCACACTGAGATAGTGGAGCCTGGTATGAGAGAGCAAAAAAAGCTTTATGCTCAAGAGGTTGTCATTTAGCAACTAGATACTACGTCTTCTATCTATAATGTTGATGGAGAGGAGATTTGGGATATTGAGATTGGTCCCAAAGTGACAGGAGAAGAAAGACGTAGGGTGTGGAGGTTTCTGAGGAGTTTCAAAAATTGTTTTGCCTTCAATATGAAGGATTTAGGCTGTTTGAAGGGACCTGGTACACGGATTGACTTGACAACAGATGCACCAGTCTTCCGTCGTCCCTATCGATACAGTGATATGGAGAGAGATGAGATTTGATCCAAAGTAGGTGTCAAGACCTTCTTGAGGCTGGATTAGTGGAGATATCATATGGAGAGTATGTCTCTGATGTAGTGATGCCAGTCAAGAAGGATATACATGATAATTATATAGATAGACGCATTTGTGATGACTGCCGATCTATCAATCGACAGACAAAATCTGATCGATATGCTATGCCTACACCTGAGGAGATCTTTAATGCAGTTGGGCATGCAAAGGTTTTCAATACATTCAATACAAAGGCCAAGACAGCCTTTTGGGCAATTGATTCGCATGGCAAGGATGTGTTGTATCAGTGGAAGTTCTTACCATTTGGGTTGAAGAATGCAACTGTTGAGTTCCAAAGAGTGATGGATAGGATACTAGCCGGACTTGATTGTGCCCGAGCCTACATCGATGATATTCTAGTATTTAGTGTTACAATGAGGGAGCATGAGATACATTTGCATGAGGTATTTGAGCGACTGATTGCTCATGGCCTCAAGTTGCATCCTGGAAAGTGCAAGTTCTTTCAAGAGCAGGTAGAGTACTTGGGTCATACCATATACCCAAGAGGATTGGGAGTTCAGCCAACCAAGGTGGAGACAATTTTGCGTATTCCACAACCCTCATATGTGAGTAGGATGCAAGCCTTCCTTGGACTTGCAAATTTCTATCGTCGATATGTGCGAGGATTTAGCATTATTGCCAAAGCCTTGACAAAGTTGACAAAGCTAGATCAAGAGTGGAATTGGGGAGATGAACAGGAGAGAGCTTTTGTTGAGATCAAGGGAAGGTTGACATCTGTCCCTATTCTGAGTAGACCTGTGAGAGGTCGTCCGTTTGAAGTACATACTTATTGGAGTATGTTGGGTTTGGGAGCAATTCTTACCCAACATGATGATGAGGGGAAGGAGTTTGTACTGATTTATGCAAGTCGTTCCAACAATGCAACGGAGTTGAAGTATAGTTCTTATGAAGAAGAATGTTTGGCAGTTGTTTGGGGGGTGGCACATTTCAGATGTTATTTGTTTGGAAACTCCTTCACTCTCATCACTGATCATCAACCATTGACATGGTTGATGGAATCAGACAAACTTATAGGAAAGCTTGCACGATGGGCTCTTATCCTACATGAGTATGATTTCAGGGTTGTTCATAGACCTGGGGTGGTGAATCGTGATGCAGATGGGTTAAGTCGAAACCCATGTACAAGTCAAGTTGACAAAATCGGGGCTTGAGATATGTTAGCTGTGGATGCTGAGACTGAGGACGGTTTGATGGTAAACCGAGACATCCATGACGACATGGTGATGTTAAATTATCTTCGTACATGTGCTTTGGTGGCCATTTTGAGTGCAAAGGATCGAAATCAAGTTTTACAAAGAGCTCGATGGTTTAGATGGGAAGGTAGACATCTTCTTCGAGTATGGGGAGATGGCAGCGTTCGTGTTGTGCCACTTGCATCTCAGAGAGCACAGTTGGTTAGACATGCTCATGAGGAGTTAGATCATTTTGGAGTAAAGCAGATATATAGCTTACTTCAAAGTCACTATTGGTGGAGAGGTATGCAAACCGAGGTGCAACAGCCAGGCGGATGTATGATATGTGATCATGTTCGAGCATTATTCAATGCCCCTACACCACAACTACATCCTCTACCGATTATGAAACTTGGTTATCGTTGGAGCTTGGATTTTGCAGGACCTTTGCCATTGACTATACGACATCATCTATATGTGTTGGCCATGGTGGAGCATTTCTCCAAGTGGATTGAGTTGGTGGCCTTGCATGACAAGTCAAGTGAGAGAACAACTTATGCGTTCTTAGCTACGATGCTTAGCCGATTTGATGCACCAGCAGAAGTGTTGACTGATCAGGGTACTGAGTTTTTGGGCAAGTTTCAGACTTTGTGTGATCAAGCATTGATCGTACCATCTCAAGAGATCATCCCGAGACTGATGGTCTAGCAGAGAGAGTTGTTCAGACGGTGAAGAGAGGACTAAGAAAGTTTGGCTTGGAGAAAGGTCATCTGGGAGACTAGCACATCAAGCTACCATGGTTGGCCATGGGTTATCGATTAAGCCGACAAGCATCTCTAGCGTCATTCTCACCGTATATGGTAGAGATCTAGACTTACCTACAGCTATTCGTCGAGAGTCAGGTGAAGTCTTGGACTTGAATAACCCTGATGTTTAGGTTAGGGTGTATTCTCAAAGGTCAGAACTCTTCCGTAGAGTCATGCCCATGGCATTTGAGAACCTGACTATTGTTTAGCATAGAGATACTTTGCATTATGGCACCATCCGAGGAGGTGGATATCGACCTTCAATTCACAGATTTCATGTTGGTGATTACATTTACTTGCAGCAGAGTGCACCGATCACATTGGATGTTATGGTTGGTCGTACGATTCTACGAGTACGTGAGGTTTTACCTTCTGAATTTTTGGTATTGCAGGGTCGTGATGGTGTGATTTGGAAGGATCATGTGCGTAATTGTGTGCCATGTCACTTCCAAACATTGATGGTACTATGGATCCAAGCCTTGTAGTTGTATGTGTAGGCTTGAGATGTATGTTATGTGGATTAGCTGGTGGAGCAGCCAATATGTTGATTTGTGATTCTTGTTCGAGAGGATAGCATATGTCATGTTTGACACCTCCTCTCAATGCGGTGCCCAATGGGCGATGGAAATGTACTCGATGCGTTTAGCAGGCAAGCATGTCTGACCGTTACATGATATGGATTGCAGATAGGCGACTAACGATGGGGCATTGTAGCATTCAGCCTCCTGATCTTAGCCCCACGAAGGGCATATCATGTTATGGACTAGATGGCTACCTCGTGTTAGAGGGACCTAACCGCCAGTTAGGGGGACGATTGTGATACACTTGTGTTGGTGTATGACAATCTATGTATTGTGATGTTTGATGTGACAGCGATGTATGTTGTGATGTGATATGTATGTGCACGACATACCCAAAAAAGTGTTCATTATATGATGACAAAGACAAAAGAGTGATACATTTATCATTTCCATACTATACAATTTTACTCAAGAAATTAAGTTTTTAGTTTAATTTCCTTTGATTTTTGGATGTAATAATATAACTCAGTGTTTAACTTCCCATGCTATCAAATCGGATCTTCCTTTGTATTTAAGAGTTTCTTCTTACATTAACCTCAATTTTCATGTAACCACAATAATCAACTATTAACTAAGTTGTACATCTTAAAATATTACAACACACAAATCGTCCTTCATACTATACAATTATAAGTTCTTTTTCACTCTCTTTCCCTAATGTTGATCTAGGAAGACTGCCTACTCATTTTTTTCTTCAAATAAAAAAATTTGTTCCAATATTCCTTCAGAATCCTTGCTCCTACAAAAATGAAATATTTGTGCAAAAAATATTTAAAACAAAGAAATTATTTCAATTTCCGAGCATTAAGTATATATATTTCAAAAACTAATCTCTTCTACATTGTGCTTGTAACATGGCTTACATGATCTTTACTCAATTTAGAGTCATGTAGAAGTCATATCTTGGTGAATTCCCCAAATCAATAACAAATTTGACTGAAATAAATTCATCGATTTCATCAAAAAATATTTTTTAATAGTTGGATTCTTGTGTATTTCTCATGAAATACACAAGGGGATATTACTATTTGGTGATCCGAACTGCCATCGAGGGAAGACTAGGAACATGGATTAGAAGAGATAATGCTTCATTTTCAAATTTTTCTCGTAGATTTGAATCTTCTTCAACCAATCTCTTCTTTTTCCGTTCTTTGAGTGATGGAGCCAAAGTGTATTCTGATCACTTTTGTTTCTTGTCACTTATATCATCAGAAGGGTTAACTGCATATGTAGATGTAGTGTTGGGGTCACCAAGTCAAGGGAGAAGTTTGGTGAGGGGAAGTATATATGCTTTCTCTCTTCCCTAGATTACTGACTTGATGTTTTTTTATGTTCCAAGTACTCCGCCATCATCATGATTATGGATATGTGTCACTGTCTTTGTCAATCCTATGATGCATGAAATTCTTCAGATGTAATCGCTCGAGGTTCAAACTGCTCTCCTTCTTCCACCTTGTGTCCTCAAACAATGAGGAGTTGTTCAAGTGAGGGTCCCTTCTTTTGGCCAAGAGATGGCACCCAACATCCTTTTCTTTCCTTCTTTCTTAGTTCCTCTCGCGCTAATGCTCTTTTTGCTCTTGTAGTAAGTTCATACCCCCGATCTTCCAGTTTAGATTGTTGAATTTTGTCACCTCATTCCACTAATGGAAGGAAACACAATTTTGTGTGTCATTCATTTGTAGTCTTCAACTTTCTCACTCATGAGGATCTTGCAATTGTGATTGTGCATTAGTGGGTTGAAGGTATAATTTTTGAAGGTTACCGCTTTGCAGCTACTCCCTTCTCAACAACATACTCTGACATTTAGATGCACACATTCGTAATATATATAGAATGGATGAAATACATTCACTAGTATACCCAACCTTCATGACATCACCGCTTGGCAGTTTCATTCCCTAATAGCAACATCAACAAAAAGTGTAAGCCAAAGGACCAAAGAATCATATAAAAATAATGATGAATTGGCTTACAAACTATTTAAAAAAAACTACATGGTCTACTTATATTTTAGAAATTTGCAACTCACGTTTCAAATAGATATTTTATACCAACTCTATAATCATTAAAATCTTTTACTTAGGGTTTATCGCTCAAGAGGTAAACTATTTGAAGATAAGAGTGTAAGTTTCACTCTTTAGATTAAACTAATATAGATTTTATATATAAGTATCAATAGTTGTTCATGATAGAGTATTTGGTAAAATTTAAACATATATGAATATTCAAATCACAAAGAAACAAAGTAAAATAACAAAAGAGATGGGAAGAATCCATCAAATCGTACAATGATGGAATCAAACCGGTAACATGGGACTAGGTCCCAATAGCATCACATTGGAAAATATGTCCTACAACACCTAAGATATCTGAGCTATCTAGGTCAAACAGTCTACAAACAACATCCAAAGATACGAGCATCCCAAGAAGCATCATCTAACGTGATTGCTCACCTATGGATTGTACCAACTAGTGCTCTCTGTAGAACAATGGAAACACGTTGACTTAAATAGACTATACAATAAGCTAAAGAGAGTAATACCCCCAGCCATCTAGTATGGTAGGCTCTTGCGTATTTCCTCACGAACATGTCGAAGTCGGTGTCCATAAATCCATATAACTCCAAAGCTAGGGAAACAAAAAGGTGAACTCTATGCATAACCCTATACTTGGAGACCTTGGTTGCTATCTCCTGCTGGTCGAGACCTTTGGACGAAAACAAAAAAGAAATATTTTTGTTTTATGCATCCTTTACTTGTTTTGATACATTACAAGGTGGAGCCAGATAACAAAAAGAAATCTGTTCTCATGAACACCGTTCGGACCCAAAAGGTTAGCTTCGCTGAGTTGTTTCAACTTGTAAAGACCTAGTTTGGCAAGAAAAAGACAAAGCGATACGTACCGAGTCAAGCATGCAATTCCGTAGTCATTGTATATTCTCAAGAAGGCTTTAAGCAATATAATAGATTTTGGCGTTGATAATTCACTTATTTTCTATAAAGATTACTTGGACTACCTCTTTAATTAATTCCATCATCACGGGGATGAATAAAAAAAAATTATCCTTGACGCGCAATCAACGGGTATCATTTCTCCCCTATCGGATCTTCATACCAAACGCTTCGACTATTCTTTCATAAACAACCACAGGGCGCGATTTGTTAGTTAACGCAATGAAGATACTCAGTATTAAAAAATGATGGCCCAATTCCGATGACATAACATTATAAACTTTGCTTATAATTGGCAACAAAAAAAGATTTTTTTGCCATACAGCTGGGATCATTTTCGTTAGGGCATTTGGCATGCCAATTATGAGTTCCAAATTCAATAACATGAGATTACACTTGTCGAAAGCTAGCCTCTTAAAACTCTCACAAAATAGCTTTTATGAATCCCATAAAGGCCGGAGCCAAGGGCACTGGGGTTGGTCCCCTTTTATGCAACATAGTGCTACATGAGCTGGACCTTTTTGTTATGCGACTGAAACATAGCAAACGTACCTGATCTCGTCATCGGATCTTCCATGTGCGCACGGTAAGAGGCAAGACCATGTATTGGTACAAAAAATACCATTACCACAACTCTTAGGGAGTTGAATTCGAGCCCCTTCGAATCCACCAACCTGATTGCTAAAGCTCTTATTTTTATTTCCGACATCAGTGAAGTTTCTTCATGCGTCCCATGACCTTCAAAGGCACCGACCCCCCTGTTGCTTCTACCGCAGCGTCCCGCCGCACCTGCTTAACACATGCAAGTGGAACGTTATTTTCGTCCTTACGTGTTGAAGGTTGCATTTGGAGAAGAAAATTTTTCTTCTTCCGTAAGCTGCTCAAGTTTTAATCAATTGAGCCTGCGGCCTACACAACAAAGATACTCAATACTAAAAAATAATGGCCCAATTCTGGTGACATAACATTATAAACTTTGCTTATAATTGGCAACAAAAAAAGATTTTTTTTCCGTACAGATGGTATCATTTTTGTGAGGGCATTTGGCATGTCGATTATGAGTCCCAACTTCAATAACGGGAGATTACACACGTCGTAATCACATAGACTGATAAGAAATACCATCGAGAGTAAGGGAATGGGGCCATTTTCGTCCCCCCTTCTCACAGAACCGTACCTTATCTTCCGACTTCCCTATTTTGGCATCCTATTCAACTATAATTTTCTCCTGCCCATGCTGAACTTTGTGGGTGTGGAAAGTGCTTACGCACCTTTGGACCCTTCCTACAATTTGTCGCGAAACAGAAAGCTTTTATGCGCTTTGCTTACCCCACTGTAGATATCTATGCTATGCCTATTTTTCTACTTCGGAATCCATGCAGATTCCGAAGTAGACTTCTTTGCCTTTACGAAAGAAGCACCGAAGGACGTATATAAGCTGAACCATTTCAGTCTTCTTTGTTGCCCAATTTTCACCATCTATACCCGGGCACCATAATTACTGCCAGGCATGTAGTACGTTGGGACTCAGGTTGAAGCAGACAGCTCCAAATCGCTTGTATTGAAACTTTTTTTTCTAGTGCGTGTGACGGGACGTGGGTCTTTATTCTGTTGCTCGAACCAACCCTAGTCAACAAGATTTTGAGCCAAACCCTTATGTCTAATTTCATATTGATTTTATTTTTTTTTATTTGCAAAGGGGGCCATTTTTATAGCTATTACCTCAAAAGAATCCTATCAATGAATATTTCCTACAGCTCGTGAAACTGGATCCTCAAGGATAGGATTGCTAGTAAAAAAAAAAGTCCTTCTCTTTTCATCCCTAATGTAGGGATACATATGAATACGCGTGTGTTGTTGTAGCCGCGAGTGGCTATTTTAATAGCCACATTCGACACACTCCTTTTTTTTTTTAGTTGTGCCGTTGCCTCATTGTTCAAAATTGTGATTCTGCCGATAAACTTCTTGATTCATAGGCTGCAATCAAGAAGTTTGGGTCCGTTAATATCAAACACCTAAAGTGGATTAAACGCGAACAAAAAAAAAACTATTTTAGTAAAGAAAAATATTTTTTTGAATATTTGTTTTTGTTTCGAAACCCTTAAGTTTCGTGCCCTTTGGGCCGAAGGACGCTTCTAGAAATGGCTGAGAAAGAAGGATTAAAAAGACTTAAGTACCTCTGGCAAATAGAGGTGTTATAGGCAGCAAACAAGATGCCCTAGATATTAGAAAAGCCGTGCAAAACTACCTGCAGTAAGAACTGAAGTTGGACATATACGAATAGAAAAGTAAAATCCTACACGCAAAGTCCGAGATGGCCAAATACTTAGGCGAATTAGTAATATATTACGGCGCTGAAGTGTGGAAATCTTAAGCAAGGTCTCCTATGTCAAACAAATAAGACTCCGATCTCGTCCACGCAAGTTGAGCATGTGTCCTAGATTACGAGGCCTGAGTGGCACAAAAAAGAGTGGATAGCTATTCTTATCATACGATGTATCTCCGGCCACACCATGGTATAAAAGGGACTACACGCTTGCCCTTATTATTATAGCATGTATTGGTACAAAAAATACCATTACCACAACTCCAAGTAAGCCCGAGAAAACCCTTTGGAACCATCGAAGAAGTTATATATCCCATGAGTTGGGCTATTTGACTGGCTATATCTTGGAAATCTCCTACTACCACCCATCTTGGAGGATGATAATTATCCACTCTGGAACTCCAAATTAAATTTTTGTATTGATCATCTATCTAAAATAATTTTTTAATTTAAATTTTATAAAATTTGAAAGCATATCATGAGAATGATAAGTTTATAGTATAGTTTCTTATAAATTATTTCTATTGATATGTTTGAATATATTTGTAAATTTTAATTATTAAGAAATAAAATATCAGAAAATAATAATATGTTATAATTTCATAGACATACCCATAGTTAAAATATTATTTATAATTTTCGAATTAAAAAAAAGACTATTCCAAATTCGGTCAAATGGATATTAATCAGTTAAATATCGCAATATAGATTCGTTAGTGTCATGTTTATCAAACCTTGCACACATACATAAATTTTTCAACATTAATCAATTTGGATTATATGAGATATTTGATTTTACTTTACTTTTTGCTTGAAGGTTCTTTAAATTTTTTACAATTTGCTTTTAGGTATTGTCCAAAATGTTAACCGTCTTTATAATGCAAATTATAGTGGCAAAAAACACTTTCTTCAAGTGGTCAATTAATGGTCGGCTCTTACATTTTTCGACCAGTATGTTATGTTTATGAAGTTAAAGATATTTATAATTAAAAGATACATTTCAATAAACGAAATTTCCAAAAAAACACTATATTATTTGCTACTCACTTCTCATTACTTTTAAAAGAAACTAGAATCGAACATGTTATAGAGCAGAACAATTGCACACCCTATCCTGCAAAAAAAGACGAACATATGCTTTATTACCCACATTTTACACGAATAGATCCATAAAACACAAGTATACATTTTCTAACCATCATCTCACAAAGTCCAGTAGTCAAAACGCAGAGAATATTCAATCCTGCGGTCTTTCGACAAGCATTCATTCGTATGCGATGCTTCGATGATCTATATTCATTGCACACTTGAGAGTACATGTATGTAGCTCTTAAATACGATCAGTAAGTCATCCTGAATTGCTACCCGCTACAGTCTAGGGCTGTGAGTGAGAAATTTACAAAGATGACCTCTACGAAGGTGCTTTTCCTATCTAAATCGCTAGTATTTACTACACCTTTCTGTAGTACTAAAACCACCTTCACATCACCAAGTGTTCTAGCTTCATGGCTAAATTACTACTACCGCAATCGTATCTTCCGGGAACGAAACTTCCTACTCAACTGCGATTTACGGCGATGACAACACCTAAGAATTCTAACGGTAGTTGACACGGCTGCAATGCTTGCAACTATCTAATCAATTACAAGCAGCTTCGATAGCTCTAATACTTCCCCCAGAAGGCAATGTCACCGAACTCAATATACAAAGACAATCTTTAAAACACGTGAATCAATTTGAGTAACTAGCTACCTTCAGCAATTTTCCTGTAATCCAACTAGATTACCATACCATCCTTGATGGTGGAATTCTTCAATACGACTGTAATACCAGATCGGATATAAAATCCCTCTGATGGCCTTTCTGCTTCTTGAACGTTCTGCAAATAAGATGACACAGAACATCAAAATTCCCGCATGTGATCTGACCAAAATGGTATTCGGTAGCTAAGAAAGTGGCATTGTATTTGAATCAACACTGCTGTACATAACAGATCCGCTACATGTAGAAATTTGTGGATACATAAGTATGAATACTCACATCCTTATTCATGATAACAACGTTTCGTCCAATTCTCGAGTTTTTGTCGATAATACAGTTCCTGCACGCACAACGTAGTACTTAACGCTTGCACTAAGACTTGGGGAGATATACATACATAACTGAATTTCAAAGAAAAAACTACCAAGTAATTCATTCCCACTTTTAAACACTCACCTAATCTTGGAGTTTGTTCCAACACCCAGAGGTACTTTACCGCTAGCAAGCAAACTTGCCATTTCCGCATCTGTCTCGTAGTAATCAGCACCCATCATCATAGTATCCTGGTAAGAGACATAACAGTTCAGTTAGACATTCTGAAGATAAGAATAGCAAATGATATACCTTACAACACTATGTTCCGAACCTAATAGCAGATACATCAGTAACTACCTTCCATGGAAACCTTTCTAAACTGCTATAAATATATACCTGTAGCTCCACACCACTCTCAATGCGGGATCGAACCCCCACAATAGAGTGCTCCACGCTGCAGTCTCGGAGGAAACATCCGTGAGAGACAATAGAGTCGATGATCTGAGATAACGATGTTACTAACATCAGTACTTTTATATTATTCATACATACAACTTCGATATTCAAGAATGCATATTAAACAATACTGCAGCAGCATTCACAAGCTTAAGAGAAGGTACGAGCGATGTACTATTCGCAAGATTCTCTATCAACTTACTCGGCATTTCTCCACCTTTGTAGGTGGCAAGTATCGAGGAGACGTAAAGATAGGCTTCGCGACATCATAGAATTTGAACTTTGGCGGCTGCATGTCATATCATAATTCACAAAATTAAAGTTTAGCACTTACATGAATCAATCTTGTAGCACATCTTTTATGACAATCTTTCATGACCTCTCCGGTATTATCAATTCAAATCATCACTCGTTCTTCAAGCTTCAGACAGTCTACACAGTAAAACTATTCACTTCTTAGAAGACAGCAATTCAGCTTGTTCTGGATATATTTATTTTACCTGCTCAGTAAGTGCCAAATTAGCGTCAAAAAACGACTTGATAGTTCCAATGTCTTCCCAGTAGTCGTTGAACAGATAAGCCTGACCAATCAAGGATATGTACAGCATGAAAAGTGATGTAAAGCAGAGATTCAATGCCCAGGAGACTCTCCGGTCTGAGACTCAAAAGAATATCTTTTTCAAAATCAATAATCTGAAGACTGAAGACCATTTTCACAGCCAAACCCCAACTACGCATACAATTGATTTACCTGAACATTGAACTCTTTAGCGGAAGCAGGGATAATTTCAGATCCAAAGTCGTTCGCAGTAGGATACCGCCATCTGCGTATCATCAACAAGCTTCAGTTTCGACTACCATATCACGTGGTAGCTGAGATACTAGCACACTATAATAAGCTGGTCAAAAAATAAGCCCGACTGAGAATTCTATAATAAAAACCTTCGTCTTCGCTTTGCTTTTGATTACCATACACATGAAATCTAGCTTTGGATTCTTCAAAATGCGCCGAATCGTTCAGACGACTTACTGAAACTGTAATCGGTACGCATGGCAAACACAGATATATCTAACTTGCTGTACAATTGTGATATCGTGAGATAAAGTTGAGTCCAACCTTAAGAGCTTGAGAAGAATCTCCTTTTTAAAAACATAAATTCCCATTGACGCGATGTATGGCATCTTCTTTGCCTCTTCGGGTGACAGTCCCAAAACAGTAGTATCCACTTGCTGCGGTTAACAATACATAACGCATTAAGACTTCATCGCTGCGCGTAATTGATTGCAGGCTTGTACAATCAAAAGAATTTTGAACGGCTAACATTTACGCAAAACGATCTAATGTTCAAATCTTACCATGGACTTCAACTGTTCACCCTTTGGCTTCTCGTTGAAGTATAAGACCTGCCCTTTGTGGTCTATCTTCATCAAACCATAATCCGAAGCTCGACTGCATGCATAGAAGAAAGGGAGTTAGCAAAGAAAATCCTCAATGATTGCAGACATTGACGATAGTGTCACTTTTAAAGCCAAGCCCTGATGATTAAGGACTGAAGCCATATTTAAGTTTTCAAGAACAAACTTACAATTTTATTCAATTTCCAATATATTCGTTTCACTTAGCCATACCTGTCATCCATAGGAACGCAGGAAATTGTAATGTCGGCGCCACTGTCCTTGTGTTTCTGATTGAGAAACAGACCAAAAGACTCATCAGTATCGAACAGCAGATGTTCGGCAGCTCTACCAAAGAATACGACAACACGCGATTACAGTACTGACTGCTGTACAGAAGAGACAAAAGCCGAAAAAACATTTGTTTACTTCACCTGCACAAAGTCCATGTAGTCCATACGATACAGATGATCGCCAGAAAGGATCAAAACATGTTCAACTCCTTTGTTCTTCACATCCTGCAGAGAAAACAAATTGACGTGATAGAGGAAATCAGCACCAAGTCCGGATCAAAGAAGTAAGTACAACTTCACTGTGTGAAGAATCAGCAGTAACAACTGTTAAGATCAAATCCATCTTGAACACCTCAGTATGCGAGTATGACTACTAATATACTGATCACATTATGAAAATATTTCGGAACACGGAGACACACAAATATAAGCAGATGAATGCTCGTTTAACAACTTCGCCAAAATTACCTCAAAGAGCCAAGTGAACTGGCGAACAGCATCAGCAGTTCCCATAAACCAGTTCATACCTGACTCCCCTGGGGTTTGCGTCGCTGCCAATACCTGTTTGTAATAAAAGATCAAAACATAAGCTCAAGCGAAACAACACAGAATAATCCTCCATACGGCGCAGATTTTATGCTTTGTGTCTAGGTGTAAACCCCTTACAGCACCCTTCGCCTTTTGCAAGTAGGCGAAATGTAATTGTTCGCAACAGTGTCTACAAGTGGAGAGAATTAAGGTGCACGCTGGGACTTGACGTATGCATGTGCAGATCGCCGAAAACCTTCGGCGATCTGCACATGCATACGTCAAGTCCATCTGCACATGCATTACTCACAAACCTAGACGAACGGATCCTCCACGCAAGCAACAATGAATGATAATTCGAAAGCAGAGGATGCTGTCAAGTTGAAATTACCTCCACGAATCCGTTGCCAAAGTTGACGCCGTTCCCAAAATTGTACGTCCTGGCAAGGTGACGATTCAGGGAAGCTGAATTGAACTGAGTAAGGATGAATACTTTATTAATACCACTGTTGATGCAGTTACTCATGGGTACATCGATGAGCCTGTAAGCTCCTCCGATAGGGACCTGAAATGCACAACAAATGTAATCTCAGAACAATCGCCGAACCAGAGCCCGAAACATGAATACAGCACTTAGTAGCATTAAGAACATTAGGCTGCGAACTTGAGACAGTAAGGAAAAAGAGCCCATCATCATTAACAACAGGAAGCGTAATCTGAAAACTCACAGCTGGTTTCGCCCTTCTCCTGGTGAGAGGGAACAGACGAGTTCCAGCTCCACCTCCCAAAATTAAAGAAGCGACAGTTTGTGGATCCACTCTGGGTCTGAATTCAGTCAACGGTGCCTGTGCGGGAACTTGCGCTTGCTGCACGGACAATGGCAAACAAAATAGTGTGAACTCCATGAATGAAATTACTTGCAACGGAACATCAACAATCTGGTATCGCGATGACCCCTGTAACATCTCCAATCTTCGAACTGCTCACACGATTCGACGCAATGGTATACTTGGTTTAGAGCGCGTAAGTGAAAGATTAGGACAAACGCCCTACACAGGCGTCTCCCAACTAATGCTGCAGTCAGCTTTCTTCACGAAGAAAATTCTAGCCGCAAGCAGAGAAGCCCCTGAAGATCCAGTCGTTTCACATGTTCAGAATTCATCTGGGCTGGATATAACTGATCCCTTTTCAGCTCATTCCTCGGATCACACACAAGCCCACGGGTAGCGAGTGCTTGTGTCTCACGAAAGGCTAGGACTGGGACATATCGCGAGCAGTGGCTAGAGCAGAGTGTTCAAGAATGCGAGCTGAAACAGAGTACGCCATACATTGTGTGAGGATACTAGAATGAAGCAAAGTACTAAGTGCTAAATGGGCACCAAGGTGCCTTCATATGTACGATTATCAAAACTGCAGCGGGGATTCAGTTCGCGCATCACTTGGATTTTGATGGTCAAAAAATTGTAAGAGAAGAGAAAACGCGGGGCCCTTCCATTTCCTCCCATTCACTAGAGTCATTTCGAAGGACGACGTAACGATATCTGATGCCAAGGTGACGAGCTAATGCACTGGAGACTACGCTTTACGAACAGAACGTTGAGCAATGAAAAGAAAAGACAACAGGATTTTATTCCTGTTGTCAACACGAGGCCTCTTCTGCATTGTTCCTAATCCCGAATTATTAGTATTATTGAGTAGAAACACAAAAGGAGCTCGGAATCCCGGAAAATCGAGACCAGCTCCGCATGCAGCGAGCAGACAGAAGTGACGACGCAGTGAAGGAGAAACATCGTACCGCTATTTCTTTGGCAATCTCCGCAAGCAGAGAAGACGCGACTGGCTGCACCAAGCTTCCACTCTTGCGTCGACTCTTACTTTCCCCAACCTGGAAGTCCACCCTTCCCTTCCCAAAAGACCCCGTGACAGACTCTCCACAAAACACCTTCCTTCCGAGCCCCGATCTCGCACTGCTGGACACAGCAGTCGACCCGGAAACCGAACACTGCGACAAACCCACGGCCGATCGCACGTTGCTCGCGGCTACGGCCATTGTGGTATTCTTTCAAAATTCCAGTTCCTCAACTTCTCCGCCCCTCTTCTCTCCACAGATTCTCCACTCACGCGCCAAAAGAATGCACCCTCTCAATCCTTTTCTCACCGCGAATAATATCAACCGAGCTCTCTCTCTCTCTCTCTCTCTCTCTCGCCCGTCTCTTTTCTGGATCAGCGTCGATATCGCAACCAGCACTACCACCACCGAGTACTAGGCGAATGTATCCACGAGTCCACCAGATTGGGCCCTCGTTGTGCTACGACTGCTCGCGCTTTTCTGCTGCGGCTGCAGCAGTCGCTGTTTAGGCGAGTCTTGTGTGCGCGCTCTTTCTAGTGCACTAGTGCACGATCCGCTGCATTTGATCGCCCGCTGCTTCTTCTACTTGAACTGCAGCGTCCAGCGGCTCCTCCTCGGGCTGAGTCCAGCTCGGGAGAGCAGTGGAGGCGCCACCTCACTCGTCCTCTGCCCATCCCAGTAACTCATACCCCATGCAGCATAGCCCCCCATGATCATATGCTCATCATGCCATAGTCAGCCTCACCAACCCACCCGGTGTCGACAAACCAGCAGCGCCTCTGGAATACATACCCACTCCGTACCTGTTCTCTCCCGAGACCTCCAAGTATGCTAATGACACATGGGACCATGATATTGCACGCATGCATGCTTCATTCGGCGCCCCCCTCCTCCTGCTGCTGTACCCCCGACATTCCCAACCCTGCATCCCATTTCATCCCATCCCATCCGGGCCCTAATTAAATACAGTATCGTATCATCCCGTGTACACGGCGTAGAACATGATTCCCGTATTACTCCGAATTAAGGTAAAAGTATTCGCGGTATTGCGCTCACTCTGTTGTACGACTAGCTTATCGCGGAAGAGAAAGAGAATTCGCGATGCGGCCGGACGGACCGCCACCAAAAGAAAGCATTGATAGGCATCGGAATGAGAAGTTCGCTATATTGTTATTCGGCCAATCCTCGATTCTCCAGACAGGCGGTGCTCTACTGTAAAGTATACCAGATGTTGTCGAGTGAGTCCAAAATGTTGGAACAACCAACCGTACCTACTTACTCTGCCTGCCTGCCTCTGACTTCTGTCCAGAATTTCAGTCTGTTAGACAAAGATCTGTCCTCCCCAGAGGTTGAAAGAGACAAGCGTGATTTGATCTTGTCTTCAGACTGGAAATTATTAACAGCATTATCATTCCTGTATTATCAATATTTCTTTGTGTTTTTCTATTCATCATATCGTGATGTTTACTACACCTCCAGAGTTCCTTTCCGTCGTTCTTGAGAGCCTAACCGCAGTTGCTTGTATGTTGTAAGCGGCACTCTTACCTGAAGTGCACCGGTTCCCACCGCTTTACTCTGAAGTACTGGAATGCTTATTTTCTTTTTTATGCCAAGACCTGCCCGCCTACGGATGAAAGATCTTCGAGGTCCGTCTGGTAGGATCTAAAACCCGACCGACGGAGGACGAAATCGACTGGAGAGCCACGTGTCATTCTCTATATCATGGCCACTATGACCACAAGTGACCGGACCATAGTCTAGATACTGCTTGTGATAATATTTGTTCTCGGCGCTTTTGGACTCGATAGGCGCTGAGATTTCACTTGCATGGGAAAATGACCGTCGGATCTTCTTACGTATTCCTTCCTTTAACCTTCTTTTCTTTCTGTAATTCATGGCCGTCATTGCCCGGCTCCCGGATCGACCAATGGGAGCAGGGCTCAGATTTTTTCTGCCTACACTGCCCCTGTTCAGACTTATGTCGAACACAGATAGCACGCGAGCTGAATCAAACTCAATCTTTTCCAGGTCAGCCTAAGGGTGAGAACACAGAGATTTTTTCGCTGCTTCTAACGTCGCTGTTCAGATTTGGGCCTGTAACAGGATCGCTGAATCATACTCCATCTTTTCCAGATCAGCCTAGTGGATATCGTTCTACGGAAACCGTCCATGCTTTTCTCGTTCCGGACCACAGTAGAAACAACGGGACGCAAAGTTGTGGTTCGTCGTCGACTCTTTTCACTTCCGTGGACGTTTGATGCAATTCATCCATTCATTCAAATGCGACGGCGCAAGAAGCCAATTTTCAAACCAAGATTTTATTTTTCATGGTAGTCGGAGCAAAGGGGAGCTACTGTGAACTACGCAATGTACCAACCGCAATTTGCAGCGAATCTTCCACCTGTGTACTACAGTCGATGCGTCGCGATGTCATGTGGTGGACTATCGAACTGATATGTACGAGGCGTAGTAATGTAGACAAGTCACAACAACGAGTGTAGTAACAAGTGGTTGCCCAGGCTAATGGTACCAGTACCGGTATAAGGTCCCGAATGGCATGCACAAAATGTTCATGACAAATTGCTACGGAGTAGCAAAAGCATGATTGCGGTGGGCTGCATACTGACATCGGAATGGGAATGAGGATGAATGTAAGAGGACGAGGAAAGGAACGGAGGAGAGAAAGGGAGGCAGAGTAGACATGTCGTTCAACATCACACCACCATCGCTCTCTCTACTTTTCCTTTAACCCATTGCGCCGCTTTTTCTATACGACCGGTGCTGCACCAGTGCTGGTGACTCACTCCTAATCCCAGCCCCGACATATGGCGTCTACCCACCACCCATTAGGTCTCTCCTTGCAATTCCGACCGCTTGCATCGTACCGGTACTACCAGCTCCACCATCATCCCTTTCCTGCTTTCTGAATCACGGGAGATCACCGCTTCCCTCTCTTGCCTTCCCCCCAACCTCACATTCCGACTGTACTGGCGCCCGGTTGCTCCATCGCGGTACAGATGGACCCGATCTGTAGTATGGCGCTGTAGCAACCGAACCCCTTTGGGCCTCGCGCGAGCCATGATATCGTACTGTACTCCACTGTTGTAGTCTGCTGGGGCGTTGTTCTTCTCAGAGTCTCAGACGGACCTTTGGCAGGGATCGTGAAGTGAACGGACGACACGTGTGTTTCTTGACAGAAACTCGCAGCCTCCGTTGGTAGCTCTGCAGTGACTGTATTTACTTGCGACGAATGTCATTGGAGATTACTTACAAGTGTACAGTATGGAGGAATCATCTGCACTGGACGAAGTCATAAGTTCGGCTCGAGGGGAGAGAACGTGCGACACGTGTGACCTGGGGAGGAACTTCCGCCTGCTGGATGGCTGAAATGAACTTTGACAGATTAAAGTTCTGGAAAAGGCCACCACCCTACAGGGAGGTCTTCACCAGGGGTAACCGAACTTGGGCTTTTTCTCTCCGTAAGTAAATGTCTGACACGTGTGTTTTGAGACTGAAACACTCTGCTTCCGTTGGTTGGCTGTGGGGTAAAACTTTGCCCAAGTACGGGGAAATATCAGACCACGAATGCTCGCTCTTGCGCAGAAGCCTTCATTGCATGAGGAAAAAGATACTTATTGACGTTGAAGTCATTTTTTCTACGTGGACGGTGGCAGTGACCGCGCGCCGTCCATGTGCACAATGTACACGTGTAATTTCCATAAAGATTTTATCAGGAAATCATTGATTTGAAGATACCAATATATCAGAGTACAATCTGCACAGTGGCATTCAAAAGAACATTCCCCTTAATGTCAACTGAGATTTCTTGAAGTTGTTTACAATCGGAAACTACCTCCAAGCTGCATGGTCTGCACCATACTCTTATCCTCTTCAACACAGAACTTTAATAATTCAAACCCCTAATTTGAAGAGTCCAATATATCTGAACGAAAAGTGCAAGCTGCACCGTGGCAATCAGCAGACATTTTCCTGTAATGTCAACTGAAATGCCCGCAGTTGCTTCCAGGTTGAAAACACCTCCGAGCTGCAAAACTGCACCATATTGCTGACCATTTATAGCACATAACCTTAAAAAATCAACCATTGATTCAAAGAAACCCATCTATCAGAAACAAATGCTACACCGTGTCAGTTGACATTGCAGGAAACTGTAATGTCAACTGGAATTTTTGAAGTTGCTTCAAGGTGAAAATCACATCCAAGCTGCCAGATTTCTCCATATTTCTTTTTGATCACAGAACTTTTGGACTAGAAGCGCTTCAACGATCAGACGTGAATTGTGCTTCTGTACGTAATTGACCAGAGCACGTCCAAATCAAATCAAAGTACAGTTTCTTATCTTTTGAATTCTGGTGTCTATTGTCAACCCTTTTTGTCTGTGCAGGCGCCGTTCACGTTCCAAGTGAAGGAAATCTATAGACCTCCTATATTCAAGATAGAAGGTCCGTGACATCAGTGATCTGAAAAATGGTGTTGATTTCATTAGGCGATGAAGCCCAAAGGTTGAAATGTCCAGACCAAAAATATGGAGTATGAATGGTAAAGGCAGCGAGAGAATTATCATTAAGAAAAAGTGACCTAGAATATTGACCTGATCCACATGGTGTTGAAAAAGAAAAATGTAAAAGAAAGACGTGTAAAGAGACTCACAAGTCTGTACAAATACAAATAATATTGATGGTTGAGTAGACCAAGAATTGTGCGGTTCAAGATCAAAAAATTTGGAGTTATCAATATTCTTTAATTTTACTTTATTGAATCATCTTGAGAAACTATCAGCAGTATTGTACATACTAAAATCATCGAGACAATATAAAAGTGAGCGATAACGATGATTATAGCGTGAACGCTATAAAAACCCGCCACAATGCTTGTCATTACTACTCCTCTAACAGCGTAGCTAGAGGTATAATTTTTACTAAAAACGTTATTGGTTATATTGTTCAAATTAATAAACTCACGTGACAAAAATAAATTTCTATCGTCACTTTCAATAACTTTCCTCTCCTGTCGGTATTGAACCGTACTAAGTTTTCCTATAGCAAGTATTTTAACAATATTATTCATTTAGAAAGCTATGAGGATAAGTACTTGTCTTCCCAACATAAATGCTGAATTGATTCTTAGGTAAATTTGTTAGCAATTTAACATTAGAATTCAGATTCAGAAAGCGCAAATTCCCTAATTGTAGCGACCGTATGTTCAAAGTGCAGATAAATCAAACTAAGGTAATGGTGAACCAGTAATGAAGGGGTGAACTAAAATTGTAAATTGCATCCGATAGTTATTTTTTGTTTCTCTTATATTCTATATTAATTCCCAAAATCAAATTAAAAGAGTTACGAATACAATTTGGTTGGCAGTCATTTATATTTGTTTGCATTTGATCTTAAAATCAATGATAGTGGATATTCAAAGCCACCAATTCCAGTTATCTAGTCTAGTTATTAATAGCGTCATTACGAAGTTAGTGATATTTTGTACTTCTTACATGCTTTAGTACATACAACATGAGCTTTTTTTTTACTCTTTGCACACGGATTAGACTAGAGTTATACAATCTACTTTGATAGATCTCTAGTTTTAGCAAACTTTAGATTCAATCTTAGTGGATTTGTCCATTCCTCATACTACTAGAGCTTGTGTGCGCTCTTGCTCCAACAAGGATGCACGCATGTGCATCTTAGCTCATCATGCATCAAGACTTTCCAACTCGTACCATCCATTTTTTCTACGACAATGGGGTTATACTTTGGCTTGGTCCATGCATCTACATCTTCATTACTCACATGTGAGTGCGACTCGTACCATCTATTTTTTTTACAACGATGAGCTTCTACTTTGGCTTGATCCATGCATCTTCATCTTCATTACTCACATGTGAGTGTGGTACTATCTTAGATGCAGCAGATGTCCATATGACTCGTTGCTCATTCAGAGGGCAGAGTATAACTACCCATGATGTCATTAGGGATGATATGTTTGTTATGACGCAAGAGGTTGGATACATCACATATTGGTATGACTTACAGTCGACTCGTGTTAGGTCAAACCTATACTTGATTTGGGACGATCATGTTACTGTCGTAAATATTATGGTTACCAATCCTACACATGACATAGTTTCAGAGGGGATTATTACCCATCCATAGTTTCTAAACTCACCGTCCATCCTTTTGATGAGCGACGAGTGGAGCGGCATCAACCAAGTTCTCCAATTATATGGGGTATGCACAAAGGTCAATTTTTTTGTCCTCTAGTTTTGGAGTTATATGAATCTATAGACACAGACTTGCACATGTTTGTGAGAGAGTGTGTGAGAGCCTATCATACTAGATGGCAATGAAGTTTCACTCTCTTTAGGTTATTGTATAGTCTATTTTGATCAATTCCATTTCTTTTCAGAAATCACATCCATATGAAAACAATCCCGACATGTGATGCTTATTAGGTTGATGTGGTGTATATAGACATTTAGTATATATTTCCCATTGTGAAACTATTGGGGACTAGTCCCATGTTAGCCCTTGGGTTTCATCCATGTAAGATTTGATGGGGTATTGTTATTTTACTTCGTACTTTTTTCCTTGGAAGACATGCGTTATAGGTTTACTTATGTAAACATAGGCTAATCCTTCATGCAGGTTCCATCTGGATTTTGCGTGAGTTATGCAAACGCAAAATACAAGCGTAAATATGGGAGTACATACTTTCAAAGAAACTTGATTACATGACAAAATGTACTGAATCTACTGATGCATGGATGTATCTTCTTTACATGGATGGAAATCTGGAATTGAATTTTGATTTCTTGGCTCATACATGACTCGTTCACAGTTACTAATGTCGCTACTGCAGAAGTACAGGGCAGGATAAAACAATAATTGGAAATCTGATGATTCATATGTAATCCATCTCTCATTATGTTAATGGGGTGATGTCTCAAAGTACGTACTCAAACAACGCACGGGCTAAATGAAAAGGTTCGGCACGGGCTAAATGAAAAGGTTCGGTACCATCCGTTACGGAATCCTAACTGGACGGAACTCCTCATGATGAGCGGTCTTCAGCGTTCCCGGACCGTCTTTCGTGGTATACTGTGCAATTCTGTACCGTAGCTGCTAGGTCTGGACCAAGATCCTCGTCGCAGGGAAACTGCGGTGGATGTGGTTTCTCCAGACAGTAGAACAGCCATGTAATCGATGGACGGTTCTGAAGGTCTTCTAGACCCGGTTTACTCGGCGAACTATTGTAAACCTACTGCAGTAGACTAGCCTACCATGCCATAGATCCTACTGTAGGATGGAGTGGACCAAGATCCTAATAGCAGAGATACTGTGGTGGAGAACGGGCGGGACTCAAGTGGCAAGAGAGATCGACAGGGATGCCATGGGCTAGCATGGGTTATCTATCCATCATACCCATGGCCCGCATGTCCTAAGAGATTCACAAGCTCGTCCACCGCCAGGCTCTCTGAGGTTCTAAGGCACTGGAAGGCACGTGTCTACATCTGTCTTGAGTATCTGATTGGATGCCTTCGCCACGCGTCACTCAGTCACGCGCACTATATTCTGAAGTACTGAAAATCCATACCTAAGGTCCACGTGCCTATCCTCGTCACGTGCCCGTGAGGTAAGGGAGAGGAGGGGACTTACATTCAAACTCATATAATCCAACTCAAGTTACTTTTGAACAATACACTGGTTTTATATTCAACAACTAATCAAGCTGGAGGAAGTTAGGAGAGTGCCAAGGACCCCTCATTCAAGTTCAGATTTATTCTAAATTCTGTTGAATATCCTTTCATTATAATACTCTACGGGCACGAGAGGGGCACAGTAGTTGCAAACTTTTTGAGTTATATCAAGGGTCCAGAATTCTCTACGATTGATTCTGGACAGCAAAGCCTTCATAGACAGCAAACTCTTCGATTGCAAGTTGAAACACCTCTCTGTTGTACTTCCGGAAAACATGCACATCTTATGAATCTTACCAACTACCTCTATATATATCTCTCTCTCTCTCTGTGTATTAACAAATATCGTTGTTCCATTATTGCAAGGAGCGTGCAGGTTGCTATCCCATCATCGTTCTCTGGGTTTACCATGTACCGTTGCCTGCCACTCGAAGTTCGAACGACGACATGCCAACTTGATCCTATCTGCCATCACACCCGAGCACAATTACTGCACAGTAAATCACTGCACAAATACTGGCTCATCGAATCATCGAATTGTGTGTTAGAAGGTTTTTGACAACCCACGGTCACCATCCCTCTGTAAAGGGCAGGTGCTCATAAAGAGGGTCTTCCAGTATCTCATCAACTTCATTTGCATCCGCAGTGGGGAGGAGAATGTCTGCAATTATATTTTGACGACAGCGGTACAGCAAAGTGGTACCTACGATTCTTCGCCACCGAAAGATTTATGCTGTCTTCTAGGCCCTTCCCAGATGTTGGAAATCTCCATCAACACATGGTAGACAGCAGTAGCTTCGTCACAAACTGCTTTCGCAACAAGCCAGACCCGACCACTTGCGCAAAGTCCAATGTTGAGCACCAGCTGCAGACACAACGTAAGACGATATGTATCGACGCAAGTATACGCATAAAACAGGAATATTTTCGGTGAGCACTTGGACCATCGACACTGATTCGACAGCACCTTGACACGAACTGTTTTGGCAGTTATCGACTGGGAAACATGTTACCTTACCACGCTAAATAAATAGAAATGAGTGATGGGCATGACGGCCATTGTTTTCTTATGATTAATGACCTTCGGCACATGAATCAGATCGTCCATCATCATGAGGTATTGCGCTATGCTCCCTCAAATCGATCGAGGGCCGCTTCCGTGACCAGGAGATTCACAAGCTTTTTCGAGGATGTATGAACCGGATGGATGTATCTCAGCTTGCTACTTCCAACCCAGATTAGGTAGCCATTGCATACCTCTCTCCTCTTTGTTGACATCATTTCATCCTTTTCTGAAACTACATCCCCGGTGCTATGAGAGTGATTTTCATGTTTTTGTCATGTCATAATTATGCTGGCAAATGGAAAGAATCAGGTATGTACTAAAATTAACGAGAAAGCAAAAGAAACCCAAAGAAGTTCCAGAACTGGAAAGAAGCTTAAACTTATCATTACTTCCTATGATAGAATTCATTTTAAATTTTGTTCTGGTGAGATCAGAAGCACATATTCCGCCAGCAGCTTCGCAAATGTAACAATGACTTCTTCGACACGAGCAGCAAAGATGCCTTCTAACCCATTTGGAAACTTACAGTCTACTCGCAGGGGCAACTGGTAGACACCGATATGGTGGTATGTTTTGCGTGGTCAACCGAAAACAAGGATTGGGGTAAAGCTGCAAAAGCTAAAGGTATGGGCTTGTTGGAATCCATACCAGGGGGCTTAAAAGTATCGAATCACTTTTGACCTCGGTGCCTCACATGCTTCCTGGGGCTGGGAACTGAGACCACCATGAGTCTTTAACGGCTGGACCCACTCATGAGCAAATTGCAAGAACAGAGGCCATACTTGTTTGTATGCAACATCAAAAAGGAAGGGCTCTCATATGAACCGTACCTACAGGTCGGACGAAGAATCTCGCCGTGAAATTGGAGAAAGACCGGATCTAGGAATGTCAACTTCTTTCAACATACAGATTACCGAGTCCAAAGTCTCATGTACAGTTTTGTCTCGTTATATGCTGTCTCCAAAGTCGTTCATCATCACCAGTCATCGACATGATTAACGGCATTCGGCCCAGATGTATATTGGCACCTCGTCTAGCAAAATAGCAAGCTTAGGGCTTGTAGCTCTACAAGCAGAAGTTGGCTTTCAACTAGCCCAGTTGCGGATATGATGAGGCATTATGAATTGTGAGGCATTATCAGCAGAAGAAATGTAAATCTGAATTCTTCGTTTCAGGATCATGGCTTATGACGTACAATACTCAAATCATTTGTACTGCAAAAGGAAGGGAACATCATTGATTTGGGCTTGCTAGCTGATTTTTGCAATCTGCTACTTTAGTGCTACTGTACTTCAAGGTTTCGGCCTCTCATCTGCCATCTTTTTCCTCGAGTGATTACTGAGTGAATGATTGCCATTCATTTTCTCTTGTACACCACAGACTGAGTTTTCATGCGTCCTCCCTTTCATCTAATTTTGGAAATAAGTTAAGAGTAGGCCTATATTGCCATTCTCATTTGCTCATCAGAGCGGCTGAGCATCTTTTCGGTCGATTGATTTGTAGCATGACTCTAATGTGAGAATTCATTCGCTGCATGTCCTCTGACAAATTACGAACTCCTGAAGCTATTTCACTCATTTTGTATCCTCCCCATGGTCCCAGCCTTGTACGTATAAAGAGAACGTTCGCCTTAGGATGACCATTCTGCCTTTTAACTGCCCATACTTTGGACAGTAAGGATCCACCAGAATTGCATCCTATTAAAACATTTTAACAACTGTTTCGCTGTCCTTACCCATTCGTCTTCATTTACCTCAACATCCACACCGTAACAAGTGAAGCCGGCTGTGGAAAGTAGGTTGCGAAAGGTTTGACATAAAAGCTCAGTGGAGCTACTGACCCCACAATTCATCCTGAGATCCTGTTCCACAGGTCAGCAAATCTTTCAAACGAGAGGCGATAGGTAATCTCTCGTAGCTGAAATCTTACAAAGCCAATGGAAACTAGAAGTGCCAGAAGCGAACAAGCAAAATGGAAGGCTAATGCAAATGTCGCGGGGTGAAACTTGGATTGAATTGGGTATTTCTCGAATTCGGTTTGCTGTGATATAAAACACAAGTACAACTACTTCACAACCATTGGAAGTTCGCCGTCAATATAGGCATCGACCATCGCAGTTTTATAAGCACTGGACACCAGCGACCCTCCGTTACATTTCCAGTACAGAAAGAAGTAAAGTAACCAACTTTCCATTATCTTTTGTCATGGCAGCCGAACCAATGCACAAATAAGGATCTTTTTAGGGTGGTCCCCGATTAAGCAGCACCTGTGGATATATTACAACACAATGAAATGGCAACAACTCTACATTACCAATCATCGGTCATACCACCTTTTGAGGCAAAGCATCAAGGTTATTTTAGAGAAGATGCTAATCTCGGTATTATAAAATTTATCAAACTTTTAAGAGGTCCCTGGATCTTAGGCGCCGGCTGGAGTTTCTTTGTCTAAGGACGAGAACAAACGTTCCTGTTGGTCTACCTTCTGTTTCTCTCCCGCAAGTCGACTACATAAGGAAGACATATACTTCGGTTAGAGACAAAATATATTCTGTTTTAATTGCAATGAAACCACTGAAGTTGATTCTTTCCTTCGACAGAGGGTTTTTTTTTAAGCTATGATTTCGGACACTGGCATACGATATAGATGTATAAGGTGATACAGGATGGAACTGA
Source organism: Marchantia paleacea (assembly GCA_014180765.2). Classification (NCBI taxonomy): domain Eukaryota; kingdom Viridiplantae; phylum Streptophyta; class Marchantiopsida; order Marchantiales; family Marchantiaceae; genus Marchantia; species Marchantia paleacea. The sequence goes on from MUAA02000117.1 coordinate 885,256, forward strand.
CATGCCAGTATGGAGATGGGTACATTGGGTGGTTTCGTTTACTTTTGTTTATGCATTCGTTATGAGTATTGAGTTCTTATTTGTGCGAACCTAAGCAGCAGGAAGCTTCGGAGCCAACTAATTTATCCGAAGTGATCTTAGGCCCTAAACCGCACACACGTTTCTTAAAGACGACACTCCGAGTAAGAAATTGCCAACGTTGAGCATGGATAATCATCCTCGACCATTCTTTGAGGAATCTTCAGCAAAGTCGAGGTCAAGGGAATCAAACTTTGTTTACCTTTTCTCGTTCCATCTGAGTATTGCACAACGGCAACTGCTGCCACACCGAAAGATGGAAAAAGATTTTTCATTCCCAATGCTCGGTGACATGACATATGGGACGGCCCTGTCCCCTCGCTGGAGGATGAAAGAGGACGGATGAAAGACGAAGACGACGTACTTGTCAACTACCAACCTTTTAATAGCACTCAGAACATAATTGGTAGACTAAAAACAGTTCGATGACACCTCCTGAACTCTTGCCAAGGGCTCAGGAAATACCTCATATAATATATGCTCGATGCCTCTCGATCGCCATAAAAGCGTGACGTCACCACTCCAAAATATTGAACCAATTCCATCCCAATCATGTTTGAGTACTATCACGTGACTGCCATCTTGGGCCTCTTTTTATTAAAGATTCCAGGGTAAGCTTTTAACCGACGCATGGACGCGATTTTAGATCCAGAACGTTTGCTCGACAAGTTGAACTTAATGTCAACCATGCGAGTTAGTTTGAACTAAGATTAGGAGCCGGGATTTGGAATTGACTCTTACCCCGTAGGACCTTGAAACCTGTCGAACAATTTGTCACCAAGATTAGGAGTCGGGCTAAGGAAACTGAGTCTCACCTCATAGGAGAGCGAAACCTGTCGAACAATTTGAAGTCAATGTCGACAAGCACTCCATCGTAAAAGGAGCAAGGAAACTAGGAGCCAAGAGATAACTCTAGCGTACCCTCGAGTTCGAAGTCAATGTCGACAAAATTAGGCTGCAGAAATCGGGACCGCTGTAGCAGTTAATGGAAGCGCAGCTAAAGACACCTTCTTGCAATAAGTGGTTCCATCTCCCCTCCTTCGGCCCTCGTTCCAAAGAAGGTGACTCTTGTTTCTCCCCGAACAGGCCGCTCCTTGGGCTCCAACCATCCTCCCGCCATACCCTCTTCAAATGCTCAGTCCTGCTGCGATTGCTTTCCGCCCCGTTCGGCCATACTTGCCTTTATCGGCCTTCGACTTTGATCTCCACGTTTCCTGCACTCGACTTGAAGTCAAGTACAGTATCGGATTCTCCGCGAGGGGAGATCTCACTGCGCCCAAGAAGACCATGGGCGCAGTTATTACAACAAGGGAGGGGGGCTGACAGCGAATTTGTCTCGATGCGGCGCTAGTGCCCTTGTGCTATCTCAGATTGAATATGGCGTTTGCGGATAGGCAGGTAGAATAATATGGAGCGATTTACAATTTTTTATGGAGAGCGCCTGTATTTCAAGGTTAATACTCAACTCATGGTCACACTCCTCACGGGAAAAGGCAAAATACTGAAAGTGTTATGGTCCTTCTCTTTTGCCCTCCATAGACAGGAACTTTTATGGTTGTAATTTCTGGCGCAAACCCAAGTTCTCGACAGCCAGCGCCAAATCAAAGGATGATTTAAGTGGGGTAAATTTCGTGTAGAAAAATTTATGGCAAAGATCTATTGAAAACCACAGTTAGCGATGAGGGTCACCTCGTGCAAATTGATCGCGTCAGTTGTGATCGAGGGAATCGATTTGGAGAAGTGAGGCAGATGACCGCCTCCGTCCGTCCATCCTCAGTTTTCTTCTGTCCGTGAAGAGGTGAGGTGCGTTTCAGAACTTCAGAAACTACAGTAGAAAGGTGATGTCACTGGAAGAAATTTTCAGGTTGTAGGCAGGGTTGGCAAAAGTGCCATATGTCCCGTTTCTCAATTAAATAAATATTATTGAAAAATGCTTGACGGAAATTTAATATTTCCTCTTGATAATAGAAAAAAATCATTTCTGATGATATGGTTACCAAACTGGACAATGGAAGAAATGAAACGATTGAAGAACTTGGGTGGAGCATTCTTAGCATGGCGATGGGATTATGTATGTCCGAAGCTGTGTGAAGAAGGTGATGTGTCTAGGGAGATCTAGACACATCACCTTGCTGACTAAGGAGCTTATGTGATTAGCTCCTTAGTCAGCATCCCCTATACAACATGATCCTCAAGATGTACCATTGTCGAGTCCATTTGTGATCAACATCCGGTGTATTCATCGTGATCGCTTTTGGGTATACTTAGCTGGTTTTAAGTTGTCATTTTAACTCTTATTAGTGACAACTCATATTGTATATAGGATGTCTAAGTAGAGTGTTTAGGATACTTGAAAAGCTCTAAGTTTCAATGGAGCTAATTTGGCAACACTAGAGGTCAAAATAGCATTCTCCATTCCCATTGGTCTAGGAGTTTTGACCAATGAGGACACTATGACAACTTTTCGAGGTTTTTAGGCATTTTGGAGACCTTCCAGGGGGACATTCAACAATCCGAGGGTAGCGTTAGAAAGCTGACGGGACGAGCTACAACGTGGGCTCAAGAATGGATGGATTTGAAGGATTTGTCACTCTGAAACGGTGATTCAAAGTTAGAGAGAGAAATTTAGACCTTTGAGTGTATTTGGAGTGTTTGTGAGAATCTTACAAGGGTTTTGGGAGATCTGAGTTGACTAAGATACAGTTTATGACTCAGGCTAGTGTTTTGATCGAAGTTTTGACTCGATTGGATGAGTTTTGAGTACGGAGTGATAGGTTGAAGTTTGTGTAAGCAGTTAGACTTGCAGGATTGCACTACAAGGGTCTGAATATCGCCTTGTGATACAGTGGGTAAATCAACATTTGTGTTGAGAGATCTAGAGGAGCGAAACATTTGAAACTTTTCTGAGTGATTGAAAGGGTTGTGGAGTAATTTTCTGTAAAGTTTCAAAGAAAGTTATTGGTCAAATCATCGGATATCATAATTTTCTTCCGCTGAAGTTTTACCGGTTGTAATGTGGAGTGCTGAGGAGAGGAAGAAGAGATTGTCAACTCACACAAGGTTCTAGAGGGTTCTTCTACAGCCAGGCGCTCGGGCGTTCTCAGAGCAAAGAATTGTCCTTTGTGACATCGTGCACTCTCTCACAAATATGTCGAAGCCGGCGTCCATAGCTTCATATACTTCCAAGGCTAGAGAAAAAAAGATATAATCTCTTTGCATACCCCTGCACTTGCCGTCCATCTAGTAGGATGGATAATCACCCTCCAAATCTTAGTCATGTGTAGGATATGTAACAACATATTTTCTTACAATTATCAAGATTGATTTTTATTTTTAAGAGAATCCTTAACTACTTGATACACCTCACAATCACCATGCAGTTTGAATCTTGATAAGAACAACATGGGACATTGATTTAAATGGGCTCTTGTCCCGAAACACACATGGGGTGATGTTAAGATAAATTTGAAACATGAAGTATTTTTAAGCAACTATTAGACAACTTGGAGTAATGTTAAGTCAATAACTGTCAAAGATACAAAGATGCATGCTTTATTTTTGTCTAAATTGAATGTGAAGTTACTTCATCTTCATTGCTTTGTTTTTTCTTTTTTTGCTTTATTTTTCTTACATCTTCATTGCTAAAGATCACTGTTGTAAGAAGAAATTGCGAAGGGTTTAGGGTACTAATCGTCGCGGTGTCATCTCGGGGAGAAATCTTAGACATGTCTCATTGATTTTGTTTAGGCTAAAGTTCCCAATGCTTCATACACTTTACTTTTGTTCTTTTGCTAATCAAAAGATCTTTTTCCTTCTTGTAGATGGTTGGACCAAGAGACATATTTTTAACATGCGAGTGTGCATTGACCTCTTTTGGAAGTCCAATGAATCTTTCATTGTCAAATTTTCTATTTCAAGTAATGAAGTCTCATTTCTAAACAATTCTTGCAAGGAAAAATGGATCAACCACTTAGCCATAGTAGACTCTGATCTAGAAGGCTTTTACGTTACTTCCAGTAGGTAATAAGCTTCTGAATTCAACAAGATGGGGAACCACATCTTTGACGTCTTCTCACTCAACAATAGTCCAAATGCAATTTTCAATTCAGAATTGTTCATCCGGTATGACATAGAAGCATATTTTTGGTTTAACATATTCTGACATTTTTTATGTCTCAAAATATACACACTCGTAACAAATGCAGAAGGAAAGTGGGGACAAAGTATAATAAAAAAACGGATGGGAAGACCCCATCAAAGCGAACAAGGATGGAACCAAACCAGTAACATGGGGCTAGGTCCCAATAGTATCACACCGGGAAATATGTCATACAACACCTAAGATATGTGAATTATCTAGGTCAAACGGTCTACAAACAACAGAAGCATATGAAGTAGCATCACCTAACTCATATGGATTGCACCAGCTAGTGCTCTCTGTAAAGCAATGGAAACACGTTACCTAAAATAGGCTATACAGTAAGCTAACAAATGCACTTTGCAAATTGCAGTCAGAGTGATGTAAACGACTTTGCAGTGAATCAACTAAGGGATAGATTTGATCGTTACAGCCAAGTGTCGGAAGGGTTGGCCTACATTAATGGACAACCATATGTTGGAAGGGCTAGACCACAATGAAAGTGGTGATAGTTTTGCACACAAGTTGTTAGGCCAAATGCAAGTGGTGTTGTTAGTAGAAGTTGGACAATTCTCAACATATGACATGTGCCACTACAATATTTTAAAAATGATTCTATTTATACAATTGTTGAATGAATATATATTTATAATGATTTAAATCCCAAATCAATTAAGATCATAAAAAACTATGAATACTTGTCATGCTATATCATCCACTCATTAAGATATTCCAAGATAATACAATAACTTTTTATTTTATTATCAAAAGCAATGATGCTCACAAAACTTCATGATAAAGTGTTTTAAAAAAATATAAATTTTTTATGTTCATCAATAAAAATTTTACACATCAAAAAATATATTTATATGATAAAGTGTAAAGCATGTACACAATGAAATCTCAATTTTTATTACATTTGTCAATCAAAGCTTTGATCTAACAAATGATTTCATCACAAATTTTGTTATAATTTTGATATCAAAATCTCTCAAAAAAAATAATTTTTATATATTATATTTTTATTTAAATAAATATTGAAAAATAGACATAAAAAATAAATTAAAACTTTTGGGCTCAAAATTTATTATATTTTATTCTTTATCAACTATTATAAAATAAGAAGCTCTAAGCATCTTATAAGTAATATATCTGATATTTTTATCAAAGTACAAAATTAAATGATAGCAATGAGTCAATATTATTTTTTATTATATTATTGATGTAAATAATTATTTTTTCATATGCAGTCATTTTAATCATTGCATTACTATGCACAACTTAAAATTTTAACCAAAATCTATTCAGCATAATGGATTGATAAAAATTTGATTTATATGTTTGATATGATTTTTTCTTTAATTGTTTACCAATAAATATTTAATCGTTAGAAATCCTATGAAATTCCAATATTTAACATCATTGAGTTCATATATTTTGAAATAAACTTTATTTTATAACATTGTAAGAAATAAAACTTTACAATCGACTTCAAATAATTCAACACTCCTAAAATAATTGATTTTTTTGTTTACATCAAATCTTTAATTCTAGAGATAAAGAAAGAGATTAAAAGATTCAAGACTATCTTTTCAGTCTTAATAAATCATAAAATTTTGATAGATGTTCAATATTTTTTTACAAAATTTATAATAAATCAAATATGTATAAAAATAGTTCAATAATTTTTTTTAAATAATTCAAGATGATGACAAGGTAAGTAAACTATAGAGCAAATTATTTTTAAAATGCTAATGTTTTTAAAAAATAAAGAGCATGATCCATGTTTAAACCATTATATTTTTCTTCTACAAAAGGACAATAAAATAACGTTTTTATAATTTATTTATTAATTTATTCATAAATATATATAAAAATTACATTTCAAAATATAAAATTTTGTATTTACATAAATAATAACAATATTAAAAACTTAGTTATTATTTTAAAGTAAATTATACAAATTAATATGATTTAATATTTTTATTAAAATTTAATAATTATTTTTTTTCCTAACATTTATTATTTCTAATATTTAAAAATTATCAATAAACTTACATCAAATAATTTAAAAAAAAAATGACCTTGATTTTTATTTTTGGTTATGAAAAGTGTTCAAATGAATATTTTATTTATTTATTTATTTCAGATAAATATTTCATAATTAAATAAAAAAATTAATATTAAATATTTTTTTTTATTCTTGTTCATCAGAATCCTGATTTTTGAAGTTTTTGAAAATTTAAAACTTAAAACAACATACGCATGGTTTCTCCATGCATTTAAAATATGTATGATTATATTATGAATTTTTATATACAACTATTCATAATATGACATCAAGATATTTTTTATGATTATATTCTTCTTGACATTATGACTTTTTTGTAAAGATATGATACTTTTTTCCTTTTATTTGATTTCTGAAGTATGATTCTTTTCCATCTTTTTGAATTCTTCAAAAGAAGTGAACTGAATATGTTACAATCTTTTCACACAATTCTTAAGATTCACATGTCTAGATTTATATGTTTAATATCATGCAGATAAGCTAAGAGACTACAAGGTGTGTATGTTTTATATCATGCACATAAGCTATGAAACTGCAAGGAGTAAGAGATGTGTATTATTTTTATCTATGCAAGAGTATGATGCTTCAAATGTTGAGCAATCTTTGATCATCATTTTTCAAATTTTTTTGAAACATGCATAAAATCATTCTACCTGGATTTCATTGGACTTATTTTTTCTTATCTTACTGAAATTTTATTCACATATCACTCTTGATTGTAACAATATCAATATTTAATTAGTTTGTAATCACATAATTCTTTAAAAATTAAAGATACATAATTTTTTCTATTTTTCTTTCTGTAATCTAATAATTAAGTTAGTTTCATATAATTATATACACATGCATCTTTTACTATTTTGAATTTTTTGATGGATATTTATATATTTATAGATAGTATAATTTGTACAAATATTTTACTCTTTCGAAATATTTTTGAAGTAAATAATCTTGAAGTCAAGAAGTTTAAAATTATAATAAGTTACAATAGAACTATTGTAACATAGAGGTAGAGGAGTTGTACTTCATTAGCTAACCTTCTTAATGATTCAATGTGTTGTGTACATATCATATTATAACATATATCATTGTCAAACATCACAATACATAGATCAACATACACCAATACAAGTGTACCACAATACTATGTTTTACTCTCAAAACGTCCACAAGAATACTCCGCTCATAAGTATAATATAATAGAAAGAATAAATGCAAGCCAAATCCACTTTATGTTTCAAAGACTCCAAATTCTCGCATTAGCTACTATCCACCATAGCCACGCTATCAAATGTTCAATTTCAAAAATTGCACCCCAAGGAGCCCTAATTCTAACTCTACCTCTCGAGCCCTAATCTCCTTTGGGCAATGTAAGGCATCCGATGAAATACAACCTATGGTGGTGTACTAGAAGTAGAGTGGATTTGATGTTGATACCACTTCCAAGAAGTAGAGTGGATTTGAAGTTGATACCACTTCCATGTATGCAGACACTCAAGGTAAAGTTCCATGCGCTTAAGTAAGTCATTCTTGTGAATGGAGGTGATTCGCTTAGCTGGAAGACCAACTGGACTCTTTTGAGTTAACTCAAGCTAAAGATCCTGAGTGGAAGATTTGCCGTCAACAGGCGGTATTCGTGAGTTCTAGATGTCACCTCGTCGAAAGCCTTGAACGAAGATACGTGGACTGAAAATGAAGAGTAAATCTTGCGTGAATTGCATGGACATTTTCCAGGTATAACTTGTATCAGGCAGACTCGATCAAGACTTTAATACTCTGTTAATGTAACTCAATGAGAGATCTCTTTGGCCACTAGTTTGTGCGGGGAACTGCCGGTGTCGAACAATCAGCGGACATATTCACCAAAACGAGAAAATGAAGCTGGGTAAACAGCCATGTTGGTGCAACATGTCCGCCTGGTATGTTCCTTTGACGCGTTGCTTTACTTGAGCACGGCAGCAATTTCTTACAGTTAACGACTCAATAATGAACTTACCCTCGAGGTCAAATGGTTCGACATTCTAGATTGAGAATATCAAGAGGTTCCAATCATGGAGTTAGTCAAGATAAGCACACTCTAGAATGAGAGTATCTCATTCAAGAGTACGGGATGTTGAGATGAACATTTTCCAGGGGCTAACCTTGAAAAACAATCGTGCCAAAAGACACTTTGTCTGGGGAACAACGACGCTGGAAAGGCGGGTATAGAAGACCAAAGGTTGAGGACTGGTTTATTCGACTGGAGATTGTAGTCCACTCAATACGACTTAAGTATGACAACAGTCCAGTCAAATTGTAGTGAACACAATCAGCTCTAGAAAGGTGGGTGAATGTAGATGCAATTCGCTGTACAAACCCCCAGTATCTCTGGAGTTTAATCGCCGGGCATTTTAGCAAAGTTGACTGCAGTCCCTCGTGGACGGCTTTTTGAGCAAAATCACAGAATTTCCAGAAAAGCAAGGCTCTTCATATATGTATCAGGAGGAAAACATACATCAAACAGAATATAGTTCAAATCTAGAGCTGGACAAGGCCCCGTAGTGACAACGCCACGCCCATAGAATAGGCGACATCCATGTACACAAAAACTCAAGGGGAGTGCAACCAATGCGTTTCACATACCTATATGAACATAACACACAGTTGGCCTGGGCTTTTTCTGAGGAAAAATCACATTCATCTGAAGTGCTCCACGATCAGAAGCATAGTGTAAACTGCAAGTGGTCACGTTGGTTGCCATCGGAGGTCACACCTCAAGATACGTGGCTACTAACCACGTTTAGCTTTAAAAAAGCAGTGCTACCATTCGCCAGGGAGTGAATCGACCCGACTTGCACTCACCTTAACAAGTTGATGACATTAACAGCAATTACAAAATGGTGACTTATTACCTCTTGCCAGATGATAACTAATCTCTGGGAAATTAATCTATTTTACACGCTACCGTAATTAACGCACTTTTCCAACCCTCAAATTAGAATGCAAATTTATCAACGGATACCCAACAAGGGCAGAAAGTCCGGGAATCGCCTAACTTCCGAGCTCCTGCCAGACAACCTCAACGGCATCTGCAAAGACAACGTTGTGTTGGTCTATCAAACATTGTACAGCTTCCACAATTGCAAAATCAACTGACAGAGGTTCATCGTCATCCAGTGGAATCTGTGCTGATAAATCCCCATTTCGATCGTCGCCTGCGTGTCCATTCAGCATCCCGTCTTCTGATCCTGGATCAACAAAAAGTCCAAGAAGGAAAAATTAACTCAAGATTAAAACTGAACCGCATACTTTGTAAATTTGGAAGTCTGAAATTTCGTCATGGGATATCACTAGGAAAGAGCAAACCTTGAAGTTGATGCCAATCAGCACCTGAACCAGCATTGTCCACATTCACCATAACAGAAACGTGTCGTGTCAGGTTTTGCGGAGACTTGACACCATCCTCTGACAGAGCTGCGGCCTCTTCTCGTGGCCGTTCAATAACAGGTGTGAGTCGAGACGTCCTGAAACTGCCTGCTGCCATTGGCCTCGTCTTTCCAGAGAGAGATGATTTCATTTTCCCTCTTTGCCAGAGCAGTGCTGGAGCGAGTTCAAAGGCAAGACTGTGGGAGTCCATCTGTAGCAAATCAGGCCACCCCATGTTAGCATCTAGAGATCCAATAAAAACTCAAAAATCTGTGGAAACACAATCGTTTAGATTTAGACCACGAATCTATCTCACGTGTATAAAAGAAAAAGGTTAAAAGATTTCGTTGGAAAATAGTGACTTACCTTATTCACAGTGGACTTCTGGCTGATGCGGAGCAGCAGTGCAGTGAGACATTCCAGTGTGAAATAGTTGGCTGGGGGAAGAGCGGACACTAATTGACGCAATCTGACTACATTCCCACGAGCGCTAACGAAGGCATCATAGTTCTCAAACATGAGAATAGGCTCCGGCAGCATATGCAAAAACACCTTCAATAAAGCTGCCACATCGATTGGGCTAGCCCCTTGCAATGCTGCCGTGGGGTCTGCACAACGTACGTTGAAGCTACACTCAAAAAACTTAACACAGGATCAAGACAAGCTGCGAAATTGCACTAGGTCTACCTCAACAATCGTAAGGAGGGCATAAACTCAAGTCTCCAGTGCCTACATGCGATTATATAAGCTAGAGTATGTTGCTATTTTCTTAGAACTTGTGATTATCTAAATACTTGTATCCAGCAAAACTTTGCAGATACTTGAAAACAAAACTCCGTCAAAGGTCTAAAGAAAAACTAGTTTACCTTCATTAAGAGATGCAATGAGCCGGTCGACCACTCTGTGATTTCCATCTTTTTTGAAAATGTATTCTGCATTCAGTCCTGCAAGTACACCGAAAACCTTCAACGTCTCTTGAAAATATCGAACAACAGCAAGGAAAGCTTGTGCCAACTGGCTGCAGATACCACACAGCTCATTGGTTTTCAGATTGAACCAACGAGTGCCTTACCTGACAAGACCAGAAAATCAACACACTTGATCACAATAGAAGGAATGGGCCTCGTGCTTTTCTGCCTTTGCACAAGAATCTCCAGGGACACTCCAAAAACTGTAACAAAGCATACAAGCAAGTGGATTAATCTCAAATTCTGTGATAAGGATACAAGTTCTTTCTAACCTCCAAACGTGTTCCTGGAAGATTCTTGCAGAAAAGCTACCAGGCTTGGTAGGGACGAAAATGTCAAAGTCTAGTGTCCCGAATATTTAGGTTAAGGGCTAATTCTTCACAAGTGGGTACAGAAGCTTCAATAAGATGCAGTTTCGTACTGTTTGAACTACCTCAAGGATGACTAAAATAGTTGAAACAGTCAAATTTTCATTGTGCAAGTGTAAATTGACCATGTCACGTTTAATGCGGAAACCCCTATCAAAAATTTCACAGCCGTTTGTCACAATATTCATTCGAAGATGAACAAAAAGTTCACTTGCTACAGATGTGACCAGCCTTTACTACTGAATGCTCCTCATCAACTGCAAATTCTGCTTACCACCCTTGCCGCCAGCGCCCTGTGAGGCATAGCCACAACGATGATGTTATAGGCTGAAAGATGAGTTCGGTGAAGCAAACATACAAAGTGAACTTAAGGGAAAGTGTGCGCGAGAGACAAAGAAATTCAAATCGCTTAAGATATATCAAATCTTGAAATGAAGGTGTCCACAGCAGCGAATAAACTCATACACACCTTTTGGCGCCAGTCTTGGATTAAGATTTTGCTACGTTGTGCAGCTTTCCTTGCAGCCTACGATACATACAAACAACTGATCATTCTTCAAAATAACAGATCCATACATGATTGAGGTTCAAATACGTTCGTGGTCACAAAAGGGTCCTTATGCACCTTAGACACGAACCTTTCTCACAAGAACCATTACTGCCTCTGTACAACCACCAAGACATCTAAAAGGTACGAATCATAGATTTATCTCGTGGGAAGAGTGGAATCAACAGATCTTTGATTATCTTACCTCGGTATCAACATTTACCTACGACCGAGCCGTAGCAACGAGAAAACCACCACCAAATTCTCCAGTCTAGACAGAAAAGCTATTCGAGAACATATTTCGTCCAAATCAGCAGTATACTCGCAATAAACAGAACATAGGCAGCTAGACCATCCCCGAAGAACAATTATAAAAGGACACTTTGAGAACATGCAAAATGAATAGACCCGACAATCACAAGTATTCCAGCTGAGAACTGAAAGTAAAGATCTCTTATATGTTCAATTTTATGATATAGGTAAAATCGCATAGTTCGACGTATTTTGAGGTCTGATACGACATATTGACTTTAGACCGTCCTGAAGGCAAGTAAAGACTGAAGTATGTAAACGACATGAGGCAATTACACCCCAGACGCAGGTAACTTGAGAACAAAGTAAGGATCAGGAATAACACATGAACATGCATAGCTTTAACTACAGTCCAGTATTCTTTCAAGCATAAACAGTTCACCAAACAGAGCAAGGAAAATGGAACGATTAATAGGAAATAAACAGGCAAATTATTTTACTGAGGCTAAGCGAGAAGACTATTGATAAGGACTTCCCTCTTGAAGCACAAACAACTAGATGCTTTCTGGTATTTACAGCTGAGAAATTTTTTTTCCTGTCGAACTGCTAGCAACCATGTGGTAGAGGTTGCCTAAATTATCGCCACTTTAGACGGGCGTTCGTAAGTCATAATCGGTGCTACTCATTGCAGTAGTAATGTGTTAGGAAGATAACCAAAAGGAACACAGAGGCCTTAGTGGAATTCCTTCAAGAGATTTTATTTGGACAGATTTAGAAGGTTGTGCTTTACCTCTTCAACTTTAATCTTTCCAACAGCTAGCTTCTCCTTTGTCTCCACCAAACCAACTGCAGCTTTCTCCTTTGTGTCCAAAAACCCCACAATAGCAAGTTCTTTTGTGTCCTGTAACTGCTTCTTCAGCATGATACTTGCGGATCGAAACCTTTCCTGTACGGAGGGTCGATCTTGCAAAGAGGTTTCATGAGTCTGCTGCTGCTGCAGCTGCAAGAGAGACCACCGGGCTCGTACCACTGAGCCTGCACGCTCAGCAGCCCCAGCCACACTAGAACCCGCATTTTTGGCCGCATCTCCTACGACTGAGCCTGCGGCTTGAGTAGCTTGTCTAAGTTTTATACCTGAAAAATTACACAATCTTGTTAGTGCCTACAACCGTAGGGAATCCGATCGCACCGAACACGAGTTTTTGGACAGCAAAGGTTTTAAATGCTAAATTCCTATTACAATTGATGGATCTCAGCGGTCATCCCTTTACAGATCACAAACTTTCTCTCCTTGACTTACTCCTCCTACGTGGCAGCGCTTTACTAATAAAACTTTGTGTTTTGAAGAGGTAAAATCAGTATGGCACTTGGAAATGTCTACATATCCCTAATCTACAAAGCGTTTGATGACGGTAACATCGATTTTGGTTCGAAAAGAATGACTCACTCGAAGACGAGAGAAAGCCACCCGCTTTTCCACGCCATTCAGCTGCTGCAGATGGCGGCATATCAGCATACACGATCACCTCTAAGTGTAGACTAAGGAGCCCGACACGCTTACTTTGCTTATGATCTGCACCACCAACAGAACATTCCCAAGTAAGGCAAACCAATTCTGTAGAAGGCGTCATGTCTTATGTGAATGTTTTATGTGACCCTCTTTGAGTATTTTGTCTCAGCTCGGCTGTCTTCTTGGTTGCGTAATCACGACCCTACTGCGTCCTTCCACACATCGCTACCCTCAAGTCGTCAACTGGCCACTTGCTGGTTTTACAGTTTACAGTTTCTTATTTTACAGGTTGCTTTTGATGTTACAGCCGGTAGTGGATCCGAACTCAATTGATGAAACGAATTCATGATACCAAACTTTTGCACCTATCTCTGCGGGGTGACACAGGTCTTACTCGGAGCTATGGTCCACTCGGACAACCTGTCTCATCACCAAGCACTTATCTGCTTAGATATCTGGGCCTTGAGCCTAAAATCCAATCCGATGCGGGTATGCTTGATCCATGCCGGAACAATAGTCATGGGCTTTGCTACGCGCTGCTCCGATTCATGGATAGACATTGCCGGATCTTCCTTCACGCCTGTGAACTTCGGATCTCCAGTCTAAACTAAAGTAAACTTGGGACCGCATATATAATGATGGGTTATTTGCGCTCAAGGTCAAATCACCCACGTTCCACCATCGCTTCCTTGTAGTTGACAGTAGAGGTTTCCCAATAGGAGGTTATCTATTTTTTGAGCAACAGAGGCTCCTCGTTTTCCAACCATACTTCTACCCGTGGGTTGCTCAGAACATGCCTTAACCACACAGAACCGACTCAGTCAGATACATTTATGACCGCTCTTGTCTGTCTGTTAAATCTGCTGCTTCAAGTGAATACGACAATGACAGTAAAATTCATCGACACTGTCCACTTACCTGCAGAGCAAAGCTGTTACCACCTCAGAATGAGGTGAATTCTCAATGGTATAAGGTCGATTCACAGAGATAACGGTCAGCCAATATGTCCATCTGCTGCCTTGTCCTTCAATCTGCAATAAGAACAATCCATCAGGACTCGAACAAACACATACAAATGTAGGTTCGCAGTATGCTGCAGCACGCACACATCGACTTCAGGCTATGCCGATAGCAGGACCATAATGCCTATCGTTCGCGTTTCTGGCTTCCCTTCTAGACCTTCTGTACAACTGATCTGCATTAGTTCACTGTCTAGAGCGTTATCGAGGCACGCAGAACAAGATAGGAGGAGAGACATAGATTCCGGGTTTGCATCAGGTAGGAGGTAGGTCCTCTTCGAGGAATGCAAGATATGCGTGGTTCCCATCTGGATCGTGAGTTCCTAAAGCTACTCGTGACTGTTTTGTCTAGCATAACGCTCGTGTCCCCACGCTGACGCTTCCGCTAAGGATTTAGCACAAGATTGCGCGAGGAATATCCAGCAGATTATGCAAACCCTGCTCGTTGCTAGTACCACTAGCAAACAGCAGATTCATGATCAGGTTAGAAAGCGAAACATGGAGATCAATAAAATAATGCAATCACAGACTTGTATGCAGAACGATCGTGATGCTGAGGAATGTGCACAGAAAAAGTTGAGCAACAGATGCCTTGAAAAGTGAGCGAGCCCGATAAAGAACGAGAAAAGGAGCTGCTAAAAAGACGGTCCATCGTAGCCTACGAGTATGTTCACAGCTGTAGGCGCTGACTAAAAGGAACACATTTAAAGACAGCAACGTGATGCGATATATCCAGCTCACCGATGCAAAAAAGTGGCAGACAAGGGAAAGAGGGACTCAGTGTACTGGATTTTGGAAACTAAATTCGAACACATGTTTCTAGATAGTCAAGTACAGTCTCGAAATACACAGTCGAGGCGGAGGAGCAAGAGGAACAAAGTCGACAGCTATGAATGTTTGGAAATTCGAAACGAGAAAAGACGAGAGACGAACTAAATAACACAGATCTCGGCCGACAGAAAGAAATTTGGAACTGAACATCGCGGTAGAGCACAAGCACGAACCCGAACATGAGATGAGGTCGCCCTTATCAGTTCTTGAGGCTCCCACGCCCCAAATTCTTCATGATCCGGGATGAAAGAAACGCGGTATCGCGTCGAGAAGATCCAACTAGACGAAGGGAGAAGGGCATGGGTGATCTGCGTACCCAAGGGGAAAGCCTTGGGAACAGAAGCAGCGAAGGAAAGAGAAGCCCGGGCCCCGAGCGATCTTAGTATATCGTCCAAGTGTAAAATTATGAGCGCTCAATTGAGTACAAGCTCACAGAGAGCCGAGTCCGGCGTTCCCGCGGTCACTCAGCGCGTACCCCACCACCCCATGACCGGGGCCTCTGCCAGCTCCGCTCTCGTTCTTCGACGCCCACGCTTCTCCGTGTGAGCGCACTCCCCGTGGAAGCGCAGAGGCGAGGTATGGGGAAATCCTGTAACACTTCAGTAAAATGTTCCTACTTCGCTGCTGCGATCAATATCATATCAAGCATGTTCTCGCCTGCTTCCTCAACACGCCCTAGGGCCTTAGGGCTAAAACTCTCGCTCGGTATCGTCCAGAATATCACAAAGCGGAATGATCGCCGTTCTCTTTGATATTATGTCGATCTTCCGTGCGGTCCGGTGCGAAGGTTTGTTTGGAAGGAAATAAACGCGAGTAAGCCCGTGCGCATCTTAAGTAACAGTACGTTACTGCTTTCAAAAACTAACCGACATGGATTCATCAGTCTAATGCCCCCGTGCCTCCGTCATGACAGGAAGACGCCAATTTTCTTAAAAGTCCTGTAGGTTTTCTTGATGTTCCCTGTGGTATATGCCAATAGAGTAATCACGAGTTTCCTTCTCACGCTTAGCTAAGGGAAGTGCTTTCTCTCACCCTCTCTGACGATTGCGTCCTTGAATAATCCGTCACGGGTATCACAGCGAGATCCACTTGATGGACACAAGCTCGTATGCAATTCATCTGTTACGCCCTCTTACATCATTGCCGAGAACTATAGACCTACCCTTAATGGACATACAGCCTTGACAACAAGAATCTGTTTTGTGTCCGATTCCTGCTTAGAGCACAGAGCTCCGACGTGCACTCCTGGTGTAAACGAGATTCAGGAGCCTCCTGCTAGTAGACGCCTCAGGCACCCTGCTATTATCTCTATTTATCTCTCCTCGGAATCCTGAAAATTTTCAAATAACTACCATTCATGCGACTGCGCGCACGTTGATGCTAGAAAACATACCGTTGTGGAGCAAAGCTTGTCGGATACCTCGCTGACAACGAATCAGAAATGACACGGTCGTCGGCGTACCCGTCTAGATATGCCATCAAAAGTCTACACAATCAGGACTGACTATCGGGGAGACCAGACCTAACCTTTCTAGATCTGCTATCTTCATCACACAACGCTATATATGCAAACCATGACATTTCAGCGACCTGACCTTCCAAAACTGTCATGTCATAGAGCGAGGACTGTCGATGACAAGTAGAAATCGCCCAAGATGCACAGAGCAAAAGCACCGTAAGTGATTACGAGACCTACCGTGAACTTGCTTATGTGCAAGGAAGGTGGTCCCGTGCTCTTCTTGTCGTACACCGCAGCGCAGAATACGTGCTTGACTGCTTGCGAGAGAGGAATACTGCAGCAGTACGGCTTCTCTGGGCTTCATCCCCTAGCCTGAGTGATCTAACCTTCCTACTCATTCGCGTGAATTAATTCGGATCTCATTCCTTTTGGATGGGATGCTGCCTATCCATCGAAATTGAGGTGTGGGCCAAGGTTTACACACTATGACGACGCACTTATGTCGCACTGCCCGTAAAAAGGCTGATGCGCTGCCCCATGTGCATTTCTCTAAAACCTTATTTAAGAAATGCCAATCTGAGGCCCCATCTTATCATGTTTGCCGCCAGATTGATTTGGTGTATGTTCTGATGGGCTACTCTTCACCCAATGACAGAGTTTCGGCTTGGCATATGCTGCTTTGAATCAGTCTGCAGACTCTGCACTCCTGTCTTGGAGCCATCACATCGGCACACAACGCTTTTACTCGAGTGTCTGTTCTTTTAACGGAAAAGTGGAAAGATCCTTGATGAGGGACTCTTTGACTATTTGACCTTCTGGAATGCTTTTGGTCCACTTCCCTCATCGCCGCTATCGACTCGCACCAGGTTGGAGCGGTTAAGTATGCGTTGCAAGCGATGAGGAAAATCCAATCGAAGAGAGTACAGAGCAAAGACCAAACACTCCAGGAACAAGTCGTTGCAAATGTTTTGAGCTCCGTTCTGCAATGGTCAGTAGGTATCCGCCAGTGCAGTTTACTCTGCCCATTTTGTAAACGTGCGCCGCAACGAGTTCCGCTGACTTGCCATTGCCCTGACTCATATCTCTGAAACACACTGAAAAGGATAAAGTTTTCTTTCACAACTTCCTTGCACATGGTTCTCCTGGAGCTTCCAACATGCGCTGCTTCAAAGATGTTTCCATGACACAAACAACCTGCTTTCATTGATTTGAGATGCTTAGAACGTGGTTGACATCAGATTAACAACCAGAGACACCATCCAAGTTTTGGGGAAAACCTGAAAAGATAAAGTTTAGGAAGTCAATGTCGTAAAAGACCCTACCTCACAGAACTCACGGAATATTTCGATTTACCGCCACCTGTCTCGAGTACGACCCTGCTTGTAGAGGATGGTGGGGGATCGTGTTCTAACATCAATGAAGGGAGCAACTAACTTGTAACGGGAGATTGCGGTGAACCTCAATAACAAGCAACCTCATACCTCTTTCAAGCTGGCCTCACATGATTCCACTCAAACAAGCTACCAGTAATCTCATGAACGTGCCGAACATTCTTCTCTGGTCCTTATCCTACAATTAAGGGAAGCGCTGACAGGGGACTTTAGAGAAGTAACATACAAGAAGGAGAAGTCAGTTCCTGCATGTTCTAAACGACATGAAATATCATAGGCGTATGGACTCACTCAGATACTACAGTTGGGTTAAGAGAGAGGCCTATGACATTACTGAGGAGCAATACTTGGTCCCGGTAGAGAATGTTGAGCTCTCAAAGCTCTACTTCAAGAGCGCAATTAGAGGACTTTAGCATCCATCCCATCCGAGCGGATATATTTTGATGAATCATATACGTCACAAGCCAAGACGTTGCATTCCATGTGACGACACAAAGCTTTAGCTATATTTTATATCCGGACTTACAGTAGATGCACTTTTTTTAAATGGATCAAAGCGGACATAAGTCTGCTACCATAGTCAACGGCTCAATTGCTGCTTCAGTTACAAGAAGTTTGATCGGGTTCAGTATTCCTGAAAGTTATTTGCTTGTTCAGACAATGAAGGCGTAGTCCATGCTAACCGCAGGATAAGAGTACAAATATGTCTGCACATAACACAGGTCACTTTTGGAACTGCGATGTGCAGATTTCCAATTTTCGTTTTTCTCATATATGACACCAGCGGCATTATATATTCGGCGGACATCCAAGTAGGAGTGCAGGACCTAAAAAAATTTATTTGTACAGATGTTCTTCACGGTTCTGCTCACAAACATGAAACTTGGTGTGAAGTGCAGACTGAAAGTTTCTGAAAGGTCATAGCAGACAATACACAATCCCTATCGACTAAAACTCGTGAGGCGACTGGATCCATTCAAGTGTTGGAGATTCATATAAGTATTAACGATAAAGTTCGGAAAAATTCGTAGTCCTTGTAATGCTCATTCTAGAAAAACACTATCTCGTATGCCCTCACCTGGTTGGATTCAAACCTCCTAGCACGTAAACTAAAGTTGGAGGAAACAAATCAAGGATTCAGTTCAACGTCGAAGAAACTTGTCAGCAATCTTACCAACTGCTCCCTGGGGAAAAAACGCACCAGGCACAGAAGCATTTCCGCTTCCATATAGAAGACCGAGTACCTGACTCGGTGAAAGCCTCAGTGGCAAAAAATCCTTATCGACAGTAAGGATACTGCCCACGAGGCTCTGCTCCAAATTCTGCTGGAAGGGTACAAAAACTGTTTCGTCCATCTCATGATCTTGGATTAATCTGGTGCAGTATGTTGATAACTTATCTGTAATCTGAGCCACCGTCAGGTTGTACGTTTCAAGAGTTTCTTCCCTGTGCTGATAAAGTAGAGTTCTTAGTATTGCATCCTGTGCCGAGGTTATGCTCAGCAAACCACCCAACAGCTGCAATGACATGCACAGTGGCTCACTAAAAGTCTTCGATTCAGGCTTAATCTTTAACATCTTACTTACATATTTGGTGTTCTAATGGAGAGCTATATCTTACACAGCAATGACTTCATGACACTGCACCAACTAGACACAAACCTAGAGGTAAATCAAAGAGCACATCACTGTCCAAGTAGTGAGTCATTGTCCAAGTAGTGCTGGCGTCTGGCATATCAATGTGCAAGTCCAATTGCTAGTTTATTATTCTGTAGGAGATTACTGCTACTCTTGCTTGATCCACGGCATGCCGTAGGCTTTCAAAAGCAGCCCCACGTTCCTGGATGCTTGATGCTAGAAATTGAGATGCCCTGACAACTGATTTTGGAGAGATCTTGCAGGTGTGAGCAGTCACACATGCGAGGAGGATCAGAAGAGATAGATACAGAAAACGTCGGTATCATCATTTTGTGTAATCCGTAATTTCAAAACACCTATGTCCTATTTTCTTGAAGGCTGCTCAAATCAGTGCCGGTTCAAACTTGAGCAGAGATAGCCATCAAAAGTTACGGAAGTATACCTTCTTTGCTTCTTGCCCAACGATATGAGAACTCTGATCGAAGTACGCGGATAAGGCAGCATACGGTAACACATGGGCTGCTAGAAGGAAGCTTAAAGTGTCATTGTAAGGGTTGAATGGAGGATTTAGCTCTTGCTCCAAAGCTTGGGCAAGAAATCGCGCCCACACGCTCCTACTGATATCTAGCTGAGGTCTGGGGACCGCATTGTCCTTCAATTTGCTACGAATTAACCTGTCAATCAGTGGACTCTGCTCTCAGCTCAATCACCAAGCAGGAGTTTGTTCCTCCCGGCTAATGCTACCAGCTCTCAATACCTTGAGTACACCTGTTTGCTCAACTTTATAAGCTTAATTAAAAAAAAGTGTAAACTTCTACGGGGACTTGTTCAATTCAATCAAATAGTTTTTCTTAAAAAAGTAGGTCCCGCGGAGTTGTTCGTGATTTCTTTGAGTGGACCTTACTAAGTTGGTTTGCTTTCTGGATTGTGCTGGCCACCCCTTTTACAATAAGCTTCGCTGGTTTAGAATACGGCAACTATGGGAGTCAAGGTCTACAACAGAACAAGTACACTAGATTTGATTGCATTGGAGAAAAACTTAGCATTTGTAGATATGTTTCAGTACCTGATGTGTCCCATTCCTTGAAACCCACTTTCTTTGGCAACTTTTTCCACTAGTCTGTGTCCGAGATGAGCTTTTTCACCACCAACTGGTGCTGGCCCAGCCTTGCTCAGCTCTGGATCGAATCCATCCAATCCCTGGCCAAATACGGCGTGCAGAAAGAACTCTGCCAGCAGATACTCCACATTCAAGGCTACATTGATGACATCCTTATCATGTTTGGTGAATAGACCATGTCGCTTAGGTCTAGCGCACGACTTCTCAATCACAGTTTTCCGAGGTGGCCAAGGACTTGGCATGGTGGGAATTGCATGCCTTCGCCTTCCACGCTCTCGAAATCCCCTAGTAGGCTCTTCCCCATTACCTGAGTCTCTATGATCATGGACAGAATCTGTGTCATTCGTTCCACCTGGCGGAGTAACATGGATTTGTTCACTTCCATGAATCGATTCGTTTCGCTGGAGAACTTCCGTTACCTCAGAACCTGCTACAGAAAATATTGTAAAAAGAAAAAGCCAGTTACAAAGGGAAGAACTCATGTTGCTGCTCTCAGGTAAACTGTACAAAACAAAACCTCGTGCTGCTTATCTGCCACACGAGCAACTGCTCGCAATTCGACAGCTGCAAAAGCGTAAAATTCCCATAGTTGAGAATCTGGCCTGCGAAGATCTTTAAGGGCATTCATCAAACGCAAATTTCTGCCTTCTGATGACGCCGAGCCGAGGAATAGCAATGTTCCCAAGTTCCACTTTCTCTGCCTCCCAAAAGTTTGAATATGTTTCGGCAGACACGAGACGTGGGTGGTTACTCTCTGGGTCGCAAACCTGCATTAGCAGGTCGCCTACCTCCAGTGACCCTCTGTACCAAGTCGCCGTCGAATGTGGGCTCAGTATCCAAACCTGAATTGAAGTCCACACGCTCCGTTGTTGGCATGAAAGGATCCTCTTCAAGAATATTTACAAGAACCTTTGGTCCCTGCGATTTTCAAAGGGTCAAGAACATGGCGGGGCCATTTTGAATGACGATTTTCATTTGAAATGTGAGAACATTTCTACTGCAATCCACTCTGCAGGTTTCTTCTGAAGATTAAATTTTACTTGGCGTTTCTACCTGTAGATAGATGGACTAGAGCTCAGAAATTGCCATTAGAGGAGATTGTTTCGAGAACTATTTCCTCTACGGGCGATTATTGGATGCCGCAAGCGGGTGCGGGTTGTGGAAGTGAAGAATGAAGCGATTTTTCCAGCCAGTGGCGAAGAATGTGACAGCCACCAAGAAGCAGGCAATTGAGAGCAAGGAGCTCAATGATGTAACCGAAAGTGCTGCAGCGGAAGTAGAGAACGGGAATGAGGCGAAGGAGCCTGTCAGGTTTCTCTCTTGGAATGCAAACAGCTTTCTGCTGCGTTTGAAAAACAATCGAACGGAGTTTGTTGATCTTATTAGAAGCTTCGATCCTGACGTTATTGCTATACAGGTTAGTTTTTCACTTTTTACAAAAATTCTGACAAAAAACTCAATATGGCTTTCAGAGTATCATGGTGCTTTTCTCTCGGTGAAGCGAAAAAATTCACCAGTTGTGAGTTAGTCTTTGGTTTTGAAAGGGTTTATTTAAGCAACTGCCAAAGTATTTCCGGAGATTTAGATATTTTCACCTGAATGTTAGCTCCAGGTGGGTACTTGAACTTGACTAATACGTATCATGTGTGTAAATTTATTACAACTTAGGAGGTCCGACTGCCAGCTGCAGGCAGAAAAGGTGAGAACAAGAATCAGGGAATCATTAAGGATGACACGAGCGCAGCTCGTGAAGAAAAGCAGGTACTGTCAACATTCTAGACAAGGGTCGAATTTTACGTAGCAGTAATGATAGATTTCATATATCAAAATTGTGTATGCTGCGAGATGTCAGAGAAAAATCCATAGTACTAAGAAATTATTTGTGCACTGCATGCTGCCTTAGTGAAGACATTCTTGAAATAGTCAAGTAAGCTTGAGGATTACTAGGTGACTCGTTCTTCCTAGTCCATCATTCGCTGGGCTACGAACCTCACTATCTGGTCGATATCTTCGACGCCGCTTACCCAATTCGATGCAAATACATGTTTGCAGGCTGTAATGCGAGCTTTGTCCGTCTCACCCCTTTCGGATTATCAAGTATGGTGGTCGCTCGCTGAGAGCAAATACGCCGGCACTGCCCTTCTTGTCAAACATTTCTTCAAACCTGTTTCGGTCAAGTTCTCTCTCGAATCAGGTGCCTCACGAGGTATTTGGCAGTGATGTAAATGTCCTCGCGTTCAAAACCTGCAAAATCTTCTCATCTCTTGTAAGCGCTGCAAATATAGTGTTTGATAAATTTCTGGGTTTCTTTCGTTCTTCGCTCGCGTTGCCCTCGGAAAGAACCTTCGTATATGGAAGTTTGGTTGCACTGTCTTTAAGTTATCGTTTAACTGGAAAACTGTGCTTGTTCAGTTCGTGAGATGCAGTTCATAGAACTTGGTCAGATCCCAACTAGAGGTTGTGGAAACGATGTGTTGATGTATACACAGAAAAGGCCTCTGGGATGGAAATCTTGAAGTTTGGATTTGTTGTAGATGTAACATTGCTACGATAATGCTGTACAGATACACATGAACCGGATGGAAGAGTTATTCTTGCTGAGTTTAAAACCTTTCAGCTGCTTGTAACATATGCTCCCAATAATGGCTGGAAAGAGGAGGAAACTAGCTTTCAAAGACGTAGAAAGTGGGACAAGGCCTTGCGTTCATTTGTTTCCCAGGGGTCCAAGAAGCCTCTGATATGGTGTGGGGATCTCAATGTGAGGTACGTAATTTAGATGAACATTTGTTTAGCTAAGAATCTAGAGTTAAGGTGACTGTCACTGTGTGTTTCAGTTATCCAGTCAATGTCAATACCACCTCTAAGCTGTTGTGTTACGTGGAGATACATTGACACTACTAGCTTACAGTTATCCATCAATAGTGGTATTAGTATAAACTATGTATGTGCTAGTCAACATTGTTCTTCAAAGTTTTGTGTAGGATTGTACTAGACTTTGCAGCTTAACTTGAACGTAATAAATGTAGACATAAAACGTGGGATGGTTTATGTACTGTATGGACATCAAAACTTGCTTGATCAATGCGATTGCAGTCATCAAGATATAGATGTTAGCCATCCAGACTTTTTCCGGACTGCCAAACAGAAGGATTACACACCTCCAAATGCAGAGGTACGATAAAGTATACAACCTTCAGGTCTTCAGCCGAAAGATAAACTTTTGATAGTTTATACGTATGATGTTGGTTGATGAGCTGGTAATAAGTTTATTAATTTTTTTACTGTACCTCTTTCCTTACTTCACAACGTGATCATTTATCAGAAATTTTGAGGAATTGTGTTTATCCATTTCTCGGCAGTTAATTGTTGCTCTATGCTTCGTCCTCACCGACGCAGAGAACTAACAGAGAATATCTATGACCTGCTCATTCAGGACGTTGGACAACCAGGCTTCACGGCAGCAGAGAAGCAGCGGTTTTCCCAGATTCTGAAAGAGTACGTAGAGACTAATTGTCATCTGCATATATTGAACACAGGCTATGAAACATCTCCCAACAATTGCCTTCGTTTGTTCAACTTCTGCCTCTGATCATCAGTCTTTTCTGAGCCCATTTATTATTATTGACCTGCCCCTGATAGCTCCAGCCTGTCTACCTTAGCTTGCCAAGAACGTTTAGTCGACATTGCCGAGACATCCTTTCTAACTTCCTATCCAGCTAGGGGATACTAATGAGGTTGTTCACTCGGCCAGATGTGCAATCACATTGCAAACATCTTCATCTTCAAGCTTCAAAGTAATAATCTCTGTCCATTTCAGTCTAGCATCAGCAAAGATACTAATCTTACTTACAGCTTTCAACTTGGCCCAGATGTCCCAAGCATATGGGATATCTGCCACCAGGTCCTTGTTGACCTGATCCAGAGTCTTCCTCAACAGCCTCTTGGTTACCATGTGATAATGTAAATATCTCATCTTCAAAACACTCCTCAATGTTTTCAGTTTCTTGACAAAACTTCCAGTAGCCATAGAGCCTCAGAACCTCCTCAACCTCAAGGGCCCATTCTCTATAATTCAGAGTGATAATCTTCATCATCCTATCAAGCTCACCAGCCCACTGTGGGCTATAACCTTTTGATATTCTGACATCTTTTGCAGCAGTTGATTAGGCTGTCTTCCAGATGTGTCACCAGCAGTGCAAGATGCTCCTGTTGACTCTCCTGGATTATCCATAGCTTGCTACCACTCCCCCTCACCCTCTGGTGGCTCTGAGCAACAACACTGAGGTCCTGAGGTCAGAACTATCTAGATAGCACTCCCCACACTTGAATTGAGAACAACTCGAAATTCAACTAGAGTGCTAACTTTACCTCCCACTTCTCAGCAATCTACCACTCACAGGTGTGATCAGTACCTGAGTAAATGATCACTGCAAGGTGTGTACTTTGACCTATGTTCTTTATAGTCAGACTAGCAATATATATAGACCTCAGGCTCAAGTTTGACTGAGGTCCTAACTCGAAAACCTAATCTTAAGGTGGCTGATGGCTGCTAAACCCTACTTAAGCCCGAAAGTAAATTAAATTAGTAGTTACCTGTAGTAAAAGTGAGTAACAATATGAGGCGCGAGTTAAATAGCAAAACGATGGGAAGAGCCGATCAAGTCTTACATGGATGAAACCAAGGGGGTAGGATGTAAAAGTTAGTAACTAACTTTTACTGTTTACAATTACTATTGTACTGCTAAAAACAGAAAGAAACTGACTCTGAGATTAACAATTACATCAATTAACTGTTTCCGACCTGTGGCACTAAGCAGTGGTGGTCTGGTGGACTCCTATCGTTGGCTGCACAAGACTGAAGACTTCGAAAGTGGCTTCACATGGTCTGGAAATGCCGTTGGAAAGTAAGTTTGGTTCATCCATTGAACTGTTAGAATTGATAATTCTTACTGGATGTCGACTCTCATATGTGCTTGTTTCAACTACAGATATCGAGGAAAGCGTATGAGAATTGACTACTTCCTGATATCAGAGCAGCTCGTTGGGAGGTTGCTGCACAGTGATATTCGGGGATCAGGGATCGACCATAAAGGTAAAGCTTGCTATGCTGTTACTTCATGTAGATTACGTAATCTCAACATCCCTAAACTCAGCATTTCTAACAAATCCATATTTCGGCTTTACAGGGTACTGCGGAAGTGATCATTGTCCAATAACGTTGGAATTGTCACCAGCAACATCAACAGTGCCAGTTCATCTACCCCAGAACTCTGTAATAGATACTGATTCTATAACAGGCATTGATGTAAAAGAAATCACACCAGAGGGAGTCTGCCAATAGACTTCTCTGAACAAGCAGTTTCGTTGTCCTTCAGAATTATTGGATCGGGTGAATTCCTCGGCGGCCCTTCTAACAACGGCACAATCACCTCAACCTCCCGAGAACTACAAGTACTTGATGTGGCTTGGATGCATTGCTGAAATTTTGGGGACAGTAGAATGGTTCATTAGAGCATGTTAGCTGATAACAAATTCAGAGCAGTAGTTGAGCATACGCAGCAAATATCAAGTCTCTCAGCAACAGAATTTAATCCGAGGATTCCTCGGATCAAAACTCCCCGAGTCCTAGTTCCCGACAAAACTTTGCAGGTCCTGAAAGAAGTATAAAGAAGGTTCCTTCCGCGCAAATTTTGTACGTACTGTACAATCGAATCACTTCTTTCTGTAAAGTTTTCAACTTTCAGTAAGTTTTTTTAAAACTGTCTTTCTGTAGAGCTCAGTTTCTCCAGTTGTCCCAAATTCCCTCAAATTTGTTTTCCAAATCCTGCGCACTTATTACATCTGGAATGAAATGCAACGACCAGAGGCAACTGGAAGCTTTCGTCATATCATAATCCAAGTAAAGCCCACTTCACTCAAACTCCCCGGTGTTTTACTACCGTCGTAATAGAAACATAGACTACCCGGGCCTTTATGATGTGATGTTTGTATAGTTCAAACTATGTCCTAGACGTACTTACAGCCAAAAAAACTAACGAAGTACTTGAAAATCATCTTCTTTAGAATCTACGAGTATTATGTGTAAATTTCCGGGATGTCGTGCTCGCAGACGAGCGCAGCTTGTAAGGTGCAACTTCTCTCATCCTTGTTAGTAACGATGTTATGAGACCCCACAGTCTAAAGAGCCTTGCCGCGAGAGGCGGCCTGGAGTCATTGCAGAGAAAAGAGCACCAAAGCTTTGTGCTGGTGGCCAGTTATTGCATTGTGTGTGTTTGACTTGCTGGACTCGAGATTTTGGAAGAAAAGTCTGGATAGTGGCATATTATATCATGTTGACTAGGTAACGTGATGTTGTTAACAAGTTTTGGTTGGACTTCTGCATTCGCTGATCTTGAATCTTAGCACTCAAAGATGGTGACGAAGAAGATGTTATGTTGGAGAATAAGTCATTTATCTCCCCAAGGAGTTCGCACCTTCTTTCTCTCTGTCTTGCATTTACCATTCGCAAAACTTTTGAACTTTCGAATTCACTTCTGTGAAGTTACATCTGGCACGTCTCCCTTGCACTCGTGCCCATTGTTAACACAATCCGTTAAGTGCGTTCGAAGTCAACACAGTGAGGCGAAAGGGGACGTCCACTGTGGAGTACAAGAAGGCATGACAACCCAAAGAACGAGGCAAAGAAACCCATGCGGCCCTCTATATAGGCGATTACTAACTAGAAGAACTGAGGACCACGTCTGGTCTTTCTTCCATTCTTGGATCTTCAACTTTTCACTACGTTGAGCCAATTTCACGTCAATCACTATAATCGCATTCTGAATCACTAAGAGGAAAATTAACCAACCAGGTAGGCCAAACCACGACGCCATTCTAGTAAAAGGCCAGCCTTCTCACCGTCGACTGGTCGACTAGGTTTAATTTCGCGAGGTCGGCTGGCAGAAACGAGGTGCTCGCACTCAAAACCTGACTGGGCGCCCCGCAGATATAAATTGTCATACAATCAATCAAAATAAATAAATAAATATATATATATATATATATATAAAAATAAAATCCAAGTTACATAGACAATCTGTTTTGAAATAATGTTAATGTAATGTAGGTCAAAGCATATGGTTATCTGCCGTCGGGGGAATTGGAATTACTTGGGAAGATTAGCAGGCAATTTTCTGAAAAGCAAAGTTATGGATTTGCATTGGGAATAAATCATCAAGGCTTCAAATTTTAACAAGTCATTTCATACAGCAGTTGGATTTGTAACCGTTGTTAATAATGATTTGTGGGATTTTTAACAAATCCATTTATGGAATAGTGGGACTATATAACGCAAAATAGATAGTTAGATTAAAATCTAAAAGATGATCAAACTTCTGAAATTGAAATCAATAGTACAAACGTTTCTTTTAATCCACATACAAAGATCTAAGAGCATCTCAATCACATACTGTCTATACACATGTCACTTTTCAACAACCCAAACATTTTCTAAAAGTAAAACCTATTGAACATTTTTAAACCGAAAATGAAATAAAATTTCTAACACAATGTACAATATTGTTATCACTCATTCAACCAAAATCAAAAATAATAGTTAGATTCATTTGCATCATGAATTTCATTGAATCAATTGTCTCATAATTTTCACACATGTAAAATCAAGATGCTGATATTTATGAACATAGATATTTGGATTGAAAATAACTGAAAAATTCCTATTAAAATTATATATATACTTTAGAAAATATTTTTCAAGGATTGAATAATTATGAAAAAATAAAAAATTTGATTATATTGGATATAATCAATAATATAACAAGAAAAAAAAATTAAATAATAAGTTTGTTTACATCTGCAAAAAATTGCTATTAACATTGAATAACAAAACTTTAATATGTACTTAAATTGGACAAAGCAAATAATCATTTATCTTAGCAATATGTATTTGATTTGAATAATATTTGTGATAATTTTATTTTTTTTAAATATATTTTGAATTTAAATATAATAATTATATTTTATAAAAAAATTAATATACACAATAATGTCTTGAAGTCTATATCTTCATATATCATTGATATATGACATGTGACAAAATACATCATATCAATAGTATATGTTAATATGATGAGTTTTAGTAGTGACGTAATTAATTAACACCCTTTGAAAATGATCCATAAAATTTCAAAATTTGAAATAAATTATTTTCAATCAAAAAATGAATGAACATAATAATTTGGTAATGTTTATTACGCACTTGAAATTTCATTTACACTTAGTCATTTTTGTGTTATTATTTTAATTTCAAATTGATAACAACTTTATTTGTTTATATCATGGCCATGTGATGTAATTGAGTTTTTTTTAAATTTTTTAAATTATAAAAATTATGCATAATCGGATTATTGATCAAATATCATTTTTATCTTTATCATTTTTTTTTGGGGACCATTTGCATATTTAAAAATGTAATTATAAAGCTCACAACAAGAACTATAAAATATATAAAAGGATTAAAACTTTTGAAAATATTATAATTAATTTAAAATTTTAAAATTGAAAGATGCAAATTCAAACTTTGAAGTGTATATAGGAAAAGTTTTTGAATATTCAGATTTTTTTCAAGTGACATTATTGAAGAATCAAATTATCATGACCTAATCTTAGATTGAAATTCGAGTATTATTTATTGAAATTTACTTTTTATATGATAATTTATAGATAATCTTTAGAGTAATAGTTTTGATATATGTCGTGATATAATTGTGTGTATATAAAATATATATATATATATATATACACACACAACACATGTGTGTACACACATCATAATGTGATAAATGGATAACATTATACAATTGATTGCATGATATAAAAAATGGATATCAAAATTTAAATATTAAGTTTAAATTTAAAAATTATATCTTGATTATATATATAATTTAAATATAAAAATATTTTTATTTTATAAAAATAATTGCTGAGATAAAATAATTAATAAATATTTTTTTAAATAAATTGATATGAAAATTATTTAATATTTTTTACAATATATATATAATTAAAAATAAAAGAATTTAAAAAATTATGCTGACAACTATTTGTACCAATAGTACAATAATTTTTTCATCCTTTTTTGAATATTTTCATATTTTTTAATTTGTGATAAATTTTAATTATATAATTGCATATAAAAATTTGAATTCTTTGAAATTTTGAAGCTTAACCTAAGAGACTAGCTGAGAGAGTAAGAAGTGAAATCATCAAAGTCTTGATCGATGCATGAGTGATTTGATTGATTAGAGGGCAGATTCAGAATCAGGGTGGGAAACATATCGTTTTACAGTGTCACATGGTCGAGTTTGACCAAGATTAAGGAAAATGAGCCATTGTGAGCCGCGGATGGAGCTATGACGGGAAAATACAGAAAGGTCGGGAAATGTTAGGTAGGTTGAATACAATCTCGACAAACAGAAGAGGAGTTCATCGCTCGTAAGTTGATAGGATTAGGAGGCATGGAGGCAAGAATTTTATGACGGCGACACTAATCCCTAATCAAAATTAGGTATTAAGCTCACTCTCTAAGACATTCTTATGTTGTAATAGAAAATGACTGGTTTGCGAAGGCCTCTTACGGCACGACAATGAGAAGAAACGTGTTCTCGTGACCTGCGTTTCTGACTATCGCCCTGCACGGGGAATGTCATCGACATGGAATATTTTCTCTTGACGGTCTACATACAACAAGCACATGCGGGAGTACACCGTGGTCCTCTGAAAGTCTTTGTCTTTGGGAATAGGATAATCAGAATTTCTTGATGCAATAGTGCCCGTGAGAGTCAATGTGCTGATAGAACACCTCTGGAGAATCCCCTTTGCTGTGGCAAAGGGTACACAGAAACTTCAGAAGGTTCAACGGACAAGATGCAAGAGCCGGAATCACCAAAGTGACAAGAGTGTTAGTTGGCAAGAGGAAAAATCCGCTTAGCACCTTTGGAGACTGCGATTGTTGAACGAGTGCACATGATTGCATGTCAAAAGGGTGATAAAAGATAGAATAGGAAAGAGAGGACCTCAAGCAGTAGATTGATCTAGGCAAATGTTAGTTCCAATATGCCGTTGTCTTGCAACATCGCTCCCACTTCCAGGAACATCTTTGTCCACATCAGTTTGGAGTCGTCACACCAGGAAGCTGTGAGGCAGTATCGTTGGGCATTAGAGCACTTCTAGATATCCATCCGGATTGGATTGTCTTGCAGGTGGACATTGAGAACGTTTTTAACAGCGTCTCGCGTGCATCTATTTTTAAAGAGCTGAGAGAGGGTGGTGGACCACTATCAAGCCTCATTCCTTTTATTCGATCTTTCTACGGTTCACATTCTTCTCTATTTTATCAGCATGGCTTTTCCGAGGAGGGAGTCACCGTTCTACAGTCCGCCGCTAGCACTCGACAAGGAGATCCTTTGGGAGGACCCTTATTCGCCATGGCTCATTATCGAGCTCTTGTGTCTACTGCTTTGGCCGTGCCCGGTTGTGTGTTCCCTCCTTAACGGATGATACACACATTGTGGGCCCCTGAGACAAACATCGAGGGCATGCCTTTGATTACTTGACTACCGAGCTTCATCTGGTAGGCTTGAGAGTCAAAGTGTCAAAGTGCAGGGCTTGGTCTCCTTTGGGCATTCCGCCTCACCTTCAGCTTCTAGAGGGATGTATGATATCGACAGATGGCCTACGTATTCTAGGAGTGCCAGTAGGACGGAGGATTTTGTTTCACACTACC
Source organism: Marchantia paleacea (assembly GCA_014180765.2). Classification (NCBI taxonomy): domain Eukaryota; kingdom Viridiplantae; phylum Streptophyta; class Marchantiopsida; order Marchantiales; family Marchantiaceae; genus Marchantia; species Marchantia paleacea. The sequence continues at coordinate 916,833 of MUAA02000117.1, forward strand.
TTGACGTTGCATTGGCCGAGGATGTTTTGCATGTAGACGACCTTCCTCTACTAGGGGATCCGTAGGTGGCGTTTGGTATACTATCATCTAGTATTACTCGTCGACCCACCTATCTTGTTCGCACGGTTCCTCCTTCACCTAATCTCTTAATCAGAATCACTTCACCTAATCTTCATGATGATCTTGAAATGAGAAGTGATTAGTAGTATTACAAATAAGTGATGTAATTTTAAAGACAATGGATTGAAATATCATGGAGGTGATTGCCAATGAATATAATGCAAAGATATATATTTATTTACATTGGTCATATCTAAATAAGAATATGAAATACATAAATTTTAATTTATATGTGTATAAATCATTATCCATAGAATTGAAGTTGCATCATGCTAACATTTTTTTAAGTTATTCATTGTGCTTATGTGTTGTGCAACATTCAGGCAATGGGATGTGAAAAAAACTGAAATACAAGATTTTATCTACACAAGATTCTATTCAAATAAAATCACCCATTTGAAAACAAGTGAGCCATTTTTTATATTAAATATTTCAATCTATTTCATGTGGTGTTAGATTTTGTAGCATGATGATATTTTGGGCATAATTCAAACAACAAGCTTGTTGAATTAGATATATGGGGAATTCACAGATGTCTCATTGTCCCAATGTTAGAGTAATCATTTTGTAAATCTTCACAAAATGATTACTCTAACATTGGAACAAGGAGACATGTGTGATCATGAATGCATATGATTGACATGTCATTGAGTTGATAAGCTTGACGCAAGTAAGAATACATACACTAGATGTAAGTTTAGTTTATCAATAGACATCACTCCCATAAAATGTGGACACAATGAAAAATCTTCAACCCATGCCATTATAAGCTCAAATAAAATTGAGAATCAAAAGGATTTGTGGCACTAGTGAAAAATTATAAATTTTTTTGAAAAAGAATTAGATTAAAAAATTAGCTTGGGTTAAGATAAAAAAGTTAAGATGCATGAAAAATAGAAGACTTTCATCAAGACATAATTTATGAATTGGTTTTGACAAAAAACAACATCTAGTCTTGATAACCTCTAGATTTGGTAAGTCAAGTTGCTAAAATAATGAACTTGACAAGCTCATGTTGGCTTTTGACAATACATTTAGCTAGAGATTCAAGAAATTTTTTTTTTAAAGATTAAAAAGTTGAATATATACTTGTTGTTGAATCTCATAACTAGCTTCTAATAAAATGATGTATATTATGTATGAAGTAACAATGTTGAGTCTTAATATTTTACAAATATTGTAATTTATTATAAAATATTTAATATCTAATAATAATTTAATATATATAATTAATATATTTATTTAATTCGATAAAATAATATTAATAAAATTTATATATTAATAATTATATATATTATCAAAAATTTCAAATGGATTTAAAATAAATTATGAATAAAATTAACATAAAATATATTTAATAAAAAAAATTATTTATATTAATTTTTGGGATTATAAGGAATAGGTATTCCTTATGTTTCGTAGAAGATGATACTTTTTTGTAAATGGATTTATTATTTTGTCAAATAAAACAATGACTTATGTTATATTGATGACTATCCTTGTCCAAATACATTTTTCATAAAAAAAAAATTATGTTTTGATTTACTTGGTAAGTCATAATCAATTTAGCAAAATTTAGATTTTGCATTTAATCACTAGGCTATAAAATAATGATGCACATGATGCAAAATGCAAAACATAACTTTTGCTTGCATAAGTAGAGTGAGAAGTATTCATTATGTATTGGTAGTAGTTTCAAAATTATAATGGATGCAAATATATTTTAAAAATATAAATTAGCAAAATATATTTTAAAATTAAATATCAATATAAAAAAATGTAATCTATGTATGATATATTGTTGCATATAGTGGATTTTGGACTCTATATTTTTCCATAATAAAGAAAAATATAGAGTCCAAGCACACATATTGATTTCAGCCTTGCACTTACTGGAAGAAGGAGGTCTGACCTGATTTCCAAGATCACATCAAAAGTCGTCTGTCCCCATCTCTCGGTTTCAAGTAAACTGCATAGAATTGCCTAAAATCAATGGAGATAATAACTAATTCATAATTGTGTGGGTGCACATGATTGCATACAAGCCACTGTGCTTTGTCCAGTATCATATAAATTCTGTTAATCTTGTGATTTCTGTAATGGTTTTCGAATTCACAAATTCGATGACTTTAAAAAAAACTACAAAGACTAAAATACCAGCATCAGAAAAGATTCAGAAGGCATCAAGTCCAAACTCGGCAGGTTTGGACTTCATGAAGTTACAAAAGCTCAAAGTACGCAGCCGCCTTCCCAAACATGTACTATCCCGATCGATACCGGAGAGTCCAGGGAGGAAGGATTAAAATCTCTGGCAATCACTTCCATGCGTTAGGTGCCCATATCTGCATTACCTACCTCTGCACACATTTTCCGATTCGAGCTAAATCTGCACAGTTGGTCGAAGAAGAATATAGTAAAAGATCTAATGAGGTTCGACCGGACTACACTATCTGCTCTCAGAGCTGGGACGAGATCTAACCGCAGTTTTGGCATCCAAACTTGACCTGTTCATAATGCGATCTGTGGGGCTCTTCGTTAACGATATGGTGTGTACAGAGAGAAACAGAAGGAGGCAGATGCCAACATATCGTGGACGTGGTGTCGACCGGCATATCGTCTAGTGGAAACTGCAGTGTTGGTCTCCCAGTGACAACAATCACTCTTCTTCCGGAGGGACGTGGATCTCGACACGTAGGTTAACACTTGTCCTTCTCCTACAGGAGAAAGACAAGTGGGCGCTATGTGCAATAATCATTTGTTCAATCACGTACAAGCGCATCACACCGCAAAATCTCCTCTAGTTTCCTGCCTTCAGATCTTTCCGCCAGCCCACCATTTCAACTCTAGCTTGCCTCCTGGACGTCAAGACATGTTGGCAAAGTCGGATACCAATTATAAATCCCGAAAAGAGATATGTATCCCCAAATGTACTTGTCATTTTCGGTTGGCCTGGGGTCCTTTAGTGTCACTTGATTAAAGTTCATTGCATCCCAGGTCTTGCCTGCGGACTATAAAATAAAGAAGATATATTGTGAGCAGATAAGAGTGTTTCCGTGCCTTACAAGTTATGTGTACGCTCCTGGTCAAATGGAAAATGTCCAAAAGAAAGTGGACGTCAGGCACAGCTTTCGAACCACTGCAGTGACCGAAAGCCATACAGAGAGCGTGGTCGCAGCGGATTGTGGCCGCGTTTGATCTGCTCCTACTAAATCAATCCAATCGTAGTTTCCTCGAAATACTTTTCTTCGAGTTCTGGTGGCTTCCCGACTGGTGCTTCAAAAGCTGCGCCAAGCTCCTTTTCCAAACTCCACAATCTGCTGTGTGTGCACTGCTCAAAGTAAAACTGTTTCCTTCAGACTGAAGTAACACGTGTTGCGACATGGTCACGTTTTGCCACGACAATCGGCCTGAAGCGAGGGCACGTGTAGCCGAAGCCTAGCCGTTTCTACCTTGTAAATTTCGCAGTTTGAAGTAAACCGGAGTTTGAAAAGACAAAGTTGAGATAAGGGGCAGTAACGACAGCCGCATGCATTTGTCCCGATTCCGAGTCCGGGCCTTCTATCATGGGAGTGACAGGATGAGGACGAACACATGCTTCACACGCGTTCGTATATATCACATGAAGCCCTGGTGATGAGCTGGTTCAAATGTAAGTGAGCATCCTGGAGAGGAACACACGAGCCTCCCCAGACCATAAATGGTCTCAGTACCGCCTCGACTCGAAAGAAGAGCACTATCAACTCCTCAGTCCCTCATTCCCCTAACACTGTGAAGACGCAGCCCAGTCCAGTCTTGCTCCTCAGAGCTCAAGAGTCGACTCACATTCTCTCTAAGTGTTCAGCATGAAAGTCCTCAGTGCCTGTTTGCTGACACTCTTGTTGTTAGGCATCGTCCAACAGTCTGATGCGCAGGCGTGCAATACCACAATTTACAAGTCTCTCACCGGGCAGATCTCATCGCTGAAGACGGTCGTCGATGCGGCGGGATTGGCAGACACTTTCGACGACCCGGCCCTGAACGTCACCGTCTTCGCACCCAACAACGCGGCCATCACCGGGCTGATCAATGTGCTCAATGCCAGCGGCCTCACTCTCGCGAATGTCACCGGTAACACCAACAAGGCCGCCAACATTCTGCTGTACCACGTCGCCACTGTGGTCGCAACATCGGCGCAGCTCGTCGACGAGCAGAGCCTGCCATCTCTGTACACGGGATACAATCTAACAGTCGACAAGAACGCCACGACTGTGGAAATTGAAGGCGGTGCCGATACCGAGGCGACTGTTGTCACTCCCGACGTCCGAGTATGCGGCTCCATCGTCCACATCATCAACGCCGTCTTGCTCCCTGAAGAATTGAACGACATCAACAACTACGTTCCTCCCGCTCCTCCTGCTCCAGGAACTCCACCAACTCCCCCCGGCACCATCACTGCCCCTCCCCCTCCTCCTCCCGGGGGCGCTGCAAGCAGTGTCGGCAGCAGCCTGGTGATGGGAGGCTTTGCTGCCATTGCCGTCGTTCTAGCGTTGGTGTAAGATAGTGGAGACTTCGTTTGGTTTTTCTTTTGTGTGATACGATCCGGCGATGAGAGTTAGTGCTAGTACGGGTTTTTAGTCAGCGCTCACAGTTTTGAACGCTCTATTCTGTATAGAAACTTCAGTTGACTCACTATCCAGACTCGATGGATTGTGTTCATTCTTTGTAAAGAAATTTGCATGTGAACTTGTGTATTCATTTGTTCCAAAGTAAAGCTGGAAAGTTGTTCATTCATCGGAGTCATCGATTGTAACATCCGTGATTGCTAGCGAAAATTACGTTCCGAGAGCTGAAATTGTGAACTTTCTGCTGTCACGGCAGTATTGCAAGAGTGATCGATTTTGGTCTGTCAAATTCACATTGATGATAACCATAATGTCTACGGTGTTCATGATGGAATCCTCTGAACGTTTGCTTACCGTTCTATCTGCTGTTCGAAAATTTCATCTGCAACCGAGGTTAGTACAACCATCCAGCCAATCATGATGCTTACAAACTTCACGGAAAGTAAAAGAAAAAGGAATAAAAGGAAAGTGAAAAAGGAAAAAAGCACGTGAATTGTAATATTATACAATATAGTAAAGCGACTTACACATCACATAATTATCATCGAATTCCATAAGAATCAGTATTAAATGTAGATATAAAATAAAAATTGTTATTTAAATCGTTGTAACTTATGATAGAGGATAGTTGATAACAGTTAAAATTAACACTCCCCAAAAATTTATACTTTAATATAATAATCATTTAAAAATATTCAAGAGTACACGAAATAACATTTTACATTCTCCCCAAAATATTATTTTCTGTAGCCTGAAATAGTGACATTTGTCTTCCCACAGTACTTACAATACCTGCTCATTTACAATTATGAAGATCATTTACTCACCGATATTCTTCATTACATGATGCTTGTTTACGTGCAAATGTTTTATCTACTTCAACTTTTGGCGAAGTATCGCACTGTACGTGGTGTTTAGACTTTTGTAGATACAAATTAATTTACTTTTTCTGGAGCCGCGTAACTAGAATCTCCAAAATAATTTTAAAAAGAGAATTTCAAAATGGCACATTTTCGTCAAAGTGATGACTGATACATGTACATTTTACACGTCTTATTTATTAGGGGCTATCGAAAACTTTTATGTGGAAGAATTCGTAAATGACTTACCGGTAGATGAACTGACGTGAAGTCACATTGTCACCCGTGGTGCTGGAGTCCTTCATTTGAGCATTGAAGCTGGGTTATATCAGTACATCAGTCTCTTCACAAATCTCTCACTTCCATTCGATTCAATCTCCTTTTTACTCTTTCTTGTACACCTTTTACACAAAACTAGTTGAAAATTCACTGTCACACTTCTAACTTAAAAATCTGGATCATGTTTTAAAATGTGATATCAATCTTCATTTGCCATGAAGTTAAAGGTAACTTGTAAAGAACCATTACAAAATTGTTCCAGTGAGTCACAATTGTCTATCCAGGTCCTCAACCATCCGGCTATTTGAAGCCTACTTCTTGCCAAAATATACTCTAGATATGCACATAATCTTTGTAAGGTGCAACTATTTCATCTATCGCAGATGTCGATGCAGGGATGCGCCGACCGTTCATGGCTGTGAGATCATTGTAGATCAAGTTTAAATTGGCCTTCAGGCTGAATTTCCTCTCGCCTTTGTTGGCCTCTGCTTTATACCGCTGTTGATGGTTTACATCTCGTTTTTATTCCATGCGTTCCCCTTCTTCTCTAGTTCATATTTCTGACTCTGACATGCAAGTTCGTGTTTCTATCATTTACTTTACTTTGTACCCAGATTTGTACACTTAAAGTAAATACTTGATATCATCCCCCGTGAGCAAATTACATTCTGCTTGCCGTTTAGGAGATTTCTTCAATGGAAAGCGCACAATCTTCAGACAATGAAATTGTAGGCATAAACAGCTACTCTAACCTGGTAAAAAATTTGCAAGTGAACAAGGAGAAAAGAAAATTAGAATCTTCAATTTATCGTGTATAGTTATGTACAATTGGGACATCGGGGACTTCAAAGTCCCACGAGAACCTGCGGATACAACCGTCTTTGCGAACGCAGCACGAGTGAGTAGTAGTGGACAGCCCGCTCTTGTGTTCTGATCAGCTCCAAATGCTACACCAGTTCCTACGAGCAGTCTGTCACTGCAACGACTTGAAACCCCACGACGTCTACACTCTGTTCTAGCACTAGACCTGGCCTTGTAAGAATTACTCAAGCCTGTCAGATTTGGCCCTCCACTATCTTCTGTACAGTACAGTAGCTGTTCGGCTCGCACAGAATTCATCGTCCTCGGCCAGCTCCCACATCTCCTTGTTGCGCTTCGAGGTCAGCGAAGTACGCGACTTCAAAGGTGAAGGTGAACCCTAAATATTCTGAGTGAAATCCCGAAACTTGGAATTTCCTCTTCGAGCCTTGCGCCTTTCGATTCGTATCCTGCCCTCGCTCGCGCGAGCACACTAGAACCTAGATTCCAAGGTCCTATCATCAGGCCCTGCTCCATATCGACGAGGTTCATGGCCACTCTCTGCTCGGTCCGCGCTGCCCCAATTTAATCTTCTTTCATGCCCGCGAGGACGTGGCCGCGCTTGTTGTGGTTGCCTCAGAACGATGACATCAAACGGACTGGGGCGGCCCAATCTTCTCGGCGTTGATTTCTCTGTCCTCCCGCTCCTGTGCCACCGCCATTCGAACGGCACCCTTGCCCTCGGGGACTCGCCTAATTGAGTGATCAGTCAGGAGTAGACCGGGTAAAACAATTGATACGAGCGATAGCACCACAGCATCACAACGAAGAGCGCGATAAGCCTCGGAATTCCACTCGAACTTTGCATTCTGAGTCCCATCACGCGCGAGCCGAAAAGAACAAATTTCGAGTCTCGATACGGAGGCCGAGCAGAATCTCGTGTCTATAAGAGAACGAAAGCACAGAGGAACACGTGTGACGCAACACTTGTCACCGCCTCACATCATCGAGGCACAAAGCAATCCTCGCAACAGTCGGCGCTGCTTGTTTCTTCGGCAACCTCAACTCTGCGACAGTCAAAATTAGTTTTCACCCATCGCCAAATAAAAGCCCGCGAATGACTACACGACGGGTGTGAAGGTCCCGAAGACCTGACACTCTGGGGTCCACCACGCCGTCGGGCGATTCATCGCCCGAGCTACAAGAATGCGCACCACTTCAATGTCAAATTGGAAGTCACAGGAAGGAGGACAGCCGAATTCAACGCGAGAATCAGTGCCCCTCTATGTCACTTTTGTGACGAAGACGGGAGTCGCAATCTGGAAGGTTGTGCAGTCTGCTTCCGAGGAGAACACGTGGTCCAAGAAAGTCTAAACAGCGAAGATAAGAGAGGTACAATGAGAAGTACAGCTCGCGGGGGCGTGTCCGTACGTGTTACAGTTGGTCGATAATTTAGCTGCATGCTCTTGTGCTCGAGTCGTCGAGGCACAGGTTCGTGACAAGGGTACTGAATGTGGAGCTCCTGTGACGATGAGCCATCCGCTCCCATTGGATGCCAACCCCTGTTACTGTCGAATGTTCCTGCATGCATGGTCTGGTGCACCGGCCAGGAAACCCGCTGCCAGAGAATAATGCAGTGCCTCTGTCCAGTCTAGACTAAACTCCCTCGTGAATGGTAAGTAAGACATTCTTCACTCTCCGTTTCGCTGTCAAAAACCGATTTAAAGTCTTACCACGTGTTCGTATCCTCAGGGCCGATTGAATGCGAATGTTCGGGCAATTTCGCTTCGACACCCGCACATTCAAAATTCTTATTTAAAACCCGACCTTTCGAAGCTTTTGTGCGAATGTGCTTTAACATCAGCTAGTCAGAGGACCGGGAGTGACATTACTCGCTACCGGGAACATAATTAAAAATGCAAGGCAATGTCCTTGTGTCCATGCGTGGTTAGAGCTCAATTTCAGATTATTGTGCATGTTGTTTATAACTCTGAACTATCTGTGGACGCTTTTTTTTTTTAAACAGGAGAATCAGAAGCTCACAATCTCCATAGGAGACCTTTGATGATTGGAAACGCTTGTAAAAACCCCCGCTACCGCTATTTGATAACCGACTTGTCGCTGAGCTCGGGAAGCGAAGTTGAATGTTCGAGTGCTTGTGAAAATTGGTGGTGTGAAAACTATGCTTTGAGTCGTGCGATATGCACGAGGTAAAAAGCACGCTGTAACTATACGAGTAACAAAGTAAAATCAAAATGGTGGATAGCCTCCTACTTCAGGATTTATCACTGTCGATGCCAACGATTCAGTGTATTTGTTTTTCCTGCAAGTGTAGGCCTGAGTACTTGGGCACACAGTCGACTCATTTTTTGACTTTGAACTTTATACAACTGACGATAGTAGGTAGGAAGATTGTTGGAAAATTGTGAAATATACCCATTGCAATTCTTACACCTACCGCTATGCGAAAATGTCGATAAGGCTTGCCCCTATTTGTTGCCTTGTAAGCACCCTTCTCATCTTTCCAATTAACTTGAACAATGAACATTTTGAGACTCGTTAAAATATTATGATAGCAGTCTGAGCATGAATTGTCAGAAATAGCCCAAGCTACGTCAATGAAAAGGCATAGAACTATTGTCCACATTCATGTTGAAAAGCAAGTATTCTGCGCTTGAATCTGCACGCTCTATGATTCTTGAAAGTTTGTAAATCAATCGAGCAGAGTAGAAAATCTTCTGATTCTTGATTTCCTTTTATGTTAACATATTGTAAACGGTATTACCACCAGTAACAATCACGGAAGGCAATGGTTTGCCTCACTACTAAAATTGTACAAATGGATGAGAGACTTCTAGTCCTCCTCATCAGATGAAGGAGCTGGTAGAAATAATCCTCTTTGAAGTGTAGAAACTCTCGAGTGTAATGAAGAACAGGAAATCCGTCGTAATTAGACAGGGCATGCCCTGTCTAATGTTACCTGTGAGACTCTGATTCCAAACTGAAGATGGGTGGATATTAGCGAGCCGGCTGAGATGTAACGTGAGGTGCCCTGTTTTAAATGGAGGCCTGGTTTCGAACTTCTTGAGAATACTGTCTACATAAAATGGCTGAAAGAACAGGTGATGTGGGACTGGACGTCATGGGACCCAACGGACAAAGTCTTTCACTTTGCCACTGCAACAACACCAGCCACAACTCCACCAGCAATGACCATGACAGAAACTCCGGCACACATCCACATCCGGCTTTTCCTCTGATGCTTCTTGGCGACCTGCAGATGCACAGCAGCTCTCTTGGTGTAGGAATCTGCTCTTTCTACGTTGGTCTGGATGTCATTTACAAGTGCCCCTTGTGCCTCCACGAGCACGGACAGATCCACAAAGATTTGGTTAAGCTCTTGTAGATTCCTCTCTATGTCCTTAACAGCCTCGTGCTGCTCTTGGATATCTCGGAGAATATCGATCACTTCACCCTTTCCCTGCTCTTGTATGGCTCTCTGAATGAAGGTCTCGCTCTCTCCGCTCTCGACCATGCGATCGATTGTTGGTTCATCCGCCCTTTGGCCTGTGACTGTGTAGTAGCTCCTACCGATGATTTCTCGGTACTCTCCAACGATCCTGGTCCGCAAAGTGCCGAAATCCTGCATCAGATCTTTCAGCGATTCCGTCAAGCTGTTCGTGAGCTGGATCCTCGTCCGATCGGTGGAGCTGCCTTTCCCGCATCCTTTTATCTTGCGACTGGCAGCGTTGCTTTTGTTGAGATCCTCCAGGCCCTGCTTGATGAATCTGGAGGTCTTGGTGACCTCGCCGATGTCTTCGTTGATTCGATCTCTCAGCTCTTGTAGGGCCGGTGTGTGTTGTGCAGTTTTACTCTCCTCGTGTGTGTCCTGCAATTTTGTCAGAAGCTCTCGGACTCTTGCCATTTCTTTCTTGAGCGTATCGACCTCCTGAAAGAAGCCTGACAGGTCCACCCCTGCTTCCGAAGTTGTGCCCTCCGTTGGAGACTCTGCGGGTCCTGTTTCGACATCATCTGGCACAACATCTCGTCTGGAGAATACTCTTGCCAGCAGGTCGTTCATGACTACTAAGCACAGAGTCGCAGTTTCATCGTAGAATTCGGCAACCGGTAATCCTCGGAAAATGACTGCAGACTTGATTTTGATTCTCAAGAGCTTCTCTGAGGACTAGGAGCTTTATCGGCGGAAGAGAACCTCAAACCTGGAGAAATTCATCTGTCAGTTAATTGACCACGATTAACAGCCTCAAAGCTGATGCACAATGCCATAAAAGACATTGAATTTCTCGTCCTGCCATATCCTGTGCTGCATTTACTTCTGCATAAGCTGAAAATTCTTTTCAAATAGTTGGACATCATCTCGATTATTGCTGATTTCAAGCCTTTAATTGGGTTAAACTTGAATCCAATGAAAAAGATATGTTTTAGATTCTCTACTTGAGAATGCATTTACAGGGAAAAAGTCAAGTTTCAGAGCTGATATTCCATTCAGAAGGAATGGAATAATCGTCTCTTGATACCTCAATTTTTTTTCGATGAAGAGCAACTGTTTGTGCTTGTCAAAAGAAATATCAATTGTTCTCGTCCTGAAGGACGTGTCAAATCAAAGAGAAAGATGCGGTGCTACTGCTTCTACGGCTCCCAACCGCTATCTTTTTCGTTGCAGTTCATCATCGAGAATCACAGGCCTGCCTCCGCTTCGTCAAACAAATTCGCAAAACGAGAAGCTAAATGCTTTCAAAGCTCAAACAGATGAAACGTATAGCATGTACCTGACACTTGTGTTCATTAAAGCTGAGACACTATATCATCAATCTCTCTGTCCAGATTCTCCATAAATACATTCAACGACATGGAAGACAATGGACACTTGCTTGGATACTGGAGAAGGACCGCAACATTGAAGCCTGATATAGAGTAGCAACTCATGCTTTCAAAAGGAACTGTGTGGTCTCGTTACAGAAGCCAATGAGCTTGAAACTAAAGAAAGACAAAGGCTTTCAACTCTTAGAACAGTGAATGCTGAAGCCACCTTAATCTTGTCAACAACGTGCTCATCTGTCACGCTCTAAGAGAGTAAGAACACCGAAGGGTCTGATGATAATTTCTCCCACCAGACTGCATTTGATTCCGCTTATTATACCTCACCAACCATTGTCAATGAGTTTTAACATATAATGAGTCTGATCAGCTGATATCCTGATTTGGGCCGACATCACGTAATTCTTTTCCTCTTTGGTAGGTCATCTAAACATGCGAGAACTGTAAGGAACGAAGCAACCGCTCACGCTGTTCTACCCGCTGAGCACTTGAAAGTCGTTGGTTGGTGTTGACTGCATGTTGTTCTGAAAGTTGTCGATTTGCATCTGTGCGTGGTGGCCGCTGCCTGCAGCCTAGAGCTCGAGTCTTTGAGAAATACACCTGAAAGCTCTGTCCTCATCCCCCGGAGTTCGAAGCTTCCTCGTTACAGATCGATCAACTGCAACACTGCATTTAGTTCCTGAAATGTGCAGACATCCATCTGGCAACATTCTTGGCAAACATGGACAACTTATCTCACCTACATACTTTAGATTGATTAAAAAAAAAAAAAAAAAAAAAAAACTTGAAATTCTTGAGAAACTTGAGATATATATATATATAGAGTTCAGTAAGCATGGAAACAGCTTACCGTCTCTTAGATGAGCTCTTAGATTAGCTTAACATCTCTTGGATTAAACAAAGGGACACCGTCCCATCTTTGTGGGATGGCTGCCCTTTGTTTAGGATTCGAACGAGCTTTTTCACCGCACGTTCAATCAACTATTTAACAATGAAGTAGTATCATTATTTTTGGTTCACAACTGCCACAATTTTAGAGAAAATATCTAAAATTAGATCTTATCTCAAAAGTGGTGTCAAATGTGGATTCCTCTGAAATGTCAAAAAATTTGAGTGATAATGATTATAGAAGACCTAAGGTTGAAATCAATGTTCTCAATGTCGAAGAAATTGACTTTCTTTAGGTAGAAAATCTGGAAAGTAAAATTTTTGATACATGTATTATTGTCAAATGTCAAGTGGGCTGCCATTTTTCCGAAGCAACAAACTATAGTTAGAGATGATTACAAAGATGACCAAGTAACCAATGTACGTAGAATGTGATCAAATTGTGAAAAATCTAACCTTAGTTCATCATACAGTTAAAATCAATTCATGAAAGTAACCTCTATTAATGATGAAAAAATATATCGCCCCCATTATTCATGTATGATTGAAGGGGGACAAGTAGTGACCATCTCTATGAAGGTAAAAATCTGACTTTGCACTCTACAACTTAGTGACGTCATTATTGCCATACAACACTACATGCATTCTAGGCATCGACAATCACTGTTCAATTAGGGTTACCAACTTTTTTATCGTTTTGTGGTCCAAAAAGTATAAAAGAAGCGTCAAGAAAATTCACATGGTCATTTGATGTAAGGTTGAAGAACAAGGGAGTGTAAACATTGTGGTTGGGCTTGCATGAGATTTAGTTGAGAAATGATCCAAGAGTTTTTATATTTTTTTTAATATATCTCACAATCACTCAAAGTCATCTTTGGCTCCTACTGTAGTAGAGTCATCTTCGGCCCTTTGTTTAATAAAGTTGTCTTTCGATCCTAGTGCTATCCATTCAACTTCTTCTCCTTCATTGTTTTTAAGTCATAGTTTCACTGTACCAGAAAAAGTGCTGAATTGTATATAGGAAAATGGTAGGGGAGTGCAAAGTACACTTAAAGACCATTGTAGCTTTCTCCAAATTCTGAATTTGATTTTCATGTTTTGACTTCTAAGGCATTTAAATGGAGGATTTTGCATTTGGCTAATTCTAACTTTGTTTTAAAAGGTGTTGACTAGTCTTCATAAAAGAGTGATGGAAATGAAGAGAGCCAAGGCAGTTCAGATGATTTGCTCACATAAATAACTTCTGATACATGTATCACTTCTTCAATATCTTGGAATGAGTCACTTGCAACATCCTCCACTTCCTAGGGCCGTGGCATCCGCAATCAAATGAAAAGGGTGGTCATAAAGAAAAAACATGTATTTTTTGAGACATAAAGAAACGTAGTGATTTCATTACACTAACAAAAAAATTGAAGAGCAAGAATGATGGAAGTAGTTCATCGGTCCAATGCCAACATGGAATTTATAGAAATTCAATTCACGTACTTATTTCAAACAATGCGGCAAGAAGATTGTTTGAGGATGATAGTTAGAATAAGAAAATTGAAATAGAAGTTAGAATTAAGTCTATACTTGCTAGTAGAGGATTCCATAAAATTGTTAGATAGTTTGATTAATGAAGAGAGTTGTGACAACTTAGGGACAAGACGGTATGACTTTCACTCCATGTATATTAGAATGTCACCTTTTCATTTCAACCATGAGACATGATGAAACTAACATGAGATCATTTGATCAAAGCAACAAGTCCAATCAAGCCAAATTTGTTATTGGTTTGGAGACTTTGATGAAAGATTACTTTTACATGAGTCTAAATCAAGTATTGGTTAAAAAAAGTTTTTTTACAAGCACAATGTAGAAGAGATAAGATTTTGAATAATAGACTTGATGCTTGGAAACTGAACATACTTCTTTGCTTTAAATGTTTTCTACACAAATGTTTTGTTTTTCTAGATGCGAAGATGCTAAAGGAATGTTAGACATAATTCTTCTATTTGAAGAAAAATATAAAGGATGTCTTACTCAGACAACATTACATGAAGGAGAGTAAGAAGACTTTATGGTTGTAAAGGATGAAGGGATGACTGGTTTATCATTACGCTTTCAAGATAATTTACAACTTGGAAAAAAACCGATTTTTATTATTGTTGTTAGTTGATGATCCGAGGTTTACCATACAACTCAAATGTCAACAAAAGTCCTCTTTCGTAGACAAAAGGATTTTTGTTGAAGTTTTTTTCTGAAGAATGTGGAACCAATTTCAAACAAAATATATTTAAATTTGTCCGAAAATTATACAAAGAAAGAAGTCTAGAATTCCTACGTCAAGGTCCAAGAAAGTAGAGGGATAAACAATGATGGGGTACCGTAAGACCCAGGGTTGCACATATAAGATAAAATATAAGTATATCTAAATTGTGCCTAAGTTTATCTTAGTCATGACTATGTTTAGCTAGTTATGGTTAAGTTGGAGGAAAATATAGAATAACTTTTGGTGTGGTAGATGAGAACTACTATTTTGTTGTTTAGTAGGAATCAAGAAATAGATTCCATCACATGGGTATCTTGACTTTCCTTGACTTGGACTAGTTTTTATTGGTTGGACTTGATGAAGACCCTTAAATCTAGGGGCGAGATTGACTTGGTACACTAGAAGTCATATAGGGAGTAGTTGGGCTTTTAGAAGATCCAAGTGGATCAATTGCATGTTGCCATGTACCCTTTTCGTTGGGGTTTGTGATCTCTACCTCGTTTAAACTTGGTAAGAGGAAGTTACATGGTGATTACTTGTAGTTACTAGGGTAAGATTCTAAGTAGTATAAATAGAGAGGTTGAGAAGCACCTCTCAAGTAGTTTTTCAATGGAAGTTAGTTTTGGGAGAAGATAGTGTGGTGATCTTAGTTTTGAGGAGCTTGGTTCTTGGAGACGTCATGTTCGGAGTGGAGCCTTGATTCAATGAAGACTTTAATTACCAAAGTATCCCTTCCTTTTGAGTGATATCTTACTCTTGGTGAGAATGTGCATAATGAAGCTTGGACTTTGAGAGTTTGTGTAAGAATGTGCAATAGGGTCATGATCATAGGGTGGGAACAAGTACTTCTAGATTC
Organism: Marchantia paleacea; assembly: GCA_014180765.2. Lineage (NCBI taxonomy): Eukaryota > Viridiplantae > Streptophyta > Marchantiopsida > Marchantiales > Marchantiaceae > Marchantia > Marchantia paleacea. The sequence continues at coordinate 932,328 of MUAA02000117.1, forward strand.
ATGATGAGCTTCCAAAAAGCCATCGGAGGTAAACTTGAGTGAGAGTCAGCCCGAGGTCACAATACTCTCATATTTGTATTTATTTTGCATCTAGAAAGAATATTTTCAAAAAGTGAAAATTGAAGTAAAATACAATTTTTATATTGTATAAATTGTATCGAATTGAAAACCAAAAATGACAAAATCTTTAAATATGAAGAAAAGAGTCACACCGCTTCACAAATTGATAAACTATTGTCTAAAATAATGAGATTTGAGGTTGTTGGGTTGGAAATTGAGCCTACGAGTGGGGCAATTATTGAAATTCAAAGGAAGGTTTGACTTAACTGCATGGATAGTGTATGCATTGTAATGAAGATGAACACTGACTTGTAGTGTTATGTCCACCATCTGATGGAAAATAAACTAAAAATTTAGTGCTTTGCGTACAATTTTATAGTTTGCAAGTGATACATTAATCATTATTTTGTCATATTTTTTTCACAAGTTAGGCAACTGCGTACTTAGATAATGACATCTTCTCTTAGTCTTGGCCAAAATAGTACCCTCTAGATGTCTTCAATGGTCTTCTCCATTCATACATGACCAACAATAGCTAAATCATATACCTCTTCTAAGATTGTTGTACGTACATCAAAATTTGATGGTATACAAATTTTTCTTTTATAGAATACCACATTCCAACTGTGTTTTATTAGTATAAGAGGCTTGTGCAATCTCCTAATCCTCCTTGATTGCTTGGTTTAGATTTTTCCACCATTCTGAGTGAATTTTTATCTTTGTGATGTAATTAATGTATGCTATGAAGGTCAATGCATCAACAAGTTGCTTCTTTCCCTCCATATACACAATCTTCATATTTGTTGTTGCCATTTGGTCAAACAAATCTATCATTTTGAGAGATCTTTTTGAGTTTCTAGATAAACCAAAGGTTTATGATTCGTTTCAATCACAAACTTCTTATCTCCAAGATAATGCTTCCAATGTTTAGTAGCCAACACAATGACTAATATCTTTTTCTTCAATAGTATAGAAATTTTTATCCGTTGGTAAGAACTTCAGTGAGAAGAAGATAATTAGATGTCATCCATCTATCCATTCTTGTTGAAACATTCCTCCAACTATCACATATGATATATAAGTAGCAAGATTTGTTGGTCTACTTGGATCATATCATTTAAGGATTGATACATCTAGGAGTATGTTCTTCAAAGCTTGAAATGCAATCTCTTGAGTTATATCCCATTGCCATTTATGCCCTTGGCTTAAGAGATTTGTTAAAGCTTGAATAATATAAGAAAAACTTCCACAAACCTTCTATAGAAGTTGGTTAAATCCAAAAAACTCTATAGTTAAGTTTGATTCTCCAAAGCCCTCTATGGTCACTTTGTCACTCTAATGGCTTTCAATTTCTCACTCATGAATTGAATGCCCTTTGCACCAACTCTATGGTCTAAGTAATCTATTTTACTTTTTCCAAACTTATGTTTTGATATCTTAGCATACAACTTATTTTTACTCAACACTTAAAAAACTTCTTGTAGATGTTTGAGACGATCTTGTAAGCACTTGCTATATATCAAGATATCATCTAAAAACACAATCACTAATTTATATATATAATTAAAAAATATATCATTCATAAGTTCCATGAATGTGACAAGGGTATTGCTTAAACCAAGTGGTAAAATTAAATACTTCGTGTCCATATCTAATTCTAAAAGCATCTTCTATGCATTTTCATCAATTACTCTGATATGATTGTACCTGCTTCTAAGATTAAGTTTGATGAAATACTTAGTTTCATGATGTCGATTAAACAAGTCATCCATTCAAGGTAATGGATACTTATTTTTCAAAGTTTTCTGATTTAGAGCATGATAATCGATGTATACTTCTTCTTCACAAACAACATTAGAATTGAGTATGATGACACACTAGGTTTGATAAAATTTTTTTCCAAAAATTCATCCAATTGTGTCTTGCATTCCTCCAGCTTGTTTGATGCAAGTTGATTATAATTTTTACAAGGAGGAGAATTTCATGATAAGATCTTTATCTTATGATCTACTCTCCTTCTTGGTGATAAATCTAGAGATAAATCATCTTGAAAAATATCTTGAAACTCATTCAAGATACAAAATAACTCCTCAAGTATAAAAGATTGCTCTTTTGAAGCTCTTACATCTCTTAGTAATCCAAAGACATACTTTGTGATTGATAGCGGTTCTTTCTATCACATATAGAGATAAGCTTTTTTGTTCCAATCTAAGTCTATCTCCAAAAATCCTCAAACTAATAGATTTTAGTATCTTTCTTAGCCAATCAACATTATGATTATATTTTTCCATCCAAGGCATACCCAAAATAACATCATAGCAAGCTAATTGAATTACTCTCTAATAATTTCTTGTATTGTCCACCTTCAACTCTACTTCTCTAATTATGAAAAATATGCTTTTCATTTGCTCATTTTGCTATTGTACTTCCTCATTCTCATCTTTCTCTAAAGCTAATTCCAATATTATAGTAATAGATCTAGAAATATTATGTAGCTCATGGATCAATCAACATTATCACTTTACTCCTATCTTGTCATATGTCATAATCAAACATGTTTTCTTCTTTTTCAAACTATTTATCTGATATTGTTGCTTCCTTTTCCCACCTTTATTGCTTTTCATCAAATCACTAAGGCCACGAGGCAAGATTACTAGTGTTTGTCATTTTTCATATTATCATCAAGCATTTCATCTCAACCTTCAAGATTGTTGAGGGGATGTTGATAGCGTGATCTACCTCCTCTTATTGGTACTCGAGTTGACCAATTCATAACAACCTTCCACAATTGTAGCATTGCTTCATTTCTTATCTCCCCTCCAATCCGTCTCCTCCTTTTGAATTTGTTTGTGATGAGGATCCAACATTTGCATATTTGGGTTACAACAATCTCTTCATTGAGCATTCACTCCTCTTGGAATGAAAACATTGGTCCATATACTTATTCGTAAAAATGGATACCTCTCTATTGTTATGGTAGATGTTGGCCATTCGTTGTGCACAAGCAATAACATTGTTCAAGTTGCTTGGATTATTCCGAATCACCTCATGTTGCATATTTTTCTTTAATCTTCTTGAATAGATCAAGGGCTTCGGCTCCACAATATTTCATATTTGAATTCAAAGATCTCAAAATTTCTCAATGTATTCCTCCACACTTCCCTTCTACTCTTGTTTCCACAACCTCATATATGAAGTGATTGTGGGATCAACTGCTTGAAAATTCTAAGAAGGTCTTGTTTCATTGCACACTAACTTGTTGACATGACTTGTTGAACTCCATCATCCAATCATGAAACCAAATAGAATCTTTCTCTATAACAAAATATGAACAAAAAGACAATCAATTTGATCATTGATGTTGAATAAAGCAAGATGATACTCTATTCTCTCAATCCAACCTTCTAAAAGTCCCATATCCTGCCTCTCTTGATAAGATTTTATCTTACAAGCTTTTGTCATCTTTAAAATCATGGATGTGTATCTCTTGCTTGTTGTGCAGATTTAGCTGCAAAAGCTCAAGCGCTTGAAGTCCACGCGGAACATCGAACAACCGTTTCTTCACGCTTTTCCATTGATGATGATGTGTTTATCTCCATATATGGTTTTTTATTGTTTTCCATTTTTTTTGCTTTGAATAATGCAAATCCTTTAGCTAGCTCTTATACTTGAGTTTGACTTTGCTCAAATGTAGTCTCAAATCTCTCAACTTCTAAATCATTTCTCTCAAAGTGTCATTCAGAATTCATCACCGTCCATTTTCTCTCTTTCAATATAAGGTTAAGAAATCATTCTCCAATTCCTCAAGATTGGCAACACCAAAAGATCAGGTGATGCTATCACCCCTTGGTGTAGGACCCTCCTTAGAGATTTTGAGATTGTTTTTTTGTTTTTGGAATAAAAGTGTGTGATATTTGGATGAAGTGTGGTCTGCCGAATACGAATATGTGAAATAAGCACAAATATGGCCAAGATGAATGAGTTGTTAAGGAATGTATGAAGTGTCGATTGGATTAGGGTAGTTAACAATAACATCAACAAGTTTGACGAGCAATAGAGAAGCAAGAACAAGCCGACGGAGCAAGTAGACGAGATGAAGAAGAGATCGATCATTTGCTCTAGAGCTCGAGAGGCTATTCAATTACCGCCAGTAAGAAAGATGCTGACAAGAATATATCGACCTTTGGTGCCAAAGCCAAATTGGACAGCTGGGGAGTTGTTCCGATTAAAGAACTTAGGCGGAGCTTTCCTAGCATGGCAATGGGACTATGTATGTCCGGAGCTATGTGAGGAAGTTTGGGCGAAGAAGCGGCAAATCCAATAAGATGGAGAGGACATCTAGATTTGTGGGATGGGCTTCTTTGGGCGGAAGCGTTAGGACGAGATTACTCAAAGGAGAAGGATGGTATCAACTGGGAAGGGTTGGCACTATATATGGTCTTCAAATTTGATGAGTCGAAGTGGTTTGATCCTCGGGGGAGGAAAGACACGAATTGCTTTAAGATCGATCTTATTCGTGACGATTTCAGGAGAAAGATAATGTATACTTTGAACCAATTATTCTCGCCGCAAAGAACTACCTATGTAAGTATGCACAAGGTGAGAATAATGGAGGGATTTGTTGGGGGATCGATCAAGGTCAATTGGGGAGAAATCTTCACCCGGAATGTGCAAGTGATGGGTCAGAGGCTGCGAGCAGGAGAGAAGGGAGTGATCTATATCTCCTCGTTCTTGGTGCACATGTATTCCCGAATGGGATGGTTAACACCACATGAGAGACGGAGATAGCAACTGAACGTGATGGACACTCTAAGTGGGCTAGAAGGAAGTGACGGCAGCAGTGGATCAACTAGAAGTTTGGGACCCCACATAGGAGAAAGCTTGCAATCGCCAATGGTGGAGAATCGGAAGGAGATGCCTTCGGAGGAGCAAAACAAAGCAATGGAGGACATTGAAGAAGCTGTATTCGGGAGTGAAAACTCAGTGGAGACCACTGAGAGAAGAAGTTCCAGTGTGGAGGTAGTTGCAGAACCCATCAGCAAGAAGAGGAAGTTGAAGTAGATCGTTCAGTCAAGTAGTCAAGTACTGTAAGATCCAGGGTTGTACATATAGGATAAAATGTAAGTATATCTAAATTGTGCATAAGTTTATCTTAGTCATGACTATGTTTAACTAGTTATAGTTAAGTTGGAGGAAAATATAGAGTAACTTTTGATGTGATAGATGAAAACTACTATTTTGTTGTTTAGTAGGAATCAAGGAACACATTCTATCACATGAGTATCTTGACTTTCCTTGACTTGGATTAGTTTTCATTGGTTGGACTTCGTGAAGACCCTTAAATCTAGGGGCGAGATTGACTTGGTACACTAAAGTCAATTAGAGAGTAATTGGGCTTCTAGAAGATCCAAGTGGACCAATTGCATGTTGCCATGTACCCTTTTCATTGGGGATTGTGATCTCTACCTCGTTAAACTTGGTAAGAGAAAGTTACAACATGATTACTTGTAGTTATTAAGGTAAGATTCTAAGTAGTATAAATAGAGAGGTTGAGAAGCACCTCTCAAGTTAGTTTTCAAGGAAGTTAGTTTTGGGAGAATTTAATTTTGTGATCTTAGTTTTGGAGAGACCTTGTTTTGGAAAGCTTGGTTCTTGGAGAAGTCATGTTCGGAGTGGAGCCTTGATTCAATGAAGACTTTGATTACCAAAGTATCCCTTCCTTTTGAGTGATATCTTACTCTTGGTGAGAATTTGCATAATGGAGCTTGGACTTTGAGAGTTTGTGTAAGAGTGTACATTAGGGTCATGGTCATAGGGTGGGAACAAGTACTTCTAGATTCACGATGAGCTTCCAAAAATCCATCGAAGGTAAACCTGAGTGAGAGTCAGTCTAGAGATCACATTTTTGGTTCCGTTGCGGGGACTTCAATCTAGAAGGAGCAGAGATGTTTCGAATCCAGTTTATTACCCGTGATAGTGCAATGATGAGAACTCATATGGAGAAGACTGTGGGGGAAGAGCGAACCGAGATCATGATGTATAGTAATGTACCATTTGTGTATCCGATAGTGTTATATGATAGCTTGGAAGTTATTTTGTACATTTTGTTTACTTAAGTGTTGTTTGGGATGAGGTGAGAGTGGTATAGTGCATATTTGGGAGGAAAAATTTATTTTCCAAAGTTTTTCTGAGAATTTTATTGATTTTAGATTAGTAGATAAGATACGTTTTTCACTTGAAATAACAGTGATATCACATCTACATCAAAAGTTATGATGTTTAGAATTTGCTAGGGTCCTAACGAGTTCATACGTGGAGAGAACAAAGAAGCTGGAGTCGCGTTTTTGTGTGGTGTTGAGAAAGAGTGGAAATGAGGTCGAGCCAATCATGGTGGAGACTGTGGCGATGTTGACAAAAAAACTTCATTGGAGGTTTGAAGCCTCAAATTCGAAGCAAGATGAGATATGAAAAGCCCACTTCTAAGGTTGAGGCTATTTGCATTGCTATTCGAATGGAGGAGAGCCTAGAAGACGATGATTCTAACTTGGTGGCTAGAGAAGCATCACCACCTGTTGTGGTTACAATGGGAACTCCTACTGTTGTTGCTTCACCATTAGTAAATTCTCCAGTGGTAGACTTGCACCATGAGTTGAAATCTATCATGGAAACACTCACTGATCTCAAGATTAACGTAGTGCAACTATGGGAGAAGAGGAATCAGAATGTAGGGGAAGGATCTAGAGGGTATGGAAATTATCCTCCAAAAGGAAATCCACCGCAAGGGAATTTCACTGTTTCATGCTTTAGTTGTGGAGGCCCTCATTTCCAACGGAATTGTCCTAATCCTCGACAGCATGATGGAGTTAGACACAACAATCCTACTCATGCTCCAAGTCAATCGAAGGATAAGGGAGTAGCGTCTATTGATGTGTTTCCTCATCAGTGCACGTTTGAGAAGGGAGAGAGCTCTATAAGTTTAAGAGTAGATATTCTTGCATATGAGAAGAAGAGAGCAAGATTTGCAGAGGAGTCCATCTCAATGGAAGATCAACTAAGCCGGAGCACTCGATCCAGTGGTGTGAGTCAACCGAGAGCACCGAGGAAGAAGTTGGGAATGGATGATTTCTCCATTTCATCTATCCAACTCAAATATGATGTGGTGCAGGATGTGGGGAATCAAAATATCAATTGATTGCTCTAAATCCTACGATAAGAAAGGAGTTGAGGGGAGGCCTAAGCTCCAAAAGGACCAAGAAATGACGATCCAAGGGGAAAGTTTTTATGGCAAATGTTGGAGTAGGAATGATGGATGCAGTTGCCTCGGAGGTATGCACTCATGCTTCAAAGATTGAAATACGCATTAATGAACATGATGTTTCGGATGTACTAGTGGATGGTGGATCTGCGGTGAATGCCATGCAGGAACGTTTGTTGAAGAAGTTGGGGATGAAGCCTTTAAGATCTTCCAACATCATTGTTGGGATGGCCAACAAGCAAAAGGTGCGACCCATTGGAGTGATGGATAAGGTCGTAGTAAGTGTGATGGGAGTTCAAACCTTGTTGTCCTTTCAACCGATGATCTTCTAAGATTGTACTATATACCAAAATATCATTCATTAATCCCATGAATGTGACAAATGCGATAGTGAGACCAAAAGACATCACAAGATACTCAAAGTGAGGACTATTGATTCGTGGCATAAGGTTTACCTTCGTAAAGGGCCAAAAAACCATTGAGTGAAGATCCCTTTCACAAGTGATGGAGGAGCAGTCTCAAACTTGGATAGACCTACGAGTGATTACTCTGAGTCTAAAAGTGAAGAAAGTGGCAGCTTTTCAGAGGTTGACACCAACATGTTGACCGATGAGGAAACATCATCTAAAGACACCTCGGATGATGATGTTCAAGTTCAAGTTCAAGTTCTTGCTGCAATGGATTTATTTCCTAGGCCAGGGATGGTGAAAGATCCCGACAAGATGAAGATGAACGAAGATGAGATAACTCGACGGCTCTCCACTTTTAAGTTTGGTCCCAAGAACACTATGGAGGAGAATTCAAGGTTCTTGGATATATTTCGTAAATACATCCATGTCTTTGCCTTTAGCTACAAGGATTTAAAGGAAATAACCTTAGAAACTCATCGCATTGAGTTAGAGGAGAATACTCGTCCAGTACGTCAGAAGCAATGTCGGATAAATCCACCAACGGTTGTGGTGATAAGGGAGGAAATCGACAAGCTAAAGGATGACAGTTTCATCTATGAGGTAGAGAATTCTGAATGGGTTTCTCCTATTGTGATAGTCAAGAAGAAGAATGTTAAGCTACATGTATGCGTAGATTACAGAAAGTTGAAAGCTGTCACAAAGAAGGATTATTATACTTTACCTTTCATAGATGAGATTCTAGAGGAGATGGTAGGTCATGAGTGGTATAGTTTTGGAGATGGTTATAGTGGTTATAACGAAATTCAAATTGATCATGAAGATAAACTCAACACCACGTTTACCATGCCATGGGGAACTTTTGCCTTTAGGGTAACGCCCTTTGGTCTATGTAATGCTCAAGTAACTTTTCAGAGGTTCATGAACAAGGTGTTTGAACCTTTTATTGGGAAATTTGTGCGGGATTTCATAGATGATTTTTGTGTATACGGGAAGAAGGAGGATCATTTTGATCATTTGATCAAAATTCTACAACGTTTGGATGAAGTCAAGGCCTCGCTCAATCCAGAAAAATGCATTTTTGGATGTGAGGAAGGTTTGTTGTTAGGGCACATCATTTTCAAGGATGGTATAGCGGTGGATCCATAAAAGATGAAACACATCCTTGACTTACCTTTTCTGGTGACGTTGACCAAGTTGAGGCAGTTCCTTGGTATGGTGGGATACTATCGACGGTTCATCTTTTCCTTCTCCAACAAAACTTATGCCTTGACGGTTTGCATGAAGAAGGGGATGGATTACGATTTAATCCTCAAGGATGGAGAGGCAGTTGTGGCGTTGGAACTTCTTAAGAAGGCGTTGGAAACGGCTCCTATTTTAGCCAAATCAAATTGGGATAAACCTTTCATTCTCTACACGGATGCATCAAATAGTGCTATAGGATGCACTCTAAGCCAGTTAGATGATGATAACCATGATCATCCAATTGCTTATGCTAGTAGACAGATGGTGCAGGCTGAGAGAAACTATTCAGTGACAAAAAGGGAGGCTTTAGCTGTGATCTTCTCACTCAAGAAGTTTCAAAAGTTTGTAAGTTCAACCTTTTGCATGGTAGTTGCAACAACTCTTGTATTGCAAGGATAATTATGTTGTATAGGAAGTGTACATGTTACATATAAGCTAATATGTAACATGTACACTTCTTTCAGTGTTCAAATTTATCAAATCTAATATCTTAAGATGGTTCAACTCAACACTTCTTGAGATTATGAGCACCCATTGGAAGAAATGGAGTCTAAACCCTCACATCAACAAAGTGATTCTAGTAACATTGCTCAAGACTCTAAGTATCAATTCGAAAGAATTAATGCAAGTATTAATTCCTTCAAGCTCAAAGTCTCGACAAATGTTATTGGAAGCATTTTCTTCTCATGATGATTCAGAACACTTTTCGAGATTTTGACCATCCATTTGAAAGAAATGATACATGTTTCGTTTTTTTTGACTCTAAACCATCATGACAATAAAGTGATTCTAATAACACTACGTGAGATTTCGAGCATCCATTTGAATGAATTGATACTTGTATCACTTCTTTAAATTGAGTGTTTAAAGTCTCAAGAAGTGTTATTAGAAGTGTTTTGTTCTTGTGATGGTTTAAAGTCCAAAGAAATTTTCCATGTATCACTTCTTTCAAATGGATGCTCAATGTCTTTAGAAATATTTATTGTTTCATTTTGTTCACATGACATGATGGTCCAAAGAAATGAGACATGTATCAGTTCTTTGAAGTGGTTACTCAAAGTCTCTAGTAATGTTACTCTTTTACTTCATTTCACATCTTTGGACTCTAAACCCTCACTTTCATGAAGTGATGCATGTCTCACAACTATGAACTTTAAACATCCACTTCAAAAAAGTTATGAATATATCATTAACTTTGAATGTTGTACTCTTTCATGAACGAAGTGTTACTACTTACACTACTCAAGACTCCTAAACTTCCATATGAAAGAAGTGATATATGTATCATTTCTTTTATTGCGAGTCCGATTTTTTGTACCTTGTGGCCCCAAGAGATTTCAGACAAGTCTCATTGCTTTTATTTAGACTAAAGTTCTTAATCTTCATTCTATTTACTTTCATTCTTTTGTTAATCAACATATCATTTTCCTTCTTGCATGTGGTTGAACAACGAGATATATTTCTGACATGCGCGTGTTGATCTCTTTTGAAAGGCCAATGAATCTTCCATTGACAAATTTCCAATCACCAATAATGGAATCTGGTTCTAGTTGACACAATTGGTTGAAAAAAAAATTATTGTTATCAACAATTACGAGTTGAACTTCAACAAGAAGGTAGTATGTATGCTCATGTGTGTCCAAGGCTTTGAGAATTTTGCCATCCACATCATCGACAAAAAAAACTTCATATGACATAATACAATCAAGCTAAAGACAACGGACAAGCTCTCCAAGTCATTGGTGACTCTAAAGAAGAAATCAAGCAAGTTGTTTGACTTCATAAACTGCATGATTGAGGAGTAGCTTCCTTTGGCATAGGTCATTGTTTGAAAGAATGTAAACATGTATAAGAAGTCATTTTCCAACTTGTTGATGAAGATGCTTCTTAATCAGATGAAAACCAACACTTTTTTTTGGAACGGACAACATTGTCAATGAAGGTCCCACTGAGAGAATGAGAACAAAGGAGAAAATCAGAGGGGAAAGAGTTAAAGGAACAAATCAAACATAAGATATTACACGAGAAACAAGAGAAATATAAAATGCAACAATAATAAGAGGAGAAGGAATGGAAGGAGAAGTTGCACATAAAGAAGAATAATGTAAGGTGTGTGATGTTGAGAGAATTAAATCAAGAGGTAAGAAGAAAGCAAGAAAGGACATGATTCTTCACCCACCACACTTTCATGGATCTGGTTGGCAATGACCATCATCTCATCATCAGCAAAGAACAAGGATGTTGTATTAGTAAAGATATGAATTGTTCATAGAATTTTCTATGGGATGTTTTGTCTATAAAGAAGACATGATCATATGCATGATACTTGTCAAGTGATAAAGAGCACTTATATTGAGTTTTATTCTCTCAAACTCATCAAGAGAAGTTTACTTTTGGCATGCTCTTTGAGAATGTGCAAATTTGGAAGATTGGCAAGATTCATGTTAAAAACATCAAAATCCTAAAGAATGAAAACAACATGATATTGGTGAATTTGTTTGTTGTTATTGTTTATCTCAAGGACTACAAGGACATGTTCCATTTTGAATTGGACAAGGTTTGTTTTGTGTACAAATAAAAGAAATTTACTGCTCATTTCTCAAAAGTGATACATGTATCATTTATGGAATTGAACTTCGAAATCAGCTAGATATGTGTTTTATCATCCTATATGTATCACTTCTCCAAAATGAAAGATGTTTTATTTTTATGTTTATTTATATTTTTTAAAGTGATATGCGTATCAGTTTTGATCTTTGTTTCTTTTGTCTGACACATATATTATGTTGCTAGAGGAAACCATGGAGCTTATGCCTACGAAGATCTCTTTGAAGCATACATGAGTCTAGACTTTTTGGAATATGTTTGTTAGGTTTTCACAACTGTTGCAGAAGAGTACATTTGGACTCTTGCTTGGAAGCACAATCTCAAATAGAAGTATCAAAAGAATATGACAATGATTGATAAGATCATGACTTGTCAAAAGATTTTTATGATTCGTGGAGAGGAAAAAATGTGATTCTTCACTGCAGTTTTAGTGTGTTAGGACAAGTGTCCAAAAGTAAGATGGTTTTTTCTAGTTTGCATTTCATCTTGATCATGTTTGATCCTTCCAAGACAAAATTTTCACGATGCACATTGCTTTAAAATTCAAGAGTCAAAAGAAGACAACATTATCTCTGAAGTAGAAATCCTCGAAGAATGTTCCTCACACGATTATGAAGCTTGAGGATGACATTAACTTTGTTGAATGGAGGACACTTCAAGACATCCGGGAGGAAATGGATGTTGTGACACTCTTGAACTGTGTCATTACAAAAGAATTGATTTTGACCAAAATGGCAAAGGAGGCCATGCGAATTAAGAACCTCTCAAAGATTCATATTTTCTTTTTGTTTCTTTCCAATAAACCGGATTATGCGACATGCATGAAAAATTTTTCAAAGAAAATGACTTTAGATTGATTGAAATCTTTTGCATCTTTTCTTTGAGACCACTTAAGTCTTCTTTTGTGATGCATGTATCATTTCATTTGTTTATTCTTCCCTCACTATCAACTCGTAGCTTTGTTGTTGATTGAATGATACAAGTATCACTCTCACTAATATTTTTTAATTCTTTGAAATGTGCATATGAAGAATGATTGCAAGAAAAGAAAGATGTGTGTGACAATAAAGAGGAGGAAGAAGAAGATCAAGTTTCATACTCATCAAATGTCCTTGCCAACATTTCTGTAATTTTGTTTGAAAAACTATGGAGCATGGAGTTTCAAAATTGATGGGAAAGAAGATCCAAGGAGTCATCTAATTCTAGGAATTCTATTTGCATAGTGAAAATAAGAAGATCTCTTGGGGTATTTTTCAGAAAGATTGTTTGCATCTTTCAAAATTCTTGGCAAATTTGGAGTAACATTGGGGATTGCTAATATTTCCTACCATTTTAGGATGCGTGGAGCTAAGAACAACAAGGTTATTTTTTTTGGAAAAGGGTCCAGGAGCGCATCCCATGAATCAAGATGCCCTCTCCATCCTATCGGATTTGATGCCTTCTTCACTCAAACTTCTTTATATACCTCCATACACACATAGTCCCATCGCCATGCTTGGAAAGCTCCTCCTAAGTTCTTTAATCGTAGCAATTCTTCCGCTATCCAATTAGGTTTTGGCATCAATGGTCTATACACTCCTATCGATATCTTTGTCATCGGTTCAATTGAATAGCCTTTCGAGCTCCCGAAGGAATGATCGATCTTTTCTTCATGTTGTCTTATCACTCTGTCGGCTCATTCTTGCTTGCCTGCTGCTTGTCTCACTTGTCGATGTTGTTACCAACTACCCTAATCCGATCGATACTTTAGTCATTTCCTAACAACCTATTTGTCTTGTTCATATGTTCAAATATCACAATACATAAATCGTCATACACAAACACAAATGTATCACAATAATCGTTTCTAATCTCAAAATGTCCATAAGGACACTCCTTTCATAATCATAGCATAAAAGAGAGATTACAATCGAGCCAAACCCACTCAAAGACTCCAAGTTTCCACACAAGCTATATCCACCATAGCCACTTTCTCAAATGCTCAACTTCAAAAACTGCCCTCCAAGGAGCCCTAATTTGAACTCTACCCCATGAGCCCTAGGATTCCTAACGGTGATGTCGGCCTTAACGGTAGTTCCAATGCAAACGGCGCTAATTGCACAACTGGCTCTAATTGCTTTATCTGCTTCTACATACGTGCACCTACCTAATTAGAGATGTTGCTACATAAATCATGACAGCTGTTGTGCACATACATATTGCATCACAATATACATCACTATCACATCAAACATCACAATACATAGATTGTTATACACCAACACAAGTGTACCATAATTGTCCTCCTAATTGGTGGTTGGGTCCCTCTTACACCTGGTAGCCATCTAGTCCATAATATGATATGCCTTTCGTGGGACTAAGATCAGGAGATCGTATGTTACAATGCCCCATCGTTAGTCGTCTATTTGTAATGCATATCATGTAATGGTCAGACCTGCATGCTTGTTAAACGCATTGAGGACATCTCCACCGCCCATAGGACACCGCATTGAGAGGAGGTATCAAACATGACATATGTCATCCTCGTGAATAAGAATCACAAATCAACATATCGGTTGCTCCACTAGTTGATCTGTGACCTCCGGGCTGACTCTCACTCAGGTTTACCTCCGATGGCTTTTTGGAAGCTCATCATGAATCTAGAAGGACTTAGTCCCACCCTTTGCCCATGATCCTATTGCTCACTCTTACACAAACTCTCAAAGTCCAAGCTCTATTATGCACATTATCACCAAGAGTAAGATATCACTCAAAAGGAAAGGGATACTTTGGTAATCAAAGTCTTCATTGAATCAAGGTTCCCTCCGAACATGACATCTCCAAGAACCAAGCTCCCTAAAACTAAGATCACCACACTATCTCCTCCCAAAACTAACTTCCATTGAAAAACTACTTGAGAGGTGCTTCTCAACCTCTCTATTTATACTACTTAGAATCTTACCCTAGTAACTACAAGTAATCACCATGTAACTTCCTCTTACCAAGTTTAAACGAGGTAGAGATCACAAACCCCAATGAAAAGGGTACATGGCAACATGCAATTGGTCCACTTGGATCTTCTAGAAGCCCAACTACTCCCTAATTGACTTCTAGTGTACCAAGTCAATCTCGCCCCTAGATTTAAGGGTCTTCACCAAGTCCAACCAATGAAAACTAGTCCAAGTCAAGGGAAGTCAAGATACCCATGTGATGGAATCTATTCCTTGACTCATACTAAACAACAAAATAGTAGTTCTCATCTACCACACCAAAAGTTACTCTATATTTTCCTCCAACTTAACCATAACTAGCTAAACATAGTCATGACTAAGATAAACTTAGGCACAATTTAGATATACTTTCATTTTATCCTATATGTACAACCCCGGGTCTTACATTTACCCCGGACCAAGATTTCCTCCGTCCTCGGAGTGAAAGAATCTGATCGTCGATGAAACGGCTTCAACTTGTCGTGATTCACCCGGTCAAAATGTCGTCCTCCCAACTCCTTCAAATCGTAAGTAAAGTTTCCCCACACCTTGTGAACTATGAAAGGACCAAAGTACTTTGGAAGAAATTTCTTTCTTGCTCTCTTATATCTAATGGAATCGTAAAAGCATTACCCAATCACCTTCTTTGAAAATCTTCATCTTCTTCGTCCCAAATCGATTATCATGATACTTCTTCTGCAATTGTTGAGCCCGCTCCACACGTACCATGGCCACGGCTCGAGCCTCCTCCGGCTCCAACGGTTGTTGACATCTTGATTTGATAGCTTCTACTCCATTCTTCCTCTTTAACTTCCGTTGGATAGTTAAGAAGGTCGTCAAATCAAATTGAATTGGAAGCTTTGACTCGACACCATATACCATACGGAAAGGTGAGTACCTGTTGATGTCTTCCAAGTCGTCCGATACTCCCACAAGATAGCATGCAGCCTTTTGTCCCAATTTTGCTTGCTCCGTCCATATGCATCCTTGGCCAACATCATGCAAAGCGTATAGTTGGTTCGCTCACGCCAACCCATTAGCATTTGGTTTGTAGGAAGTAGTCACCCGTGCCTTGATGGAGAAATGACCTAGCATGGCTTGTATAATGCTTCCAACAAACTCACCACCTCTATCGGATACAATTTCTAGAGGGTATCGAATCTAGTTATTATCCTCTCATATAGAAATCTACCCACTTCTTCCTCACTAGTAGATTTTAGAGGTCTAGCTTCTACCCACTTGGTTAGATAATCTGTAGCTACCACAATGAACTTGTTACCCCGAGGAGTAAGATTCAAGGGTCCTACAAAATCTATTCCCCACTTTTCAAAAGGACCTAAAATAGGAACTGATGTCAAAGGAGGGGTTTTCATGGACTTTTTAGCAAAAGCTTGACACACATCACAACTCTTGCAAAATTCCACACAATCTTTGAAAATGCCCTTCCAATGATAGCTTTGCATCTAGGATCTTAAATGCAGTTACCTTTCCTGCAAAGTGTCCTCCACATACCGAGCCTTCATGAAACTCCTTCATAAGTTGAATTGACTCCTCCCTTCCAACAACCCTTCCGAGGTAGTCCATCTGCTCCTTGATGAAACAACACGTCCTCTACGATGGTATAAGGTTCACATCGCTTCACCAATGCATTCCTCTCCCGTGAATGCATGCCTTGGGAAACTCTCCCTCGAGATGAAATCCCATATCCCCTTGTATTCAGCCGGTACCTTTGTTATGGTGTCCATCATCGGCAAATCCTCATGCGGAAATGTATCATCCTTTGGTTGATCTCCTTCCTCATCGTATGCTCGAGACATCAAATCGGCATTGGCATGTTTCTTACCGGGTCGATCCTCAATGATGTAATCAAACTCCGCCCGATAACAACTTCCATCGGCTATCCTACCCTCAAACATTAGGCTTGTTGAAAATGTACTTCAAAGCCTTGTGGTCAATAACGATAGTAAACTTCCCTCCCAATAGATAGTGTCGAAACTTCTTGAGTGAGAAGATCACGGCTAAAGCCTCCCTTTCGATCCTTTGAATAATTTCTCTCATTTTGCACCATCGTCTACTAGCATAAGCAATTGGATGATCATGGCTATCTTCATCTAAGCGGCTTAGAGTGCATCCTATAGCAATGTTTGATGCATCCGTGTAGAGAATGAAAGGTTTACCCCAATTTGGTTTGGCTAAAATAGGAGCCGTTACCAACGCCTTCTTAAGAAGTTCGAGCATACATTTGCCTCTCCATCCTTGAGGATTAAATCGTAATCCGTCCCCTTCTTCATGTAAACCGTCAAGGCATAAGCTTTGTTGGAGAAGGAAAAGATGAACCGTCGATAGTATCCCACCATTTCAAGGAACGCCTCAACTTGGTCAACGTCACGGAAAAGGTAAGTCGAGGATGCGTTTCACCTTTTACGGATCCACCGCTATACCATCTTTGGAGATGATGTGCCCTAACAACAAACCTTCCTCACATCCAAAAATGCATTTTTCTGGATTGAGCGAGGCCTTGGCTTTCTCCAACCGTTGTAGAATTTTGATCAAATGATCAAAATGATCCTCCTTCTTCCGTATACACAAAAATCATCTATGAAATCTCGCACAAATTTCCCAATAAAAGGTTCAAACACCTTGTTCATGAACCTCTGAAAAGTTCTTTGGAGCATTACATAGACCAAAGGGCATTACCCTAAAGGCAAAAGTTCCCCATGGCGTGGTAAAAGTGGTTTTGAGCTGATCTTCGGGGAGCAATTTGAATTTGGTTATAACCACTATAACCATCTCCAAAACTATACCACTCATGACCTGCCACCTCCTCTAGAATCTCATCTATGAAAGGTAAAGGATAGTAATCCTTCTTTGTGACAAACATTCAACTTCTTGTAATCTACGCATACACGTAGCTTACCATTCTTCTTCTTGACTATCACAATAGGAGAAATCCATTCAGAATTCTCTACCTCATAGATGAAACCGCATCCTTTAGCTTGTCGATCTCCTCCTTGACCACCACGCCCGTTGGTGGATTTATCCCAACGTTGCTTACGACGTCTTTGGACGAGCCTTCTCCTCTAACTCAATGCGATGAGTTTCTAAGGTTACTTCCTTCAAATCCTTGTAGCTAAAGGCAAAGACATGGATATATTTTCGAAATATATCCAAGAACCTTGACTTCTCCTCCATAGTAACCTTGGGACCAAACTTGAGAGTGGAGAGCCGTCGGAGTTATCTCATCTTCACTCATCTTCATCTTGTCGGGATCTTTCACCACCCCCCGGCCTAGGAAGTAAATCCATTGCAGCAAGAACTTGAACTTGAACATCATCGTCCGAGGTATCTTCAGATGATGTCTCCTCATCGATCGACATGTTGGTGTCAACCTCTGAAAAACTACCACTTTCTTCACTCTCGGACTACGGTAATCACTCGTAGGTCTATCCAGTGCGAGACCGCTCCTCCGCCACTTGTGAGAGGGACCTTCACTCGATGGTTTTTCGGCCCTATCTGAAGGTAACCCTTATGCCACCGATCAGTTGTCCTCACGACCCTCAACCAAGGTCTTCCTAACAACAAGTCGTAGCTAGCCTCCTCAAGCACTTGAAAGGACAACAAGGTTTGAACTCCCATCACACTTACCACCACCTTGTCCACCACTCCAATGGGTCGCACCTTTTGCTTGTTGGCCATCCCAACAATGATGTTGGAAGGTCTTGAAAGCTTCATCCCCAACTTCTTCAACAAACGTTCGACATGGCATTCACATGAGATCCACCATCCACTAGTACATCCGAAACATCACGTCCATTAATGCGTACTTCAATCTTGAAGCTTTGAGTGCATACCTCCGAGGGCAGCGGCATCCACCACTCCTACTCCAACATTCGCCATGGAAGCTTTCCCCTTGGATCGTCGCTTCTTGGTCCTTTTTGACTTAGGCCTCCCCTCAACTCCTTTCTTATCGTAGGATTTAGAGCAATCAATTGGCCAACAGTTATATTGGCTTTTTGATTCCCCACATCCTCCACCACGTCGTATTTGAGCTGGGTAGATGAAATGGAGAAATCATCCATTCCCAACTTCTTTCTCGGTGCTCTCGGTTGACTCACACCCTTTGGATCGAGTGCTCCGGCTTGGTTGATCTTCCATTGAGATGGACTCCCTGCAAATCTTGCTCTCTTCTTCTCGTGTGCAAGAATATCAACTCTGGAACTTATAGAGCTCTCTCCCTTCTCAAACGTGCAATCGATGAGGAAACACATCAATAGACCTTACTCCCTTATCCTTCGATTGACTTGGAGCAGGAGTAGAATTGTTGTGTCTAACTCCATCATGTTGTCGAGGATTAGGACAATTTCGTTGGAAATGAGGGCCTCCACAACTAAAGCATGAAAGCTGTGAAGTTCCCTTGTGGTGGATTTCCTTTTGGAGGATAATTCCCATACCCTCTAGATCCTCCCCCTACATTCTGATTCCTCCTCTCCCATAGTTGTACTACGTTAATCTTGAGATCAGCGAGTGTTTACGTGATAGATTTCAACTCATGGTGCAAGTCTACCCCTTTGGAGAATTTACTCTTGGCGCAAAGAACAACAAAATAGGAGTTGCCATTCTAACCACAACAGGTGGTGATGCTTCTCTAGCCACCAAGCTAGAATCATCGTCTTCTAGGCTCTCCTCCATTCGAATAGCAATGCGAATAGCCTCAACCTTAGAAGAGGGCTTTTCATATCTCACCTTGCTTCGAATCTGAGGCTTCAAACCTCAATGAAGTTCTTTGTCAACATCGCCACAATCCCCACCATGGTTGGCTCGACCTCGTCTCCACTCTTTCTCAACACCACACGAAAAGCGTGACTCCGGCTTCTCCGTTCTCTCTACGTATGATCTCACCTTCTCACTCTCTCCTTGCTTCAAAAAGGTGACTTCACACATCAGCTTCTCGTAACTTTCATCCGGAAGAAAGTTTTCAACAAGATTCTCCGTCAAACTCTCCCAAGTGTCTTCCTCCACATGCTCCTTCTTGTACTCATTGTACCACTTCAATGCAGAATCCTCCAAGAAGTCGGGCAAAAGGATAGCCCATTCGGGTTTCCTTCTCTCATTGTTTCCTATGCATGCCCTCTTGAAGTCTCTCACAAAAGATTCTACATCTTCTTTCTCTCTCCCATAGAACACCGGAAGCTTCCCCATTTCCAACTCCTTTTGTCGTTGTTGTTGGAAATTTATACGGGACTCCCTAATACAACACAAACAAAACTAGCTCCATTCTAGAGTAATTCATCAATGGCAAAATGAACGGAATTGGTTGGTCCAAGATTGCCATGGCTCTCTCCTCTCCCAAACACACTATGAGCCTTACCCTCATCGACATCTTCTCGATCATTCTGAAAATGATCTCCATCTTCAGTTAGAACTTGAGCCACATGGAGATTTCAACTTTTCGGTATCTGCACTCAATTTATCTTCAAAGCCCTCCACTAGTGACTCCAACAGAGCTTTCACGCCACTACACTCGTGTCCTAAGGGAAGTCGGTCACTCCACAATTTTCACAATAGTTTCCACTCTTGGATTCATGGGAGATGATGGTCCCCAGATGAAGGTTTAGCTCTCCCACGTTTCGTCTCTCTCTCAACCTCCGATCTTTGGTCCTCAAAGGACAACTCACAAGCTTATGTCCCTCCTCTCCACAATAGAAGCAACTCTCACGTTTCGCTCTCGGGGAACTTTTTAGTGTCCTCTCTTCAAACTCCACTCTGAACTCCCTCGTGTTCGAATCCGCTGAAACAATCACGTCCAGCCCTTGAGGTATCTTAGATAACCGGATCTTCCAAAGAGGTTGATCTCCCATTTTCCAATGAGTGTCAAGTCATCCTCACTATGCAAAACACTCATGCACTCACTCTCTCGGAATGACCATAAACAAGGAAAAAGTAAATCTGAAAAGTAAAAGCAGTTTTGCTCACTTTTATACCCCCCTATACTTCAGGTATCATAACTTTCTCTATAAAAATGATCTCTCAACGAAATTTAAACCCACATGTAGCTTAGCTCTTGATATACAATCGTGCAAAGTTTCAAATCCTGATTCAATTCTTGCACGAATTGATAAGCTCTGTACACTTTTTCCCGAGAGCTATCTTTCAAAACCCGTCAAGACCTAGCAAATTCTAAACATCATAACTTTTGATCTAGACATGATATGACTGTTATTTCAAGTGCAAAACGTATCCCATCTACTAATCTAAAATCAATAAAATTATCGGAAAAACTTTGGAAAATAAAGTTTTCCTCCCAAATACATACTATAGCACTCTCGCCTCATCCCAAACAACACTTAAGTAAACAAAATGTACAAAATAACTTCCAGGCTATCATATAACACTACCGGATACACAAATGGTACATTACTATGCATCATGATCTCGGTTCGCTCTTCCCCACAGTCCTCTCCATATGAGTTCTCATCGTTGCGCTCTCACGGGCAATAAACTGGATTGAACATCTCTTCTCCTTCTAGACTGAGGTCCCGGCAACGGAACCAAAAATGTGACCTCGGGCTGACTCTCACTCAGGTTTACCTCCGATGGCTTTTTGGAAGCTCATCATGAATCTAGAAGGACTTAGTCCCACCCTTTGCCCATGATCCTATTGCTCACTCTTACACAAACTCTCAAAGTCCAAGCTCTATTATGCACATTATCACCAAGAGTAAGATATCACTCAAAAGGAAAGGGATACTTTGGTATTCAAAGTCTTCATTGAATCAAGGTTCCACTCGAACATGACATCTCCAAGAACCAAGCTCCCTAAAACTAAGATCACCACACTATCTCCTCCCAAAACTAACTTCCATTGAAAAACTACTTGAGAGGTGCTTCTCAACCTCTCTATTTATACTACTTAGAATCTTACCTAGTAACTACAAGTAATCACCATGTAACTTCCTCTTACCAAGTTTAAACGAGGTAGAGATCACAAACCCCAATGAAAAGGGTACATGGCAACATGCAATTGGTCCACTTGGATCTTCTAGAAGCCCAACTACTCCCTAATTGACTTCTAGTGTACCAAGTCAATCTCGCCCCTAGATTTAAGGGTCTTCACCAAGTCCAACCAATGAAAACTAGTCCAAGTCAAGGGAAGTCAAGATACCCATGTGATGGAATCTATTCCTTGACTCATACTAAACAACAAAATAGTAGTTCTCATCTACCACACCAAAAGTTACTCTATATTTTCCTCCAACTTAACCATAACTAGCTAAACATAGTCATGACTAAGATAAACTTAGGCACAATTTAGATATACTTTCATTTTATCCTATATGTACAACCCTGGGTCTTACAGATCCACATAACATACATCTCAAGCATGATCGTACAACTACTAGGCTTGGATCCATAGTACCATCAATGTTTGGAAGGTGACATGGTGCACAAATACACACATGATCCTTCCAAATCACACCATCAGGATCCTCCAATACCAAAACTCCAGAAGATAAAACCTCACATACACGTAGAATTGTGTGACCAACCGTAACATCCAATGTGGTTGGTGCATTATGATGCAATTAAACATAATCACCAACATGAAATCTATGAATTGAAGATCGATATTTGCCTTCTCGGATGGTAGCATAACGTAAAGTATCTCTATGCTAAGCAATAGCCAGGTTCTCAAATGCCATGGGCATTACTTTACGGAAGAGTTTTGCCCTTTGCAAACATATCCTAACCCAAACATCAAGGTTATCCGAGTCCAAAACTTCACCTTACTCTTGACGAATAACTGCAGGTAAGTATGGATCTCTACCATATAATAAAAAGTACAGTGAGAATGACGCTAGAAATGCTTATCGGCTAAATCGATAACCCATGGCCAACCATGGTAGTTGAATGTACCATATGACTTTTCTCCAAGCCAAACTTTCTTAGTCCTCTCTTTACCATCTGAGCAACTCTTTTTTGCTAGACCATCAGCCTCATGATGATCTCTTTAAGTTTTACGATGATTGATCAATGCTCGATCACACAAAGCCTGAAACTTGCCCAAAAAATTAGTACCATGATCAGTCACAAGGCCACCAACTCAATTTACTCGGAGAAATGCTCCACCATGACCAGCACATATCGATGATGTCATATAATCAATGGCAAAGGTCATGCAAAATCCAAGCTCCAATGATAATTAAGTCACATAATCGTTAGAGGATGTAATTATGATATAGTGGCTTTGAATGATGCTCGAACATGATCACATACCATACACATGGTCACAAACTGTTGCACCTCAGTTTGCATACCTCTCCACCAATAGTGACTTTGAAGTAAGCTTTATGTCCGCTTTACTCAAAAATGACCTAACTCTTCATGATCATATGTGACCAACTGTCACCTCTGAGATGGAATTGGCACAACATGAACGCTGCCATCTCCCATACTTACAGAAGGTGTCTACCTTCCCATCTGAATTATCAAGCTCTATGTAAAACTTGATCCCACTCCTTTGCACTCAAAGTGCCCACCAAAGCATATGTACGAAGATACTCTAACACCACTATGTCCATTTGGATGTCTCGGTTTACCATCAAACTGTCCTCAGTTTCAACGTCAAAGGCTTACATACATGCTCTCTAATCCAAGAGAGATATCACATAGCTCTCAAGCGCCAACATACTCAAAAAGGCATATGAATGTCAATGTGACACCATCCTCTCATTAATATCATCGTGCCATTGAGCTCTGATTTCGTCAATTGACTTGTACATGGGTTTCGACTTAACCCATCCGCCTCATAGTTCACCACTCCATGTCTATGAATAACCGTGAAATCATACTCATGTAGAATAAGAGCCCATCGTGCAAGTTTTCATGTAAGCTTGGAGCGGCAGCAGCCAAGGTCTCCAAGTATAGAGGTATGCATAGAGGTCATCTCTTTGTTCCTCTAGCTTTGGAATTATATGGAGCTATGGACACCGACTTCAACATATTCGTGAGGGAGTGCACGAGAGCCTACCATACTAGGCGACATGGGGTATCACTCTCTTTAGCTTACTGTATAGCCTATTTTATGCAACATGTTTCCATTGCTCTACAGAGAGCACTAGTTGGTGCAATCCATAGGAGAGCAATCAGGTTAGGTGATGCTGTAGGGACATGTTTAGAGGTTTCAGACTGTTTTTTTGGTTTTTGGAACATAAACAAACGATATTCGGAGGAAGTAGGTATCGCCGAATACGAATAGGAGAAATAAGCACGAAGATGGCCAAGACGAATAAGTTGTTAAGGAGGTCTGAAGCGTCGAATGGATTAGGGCAGTTAGTAACAACATAGACGGGCGTAACGAGCTGCGGAGGAGCAAGAACGAGCGTCGAGTCAAGTAGCCGAAATGAAGAGGAAATCGGTCACTCGATCGGGAGCTCGTGAGGCGATTCAATTGCATGTGAAGAAGATGCCGATAGGAGTATATCGACCCTTGGTGCCGAAGCCAGAATGGTCGACCGAAGAATTAGCACGATTGAAGACTCTAGGAGGAGAGTTCTTAGCATGGCGATGGGACTATGTGTGCCCAGAGTTGTGTGAAGAAGTTCGAGCCAAGAAGACACCAAATCCGATAGACTGGAGAGGACATCCAGACTCGTGGGATGCGTTGCTGCAGGCTGAAGCCACGGGAAGAGATTATTCAAAAGAGAAGGATGGAGTCGACTGGGAAGGTTTGGCGGTGCATACTGCGTTCACCTTTGATGAGCGAAAGTGGTTTGATCCCAGAGAAAGGAAGGGTACAAACGGCTTCAAGATTGATCTTATTCGGGACGACTTCCGAAGAAAGATAATGTATACATTGAATCAGCTATTCTCACCACAACGAACTACTTATGTAAGTATGCATAAGGTGAGGATAGTGGAAGGATTCGTCGGAGGAGCAATCAAGGTCAATTGGAGAGAGATCTTCGCTCGGAATGTGCAAGCGATGGGTTAGAGGCTGCGAACGGGAGAGAAGGGAGTGATTTATATCTCTTCGTTTTTGGTACACATGTATTCGCGTATGGGGTGGTTGACGCCACAGGAGCGGAGGCGCTATCAAGTGAATATGATCAGCAATCTTGGTGGGCCAGCAGCAGCGAGCAATGGCAGCAGTGGTTCGACGAGAAGTGTGGGACCCCACCAAGACAACGGTGTGCAGTCGCCAATGAGATCGAGTCAGAAGGAGGTAACTTCGGAGACCAGAGCGAAGGCATTGAGAGAGGAGGAAGAAGCCATATTCGGAAGGGAGGGTCCCACCCTGACATATACATCGGTCCCATCTCGTTCAACTCTAGCAATACCGGGACCACTACAACTTCCAACTTTTGCGACAGCCGTAATACCGATGCCATAGGTTCTGCAATCTCCTTCGAGGCTTTCGGCCCTGGCTTCACCGCCATCATCTTTGGACGAGAGGACTTGGCCGGTCCTACTTCTTCCATTCTCTTCTTGCCTACATCTCTTGACTGCTAGAGTAATTTGGTGGGTGTCTTTCACTACTCTCTTCCTCTTCCTTGAAGTGCCAATCATCTCAGTGCGAGTCGAATCGGGCTTGCTGCCTTTGTCGGTCTCACTTCTTTCCTTCTCTTCGGCTTAGGTGGCGCACTCGTTCCCAGACTCCTCGTCGACCCACTACTAACATTGTAGATGTCCGCATCCAAGTCCGACAACCCATTCTCCAACCGATACAGCTGCCTCTCATTAGGCGTCAACCACTCCAACTTTGCATACAGGTGTACTAAGAAAGACGAGAGATAGACTACACTCTTATCGTCTTCCCTTAGTTTCGTCGCCATGACCTGCACGTTCCTCGCAAAGATCTCTCCCTAGTTCACCCGGATAGTTCCTCCGATGAACCCTTCTACGATCCTCAACTTGTGCATGCTCACATATGTTGTTCTCTGCGGTGAGAAAAGCTGATTCAAGGTGAGTGCCACCTTTCTCCTAAAGACATCCTTAATCAGGTCGAGCTTGTAGCCATTCGTCCCCTTCCTCTCCCTAGGGTTGAACCACTTCCGCTCGTCGAAGGTGAATGCCGTATGCATTGCCGATCCCTCCCAATTGACTCCGCCTTTGTCCTCTTCGTGGTTGTGTCCTAAAACCTTCGCCCATAACTTCGCATCCCACTTCTCCGGCTGCGCTCTGCTTCCAATTGCTGTCGGCGGCTTTCCTCTCGGACTTCATCGCCTGACTCGGGCACACGTAATCCCATCGCCATGACTTAAACGCTCCACCGAGGTTCTTCAACCTCAGCAACTCCGCTCGAGTCCAATCCGCCATCAGGATAAGCGGTCGAATTCTCCCCATCGTCGCACTTCTTCATGTTGGAACTCCTCTGGTTCGACGCTTCGACATTGCAGCTAGCTTCCCTTGCACCGGCCACTCGGCAAGTTCTTGGCATCGACTTTCTCTCGAGAATTCTTTACGCCGCCGCCCAGACGCGCACTTAAATTCCCTTGGAATTCACTCGTGTGAACTCCCTACTGGTATTCCTAGCTAACAAACATATATTCGGACGAATACCTTCAAGAGAACTCAAATATAACTCTTTATTCACAAAAATCAAAAAAAAATCCTACTTATCCTAAGAACTACGCTCCTACAATACTACTCCCAAACCCAACATACTCCAATTAGTATGTATTTGAAACCAACGACCTCTCATAGGTCTCCTCAAAATATGGGCCTTCCCTTGAGCTCAACAAAAGCTCTCTCCTGTTCATCTCCCCAATGCCATCTTGATCTAGCTTTGTCAACTTTGTCAAGGCTTTGGCAATAGTGTTAAATCTTCGCACATATCGACAATAGAAGTTTGCAAGTCCAAGGAAGGCTCGCACCCTACTCACATCTGAGGGTTGTGGAATACGCAAGATTTCCTCCACCTTGGTTTGCTGAACTCCCAATCCTCTTGGGTATATGATATGACCCAAGTACTCTATATGCTCCTGAAAGAACTTGCACTTTCCAAGATGCAACTTGAGGCCATGAGCAATTAGTCGCTTAAATACCTCATGCAAATGTATCTCATGCTTCCTCACTTTAGCACTATACACTAGAATTTCATTGATGTAGACTCGGGCACAATCAAGTCCAGCTAGGATCCTATCCATCACTCTTTGGAACTCAGCAGGTGCATTCTTCAACCCAAATGGTAAGAACTTCATCCTTGCCATGAGAATCAATTGCTCAAAACGCTTTCTTGGCTTTATCCTCATCTCGAATCTGCAAGTGATGATATCCTACTCATAAATCCAATTTATTGAAAACCTTTGCATGGCCAACCACATCATAGATCTCCTTAGGTGTAGGCATGGCATATCGATCATATTTTGTCTCTCGATTGAAATATCGGTAATCACCACACATGTGTTTATCTGTATAGTTGCCATGTATATCCTTCTTGATTTGCATCACCACAACAGAGGCATAGTCTCCATATGATATCTCCATTAATCCAACCTCAAGAAGGTCTTGACACCTACTTTGCATCAGATCTCTCTCCATATCACTGTATCGATAAGGACGATGGAAGATTGATGCATCAGTTGTCAAATCATGTAATAGACAAGTTACACAAAGGTTTGCCAATTGTAAAGAATTAAAGTTTATTTTCAAGGAAATGAGATGTTAATTTCCTATCAGGGACGAATACATGAGTTTATGCATCTTTTGTAGACTTTGGACAATCACACTCCGAAGAGTGCTGCAAATAAGCAGTATTCAACCACTCAATTTGATTATCAAATCACTACCCATCCATTAGATTACACTCAATTACACAAGTAAATGAAATTTCACTCTTGATTTACTGATGAGAGATTGATTTCTCCTTTACAAGACAAAGTCGAGGCGATATTCTTGATAAAGTTTTACTATTGAGATGAATCCGATCATGGCTCATGGACGAATACCCGTGTATCTTTATAGGTATATCACATCAATCTAAGCCGATTGAACGCAACACACATAAGCTTCTTGAGTACTTTGTTCTACCCTGACTACACTTGCAGTTCTCAATGAACACTTGCAAAGAAAAAGATAATCCTACTCTAACTCTACTCCTATTTATACAATTGCTTGCACATATGTTGCCTACACGGATCGTGCCCGACTACTTCTTCGAAAAGTTGATGGTCCCTTCGATGATGTCTCTTCTCTCCAAGTTCAACTCTAGCAACACCAAGACCACCACAACTTCCAACTTCTGGGACAGTTGTAGTACTGAGGCCATAGGTTCTGCAATCTCCTTCGAGGCTTTCGGCCATGGCTTCATTGCCATCATCTTTGGCCGAGAGGTCTTCGGTGGTCCTACTTCTTCCACCTTCTTCATCCCTACATCTCGTCGAACTGTTAGAGTGGCTGGCGGACTATCCTCCACTACTCTCTTCCTCTTCCTTGAAGTTCCGATTACTTCCATGTCTGAATCCGAATCAGGCTTACTCTGCACCGCCGGCCTGACTTCTCCCGTTTTTTTTGGTTCAGGAGGAGCACTCATCCCTAAACTCCTCGTTGACCCGCTTCTAGCACTGTCAAGGTCTGCGTCCAAGTCCGACAGTCCGCTCTCCAATCGATACAATTGCCTCTCTCTAGGCGTCAGCCACTCCAACTTCGCATACAGATGCACCAAGAAAGACGAGAGATCGACTGCACCTTATCATCTTCTCTTAGCTTTGTCGCCATCGTCTATACGTTCCTCGCCAAAATCTCTCCCCAGTTCACCCGAATAGTTCCTCCGATGAACCCCTCTACAATCCTCACCTTATGCATGCTTACATATGTCATTCTCTAGGGTGAGAAAAGCTGATTGAAGATGAGAGCCACCTTCCTCATGAACAGATCTTTGATCAAGTCAAGCTTGTAGCTATTCGTCCCCTTCCTCTCCCTAGGGTTGAACCACTTCCGCTTGTCGAAGGTAAATGTTGTGTGCATCGCCGATCTCTCCCAATCAACGCCGCCTTTGTCTTCTTCGTGGTTGCATCCCAGAGTCTTCGTCCACAGCCTCGCATCCCACTTCTCCGGCAGAGCTCTGCTTCCAATTGCCGTCAATGCTTTTTCTCTCCAGACTTCATCGCATAGCTCTGGACACACGTAGTTCCATCGCCATGACAGAAACGCTCCCCTGAGATTCTTCAACCTCATCAATTCTAGTGGAGTCCAATCCGCCATCAGAATAAGCGATCAAATTCTCCCCATCATTGCACTTCTTCCTGCTAGAACTCCTCCGTTTCGACGCTTCGACATTGCAGCTCTCTTCTCTCGCTCCGATCACTCTGCAAGTTCTTGGCATCGACTTTCTCTCGACAATTCTTCACTCCGCTGCTCAAACGCGCGCTTAAATTCTCTCACAATTCACTCGTGTGAACTCCCTAATGGTATTCCTGTCTAACCAACATATATTCGGACGAATACCCTCATGAGAACCCGAATATAACTCTTTATTCACAAAAACCAAAAAAAATCCTACTTATCCTAAGAACTACGCTCCTACAGGGACACATGAGTAATAGATACTTGACCTTCCTTGGAGATAGGGGCTTGTTACCTCGTTTAGGTAAAGTTGACATGGAATTTTGTGAGCATTGTGTTATGGGCAAGCAACATAGAAAAGCCTTTGGTGTGGGAACTCATAGTTCCAAAGAGTTACTTGAGTATGTACATAGTGACGTGTGGGGACCCTCTCCTAAAGCCTCACATTCTGGAAAGTGGTACTATGTATCGTTTATTGATGATTACTGAAGATTTGTGTGGGTCTATTTTCTCACACACAAGTCTGAAGTCTTTGCAACTTTCAAAAGTTGGAGAGCCCAAGTTGAGACTTAGACTAGTCACAAGGTGAGATATCTAAGTTCGGATAATGGCAGGGAGTATACTTCTGAGGAGTTTAGAAGTTACTACAAAGAGGAGGGGATCACTCGTCATCTCATCACGGTTTATACTCCGCAACAAAATGTTGTTTCTGAAAGGCTCAACCAAACAGTATTGGAGAAGGTGCGTAGTATGTTGAGCCAATCTGGTTTACCATATGAATTCTGGATTGAAGTTGTAAATACCGCAGTGTATTTGGTAAATCTGTCTCCTTCAAGTGCAATCGATTTCTTGACACCGTTTGAATTGAGGTACAAACGGAGTGGTGATTATAGTCATTTGAGAATTTTTGGTTGTACGGCTTATCCTCTCATACCTAAGGAGAATAGGACCAAGTTGGATCCTACATCCAAGAATTGTCATTTTCTTGGATATGCAAGTGGTGTGAAAGGTTATAGGCTATGGGATCCTGTAGCTTGTAAAGTGATTGTCAGTAGGGATGTATCTTTCGATGAGCCTAGATCATTGAAAGAGAGGGAGATATCTCAGGCTCCCGTAATGACAAAGGCAAATCTCCACTCACGGATGTTGTTGAGGGGGAGATTGATCATTATGGGTTTAATGATGCGCCACAAGGAGAAGCTCTAGAACAGATGGAGCAAATTCCTGAACAACATAAATTGGAGGAGCAAGTTGTCGTTGCTAAGCCTAAAGACATAGCACAAAACGATGGAGATCAACCAGGACCATCTACTAGGAGATCATCAAATCGGATTAGTAGAGCTCTCGAAAGGTATGGAACATGGACTGATTCATCTATTCTTGAGGATCATGATATTGAAACTGAGAATGATGATGGCAATGCATTGATCTTGGAAGAAGGAGAACCTTGTTCATATAAAGAAGCTCAAGCCTCTATCAATAAACTTGAGTGGGATATTGCTATGGAGCGTGAGATGCAATCATTTGTTGAGAACAAGACTTGGGAGCTGGTGGAGATTCCAAAGGGTCAACCTTTGGTTGATAGCAAGTGGCTGTACAAGTTGAAGGATAATACAGCGGATGAAGAGAAGAGGATCTTCAAAGCCAGGTTGGTGGCTAAGGGCTTCACACAAGAGAAAGGTGTGGACTACAACAAAGTCTTCTCACTTGTAGCAAGTATGCTACAATTCGTATGGTATGTGCACTTGCTGCAATATTTGGTCTAGTTATGGATCAGATGGATGTTGTCACGGCTTTTCTATATGGATCTTTGGAGGAAGAAATCTACATGAGACAACCTACTGACTTTGAGAAGAAAGGTCAGGAGAAGTTAGTTTGTAGATTACTCAAATCTCTATATGGATTGAAGCAAGCTCATAAGTAATGGAATGCAAGGTTTGATGAGTTCATGAAAGCACGAGGATTTTCACAGAGTGTGTTTGTTTGTTTGTTTCACGGATCCATGTGTTTACATGAAGAAGGTGACTAATGAGATCTTTAGCCTCATTATTCTAGTACTCTATGTGGATGACATGCTCATTTTGGCTAAGGAACAATCCGACGTCGATAGATGCAAGAGGTAACTAAAATCTGCATTCAAGATGAAGGATTTGGGTAAGTCCAAAAGGATTTTAGGTATGGATGTTCATAGGGATTTGAAGAAGAGGAAGCTATGGTTAAGTCAGGGTAAGTATATTCAGCGTGTGCTTGACAGGTTTAACATGGCAGACTCTAAAGGAGTGTGGACTCCTTTAGCGGCATATTTTAAGCTCTTAGCAGCTCAATGTCCAATTGATGCAACTAAGAGAGGAAAGATATCGTCAATTCCCTATGACAAGATAGTGGGTAGCCTCATATATTTGATGGTGTGCACTAGACCTGATATTGCTCTAGCTATGGGCAAGGTGAGCAGATACATGTCAAATCCAGGAAAGGTGCATTGGGAAGCTGTGAAGTGGATTCTCATGTACTTCAAGAGTACTAAAGATTTTGGTCTTTTGTTTGATGGTTTATTGGATAATGCCAAATCCTTGTTGGGTTACATTGATGCTGACTATGGACAAGAGGAAGTCTACAACTAGGTATGTGTTTACACTTGGGAGGTGGATGCGTTAGTTGAAGATCTACCTTGCAGAAGTGCATAGCTCAGTCAACTATGGAAGTCAAATATGTAGCAGCAGCGAAACCAGCAAAGTAGGCTATTTGGTTGAACAAACTTATCACTGAAATGGGATTGAAATAGGATTTTGTAAATCTCCATTGTGATAGTTAGAGTGACTTACATCTTGCAGCAAATCAAGTGATGGATAGTAGGGTGAAGCACATCGATATCAGGTATCACTTTATCAAAGATGCAGTTTTTGATAGGAAGGTTGAGCTAGTCAAGATTGACGGTAAACTCAATCCAGCTGATTCTTTGACCAAAGTTATTCCTTTAGAGAGTTTCAAGAGTCATTGTGCTACTATGCAGGTTTTGCACAAGGAGCACTAGTAGAGTAACTCTAGCAATTGTTTGATTCTTGTATATGCTTTACTCCTTCCTAGTTTGGCTACGGCTTAGTTCTAGTTAATCCTTGTTTATAGGAGGGCCTATGCTTCAGATTTCCTTCTACGACTTCCCGCGGAATATGTATATGGATAGAGTTAGAGATCCCAAGACATGAGTCAAGGGGGAGATTGTTAGGAGTTAACTCACGTCTTGAGTAACTTTGGCTAGTTTGACTATATTTAGTTAGACTAAGACTAGGGCTGGTACTACTATATAAGAGGACGGCAGAAGCTCTCTGTGACACAATTAGGATTATTCAGTAAAGTGACTCTGTGTGTTCCGTGGACGTAGCCTCAGTGAGATGAACCACGTATTTCTTGTGTTGACTCTTGATTGCATGGTTTTCTTCGTGTATTCCTAATTTAGACCAACAGGTTTAACCTCCCTTCATCTATTTTTTTTGTTAAATTTCACAAACTAATTTGCATCATCTACTTCTACACAACTATGAGGTTTCGTATGGCTTGGTACACTTCATCTTCATTGGTGAGTAATGAAATATTATCTTAGATGCAAATATTACCTCATTGATTGTTTGGAGTACATAATATAGCTATCCATAATGTAATTAGAGATATGATGTTTGTTATGACAATGTGGGTGTGAGACTATGTTAGATGCAACAAGGGTCAATGTGACTCATTGATTATTCAAAAAAAAAAGTATAGTTATCCATGATGCCATTAGGGATGTGGTGTTTGCTATGAAAAGCTAGTGTGGATACTTCACATGGATGGAGTGTTGGTATGCCATGCATCAACTCGAGTTAAGACAGACCTATACTTGATATAAGGAGGACCAAATTATTATTGCGGATGTTGCGATTACATATCTTACATGTGACAGTTTTGGATGGGTGATTATCCATCCATCCTCTCCACTCGCGTCATGGATGTATAGGGGTATGCAAAGAAGTCACCTCTCTGTTGCTCTAGCCTTGGAAAACTTGTATATCCACGAGTGCACAAGAGCCTACCATATTAGACGACATGGGATATCTTAAATAGGTTTGTTGCATGTAAATCTACATTAACATATCTAGAGAGGCATTTATAGAGATGGTATATTGCAATACATTTAGTGAATAACTTCTTCATTTGGACAAGAGGCATCTTCTTCATCACAATCATAGATATGGGATCAGGAGCCATGCCTTCATTTGTAGCATCTTTCTTCCTTATGAGTGATACTACAAATCATACTATTCAAGTTTAACGTGAATCAAAATTGGAGAATGAATTATCGAAAGCAGATATAATTTATATCATTATTTTTTGCTATTATCTCATTAAATTAAAGTGGATTGAATTCCCAGAAAGATAGTCATCTTTATGGT
Organism: Marchantia paleacea; assembly: GCA_014180765.2. Taxonomy (NCBI): domain Eukaryota; kingdom Viridiplantae; phylum Streptophyta; class Marchantiopsida; order Marchantiales; family Marchantiaceae; genus Marchantia; species Marchantia paleacea. The sequence continues at coordinate 965,578 of MUAA02000117.1, forward strand.
TACTTATCATCAGTAATTTTTTTATCCTTCATCTGGATGGAATTCAATAGCCGAAACCATGATAAGTAAGAATACAAGGATCCAACATAAGCACGTTTACAATATCGTGACTTATCTACTTGAAGTTTATCGATAAGTTATAACCTAATGGCGGCAAATAATAAAAAACATGACTTGTGATGGATCAAGAACAAATTTGACTAGTAATCCTAGCCCTTGCATGAACAACTGGTCTCACTTAGCTCTTTCACTGCAGCGCATTTCTGTAAAATGACAAGAGGATCACATTTTATCAATCTTGAGTTCTATAAGAGGATATTGGTTGAACATTCATACATTGAAAGCAAATGATAAATATGGTAGATGACACTATCAACCCATTCGTTTGATGCATCGGTGTTTGATATTTTCGTCAACACTTCAAATATATGACATATTGTAATGACATAGGTATGGGGAAGAAAGCAGTTATGTAGTGTTTAAGTTCGTTCCCAAGGGAATGAGGGACCCAAATAGACCAACCAGGACAAATATTAAGTGTTTACCCATCTTTATCTGACTCTGGACTACTTGGTCCGAAGAGTATTACGAATAGGGGACTACCAAGTCCACCTTGGAGTTTTACAATCGCCATCCATCATTACAATAAGTTCAAGAGATTGCAAATCAATGAATCGTTCTAACGATTTTAGTGAAATGGGGGGATCTCTCCCTTACAAGCCGAAGTCGAGGCGAGAGGCTCATAGAAGTACTCCTTACATGTGCGTTGTGGCTACAACTCATGGGCGAATACCCGGATAACTTCACAGGTATTCAGCACCATTCGGGGTCGTCGCACACAACACGCATCAACTTCACAAGTTCTCATTCTACCTTGACTACGATTGCAGTTCAATAAGACGAACACTTGCAAGAAGGAAGATCCCCTTCTCTTTATTCCTAGGCCTATTTATATAGATTGCTAGTGTTAAATGTTGCTTACACAGATCGACCTCTCCTAATCCTACGCCGCTCGATCGTGCCTCTAACTCCCGAGTGAACGCGTCGATTTCCACTTGCAACTCTTGAATGTCGGCAGCGATCTCCTCTTGATGCAGACATATCGCTTCTCGGAATTCCCTTCCCAGTGCTCAATACATCTCTTGGCGCTTTTCTTTGGAATCCCCGGGATTTTCCATCACTTCCACTAATCGTTCCAATCGCCGCGACTCTTCTTCATCACACCTTGCGAAGAGGTGTTGCGCGCACTTGTTCGCCAGGGTCTCCAATCGAGTTGGTGCCTCAACGTCCACTCGATTCAAGCGTGGCTTCAGACTTCACACCGTTTCCTACAGTTGGAGATTCTCTCTCTCCACGTACCGGATCTCTGCACTATGCACCTTGCAGATTTCTCCGTAAGCATTCTTCGATTTCTCAACCTCTCGGTCCAACTCAGTCTTCTGCTTAGTCAACCGCTCCACATTCTCAGTTAATTGCTTCACTACTTGGGTTTGATCCATCTTCGCCTTTGCTGTTTGGTGCATCACTTGCACGAGATCCATGTATCCATCTGCCTGTGGGTCCCAGCCTGATAGATACCCCCGGCCCATCTCATTCAATTCCATCAAAACAGGAATTACCACCGCTTCCAATCCCTTCCAAGCCATAAACGGACTGAACAACGTAGAGTTGCGCATCCGCTGTAAATCACACCATGAGTCAAACTCCTGGATGAAGTCATCCAACTCAATAGTGCCAACTGTACTGTAAGACCCAGGGTTGTACATATAGGATAAAATGAAAGTATATCTAAATTGTGCCTAAGTTTATCTTAGTCATGACTATGTTTAGCTAGTTATGGTTAAGTTGGAGGAAAATATAGAGTAACTTTTGGTGTGGTAGATGAAAACTTCTATTTTGTTGTTTAGTATGAGTCAAGGAATAGATTCCATCACATGGGTATCTTGACTTCCCTTGACTTGGACTAGTTTTCATTGGTTGGACTTGGTGAAGACCCTTAAATCTAGGGGCGAGATTGACTTGGTACACTAGAAGTCAATTAGGGAGTAGTTGGGCTTCTAGAAGATCCAAGTGGACCAATTGCATGTTGCCATGTACCCTTTTCATTGGGGTTTGTGATCTCTATCTCGTTTAAACTTGGTAAGAGAAAGTTACATGGTGATTACTTGTAGTTACTAGGGTAAGATTCTAAGTAGTATAAATAGAGGGGTTGAGAAGCACCTCTCAAGTAGTTTTTCAATGGAAGTTAGTTTTGGGAGAAGATAGTGTGGTGATCTTAGTTTTGGGGAGCTTGGTTCTTGGAGACATCATGTTCGGAGTGGAGCCTTGATTCAATGAAGACTTTGATTACCAAAGTATCCCTTTCCTTTGGAGTGATATCTTACTCTTGGTGATAATGTGCATAATAGAGCTTGGACTTTGAGAGTTTGTGTAAGAGTGAGCAATAGGGTCATGGTCATAGGGTGGGACTAAGTCCTTCTAGATTCATGATGAGCTTCCAAAAAGCCATCGGAAGTAAACCTGAGTGAGAGTCAGCCCGGAGGTCACAGCTCGAAGTCAATCGAAGGATAAAGGAGTAGCTTCTATTGATGTGTTTCCTCATCAGTGCACGTTTGAGAAGGGAGAGAGCTCTATAAGTTCAAGAGTAGATATTCTTGCACATGAGAAGAAAAGAGCAAGATTTGCAGAGGACTCCATCTCAATGGAAGATCAACCAAGCCGGAGCACTCGATCCAGTGGTGTGAGTCAACCGAGAGCACCAAGGAAGAAGTTGGAAATGGATGATTTCTCCATTTCATCTACCCAGCTCAAATACGACGTGGTGGAGGATGTGGGGAATCAAAAAGCTAATATAACTGTTGGCCAATTGATTGCTCTAAATCCTACGATAAGAAAGGAGTTGAGGGGAGTCCTATCTTCCAAAAGGACCAAGAAGCGGCGATCAAGGGAAAGCTTCCATGGCGAATGTTGGAGTAGGAGTGGTGGATGCCGTTGCCTCTGAGGTGTGCACTCAAGCTTCGAAGATTGAAGTACGCATTAATGGACGTGATGTTTCTGATGTACTAGTGGATGGTGGATCTGCGGTGAATGCCATGTCGGAACGTTTGTTGAAGAAGTTGGGGATGAAGCTTTCAAGACCTTCCAACATCATTGTTGGGATGGCCAACAAGCAAAAGGTGTGACCCATTGGAGTGGTGGACAAGGTGGTGGTAAGTGTGATGGGAGTTCAAACCTTGTTGTCCTTTCAAGTGCTAGAGGATGCTTGCTACGACTTGTTGTTAGGAAGACCTTGGTTGAGGGCTGTGAGGACAACTGATCGGTGGCATAAGGGTTACCTTCGTATAGGGCCAAAAAACCATTGAGTGAAGGTCCCTCTCACAAGTGGCGGAGGAGCAATCTCAAACTCAGATAGACCTACGATTGATTACTCAGAGTCTGAAAGTGAAGAAAGTGGCAGTTTTTCAGAGGTTGACACCAACATGTCGACCGATGAGGAGACATCATCTGAAGATACCTCGGACGATGATGTTCAAGTTCAAGTTCTTGCTGCAATGGATTTACTTCCTAAGCTAGGGGTGGTGAAAGATCCCGACAAGATGAAGATGAGTGAAGATGAGATAACTCGACGGCTCTCCACTCTCAAGTTTGGTCCCAAGGTTACTATGGAGGAGAAGTCAAGGTTCTTGGATATATTTCGAAAATATATCCATGTCTTTGCCTTTAGCGACAAGGATTTGAAGGAAGTAACCTTAAAAACTCATCGCATTGAGTTAGAGGAGAAGGCTTGTCGATGCGTCGGAAGCAACGTCGGATAAATCCACCAAATTTGTGGTAGTCAAGGAGGAGATCGACAAGCTAAAGGATGCATGTTTCATCTATGAGGTAGAGAATTCTGAATGGGTTTCTCCTATTGTGATAGTCAAGAAGAAGAATGGTAAGCTACGTGTATGTGTAGATTACAAGAAGAAGAATGGTAAGTTACGTGTATGTGTAGATTACAAGAAGTTGAATCTTTGTCACAAAGAAGGATTATTATCCTTTGCCATTCATCGATGAGATTTTGGAGGAGGTAGCAGGCCATGAGTGGTATAGCTTTGGAGATGGTTATAGTGGTTATAACGAAATTCAAATTGCTCACGAAGATCAGCTCAAAACCACTTTTACCACGCCATGGGGAACTTTTTGCCTTTAGGGTAATGCCCTTTGGTCTATGTAATGCTCCATCAACTTTTCACAGGTTCATGAATAAAGTGTTTGAACCTTTCCTTGGGAAGTTTGTTCGAGACTTTATTGATGATTTTTGTATATACGGTAAGAAGGAGGATCACTTTGATCATTTGATCAAAATTCTACAATGGTTGGAGAAAGCCAAGGCCTCGCTCAATCCAGAAAAATGCATTTTTGGATGTAAGGAAGGTTTGTTGTTAGGGCACATCATCTCCAAGGATGGTATAGCGGTGGATCGAGGAAAAGGTGAAACACATCCTCGACTTACCTTTTCGGTGATGTTGACCAAGTTGAGGCAGTTCCTTGGAATGATGGGATACTATCGACGGTTCATCTTTTCCTTCTCCAACAAAGCTTATGCCTTGACGGTTTACATGAAGAAGGGGACGGATTATGATTTAATCCTCAAGGATGGAGAAAGCATTTGTGGCGTTCGAACTTCTTAAGAAGGCGTTGGTAACGGCTCCTATTTTAGCCAAACCAAATTGGGGTAAACCTTTCATTCTCTACACGGATGCATCAAACATTGCTATAGGATGCACTCTAAGCCAATTAGATGAAGATAACCATGATCATCCAATTGCTTATGCTAGTAGACAGATGGTGCAGGCGGAGAGAAACTATTCAGTGATAGAAAGGGAGGCTTTAGCTGTGATCTTCTCACTTTAGAAGTTTCGACACTATCTGTTGGGAGGAAAGTTTACTATCGTTACTAACCACAAGGCTTTGAAGTACATTTTCAACAAGCCTAATGCTGAGGGTAGGATAGCCAGATGGAAGTTGTTATTGGCGGAGTTTGATTACATCATTGAGGATCGACCGGTAAGAAGCATGCCAATGCTGATTTGATGTCTCGAGCATACAATGAAGAAGGAGATCAACCAATGGATGATACATTTCCGGATGAGGATTTGCTGATGATGGACACCATAATAAAGGTACCGGCTGAATACAAGGGGATATGGGATTTCATCTCGGAGGGAAAGTTTTCCCAAGGCATGCATTCACGGGAGAGGAATGCATTGGTGAAGCGATGTGAACCTTATACCATCATAGAGGACGTGTTGTTTCATCAAGGAGCGGATGGACTACTCAGAAGGACTGTTGGAAGGGAGGAGTCAATTCAACTTATGAAGGAGTTTCACGAAGGCTCGGTATGTGGAGGACACTTTGCAAGAAAGTTAACTGCTCATAAGATCTTAGATGCTAGCTATCATTGGAAGGGCATTTTCAAAGATTGTGTGGAATTTTGCAAGAGTTGTGATGTGTGAAAAGCTTTTGCTAAAAAGTCCATGAAAACCCCTCCTTTGACATCAGTTCCTATTTTAGGTCCTTTTGAGAAATGGGGAATAGATTTTGTAGTACCCTTGAATCTTACTCCTCGGGGTAACAAGTTTATTGTGGTAGCTACAGATTATCTAACCAAGTGGGTAGAAGCTAGACCTCTAAAATCTACTAGTGAGGAAGAAGTGGGTAGATTTCTGTATGAGAGGATAATAACAAGATTCGGATGCCCTCTAGAAATTGTATCTGATAGAGGTGGTGAGTTTGTTGGAAGCATTATACAAGCCATGCTAGGTCATTTCTCCATCAAGGCACGGGTGACTACTTCCTACAAATCAAATGCTAATGGGTTGGCAGAGCGAACCAACTATACGCTTTGCATGATGTTGGCCAAGGATGCAGACATGGACGGGAGCAAGCAAAATTGGGACAAGAGGCTGCATGCTATCTTGTGTGAGTATCGGACGAAATGGAAGACATCAACAGGGTACTCACCTTTCCGTATGGTATATGGTGTCGAGTCAAAGCTTCCAATTTGATTTTACGACCTTCTTAACTATCCAACAGAAGTTAAAGAGGATAAATGGAGTAGAAGCTATCAAATCACGACCTCAACAACTGTTGGAGTTGGAGGAGGCTCGAGCTGTGGCCATGGTATGTGTGGAGCGGGCTCAACAATTGCAGAAGAAGTATCATGATAATCGACTTGGGACGAAGAAGATGAAGACTTTCAAAGAAGGTGATTGGGTAATGCTTTACGACTCCATTAGATATAAGAGAGCAAGAAAGTAATTTCTTCCAAAGTACTTTGGTCCTTTCATAGTTCACAAAGTGTGGGGAAACTTTACTTACGATTTGAAGGAGTTGGGAGGACGACATTTTGACCGGGTGAATCATGACAAGTTGAAGCTGTTTCATCGACGATCAGATTCTTTCACTCCAAGGACGGAGTGAAATCTTGGTCCGGGGGTAAATGTAAGACCCAGGATTGCACATATAGGATAAAATATAAGTATATCTAAATTGTGCCTAAGTTTATCTTAGTCATGACTATGTTTAGCTAGTTATGGTTAAGTTGGAGGAAAATATAGAATAACTTTTGGTGTGGTAGATGAGAACTACTATTTTGTTGTTTAGTAGAAATCAAGGAATAGATTCCATCATATGGATATCTTGACTTTCCTTGACTTGGTGAAGACCCTTAAATCTAGGGGCGAGATTGATTTGGTACACTAGAAGTCAATTAGGGAGTAGTTGGGCTTCTAGAAGATCCAAGTGGATCAATTGCATGTTGCCATGTACCCTTTTCGTTGGGGTTTGTGATCTCTATCTCGTTTAAACTTGGTAAGAGAAAGTTACATGGTGATTACTTGTAGTTACTAGGGTAAGATTCTAAGTAGTATAAATAGAGGGGTTGAGAAGCACCTCTCAAGTAGTTTTTCAATGGAAGTTAGTTTTGGGAGAAGATAGTGTGGTGATCTTAGTTTTGGGGAGCTTTGTTCTTGGAGGCGTCATGTTCGGAGTGGAGCCTTGATTCAGTGAAGACTTTGATTACCAAAGTATCCCTTCCTTTTGAGTGATATCTTACTCTTGGTGAGAATGTGCATAATGAAGCTTGGACTTTGAGAGTTTGTGTAAGAATGTGCAATAGGGTCATGGTCAAAGGGTGGGATTAAGTCCTTCTAGATTCATGATGAGCTTCCAAAAAGCCATCTGAGGTAAACCTGAGTGAGAGTCAGCCCGGAGGTCACAGAGCTGTAAGACCCAGGGTTGTACATATAGGATAAAATGAAAGTATATCTAAATTGTTTCTAAGTTTATCTTAGTCATGACTATGTTTAGCTAGTTATGGTTAAGTTGGAGGAAAATATAGAGTAACTTTTGGTGTGGTAGATGAGAACTACTATTTTGTTGTTTAGTATGAGTCAAGGAATAGATTCCATCACATGGGTATCTTGACTTCCCTTGACTTGGACTAGTTTTCATTGGTTGGACTTGGTGAAGACCCTTAAATCTAGGGGCGAGATTGACTTGGTACACTAGAAGTCAATTAGGGAGTAGTTGGGCTTCTAGAAGATCCAAGTGGACCAATTGCATGTTGCCATGTACCCTTTTCATTGGGGTTTGTGATCTCTACCTCGTTTAAACTTGGTAAGAGGAAGTTACATGGTGATTACTTGTAGTTACTAGGGTAAGATTCTAAGTAGTATAAATAGAGAGGTTGAGAAGCACCTCTCAAGTAGTTTTTCAATGGAAGTTAGTTTTGGGAGGAGATAGTGTGGTGATCTTAGTTTTAGGGAGCTTGGTTCTTGGAGATGTCATGTTAGGTGGAACCTTGATTCAATGAAGACTTTGAATACCAAAGTATCCCTTTCCTTTTGAGTGATATCTTACTCTTGGTGATAATGTGCATAATAGAGCTTGGACTTTGAGAGTTTGTGTAAGAGTGAGCAATAGGATCATGGGCAAAGGGTGGGACTAAGTCCTTCTAGATTCATGATGAGCTTCCAAAAGCCATCGGAGGTAAACCTGAGTGAGAGTCAGCCCGGAGGTCACATTTTTGGTTCCGTTGCCGGGACCTCAGTCTAGAAGGAGAAGAGATGTTCGAATCCAGTTTATTGCCCGTGAGAGCGCAACGATGAGAACTCATATGGAGAGGACTGTGGGGGGAAGAGCGAACCGAGATCATGATGCATAGTAATGTACCATTTGTGTATCCGGTAGTGTTATATGATAGCCTGGAAGTTATTTTGTACATTTTGTTTACTTAAGTGTTGTTTGGGATGAGGCGAGAGTGCTATAGTATGTATTTGGGAGGAAAACTTTATTTTCCAAAGTTTTCCGATAATTTTATTGATTTTAGATTAGTAGATGGGATACGTTTTGCACTTGAAATAACAGTCATATCATGTCTAGATCAAAAGTTATGATGTTTAGAATTTGCTAGGGTCTTGACGGGTTTTGAAAGATAGCTCTCGGGAAAAAGTGTACAGAGCTTATCAATTCGTGCAAGAATTGAATCAGGATTTGAAACTTTGCACGATTGTATATCAAGAGCTAAGCTACATGTGGGTTTAAATTTCGTTGAGAGATCATTTTATAGAGAAAGTTATGATACCTGAAGTATAGGGGGGTATAAAAGTGAGCAAAACTGCTTTACTTTTCAGATTTACTTTTTCCTTGTTTATGGTCATTCCGAGAGAGTGAGTGCATGAGTGTTTTGCATAGTGAGGATGACTTGACACTCATTGGAAAATGGGAGATCAACCTCTTTGGAAGATCCGGTTATCTAAGATACCTCAAAGGGCTGGGCGTGATTGTTTCAGCGGATTCGAACACGAGGGAGTTCAGAGTGGAGTTTGAAGAGAGGACACTAAAAAGTTCCCGAGGCGAAACGTGAGAGTTGCTTCTATTGTGGAGAGGAGGGACATAAGCTTGTGAGTTGTCCTTTGAGGACCAAAGATCGGAGGTTGAGAGAGACGAAACGTGGGAGAGCTAAACCTTCATCTGGGACCATCATCTCCCCATGAATCCAAGAGTGGAAACTATTGTGAAAATTGTGGAGTGACCGGACTTCCCTTAGGACACGAGTGTAGTGGCGTGAAAGCTCTGTTGGAGTCACTAGTGGAGGGCTTTGAAGATAAATTGAGTGCAGATACCGAAAAGTTGAAATCTCCATGTGGCTCAAGTTCTAACTGAAGATGGAGATCATTTTCAGAATGATCGAGAAGATGTCGATGAGGGTAAGGCTCATAGTGTGTTTGGGGAGAGAGAGAGCCATGGCAATCTTGGACCAACCAATTCCGTTCATTTTGCCATTGATGAATTACTCTAGAATGGAGCTAGTTTTGTTTGTGTTGTATTAGGGAGTCCCGTATAAATTTCCAACAACAACGACAAAAGGAGTTGGAAATGGGGAAGCTTCCGGTGTTCTATGGGGAGAGAGAAAGAAGATGTAGAATCTTTTTGTGAGAGACTTCAAGAGGGCATGCATAGGAAACAATGAGAGAAGGAAACCCGAATGGGCTATCCTTTTGCCCGACTTCTTGGAGGATTCTGCATTGAAGTGGTACAATGAGTACAAGAAGGAGCATGTGGAGGAAGACACTTGGGAGAGTTTGACGGAGAATCTTGTTGAAAACTTTCTTCCGGATGAAAGTTACGAGAAGCTGATGTGTGAAGTCACCTTTTTGAAGCAAGGAGAGAGTGAGAAGGTGAGATCATACGTAGAGAGAACGGAGAAGCTGGAGTCACGTTTTCGTGTGGTGTTGAGAAAGAGTGGAGACGAGGTCGAGCCAACCATGGTGGGGATTGTGGCGATGTTGACAAAGAACTTCATTGGAGGTTTGAAGCCTCAGATTCGAAGCAAGGTGAGATATGAAAAGCCCTCTTCTAAGGTTGAGGCTATTCGCATTGCTATTCGAATGGAGGAGAGCCTAGAAGACGATGATTCTAGCTTGGTGGCTAGAGAAGCATCACCACCTGTTGTGGTTAGAATGGCAACTCCTACTGTTGTTTCTTTGCGCTTGAGTAGTAAATTCTCGGTGGTAGACTTGCACCATGAGTTGAAATCTATCACGTAAAACACTCGCTGATCTCAAGATTAACGTAGTACAACTATGGGAGAGGAGGAATCAGAATGTAGGGGGAGGATCTAGAGGGTATGGGAATTATCCTCCAAAAGGAAATCCACCACAAGGGAACTTCACAGTTTCATGCTTTAGTTGTGGAGGCCCTCATTTCCAACGAAATTGTCCTAATCCTCGACAACATGATGGAGTTAGACACAACAATTCTACTCCTGCTCCAAGTCAATCGAAGGATAAGGGAGTAGCGTCTATTGATGTGTTTCCTCATCAGTGCACGTTTGAGAAGGGAGAGAGCTCTATAAGTTCCAGAGTTGATATTCTTGCACACGAAGAAGAAGAGAGCAAGATTTGCAGAGGAGTCCATCTCAATGGAAGATCAACCAAGCCGGAGCACTCGATCCAGTGGTGTGAGTCAACCGAGAGCACCGAGAAAGAAGTTGGGAATGGATGATTTCTCCATTTCATCTACCCAGCTCAAATACGACGTGGTGGAGGATGTGGGGAATCAAAAAGCCAATATAACTGTTGGCCAATTGATTGCTCTAAATCCTACGATAAGAAAGGAGTTGAGGGGAGGCCTAAGCTCCAAAAGGACCAGAAGCGACGATCCAAGGGGAAAGCTTCCATGGCGAATGTTGGAGTAGGAGTGGTGGATGCCGCTGCCTCGGAGGTATGCACTCAGGCTTCGAAGATTGAAGTACGCATTAATGGACGTGATGTTTCGGATGTACTAGTGGATGGTGGATCTGCGGTGAATGCCATGTCAGAACGTTTGTTGAAGAAGTTGGGGATGAAGCTTTCAAGACCTTCCAACATCATTGTTGGGATGGCCAACAAGCAAAAGGTGCGACCCATTGGAGTGGTGGACAAGGTGGTGGTAAGTGTGATGGGAGTTCAAACCTTGTTGTCCTTTCAAGTGCTTGAGGAGGCTAGCTACGACTTGTTGTTAGGAAGACCTTGGTTGAGGGCTGTGAGGACAACTGATCGGTGGCATAAGGGTTACCTTCGTATAGGGGCGAAAAACCATCAGTGAAGGTCCCTCTCACAAGTGGCGGAGGAGCGGTCTCGGACTCGGATAGACCTACGAGGTATTACTCGAGTCCGAGAGTGAAGAAAAGTGGTAGTTTTTCAGAGGTTGACACCAACATGTCGGCCGATGAGGAGACATCATCTGAAGATACCTCGGACGATGATGTTCAAGTTCAAGTTCTTGCTGCAATGGATTTACTTCCCTAGGCGGGGGTGGTGAAAGATCCCGACAAGATGAAGATGAGTGAAGATGAGATAACTCGACGGCTCTCCACTCTCAAGTTTGGTCCCAAGGTTACTATGGAGGAGAAGTCAAGGTTCTTGGATATATTTCGAAAATATATCCATGTCTTTGCCTTTAGCTACAAGGATTTGAAGGAAGTAACCTTAGAAACTCATCGCATTGAGTTAGAGGAGAAGGCTCGTCGATGCGTCGGAAGCAACGTCGGATAAATCCACCAACGGCTGTGGTGGTCAAGGAGGAGATCGACAAGCTAAAGGATGCGGGTTTCATCTATGAGGTAGAGAATTCTGAATGGGTTTCTCCTATTGTGATAGTCAAGAAGAAGAATGGTAAGCTACGTGTATGCGTAGATTACAAGAAGTTGAATCTTTGTCACAAAGAAGGATTACTATCCTTTACCTTTCATAGATGAGATTCTAGAGGAGGTGGCAGGTCATGAGTGGTATAGTTTTGGAGATGGTTATAGTGGTTATAACCAAATTCAAATTGCTCTGAAGATCAGCTCAAAACCACTTTTACCACGCCATGGGGAACTTTTGCCTTTAGGGTAATGCCCTTTGGTCTATGTAATGCTCGGCAACTTTTCAGAGGTTCATGAACAAGGTGTTTGAACCTTTTATTGGGAAATTTGTGCGAGATTTCATAGATGATTTTTTTGTGTATACGGGAAGAAGGAGGATCATTTTGATCATTTGATCAAAATTCTACAACGGTTGGAGAAAGCCAAGGCCTCGCTCAATCCAGAAAAATGCATTTTTGGATGTGAGGAAGGTTTGTTGTTAGGGCACATCATCTCCAAAGATGGTATAACGGTGGATCGAGAAAAGGTGAAACGCATCCTCGACTTACCTTTTCCGGTGGCGTTGACCAAGTTGAGGCGGTTCCTTGGAATGGTGGGATACTATCGACGGTTCATCTTTTCCTTCTCCAACAAAGCTTATGCCTTGACGGTTTACATGAAGAAGGGACGGATTACGATTTAATCCTCAAGGATGGAGAGAGCAAATTTGTGGCGTTCGAACTTCTTAAGAAGGCGTTGGTAACGGCTCCTATTTTAGCCAAACCAAATTGGGGTAAACCTTTCATTCTCTACACGGATGCATCAAACATTGCTATAGGATGCACTCTAAGCCGTTAGATGAAGATAGCCATGATCATCCAATTGCTTATGCTAGTAGACGGATGGTGCGGCCGAGAGAAATTATTGATGGTGAAAAGGGAGGCTTTAGTTTGTGATCTTCTCACTCAAGAAGTTTCGACACTATCTATTGGGAGGGAAGTTTACTATCGTTCTCGACCACAAGGCTTTGAAGTACATTTTCAACAAGCCTAATCTTTGAGGGTAGGATAGCCGGATGGAAGTTGTTCTTGGCGGAGTTTGATTACATCATTGAGGATCGACCCGGTAAGAAACATGCCAATGTTGATTTGATGTCTCGAGCATACGATGAGGAAGGAGATCAACCAGTGGATGATACATTTCCAGATGAGGATTTGGCGATGATGGACACCATAACAAAGGTAAATTTGAATACAAGGGGATATGGGATTTCATCTCGGAGGGAGAGTTTCCCCAAGGCATGCATTCACGGGAGAGGAATGCATTGGTGAAGCGATGTGAACCTTATACCATCGTAGAGGGCGTGTTGTTTCATCAAGGAGCAGATGGACTACTCGGAAGGGTTGTTGGAAGGGAGGAGTCAATTCAACTTATGAAGGAGTTTCATGAAGGCTCGGTATGTGGAGGACACTTTGCGGGGAAAGGTAAGCGCATTTAAGATCCTAGATGCAGGGCTATCATTGGAAGGGCATTTTCAAAGATTGTGTGGAATTTTGCAAGAGTTGTGATGTGTGTCAAGCTTTTGCTAAAAAGTCCATGAAAACCCCTCCTTTGACATCAGTTCCTATTTTAGGTCCTTTTGAAAAGTGGGGAATAGATTTTGTAGGACCCTTGAATCTTACTCCTCGGGGTAACAAGTTCATTGTGGTAGCTACATTATCTAACCAAGTGGGTAGAAGCTAGACCTCTAAAATCTACTAGTGAGGAAGAAGTGGGTAGATTTCTATATGAGAGGATAATAACTAGATTCGGATACCCTCTAGAAATTGTATCGATAGAGGTGGTGAGTTTGTTGGAAGCATTATACAAGCCATGCTAGGTCATTTCTCCATCAAGGCACGGGTGACTACTTCCTACAAACCAAATGCTAATGGGTTGGCGGAAGCGAACCAACTATACGCTTTGCATGATGTTGGCCAAGGATGCGCGGACATGGACGGGAGCAAGCAAAATTGGGACAAAAGGCTGCATGCTATCTTGTGGGAGTATCGGACGACTTGGAAGACATCAACGAGGGGTACTCACCTTTCCGTATGGTATATGGTGTCGAGTCAAAGCTTCCAATTCAATTTGATTTGGCGACCTTCTTAACTATCCAACGGAAGTTAAAGAGGAAGAATGGAGTAGAAGCTATCAAATCAAGATGTCAACAAGCTGTTGGAATTTGGAGGAGGCTCATTTGTGGCCATGGTACGTGTGGAGCGGGCTCAACAATTGCAGAAGAAGTATCATGATAATCGATTTGGGGACGAAGAAGATGAAGATTTTCAAAGAAGGTGATTGGGTAATGCTTTACGATTCCATTAGATATAAAGAGAGCAAGAAAGAAATTTCTTCCAAAGTACTTTGGTCCTTTCATAGTTCACAAGGTGTGGGGAAACTTTACTTACGATTTGAAGGAGTTGGGAGGGCGACATTTTGACCGGGTGAATCACGACAAGTTGAAGCCGTTTCATCGACGATCAGATTCTTTCACTCCGAGGACGGAGTGAAATCTTGGTCGGGGTAAATGTAAGACCCGGGGTTGTACATATAGGATAAAATGAAAGTATATCTAAATTGTGCCTAAGTTTATCTTAGTCATGACTATGTTTAGCTAGTTATGGTTAAGTTGGAGGAAAATATAGAGTAACTTTTGGTGTGGTAGATGAGAACTACTATTTTGTTGTTTAGTATGAGTCAAGGAATAGATTCCATCACATGGGTATCTTGACTTCCCTTGACTTGGACTAGTTTTCATTGGTTGGACTTGGTGAAGACCCTTAAATCTAGAGGCGAGATTGACTTGGTACACTAGAAGTCAATTAGGGAGTAGTTGGGCTTCTAGAAGATCCAAGTGGACCAATTGCATGTTGCCATGTACCCTTTTCATTGGGGTTTGTGATCTCTACCTCGTTTAAACTTGGTAAGAGGAAGTTACATGGTGATTACTTGTAGTTACTAGGGTAAGATTCTAAGTAGTATAAATAGAGAGGTTGAGAAGCACCTCTCAAGTAGTTTTTCAATGGAAGTTAGTTTTGGGAGGAGATAGTGTGGTGATCTTAGTTTTAGGGAGCTTGGTTCTTGGAGATGTCATGTTCGGAGTGGAACCTTGATTCAATGAAGACTTTGAATACCAAAGTATCCCTTTCCTTTTGAGTGATATCTTACTCTTGGTGATAATGTGCATAATAGAGCTTGGACTTTGAGAGTTTGTGTAAGAGTGAGCAATAGGATCATGGGCAAAGGGTGGGACTAAGTCCTTCTAGATTCATGATGAGCTTCCAAAAGCCATCGGAGGTAAACCTGAGTGAGAGTCAGCCCGGAGGTCACAGAGCAGGTAGAGTTCTTGGGTCAAACCATATATCCAGGAGGATTAGGAGTTCAGCAAACCAAGGTGGAGGCAATCTTGTGTATTCCACAACCCTCAGATTTGAGTAGCGTTAGAGCTTTCCTTGGACTTGCAAACTTCTATCGTCGATATGTGCAAGGATTTAGCACTATTGCCAAAGCCTTGACAAAGCTGACAAAGCCAGATCAAGAGTGGAGTTGGGGAGATGAACAGGAGAGAGCTTTTGTTGAGCTCAAGGGAAGGTTGACATCTGTCCCTATTTTGAGGAGACACTGTGAGAGGTCGTGGGTTTCAAGTACATACTGATTGGAGTATGTTGGGTTTGGGAGCAGTGCTTACCCAACATGATGATGAGGGGAAGGAGTGTGTAGTGGCTTACGCAAGTCGTTCCAACAATGCAGCGGAGTCGAAGTATAGTTCTTATGAAGGAGAATGTTTGGCAGCTATTTGGGCAATGGCACATTTCAAATTTTATTTGTTTGGAAACTCCTTCACTCTCATCACCGATCATCAACCATTGAAATGGTTGATGGAATCAGACAAGCTTACATGAAAGCTTGCACGATGGGCTCTTATCCTACAAGAGTATGATTTCACGGTTGTTCATAGACCTAGAGTGGTGAACCGTGATGCAGATAGGTTAAGTCGAAACCCATGTACAAGTCAAGTTGACGAAACCGGGGCTCGATGGCACGGTGATACACATGAAGAGATGGTGTCGGGTTGGCATGCATCTGCCTTTTTGAGTATGTTGGTGCTTGAGAGCTATATGATATCTCTCTTGGATCAGTAAGCATATATGTTAGCCTTGGACGCTGAGACTGAGAACGGTTTGATGGTAAACCAAGACATCCATGATGACATGCTGGTGTTGGAGTATCTTTGTAAAGGTGCTTTGTTGGGCACCTTGAGTGCAAAAAGGCGGGATTGAGTTTTCTGAGTGCTCGGCGGTTCAGATGGGAAGGTAGACACCTTCTTGAGTATGGGGAGATGGCGGCGTTCGTGTTGTGCCACTTCCATCTCGAGAGAACACGATTGGTCGAGACATGCTCATGAGGAGTTAGGTCATTTTGGAGTAAAGCGGACATATAGCTTACTTCAAAGTCACTATTGGTGGAGAGGTATGCAAACTGAGGTGCAGCAGTTTGTGACAAGATGTATGGTATGTGATCGTGTTCGAGCATCATTCAATGCCCCTACACCACAACTACATCCTCTACCGATTATGGAACTTGGTTATCGTTGGAGCTTGGATTTTGCAGGACCTTTGCCATTGACTATACGACATCATCGATATGTGTTGGTCATGGTGGAACATTTCTCCAAGTGGATTGAGTTGGTGGCCTTGCCCGACAAGTCAAGTGAGGGAACAGCTTATGCATTCTTAGCTATAGTGCTTAGCCGATTTGGTGCACCAGCAGAAGTGTTGACTGATCAAGGTACTGAGTTTTTGGGCGAGTTTCAGGCTTTATGTGATCAAGCGTTGATCGATCATCGTACCACCTCAAGAGATCATCCCGAGGCTGATGGTCTAGCAGAGCGAGTTGTTGAGACGGTGAAGAGAGGACTGCAAAAGTTTGGCTTGGAGAAAGGTCATCTTGGAGACTGGGACATCCAGCTACCATGGTTGGCCATGGGTTATCGATTTAGCCGGCAAGCATCTCTAGCGTCATTCTCACCGTACTTTTTATTATATGGTAGAGATCCAGACTTACTGCAGCTATCCGTCGAGAGTCGGGTGAAGTCTTGGACTTGGATAACCCCGATGTTTGGGTTAGGGTGTGTTCTCAAAGGCGAGAACTCTTCCGTGAGAGTCATGCCCATGGCATTTGAGAACCCGGCTATTGCTCAACATAGAGATACTTTTGCGTTATGCTACCATCCGAGGAGGTGGATATCGACCTTCAATTCACAGATTTCATATTGGTGATTACGTTTATTTGCGGCGAGTGCATCGATCACATTAGATGTTACGGTGGTCGCGCGATTCTGATGCGTGTGAGGTTTTACCTTCGGAGTTTTGGTATTGGAGGGTCGTGATGGTATTATTTGGAAAGATCATATGCGTAATTGTGTACCATGTCACCTTCCAAATATTGATGGTACTATGGATCCAAGCCTGACAGTTGTACGTGCAGGCTTGAGATGTATGTTATGTGGATCAGCTGGTGGAGCAGCTAGTATGTTGATTTGTGATTCTTGTTTGAGAGGATGGCATATGTCATGTTTGACATCTCCTCTCAATGCGGTGCCTTGTGGGCGGTGGAGATGTCCTCGATGCGTTTAGCAGGAAAGCAAGTCTGACCGTTACATGATATGGATTGCAAATAGGCAATTAATGATGGAGCATTGTAGCACTCGGCCTCCTGATCTTAGCCCCACGAAGGGCATATCATGTTATGGACTAGATGACTACCTGGTGTTAGAGGGACCTAACCGTGAGTTAGGGGCGCGATTGTGGTACACTTGTGTTGGTGTATGACGATCTATGTATTGTGATGTTTGATATGACAGCAATGTATGTTGTGATGCGATATGTATGTGCACGACAGCTGTCACGACTTATGTAGTGGTATCTCTAGTTAGGTAGGTGCGTGTATGCAAGAGCAGATACATCAGTTAGAGCCGGTTCTGCAGTTAGCGTCGTTTGCTTTGGGACTACCGTTAGGGCCGATAGTGTCGTTAGGGGTCTTAGGGCTCAAGGGGTAGAGTTCGAATTAGGGCTCCTTGGAGGCCAGTTTTTGAAGTTGAGCCTTTGAGAGTGTGGCTATGGTGGATAGTAGCTAGTGCGGGAACCTTGAGTCTTTGAAGCACAAAGTGGGTTTGGCTTGACTGTAATCTCTCTTTTATGCTATGGTTATGAGCGGAGTGTCCTTGTGGACGTTTTGAGAGTAGAAAAGATTATTGTGGTACACTTGTGTTGGTGTATGACGATCTATGTGTTGTGATGTTTGATGTGACAGCGATGTATGTTGTGATGCGATATGTATGTGCACGACACCTTAGTCAGCGACGTTCTAGACCTCACCTCTTGTCTTGCCACTCTGACCATGCTTTATATCCTATAAGATCCAAGATAATATCTCATGGATCCTTATTTACATCCTGACCCTAGGATGATAATCCAACCGTGGATTCTTAACAGTCTTACAATGAGCCGTCGGTCATCTTGACCTAAAATATCACCGTCATCTCAACAGCTCTGAAGATGACACATGTCATCATCTTCCCATAGTAACCATGTCACAACATGACACCATCCAGTCCGGCTTTGACATCAAAGGTTGAATTACTCATGCCGTCATCTTCTGCGTGGGAGTCAATCGAATAGCCTCTCTTGCTCTAGATTGAATTGTCATTCTTTTCTTCATCGTGTCATCTCGATAGTTCTACGCTCGCACTACTCGTCGATACAATTACAACACTATCCTAAATATCGGAACTTCTTCCGCCATTTTTAATCTACTCATTTTCACACTTGGCATGCATATTGGCCCTAAGAGACATATTCGTATTCGTCCTTACTCATTTCCTCCGAATATCATGTTTTTTACTTCGAAAAAGAAAAAAACAAGCTTAAAATTCCTAGCTAAGGTCCTACACGCTCAACAAGACAAAACACAATGGCTAACGTAGGTGATGTCTCTTGTAATAAGGTAGCATCTCTCACTCTACGTCTCAACTCCCTATCCAATATCCCATACCAATATTGAACAGCTTGTGCCTCTCTCATCCCATGGGTAACATTGATCAGCCGACGCATTTGGGTATACGCCTCTTGAAGATTCTTTCCACTCTTCCGTTGAAATTCATGCAAGCCTCATAGCTTGTTAGAACTCACCCCTTGGTAGTCTCTTCTCAACCGTGCGAAGAACTCCAAAATAGGGTTAAAGGTTGGGACTTCTAAACTCTTCCCAACTCGACTAGCTCCTACCATATCATCTGTTCGAGATGTAGAGGATGAATTCGCACCACCGAACACTGTACACGAAGTAATAGATATATAGTTTGGAGACTAGTATTATCTCCATGAATCAATCTCCTCAAGGTGTTCACGTTGTAACTCATGATAATCATCCATCAACGGACCCTCCAAATGCTTGAATAATCCCATCCAAGCCATAAATGGACTAAACCACGAAAGTTGTTTAGTCCATCAGAGGAGTTGCACATCTGTTGTCAATCACACCATGAGTAAACTCATGTATGAAGTCATCCAACTCAATAGTGTCAATTGTACCCAAATATTGTCTAGGATTCTTGATGTTCCCATAGATATCGTCCATGTCACATAACAACCAGGGGGGGGTACACACTCCAAGATTTCACCAAACTCAGCTTTGTCACTCTCTGAAACCAAATCAAAATCTTTTGTGAACCTCAAAGGCCAAAGTTGATACCGCACTCCGCTATGGATGCATTCAATGCTAATCCAGGCAGTCTCTTTTCCGGAACCTTCTAAGAACTCCATAGTGACACCAATGTATCACCTCCGTAACGATATAAAAATAAGTCCCCAAATGGAACCAAAAACCATAATAGAAGATACCCAAGGCACCACAAGGTGCTAACACAAGGGCAACCTGAAACCTGCTATCACCACATGCACTCAACCAATCTAGAGGTCCGCAAATCTTGTCTCACTGGGGAGAAATATGGATAGTCTAGCTGGTCCACAAATCTAGCCTTACTATTGAAAGTACACATGAGCACTAACCCCCCAAACAATAAAACACCAACACAAACAAACGTGGTGCACAAATGGCAAGCAGAGATGGAGATATATCAATCACAAGAAATATAAATAATAATATTCCATCTCAAAACCATCCATCAAAGGGGTCAAACCAACCCAATCCGGATTAACATAGCATCATAAGGGCATTTAAAAACATAAAAATTGAGTTTTGGAAGTCTTCTCCTCTCCATATCGATAATCTGACACTAGTGAATTGGCTTTAAATGAGATTTTTTTAAACTAGACTTATTCAATTTCCTATCAAACGCAATTTTTTTTACCACAAAAAAATACCGTTTGAAACTTCTACAAGGCTCTAAAAATCTTCAACTTCAATTTCAAACCCCTAAACGTCACAATTTCGCTATTCTAACATTGTCAGCCTTGTGCTTGATGTCTCTATCCCCGTGCGATAAACTTCACATCTTCTATCATCCCACCAAACTTCAGATCAAATGGACACTATATGATAATCGTATAGCCTTCTGCCCCTATTTTCGACCCGAAAACTTTGAAACATCAAATCTTGGATTTTGAGCACTTTTATCCAAAAAAATTTTGGGCCAATCTTGATTTATAGGCCCAAAATAACTCTGAGCATCGACCCACTTCATCAATTTTCAGCAGCGCTTCCACCCTCAAAAACTCTCCATTCCGATTTCCACACTAAAACAAAAAATACAAAAATTCTAAATCGATCACATCAGCTTCAAATCTACTCTGCTTCTAGATCACCACCACATGCTTCACTCCATCAATGTCCAACACACTCAATAGATAACATATTGAAGCTACCATCGATCCAAACTCGCCAAAACACCTTCAGCGTTTCAAGAACTCGTAGATGTCATCACAGAATCCAATTTGAGTTTTCAAAGTAATTTTTTCTACTCTCAAAACGTCCACAAGGACAGTCGGCTCATAACTATAGCATAAAAGAGAGATTACAGTTGAGTCAAACCCACTTTGTGCTTCAAAGCATCAAAGTTCCTGCACTAACTACTATCCACCATAGCCACACTCTCAAAGGCTCAACTTTAAAAAATGTACTCCAAGGATCCCTAATTCGAACTCTACTCCTTGAGCCCTAGGACTCCTAAAGGGGCTCTCGGTCCTAACGGAAATTCTAGTGCGAACGGTGCTATCTGTACAATCGGCTCTAACTATTGTATCTGATCTGCATACACACACCTACCTAACTCGAGATGCCGCTACATAAGTCGTGACAAACATGTGAAACATGTGATTCTATAACATTTAAAGTTATCATGTGTTGATTTGATTTTTTGCATCTAGATGTGACTTCATTCAAAATAGGATGACATTGATGATTTTAATTTTGATTGCAAGTAGTGGAACTTGCTTTCAAGATTATTTTTTTTCATGATTGTAGTCAAAATCCAAGAGACTAATGTGAGTATCTAAAATATTTTATTTCTTTTTTACAAATTTTATTAAATTTGTGAATAATTTTATTTTTC
This sequence comes from Marchantia paleacea, assembly GCA_014180765.2. NCBI lineage: Eukaryota > Viridiplantae > Streptophyta > Marchantiopsida > Marchantiales > Marchantiaceae > Marchantia > Marchantia paleacea. The sequence continues at coordinate 986,841 of MUAA02000117.1, forward strand.
TTTAATGCAAATCATAATATCTGAATTTATATATCTGATGCAAATCATATAGGTTGAAATTTGTCTTACTTATCTTGATCAGTTGAATAAGTTTAATGTTTAATATGTGGGCAAATATATTAATCCATTGGAGCTATTTAATTTGTATAATTAATATGATACAAAAAATTTTGCAATAATATTCATGATTCTATGTATTATTAATTAATTATATTATATTATATTCTAATTAAAATCAGGATTTTGATTCATGTGAAAAATATTTCACTATATTTTAGGGCTCTACAAAAATAATAAATGATTAAAGAGGTGTTAGTACCAAAACTAAATCCACTCACAAAAAATAGGCAGCTTGCACGAATATAAAATGCCTAGGATCTGGTAGTTATCAGCATTTTCTCCCATGCCAATGTGGATGTACTTGGAGAGACCAGCCATCAACATCATCTGAGGTAACATCCAGCACAATGTTGGGGGCGGCAAAGATTCTTATTCATTCTCATGTTTTCTCAGCCAAGGATTTATTGGCGTTGGGGTTGTCGTCATCCCATGTACTACGATCGGCAGCCACACTTTGCAAAAGCAAAGAGGATGTGTTGGTTGCTTCTAGTAGTATGAGCACTAGTAGTGTTGATCATGGGATCAGAACACCTACTAGTGGAAATTGGCAAGCTGTTGCTACTCGAATGATGGAGTTACCAGTGAGGCCGGCATACGAGCGTACCAGGGTGTCACCAAGTACGGTGATGTTGGATAACAAAAGTGGTGTCTTTTGTTTGGTCGGACCTTCAGGAAAGGTTTATCGACCTCAACGTGTGTTGTTGGATTCTGGTGCGGAGATACCCAGATCTTCTTCCAGTGTTGGCAGTTCAAGGATTTCAGCAGGCCTTGCCGTCATATATTTTATTGTTGGGGGCGCAAGACCTTGCTTGGTATGGCACCATACATTTGGTTATTGCTGGATGGCCATGTCTGGGACACACACGGTGTCGTATTGTGACGCGGCTACTATGAGAAGATGATGACATGTGTCATCTTCAGAGCTGTTGTCATGACGGCGATACTTTAGGTTAGGATAACCGACGGCGCCTTTGTAAAAGGTTGTTTAGAGCCCACCGTTGGATCAACTTTGTAGGGTCAGGATGTTGAAAAGGCTCCAAGAGATATTATCTTGGACCTTATCAGATGGAAAGGGTATGGGAGAGAGCTAGACACATCACTTTGCTGACTAAGGAGCTTATCTGATCAAAGTGGAGCCGACAAGGACATGGATAGAGGACAACATGATCCTCCAGATGTACCGATGCCTAATCCATTTGTGATCAACATCCGGTATCTTCATCGTGATCATTTTCGGGCGTGGTTAGTGTATCATTTTGGAGATAACTTTGCGCAACAAGTGATAAACTCTCGGACCGATTATTCTTCGATTGTTTCCTACGGTGCGATTTGGGGCGTAACGATTATGCGTTGGTATTTAGTTTGGGCGCTATGGATTTGAACTTACCAGTAGTGGTGGCTTTCAACACATGGGTTCCAATCCATCACTATTGCTTACCAAAAACAAGCCATAGGGAGTTGATTGTTAGGAACTTTGGCGAGGAGTATTATTCTCAAGTTATAAACTCCCCGGTTCCGTTTGTAGTTCCGTTCATACTTAGCCGGTTTCGAGTTGTCATTTTGACTCTTTATTAGTGGCAACTTGTATTGTGTATAGGATGGCTAAGTAATGTGTTTAAGATAGTTGTAAAGCTCTAAGTTAAAATGGAGCTAATTTGAATACACTAGAGGTCAAAATAACACTCTTCATTCTCATTGGTCTTGGAGTTTGGGCCAATGAGGGCACTTGGGCAACTTCTTCAAGGTTTTGGAGACCTTCCAAGGGGACATTCGGAGATCTGAAGATTGGGTTGGAGAGCTGACGGGACGAGCTACAACGTGGGCTCAAGAATGGATGGATTTGAAGGATTTGTCACTCTGAAGTTATTATTCATCAAAGTTAGAGTGAGAAATTTAGACCTTTGAGTGTATTTGGGGAGTTTCTGAGAACCTAACGAGGGTTTTGGAAGATCTGAGTCGACAGAGATATAGTTTTCGACTTGAAGTTTGATTGAAGCTTTGACTCGATTGGACGAGTTTTGAGTACAGAGTGATAGCTTGAAGTTTGCGTATCTGATCGAATTGCAAGGCGCACCGACTATCACGAAGTTAATGCGGAGATCATATCTTTTGATATTAGAAAGTTCTGTCAATAAAACTTTGCACAGTTCAAGTTATGATGAAATCTGAGAGCAATTGAAGTCAAGGATTGGGATGTGTGATGGGTTTTTGTACAGTGCATATTGCCTTGTGATCTGAGTGTAGAAATCAACAATTGTTCTTAGAGATCTAGAAGAAAGAAACATATGAAACTTTCCTGAGAGATTGAAAGGGTTGTGAATAAATTTTCTCTGAAGTTGAAGCGAAAGTTATTGGTCGAATCATCGGATATCATAATCTTCTTCCGCTGAAGTTTTACCAGTTGTAATGTGGAATACTGAGGAGAAGAAGAAGAGATTGTCAACTCACACGAGGTTCTAGAGGGTTCTTCTACAGCCAGGCGCTTGGGCGTTCTCAGAGCAAAGAAATGTCCATGTGACATAAGTGGTGAACTCAACGTGAAACCTCTGAGGTGGAGGAACTTTCATGAGTTCTCTTGTTGCGAGTTTTCAATTTCATGAGTTTCGGTTTATGGTTGGATGTTCCAAGTTTAGAGTAAGGTGTAGATTGCAAGGTTAGGTGTGGGTTGGCCTTGAGGTATTAGGGTGCAAGTTCAAGTTTTGTTTGGACTTGAAATATAAAATTAGTCAGAAATCAGATTGTAAGAACTCTATAGTGATAGCTTAGCGCAAAACGTTGAGTTTTATGATATGTCAAATGCCAAGTGTTGGCAAGAGTCAGTCATGGGTGGGTTGGGACAATTCAAGTATGGAGGGTCGATGTTTGCTTCTTGTGTTTGGATCCCTCCATACCGGCTTCTTTGTGTGTGCGCCATCTTTGGATTTGTGTGGGCGCGCTGATTCTATAGGAGTGCTCGGACTTGATCACCGGTTACCACTCTAGTGCGTGCTGCGTATTTCTCTTGTGAGAAGTTGGAATTGATGGCCAACTCTCCCAAGAGTGCTTGAGGTGATGGCAAGTTAGGTTGCCCAATCCATTAGGCACAGACCACGGGGATCTAGATTTAGATCAGAGTAGATAGACGCATAAGGTTGGATACTTGGGGAATTTGAGGGGTCAATGATCAAGACGGCTTTTCATTGACAACAAGCTGAGTGGATGTTCGGGATCACAAGGGCCGGTTACAATGAGTGGGGAGGGGTCGAGGCGAGCAAGCGAGGTACCTAAGGTGCAGCTTGATCCGGCAACATCGGAGATGTTTCAAGCGTTCACGCTCTTCCTTCAACATCAACAATTGCAGGACCGAAGGGAGAATTGAGCCACAAGGGCGCTGCAAGCTGTGGTGGGGAAGATGGATCAGTTTGACTGGAGGGATGTCTCAAAGTACTTGAGATACTACGTCAGGGAAATGGAGCTGAACCGTGTTGCTGAAAAAAAGATGATAGAAATGTTTCGTCTTGCTGCGGTGCCGGAGATTAGAAGCCATGTGAAATCCCTGTAGGAACACTTTGGTGAGGGTTGGGAAACATATTCCTGTGCCTTGAGGGATGAGTACTTCTTAGAAAATTCTGATAGAGTCACTAAGAAGTCCTTCATGGAGTGGGTCGAAAGGCCCAATAAGAAGTCTCATGCAACTGAGCTTCTTAGGGAGTTTGAGAGACAATTCTCACAATTGTCTCGATTGGAGAAGATCACCTTGGAGTCACATAAAACAGAGTTGTTTCTCCGAGCTGCTGATGTTGAGTTGCAAGAGAAGCTGGAGTTGCTTCTCGAAGACAAAAATGAGGAAGAAGGGCTAACAGGTAGTTGGAAGGATGTCGAGGAGGCAGTTGGGCTCTTGGCGAAGAGAGAAAGAAGGAGAGAGAAGGTTGTGATGAGAAGACCCCTACACACAATTTGTTTCTATTGCTCCAAAGCTTTTTGTTACTAGGCAAGTGGTTCCAACCTCCAACATTCAAGCTCGGTTGTGAATTACGAAAGGAAGAATCATCCATCGATGAGATCATGCGAGGGATGAAGGAGCTTAAGATCAAATTTGCAATGTTGGAAGAGAAAGACATGGGAGGGGAGAAGAAGACTTCCACCAAGCAAGCAAATGTGCAACGGTGCATATGGTGTGACAGCACTGATCATGCATGGAGGGATTGTGGGGACTTTGCACAAACATTGCAAAGTGGAGAAATTTTCTGGAAAGAAGGGAAGGTAGCCCTCAAGGACACCGAAGCAATCATCCAAACCAATTTTGGTAAGGGAGGGATGAGAAGGGTTGTGGATGATTACCATAGTGCACATGCATTGGCATCAGTTGAAGCTTTTAGCTATGGTGCTAAGATTAGAGGAGGAGAGGAGAGGAGTTTGAAGGCCACGTACGCAATGGCCTATGGTCAAGTGCTCTCGCTACGATGGAGAAAGGGAAGGTAGCTAGAGACTCTTCGAGAACGAAGAACGGAAATTTGTGCTACTATTGGATGGGAAGATCCAGTAGAAACCATGTCGGTTCATGCTTATATTGCTAAGACTCAATATGAAGCATCGGTGGAAGATAAGAGACGGAGGGAAGAGGAGAATTCTGGCGAAGGACTCTCATTGAAGAGGTTGGCTAGAGAACGTATCAGACCTGATACACCTCTCCCACCTGATCACGCTATGGAGGAAGCTGGTCCCTGGAGGTTGAAGGAAAGAACCAAAGGGGGTGAGAAGGACAAGGGGAAGGTACCAGCTTACAAACTACGATCGGATATTGAGGCGGCGACAGATTTGAAGGGAGTCTTGGAGGAGAGGATTTTGAATGCCAAGGTAGAGTTTACCTTGAGGGAGATACTTGGAATAGCACCTAAAAACCGCCTCACTTCTGTCAAGGAGTTGCAGATTTTGCGCATCCTTTGAATAGCATCCACCTTGTTGGGATTTGGTTTTCTGCCGTACCATCCACACAAATGACCAACAATGACAACCTCCCGCATCCCAAATATAGATTTTGCTCCTGACAATGTAAGATGAACCTCCTCCAATCGAGATCATATCCTCTCACAATCTTCAATGTGATCCTTCACAAACTTCCGACAGCCCCTTTGATCAATGGTTCCATCCTTCTCCTCTTACGTACATCCTTTGATTGGCACATCATCTAGGAAAGGCATAGTCTTCTCGGAATAAAGTCCCTTAACACTTTATTCATCCCATTCATCATATGTGCAACAGAATTTGTTGCCCCTTGAGGTAATGTACACATCCTCACCAATCCCAATGGTGTTCTCATGGTGGTGACATCCTGCTTCCTTACAGTAACATCCTGCTTCCTTCCGATAGTTGAAATTGATCATACCGGAGTAAAGATCCCCCATGGAGTAGATAGCTCTCCCCCGCAAAGGCTTCTACGCAAACTTCGTCCACAATAGGTCCCACCCCCATATTCCTGATAGTCACTTGGTTCACCGGTTGCATATCCTGAATGAATCGTAGTGCTCCATTCTTTTTTGGCTTTAAACCAACGACTAGAATATGGTGCAAAGGGCGGCTCCAAAATCCTCATCCTCATCTTCTCCTTCAACAACTCAATGAGTTTTGGAAGATGGGCTCTAATCTTGGGATCGGTTTCAAGTCCCAAAGGCGCATGAGGCACGGTAAAAATGATCATGGGAGCTACTACATTTGGATCCACACACCCTATCTCCTTTGCTTCAAAAGAGAATGCTTTTCCATGCCTAGCAAGCATCTCTTTGAAACACCTTTCCTCATTTGCAAGAAGGAAACCATCAGATCCAACCTTCAACTCCTTCATAGTGGTTTCAGTAAACTTGTGTCCCATTTTACTAGGATCCCTCAAGTAACTTTCTATGCTCGCTTGCTGCACTTGTTCCTTTGAGTCATTTGGTAAAGGAGTAGCTATCGGTTTCACCTTCTTATCAACCGTTTTATATCTAGTCTCCACTCGAACCTCGGGTGCTTGGAACATCTCAATAGTTGAGTAGAGCTCTCTAGAATGAACCTCCATTATCTTGTCTTCATCCCCAAATCCAATCTCCATCATCTCCTTCAACGGATCTCCCAAACCAAACTCCTCATAAACTCCTGATATATATTCACCTTCCTCAAGAAGCTTCAAATCTGCAAGGTTTTCTTCATATCTGTGCAGTTTGTTCTTCTCCCATCTTTTCAAATCAGCAACCTCCTTGTATGTAGCATATCCATCACGCGAAAACTCCATCAATCTTGTACAAAAGGTACCTTTCTCTTGCATAGGTGAGAGTACATTCTCCTCCATACCACTATATCCTCTCTCTACAGCGATACTTCTCCAAAATCCTCAAAATCTTCAGACTTTGAGAAAACTCCCTCTCTCAACCGTGCTTTGTTTCTCTCATGATTTGCTGGAATTGTTAGAAACTGCACCAACCGCTTCCCATCTTGGCTGCGAATTCGTGCATATGCCGATCCATCATCAAGCACTCTTGTCTCCATCCTCAGTGCTATGATGTAAGGCTGACCAAGAATCAATGGGTATGATGTAGAGTCTTGCACGAAGAAAGTGCGCTCGGCTACTACATCTCCAACCTTCACCGGAATATCGGGGCATGCTCCATACAAGCCCCCTCGAGTATTGTTGGCTGCCCTAATCACCCAACCATGATTGGTTTCTATGGGCCACTTCCCCTTCTTGTAGAGCTCTCTTGACATTATATTGATCTCCGATCCATGATCAATTAGTGCTAACACCGGTTCACAGAGATCCCCTAGCTTCACAAGGGTTTCAGTAGTCGCCCTTGCCCAATGCGATAGGGTGTAGTGGCTAGACACCTTCACACCTTCTTCTTTTGCCTCATCCTCAAAGCGAACCTTCTGAGATTTCAATCCACAACACTTTACCATGACATTTTCTTCATCCCTTGATATCTTTGTACCCATAGCATGAAGTAGAGCAGTCTCATTGGAAATCTCTTTGTTTTCCTTTTGATGATATCAATGATAACATCATGAAACTCCCTCTTTGCTATTCCAAGTATCTCCCTCAAGATAAACTCTACCTTGGCATTCAAAATCCTCTCCTCCAAGACTCCCTTCAAATGCATCGCCGCCTCAATATCCGATTGTAGTTTGTAAAATTTGGTACCTTCCCTTGTCCTTCTCACCCCCTTTGGTTCTTTCCTTCAACCTCGAGGGACCAGCTTCCTCCATAGCGTGATCAGGTGGGAGAGGTGTATCAGGTATGATACTACGCTTTCTATCTCTAGTGTTGATGGAGAGGAGATTTGGGATATTGAGATTGGTTCCAAAGTGACAGGAGAAGACAGACGTAGGGTGTGGAGGTTTATGAGGAGTTTCAAAAACTGTTTTGCATTCACTATGAAGGATTTAGGTTGTTTGAAGGGATTTGGTATACGGATTTGTAGCACGGGTATGCATTACTAAGTCCGAATTCGTATAGGTTGATTTGTTCCCAAGAGAATGAGCTATCAAACCACACTAGCAAAGAAGAGACACATGCATTTAGGCATCTTTACTACTCTGGACTGCAGAGTCCGAAGAGTTGCACACAACGAAGGCAATCGACACAGATCAATTCTCATTACAAGTTTGCATCGCGGTGAAACACTCTACAGAGTACTTTTGATGACTACAGACAGTTCAACTCGTGGACGAATATCCGGGTAACTTCACGAATAAACGAAACAGTCAACACTGCACCAGCCTGCATACACCAGCTCCTTGAATGCTCGTTCTACCTTTACTACAATTTGCAGTCCAACAGAATGGACACTTGCAAAGATGAAAAGATCCCACCACTTTATTTCCTACGATTATTTATAATGAATTTCCTAACTGCTACTTACACGGATCGTACTCTCCTAAGTCTACTCTGCTGATCTAAGCCGCTCGATCGTACCTCCGTTGCCTGCGTGAATGCGTTGACTCCTAATTACATCTCTTGTACATCGGCAGTAATCTCTTGTCTATGAAGAGCCATTGCTTACTAGAAATCTCGACCCAAGGCTCGATACATCTCCTTCCTCCGATCCTTCGAATCGTCGGGATTCTCCATCGCTGTCACCAAGTGTTGCGCCTCAACTCGATCACACCGTGTGAACAGATGTTGCGCACATCTATTAGCAAGGTTCTCTAACTTTTTCGGCACTTCCACATCCACCTGAATCAAACGCCACTTCAGGTCTTGCAATGTCTCCCGAAGATGGGCATTCTCCTTCTCTACAAAGTGAATCTCCGCATCCCGAATACGGCAGATCTCTTTGTAGACCTTCTTTGCCTCCTGGACCTTCTGCTCCAGTTCGGTCTTCTCCTTGGACAACTTGTCCACATTCTCTGTCAACTCCCGAACAGTGACAGATTGGTCCTCCTTCCACAAAGCCAGCCGATTCATCATCTAAATCAAATCCATATACCCGTTGGCTTGAGGATCCCACCCTAGCATATACATCGGCCCCATCTCATTTAACTCCAATAACACCGGGATCACCATAGCTTCCAGCTTCTGGGACAGCTGCAACACCGAGGCCATAGGCTCAGCGATCTTCTTCGATGCTTTCACCTTCGGTCGAGACATCTTTGGAGGAGCTACTTCCTCCATCTTTTTCTTCCCTGCATCCTTCCTTACAATCAAAGTGGCCGGAGAACTATCCTCCACTACTCTCTTCCTCTTCCGAGAGGTTCCGATAATTTCGAGGTCCGAATCCGAATCAGGCTTACTCTGCGTAGCCGGCCGGACTTCTACAATTCTTCTTGGCTTGGGAGGCGCAATCGTTCCTAAACTCAGTGTAGACCCGCTGCTTGCATCATCAAGGTCTACACCCAAGTCCGAGAGTCCGCTCTCCAATCGATACAACTGCCTCTCCTTAGGAGTCAACAACTCCATCTTCGCATACAAATGTACCAAGAAAGAAGAGAGATAGACTACACTCTTATCGTCTTCCCTTAACTTGGTCGCCATCGCTTGAACGTTCTTCGCGAAGATTTCTCCCCAGTTCACCCGAATAGTTCCACCGATGTACCTTCCACAATTCTCACCTTGTGCATGCTGACATACGTTGTTCTCTAAGGTGAGAAGAGCTTATTCAAGGTGAGAGCCACCTTACTCCTGAAGACGTCCTTAATGAGGTCGAGCTTGTAGCCATTTGTCCCCTTCATCTCTCGGGGATTAAACCAATTCTGCTCATCAAAAGTGAAAGCCGTGTGCATTTCCGAGCCCTCCCAATCGATGCCACCTTTATCTTCCTCATGGTTGCGGCCGGGTGTTTTCGCCCACAGCCTTGCATCCCACTTCTCATGCTATGCTATGCTATGCTTCCAATTGTTGTCGGGGCTTTCCCCCGTCAGATTTCATTGCACAGCTCAAGGCACACATAGTCCCATTGTCATGACAGAAACATGCCACCTAAGTTCTTCAACCTCAACAGCTCCGCCGGAGTCCAATCCGCCATCAGAATAAGCGGTCAAATTCTCCCCATTGTCGTACTTCATCCTATTGGAACTCCCACAGGTCGACGCTTCGATATTGCAACTATCTTTTCTTGCTCCGACTGCTCTAGTTCCTCAGCTTTCTCATGTTCTTGGCATCGATCTTCTCTCAACGATTCTTCAATCCGCCGCCCAAATACGCACTTAAATTCTCTCGCAATTCACTCGTGTGAACTCCCTAATGGTATTCTTGTCTAACCAACATATATTTGGACGAATACCCTCATGAGAACCTGAATGTAACTCTTTATTTACAAAAACCAAAAAAAATCGTAAAAATCCTAAGAACTATGCTCCTACATGGATTGACTTGACAACAAATGCACCAGTCTTCCGTCATCTCTATCGATACATTGATATGGAGAGAGATGTGATCAAAAGTAGGTGTCAAGATCTTCTTGAGGCTGGATTAGTGGAGATATCATATGGAGAGTATGACTCTGTTGTGGTGATGCCAGTCAAGAAGGATATACATGGCAATTATACATATAGACACATGTGTGATGACTACCGATCTATCAGACAAGATCTGATCGATATGCTATGCCTACACCAGGGGAGATCTTTGATTTCAAATCAGTAAATTGGAAGGGAAATGATTGGACTTTGAAGAAATTCACTAAGTTCACATACCGCGAGAATGTAGACATGTCTTACACCTTGCCATTGTGCTTTGAGTTTAAGTGGCCTTGTGAATTTTGTTCCCGTTTCCTAATTTGTCCCTTCTTTTGATGGTGTCTGCCATCGAGATTATATTCCATGCGCAATTTTTTTCGTCATACCGTCCGTGTGGATGTGAACCATCAATGTTCAACATCTACTGTACCACTGGAATGAGGAAAATCCTTTGTACTATACACGAGATAAAAATGACAAACTTGAATCTACAGATTTTAATATAAGTTTACTTGGCCGTATCTACAGAGGAAGTGAATCTTCATCCAGACAGGCACTGCAGTAGCTATAAACTCCTTGAAGCTTAGATTGTACCACGTGCACGAATCATATCCGTACAGTGTAGAAACTCTGAGTTTCGCCCGACATATACGAAGGCTGAACTGACACGTGGTCACTCGTGGACTAATAATGACCGGGCAAGTATGACCTCCAAATGCGGCCGAAAATGGCAAGGTCGGTTTCTCGCTCCCTGGCGACGACATTGAAGTTGGATTCGGTGCTCGCTGGATTTCGTGCCAGGGCGTCGATCACCGGCACTCTGTGAGTATGATCACGAATTAAATTGCAACGATTCGGTTCAATCCCATATCATGCGATACCTGGCTTCCACGGTAGCCCGTCGTTCTTCGCGCCACCGATTTTTAATTTCTGTCGCCCTTCGTTTGCGCTTTTTCTCCTTTCTTGTTTTTGTAGGGCGGATTTTACTAACTTTGTGATGAGTTTGCGCTTTTTCCATCTGCGTATGATTCTGGCGTCTTGCGTCCCTCCAGTTTGAGCATTCTCGGCGCTGAGTTTCAGAGCGCTGATTTTGTTCGTCATGGGTTTTTATAGATTTTTGTGCGTTTTTGTCATTTTCGTTCGTATAATTTAAAAATTTTCAGCTTTCTGCAGTTTATTCTTCGCTGTCATTGACGGTTGTGTTTCGAAGAAGGCGAAAGGGTCGATTTGATATGTGTGTATTCTGACCTTCATCTTGTGGGTGGATTTCTACCTTTTTACGGTGCCTTCCGGTTTCGAAATATTCTTGTGGGAGTTGAATATGTCGCCGCAAGTATCGGTTTTGTGGTAGGGAGAGTCACCTACATCTTAACGAAGTTCTTCTTGTGCTTGGACGGTGTCAATTATCAGCTTGCTTTTGCGTGAATTCCGGTGTGGAGGATTCAGAGTCAGCATCTGTGCGTGAATTGCATATGATACATCGATAGATTGTATTCCCTGCATGCCATGAATTGGATTCGGAACGCTGGTGTGAGTGCTCTGTCTAGCGCCTGGACTTTGATACATTTGCAAACCTACACTCTTTTACCTGAAGTTTACCGGGGTCTTGTTAGTAGGTGTCTTAATGGGTAGTTTTCTTTCACGGACAAAGCAGTAGTTGCTGAGAGCTGGAAATTCTCCAACGTGCCGCTCCGCCCCTAGCCCTCGAGGTCACTTTTGGTTTGGAAGAATGTTAATGATGCTGGCTTTGTACAACTCATACAGTCAGTTGTTTGTTTAAGATCTCAATCTACGGGCGTTCAGATGTTTTCTTGGTCTCAATTGTTAGGACATTAAGATTTCGAGAAGGTATAGCTCTGACGGTAGATCTGTCTCTCGTCCATAATGTGTAGATTCCTCGAGCGCGCAGCGCTCTCTGCCGGCGGAAGGGTGCCTGGTCGTTGAATCCACTCAAGAGTTATCCTCGTTTGGTGGATAAAGAGTACATCGAAGGAACGAGTAGTAAGTCAGACATGGAAATTGCAGTTGCGCCTGGAGTTAACATTTGTCAAATATTTTCCGGAGGAAGTTTCGCAGCAAGTCATGAACCTGGAATAAGAGGTGCGAATGTTTCCATCCGCCCTGTTGCTTCATCGGCAAAATACAGCTCATGTGCGCGAGGATCAGTACGCATGTCATGGAGATCTCCACGATCTCAAGTTGTAACTATGAAGGTCCTTTTTTCGAATCTATCTACTACGGAGTCGGAGAATTTTCCATCTAGTTTGTTGGATAAAGTGAAGATGCGATTAGGTTTCAAGGAGAAGGTTGAAACACCTGTCACGAAGGAGGAAGTAGATGAACAAGTTCATAAAGAAGATGAGATAAATGAGGAGATTGGAAATAAGCTAGAAAGGGACATTGCCAGAACTAGGTCGGTGACTCTGGAGAAAGAAAAGGAGGATGACGACATTGCGTCAGTAGAGAGGGATGAAGTAGATCCAGAACTGGTATGGGGACAACGGGAGAAAGATGTCAAGGCAGAGGAACAAAAGAGACCAGTTTTGACAAGTCCTGGCTTCAGCTTTTCAGCAGCCGGTCTCTTGTTCCCGTATCACCTGGGAGTGTGCCAGTGTTTGATGGAAAACGGCCACTTGACGGTATATTCAAGCTATTCTTGAGTTTCAAGGTTTCTCGTGATTTAAATTGACTTTTGAACCAACTCTAGTATGAGAGGAACTCTAGCTATCCATCAAGTCTTATTGCCAGTTTGTTCCAGTAGAATATCAATGGTCATAAAAGACATTATGAACTGCTCGAACTTGCCTATTCATCTTTGCGTACCAGCGTGTTATGTATTTCACGTCTTGGAGATGCAACCCTGCATGTCGAGGATACATTCAGAGTTATCCAGAGAGTCTAGGTTTCTTCTAGCCATGATTTTGCACAACAAAAGCGAGTAGACACTAAAAGGAAAACCTATTGTTGCTTCTCTTCTTCTTTCAGGAAACTACTCCGCTGGCTGGATCATCAGCTGGGGCACTTGTTTGCGCCGTTGTAGCCGGTGGTGTGTCAATGTCGGATGCTATGCTTGCAACCAAAGAACTTTCTAAAGATTGTCGCGAGAACGGAACAGCTTTCAGACTAGGCGTGAGTACTTCTGATTGTCTCATTTACACTGACATGCCACCAAGTTCTTTGAATTCTGAAATTTGAGAATTTGAAATTCGTTCGAAAACTCGCGTTTTACTCAGGAAGATCAGACGGGGCGCGGGTTCTGTCTGTATGTTAGACTCAGCTTCATCATTCTGAAGGTCAAAATAATGACCTGGTTTGCATGTTTTTGATAATAGACTGACAGGAAGTAATGTCTTGCATCTGCAGGCTGTGTTGAGAGTATTTTTGGAGAACTTCTTACCTGAAGATGCACACCTAAGGGTCAGCGGTAGGATCCGAGGTATAAATTGCATCACAGCCCAATGACTGTCTTGCTAAAGAAATCATGAAGGGTATCTCATTTTGTCATTTCTCCTCGAATTAATTCTATATTCATGGTTTTCGTGAACATATTTCTGGTCATTCTTCAGTTGCAGTCACACAAGTTTTTCGATCTCCGATGGGTTTGCTCGTTGACCAGTTCGATTCGAAGGAGGACCTTATCAATGCACTTCATACTTCGTGTTTCATTCCTGGGTAATCAGGCGATGTCTTCTCCTGCCCATTTGAAGCTTTCTTGTTTGGTTGTTATTAGCTTTGCGATTCAGGTTACCCATGCTCTTGTGTCCGTCTCATCCTTTCATGAAATGTTTCTATTGATTCGTTCACTTGTTCGAGCCATCCGTTGGTGACACTTCATTCCTTTCATCAGTGTTTATATTGATTCATCTACTTCTCAGTCTAGCACACCTCAATCGTGATAGCTGCTTATAATTCTCTTGGCCGGTCTTACAGATATCTGGCACCGAGACCAGTTACATTATTTCGAAACACAGTTTGTGTCGACGGAGGGCTGACGCTTTTCATGCCTCCAACAGCCGCGGAAAAAACGGTAAATCCTGTCGGTTAGACTCGTTAAGTTTTGTACAATTGCTCGTTTTCGTAGTAGGTTCAAGATAAGTGTTGTGCACGCTCGAGATTCTTTCACTTTGATTGGTCATATATATTTGTATATGCAGTTTGAAAGCTTGGTCTGCTGAGGTCTCTAGATCTTGAACTGAATCTTTATTCATGCACCTGTACAGGTTAAAGTTTGTCCGTTCTCAGCAGCTGCATATGGGATTAAAGGTATCGAAATATCTCCGGACTGGAACCCGAAAGAAACAAGAGCTTCTAACAGACAGGTAACGTGCCTTCATTGTAGTAGGAGCAAATTCAGTTGGGGAACGTTCTTGTTACATTGTATGTGGCATTGGCTGAGAGCTGAGAATACTCTTCTGTCTTTGACATTCGATAACACTGCAGCTGCTGAGTTGGGCACTTGAACCCGCCGAGGATGATGTACTGGACCAACTATACGAAATTGGATATGAAGATGCTTCGGTGTATGTCAAGAGGCTGTCTTCCTTGACATAGTAGGAAGCTTGCGATTTTTCATTTGTCCCTATTCTCTGTAAATAGGAGCTTGTCGACGTTGTGGAGAGACATGCGTACGGAGAAATACCATAGAAGCGTACCATCATTAGTTAATGCTCGTGTAAAACAGCTCAAATGTACAACACAGTTCAGTAGAAGACAGATCACCAGTACATCTGGTTTGATTCCTGACAGCTGCTCAATCGAAGCAGATGCTTGTAACAATTGCAAGGAAAGACAACGGATAGATGTAAGTATTAGAAACATTCTTCTGGTTGGACCTTCTTTAGATTCCTTACGGTGCCATTGATACCAAGTATACTCCGGAAAGTTAAGAACTGTAATGTCAAGAAGAAAGACTGTGCGCATTGCACCATCTTTGATTCACCTGTAGTTTGGAAAGGTCAAAAGACAAAGAGCTTCCACGCGGCAGTGGACCTTCACTTTAATGACATAGCATATTTCCTCCTGACGAGTCTGGAGGAAATATGCAGTTTATCTTCAGTGTGGCCTCACTATGCATGTTTCAAGATTCCATTCGCATCTGAGGCTTCAACAGGTTGGAGTATATTTGTCCGCGAATTGCATACACGCTGATGTTTTCACAACTGGTAGACTGTATGTTTACGCTACCTGTACCTCGAATTCGTTGCCATGAAGAGTTATAAGGTAATTGGCCGGAGGTGGACAAAGCGTTTTGATTGTTCGTGGGCACCCCGGGCGGATGATGTTTTTAGTGAATCGCGTTGTTGCTCAGGTGGACTAGCTGGACATTCCATGCGTCGTAAATAGGAGAGAGATATGATACGTAATTGGACGTACCTTGCTTGATACCCGCTATTGTTCATCACTTTTATTGGTGCCCTTAACCGTGTCTAGCAGCGTCTATGAAGCGGGAATAATTTCTGTTTCATTTCAATTTCAGTATGAAGAGAATGGAGAGTCTTGAGGACGCATCTGAAAGAATGCGTGTTGAATTTGATTGTCAGTACAGACGTAAGTGTAAAGCGATTTCCAGTTCATTGGAAAGCCAAATTTTCAAGGCTCACAAGCACGATTGAATTAACCTGGAATGCGTGACTGGCTGGTATAATTAGGTGGTCGTGTTTTACGTTGACAACCATGATCTGAAACAATCAAAAGTTTCAGATCATGGTTGTTAAAGTATCAAAACTGAAAACATTCATATTTGTTAATAAGTGCCTTTCACTAGTCTCTTGTTCTCAGTGGTAACAGCGATAATATTGTATCAACTACCATATCATGAAGCTCTCGATATGTTATCATTATTAGTATCAATACTAGCACGTAGTTGGATGTTCAATAATGGCATAAATCTCATAGCTTACAATGCGGTAGTAAGCTGTGAGATCAACTGAACTTTGATTTTGTTCAACTGTTACCTGTACCGTATGTGAAACACGATGCACCTGCAAAAGAATAAGCTAAATCGAACTTTTATCGTTCTCTTCACTGAAGAGAACAACAGTTTCATTTTGCCAAAACTTTTGCCTAACCTATCCTATGAGCCAAAAGCATTTTGCTGGGTTTAAAGTTTAATGCACGAGACAAAATCAATACAATAAACACCCGTGGCTCAAACTTGTGAAGAACTTTCATATTTTGATAGGCCGCGTTCGTAAATTTCAACTTACATCTCCCTTCGCTGCAAAAAATCCCTGCAACCTCAATTTGAGAAAGGGGTTGCGTGAATGCTCCGTAGTTACACATCTACCTAAAGGTGATAAGTCTTATGCAAACAATCTGTCAAAGTGTTCTGTCCACAAGACTGCTTTTCCTGATCCTCGGTTACAGTTCGCTTTGCCCTGGTGCGAACATCAAATCTGATTTCATCACGATGCAGCACGAAACAGCAGCAAAGTAAAGCCTTATCAACTAGTGACGAGATTCCATGTTTACAATTCAAAACATATCTCTGCCGAAATCCTTTTTTCTGATCCAGGCGTGTTATAACATGACGGAGAGCAAATGAACCGGCAATTAAAGAATGAATCACTGCTGTGCTGAGAAAACGATGCTGCAAGGAACAGCAATGCTGTGAAGATATCTCTAGCAACCAGTGTACTCATAGTGCCCATACGATGTTGGGGTGCAGAAGACCGCAAGGTTCACAAAGAAATCCGTAGATTTCCACTTTTGTTCATAATGAAGAATCACCAAGTATTAGTCGATGGAAAACCTGACGCAATGTGGGTTGACTAACCACATAATCCCTGATTCCAAGTTCTTCTCGCTTCAACTCCAGCTCGTTGAGTAACCTCACAAGACCAAAGAGATCTTGTACTGGCACTCGGAACCTAGCAT
Source organism: Marchantia paleacea (assembly GCA_014180765.2). Classification (NCBI taxonomy): domain Eukaryota; kingdom Viridiplantae; phylum Streptophyta; class Marchantiopsida; order Marchantiales; family Marchantiaceae; genus Marchantia; species Marchantia paleacea. The sequence continues at coordinate 1,003,743 of MUAA02000117.1, forward strand.
GTCCACCGATTCCAACACCCTCCACAAGCTCAACTGCATTTTCAACCGTATTAGTGGTTGTAGCTTCGAGCTCCACGTTCTCTGAAGAAGGATAAAGAGTCGTTATGAACTCACGGATTGCAGGCATACTATCGGAGGAAGCCATAACTGACAATGAGTAAGAAGAACCATAGCGGAGCTTAAGCTCCTGTGGTGAAGCTATACATTTGAGCTGTCCGTTAATTAGAATGCCAACTCTTGCCCTGCATGTAAGCAATCCAGGATGTTAATCCAGAATCCAACTGACTTGTAACAGGTAAAGTGAGTAAAGTTACATAGCCAGGGAATGAAACATGCATTACATAACTTTGAAGCCATAAAACTCACCCAAGAGCTTCTGCTTCCTCAAAAGACTGAGTGCATATAAGGGTCCCCCGTTGGCCGGATTGAGCTGCAAGATGTTTCCAGACTCGCCTTTTGGTAGCGATATCAGTACCTGTCAGGACATTCCATTCCCATAAGTCAGATCCGATTCCGGGACCAACGTGCTTACCAATTAGACAAACACCACACTCTTACATGTAAGACACCACGCATCCTGAACATAGAAGACTGGCCAGAGCGAAAGTATCAGGTACGTGACATTTACCGGCCGAAGGTTCATCTAGAAGCAAAATGGAGGAGCCTCCAATCATTGCTATTCCGATACTAAGTCGTCGACGAACCCCGACATTACATTTCCCAACAACATCGTTGGCAACATCTGCATGTAGTTAATTACAAATTTATTAGGAAATCGTATAAGTTCTGCTAACATATACAACCTTCACTTAGAACCATGATCAACACAACTGTAAAGAACACAAGCACTTCATTAAAACTAAGATACTTTTCAATATCTGGTCAAAACTTTGAATGGCAAAGTTAGGGTAGCTGCAAAGTATTACCATTGAGTTGCATAGATTGAAGAGTTCCCTCAATAGCCAAGCTGTGAGGTTCAGGGACTCCCTTCAAAACAGCGAAGAGCTCCAAATGCTCCCTCACAGTCATCGAGTAGTATACAGCCTACGGAAAGAACAAACATATCCAGTTATGGATAATGTAACTAGAGCAATAGAGCACTTAGTTCTCATGCTTTCAGAGTAAATCCCCTTCTATGAGAACGAGAGTTTTGTGAATACCTCAAACTGAGGACAAAGTCCAATCAGTCTCTGTTTGTTGCGATAAGTGTGTCGAACGCTCTCGCCATTGATAAGAGCATCTCCACAAGATATTGGAATTGTCCCAGCGAGCGCATGAATCAGAGATGATTTTCCAGACTTTTGCCCTCCAACCAATGCCACAATCTGTTTCATCACACCGTCCATAAGCACGAGCTTGCAGAAAAAAAAGGTGAGGCAAACACAACTTTCTTGAACATAAATTGTACTTATTAGTATGCGCCTGTCATTGCCTGAAGACGGTAGACCGGATCCCTGTGTTACTATGACAATATTGAGTGATTGGACAAGACGGGATACACATAAGAGGAAAACGAGAAAAGACTGCTAGACATTGACGCGGGCCACTATTGTAGTGGAATTTTCCCCCATAAATAAATTCGGATTTTCAAGGTATCAAGGACAAAACCCTCTATTAATTCATCCACCTGACGGTGATGATCAAGTTTATGTATGCTGTAATCTTTGCAATGAACAGGAAGCCTGATTGATCTCCAGAGAATAGAAAGGTTAAAAGAAGGGGAATATGAACAAGAAGATCCCTCATACTCGATCAATCAACACGAAACTGAAATCATGATTGCTACTACTTTCTTATCAAAGTGCACGACATGTAATTGCTTGAGACAGTACCTCCCCTCGTCCCACAGCCAGCCACAGATCACGGATAGCCCAGAATCCGGGAGTTGCTCCTATTCCGTAACAAGAGCCAGGGTGTCCATCGTAATTCTGCAAATTAGGGGCATTTTGACACTTAGAATAAAACCAATCAACATACGGAAAAAACACTGATGTAACATCTACTTGAGCCGTTCGGTGAACTTGTGAGAAGCATTTCCAGCATATGATGGGGCCCAACAGACAAACGGAGATGCTTGTAGTGATATCTGAAGCCCATAAGTGATTTCTCGAAAGCATATAGAACGTGCAACTAGTCAATCCACTTTCAGCTTAAAAATTTCGTTTTTCGTCGTTTTTTGTCTTTCCTTTTTGACGTACCTTTCCCAGATTCTGGCAAAGAATAAGATCCCCTTCTGGGCTATCTCCGCCCATCAAACCCATAGCCTCCCAACGTTCTACATTTGTTAGAACGCGCTCCTTCTCGCGATACAGCTCATTGATGCTCTCAACATCTTGGAAACTATCTTCAGTGCCTTCAGCAGTAGGATCTACGGCTGGTGGCTGCATAGGTTTTGCCTCCGGCTCTATCTCATGAACCTCTAACTGCCATATGCACAGAAGCAGAGGTAGAATGGCAACGGCAGCCCCACCGATACTCAGTAAAATATAATTGTTCCACTCAAACGTGTACACTCGGGTAAAGCTGTTCATTGCTGGATCATTTATACCCTTAGTTTCAACAATTGAATCAACAATGAAGTGCAGTCCAGATATCAACGCATATGGAGGATCCACCACATTCAAAAATGAGTGCCAACTATAGGAGATACTGTTGCCTGCGAAAAAGTACGAAGATGATTTAGCCTTCATGAAGACCCATAAACACATCATTTCGAACTTTAAAAAGATGACTAAAGGAAATCATAATGTTATGAGCATTTTAGTTCATAACGTACACATATCTAGATAAATAACACCGATACCGGAGAACTCCTAATCAGTAGTCCAATGGCTTTTCTAGATAACAATAGCGACTAATTACAGAATTCTTCCTAGGATCTTACAAACTGAAAAATATGTACACGACAGCAAGCAGCCCACCCTGATATAGAAGATGAAGTAGGAGAAACAAAATTGCGAAATTGAGCAGCCAAATTCGTGAAATTTGGATACAATGTACACATTCGAGGAGAATAGAGATTTAGAGTATCCAAGTACATTTAGGAAGGAGCATTTAATATTTATTTTCTTGTCTTAGAACTAATGCAATACAAAATAAATGATGCTCTAGGATTGCCATATTTATTGACGTTTCGAGGAGTAGAAAACAAGCAAGATTGAGCAAGACATTCAGTACCTGGAAGGACAAGTATCCAGAAGTACGGCATTAAAGCGGCGAGGCTGAAATATATGTAAAGCAGAGAGGCGGCTCTGCAAAATATGCAACGATGCTCAGTTAGCACTAATCTCTTTGAGGGGAACCAAAAAAGGCTGCAACTACACTATTATGAATCGATCATGCAAGAGTGTTCTGAAACTTTTGACTTTTCTTCTTGAAGTGAAGGTAAGTAAGATGGTAACAGTTTGGAAATTACCCTTGGGCAGTGAGGAAGAAAAAGCTGAGTACATAACTCAGTAATGCTAAAGCTGGCATAGTAGTCAAAAAAAGGAAGAAGATAGCCAGGTTTGCATCCTGTACAGTTCATACAGAGAAATCAGCCCCCAACGCAAATTAATCCAAAACGACTTTGCTTCAGTTACAAATCTCATCTACAGAAGACTTCAACCAGGAAGAAGTAACGTCCAGACCGCAACACACAGAAGTACAGCAAGACTGAAGTCAAAGTTTATGATGTACTGAGAAGGGTTGCACATTTCAACTTACTCAATGCTGTACCATAGCACACACACTACACTCAGTATAAAGAGTAAAACCATGAAAAGAATATACGTATTAAGGTGAATCTTTCTGCTGATCACCATGCGAGGAATAACGCATACATACAGTACACGCAGAAGGAACAAGCATGACAGAACATATAGAATGAGAAAAAACTGCGGGATACAGCGCGGCCTCTTAACACCTTTAGACATGAACCTAGAAAACAAGGAATTCCCTACCTTATAGAACGGAACGTGCCCAAAAGCCATCCCAATACCAAGAACCAGGAATGAAGATATATAGTACAGGCTTAAATCTGACACCACCGTCGCGAACCAGTAAGCGAAGCTTTTCATGCCGCTCACTCTAAACAGACTAAGAAGTCCCAACTGCTTGTCAACCACCACCTGCGATCACGAATAATTAGTTACTAAGGATCAGTTGCATCATTACCTTTGCAGCTCAACAGAAAATGGTTAGCAGAAAAACATATGACATAGACAGAATATCACGACGTAACATGAAAGTTGTCAATCTTTAACCGTGATCGCCTGTCAACAGACTTCATAGGAACAATGAAATGAGAAGAGTAATCCCTACATATAAGCATGCCGTAATTCCAACGGGACTACTACTCATTCATGGATGAGATGTGAACCTGAGCACCAAGCACAGGTGGAACAACCAGTAGACCGATCGACATGAGCATGATAACCACAAAATCAGCAGTACTTCGCAAGCTTGCGACCGATAGCGGATGATTTTCCACATGGACAGAAACCGGATTCAAAAGGCCTTCATTGGCAGGTCTACTCAGCCTTAGAGAGTTAAGCAAGGAATTATCCATCATTGCCACAACCGTCGAAAGCTCGTGAATATGAGAAGGCTGATAGAAGACAGTATATTCTACTGTACAACCTGCAAGAGGAGATACTGATTATTACAAAAAGTATATTGTCATGTATCCACCGAAAGGAACAGAAAGGGTATCTGTTCTCCCGAGAGGACAAAATATTCAATTCTAGACAGAACAAAACTGAACAAACAAACATCACAAGCAGAATGACTACTACGATTGCTATCTTATCAAAGATGCACGAACTGCAATAGAGGCACTGTATGTTAGACCTACGCCAAACGATGCAAATCTAGATAGTTACACTTGATTCATTTCGGAGGCTAAATCATTCCTACCTTTAAAGACGCAAAACTGTACGTTGACTTAAACCATGAAACAGTTCCACTCCAGCAAAATGACAGTAGCTAAGGAGTTTACTTTGCAAGAATAATTCCTCGTAAACATTACGGAAAAATATCCAGAAAACAATCGGACTATCAATCTTAAATTTGCCTACATATAAAGGTCTCAAACTGTTGATGGTGGAGTAATTACTTCGTAGATCTAATTGATCAAATGAGATTCCGATTGCATCCAGGCCACCATCACCTCGACTGATTCCATCAATGTCAAAGCGACTGAGAAGAGCTGATTGGTTCAGAAGTCTATTATTTGGGCCCAGATAATTCAACAAGGTCTCGGCTTCAACAGCGGCACTGCTGTTAACCACCGAGTAAATTACTGGCACAGAATTTCCGAATTTTGGATTCTCCAAAGGCAATCTCATGGTGTCGTATTGACCTATGAGAGTCTGCGCCATGAGAACTCCCAGCGTTATCACCTGATGAAGAAGCACCAATCAGTTCAAACGCGCTTTGATCCCATTTGTCATCTACTGACTTGCGTTCTCCTTAGAAACAGAACTATCTTTACCTAATTAAACAGCAATTGTAAGTATAAGGTTGCTAAGTCTATACGCAGTCTTCAGGTTGATTAACTTTATGTTACTTCGTGATGGTCATTTCAGCCTCCTTCGACTTTGGGATTAGTACAGGTCATACGATGTCAAAAACACGTTGTCTTTCTCGTAACAAAGTTCTAAAGAGTATGATCGCCTGTCAATAGACTTTATAGCAATAATATAATTATCTCACATGTAAAACAACAATACACTTTCCTCTATCCTGTAAAAGCTGTAAATAATTGTATGAATTACTGAATGAATTTCTGAACACTACGGAGGTCAATAGTAGCCAGCGGCTATCACATACCACTGGTAATCCAAAAGTAACAAGAACTGCGACCAAGTTGCGTCTGAATCAAACAATATATAAAACAGAATCAGTATTTCAAAATATACAAGTTGTGGAGGACAAGCACCTCAGAAGGCAGACACGAGTTATAGGCTGAAACAGGGGTCAAGACCTTGTGATTACCTTACAAAACCCAACCGCCAAAATATATCTGTGCTTTGTATCCTTACATCAGGGTAACCATCTAGGACACGTGGATAACTGCGTACTTAGGTCTGTAGATAACTAACTCCGTCTTAATACAAGATACTCATCTGATATCAAGGTGAAACTGATCCCAATTTTCTACACGTAAAAAAACTGTTTCGTTACTAACCTGTAAAGAGCTAACCGAGATCGCATCATTGCACCAATTTGTCCCCTCAACTGAGGCTTTCTAAACTTGCTCATGGAGTCATCCCCAACATGAGAGTCGTTACTTGTAAGAAGAGCTTCTTCTTCCATTTCTTCACTTGATTCATAGCCCCATGTGCGCAAAGAACTTGCATCATGAACAGTAACTGCTCCCGCCGCGTCCTCATCTTCATCTGAGACGTAAAGATATCAAACGTAAAGACGCTTAGAACTTTTAAGAGAAACACTGTGATGGAAGAAACTCACTCCAAACGTAGCGAAGTACTTCGAATCATACGCACCATGAAACTGCATGAAAACTTCTTCCAGAGTGGTTGCTTCAAGAGCTCCTCCATCTATACCAAGCTCCGCGGAATTTCTGTAGTGAACCCAAGTTGTGTATGATTCTCTTAGTTGCTATAGCAGCAAAAAATCACGAACGTTCAAAATAAAGATACATTTAGCCAAATGACTATTTGTAGACAATCAAAGCATCCCAAAACTGTGTCAAGATTCTGAGTGAAGCATAGTACCCTCTACTCAAACTAATGAACGAGGGTCTAATGACGTGTCTGAGTTGGACCACAACAGAAACCCCTGCTCCTAATGGACGAGCATGCTCATCCCTTCGCCCTCGGTCTTTACAACTTCACGTGGCCTAAGGAAATTCATGGAAGTATATACATCGACCCATCGCCCGTGTCCGAAGAGTAACGTACGTGGTTAACTGTGTCATCAGTGAGCTGGTCTCCGCAGGATATCCGAGCGGAAGCTTGTAAGTTGAGTGCGCCTGTCCTCTTGGTGTAGGAACTACTGTAACATTTGGTATGTGTGACTCAATTAACCTCAATATAGCTCCCGCATTGTAGGTCTCTCCCTTCGTGATATGTAGCAAATAACTCAACCCTACACAAACGAAGTTGAAAGGAGGTTAAAACGGCAATGGCAATAATAAAGACGAATAGGTCATCAAGGCAGTCCGAAATATCCTTGCATTCAAAAAAACAAAACTTTGCATTTATCGCTCAATTTGCTGCACAACAATCAACTTGAAACTGAAATCACTCCATGCATTGCATCATGGATGGCGGATGTTCAAATGACGACAACCAATCAAGCGCTGATCACGAAGATTAGATACGAAGGGCCGTACTTGTAAGAGTGAGCGGATGCAGCTACTCCTCGACTAACAGTATCTACTCTACCTGGACTTGGACGAGCTCTTTCAAAATATTTGATTGTCTGGATGAATGAACAAAATTTAGATCCACCGAGAAGTCGATATGACCCAAACGTATGACGTACGGGGTCAACGTCACAGGCACACTTTGAAATGTAATGACCTTCGCTAGCAATAACCTGTCTAGGCAAGGCAAAATTTCGGACAAATGGGACATTACCAAAACGGTTTCGCAAGAAATGGGAACTCCCACAGCACTTCAATACACCATGTGATAAAATTGCTTTACGATCAGCCACCAAATCCGCCTCTTCCATAGAATCTGTTGTAAATATAAAGACTCGCCCCTTCTGATGTTTCTTTACCATATCCCAGAATATCTTTATGGAGTCTGCATCCATGTTTGCTGTGGGTTGATCCATGATGACAACCTGTTGTCCGATACACCAATAGGGCAATATGAAACTATCTCTAAAGAGGTTCACATACATAGCTGCCGCCTTGCTTCCCTTCTGAGCATCTTCGCTAAAGAATAAGGACTGGAACGTATATTAGCCCAGCTGCAATAAAACTACCAGAACACCAATAGAAACAGTGAAAATCGAGAAAAATATAAACGTTTGATATATAAAGCAAAGAGGGTGGATGAACCTGCGGATCTCCAATCATAGCTATTGCAAGACTGAGTTTGCGCTTTGCAGAAGCGCTAAGTTCCATGGCCTGTGTCTCAGCCTGATCTAGAAGATGCAACTCCTGCAATAATTCCTCTGTTCTTTCTGCGGTGGATTTGTTGGACTGCTTGCTCTGATCAAAAGCATCCTCTCCCAAGTGGAGAGATTCTCCTTTGATTGAGGCAAAGTACTTGAGCTGCAATGGGAAGTATACGAGTACGACAAAGTGAGTCCTGGACTACTGCTGGCATCAGAGAACAACGAACTGGAACGATCGAATTTACAAACAAAAGCTATTATATATATTGAAATTAAATTATAAGTAATTTTGTGGCCAAGTGCACATATGACCATTTCTTTCTTCACTTAGTAGTAAAGAAACAAAATCCCTTCCTTCCAACTAACTGAGACCCACGACCCGAACAAAAGAGTTGCTGACAACCGCTTAACTTCAGCTTACGTAAACTCAAGCGTACATATATTCCGTAATGCATATTCGGCCTAAAATTGCTCTTCCAGTATCACACCCAGACGTGAAGTGTACTAAAGTTCTCTATCTGAGCTTCTAGCTTGTCTCTCAGACTGACGGGATTAGTACAAGATACATTTCCACCTCAAGCCACAACGTAAAGAAAGATTCCAGTAGTTTGTCAGAAACCACACGGGAAGCCTATATTCTCAGTGCACAAATCTTCATACACCTATCCAGGGACGATTACCGGACAGTTTAATCATAACAAGCGTAAAAGTCCTACATATCAGGACCACAATACCAGGCCTATAAGTATGTCGAAGTAGCTGGGTAAGAGCCAGTACCCCTCATCACGAGTTTCTATGATACTCAACAATAGTCAGGGAAAACTCAAGGCGAAAAGTTGGGGACCTCTATTGGCTGGTTCTAAGTGCTCACTCCTCCATCCTTGACATCCGAACATCCTATGAACAGTATAATATTCAATCGACAGGCAAGAGAAGGAAAACAGATCGCTGCCTTTTTTGGTGTACCTAAGACATATGTGAAACAGATGATCTAGGAGAGAAAGTACATAGTGGTTAAGATTTACCTGCTCACGGACAGTGAGAAGATCGAGGATGATGTCTTCTTGAGGGCAGAATCCCACTAAAGAACGCAGCTCTGAACCTGAAAGGAGTAACAGATGACCTAGTGAGTATTTAAGAAAGAGGTGAAGAGCGGAAAAATTGGGTCATAAAGGCGTTAGTGCGTAACTGCAATCTGGATAACACAAGAAGACAAACGCATCTGCTACTTAATAATTAGGAGTTGCTTCGCAGTCACGAATACCTCCATCGCTTATTGGAAGGCCATATATAAAAGCTTCACCGGATGTTCGCTGTGACAATCCCGCCAACATCGAAACGAGCGCTGACTTCCCGGACCTGCTGTGGCCCTGCAGCAACATGAGCATCACATTTCAATTTTTTTTCAATATTGAACTGCCCTTCGAAAGCGACAGGCCTCTCATGAAAATGTACTAGTAGAACTCAAGCGTAGAAGAAGAGTCACTCACAACAAACGCAAATAGCTGCCCTTCGTATAGATTTATATTTAGGCCTTTGATAACTTCTGATTCTCGCTTCCATTGCTGTCTGGATGCCTGTCCTCTTCCTCCTTCAATATCCCAAAACTGCCACCATTTCTTCTTCCTGTGATAAGTTTTCTTCAAGTCTTTGCAAATTATTGCTGCTTTGCGGGCTAGTTCTGGTTCTACTGGCTCCATGTTTGGATCATCTTCTTGGACAGGTTGTCTTGGGTCAACTACAAATTGTGAACAAAACAACTGTAATTAGTGCCAAATAGAGGTACTACACTTTCTAGCTTCCCAAACGATAAACTCAGGTCTTAATCGCACATTACACAAGGCTAGAGCCTGTTCCAGACCTCTACTTACACAGAGACTACGCTGACTAAACGCTGACTAAACTTGTAGGTTTAGCAACTTTAGATCAACTTCCAAAGAATAGTTACCGTCAAGAGTTACGTCACTGGGGGTGCCAACGACGAAGCTTGCTTCGTCCAACTGAAACTGGGAAACAAAGCCGGACTGATATACCATGTCCATCAAATTAGCAGAAGAGTGCTTTCTCGAAACTGATAATTGAGAGTCAGAAAAAAGGGACACGGGCAACTTGAGACATTCTGTATTAATATCAAAGATAAGCAGGCTGCAAAAGCTTCAATTCACGTATCTCTATTATCATGACACTTGTTATCTGGCCAACTGGACCTAAAATCGTCGCAAGCCAGCACATAGCATAGGTTCACTCTCATCCCTTACATTTTCTTGTGGTGCAAGCATATATGAGGCTCCCGTCCGAGAAGGAAACCAGTAGTGTGCAGTAAAGCAAAATCTCCAGTGTCTCTTAGGACCTCTTTCTGGATGTGGCCAAGTGTTGTCCAAATACCTGTTTCGACAAAAAGAATGAATAAAATTCAGAGTATGATTGCCTTTAGAATGTTATTTCGTGTTCCCCGATAGAGGTTCCAAACCTAATTATTATGATGAACCTGAACGCGCTTAGTCTACTTCAAATCAACCTGGAGCATTTACGGATAGATAAGCACATCCACACAATGAGTGCTGAAATAACTGTCAAATACAAACCACGCTATAACTCCATAAATAATTGCGTCTCCAATAAATATGCAGACGAGGGCACCCATGCTCAACGGGCTGGTTCCTTTTGCCTGCCAATCCAGTTCGGAAATTAAAATATAGTCAATAGCAGAAGTTAATGCAAGGCAAAAACTTCCAGTAGTTGAATAAGAGTGTCAAAGTTGACAGAAGCATCCTGATAAAATGTCGGCATACTTTTCAAGATGCATGACAGAGAACAAGACATGACTTCCAAGCAATTGTGAGTTGTAGAGAGTTTCGGGGGCAACCGTAGACCAGAAGTTATAGAAAGTTATCCCTTGTCCACGACCTTCCGCTCGCACTATCACATCCACTGCTAGGGTAAGTCCGATGGGGGACATCAAGGACAAGGATGCGCATATTCCTGTTGTCCACTGAAGCAAGTCGATGGGAATGATGACAATGCTACAGCACAATATGAGCAACCCTGAGAACGACGTTGCCGACTGAACCTGTAATTAAATCCAAAAGGCAGTTAATTTCACCCCAACCATGAGCACATGATCGTTACACAATTACAACGATATAGCAATGCTATGAACCTACCAAAAACTAGATCTGCGTGCATAACAACATTCTAAAATTAGTCAAGTTGTGACTGAACTTATAATTTGCTTTCTCTTCTTTCATATAAAAATCTATGAATCAGAATTGAATTAATTAAATTAGATTTTCACACCGGCCTCGTCACTGTCGACACGTTGGCACGTTCACACATTCCTTGTCGGTGAGAAACTAACTTTCCACTCACAATTACTTCTTACATGCCCAGAAAGGAAACGAAACACACCAATTAAGCCATAGTAAAAAGCATATAGCTCTGAACAAATCTATGTTACAACCGGCTGAATCTTTGGCCTACCTACCTTTGTGAAAACTGTGCTCAAGGCAAATGCCATGGTGATAAGCGACAAAGTGAACGGATAGATTATGAGAAAGAGCATCCCCATGCTGGTGTATTCAAACAGAGTGGTCCACTTAGCGGTCATCACCTACATACCAATCAAATCCAGTTCAACACAACACATGAATGTCTAGGCGTTATATCAAATTTCGGCATTGACCAGATAAGAACATGCGCTTCCAGGGCGGCTCCATTTTAACAAACTCAAGTCACTCAAAACAGAAACGAGAGCATCAGTAGAGACTAGCTTGTAAGTCACAGCTCTTCAATGGACACATGATTGGAAACTCACGAGAATGAGAGTGGTCACAGCGGACATAAGAGCATATGTAATGAGCCATGAAAGCCAGTAAACAGACTCTCTCAATCCCATTAGCAGCATACAGTCCTGCATTGGCACAGAAAGAAGTCACAACCACCGTCACCTCCATAACTGCCATAAAAGAGCGCCTACAAGAGCGAAATTATGAGGAGAATATTCACAAGTTACATACAAACAAGTCTCTCAAGTGTGTCAATTACACGAGAGTACAGAAACTGTACGTTGTACTTATTTGACAACGGAACGGTCGAACTAGATCAAAACCTACCACTTCAAGGGACGGATAATGGAACATCTACAACCTCGATACATGAAACACTATCCTTCATATTCTCGGTCACGAACTCTTTATCAATCTGAGCTCGCTTACCTAAAGACAGTTCTGAAAATCTCGCTATGATTTAGAATCCTATCACTCTGCCAAAATACTCTGTTCTCGCTCACTTTCCGCACCAACATGTGGGCAGAGATTACCTTCAACAAACTTTGCTTTTCTTGGACGATGTGAGTGAGGGTTGTTTGCAGCACTGGGGAGAGGGCCAAGACCATGTACAAGGCAGTGAAGAGTTGAAACTCCAGTGAAGCAAAAGATCTATGATAAGCAGGCAATGCCTGCTGCTGCACAAACGTTGTTTTTGCTTTCTTCTCGGGACATCCTGGTACCGCTGTTGCTCTGAGAACTTCTGAAACAACACTTTGAAGCGCCAGGAAGCCTGACAAAGACAACGCATGATCAGGTCAAGCACCGAACCTCCATATGCATACAGTCAAATGCAGTAGAAATCTTAATGCATTTTGCTAACAAGTTAAAACTCGTTTTCACAAATACGACGTTCGTAATGAAGTATGAGGGTTGCTAATCACACTTAGAGAAATTTTTCGGAATTGTTGAGCACCATTGGATCGCAGACGAAACTAATTTCTCGAGTGGTTCCTTCCCACCGTTTCTCGTAAGCACAGGACTTAATCTTCAAGCCAAAGAGTACAAACCTGAATTAAGATAGCCATTAGCATCAGAAATGCATCCAACCAATTGACAGTCCTCCTTGTTTCCAATTGTTTTCGAAGTCGATGGGAGGTAGGAACCTGCGAGCGCGAAATAGCTTTAGTCTCAAGACGTGTCTTCATTGCAATAGAGTAAATTCAGCAATGGGTCTCCAGAGACTTGCAATGTCCCGCCGCTTCTGGCAACCGTGGAAATGTGTTGAGTCACTACCGTTAATCCTGATGGTGTAGTGTAGGTCTTCCGGAAGATCTTGTTTACTCAGCATTTTAGGGTCATCGAACACAAGAGCGGCAAATATCATCTGCGATCCAAACGCCGTCACAGTCCCTGATACAATGAGCTCTTGAAATGAAGTGCATCAAAACGAAAACAGAAGTGTTCAAAAGACTCGTTATGCATTTCTCCTCAGCTATATTATCTATGCTATGCTCCACTTTTTGTTGTGGGGGCGCGGGGTTGGCGCGGTAGCGCCTAGAGCATTGTCTTACTTGTGGATGTGAATAGTAGAAATCAAGCATATCATCTTCATTGTCGAAACCTTTCGGCGACAGAGCAGGACCCTCAAAACTGCACATCTCAAACAAAATTCCAAGTATCACGATTTTGATGAACCACATTCCCCATGAATTCCATTTCTCTGAGTCAAATGGAAAATGTTCTATCCTTGAGAAGCCTTGGCTACGTGGCTAATACAATCAGAGTCTAAAAGATTTCATGAAATTTACGGATTGCATGATACTTCGAGACAAAAAATGAACACGATATATAAGAACCCTTTTCGACAAGAAGATTCATGAACAGGTCACTCCAGTGTGTACAATAAACTAGGTAAGTCAATCATAATAAGTACCAATCTTAAATGAATTTACCGTTGTCCTACTCATTTCATCTTTTCCTGCTACCAAAACTCAATTTGTCTCACATTCTGTTCATTCATTTACATAATAGTTTTTGAAAACAATTGATAACATACGGATTGGTAGTTACAAGTACCGCATGTGGTTTTTCTAACAGCAAATACAACAAAGCATATGGAACAACAAACTCACTGCAGTCCAAATTGCTGAGTCACTTCCATCACCAATTTGCTAACCGCTGCATTCTCCTGAGGCACGTAGGCAAGCTTTACACAAAACAAGGTTTAAAAATTGGTTAGCGACTCAGATTAAATATAATGCACACGGCGATCATGCTTCCCTACTATTCTCTTAATCGTCTAAAAGACGAAGATTAATTTGACAAGTATCTATTCTCAAAACGTGACTGTTCCAATATCACATTTCGCGGCGATTATTTCCCAGACGATTCTATTATAACAATGACACGGCACAGCACCGCGGGTAAAGGTCTTTGTATGTTGCTTCGTTCAAACCGAAAATTGAGAGCACAACAATCGCAGAACAATTTGCTCACCACAGTTTCCTCTGAGGGGCGGCTAGGAAGGTCCAAGCATATGCCACCGATTCCATTTGTAGATTCCGCAGGTACACAAAAGGTATCGACCTTTGGTTCCAAAGGAGATGCAGGTATATCCAGCTGCCTAAAATCATTTACAACACGCACGGACATGATATGCACAACAAAGCTCCCTTAAAGTTCGATTGCATGAGGTGATATGAACGTAGGTTCAACAGATATCCTTTTGTCCATATTACTCCTACCTTGACCAAGAAGTCTCGGATCTCAAAACTTAAACCTTTCACAAAAACCAAAACCAAAGTAAAAGCGTTACTTCTAAGACCACAACATGAGGAACTGGTCACTTACGGTTCCAAAAATTTGACAACAACCAGTAGCATGATAATATATATCTGCACAGCCAACAAGTACAAATCTCCGAGATGAGAACCTTTCGGCAATAAAACTGATCACTGTCGAGGTAAACAATTGGAGAATTAACATTTTCCGAAATGCCTATCCATACGTGCCCTGCTCAGTGCCAACAATGTATGTAATAGTCAACTCCACACGCTCCCCATCAAGTCCTCAGACTTTGAGCGTCTCGCAGAGGTCAACCCAAACTTGTATGTGCAAGATGTGAGAGCTCGTAAGGAATGGTAAATGCAAACAAGACATATTAAGAGCCCACTTGCTACAAGCTTAGGCCTGTACAATGTGCTCTAAGTTTTCATCGGATCGTCCCATTTACACGACTCTGCGTCAAATATGGTCGGAAAAAACGCTTCGAAAAAATCTAATCTTTATTGCTCAAAACGATACGAGATTAAATACGAACAATCAGAAGCGAACAGTTGACAAAGTAGAATGGCGTTAGGTTGCCTCGCCATGTTTTAGACCAGGACATCCTTCCTATAAGAGTTCCAAAAGATTGTGAAAAAAGTTCGACTACTAATTCAAGACCATGAATGATTCAGAAACAGGACTCGACTCAAGTCGTCGCTTAAACCCCAATATATTTTGATGGAGAATTTTTCGAAAATTAAAGAAGGGGCCAAGAGTTTGGTTCTAGCGTTTGGTCATTTTCAAAATCCTTAAACTCAGAACCAAGTGGATTCTCAGCTTCACGAAATACGGAAATCAAAGTTAGCCCTCACTTATTACACATAAGCTCTGCCGCTCACGTTGATCCCACAGAATGATTGATAAAATCCCAGCATACGAGGAATCGCACATAAAAACCTACGACAGAGTTCTAAATTTTATAATAAACAAGCTTAGATAAGCAGGATAATGCATGGAATGAGGCCTTTCTACTTGTAGAGGTAGAGAGTGTGCCGGAGAACAAGACACAAAGGAGCTATGAACTGACCGGAAGAACAATTTCCTGAAACGTATGTCCTGCGTCCCGATATTTGATTCGGACGTTACGGTGTAAGGTAGCCAGCATTTGTCCATGCCAAGAGGACCCCATTGTGGTCGGCGTTCCGGCAAAAATGTAACAAAGCTTCACCGCATCAGTCACGGACGTGAGAGACAGAGGGGTGAGCACTTCTTCTCAATCAATCTTCGGAAAATCGACGTTTGCAGATCAACTAAGCCCAAGCGTCCCATATATGTACAACCTCGTCGTCACTTTCAACATGAACGATAATCCCTGCTACCACTGGGAGTCCTGCATTTATCCCCGTCCGAGACGCCCATGCGATCGTCTCGTCTAAACGTTCGAACTGTACCAAGAGTCGAATCGGAAGTGGAGCAAACAATCAGCACATGTCCGACCAGACTCTCAAGACAGATCCGCCACTTTGGCACAGCGAGTTAGCGCAATTGAGCATGACAAGCGCGTGATCCCCCCGCAACTCCGCTCTCTCTCTCTCACAGCTGCTTGTCCTCCCTCTGCTGCTGCTGTCTCGTTCCCCGTCGTCGATTTCTTCCTCCTTTTCAATCCCGGCCTCCGAGTCACACACTTAGCCGTGTAAAGCAGAGGGCTCCTCTGGAGGTGAATATTCGCCTCCTTCTGCCTCCGACAAGAAGCGCCCGCGCTTCCACCCGGCCTCTTCAGTGGCCCGTCTGTCCCTCTTTGCGGCCGGAAACAGTCGAAATCGCGGCGACTCCGCATCCCGCACGGACCCGTCAGTACCCCTTCCAGCCGCAATTTGTTGAAATCGTGGCAGCGAAAGGGCTCGACTTAGAACTCCTCATGAGACCTCAAGCCTTTTTTGGCAAAAGTCCTCGATGACGAGTGAAATGACACGAATCCTTCACCTTTGGATTGATCCCGTCTAGAGCTTGTGGCCGTTGATTTTGCACTTTATTTTGCACTTTCGCAAATTTCTTAAGCGTCGAGCGAATGCGAAGGGGACGAAGGCTACAAGGTGTTAAATGACGCGGTTGTCTTGAGGACTTTGTCACCAAGGTTGAAACAGATGAATTATTAAAATAATAGAGAGCTATTCTTACATAAATAATGGCGAAGTTTTCTCCTGAATCGGGTAATGGGCTGCATGGAGGCTTGAATTGAATGACGCTAAAGGTTTCGCTAAAGGTGCAGCAGGCGTTGGGATCTTCCCCGAGCCGGAGCTCTTGACATGTGGACAAGCTTGAGGTTTGACAGGAGGGAGGTCGGAATCTTGACTTCACCTCGAAGCAAAGTCCGGTACGGACCGCCGATCCGAAGTCCGACCCCTTTTACCTGACTTCCAAGAACTACATAACCTGGCCATACAGGACTTTAATTCGCATCTTGATTATTCCTTTAAAGATTTGTTTGCATCATGCTGCTGTTTTGATTTGCAACAATTTAAACGCGAGGCAAACTCCAGACCATACGGGGTGTTAGTGTTGATGTTGGGTAATGAGATCCCTTGCAACATAGATCTCATCCTGTAATCAAGTCCTTATTTTTAAACCCTTAGCATCTTGGAGGATTCTCAAGCTTATCTTCCTCATATGTCATGGATCTCATACTTCAAGACTTGTCAGCTTGGCTTCGCTGGCAGAAGTTCTGATTCCAATCTTAGGAGCACTACACGCCGTACTGTATGAACCTATAGTGCCCTGTCACTTTTTTTCTGCTAATAACAAAGACATGTTTTGTGTTTTTTAATTAAAAATTAAATTTTAGTTTCTAATATTTCAACATATGATTATGGGCATGATAATGTCAAGTGTGAAGTTTTCTTATGTAGCGAAAAAGGATATGGAAGAACATCAATGTTGTAAGTTTGAAACATGAATACACGAAGAAATACATGCAATCAAGAGTCGACACATGAAATACATGGTTCACCTCGGTGAAGCTACGTCCACAGAACACACACAAAGTCACTTTACTAAATAACCCTAATTGTGTCACATAGAGCTTCTGCCAAACCTCTTATATAGTAGTATCAGCCCTAGTCCTAGTCTAACTAACTATAGTTAAACTAATCAGAGTTACTCAAGACCTGAGTTAACTCCTAACAATTGCTAGAGTAACTCTAGTAGTGCTCCTTGTGCAAAACCTGCATAGTAGCATAGTGACTCCTGAAACTCTCTAAAGTGATATATGATGTCGATGTGCTTCACCTTGCTATCAATCACTTGATTTGCTACAAGATGTAAGGCACTCTGACTATCACAATGGAGATTTACAACATCATGTTTTAATCTCATCTTAGTGATAAGTCTATTCAACCAAATAGCATCTTTTGTTGCTTCCGTTACTGCTACATATTCGGCTTCCATAGTTGACTGGGGTATGGATTTCTGCAAGGTAGATCTCCAACTAACGCATCCACCTCCAAGTGTAAACACATACCCAATTGTAGACTTCCTCTTTTCGATATCTTGTTCATAGTCAGCATCAACGTAACCCAACAAGGATTTGGCATTGTCCAATAAACCATCAAACAAAAGACCATAATCCTTAGTACTCTTGAGGTACATGAGAATCCATTTCACAGCTTCCCAATGCACCACCCTGGATTTGACATGTACCTTTCGCATAGCTAGAGTAATATCTGGTCTAGTGCACAGCATCAAATACATGAGGTTGCCCACTGCCTTGTCATAGGGAATTGACGACATGTTTCCTCTCTCAGTTGCATCAATTGGACATTGAGGCTGGCCGGAGAGCTTAAAAATGTATTCGTCAAAGGAGTCCACACTCCTTTAGAGTCTGCCATGTTAAACCCGTCAAGCACACGCTGAATATACTTACCTTGACTAAACCATACCTTCCTCTTCTTCAAATCCATGTGAACATCCATACTCAATATTCTCTTGGACTTACCCAAATCCTTCATCTTGAATGCAGATTTCAGTTACCTCTTACATCTATCGACGTCGGATTGTTCCTTTGCCAAAATGAGCAGGTATCCACATAGAGTATTAGAATAATGAGGCTAAAGATCTCATTATTCACTTTCTTCATGTATACACATGGATCAAACACACTTCATGAAAATCTTTATGCTTTCATGAACTCATCAAGTCTTGCATTCCATTGCATACGAGCTTGCTTCAATCCATATAGAGATTTGAGTTGTCTACAAACTAACTCCCATTGACCTTTCTTCTTATAGCCAATAGCTTGTCTCATGTAGATTTCTTACTCCAAAGATCCATATAGAAAAGTCATGACAACATTCATTTGATCCATAACTAGACCAAATATTGTAGCAAGTGCACATACCAGATGAATTGTAGCATACTTTGCTACAGGTGAGAAGACTTCGTTGTAGTCCACACTTTTCTCTTGTATGGAGCTCTTAACCACCAACCTGGCTTTGAAGATACTCTTCTCTTCTTCCATTGGATTATCCTTCAACTTGTACATCCACTTGCCATCAACCAAAGGTTGACCCTTTGGAAGCTCCACTAGCTCCCAAGTCTTGTTCTCAACAAGCGATTGCATCTCACGCTCCATAGCAATATCCCACTCAAGTTTATTGATAGAGGCTTGATCTTCTTCTATATGAACAAGGTTCTCCTTCTTCCAAGATCAACGCATTGCCATCATCATTCTCAGTTTCAATATCATGATCCTCAAGAATAGATGAATCAGCCCATGTTCCATACCTTTCAGGAGCTCTACTAATCCAATTTGATGATCTCCTAGTAGATGGTCCTGGTTGATCTCCATTGTTTCGTGTTGTGTCTTGAGGCTCAGCAACGACAACTTGCTTCTCCAATTCATGTTGTTCAGGAATTTGCTCCATCTGTTATGGAGCTTCTCTTTGTGGCACATCATTAAACCCATAATGATCAATCTCCCCCTCAACAACATATATGAGTGGAGATTTGCCCTTATCAATATGGGGAGCCTGAGATATCTCCCACTCTTTCAATGATCTGGACTCATCGAAAGAAACATCCCTACTGACAATCACCTTACAAGCTACAGGATCCCATAGTCTATAACCTTTCACACCACTTGCATATCCAAGAAAACCACACTTCTTGGATGTAGGATCCAACTTGGTCCTATTCTCCTTAGGTATGAGAGGATAAGCCGCACAACCAAAAATTCTCAAACGACTATAATCAACCCTCTGTTTGTACCTCAATTCAAACGGTGTCAAGAAATTGATTGCACTTGAAGGAGACAGATTTACCAAATACACTGCGGTATTAACAGCTTGAGTCCAAAATTCATATGGTAAACCAGATTGGCTCAACATATTACGCACCTTCTTCAATACTGTTCGGTTGAGTCTCTCAGAAACAACATTTTGTTGCGGAGTATAAACTATGGTGAGATGACGAGTGATCCCCTCCTCTTTGTAGTAACTTCTAAATTCATCAGAAGTATACTCCCCGCCATTATCCGAACGTAGATACCTCATCTTGTGACCAGTTTGAGTCTCAACTTGGGCTCTCCAACTTTTGAAAGTTACAAAGACTTCAGACTTTTGTGTGAGAAAAAAGATCCACACAAATTTTGAGTAATCATCAATAAACGATACATAGTACCACTTCCCAAAATATGAGGCTTTAGGAGAGGATCCCCACACATCACTATGTACATACTCAAGTAACTCTTTGGAACTATGAGTTCCAACACCAAAGGCTTTTCTATGTTGCTTGCCCATAACACAATGCTCACAAAATTCCATGTCAACTTTACCTAAACCAGGTGACAAGCCCCTATCACGAAGGAAGGTCATGTTACTCATGTGTCCCATTCTAGAATGCCAAACATGAGCTATCTCAGGCCGAGATATGGTAAGACTGACTTCATCACAAATGGTATTGCCCTCTAGCACATATATAATTCTATGCTTGTGTCCTCTTAAGATAATCTTATCACCTACTTTCACCTCAAATACTCCTTGTTTAGAACTCCACTCAAGACCTTTTGAATCTAACATTCCAATAGAGATAAGATTCTTTTTCATTTCAGGTTTAAACCTGACGTGAGTCAATGTACATTTGACTCCATCAAACATGTGAATCTGAACAGATCCAACACCTTCAATCCTACATGGTTGATCATTTTCCATAAGAACTAAACCATTTGTTAGTGAGAAAGTATGAAAAAACTCTCTAATGTAACAAATGTGATAAGAACAAGCACTATCTAGAATCCATACATCACCAACGTCCTTTGGTGAGTTGCACAGGTTATACATCTGGCTTCATAGTCCATCTTCGAGCAAGTCATCCTCCTCATCAAAATCTTGAGTGACATTGGCCAAAGGAGTATCAATAGCCTTGGTCTTCATACAACAGTAAGTGAACACTCTTGCCACATTTCCAACATACCACCGTCTTACTATCTTGGGATTTACCCCTAGAGATGGATCTACCTCTAGATCCAAACTTCTTTCTATCATTGTCATTCCGTGATTGTGATTGTCCACGAGTCACATTCAATGCCGTACCAGATGAAGAGGATGGAGTAGAGGGCATCATCATCTTCTGATGTAGGTCATCAATCAATAAAGCACTTACCATCTCATTATAAGTGATCGTTTGACTATCACGATGAAGCAATATTGGTGACAAAGATTGATATGAAGCAAGTAATGAACTTAACAAATGAAGGGCCTTCCTCTCATCAGTTATCTCCTCTCAAAGATTCTGAATATCAATAACAAAATCATCAAAGGCATCAATATGATCTTGTATCTTTGTATATGTATGCTCTGATACCAATTGTAAGTCTGAAACATGAAAACACATGCAATCAAAAGTCAACACAAGAAATACGTTCACGGAACACACACTGAGTCATTTTACAGAATAACCCTAATTGTTTCATAGAGAGCTTCTGCCAGCCCTCTTATATAGTAGTGCCAGCCATAGCGCTAGTCTAACTAACTATAGTCAAACTAACCAGAGTTACTCAAGACCTGAGTTAACTCCTAACATGTGTCACTGGCGAGGGAGCTACGGTAGGACAAATTGAGAATTTCCAAAGAATATTCAATATTTCATTCAAGTTCATAATCGAGAGTGTCATTTTTTATAGAACACCATTAAAAACTTACACTCGTTAATCTTGAAATCTTTTCTTATATGCTTGATTGGTTGGTGATTTTTTGGAAAAAACTTCAAATATCTGATATTTTTAGATGGAATGATCGAATACGTAGGCTATGAAACCAATGACGTTTCGAAGATGCTAGTAATTTACCAATCGTGACTTATGAAGTGGTCTTCAAATAATGAAATGAAAGTATAATTTAGGGGAATAAACTTTGAAGTTTCAGTGCGGATTAAGGGTGTACATTGCTTTCAAATGCATTAGTAGAATGAAACTTTTTCTAATTCTGCGCATCCCTCCGACACGATACTAACATGACGTGCTGAGAGCATATCCACTCTACTTATTTATGTTACCCTGGAATTGTTAACGCTGGAGATCGAAAAAGAAAGACACTCAGTGGCCTTCTGCACGGGCCCAGTACTCTTCTTCCGGAAAGGAAAGATTCAGCTTTAAGGTGCACTAGATCTCCCGAATGATTTACAATATAAGAACTTTAAATTTTTGACAAAGCATTACATTTGCATACAGCCAAGGATTTAGGTGGGAAATGATTTCCCACCTAGATGTATAGTAGGGCTTTCAAACCTTCCCATAAATGGTTCCCGGTACGTCCCCAAAGCTTTAAGCAGATCCTTGTTGAGAATATGAGTTGTCTTTCAGGTAGCCTGTTTGGCAATATGTAGAATGAGTGGAGCGCCATGAAATCTCATCGGCTCAAGTACAAAGCAAAAGCCAAAACAACCTTGGGGCCAAAACAAAAGAAGAGAGCTAACCTCTCTAGCGATCCATCACAATGTCTCCCACCGTGCTGATGATCTTCAGTATGTTATATGTTCAATATGTTATACAATATGTTAAGTAGAGTCTACTCACATTTGCTATATTCTTCAACTTCATTGATTCATGTCTATCCAATTTCCCTACTCGGCAAGTCAAATTCCAGTTAAAAAACTCCACAAGAAGAGTTAGTGGTACTTATGCATAAGTACTTAACACATAAAATAACAAAAGATGGGAAGACCCCATCAAATCCTAGGAGGATGGAACTAAATAGGTAACATAGGGCTAGTCCCAATAGCATCGCACTCAGAAATATGTATTGCAGCACGTAAGATATCATAACAATCTACAAACAACATAGTATCCAAAGAATCATCATATACCGTGATTGTATTCTTATGGATGGCACCATAGAGCACTAGTTGAAAACATGTTTAGGGTTTAGATTAGGGTTAAATTAGATTAAAATAGATTATACAATAACCTAACGAAATTGATGCATGCACTCACAAACATTTTGACTATAGCTCCATAAGTAACACCCATAACACTGATTTAACCAATTTCCAATAGTTTTTTGGAACGGAAAACTGCGGAAGTCGTCATATTTTGGACTTCGCCAAACAAGATCCGTCACCTGTAGACTTTTCGCACTTTGCACTTCTGTTAGTCGCATGTATATATTCGCGGCTCGGTTATCCAAAAAGGAAAATGCTTTGGTTCCTCTTAGGGGAAATGTTGTGGAAGCTGGCGCGCTAACTTCGCTTCAAAGGCGAAAAGTGCAACAACGGGACACGGGACGTGAGTGCAAGTGCCATGTGGTCGGGGCAAGGCGAACCGCAACGGAAGTACAAAAAGTACAGTAGTTTCATCCAGAGTGATGGACGTAAGAGCAGTCCATCCGCTACCGTTGACTAGGCTGCACGGCCAGAGGGGAACGAAAACAAGATGCAAATTTGCTTCGGAATGCGCCGGTTGACAAACGAAATTAGAATCTTCTGGATTGGGGGGAACTGCGGTAGAGACTCGAGAGACGAGACACAGGCAGGGGACGAGAACAGACGAGGTAGAGGGAAGAAGGTAGGCGGGCGAGGGAGGGAGGGACGAGGCGCTTTGTAGTGGATCTGTAATGGGGTCGGCAGCAGCTGCTGGAGAGAGACTGCGAATCTGGAGGAGTTTGGCCATTTTTTTGTTCGTGGAGATTGGGCTGCAATCGGCCGAGGGATTGACCTTGACGGTGCTCAATGTCGAGTGCGTTAGTCAGTACGTGGAGCACGATCACGACCTTGTGTCCGGCAACTTTGTGGTTGTGGAGAAGAACAGTGATTGGTATACGGAAGTCGACGATGTGGAGATGGTGGTACGTGAACTTACTCACTTCTTTTCACGATCAAATAGATCCATCTCTGTTTCTGCGAAGTTCGACCTCGATCTTTTGCGCCTCTGAGTCCTCTGTGCCCAGTTTTATGCTTCAAGGTTTTTGGAGTTTCCTGCAGATTTTACCGATGCTGATTTATATTTTGGCAGTTCTTTTCATTTATCTTCGGGGGTTGATGTGTTCCCGAGGTCAATGTTGTCGATGTCCCGTTATTCATTCGGGAGAATTTGAACCAAATGGCTGATTTCTGAGTTACCCTAATAAATTATCCAGTAACTCGAATTCACATTTAAAAGATTCACATGGTTTTATTAGCATTTATGAAATAGATCCTTGGTATTGTATACACTGACAGAGAATCGCATCGGTTTAGAAACTTTGAAAGAGTCACATTTTTTTTTTCACAGTTTGGTTTGGCAATCAATTTTGTGTTCAGTGACGTTTATTATTATGGCTCATTATTTTCATGCCCTTCTAGTTGCTAATTGACTGACCGCCCCGTTCTTCTTTATTTTGTGGGGAGTTCAGCAGTGGTTGGTTTTTGGTTGAAGTTTGCGCATTCCTGCTTGCGCTTACTCCAGTGACAGGGGAATCTATTGGGTATGGGATAATGCCGATGCACTGGAATAGATTACCTGACCATTTAGTTAGATTTACGGAGAGTTGGAACTGATGGTACGTACTGCCCTTTCCTTCAAACAGTAACGTGCTGCCCTGAAAGTCCGAATTTATTCAAACAGTAACAAGCTTAGACTCAAATATAAACTTCGCCTCTGATTGTGCTTACGTTCCGTGAGATAAAAGAATCTGAAAGGCAGCTGAAAGCTAAAAGCAGAATTTTACTTCAGAAACGGTTGGTCAATCTGCTCCTCAATTGTGAAAGCGACTTCCTTGCCGAACCTTCTGGAACTTCAAATTAATGTGCATCTCTTAAAAGAATGGTCTTATTTGTTGGTAGAGGAGGAGTCACCAATTCTCACTAAAAGAAATATTGAAAGTAGAAGTATGAATGTACTTCGAGTCTAAGCGGAGAACATGTCAGCATGGATTAGAGCATTCATGTGAAACATTTAAAGTCGTCCTTTTTCTAGAAACCGACGTCTGGAGGCGTTTTGACCTCAGGTGTGGAAGGAAGAGCGCTTCAGAGAGTATTAGTCAACAGTGTTATCTAGCTAAGTCTGACCTTAAAAGTAGTGCAGGAGCTTAGGATCTGTGTCACGGGAACTGGTTCACCTTCTCTCTCCCCTAAGATAAAGAGACAACTCTCTATTACATCCCAAATTGCTGCTGGTGAATTAGGAATCAGAATAATAACAAATTGTTAAAGACTAGTAGACTGTAGATGAACGTGGAAATGTTGACTTAGGTTCCTTGGCTATCTTTCTTGTCTTTCTAATGTATCCTTCAGTGTTCGCTTATCATAGCCTGAATAAGCGAACATTCTAGAATTTGTCGCTTATCATTTATGACAATTCATTTATGTGAGATTGTCGATGTTATTCATAAAGCAGTTTCTGCCCATTGGTCCGTTCCACATTCCAGGTTCTTTTCTTGCTTCTTCTGAGCAAGAAAAGAACCTGGAATGTGGCACGGACCAATATGTATCGACAATATAAATGACGTTGAATGCTATAGCATGGCATTTAACGTCATTTTCTTTACCACAGGTTTATGGGCATATGTCGCTAAATGTAAAAGGTTCTTCTGTGATTTACAGGTTACAGGGCCGACGGGTGGAACAATGATGACTGCGAAAGCTAGTGGAGGGCAAAAGTTTTCGTTTCGAGCAGGAAGACGGGGTCACTACAAATTCTGTTTTCACAATCCCACATCAGCACCAGAACAAATTTCATTCTCCATTCACGTCGGTCATATTCCTGTAGCCGCAGATGTTGCCAAAGACGGTACGTTCTCCAACTTGAGATGTGGAAATCACTAACTTCTTTAATTACTTGGCTCTCTAGGGAACTACCGTCGAGCTTGACAATATGTTGAACATTTCAATTGCCGTCTTCTTACTTAAAGGTGGCCTGCACTTTTGTAAAGCCAACACTTCTGTCCTTCTGTTTTATGAACAGCCTTCGCCTATACTAACTAAAGATTGCTCATGGTTTTTGGTGTGTAAACAGAGCATTTCAACCCTGTAGAGGCAAAAATTGCACAACTGAAGGAAGCATTGGAGAGCATATCGCTCGAACAAGCTTACTTGAAACGAAGAGATGTCCGACACAAAAAGAGTAAGTGTTCTCTTATATTTGATCACTTTTGCCGATGTTGGCTTTGAGTTCATGCCTTGTTTAGATGCAGTGAGGTATTTTGTAAATTGCTGTAGCTCGTTCCTTTTGCTCCGCAATTTCCTTACCTTCCCTTAGTTTGCGAGTCATTTTTGTCAAGTTTGTATCCAAATTGGCTTGTTTTGATGTATCTCTTGCTGTACTTAAATGTGCAGCAAACGAAAGTACACAGAGAAGGTTGCTATGGTATACAGTGATGGAATATGTGGCCCTAATCGCAGTTAGTATAGCTCAAGTGTACCTTATCCAACGGCTTTTTAGCAAGAGAATAGGATACAACAAGTTTTGAATCTCTTCAGTAAATCCGTTTAGAGAACTTTAGTTGGAGGCGCCCCCTTGTTCAAGGAAAGCCCCCTGCGGCCGTTATACCATTTGTCAATCTCAATAGGGAAAAAGTTTCATTTCACTGACCTAGGAGTCCCACAAGGCTAATAAACGCTAAATGTTTGATGAACTTTTGCTAATCTTTCCATTAGAGAAACTTCAAGAGCATGTAATTGTACATTGTTTTGAAACAGAAGGCATGAATTTGTAGAAACATAATTACCAAACATGAAGAACCTGGGCATCCCAATTCAGAATATATATTAACCTCTTAACTTGAATGCTGCATATCTTCCTGTTGCTGGCAACTGTTTTACCTTATCTGATGCATTCGCCGTACTGCTCTGTGGACTACATCACACATCACATGCAATTGTTATACATGGTGACTGCCGTGTACTGAAGAGGACCAAAATGAAGGCTTCCGTGGAGGAAAATGATCCCTTTTGATCCCTCCTACCTTAGAATTCAGAGGGTTTCTAATTCGAATTAAGCAGTAGAAATGACAATCGATGTCCTAAACTAGAGAAGTGGAAGTGTATCCTGTGGGTGATACTTTCAGTTAAGGCTCATGTGTCCTACATGATCCTTAACTGAAACACCAGTAAGTTTTGTGGATGTACCGAGAGTGAAATATGAAACCGAATCTCCGTGTTGGTGAGGATAGATAGTGTCTCGTAGTGTATATAGACCGTGGGGCTTTCGTGTTTCTTTAGCCTTCCGTCTCTCAAATATCGGAAATGATTGAATGTTGTCTTCGATGAACAGATGTATCTAAGGATATTTAGACGTGGACAGTGGTACCGCTGACAATTTGGAAGGATATGCAAATTTTCAATCAACAAAATGAAAGGTGATAGTAACTAGAATCAATGGCAGGTTCTATATTTATACTATTTCCACAGACTGCCACACTTCACTTAATATACGAAACAATGTGATTCCTCGAGCGGCTTATGGTATGGTACGAAACCAAAGGGGAAAAGGCGAGAGACCAAGAAGTAGTGTACAAAAGAGTGATAAAGTACATTGTTGTGCAAAAGTACGCAAAAGACAAAAGAGTTCAAGGACCCTAAAAGAAAATAGACATAATCACTGTCAATCAAGTAAACTTAAGACTCTTGTGATGAGATGGATGTGCTCACCAGCATGTTTCCATACGACACTTTGGGAAAATTTAACATTGTGTTCCTTTGCGATCTTGTGGCAGATCATGAGTAAATCTAAGATCACGGTAATATCATAAATATTTGTTGATAAAAATAAGTTGTCAACATGGATATAGATGGCATTGGAAAAATTTAACAAGGTGCTCCTTTGCGACCTAGTGACAGATCATGAGTAACGCTTACGAAGAATAGCCAAAGCTTAAGAACATTTTGAGATTGTCAATATTTGTTGATAATAATAATTATTTAACATGGATATAGATGACATTGTGCATGTCTTGTCATGTCAAGCCACTATCATATTAAGTCATGTAGTTGACGATGAAGATTAACAAAGATCCCAAGTGTCCAAGGTGTGAAATCATAAGTACGGATCAAAAGATATGAAAACATCATTACATTATTTTGTCATCGTCGCTGCATGTCTTGCTTGCCAAGTTGATGTTTGGAGAACATCTTGAGGCACGTTTTATAGTGCTTGCCAATCCTCCAATTGGATCAACACATATAAAGACATAAAAAGTGACATGTAAGCTCACTATGGAGCACTATGATGTAAAATTCAAATTGCAAGGGAAAGAGAGCCCCCACTTGAATTATATGAACCTTAAAGGGATAAAGTAACCCTGCAGTGCACGGCGACAAAGCTTCTAACCTAGCTATGTGATATACTGTCAAGATAGATGAGAGCAATACTATTTAGATTTAACTATATATGGCTAATATATCAACATCTCTCCTCAAACTTGATATGCATCTACTCAATGATATTGCCTAAATCATGTATGCTATATCTATAATATTCAAACTTGTCCTTATACAAAGCCTTTTATGAACACATCTACAATATGATCTTCAATGTTTACATATTTGAAATCAATCTTACATGACTTCCTCATCAGGATAATGCATTTCAACATGCTTAGTCCTCAATCATGTACACATAGATGGAATCTACAATATTCAAACTTGTCATTAGGTGGAGACTTTAGTCATCGCATGATGTATTGACAACTCATCTCTAGTTGGTATCTGTAAATGAAAAAAACTATTGAAGATTGGTGCTTTGGTGAATAAAAAATATATGCACTTTGAAAACTGAAGACATAATTTGACGAAGAATGCATATATTACACTATCTGCTTAGTTTGAATATGTAGAGTCTTTCTTGAAGTCTACATAACTTAACTAACAAGCCAAATGAGTAACCAAGACAGATTTTTGGGCAATTGATTCGCATGGCAAGGATGTGTTGTATCAGTGGAAGTTCTTACCATTTGGGTTGAAGAATGCACCTGCTGAGTTCCAAAGAGTGATGGATAGGATCCTAGCCGGACTTGATTGTGCCCGAGCCTACATCGATGATATTCTAGTGTATAGTGCTACAGTGAGGGAGCATGAGATACATTTGCAGGAGGTATTTGAGCGACTGATTGCTCATGGCCTCAAGTTGCATCCTTGAAAGTGTAAGTTCTTTCAGGAGCAGGTAGAGTACTTGGGTCATACCATATACCTAGGAGGATTGGGAGTTTAGCAAACCAAAGTGGAGGCAATCTTGCGTATTCCACAACCCTCATATGTGAGTAGGGTTCGAGCTTTCCTTGGACTTGCAAACTTCTATCGTCGATATGTGCAAGGATTTAGCACTATTGCCAAAGCCTTGACAAAGCTAGATCAAGAGTGGAGTTGGGGAGATGAGCAGGGGGAGAGAGCTTTTGTTGAGCTCAAGGGAAGGTTGACATCTGGCCCTATTTTGAGGGGACTGTGAGGAGAGGTCGTCCGTTTCAAGTACATCTTGATTGGAGTATGTTGGGTTTGGGAGCAAATGCTTATCCAACATGATGATGAGGGGAAGGAGTTTGTAGTGGCTTATGCAAGTCGTTCCAACAATGCAATGGAGGCGAAGTATAGTTCTTATGAAGGAGAATGTTTGGCAGCTGTTTGGGCGGTGACACATTTCAGATGTTATTTGTTTGGAAACTCCTTCACTCTCATCACTAATCATCAACCATTGAAATGGTTGATGGAATGAGACAAGCTTACAGGAAAGCTTGCACGATGGGCTCTGATCCTACAAGAGTATGATTTCACGGTTTTTCATAGACATGGAGTGGTGAACCGTGATGTGGATGGGTTGAGTTGAAACCCATGTACAACTCAAGTTGACGAAACCGGGGCTCGATGGCACGGTGATACTGATGAGGAGATGGTGCCGGGTTGGCATGCATCTGCCTTTTTGAGTATGTTGGCGCTTGAGAGCTATATGATATCTCTCTTGGGTCAAAAGCGGTATATATTAGCCTTGGGCGTTGAGACTCGGGGCGGGTTTGATGGTAAACCGAGACATCCATGATGACATGCTGGTGTTGGAGTATCTTCGTACCGGGATCGTGTTGGGCACCTTGAGTGCAAAGGAGCGGGATCGAGTTTTCTGAGAGAGCTCGGCGGTTCAGGTGGGAAGGTAGACACCTTCTTCGAGTATGGGGAGATGGCGCGTTCGTGTTGTGCCATTTCCATCTCGGAGAAACACGATTGATCGGACATGCTCATGAGGAGTTAGGTCATTTTGGAGTAAAGCGGACATATAGCTTACTTCAAAGTCACTATTGGTGGAGAGGTATGCAAACCGAGGTGCAGCGGTTTGTGGCGAGATGTATGGTATGTGATCGTGTTCGAGCATCATTCAATGCCCCTACACCACAACTACATCCTCTACCAATTATGGGACTTGGTTATCGTTGTAGCTTGGATTTTGCGGGACCTTTGCCATTGACTATACGACATCATCGATATGTGTTGGTCATGGTGGAACATTTCTCAAGTGGATTGAGTTGGTGGCCTTGCCCAACAAGTCAAGTGAGGAACGACTTATGCGTTCTTAGCTGTAGTGCTTAGCCGATTTGGTGCACCAGCCGAAGTGTTATTTGATCGGGTACTGAGTTTTTGGCGAGTTTCAAGCGTTGTGTGATCGGCGTTGATCGATCATCGTACCACCTCAAGAGATCATCATGAGGGCCGATGGTCTAGCGAGAGAGAGTTGTTCGAGACGGTGAAGAGAGGACTGCTGAAAGTTTGGCTTGGAGAAAGGTCATCACGGGAGACTAGGACATCCGGCTACCATGGTTGGCCATGGGTTATCGATTTAGCCGGCAAACATCTCTAGCGTCATTCTCTTTGTACTTTTTATTATATGGTAGAAATCCATACTTACTGCTGACTATCCGTAGAGAGTCGGTGAAGTCTTGGACTTGGATAACCACGATGTTTGGGTTAGGGTGTGTTCTCAAAGGCGAGAACTCTTCCGTAGAGAGTCATGCCCATGGCATTTGAGAACCACGGCTATTGCTCAAACATAGAGATACTTTTGCGTTATACTACCACCGGAGGAGGTGGATATCGACCTTCAATTTGCAGATTTCATGTTGGTGATTACGTTTATTTGCGGCGAGTGCACCGACCACATTGGATGTTACGGCCGGTCGCATCGCGATTCTAGAGATGCGTGAGATTTTACCTTACGGAGTTTTGGTATTGAAGGGTCATGATGGTGTGATTTGGAAGGATCATAATGCGTAATTGTGCGCCATGTCACCTTCCAAACATTGATGGTACTATGGATCCAAGCCCCGACGGTTATGCGTGCGGGGCTTGACATGTATGTTATGTGGATCAGCTCGTGGAGCAGCCAATATGTTGATTTGTGATTCTTGTTCGAGAGGATGACATATGTCATGTTTGACACCTCCTCTCAATGCGGTGCCCAATGGGCGGTGGAGATGTCCTCAATGCGTTTAGCAGGCAAGCGTGTCTGACCGTTACATGATATGGATTGCTGATAGGCGACTAACGATGGGGCATCGTAGCACCCAGCCTCATGATCTTAGCCCCACGAAGGGCATATTATGTTATGGACTAGATGGCTACCTCGTGTTAGAGGGATCTAACCGCCAGTTCGAGGCGCGATTGTGTTACACTTGTGTTGGTGTATGACGATCTATGTGTTGTGAAGTTTGATGTGACAGCGATGTATGTTGTGATGCGATATGTATGTGCACGACATGTGTCACGACTTATGTAGTGGCATCTCTAGTTAGGTAGGTGCGTGTATGCGGGGCGGATACAATGATTAGAGCCGGTTGTGCGATTAGCGCCCGTTCGCACTTTGGGACTGCCGTTAGGGCCGGCAGCGCCGTTAGGGGTCCTAGGGATCAACGGGTAGAGTTTGAATTAGGGCTCCTTGGAGGCCAGTTTTTGAAGTTGAGCCTTTGAGAGTGTGGCTATGGTGGATAGTAGCTAGTGTGGAAACACGGAGTCTTTGAAGCACAAAGTGGGTTTGGCTTTTGTAATCTCTCTTTTTATGCTATGGTTATGAGCGGAGTGTCCTTGTGGACGTTTTGAGAGTAGAAAAGATTATTGTGGTACACTTGTGTTGACGTATGACGATCTATGTGTTGTGATATTTGATGTGACATCGATGTATGTTGTGATGCGATATGTATGTGCACGACAATCCTTATATCAAAATGTCTACACCATGGATATATGGTGTAGACATCATCATCATTTGGAAACACATTCTTCGAATGCATTGTATGTATCTTTCAATTTTGGTAAGCAATAATATAACAAATCGTAGACATCTTGGCAATATGACTTAATGTCTTCTTCTCATGAATACTTAAGAATAGTCATTTGTTACAAAAATATTCTTGTAACTATTCATGTTTCCATCTAAGATACTCCTGATCTTGTACATCCACTTGCAATCAATAACACGTTGAATCAACTTCCATGTTTGTTGTTGATCCAATGTTGCAATTTCCTTTTGTAGTTTGTTGTGAGCAAACATTCTTCATAACTTCTTCAAAATCTGATGTTTGGTTCTCCTCAATCACCTTGATGCATATATGCATGATGTATGATGAAACAACTTTCATGCATCAACCTATTTTTCACATGATATATGAACTTGTATGATCTTCTTGTGGCTTTTGGAGTACTCTTATTTGCAGGTTGTGATGAACTCCTTGAGCCTTGTTTGATCTCCTCCAATTCTACTCCATATATGTAGTAGACGTCACTAACATCTTGGAGAGTTCATAACATGTCATGAAACTAAACATGTGATAATATTCTATACACAAAATATCATAAAATTGAACTTATTTCTTTATGAATAGGATCAAAGAAGTTTATAGTTTTGTAAATAATAAATTTCTCTTCTAACAACAAAACTAGGTCCAACAAGGAAAAACTATTTCTATGTGATTTTTGAATCATTAACATATCCCACGAAGATATAATTTTATGTCATATCATTTGGATTCATCCTCTTCACATCCAAAATATGCACATAACAAAACAATCAAAAATCTTGATATATAATTAATCATGTTTTATGCTCTTAAATACCTCAATTTGCATCTTGTTTACAACGATTGTTGTTTGGATATTTTTCATCCATTTATCATACTCAACAACTTTCTTGCAATATGATGTGGGCATGACATTCTCATTCAACATCATTTTGCCCCATCTGCTATGTGTTTATCTTTCCTCTATATTAATCCATTTCACTAAGGGCTATAGGTTGTGGTCAATTGCCTTAGTTACCATGCAAGAATTTATCAAATTCAATTGATATGTATTTTCTCCTTTATGGGATTTCAACTACTCAATGAAATATTCAATTTACTTCTCGACAAGAATCTTAAACTCCTTGAAGATTTATGATTTAGGAAATATATCCATGTCATCATAAACCAATCATTAATGAAAGATACAAATTAGTTCTTCTCATCCAAACTAATCCTAAATATTCTTCATATATCTTCGTGGAATCTAAGATATGTTTAAATATCACACTATAACACTAGGGAAGTGAGGAGATACCACTAGAATAGCTCAAGAAATTCTAAAGTTGAGAGATAACTCAATGGTTTCTCTTTCTCCATATAAAGTATTCAAAAAGGTACAAACTAGATAAGGTTACACAACCACCATTCATTCAATTTCTTGTGTATCGATGACATGGCGGTCAAATCTATGAGCTCATAGATTTGACATAACTAACATACTAACACACGAAAAACATAACCTAAAGAGTACATAGATTGATGACATGACACCCTTAGATACTCCACTAATAGTCAACTCAAGACTATCTATCTCCTCCTTGTGTAACCTCTACTTTAGTCCTCACTAACTAAAGATGGTTACAAACCTCCCTCCTTTAAGGATGCAACGTCCTCGTTGTTCACAAGTTCAAACTCTGGAACAATAAAAAATGCATTGGCTAAGTTCTTTGCCGGATCCCAAGTTGATTCATATGAAGGATATCCCTTCCATTGAACCAAATACTCAATTTTTGGATATTTTTGACCCCGAATCTGTTTTTTGAGAATCTTGTCAACCTCAAATTCTGCATGATGTGCTACCATAGTAGGTAAAGGAGGAGGGTTTGATGTATTTGTGAACTGCTTTGGACGTGGTACATATTTTCGCAGTTGTGACACATGAAATACGGGATGCATTTTCATATGTAATGAAAGCTCTAATTTGTAAGACACATTGCCAACACTTTTTAACACCACAAAAGGACCGATGAATCAAGGGTTAAATTTTGGTGTTTCTACAAGTGACAAATTGGTCGTGGATAACCAAACTTGATCTCCTTCCTGAAAATTTACCTCCCTGCGATGAGCATGTGCATATTACTTTTGTCAATTTGGAGCAATTACCAAATTCTCCTTTGCTCGATGAAGTCCTTTGTGTATGTGCTCCACGAAATCATTAACTGCCTCAACTTTGGTTGAAAACTCCTGCCCTTTAGGAATTCTCAACAAACTAGAAGATGTCAAAGGATAAGCACCATACATCAAATAAAATAGAGACACTTTTGTGGATGCATTAATAGAATTGTTATATGCAAATTCCACTAGACTCAAAAGAGTATCCCACTCTTGTTGTTCATCCAAGATGAATGCTCGTAACATATCCTCTATTGTTCTATTGGCCCTCTCTGTTTGACCATTAGTTTGAGTATGATAGGCCGTAGACATTGCTAGCTTTGTTTTGAATAAACCAAAGAATGTTTTCCAAAACAAACAAGTAAAGTGAATTCTTCTATCTGTGATTAAATCTTTGCTTAATCCGTGATTCACAAAAATTGCGTCTAGATACAGATGAGCAAGTTGTGGTCCCATCACAGTCTTTGTGGTAGGTCAAATGTGTATCATCTTACTCAATTTATCCACAAAGATCATGATTGAATCATGTTCTAAAGAGATTTTTGGTAACTCACATACTAGATCCATAGTAATATGTTCCCATTGTTGTTTGGGAATGGAAAAGGGTTGTAATAAACCTGCTAGTTTTTGATTCCCCACCTTATTTTGTTGACATACGACACAGCTTCGAACATATGCCTCCACATCTTTTGCATCCACCTCTGTGATGTTATTGATACACGGCATTCGCATGAGAGCATCTGCAAGTTGTTACTTGCCCTCCACATACACTATCTTCATGTTGAACTATTGACGCCATCTAATATTTTTCGTTTGGAGATATCTTTCTGAGTTTCCAAATACATCAATGGTTTGTGGTCGGTTTCTACCACAAACTCCTTGTCTCCCAAGTAGTGCTTCCAATGATGACAAGAACAATGGCTAACTCCTCTCATCCAATTGTGTGATAGTTTTGCTCTGTTGCCACCAACTTTCAGGAGAAAAAAGCAACCGGATGTCAACCATCCTCCCATTCCTATTGAAGAATTCCACCCAATGCTATACCTGATGTATCAGTAGCCAACTTGATTGGTCGATTAGGATCATACCACTTGAGAATAGGTGCATGCAAGAGATCACAAGAGTTAGCCTTTCAATGCTTGAAAGGCTAAATCTTGTGCAATTCTTCATCTCCATTTTTGTTAAGGCTTGGTCAAGGCGTGCAAAAGCTTTAACAAATCTACGATAAAATCCGATAAGATCTAAAAAACTCTTTAGCTGAGTTTGATCCTTTGGTGCTGTCCATTTCTGTATTGCTTCTATCTTCTCATTCATCACTTGGATTCCCTCCGTTGTGACTCAATGGCCTAAATAATCTACTTTTGATTTGTCAAATTCACATTTTGAAGCTTTGGCATATAACTCATTCTCTCGCAAAACCTGAAGTACCTCTCATAAATTTTGCCTATGATCTTCTAAGGTTGTACTATATACCAAAATATCATCCAAAAAGACAATAACAGATTTGTCTAAATAAGGACGAAAAATATCATTCATTAATCCCATGAATGTGGTAGGTGCGTTAGTGAGACCAAAAGGCATCACTAGATACTCAAAGTGACCATACCTAGTACGAAAAGCTGTCCTTTAAACATCTTCATCAGCAATTCGAATCTGATTGTACCCACTCCTCAAATCCGGTTTGGTGAAACTTCGCCCCTTGAAGTTGGTCAAACAAATCATCCATTCTCGGTAATGGATATTTGTTCTTCATCGTTTGTTGATTCAACCCACGATAGTCAATGCACAATCTCATACTCCCATCCTTCTTCTTCACAAACATCACAAGGGCTCCATAAGGTGAAATGCTTGGTTGTGTGAACCACTTTCTCAACAACTACTCCACTTGAGCTTTACATTCCTCCAACTCATTTGGAGCCAAACGATATGGAGCTTTGCAAGTTGGAGTGCTTCCGAATATTACCTCGATCTTGTGATCTACACGCCTCTTAGGTGACAATCTTGCAAGTAGATCATATGGGAAGTATCCTTATACTCCGTAATAATATTGCTCAATGAGTCCGGAATGTAAAGATTGTCATTAGAACCATCAACATCTCTTATAAGTCCCAAGAAACATACATCATCTCTAGAAATGACAGTCTTACCAATCACAAAGAGAGTTAAGCTTCTATTTTGAGATCTGCTTTATCTCCGTAAATCTCCCATCTACTATTTTTTACTACTTTCTTTCTCCAATCTACCTCCGGATTGTATTGCTCCATCCATGACATTCCTATGATGACATCATATCGAGCTAATCGGATTACTCTCCATTCAATCTTTTCCTAATACCCGCCTATGGTTAGTTGTACACTCCATGCTAATGTCTCCATTGGTTCAGTTTGCCCATTTGACAACTCTACTTCTTCACTCACATCCTTCATCAAAGTCAATTCTAATTTCATTGCAACAGATCGTGATAGAAAATTTTCTGTTGCTCCAAGATCAATTAGAACTCTCATCATGTGTACTTCCATCATACCATTTGTGACAATCAATCATGCTTGTTTCTTGCTCCCTCCATGAGCTTCCAATCGTTGTCTTCTTCCAACCCCGCCTTTTCTTTGTTGAGTGGAACCAGTAAGGCCGCAAGGCAAGTTTACTAGTGATCTTTGTTTCCTTGCAATATCTCGTCTTCATTGTCATATTCCCCTCCTTCCATATTGTTGAAAGGCCTTCGCAACATAGATCTTCCTCCATATGATCCCGATCGAGTTCTACAGAACTTGGCACTGTGACCTATTCTCCCACATGTATAGCATTGACGATTGTCACGAACCCCCCATCCTCCTTGATTAACAGTTCCATTAGTATCACTAATGTCCAAACTCCGAGGTTTTTAATGAGAGCAATGCACTCTTGAGATTCCAAACTCATGTTTCCAAACATCACTACAAGAGATACATGTAGTTGAGTAGTTTCCAAGAACTAGGTGAGAAGACTGAAAAACAATGGAGACAAATGTATTCCAATATACTGAATGACGGTGTCAAAAAACCGTAGATGACGTGAATACTACAATGAGTATGTGCGTAACATAAATATCACATTGCTATAACAACACAGGCTCAAGGTTTGATGGGGTTTTAAGTATATCAAGATCAAATAGAAGTTAATAATATTGAAGATCAAAGTCATATTTACAAGTCTTTAATGGTTTAACCCTGGTTGGATCGAACTTTATAATCATATCAGGTCGTCTTCAAAAATAAATCAAGAGGATGTGTGTTCGTTTCGGATTCCACCATAGTATTCTTTATAGTTTGTATCAAACCGCTGCGCTTTTGCGTCCTCACACCTAGCGAATAGGTACCGCACACACATGTTGGCAAGAGTCTCGAATCTAACACATCAACTTGATTTAGACGCAGCTTCAATTCTCTCACTGCCTCCCGAAGTTGCAAGTTCTTCTCTCCATGAAGTTCATTTCAGCCCCCCCCCCCAATCTTATAGATCTCTGCGTAAGACTGCTTTGAAGCTTGCACTCGCTTGGCCAACTCCGCCTTCTACTTCTCTAGCCTCTCCACTGATTTTGTTAGTTGCCGAATAGTGTATGTCTGATCCTCTTTACCAATAGCCAGCCGATTCATCATCTGCACCAAATCCATATGTCCGTTGCCTTGAGGATCCCACCCATGCACATATCTCGGTCCCATCTTGTTGAGTTCCATAAGAACCGGAATCACCACTGTCTCCAGCTTCTAAGATAACTGTAACACCGAAGCCAAGGGTTCCGCAATCTCCTTCGTGGCCTTCACTTTTGGACGAGAAGGCTTTAGAGGTGCCACATTAGAAGGTGGAAGATGTGAGTCCTCCCACATCTTCCACCTTCTTCTTCCCCACATCTACTTTCTTTGGCGTCTAATTGTGGGGAGGACTCACCTCCTTTGCTGGCCTCTTCCTCTTTCGTGATAGCTCTATTACTTCGGTATCGGAGTATGTTTGGATCCAGATGTGATGAGGAGCCACATTTGTATTTATAAGCCCTTGGGGGCATTACCATTTTTGTCACGATGGCGCGATGCATCCAGGTCTATCGCATTCTTGGTTACAAGTGAGATCCAGATCCAAGCAGTTTTCTCTTTCGTGAATAGCACTAGAGAATGCAGTGCAGAGTTGGAAAGAAAAGAAAGAGTAATATTTCTTACATCATGATATTTAGGAACACCATAAGTTTCAAGACTACTCACGAGTAGATTTCTTGAATATAATCCTTTGTTAGAGAGGTGTCTGCGGAAAGACAAGCTACGATCTAAAACGGATCCGAAAAAAGTGATATCTGAGGAAAGATGTCGTCGCGGTCATGTAGGTTCGAAGATGTCTTCGCCTAGAAGATAGAGGATATGAAAGTCATACCCCGAAGTGGAGGGAACATCGGATAGACCTCATAGAGGGAGCAGTTCCTGTAAGGTAGAGGCAATATCGTTTAAATCCCAAATACTCTTTGTTGGTTAAAGATGAAATTGATAAGTACATGCAAGCAGGTATTATTTATCCCGTGTTGAGCAGTGAATGGGTTGCACCAATTGTGATTTTCCCCAAGAAAAACACAGGCAAGATTAGAGTCTGTCAAGACTTTAGGAAGCTCAACGCAGCCACTAAGAAGGACCATCATCCCCTGCCTTTCGCAGATGCAATTCTGGATCATGTTGCGAGGCATGAATGTTATAGCTTCTTAGATGGATTTTCTGGGTACAATCAGGTGTCCATACGAGAGTAAGATAAAGACAATACCACCTTTACCACTGATTGGGGGACATATGCTTATCATAAGATGCCGTTCGGGTTGTGTAATGCCCAAGCCACATTTCAACAAATGATGAAGCACATTTTTCAAGACTACTTGAGAAAGTTTCTGGAAATTTTTATAAATGATTTCTGTGTATTCGGGTCGAGGGCCGACCATCTGAATCATCTTCAGCAGACGTTCCTGAAATGCCGAGGTAGCCAACTAGCGTTGCATCCGGAGAAATGTTACTTTATGATGATAGAGGGAATCCTGTTGGGTCATTGGGTGTCAGCTCGAGGATTAGAAGTAGATGTAGATAAGGTTAAAGTTATTAACTTGTTGGAACCCCCTAGGAACATCCTAGAGCTCAGAGCCTTCCTAAGACACACCGGTTATTACCGAAGACCCGATAGCTGCATAACGTAAAATATGAGCTAGTTAAGCTTGGGGAGTGAGGACTTTGGTAAAGAAATTTCCACACTATATCAGCCTTCCGGCCAGGTCGTGCAGTTGGTCAAATGTCCTATAAAAAGCCGGGCATAAAATTTTCTTGTAAAAGATTAAGATCGCGAAATTAAGTGGATACCAAACCTGATTACAGGGGTCTCTAGCCAACAAATTGGTTGGCAGGAGGTTTGATTTTAGGCAGATTCACGTAGGGTTAAACGAATCATCATGGTTACGTTGTAATTTATCTTGCAATTACTATAACTCGCGGAACAGAACATTTTTATGCATTAGTTCTGAACATAGTCTTTCAGACTCTCTACATCCGAAAGAAGAGCTTGACGAAGTAAACACAATATCATTATTAAGGCCGGACGACTTACACTAAAACAAGTGGACAATAATTAGCGGGGAGTTTTATCCATTCATATGTACTTGCTATATTTACTCATTCAGTGTCACACCCTGAAGAGAATTTGTTTGGATTCACGGAGAGTTAAGCTCGCTTCTATCGATGGAGACAAAACTCTAAGATCAGTACCCATCTTGTCATTAGGACACTACGGGTTCAAATATTGAGGTAGTTGTCATCGATAAGCGCCAAGGATAAGGACGACTAGTCAGCTCACTGGGTCTCTTCAAATGAAAATTGGAAATCATCCTTTGATAGCTGAATTTGAAGTCTTGCTAAAATAATTGGGAATTAAGAATTCGACAGCAAATTTATAAAAGCTACAGGTGTTTTGACACATGATGCCTGTGAATTGATCCATACAATAGGTAACATACCACCCTCACAGAAAAATTGCAGGTCTTAACAAAATTACGCACAATCATGTGTATGCAATGATATGATCGGAGAAGAGACTGTTTTAATGGCTGGAAAGAATTTAATGTACAGGTTCTCGATCCAGTAACTTGCCACG
Source organism: Marchantia paleacea (assembly GCA_014180765.2). Taxonomy (NCBI): domain Eukaryota; kingdom Viridiplantae; phylum Streptophyta; class Marchantiopsida; order Marchantiales; family Marchantiaceae; genus Marchantia; species Marchantia paleacea. Next base: position 1,044,382 of record MUAA02000117.1, read on the forward strand.
CCCTCCCCTGAAAGAATGACCATTCGAGCCTCATCCGTTCAAATGATTTACAAATGAGTTCTCTACCCGGTGGCAAACAACATGCAATTTCTCTGTATTATGTACAGTAGATTTCGTAATAAAAACCTTCCTGGATAAATCGAATGGTCAGTCTCGTTTAACTAATTTCCTATACAATAGCATAGTATCATGTGAGGTTAAACGGCAGGAACTCAACGAATGCCAACCTTTCCTGAAGTACCTTCGTCCATGTGAGGTTTAACCCTTTGTCAGATTCGTGATGAGTTCCCCCCCGTCATTAGGGATGATATTTACAGTATAGTACTGACCAAGCTCAATGTCAGCACCGAACAATTAGTTTTGTGCTGCGCGACTACGCATCTGGGCACCCCACGACGTCTTTGGGTGGACCTGCTCGACCCTAGCCTTCATATCCAATCTCGCAAGCTGAGCTTGCCACTGCATCTTCCACGCTTCCGAAACGCCTTCTCTCGATCTTGGGCCTCTGTTTCTCTTAATTATGTTCCCCAAACCATAAGCGTTGGCACTCAGCGGATGCATGAGGTGATAATCGTATTCCGCCCTCCGATCTGGATCAGAAAGAATTTCATACGCGTCCTGAACCTGTAAAAACATTTTGGTGCACTCCTCTTTCTTTGAGAGGGGGCAGACATCCGGATGGTAGCGGCGAGCCATCTGCCTATAAGCATTCTTGATGTCATTCAAGCCGACATCTTGATCGATGCCCAGAAGGCCATACAAGCTTGGAACCGTTAGCACTCCATCCTCCTGAATCTCTTCAGTAGCCACTCCACATCGTGCACTTCTAGCTACGTTCAATTTGACTGTGGCGGGCTTGCAAGAGGCCGACAGACGCTGCGTTCTGGGCAGAAATGCGGACGACAGCTGTGACACCCCTGAGAGTGGGGTGGTGGTGGCAGAGAGCGATACGGCCATAAAACAGACTTGGTGAGCTCAGGATTGATCCAGGCGAACTTCAGCTGCGAACGGGATGAGTATTCACAATGAGTATTCGAACGATGGGAATTATGCTCGCTCTGATCCTCGTGGTGTAACATGTAATACGCTTACACAAGGGCGGATGAGAACTTTAAAACAAGACCGGTGAAGCTGTCCTTCTCCGGAGACCTGCAGCTTCTCCAGCAAGTTGACGGCTTGGAAAGCGGTCATGCACACAGTCCACATCGAACAGGATAATGTGGTCCTGCGGATCAGAGCACCGTGAGTCAGCATGTCGGAGCCTACAGTCCTGGTGGGTAGCATGCAGCGCTTCGGTTTCCTGTCGTTAGCCGAAAACAGGCCGCTCGCCATGGCTGTCAAGTCTACGTACACCTGGGGCATGATTTCAACCATGCTCTAGCAGCTGTACTACGTGATCCTATCACTCAACGTTGCTCATAATTCAACGACCTGGGTGACTCCGAAGAATCTGAAGCTCCGAAACCTGATGCTCCGAAAACCTGGCGGCGGACGGAGGAATGGTCAGATTAGATCGGCGGTCGTCGATCGAATCGGATCTAATCGAACGGAGCTGTACAAAACTCCGTCGGCTGATGAGTACAGCAGGGATTCTAGAACGCTCATATTCTACGTCTGACTCAGCGTAGAGGTTCTGCTGTTTACTTTCCACGTACGCAAGCTCCAGTTCATCGAGTTCTTCCTGTTTTATGCAGAAATCGGAGGTTCATTAGTGAGATAATCACTTTCAGGGGTGCTTTATCTGTTTTGAAATATGCTGGCATACTTCTCGTACATCATTTGTCTGCATGTTAGATACATGGAAAATCTTGATTGACCCGAGTAGGCTTGAGAACTGACAAGGAGCACCGCACTGAATGCGTTCATCTTCTAGACCCTCAGCGTCAATGCATGAGTAACCCACTTTCGACATATCTTGTGCGCAATAAAAACGTTCCACAATCAGTTGGTGGACCGGATTGTCAAATATGCTTTATCTCCAAGTCTTTTTCTGGAGATTTTAGGCGTCTTGCCATATACCGTAGTCGCAAAAGACAAAATGTAAATTTCAGCTTCCAAGCGAGGAATGGAGGACAGCAACCAAGTAGGATGGGAAGTCAAAAGAACGGAATGAAAATATCCCCAAACTGTACGAGGTGGTCGTTATCTTTGATTACATGGCAGCAGTTTTGGTCATGACTTCGGAAGCTTCAATGCAGCACCAAAACTTCTTTACTTTCTGCCCAGTTTCATTTTCTTGGGGTCATTGCTTTCCACATATGAGATCTTTACTGAAATGTTTCCTAAACCTTAGGGACCCAGACTTCCGAAGAAGCTTCGTGTTTGACAGGACAAAAACGCATATAAATATTGTCCCCGTGGAGGCTGGGACGGAGTAAGGGGACCAGTTCAGTCAGGTCAATGAACAATGACTCGAGAAGAAAAATTGAACTTACGTGTACAACAGTAATGGACGTGTCTGTTGTTTTACACTTACCATACAGTGCCCAGTAATGCACTGGAGACTTATGCCGGAGCTGCGCGGTCTTCGTGTTTCACCAGAATTGGCTACAGAAAGATCCTCTTTAGTACGTTAGAAAATTCCCGAATCTACATTCAATGACGTTTTGGCCCAAACTCCTGAATGCTTATACGCCAATCTCTCTGCAGGCAACTGGAGGCATTTGGGGACAAGTCTCCATCAGTGAAGTTAGAAACATGTGACTCTTGCAACTAGCGAACTATGCAGGCAATGAGAAGAATATGGGGGCCAAGTTTCGAACACTGAAGTTCAAAAACATGTACTTTGACCTCGTATAAACCCTGCAGGCAACGAGGGGGATTTCTTGACGAAGTCTCAACCGCTACAGTTAGTAAATATGTGTTGATGTGCTACATGCAATCTCTACATGAATTTTGACCAATTCTTATTATTTCTACAACTCAGTAATGTTCTCACTTGGCGGAAACAATAAGTGACAACTGAACACATTGTAGCTAATGATAACTAACTACCACAAGAATGAACTAGATAGTGAAGTGACTATGTATGTTATGCAGGTAAACATATGTCAATATAAACCAAGTGAGTTGAACGAATTATAGTTCATTTCTATTGGAGTTTGGGCTCGACCAGTTTTACTCATGGATGGATGAAACAATATCACTTCAATCAACATTTTGCCATTTCTTAAAACTTTATCATACAACTGGTTGCATGATTACCAAGTGTTATACCCTCCATCAAGTTATAAAATACACACATTTTGTTCTCCTCCTCAAATGTCATTCCCTTAGATAGATTTGTCCCATAAAGTCCAACTTCAATGCAATCTAGAAAATAATTTATCTTCTTTGAGGCTTAAGATGTATCTTTCAAATTTTGTATGCAAAATAACTTTGACATGATGACAAAGTACTATTTTGATAACATGACTTTAGAAATAATGAGCATGAGACTAATCCATATATGACTCTATTTTTTACAAAAAAAATTTCCAATCTTTTGACCATGTCTATGAATTTTTTCAAAAGACATTTGGATCCTCCATATTCTATAACTTTTGTATTGATTTTCAGTCATCAAAATATCTTAATTTTTATGTAGATTTTTTGGTATTCAGTTTTTGGATTGATTTTTTATTGACCTTTGGGGTTATTATTTCACTTCTTATTTTTTTGTTTTCTCATTAGTCCTCTATATGGATGTGCCAAAGTACATGTGCATGATTTTGATGATTCTTACAACAAGCATTAATATGATTTACATGTGATTGTAAATTGTATATATATATAAAGTAGGTCTTTTGATCATATGTATCGTTATATTTTTTCAGCTACATTGGTAGGGTTCAACGTCAAATTAAAGATCTTTATGATTTGTTTAATGATCTTATTACCTTTATTAAATTTTGTTTAATAATCATAATCAAAAAATTGAAAAATATCTTAGGTGCCAATAAAACTATCAAAAATTGATGCTTAACCTATCATATGTTGAAATTCTCATCAAAGTAGCTATGCTCTCCAAATGAATTAACAAAGATTTTGAAAGGTTGTGGAAGTCACATCAGCAAGCAAATAGTGAAAAAACGGGGATAATTGGAGGGGGGACCCCAGAGTACGAGGATGAAAATAAATAAATAAATATATTGGTTATGCTCCCGGTGTCGTGTTGTGACGTGACTACTATGAGAAGATGATGACATGTGTCATCTTCAGAGCTGTTGTCATGAAGGCGATACTTTAGGTTATGATAACCGACAGCGTATTGTAAGGCTCTTAAGAGCCCACTATTGGCTCGACTTTGTAGGGACAAGATGTTGAAAAGGCTCCAAGAGATATTATCTTGGATCTTATCACATATAAAGTACGGTCAGGGTGGCAAGGGTATGGGAAAGATCTAGACACATCACTTTGCTGACTAAGGAGCTTATCTAATTGAAGTGGAGCCAACGTAGGACATCGATAGAGGACAACATGATCCTCAAGATGTACCGATATCCAATCCATTTGTGATTAATACTTGGCGTCTTCATCGTGATCACTTTTGGGCGTGGTTAGTATATCACTTTGGAGATAACTTTATGCAACAAATGATAAACTCTCCAAATCCGATTATTGTTTCAAATGTTTTTTACAACGTGATTTGGGATTTAATAGTATACGTTTTGATTTAGTTTGTGCGCTATGGATCTCAACTTACCAGTAGTTATGGCTTTCAACATGTGAGTTCCAATCCATCACTATTGTTTACCGAAAACAAGCCATATGGAGTGGATTATTAGGAATTTTGGCGAGGAGTATTATTCTCAAGTTATAAACTCCCCAGTTCCGTTTGTAGTTCCGTTCATACTTAGCCGGTTTCGAGTTGTTATTTTGACTCTTTATTAGTAGCAATTCATATTGTGTATATGATGGCTAAGTAGTGTGTTTAGGATAGCTGAAAAGCTCTAAGTTAATATGAAACTAATTTGGCCACACTAGAGGTCAAAATGACACTCTTCATTCTCATTGGTCTTGGAGTTTAGGCCAATAAGAACACTTGGGCAACTTCTTTAAAGTTTTCAGGAGTTTTGGAAGCCTTCAAGGGGGACATTCAAAGATTTAGAAACAGGCTTGGAGAGCTGACAGGAAGAGCTACGACTTGGGCTCAAGAATGGATGTATTTGACGGGTTTGGCACTCTTATATGATGATTCAAATATAGAGAGGGAAATTTAGATCTTTGAGTGTATTTGGGATGTTTCTGAGAATCCTACGAGGGTTTTGAGAGATCTGATTCAATAAAATATAGTTTACGACTTAGGCTTGTGCTTGGATTGAAATTTTGACTCAATTGGATTAGTTTTGAGTATGGATTGATAGCTTGAAGTTTGTGTACACAGTCAGAGTTATAGGACTTCACTTATTGTCATGAAGTTAGTACAACGATCATATCTTTTGCTATTAGAAAGTTTCATCAATAAAACTTTCCACAGTTGAAGTCTGCATGATAAGTGACCTTCTCATGAAATTTGAGAGTAATTGGAATCAAGGATTGAGATGTGTGATAGTTTTTCTACACAAGGGTCTCCATATCATCTTGTGATATAGCGTGTAACTCGACAATTGTTATGAGAGATCTAGAGAAGAAAAACATATGAAACTATTCCGAGAGAACAAAAGGGTTGTAGGGCAGTTTTTTTATGAAGTTTAGACGAGATTATCGGTCCATCATTGGATATTATAATCTTCTTCCGCTGAAGTTCTACCGGTTGTAATGAACTCGAATTAGTGCTAAGGAGAAGAAGAAGAGATTGTCAACTCACACGAGGTTCAAGAGGGTTCTTCTATAGCCAGGCGCTCAGGCGTTCTCGGAGCGAAGAAATGTCCATGCAACACTGGTCAACTTTTTTATCAATGAAAAAGATTTCCTCAATCAAATATTTCAAAATCTACAAAGCCAAGACATAAACATCATTGTATCAAAACAAAAACAAGATGTTATGAACTTATGTTTAAACTAATTTTTTTTTTAAAATAAAAAATTGAAAAAAAAATACTTAATATATGATTTTAATAAATTAAAATTTATCCAAATTTTATCATCTCAAATTATTCAAATTAAAGATATCAAAACATGTTTATGTGTTATATTGATTTGATTTTGATTGCTTAATTTAAATTTATTTAAGATTAAAATTAAATTATTAATTTTAATTAAAAATTAAAAATATTCAAATTAGAATTATTAGTTTTTATTTATTTATTTATTAAAAATATAATATTAATGAATTTTTTGGATAAATTAGAAATTTGATGCATTTAATTTTTAATTTTTATACATAAAAATATTTTTATAAATATAAATACATATGATAAGTTAAAAATAATTATTATCATAAATAATTTGATGGAATTAAGTGTAATCAATATTTTATAAAGATTTTTTTTATTATATTTTAAAGTAAATATTTTGTTTGATTATACATCATCATTTATTTATTTCTATCACATTTATGTAATAATCAATTTTGTTATAATGTGACATTAATTATCACTTGTTGTTAAGAAATATCAATTTAAATTAAAGTTATAAATTTTTTTATCCAAAAGTGGATTTTATCAATGTAATCATGTTGTTCATAAATTTCTTACTTATATTATTGTGTTTTGTTTACTTATGGATAAGTTTGACTAGTATCCAATGTTCATATTTATTGAGGAGATCCAACATAATCTAAATGCAGTTCAACTCTTGGAAGAAGAGTTGAACATGCATTTATCATGTTTAAACAATTCATTTGAGAGAAAATATGATTGTTTTAAACTGATATTTCATAAAAAATTAATCTAAAGACATATTTAACTTAAATAAAAAAAATTAAAATCATAATTTTTGAAATAATGAATTAGTGTCAAAATCAAGAATGAAGTGTCACTCTATTAACTCCAACTTATTGAAGGTAAAATAAAATTTTAGATGTAAATTCTAAGTCAATAGTTGTTCACTAGTTGAGATTAAAATATATCATGCAACAATTCATATATCCCTCTCATATTCATAATTTTTATCATTATTATTAGAACTTCATTTTGTCTTTATGATCATTATTTATTTAATCTCAAAATGCTATTTAATTGAATGAGTTTTGAATATAAAGTGATAGTTTAAAGTTTATGCATACAATCGGAGTTGCTTGATTGCACTAACTGTCACAAAATTAATGTAGTGATCATAACTTTTGCTATCAAAAATTTTCATCAATAAAATTTTCTAGAGTTGAAGCTTGGATGATAAAATATATTTTTTTGAATTTGAAAGCAATTGGAGTAAATGATTAGGATGTGTGATGGTTTTAATATACATGGGTTTGCATATCGCATTGTGATACACTGTACGATTAGAGAAGTATTACGAGAGATCTACGAGATAGAAACGTAAGGAAATTTTCTAAGAGAACAAGAAGATTGTAGAGCAATTATGTGTGAAGTTTGGGCAAGAGTTATTAGTCCAATTGTTAAATATCACGATCTTATATTGGAGTTTTAAAGGCTACAATAAACTCGAAATGTGGATTTGTGAGAAGGAGAAAGAGAGAATATTAGCTCACACAAAGGTCAGAAAGGCTATTGTAAAGCCCAAGCGTTCTCATAGCAAAACAATTTTTATGCGACACCGCAAAGACATGCAAAACCAAGGATCTTACTTGAAATATTTTTCATATCATAGCAAGCGGGTTTGAACCAAAGGCTTATGGTTGTCTTAAGACCCTCTATCTTATCTTTTTGCATTGCACATTTCATATTTATCATAATCATGCACTTTCAATTGGATTTGATTCAACTTTTAACCTCCAGCTTGCTCACATGTGTATGTGGTCGAGATCTAGATACATCATGAACTCATTTGGCACGTTGTTCTTTTGGAGGTTAGAGGATTACTACACATGATGTAGTGCTCCTATAACCTCCAATCAAAACATGATGTCATTTGCAATGTCATTTATGTCATTACTCGAGAATGATCATATGGTGTGGAGAGAACGACAGTATATCCTCACATCTTGGATGATTTGTATATGATGAGCTCTACATGTCTAGGGAGGATAAAATTATTATGGTTGATGTTGTGGTTATTGATCCGACTTGACACATCATAATCATATACCTCATCATCGTCAAAGATTTTAGCTAAGATCCGCAAGTATCGAGAGGCGTGTGAGGGACATATCTTCATTTCACATGCCTTGGAGATGCATGGAACGCCTAGACAAGATATGAATAGGTTTGTTAAAGAATGTACTTGGCTTTATCATGATAATCGTATTGATGCACATTTATCATTTTTTTATTGCATCCAGTATTTTTAGATAGCATATATGCATAGCATTAAAACATCTTTTAGCCTCCATCATTGAGAAAAAGATAGCTTTGGTTAGTGACACTTGTTCTAGACTTCATATTATCATCGGTATTGATAATCTGCATGTAGGGAAACATTAGAAATGCCTTTGAAAATATAGTGATTTATCACAAGAGAGATTAGTTCTCTTATTCCATGCATCTCCCTTCTCTCTTGGTTTGAGAGTGGAATTAAGTGTTGCAAGATTATAGTGTCAATCATTAAACCAAATGATTTTTGTTGTAACTTTCATTTTAATCTATATATAATAGTTTCAATTGCCATCTATACTCAGTTTAAAAAATATTCAACTCATTCATATTTTTGTAAGAGGTTTCAAAACATTTATGTGACAAATTTCTACATATACTGTTATACATATTGTGAGATTCATAAAAATTACACATTAAACTTATGGGCTAGTAATAGTAGAATTTTTGTTCACCCTTCTAGTTTCTCCGCTTTTTATATTATCTACAGGTTTTGGGATATGCTAAAAAAATATGTTTTATTGGAATTATTGATAAAAAATTTATGTTTTTGAAAATCTTTTTGAAAATTTGCATGGTTTTGAGAAGGGACTTATATGAATAAGAAGCCAATCCCATGGTTTTTTTTACATCTAGTTTGAAACCCTTAGTATATTATTATCATTAAATAAGCCCAAACATACAGCAGAAATAATATTTTTACAAATTGATACTATATTTTTACAAACTAAGACGCAAAAATTAATATTTCAAATACTAACATGAGGAAATCAATGATGAATCTCAAAAAACGTATTTATCCTCTACAAACTTTGATTTGTACACACACTGTATTTAACTTAGTTTATTGTCAAAAGTATACGAAAGATATGTATATAAATAAATAATATCAGGTATTCAGCAAAAAATCTCACTTTCACTTTTATACGGTATAAGTTAGTGACCATATATATCACTGACATTTTGTACTCAGTATTTTAGACAGCATGTTTGAATAGCGTTACACTTGTTCGGGAGCCAGTTACCAATCGCACGTACGGTTCTTGGGTGAGGGGAGGAAGCTTGAAATAGCCTACCAATTTCATGTCATTATAGGTACTACTTTCTCAATAATATGTGGGATTCGTCAATATCTGGGTCATTTTACCTACAGTCACTTTCGGGTAAAATGATTTATATCCATATTATATTAGAGGTGCAGTCGGGGAGATAGGATTTTGCCCGAGAGAGAGACTAGCTTTCTCCGATTTTTCTGACTCGGGCTGGTTTCATCTTGCCCCTGCTTTATGCTCCAGTGGATGGTTTCCCATCGCGTTTGTATTTTCTGCGTCCTATTTCTTTAATTTTGTATTTTGTGTGAATTATTCGTCACCTCGCGTTTACACACACTTTCCGAAATTTCAAATGTAACTTATTTGGTCGAAGCGAATAGACATTGCATATAGACCCCTTTGGAATTTGCTCAAATTATCGCCCGGGTACTGAAGATGGCCACGTTTCTAAATGTATCCTGGTATTTCATCGTGCTTATTTGTGAAAATTGCTCTCTTTCGGTAGATTTTCCATCGCAGGTTATGGAATGGGGATGATTCCGCCAATTGGTGATATTGTGGTTCTACAACCCCAAATTTAATTTAAAGGTGTGTGCCCACATAACATAGATCACCGTTTTGGAAACTGGTGTGTAAAAAGAAAAAGCTAGTTCCCAAATAACTCTCATGTAAATAGACTTGGTATACATTGCATTCCACTAGGGTGAACGTAGACTTGTATTTCTTAGGGAATACCAGGTTATTGTGGCAAACGCGGTGCTTACCGATCTTACACCTGATACATGTAATGATCATCCATCGAGTGGAACTATAACAGCCAATGTCTTTAAATATAAAGGGTATATAAAGAGTTAACCTCTTTATTACTAATTATATGGAACTATTGACATGTTCACAATAATTTATCATACTAAAATACATGGATATCAATCTTGATAAACTAGTATATATTATATTTTAATCAACATTGATTTCCAGAGAATACTAACCTATACAAACCATAAAAAATCAGTCACTTTATATAATGGTTATTGGTGTAATATGTTATATCGTTTAACTTAGATAGTTTGGATGTCTTAGTTGAGAATATAGGGTAACTCCATGTTCCTGGTTTGGTTTCTTCATGTCGGACTGGATGGGGTCTTCCCGTCCTTTTTGTTGTTCTACTGTCCTTTTGCTCGCTCCCAAATAACTCATCGTATGAGATCTCGCTCACTATAGATAAGAAGTCATATGCCGGCACTCATTTATTGATACAAAGAGAATAAAAATGCGGGAAAAACGCATTTACAACTTCAGTATGGACACCGTACACAGTTGCTTCCGCAATGGTCAAGCACAGACCGCATACACAACCTCGCGTTTCAAGGAGAGTTTCGCCCTCACGGGGAGCCCGAAAATGTTGTAAGACTCCAAGAACCTTCTCAAAGCTCCGACTCTAATGAATTTTTGATGGAACAAGTTAATTTGACTAATTCTAAACATTCGATTCTGTTGATCGGAAACAGCTCCTAGTTTTGATCGAGGTACAGAGAGATGATTTGCTCGGAAATGTCCTTCCACTACGCAGCTTGCCCACTACTCTCTCGATGCGTCCAGGTATTTTGCTACGGAGTGGACTAGGGAATGCACCTCAACAAAGTGAGGAGCTGTAGTCTCTTCCAATGCTTTCAGCCATTTTGCAACCTTCGGCTTTCCACCCAGCACCTTTTCACGATCTGCCTCAGCCAGTAACTGGAACGATCATGTCACGATTTCAGTACCAAAACAGCTTTGCCATAGATGATATGTACGAATTGAAAGCGGTGGAAACTATTGCAAACAAACTTTCTTCTCACTCTACAAACTATAAGCGTTTCTCGAAAGGATGGGTTCCGGCCCCTCCAACTTACACACAAGTTTGCTTGACCTCGCAGCTGAGAAGTAAGTCGGCGATGGAGGGCTGAGAGGCACCAAGCAGGAAAGAGCCTTCTTCGGTCAAATACGACTCCTCCAAGAGCTTCATGGAATTGTACATAATCTTTTCCCACATTTGGATAATTTCTTCTTTCGCTGGGGACATCTTGAATACGGAGACTATCAGCTCCTTCGTGACTATGTACTCTGCAAGTTCCCACTGTCGAAATTAGAAACCGCTACAGCTGAAACTCAAGCGCGCAGTCATCTTTGCGAAAAGTCACCTCTACATTTTAACATGTCGACCATTTCCAATACTCCGACCTCGATGAATTTCAGGCTTATGATAAGACCTTGCTCTGTCAAACCTAGTCAGCGATGCAATGATACAAGTGTTTCATCCCGGTGGAGGCAAAAGTGCATCAATGCACATTTCTCATGCCCAGTCCTTCCATTTCCATGCACACCACTCTCACGTACAACCTGCATTTTGAGGGCATATTCGCATGCTACTCACAACAACAGCTTTCGCCAACCAACAGATCCAAGTGACAATCTCATGTAGGTTTGCAAATGTTTGTGGTAACTGCTATGAACTGAAGCGATGAACTCAATTTCCAGGCGCTTTTCTTCCTGTGAGCTTCAGCTTTGAACAACTACTTAACTGATTTCTATCTAAGCTTCCGTCTGCCAAAGAGTTGATTGTGCACTTTTAATGGAGAATCTTACTTGAAGTCGCACGGAGATTTGTGTGATACCAATCCAGCATACCATCCACGCGAGTTCTGCTTTTAAGATCTGCAGGGTACCTGTATCAAAGAAAGCTTTTGAGAACTCAAACTCGAACTCACTACCTAGAAACTAGAGGTGGTCATCCTAAATCAGGTCTCCTCCACAATACTACAATCTGAGTTTCTAAAAGCATGTGAATTTTTCTGTCTAAAATTCACACCTCACATCCGACAACATGTCAAAAGCTGAATCCATAGATACGCTTTAGTATTTTCTGCTCTTGGAAGTGAAGTGGAGCCATCTCTCGTTTCAAAGAATCACCATCTGTGTGAGACAACGAGTGATCATGTATTACGTTAACCAGAGCAATCCAGTAACAAAAGGTGTGATATTTCTCTTCCTTTACTTCCCTCAACTCTCAACAAATTTATAATAAGACAAAACACTTCTCCTTTGGGCAACAAACAATTGCTCATTTTGAACTAAGAGCGGTCAATCGTGGTTGGAAAAATCCTGTAAACGATATTGTCAGCCACTGAATCGAAGGACAAGACAATGACTACATTGAAAACTTCACGATTTAATTGTCACAAGATGTTGGTTTCTCTCGTTCGGAACTTAAGTATCGTACCGGACTAAGACCAACGAGATCCATTCTGTCTCTCTCGAATGGTTTTAATGTTCAAATCACTCACCAGTTGTCCGGCAGCGAGTACTTCTGACACAAGTATCTCAAAATCGTCGAGCTGCAATGGAAGGACACAGGACGGAGATGTTAGCCGAGTTCCAGATTACGTGATAATGTAACGTGCATCGTACATTTCACTAGTACAAATTCACCTTCACGTACAAAGAAGCAAGGAAGCAATCCTGGATAGCTGAGGACAGAGACTTCGTAGATACAATTCTTGGAACTGACATAGCACTCAGTTAGAAACAGCACAGTTCTTTTACCTCTCACAAATAACGAATTCATCGTCGACAAGTACAGGTACTTGTCCTCTTGGGTTCAGGGCTGCACAGTTAGGACGAGAAATTTACATACGCCAAAGGAACAAATTCAAAAGTCTTCTACATTGGACTCCTACACAACTACGAGGTTATCCCCGTAGAAGAACTGACCTCCATACGATCCACATCTGCTAACGTACAAAACTGTCGTTACAAATTGTCAGGCTTGACAGTTGAGTACGTCCATCCTAGATTACAGCTCGTTAATCTGAGACTGGAACATAGAGCAACTAACCATCTGACGACGACACAGCTAAAAGTCGTAAGCAGGATACAAATTTTTAGCCTTGAAATACCCTGGAACTCATATATATTATAGAACAGTATTTGAACACGGATAAGAACAGTTGGAGGAATGCAAGACACAATTGGAAGAGTTGTTGGAGAAAGGGTTTATTCAACCTAGTGTGTCATCATATGGAGCTCCAGTGTTGTTCGTGAAAAAGAAGGACGGCTCCATGCGGATGTGCATGGACTATCGTGCTCTAAATCAATAAACGATGAAAAACAAGTATCCATTACGGCGAATGGATGACTTGTTTGATCAACTTCATGGAACTAAGTATTTCATCAAACTTGATCTTACAAGCGGATATAATCATATGAGAGTGGCTAATGAATATATACAAAAGACAACTTTTAGAACTAGATATGGACATTTTGAATATCTAGTTATGCCATTTGGTTTAACCAATGCCCTTGCCACATTCATGGGACTGATGAATGATATTTTTTGTAAATATCTAGATATATCTATAACATTGCGCCACGAAACGCAACGTTGTTAGGATATGAACCACGTCAACACATTCCTCGTGATCGACAAAATGTCCTGGTGATTCACTCCATGACTTAGGGAAGCAAAATCTTCTTGTAAGTTGTAATGAGTACAACTTACAACACATTTCTAGTTAGAGTGATCAGAAACCTTCAAAATGGAGTTGTCACTGAAGGCAAAAGAAATTTCTTCTACCAGGGCCACAGAAGAGGACCAGGGAGATCAGCTGAACTACATTTGTGAGTGTTCTGCTTTGTTCAAAGGTGACAGAATGGCTAGCGAAATGGGCTTGAAGGTGTATGGCATGGGGATGTCACCTGCCGTGAGGATGGTAATATTCACGTTGAGGAGTCTAAGGAAATTATCTGCACTCTGACCTGTACGTGATAAATATAATCCAGCGAAAGCCAAGCTGTAAGCGTGAGAATTTGCGGGTAATACGGTAGTCACCTCGAATCGCAGGGCTTTTGTGTTCTCCTTTTGAAAGATTCACATATTCAAATTCATATTCGATATTGTTGGCCCTGGATCACAGCCACATGTCAACCTCGAACTGCTCCATGGAGCATAGAAAGTACGTGCTCCTTCCAAATGAGCATATTCGCAAAAAGTACAAGTCCTATACGATCAGGACACTTTTAACAAAAAAAAAACCGACGGAACATTCTCTGATGTTCAGATCTTCTAGTGAGAGCCTACAGCACCAGACTGAGAGATACACTCACATACCGCAGACCAATTACTTGAAATTTCAAGCTTCCCTGCTCTAGTCGAACGACACTAGCACATGACCTACGCTATTTGGCCCCGGATATATCAGATGAGTCCAGACAAGAAACTCCTTATCTCCAATCCACGCACGCCGGCTGTGCTAGGAATATACCCACTAACAAAACGTCTTCGTATTGAAGATAAAATAAATTACAATCAACAGACAAAGGCTTCTCTCGCTCTGAAACACAAAGCAATGGCAATTACGGGTTTGTTCTTAAGTTTGTGAAGAGGTCATCTGCAGATCAGCTGGGAGATCACAAAGCCAGCTGACATGACTGCACTCTGGTTGAGATCAACAAGTTTTCTACCGGGACCTAGAGGCTCCTGGACTCTGCATTCTCTTCCTCATGCCAAGCAACGCTTCCCGCATCACATCATCGACCTTGATAGCATACAGAAAAAACAGGCTCCGAGACAGTGAGAGGATCGGTGCGATCATTACCGTAATAAGATGTCGATAGCTCTTACAGGCTGAGACCCAAGATCTCCATACAACTTCAGCGTCATATTTACAGAAGAAATGTGCTGTTGCAGAGTGGTGACGGAGAGAGTCGAGAGCGAAATGTAGAATGCTGCGTATGCACTTCCTTTCCTCAGTGATCCTCAGTGTTCGTCTTTGCTTATGTCGAAGAATGGTCTTTTGTATCTTATATCGCCGCAAGGCATACAAGAGTCAACTATGGCAGCTGACCCATGGCGTGCAAGAGAAAGTCCTAAGAGGAGACCAGACACGACGATGGTCCTCGACTGACAGACTAGAGATAGGACCATTGCCCCGCTGCAGTGATGATCTGGGATACGTCCGCCTTCTGCTTGCATGACGGAGTTCCGGTCTCTGATCACTGCTGCCCACTCGTGCAGGAAATGTGACTGTCGAACTGTGAGTTCCCAGCCGCAGGAAAGCATGCTGTGCTTTTGCTGGGGCCGGTAACTCACAAGAGACGAGGGATTCGAAGGTGAGTGGGTTGCTTCCGAGCTCTATAACGCTTCCAAGGAAGCTCACTTCACGAAGATGGAACTTGACGTCAGTAATAGTATGCCGGTCGTTTCTTTTTCTACTTCTTTTTTCACACGAAGAAATACCCAAGACTTTATAATAGAACGGCGAAAAAGTCGCCGGCACGAAACAACCGAAGGCCTCACCAAATCCGGGTCACGGCCAGGTTAGCGTATGGAGCTACCACGGAAAACCCAGCAGCTTGCAGTAGTAGCGCATGGCCAGCGGATGGTGGAGCTAAAGTAACATTGTGCAGACTTTGTCATGCTTATATACCATAAGGTCTACTTGTTTACTTTACTTCTCTAGCTTTCACGGCCTTTGATAGGAGTATGATTGGCGTAATTGGTAACATCATCCGACCAAGGACATTAGAGTGTGTGTGAGGAGATTTGGCAAGGAGACATACATCTTTGCCAATTTAGTATGGAGGGGTAGGCTTATTATCAATGGAAGGGACGACACCTACACAATTCTTGGCTAGTTGGATGCTCTTTGTATCTTTGTTATATTCTAGATTTGTGATCGCACGTAGATCTATCCTAGAGATATATACGAGAGGCGTGGATACATGATCATTTCCCTAACATGTATTATTGCGATATATGAGAGATGCTTTACTAGGGGAGGTACGACATGATCTCTTGTCTTTGTCCTCTCTGGCTAACGATTGGACTAGGGGTCTATAGTCTATCTTGATGTACTGACAGTTTCATGAGGCTCTAAATTCACTCTTAGTGGACCCGGCCATTCCTCGTACTACTAGAGCTCTTCTATGCTCTTGACCTGTACTTGGTTCGGGAGGACCAGATCACTGTGGCGGATGTGATGGTTACCAATTGTAACATTGAAAGCAATGACTCCGGAATGACTTTCGATATGAGATGTTTTCTCAAGACCTCTCCTTGCTTTGTATACTATAGGACTAGAGAAGTCCCAAATCCAAACTATGCCACATGGCTAACATGCGTAGGTTGCATGTTTTGTTATCTTATCCTAACCAATTCCTAAAAGACGTCTAGTACACAATCCGATCCACCAATGCATGGTAGCCATCTCGTCAATAAGCCAAAGTTTACCTTTTACTTTTTGAATTGTGCACACCACTATCTTGTCTTTTTGTTATCTAGGGACAAATCTAAGCTTTGGCTAAACTAACTATAGCTAACCAAGATTGGTTACAAACCTCCCCCCATTTAAGATGCAACGTCCTCGTTGCAAGAAGACTCAAAAGTCTCTACAATTATCTTGACATTTGTAAGATTTGCCAATGGTTCCCAAGTAGCTTCATAAAATGGATAACCTTTCCATTGGATTGGATATTCCACTGATCTCTTGTCTGTTTCTTGAGAATTCGCTCAACCTCATATTCCTCTACGCCATCAATCATAGCTTGTAAAGGAGGAGGTTGATGTGGGTTGCCAAATGAAGAAGATCTTGGAGTATACTTTCACAAGAGAGACACATGAAAAACGGAATGTATTTTTATGTGTGTGGGCAACTCTAACTTGTAGGCAACTTCTCCAATCCGTTGGACAATCACGAAGGGTCCAATAAATTATGGACTTAACTTTCGAACCCCTGTTAATGATAAATTCGTAGTAGACAACCACACCTTATCTCCTTTTTTGAAACTCCATATGTTGTCGATGAGCATCGACATACTATTTTTGCTGATATTGGGCAATGGCTAATTTTTTCTTTGCCTGATGCACTCCTCGCTGGACTCGTGCCACAAACTCGTTCACCGCTTCAACTTGGGTTGATGGTTCTTGCATGTGATCTACTCTTACCAAGCTAGATGATGTGATGGGATGTTTTCCATACATCAAGAAGAAAGGGCTGACTTTTGTGGATGCATTGATTGAGTTATTACAAGAAAACTCAATCAAGGATAAAAACGTATCCCAAGCTTCTTGCTCCTCCAAAGTGAAAGCTCTAAGCATGTCCTCAATAATTGTATTTGCTCTTTCAGTTTGGCCATCTGTTTGAGGATGATAAGTTGTGAACATGGCTAGTTTTGTTTTGAATAGCCCAAATAGGGTTTTCCAAAACATGCTAGTAAATTGAGTGCCTCTATTGGTGATGAGAACTGTAGCTAAATCATGTTGAGCAAAAAATGCATCCATATAAATGTGAGCAAGTTCAGGTGCAGTGACTGTCTTTGTAGTGGACATAACATGGATCATCTTGCTCAATTTATCCACAAAAATGACTATCGAATCATAACCCATAGACGTCATTGGTAATTCATATACAATGTCCATACTGACGTGCTCCCATCTTCTAGTTGGTGTTGGTAGAGGTTGTAGTAGGCATGTTGGTTTTTGATTGCTATCCTTGTTTTGTTGACATGCCACACAACTTCGAACATAGTTGGTGATATCCTCTCTTAGTCTTGGCCAAAAGTATACCCTATGGACGCCTTCAATGGTCTTCTCCACTCCTACATTGGCCAACAATAGCTAAATCATATGACTCTTCTCATGTTGTTTGTAGACCTTTTGACCTAGATAGTTCAGATACCTTAGGTGTTGTAGGACATATTTCCCAGTGTGATACTATTGGGGCCTAAGTTATTGGGAAAGAATAGTCAATTTAGTTCATGAAAAAATTTCACTTTGCAGCCAAGGTAATTGCATTTAAGTTCATAAGGGTATCCAAATCTTTCCGTTATAGAATGCCAATCCCCGTTCTAAATGTGCTCTACCCTACTAAAGTGCTTGTGCAATCTCCTCATCCTCTTTGGTAGCTCAATTTAGTTTCTCCCACCATTCAGAATGAATCTTCATCTCTGTGATGTGATTAATGCACGACATTCATGTCAATGCATCGGCAAGCTGCTTCTTCCCCTCCACATACACAATCTTCATATTTGAACGTTGTCGCCATTCAATCCAACGAATCTGCGATCATAAATCGATAAGATAACAAAGTTGCACCAGCACCCAACTAGCCAAGAATTATGTAGGTGTCGTCCCTTCCATTGATAATAAGCCTACCCCTCCATACTAAATTGGCAAAGATGTATGTCTCCTTGCCAAATCTCCTCACACACACTCTAATGTCCTTGGCATGATGATGTTACCAAATACGCCCATGATACTCTTATCAAAGGATGTGAAAACTAGAAAAGTAAAGTAAACAAGTCGACCTTATGGTATATAAGCAAGACAAAGTCTGCACAATGTGTTACTTTAGCTCCACCGTCCGCTTGCCATGCGCTACTACTGCAAGCTGCTGGGTTTTCCGTGGTAGCTCCATACGCTAACCTGGCCGTGACCCGGATTTGGTGAGGCCTTCGGTTGTTTCGTGCCGGCGACTTTTTCGCCGTTCTATTATAAAGTCTTGGGTATTTCTTCGTGTGAAAAAAGAAGTAGAAAAAAAAACGACCGGCATACTATTACTGACGTCAAGTTCCATCTTCGTGAAGTGAGCTTCCTTGGAAGCAGTATAGAGCTCGGAAGCAACCCACTCACCTTCGAATCCCTCGTCTCTTGTGAGTTACCGGCCCCAGCAAAAGCACAGCATGCTTTCCTGCGGCTGGGAACTCACAGTTCGACAGTCACATTTCCTGCACGAGTGGGCAGCAGTGATCAGAGACCGGAACTCCGTCATGCAAGCAGAAGGCGGACGTATCCCAGATCATCACTGCAGCGGGGCAATGGTCCTATCTCTAGTCTGTCAGTCGAGGACCATCGTCGTGTCTGGTCTCCTCTTAGGACTTTCTCTTGCACGCCATGTGTCAGCTGCCATAGTTGACTCTTGTATGCCTTGCGGCGATATAAGATACAAAAGACCATTCTTCGACATAAGCAAAGACGAACACTGAGGATCACTGAGGAAAGGAAGTGCATACGCAGCATTCTACATTTCGCTCTCGACTCTCTCCGTCACCACTCTGCAACAGCACATTTCTTCTGTAAATATGACGCTGAAGTTGTATGGAGATCTTCTGTCTCAGCCTGTAAGAGCTATCGACATCTTACTACGGTAATGATCGCACCGATCCTCCCACTGTCTCGGAGCCTGTTTTTTCTGTATGCTATCAAGGTCGATGCTATCAGAGTCCAGGAGCCTCTAGGTCCCGGTAGAAAACTTGTTGATCTCAACCAGAGTGCAGTCGACGCCATGTCCGCTGGCTTTGTGATCATATCTCCCAGCTGATCTGCAGATGACCTCTTCACAAACTTAAGAACAAACCCGTAATTGCCATTGCTTTGTGTTTCAGAGCTAGAGAAGCCTTCAAAATAATGTTCCTTCGTTTGTCTGTTGATTGTAATTTATTTTATCTTCAATACGAAGACGTTTTGTTAGTGGGTATATTCCTAGCACAGCCGGCGTGCGTGGATTGGAGATAAGGAGTTTCTTGTCTGGACTCATCTGATATATCCGGAACCAAATAGCGTAGGTCATGTGCTAGTGTCGTTCGACTAGAGCAGGGAAGCTTGAAATTTCAAGTAATTGGTCTGCGGTATGTGAGTGTATCTCTCAGTCTGGTGCTGTAGGCTCTCACTAGAAGATCTGAACATCAGAGAATGTTCCGTCGGTTGATTTTTTGCTAAAAGTGTCCTGATCGTATAGGACTTGTACTTTTTGCGAATATGCTCATTTGGAAGGAGCACGTACTTTCTATGCTCCATGGAGCAGTTCGAGGTTGACATGTGGCTGTGATCCAGGGCCAACAATATCGAATATGAATTTGAATATGTGAATCTTTCAAAAGGAGAACACAGAAGCCCTGCGATTCGAGGTGACTACCGTATTACCCGCAAATTCTCACGTTTACAGCTTGGCTTTCGCTGGATTATATTTTCCACCTACAGGTCAGAGTGCAGATAATTTGCTTAGACTCCTCAAGTGACAACTCCATTTTGAATGTTTCTGGTCACTCTAACTAGAAATGTGTTGTAAGTTGTACTCAGTGCAACTTACAAGAAGATTTTGCTTCGCTAAGTCATGGAGTGAATCACGAGGACATTTTGTCGATCACGAAGAATTTGTTGACGTGGTTCATATCCTAACAACGTTGCGTTTCGTGGCGCAATGTCATTTTATGCTCTGCTCTTATCCGTGTTCAAATCCTGTTCTATAATATATATGAGTTACAGGGTATTTCAAGGCTAAAAATTTGTATCCTGCTTACGCCTTTTAGCTGTGTCGTGGTCAGATGGTTAGTTGCCTTATGTTCCAGTCTCAGAACATATTAACGAGCTGGAATCTAGCTCAACTGTCAAGCCTGACAATTTGTAACGACAGTTTTGTACGTTAGCAGATGTGGATCGTATGGAGGTCAGTTCTTCTACGGGGATAACCTAGTAGTTGTGTAGGAGTCCAATGTAGAAGACTTTTGAATTTGTTCCTTTGGCGTATGTAAATTTCTAAATTTCTCGTCCTAACTGTGCAGCCCTGAGCCCAAGAGGACAAGTACCTGTACTTGTCGACGATGAATTCGTTATTTGTGAGAGGTAAAAGAACTGTGCTGTTTCTAACTGAGTGCTATGTCAGTTCCAAGAACTGTATCTACGAAGTCTCTGTCCTCAGCTATCCAGGATTGCTTCCTTGCTTCTTTGTACGTGAAGGTGAATTTGTACTAGTGAAATGTACGATGCACGTTACATTATCACGTAATCTGAACTCGGCTAACATCTCCGTCCTGTGTCCTTCCATTGCAGCTCGACGATTTTGAGATACTTGTGTCAGAAGTACTCGCTGCCGGACAACTGGTGAGTGATTTGAACATTAAAACCATTCGAGAGAAACAGAATGGATCTCGTTGGTCTTAGTCCGGTACGATACTTAAGTTCCGAACGAGAGAAACCAACATCTTGTGACAATTAAATCGTGAAGTTTTCAATGTAGTCATTGTCTTGTCCTTCGATTCAGTGGCTGACAATATCGTTTACAGGATTTTCCAACCACGATTGACCGCTCTTAGTTCAAAATGAGCAATTGTTTGTTGCCCAAAGGAGAAGTGTTTTGTCTTATTATAAAGGAAGAGATATATCACATCTTTTGTTACTGGATTGCTCTGGTTAACGTAATACATGATCACTCGTTGTCTCACAAAGATGGTGATTCTTTGAAACGAGAGATAACGATGGCTCCACTTCACTTCCAAGAGGAGAAAATACTAAAGCGTATCTATGGATTCAGCTTTTGACATGTTGTCGGATGTGAGGTGTGAATTTTAGACAGAAAAATTCACATACTTTTAGAAACTCAGATTGTAGTATTGTGGAGGAGACCTGATTTAGGATGACCACCTCTAGTTTCTAGGTAGTGAGTTCGAGTTTGAGTTCTCAAAAGCTTTCTTTGATACAGGTACCCTGCAGATCTTAAAAGCAGAACTCGCCTGGATGGTATGCTGGATTGGTATCACACAAATCTCCGTGCGACTTCAAGTAAGATTCTCCATTAAAAGTGCACAATCAACTCTTTGGCAGACGGAAGCTTAGATGGAAATCAGTTGAGTAGTTGTTCAAAGCTGAAGCTCACAGGAAGAAAAGCGCCTGGAAATTGAGTTCATCGCTTCAGTTCATAGCAGTTACCACAAACATTTGCAAACCTACATGAGATTGTCACTTGGATCTGTTGGTTGGCGAAAGCTGTTGTTGTGAGTAGCATGCGAATATGCCCTCAAAATGCAGGTTGTACGTGAGAGTGGTGTGCATGGAAATGGAAGGACTGGGCATGAGAAATGTGCATTGATGCACTTTGCCTCCACCGGGATGAAACACTTGTATCATTCCATCGCTGACTAGGTTTGACAGAGCAAGGTCTTATCATAAGCCTGAAATTCATTGAGGTCGGAGTATTGGAAATGGTCGACATGTTAAAATGTAGAGGTGACTTTTCGCAAAGATGACTGCGCGCTTGAGTTTCAGCTGTAGCGGTTTCTAATTTCGACAGTGGAAACTTGCAGATTACATAGTCACGAAGGAGCTGATAGTTTCCCTATTCAAGATGTCCCCAGCGAAAGAAGAAATTATCCAAATGTGGGAAAAGATTATGTATAATTCCATGAAGCTCTTGGAGGATTCGTATTTGACCGAAGAAGGCTCTTTCCTGCTTGGTGCCTCTCAGCCCTCCATCGCCGACTTACTTCTCAGCTGCGAGGTCATGCAAACTTATGTAAGTTGGAGGGGCCGGAACCCATCCTTTCGAGAAACGCTTATAGTTTGTAGAGTGAGAAGAATGTTTGTTTGCCTTAGTTTCCACCGCTTTCAATTCGTACATATCATCTATGGCAAAGCTGTTTTGGTACTGAAATCGTTACATGATCGTTTCAGTTACTGGCTGAGGCAGATCGTGAAAAGGTGCTGGGTGGAAAGCCGAAGGTTGCAAAATGGCTCAAAGCATTGGAAGAGACTACAGCTCCTCACTTTGTTGAGGTGCATTCCAAAGTCCACTCCATAGCGAAAGACCTGGACGCATCGAGAGAGTAGTGGGCAAGCTGCGTAGTGGAAGGACATTTCCGGAGCAAATCATCTCTCTGTACCTCGATCAAAACTAGGAGCTGTTTCCGATCAACAGGATCGAATTAACTTGTTCCATCAAAAATTCATTAGAGTCGGAGTTTTGAGAAGGCTCTTGGAGTCTTACAACATTTTCGGGCTCCCCGTGAGGGCGAAACTCTCTTGAAACGCGAGGTTGTGTATGCGGTCTGTGCTTGACCATTGCGGAAGCAACTGTGTACGGTGTCCATACTGAAGTTGTAAATGCGTTTTTCCCGCATTTTTTATTCTCTTTGTATCAATAAATGAGTGCCGGCATATGACTTCTTTATCTATAGTGAGCGTGATCTCCCACGATGAGTTATTTGGGAGCGAGTAACGGACAGTAAAAAAAAACAACAAAAGGAAGAAGACCCCATCAAGTTGACATTACAAAACCTAACCGGGAACATGGAGATACCTCTTTATCATGTTATTGTGAAACTAAATATCCAAACTATCTAGGTTAAATAGGGTATAAATAATATAGCATACCAATAAATATCATCTAAAATGAATATTTTTTTTATGGATTTTATAGATTATTATTCTTTATAGAATAATGGAAATATATTAATTAAAATATGATATACATTAATTTAATCAGAGTTATATTTAATGTAGTTTAGTAGGATAGGTTTTCGTGCATTCTCTTGAGAACATGTAAAAATTTGTGTTCATAGTTATATATAATTCTAAAATTAGAGTAATAAAGAAATGACCTCTCGACATATGTTTATATTTAGAGACATTGGTTACTTTAGTTCTACTTGGTGGATGATCACCTAATGTGCTAGATGTAAGATCGATAACCAACCGTCAACATTTATAACCTGGTACTCCCGAAGTAAATTAAATTCTACCCTAACCATCGTTGAATCAATGAATACCAAGGATATTTCCATGAGAGTTATTTGGGAGCTAGCTTTTTCTTTTTCCACACCTGTTTCCATAGCGGTGATCTATGTTATGTTGTGCGATATTATCTGGGCACACACCTTTAAATTAAATTTGGGGTTGTAGAACCACAATATCCCCAATTGGCGGAATTATCCCCATTCCATAACCTGCGATGGAAAATCTACGGAAAAAGAGCAATTTTCACAAATAAGCACGATGAAATACCGGCATACGTTTAGAAACGTGGCCATCTTCAGTACCCGGGCGATAATTTGAGCAAATTCCAAAGTGGTTTGATATGCAATGTCTATTCGCTTCGACCAAATAAGTTACATTTGAAATTTCCGAAAGTGTGTGTAAACGCGAGGTGACGAATAATTCACATAAAATACGAAAATAAAGAAATGGGACGCAGAAAATACAACCGCGATGGGAAACCATCCACCGGAGCATAAAGCAGGGGCAAGATGAAACCAGCCCGAGTCAGAAAAATCGGAGAAAGCTAGTCTCTCTCTCGGGCAAAATCCTATCTCCCCGACTGCACCTCTAATATAATATGGTTATAAATCATTTTACCCGAAAGTGACTGTCGGTAAAATGACCCAGATATTGACGAATCCCACATATTATTGAGAAAGTAGTACCTATAATGACATGAAATTGGTAGGCTATTTCAAGCTTCCTCCCCCGACCCAGAAACCCCACGTGCGATTGGTAACTGGCTCCCGAACAAGTATAACGCTATTCAAACATGCTGTCTAAAATACTGAGTACAAAATGTCAGTGATATATATGGTCACTAACTTATACCGTATAAAAGTTAAAGTGAGATTATTGGCTGAATACCTGATTATATATATATATATCTTTCCTATACTTTTGACAAAAAACTAAGTTAAATACAGTGTGTGTACAAATCAAAGTTTGTAGAGGATAAATACGTTTTTTGAGATTCATCATTGATTTCCTCATGTTAGTATTTGAAAATATTAACTTTTGCGTCTCAGTTTGTAAAAATATTGTCTCAGTTTGTAAAAATATTATTTCCGCTGTATGTTTGGGCTTAATGATAAGCATATACTAAGGGTTTCAAACTAGATTTTTAAAAAACCATGGGATTGGCTTTTTATTCATATAAGTCCCTTCTCAAAACCATGCAAATTTTCAAAAAGATTTTCAAAAACATAAATTTTTTTTATCAATAATTCCAATAAAACATATTTCTTTAGCATATCCCAAAACCTGTAGATAATATAAAAATTGGAAAAACTAGAAGGGTGAACAAAAATTCTACGATTACTAGCCCATAAGTTTAATGTGTAACTTTTATGAATCTCACAATATGTATAGCTACATATATTATAATATATGTAGAACTTTGTCACATAAATGTTTTGAAACCTCCTACAAAAATATGAATGAGTTGAATATTTTTAAACTGAGTGTAGATGGCAATTGAAACTATTATATATAGATTAAAATGGAAGTTACAACAAAAATCATTTGGTTTAATGATTGTCACTATACTCTTGCAACACTTAATTCCACTCTCAAACCGAGAAAGAAGGGAGATGCATGGAATAAACAGGTTGATGCAACCACATTGAGGTACAAAGCAAAAGTCAAACATGCCAAAAAAATCAACCCATGGGCCAAAAGAAAAAGAGAGCGCTAATCTCTCTTGTTATAAATCAGTATATCTCCAAAGTCATTTCTAATGTTTCCCTAGATGCAGATAATCAGTACCGGTGATAACATGAAGTCTAGAACAAGTATCACAAACCAAAGCTATCTTTCTCTCAATGGTAGGAACTAAAAAATATTTTAATGTTTTGCATATATGTTATCCAAAATATTGGATGCAATAAAAAAATGATAAATATGCACCAATACGTTTATCATGATAAAGTCAAACATATTTTTTAACAAATCTATTCATATCTTATCTAGGCGCTCCATGCATCTCCAAGGCAAGTGAAATAAAGATATGTCCCTCACACAGTCTCGATACTTGCGGATCTTAGCTAAAATCTTTGACGTATGATGAGGTATGTGATAATGATGTGTCAAGTCAAATTAATAACCACAACATCAATCAAAATAATTTGATCCTCCCTAGACATGTACAACTCATCATATACGGTCATCCAAGATGTGAGGATATACTATCACTCTCTCCACATCATATGACCATTCTTGAGTAATGACATAAATGACATTGCGAATGACATCATGTGTTGATTGGAGATTATAGGATTGCTACATCATGTGTAGTAATCCTCTAACCTCCAAAAGAACAACGTGCCAAATGAGTCCATGATGCATCCAGATCTCGACCACATATATATATTAGCATGCTACACGTTAAAAGTTGGATTAAATCCAATCGAAAGTACATGATTATGATAAATATGAAATATGCAATGCAAAAAGAATGGATAGAGCCACAAGCGTAAGCCTTTGGTTCAAACCCGTTTGCTATGATATGAAAAATATTCCAAGTAAGATCCTTGATTTTGCATGTCTTGGCGGTGTCGCATGAAAATTATTTCACTTTGAGAACGCTTGGACGTCTCGTTGTACAAGAGCCTTTATGAGCTTTGTGTGAGATGATATTCTCTCTTTCTCCTTCTTATCAATCCACATTCGAGTTTATTGCAACCTTTAAAACTTCAATATAAAATCATAGTATTCAATAATTGGACCAATAACTCTTGTTGAAACTTCACACATAACTGCTCTACAAGCATGCTCTCTCAGAAATTTTTTTTATATTCTATCATGTAAATTTCTTGTAACACTTCTCTAATCGTACACTCTATCATAAGGTGATATGCAAACCCATGTGTACTAAAACAATCACACATCATAATCTCTCACTCCAATTGCTTTCAAATTTCAAGAAAATATCTAAACTATCTTCAACTCTAAAAAATTTTATTGATGAAATTTTTTGATAGCAAAAGTTATGATCAATACACTAATTTTGTGACAATTAATACAATCAGGCAACTCCGATTGTATGCACAAATTTTAAACTATCACTGTATACTCAAGAATCATTCCATTGAATAACATTTTGAGATTAAATAAATAATGATCACAAAGATAAAATGAAGTTCTAATAATAATGATAAAAATTATGAATATGATAGGGATATATGAATTGTTGCATGATATATATTAATCTCAATTAGTGAACAACTATTGACTTAGAATTTATATCTAAAATTTTAATGTGACTTCAATAAGTTGGAGTTAATAGAGTGACACTTCATTCTTGATTCTTATACTAATTATTATTTTATTTTATTTTTATTTAAGTTAAATATTTCTTTAGATTTATTTCTCATGAAATAATCAAAATATTTAAAAATTAAAATTTATCAGTTTAAAATAATCATATTTTCTCTCATATGAATTTTGTAAACATGATAAAAATTTTAATAATATTTTTTAACAAATAATTAATAAAATCATTGAACATATTTTTTTATATATATAAATCATCGAAAAAATTTCTTCCAAGAGTTGAACATGCATTTAGATTATGTCAAAATCTACTTAATAAATATGAACATTAGATACTGGTCAAACTTATCCATAAGTAAACTACACACAACAATAGTAGTTAGAATTTTATGAACATGATTACATTGATAACATCCACTTTTGAAGTCCATATTTGATGGTCGTTGCAGTGAGATACTTTTTGATATTTGTTTGGTGAAGTGTATTGTCAGTATGCAGATGACATTATGTTCTCTGGTTGCACCCTCTCTCCTTTTTTTACCATTGGGATCGATTCTTGAAGTTTATGGACATGGGGAGATAGTAGACCTCCTTCCCTAATCTTGATCCCGAGTCCATTTAACCCCCACCTCGGTTTGAAGTTTACCATTCTTCTTATTGACTTTGGCTCTATGAGGGTTGCACATTTGATGTAGAGTATACTCAATTCATTTATGAGATATGTTTGGGTTCTACTCCAAAAATTCATCTTTGTCCCGTTTCCGTGTGTCTTTGTGCGAATAAATGACTCATTGTTGCGAGAGGTCATATGAACCACAAAATTCTCCCCTTATGTACTCCTAGAACTGCAAAAATTGTATGATATGTTAAGGAGGTTGTTTTTCCACAAGTATGTGTTGAATTTTTGGTCTCCAACGTTGAGCTTGTCGTACAAGAAGGAACCAAAACGGTAACATGAGACTAGGCCTCAATAGCATCACACTGGGGGAAATATGTCCTACAACACCTAAGATATCCGAACTATCTAGGTCAAATGGTCTACAAACAACAAGAGCATCCAAAGAAGCATCATCTAACGTGATTGTTCTCATATGGATTGCACAATTAGTGCTCTATGCAGAACAATGAAAACATGTTACCTAAAATAGACTATACAGTAAACTAAAGGGAGTGATACCCCATACCGCCTAGTAAGGTAGGCTCTCGCGCATTTTCTCACGAACATGTCAAAGTTGGTGTCCATAGCTCCATATAACTCCAAAGCTAGAGGAACAAAGAGGTGGCCTCTCTGCATACCCCTATACTTGGAGGCCTTGGCTACTACGGCTCCACTCGCCGCCCATCCTGGAGGATGGGTGATCACCCCCTCTGAAACTGTGTCTCTAATAGGATCGGTAACCACCACATCTGGTCCCTCTAAACCAAGTACAGGTCTGTTCTAACCCTAGTTGATTGCAAGGCATAACAACGTTCTCTCCATGTGAGGTATCCATCCTCTCGTGCCATGGCAAACACCATATCCCTAATGACATCATGGGTAGCTATCCTCTACTTTCCGAATGGGCAGCGACTCATATGAACATATGCTGCATCTAAAGTGATACCACACTCACATGTAAATAAAAAAGATGTAGATTGATGGAACTAGCCAAGACGTAACCTCATTGCTGTAGAGAAAATAGCTGGTGCGAGTCGGAAAACCCTAATGCATGGTCGAGCCAAGATCCACGAGCTGCATCCTTACCTGAGCAAGAGCGTAGACGAGCTCTAGTAGTACGAGGAATGGTCGGATCCACTAAGAGTGAATGTAAAGCCTCATGAAACTGTCAATCCATCAAGATAGAATAGACCCCTAGTCCAATCGGTAGTCAAAGAGGAAAAAGATGTGACCTCATTTCGTAAAGCATCTCTTGTATGTCGCAATAATACCTGTTAGGGAAATGATCCTATATCCACTTCCCTCACATATATCTCCAGGCTTTGAGAGATCCTTTTGAATTTATAAATCAATCAAAGGCTTGTGGTCTGTCTCAACCAAAACTCCTTATCTCCGAGATAATGCTTCCAATGTTTAGTAGCCAACACTGTAAGACACTACTTAGAGATTTTGAGATTATTTTTTTATTTTTGAAATAAAAGTGTGCGATATTCGGATGAAGTCTGGTCTGCTGAATACAAATATGTGAAATAAGCACTAATAGGACCAAGACGAATGAGTTGTTAAGGCATGTATGAAGTGTTGGCCGGATTAGGGTAGTTAATAACAACATCAACAAGAGAGACGAGCAGCAAAGAAGCAAGAACGCACTGACGGAGTAAGTAGACGAAATGAAGAAGAGATCGATCATTCCCTCGGGAGCGCAAGAGGCTATTCAATTGTCACCAGTGAAAAAAATGCCGACAGGAGTG
Source organism: Marchantia paleacea (assembly GCA_014180765.2). NCBI lineage: Eukaryota > Viridiplantae > Streptophyta > Marchantiopsida > Marchantiales > Marchantiaceae > Marchantia > Marchantia paleacea. The sequence continues at coordinate 1,074,033 of MUAA02000117.1, forward strand.
TATCGGCCTTTGGTGCCGCAGCCGGATTGGACAGCCGGGGAGTTGTTACGATTAAAGAACTTAGACGGAGCTTTCCTAGTATGGCGATGGAACTATGTGTGTCCGGAGCTGTATGAGGAAGTTCGGGCGAAGAAGACGACAAATCCGATAGGATGGAGAGGGATGGGATCCAGATTCTTGGGATGCGCTTCTCTAAGCGGGAGCGTTAGGAAGAGATTACTCGAAGGAGAAAGATGGTATCGACTAGGAAGGGTCGGCACTATATACGGGCTTCAACTTTGATGAGTCGAAGTGGTTTGATCCTCGAGGGAGGAAAGTCACGAATGGCTTCAAAATCGATCTTATTCGTGATGGTTTCAGGAGAAAGATAATGTATACTTTGAACCAGTTATTCTCGACGCAAAAAACTACTTATGTAAGTATGCATAAGGTGAAAATAGTGGAGAGATTCGTCGGGGGATCAATCAAGATCAATTGGGGAGAAATCTTTGCCCGGAATGTGCAAGCGATGGGTCAGAGGCTGCGAGCGGGAGAGAAGGGAGTGATCTATATCTCCTCATTCTTGATGCATATGTATTCAAGAATGGGATGGTTAACACCGCAGGAGAGGATGAGATACCAACTGAACGTGGTGGATCCTCAAGTTGGACTAGAGTGAAGTGACGACAACAGTGGATCAACTAGGAGTTTGGGACCCCATAGAGGAGAAAGCATACAGTCACCAATGATGGAGAATTAGAAGGAGATGCCTTTGGAGGAGCAAAGCAAAGCAATGCGGGACGTTGAAGAAGCCGTATTCGGAAGGGAAGACTTAGTGGGTACCATTGAGAGAAGAAGTTCCAATGTGGAAATAGTTACAGAACCCATCAGCAAGAAACGGAAGCTAAAGGAGATCGCTTATCCGAGTAGTCCAATACCAAAGGCAACGCGGCCTAAGGTAAAGACTAAGAAGGTAACATGGGAGGAGCTGATTTATTTGGTGTTACAGTTCTCGCATAAGTTGGAGAATGTGGTAGTGCCGGTTCTCATGGAGCTGAACGAGATGGGACGTAACTACATTCGAGGGTGGAATTCACATGAAGATGGTAACATGGACTTGATTCAGTTAATGAACCGCACCGCTCAGGGGAAGAAGGATCTGTGACCTCCGGGCTGACTCTCACTCAGGTTTACCTTCGATGGCTTTTTGGAAACTCATCATGAATCTAGAAGGACTTAGTCCCACCCTATGACCATGACCCTATTGCTCACTCTTACACAAACTCTCAAAGTCCAAGCTCTATTATGCACATTATCACCAAGAGTAAAATATCACTCAAAAGGAAAGGGATACTTTGGTAATCAAAGTCTTCATTGAATCAAGGCTCCACTCCTGTGACCTCCAGGCTGACTCTCACTCAGGTTTACCTCCGATGGCTTTTTGGAAGCTCATCATGAATCTAGAAGGACTTAGTCCCACCCTATGACCATGACCCTATTGCTCACTCTTACACAAACTCTCAAAGTCCAAGCTCTATTATGCACATTATCACCAAGAGTAAGATATCACTCAAAAGGAAAGGGATACTTTGGTAATCAAAGTCTTCATTGAATCAAGGCTCCCTCCGAACATGACGTCTCCAAGAACCAAGCTCCCCAAAACTAAGATCACCACACTATCTTCTCCCAAAACTAACTTCCATTGAAAAACTACTTGAGAGGTGCTTTCTCAACCTCTCTATTTATACTACTTAGAATCTTACTCTAGTAACTACAAGTAATCACCATGTAACTTCCTCTTACCAAGTTAAAAACGAGGTAGAGATCACAAACCCCAATGAAAAGGGTACATGGCAACATGCAATTGGTCCACTTGGATCTTCTAGAAGCCCAACTACTCCCTAATTGACTTCTAGTGTGCCAAGTCAATCTCGCCCCTAGATTTAAGGGTCTTTCATAAAGTTCAACCAATGAAAACTAGTCCAAGTGAAGGAAAGTCAAGATACCCATGTGATGGAATCTATTCCTTGATTCCTACTAAACAACAAAATAGTAGTTCTCATCTACCACACCAAAAGTTACTCTATATTTTCCTCCAACTTAACCATAACTAACTAAACATAGTCATGACTAAGATAAACTTAGGCACAATTTAGGTATACTTACATTTTATCCTATATGTACAACCCTGGGTCTTACATTTACCCCCAGATCAAGATTTCACTCCATCCTCGGAGTGAAAGAATCTGATCGTCGATGAAACGGCTTCAACTTGTCGTGATTCACCCGGTCAAAATGTCGTCCTCCCAACTCCTTCAAATCGTAAGTAAAGTTTCCCCACACCTTGTGAACTATGAAAGGACCAAAGTACTTTGGAGGAAATTTCTTTCTTGCTCTCTTATATCTAATGGAGTCGTAAAGCATTACCCAATCACCTTCTTTGAAAATCTTCATCTTCTTTGTCCCAAGTCGATTATCATGATACTTCTTCTACAATTGTTGAGCCCGCTCCACACGTACCATGGCCACAGCTCGAGCCTCCTCCAACTCCAACAGTTGTTGACGTCTTGATTTGATAGCTTCTACTCCATTCGTCCTTTTTAACTTCCGTTGGATAGTTAAGAAGGTCGTCAAATCAAATTGAATTGGAAGCTTTGACTCGACACCATATACCATACGGAAAGGTGAGTACCTTGTTGATGTCTTCCAAGTCGTCCGATATTCCCACAAGATAGCATGCAACCTCTTGTCCCAATTTTGCTTGCTCCCGTCCATATGCATCCTTGGCCAACATCATGCAAAGCGTATAGTTGGTTCGCTCTGCCAACCCATTAGCATTTGGTTTGTAGGAAGTAGTCACCCGTGCCATGATGGAGAAATGACCTAGCATGGCTTGTATAATGCTTCCAACAAACTCACCACCTCTATCAGATACAATTTCTAGAGGGCATCCGAATCTAGTTATTATCCTCTCATACGTAAATCTACCCACTTCTTCCTCACTAGTAGATTTTAGAGGTCTAGCTTCTACCCACTTGGTTAGATAACTGTAGCTACCACAATGAACTTGTTACCCCGAGGAGTAAGATTCAAGGGTCCTACAAAATCTATTCCCCATTTCTCAAAAGGACCTAAAATAGGAACCGATGTCAAAGGAGGGTTTTCATGCACTTTTTAGCAAAAGCTTGACACACATCACAACTCTTGCAAAATTCCACACAATCTTTGAAAATGCCCTTCCAATGATAGCCGCATCTAGGATCTTAAATGCGATTACCTTTCCGCAAAGTGTCCTCCACATACCGAGCCTTCATGAAACTCCTTCATAAGTTGAATTGACTCCTCCCTTCCAACAACCCTTATGAGTAGTCCATCCGCTCCTTGATGAAACAACACGCCCTCTATGATGGTATAAGGTTCACATCGCTTCACCAATGCATTCCTCTCCCGTGAATGCATGCCTTGGGGAAACTCTCCCTCCGAGATGAAATCCCATATCCCCTTGTATTCACCCGGTACCTTTGTTATGGTGTCCATCATCGGCAAATCCTCATCGGAAATGTATCATCCTTTGGTTGATCTCCTTCCTCATTATATGCTCGAGACATCAAATCGGCATTGGCATGTTTCTTACCGGCCGATCCTCAATGATGTAATCAAACTCCGCCAAGAATAACAACTTCCATCCGGCTATCCTACCCTCAAACATTAGGCTTGTTGAAAATGTACTTCAAAGCCTTGTGGTCAAGAACGATAGTAAACTTCCCTCCCAAAAGATAGTGTCGAAACTTCTTGAGTGAGAAGATCATGACTAAAGCCTCCCTTTCGATCCATCTTGAATAGTTTCTCTCGACTGCACCATCCGTCTACTAGCATAAGCAATTGGATGATCATGGCTATCTTCATCTAAGCGGCTTAGAGTGCATCCTATAGCAATGTTTGATGCATCCGTGTAGAGAATGAAAGGTTTACCCCAATTTGGTTTTGGCTAAAATAGGAGCCGTTACCAACGCCTTCTTAAGAAGTTCGAACGCCACATTTTGCCTCTCCATCCTTGAGGATTAAATCATAATCTGTCCCCTTCTTCATGTAAACCGTCAAGGCATAAGCTTTGTTGGAGAAGGAAAAGATGAACCGTCGATAGTATCCCACCATTCTAAGGAGGCGCCTCAACTTGGTCAACGTCACCGGAAAAGGTAAGTCGAGAATGCGTTTCACCTTTTCTCGGATCCTTTGCTATCCCATCCTTGGAGATGATGTGCCCTAATAACAATCCTCCTTCACATCCGAAAATGCATTTTTCTGGATTGAGCGAGGCCTTGGCTTTCTCCAACCGTTGTAGAATTTTGATCAAATGATCAAAGTGCTCCTCCTTCTTCCCATACATACAAAAATCATCGATGAAATCACGTACAAACTTTCCCAGAAAAGGTTCAAATACCTTATTCATGAACCTCTGAAAAGTTCTTTGGAGCATTACATAGACCAAAGGGCATTACCCTAAAGGCAAAAAGTTCCCCATGGCGTGGTAAAAGTGGTTTTGAGCTGATCTTGGGAGCAATTTGAATCTGATTATATCCACTATAACCATCTCCAAAACTATACCACTCATGCCCAGCAACTTCCTCTAGAATCTCATCAATGAATGGTAAAGGGTAGTAATCCTTCTTTGTGACAAACATTCAACTTCTTGTAATCTACGCATACACGTAGCTTACCATTCTTCTTCTTGACTATTGTTGAGAAAACGACTCTTCAGGAATCACTCCAAGAAGAGGAGAGCACACCAAAGGGACAAGAGAGAGAGTGTACATGAATGAGATAGAGAAGGCTTCGCCTTCCCTTGTATATATAGGGTGAGAACAGGGAAACCCTAATCTTGGGTTAGCCCTAAACAGATCTGTACCATCAGTACGTAACAACCCTAGATCTACGGCCTGTAGTCATCAACCAAAGATCAACCTATATCAACTCGATGAGCTTGGGATATTAACACTCCCCTTCAAGCTCAACTGTACATCCTGAACTCCTGGACAATGTCGAAATGAAGCAAACGACTCTCTAGGTAAAGTTTTGGTGAAGATATCTGCAACCTGATCTCATGTATGTATATATCTAAGATCTACTACACCTGAAAGGACCTTCTCCCTAACAAAGTGATAGTGCACCTCAATGTGCTTTGTTCTAGCATGAAAAACAAGATTGTTGGCTAACATCATGCTGCTAATGTTATCAGCTAGGATAACTGTAGGACTAAGATAATCTACTCCAATATCAGAAAGCAAGGAACGAAGCAAAACTGCTTCACAAGTGGCATTCATAGCACCACGATACTGCGCCTACGTGGAAGATAGTGCCACGGTCGGTTGCTTCTTAGAAGCCAAGCTCACGACCGCACTCCCAAGTCCAAACGCATATCCAGACGTGGATCTCCGCCCGAAATGTCTCTTGCCCAATCGGCATCGGTGTAGCCATGCGTGTTCGGCTCACCTCCAAATCGTATCGAAGTCCAAAATGAAGTGTGGACTTCACATAGCCGGAGAATCCGCTTAACCGCCATCATATGCGGTACCGTGGAGCATGCAGAACCGATCGACTAGACCAACAAAGATAGCTCAAATCCGGTCTAGTGATAGTCGGATAAATCAAACTCCCAACATATATGTCATGCAGTCGGGGATCTGCAAATAACTCTCCATCGTCTAATTCTAGTTTTAGACCTTGTTGTAGAGGAGTGTCTATTGGTTTACAATCAGACATCTTGAACTCCTTAAGCTTATCTAAAGCATATTGGCGTTGTATTAGCCACATATCCTTTCCCCGTGATAAACACCACACCAAGAAAGAACTTGAGATATCCTAAGTCCTGTATCTCAAATTTGAACATAAGATACTCTTGATGCGGGAAATCATATCCTCATGGTTCCCGGTGATAATAAGATTATCTACGTAGATAAAAATCATCACTACATGAACTCCCCGATCTCATGCAAGATAGCGATGAGTCGGAATGACAGACTACAAATCCAAGAGACATGAGAAAGGAATTGATCTTCTCATACCATGCTCTCGGAGCCTGTTTCAAACCATAGAGGGATTTCCTTAACTTACAAACTCGGAAAGAAACTTGGATCTTCGTAACCAGGTGGTTGTTGCATGTAGACTCCTCGCCGAGATCTCCATTGAGAAAGGCATTCTTGAAGTCCATTTGATGCGTCGCCATCCCTTGTTGACACAATAGCAACCACCGCATGCAATTGTTGCCATCTTGGTAACTAGACTAAACGCCTCTTCGTAGTCCACTCCATCTTTGTTGTGCGTAGCCCTTGGCTACCAATCGGCCTTGTATCGAGATACGGTGCCATCGAGTTCTTGACCTTGAAAACCCATCTCGCAACCAATCGCTTTCCTTTGAGGTAAGTCCACCAATTCCCATGTTTGTTGGTGACGGTGCAGCAAAGTTCGTCTCCATGGCTTCAATCCACTCATTTTTGTGCATCGCCTCCTCAAGCGTACTCTGGTTACGGCTCGGCAAGAACGTGAGTCATGTATGCATGATGATCGCAAGGAAACTTTCATGCATAAATCGCTGAACAGGGGATGCCGAACTCTCTCGGATTTTCGTAGAGGGGGGTGTCGGATGTCTTTGTTTGTCTCCCCTTGCCGGATCGAGGTTCCAGTTTTGGCGTCGTTCGGGACGCTTCATCTAACGGATGAATATCGGTAATCCGTGGTGAGGACATCATATGTTGCAAAAATAAGATGATCCTCAAGACTAGGAGTCGGTCCGGATGGTGCTCGGTGAACTTCATCCGTAGCGACTCGTGTACAATAGACTCGACTCTAGGCGTGTGACTCCGAAACTCCACTCAGTAAAAGACAACGGTGGGACGGACTCCTTGGCGTAGTTTCGGCGGGGAAAAGTGGGTATGACCAGGAACATTCGCAGTGCATACCAAGATTGCAACTCTTCAAATACAACATCTCTATCGATATAGAATTGCCTAGACGAAGGATTATAGCATCTATATCCTTTCGTATCTAAGGCATATCCAAGGAAAATACACTTCTCGACTTTCGGATCTAGCTTCTGCGCTTCTCATCCGAATGTGTACATACCAGATGCAACCAAAAACTTTCAGAAATGAGTAATCAGGCTTGTGGCCTATGAATACCTCCATCGGGGTCTTGTTGTGAAGCTAGCTGCAATCGGAGTTCGATTCATCAAGTACACCGCAACGGAAATGACTTACACTTAATCTGCGGTCTAGGTAGGTTCTTCTCATTCAACATAGCGCGAGCTTCTGCTATGTGACGATTCTTCCTCTCCGCAACGCCATTCTGTTGTGGAGTATAACCGGCAAGTCTTCTCGTATGCCAGATGCCAAGCTTACGTAGGTAAGGTGAATTCTCCAGATAGAAACTCGCCTCCTCCATCGAACGTAGACAAAAGGATAGATTGTCCGCATTTGTTTCTCCACCAAGGTGTGGAAAGTCCGGAAAGCCGATAACACATCCAAGAGCTCTTGCTCTTAAGGAAGTAAACCCAAGTGTAGCGAGAGAAATCATCAATGAAGGACACGAAGTACTCAAAACCAGATAAACTTGGTTGAGAAGAAGTCCATACATCTGTGCACCAAACTCTAGAAGCTTGGTCGCTCTCCTACCGATCCGTTAAAGGGTTGTCTAGCTTGCTTGCCGAGGCCGACAAACGGACACACCTTGCGGTGGGGAGAAAGGTATGAAGTTGGGCAAACCTGTGACTAGATCTGAACTCGGAAGAGTCTTCAGTTTCTGAAAGTTCATGTGCCCAATTCGCTTGTGCCAAATATCTATGTCAGATACTACAAAGCCCTTTCTCGTAATGACGGTGGTTGGTTTCATCGACATTAAGCGCAGGATCTAGCTTGAGCAGGTCTACCACTCCTGCTACCTCGAGCTACGACAGTACCTGTGGAGTCTTCAACAAAGCATCCATCTTTGTTGAAACGCACTTGGAAATTTTGTTCTACCATCTGTCCTACTGATGTTGATTTCGAAGTCGAGTAGGAACATGTAAAAACGTTTCCAATTCCGAAAAAATTAGATCCCGGAATATCAAGCAGAATTTTACCCTTATGCTTAATCTCGTGCCGTATCATCTCCGGTCACCATGAACCGAGGAGTCTCCACGGTGTCGGCGGCATAAACCATTCTTGATGCGGCGTCATGTGGCCGGTAGTTCCGAATCGATCACCCAATCTATATCGGGTGCGAAGGCAAAGATAACTACGTGTGTCACAAGTAAGTAGTGTTCTTCAGGCGGCTACATGGCCCTGTTGGCCCGAAGCGCGCTAGATCGTTTCGACGCTTGTAACAATCTTTGGCATAGTGGCCATTCTTGTGACAAGTAGTTGCGTGTTAACCTGCCTTTCCCGGCCGGTGGCGCCACCTAATGGTTGATGGCCTTGTTGCGCATTACCGACCTCTACCACCACCATATCCGGCTCCTCCGCCCACGACCTCTACCTCGACCTCCATAACCTGCAAAAAAAACACACCTTCTTGCGGGGTGGACGAAGCACTAGAACGCCTGCACTGCACTTCTTCTCCCAACATCATTGGGACCAGTTCGTCAAACTTGAAGAGGTTCTCTTGTGGAAATCGAAGTGATGAACTGTTTGTACTCGGGAGGCGCCCCCGCAATGTCGCATCGATAATCACAATCGGATCAAGTTGAACATTGACATATGCTAAGCGATTCTGTCGGGTTGCTTGATGTGATTGACGTAGTCCTTAGCACACATCGAGCCTTTCTTGATCGTATTGAATTGCTTTGCAAAGAATCGACTTTCGCTTTTTGTTCCCGATGTTCCATTCGGGAAATGTAACGCGCCCCAAGCTTCCTTGGGTTTGTCACGGTCTTGAATGTGACGGATCATCGAGCCCTGAAATCGTGGCGCAATGTAGTGGATAGCTTGATACGACCGCTTTTCTCCACTCACGCAATGTCCGCCACTGCGAAGATCACCAAAGAACCACGATTGGTGCTTTCTCCTCCCGGTCACAAGCTCCCATAGCCCCCCGGCCTTGAAGGAAGGTCTTCATTCGAAATTTCCACGTTTGGAAATTGTTCTTGTCGAGTTTCTCTCCAATGATCATGCTCACGGATTCTGCCATGGTTGTGGTCACGAGCGGAAATCACGACCTCAACACGGCAAGTACATGTACAGACACAAAAAAAAAGAACACCTTCGCGACTAGGGTGGAAAAATAGCTCCTCTGCACCTCGATCAAGAAATATGCAAAGCTCCAGAAACTGGCAAAATGCGCCTGTCTTGACCCGCAGACGAAGAGGGAAATGTGTTCGCGATTCTGCGCCTGTGCAGTACTTAAGCGAAAATGACGAAGAAAGCTCGGATTGAGCCAAAATTTTTCGTGGTAGGAGCTCTGATACCATGTTGAGAAACCGACTCTTCAGGAATCACTCCAAGAAGAGGGGAGCACACCAAACAGACAAGAGAGAGTGTACATGAATGAGATGAGGAAGGCTTTGCCTTCCCTTGTATATATATAGGGTGAGTACAAGGAAACCCTAATTTCGGATTAGCCCTAAACAGATATGTACCATAGGTACGTAACAACCCTAGATCAACTCAATGAGCTTGGGATATTAACAGTATGTGGCTAATTTGGCCCCACTAGAGTTCAAAATGACACTCTTTATTCTCATTGATCTTGGAATTTGGACCAATGAGAACACTTGGACAAGTTCTTCGGGTTTTTGAGGAATTTTGAGAGCCTTCAAAGGGAGTTTTTCAAGATTGAAGGATATGGTTGGGAAGCTAATGAGGAGAACTAAGATTAGGGCTCAAGAGTGAAGACTGTCACTCTGTTGTGGTGATTTGAAGTTGGAGAGTATATATAGCATACGTATATATAGCATTGTTAGAAGACCTAGGACTTAAAAGATAGAATTCAAATTAGGGCTCCTTGGAAGCCAGTTTTTGAAGTTGAGTATTTGATAGTCTGGCTATGGTGGATATTAATTAGTGGAAGAACATGGAATCTTTGAAGCTCAAAGTGGATTTGACTCGACTGTTATCTATCCTTTATGTTATGGTTATGAGCGGAGTGTCCTTAAGGACATTTTGAGTAGAAAAAATGTTTGTGATACACTTGTGTTAGTGTATGACAATCTATGTATTGTGATATTTGATGTGACAATAATGTATATTGTGATATGATATATATGTGCATGACATGTATCACTTCTCAATTTTCTTGTCAAAACAAGTGTTTCCCATAAATTTGATCTGGCGCAAAAGTTAAAAATTTATACTTTGTACCAATTACTTTAATCGTGTAAACATTTTTTCATGAATCATTTTTTTCATCCCGATTACAAATAGGAGGCATCATTTTTATTACAAGGTCAAAATTAATGACATGTAGTAACATCATGAATACTTTAGATGAGCTGCTTGTTTAAAAGCATGAATATATCAATTTCACATATCACACTACCAGAATTTACCTAAGACACAAACATTGTCCAATAAGGGTTTCACCAACACCAAATGCATCATCTTATCATGTTACTAGCAACGCGATCTTCCTAGAACAAACGGAAATGAAGAGCCCTTAGCCTATCTTTGATCTTATTTATATACATTCTCTATTTCTAATTGTCCAATCTACTTTCTACATGGATCACTCCCTCCTCCAAATTTGGTTGACTTCTTGATTGTTCAACTCTTTTACTTACAATTGAAAGATGTCGATACAAATTTGCAGTCTATCAATATACTCTATAATCTTCCGGTGATGCAACTACAATGGCCTTTTCACACTCGTCCATTTCCTGATACATCTCCTTCCGTTATCATGGATGTCTTTGGGATTCTCCATTGTATTTTGTAACCACTCCAACCATTTTTCCTCAAAGCCATTACAACGTGAAAAAAGGTATCATGTACACCTACCAGCTAATAATTCCAAATGTGCATGTTGTTTCACACTTAATGTGTTTCTCTCTTCTTCCAACTTTGACTCCTATAACTCTTTGTCCATAACAATATTCTACTTTTGATTTGCTCCACACTCTCCACCAATTGCAAGATAATTTAAGTCTAGTATTTCTCCATGCTAGTTACTTGATGCATGATCTGAATCACTTTCATGTACCCATCTTCTTGATGATCCCACCCATGGATGTTGTATAGTATCATCTTATTCAACTTCATCAATATTCACACTACATTCTCCCCCATCTTTCTTTATGGTCTTCATCTTTGGTTAAAAAATCTTGTGATAAGCGGCTCTTCATTTTTACTCCTTCCTTGCTAATTTCTTTTTAAGTCTTTATCACTCTTGTGGAGGTAGAGATGGAGTATGAGAAGCTCCAACAGCAATTGAAGAGAATGAAGAGACAGTCGCATGATGTCGATGTAGAGAGATTAGCTAGATTAGAAGTTTTGGTGAGTAAATGCTTGTAGTACCTTTTTTCCCGATGTGATAAAGTGGAGGCCGAAAGATTGAAGAGGCTAATTGTGATGATGAACACTTCTAGCGATTTGAAAGATAAGCAAAAAAAGATGTACATGGTCATGGGTCTTGATAAACAAGTCTTATGGAGTGATATCCTACAAAAATGCATCTTCACCTTTATCAACCATTTTGTCCAACTCATCCAAAGGCAGTTCAGGCAATTCATTTTAAGACACTACCACCATCGTAGGTGAAGTTGTTTGCTCTCTTTCTCTTTGTAATATGCTTTTGATCAATTTTCTATTTACATTGTCTAACTTTGCTTTTACATCCAACAAGCCTGACTCCAACTAATAATCTCATTTCCCTTTCAACATCTCAAGTACATGTGCACCAAGTAGGTTTCTTCTTTGTTCAGATTTTTTTTGCCATTGCTTGCGATTACAGCTCCCCAGTTATTCTTGATAGATCCTCCCAAAAATCCTTTCACAATTTGCACATTATGCATGCTAATGTAGATGGTGTGTTGAGCATTAAACAACTAGTTCAATGTATACCAAAACTTCCTACTAGTGAATAGTAGTTCAATAATGAACTCTTGTAACATAAGAAGATGAACCTTTCCTACTAGTGCTACTCCTATTTATACAAAAAAATCTTACTACTAAAGCTAACAGATTTACACCAAGCTCTGACTCCTCTCTTCACGAACACCATCACCGAACGACGATTCTAGTCTCCACGCGAAAATGTCAACACTCACTTGCAATTCCCGGATGTCCTCTGCAATCTCTCACCTGTGAATTTGAAGTGACTCATAGCATTCGCGACCCATGACTTTATACATCTCTTTCCTTCCTACCTTCGAATCGGAAGGAGAGTTCATAACCTCCATGATTCACTTTAACCGACGGATCTCTTCATCATCACTCCGCATAAAAAAGGTAGTCTGAGCATTTACTTGCTAACGCTTCTAACCTACCAGACCACTCGACATCCACCTTTCTAAGTTGCCACTTTGCCTTCAGCAATTACCGCAATAACTCATCAACTTCATTCTCAGTAAATCTAGCATCTCCTCTCCTTGCCCTTCAAACTTCCTCATAGGCCAATTTCAGTTGTTGATTCTACTTCTCCATTGCGGATTTATGGTTCTCCAACCGCTTCACTTACTCGGTCAACTATCGAGTCTCTTTCGCCTGATCTTTCTTCCCTGCGCTGCATAGTTCATGGCACGGATCACTTCCATATATCCATCCTCTTGGGGATTCCAACCTTGGATATAGCAATATCCTAGTTTGTTCAGCTCCATGAAAACTGGTATTGCCACAGTCTCGATCTGCTGTGTTAATTGTAAGTACGAAGAGATTGTCTCCCCTCCTATCTTGGAAGCTTTCATCTTCGGCCTTAAATTCTTTGGGGTGGGGCTCGACAAATGCATTGCTTGTTTTAGTTTCCTCTTTTTTGTTGTTGGGTCTTAAGCCACCTCCATGCTGGGACTTCGCTTCCTTCGTGGGCCTACTGCCAACGCCTCAATCTTCCGAATAATATTCTCTAAGTCCCCTAAAGATATGTCATCTCTCGTTTAAACCTTCTTTAGTTGCAATGTCCATGACCCCGTGACGCCAGCCTTGGCGTCGACCCGTCCTCGTTGTAAGACCGTCCCATTGCCTTTGTCCACAGTTGTGAGGCGAAGGCATCCCACTTCTCCGGCTGCGCTCTACTGCCAATTGATGGCGAGGCTTTCCCCCATCGGATTTCATCGCATAGCTTTAGGCACACAGAGTCCCATCGTCATGAAAGAAACGTGCCACCTAGGTTCTTTAACCTCAGCAACTCCACCGGAGTCCAATCCGCCATCAGAATGAGCGGTTGAATTCTCCCCATGGTCGCACTTTGCCTGCTGTTACTCTCACGGTTCGACGCTTCGACATTGCAACTACTCCCTTCTGAATCCACATTGGTTTCGCATGTCCTTGGCATCAACCTTTTTGCTCGACGCTTCTTCAATCCGCCAACCGATTGCGCAACCTAAATCCCTCTCAATTCACTCGTGTGAACTCACTAATGATATTCATGTGTAATTAACTAACATATATTCGAACGAATACCCACATCAAAACTTGAATATAGCTCTTTATTAACGAAAACCAAAAATATTCCTACTTATCCTAAGAACTATGCTCCTATAGAAACGCGCCGCCTAAGTTCTGGAACCTTAGCAATTCCGCCGGAGTCCAATCCGCCATCAAAATAAGCGGTCGAATTCTCCCCATGGTCACACTTTGCCTTGATGTTACTCTCACGGCTCGACGCTTTGACATTGCGGGTACTCTCTTCTCATGCTACACTGGTTTCACAGGTTCTTGGCATCGATCTCCTTGCTCGATGCTTCTTCAATCCGTTGACCAATTGCGTAACCTAATTCCCTCTCAATTCACTCGTGTGAACTCACTAGTGGTATTCATATGTAACTAACTACCATATATTCATAAGAATATCCACATCTGATCCTGAATATAGCTCTTTATTAACGAAAACCAAAAAAATTCCTACTTATCCTAAGAACTATGCTCCTACAAGGGCGGTGAGGACTACTTATCGGTGGCATAAGGGTTATATTTGTATAGGGCCGATATCGATACATTGATATGGAGAGAGATCTGATCCAAAGTAGGTGTCAAGACCTTCTTGAGGCTGGATTCGGACGAATACCCACATCAAAATCCGAACATAGCTCTTTATTAACGAAAACCAAAAAAATTTCTACTTATCCTAAGAACTATGCTCCTACATATGTCCGTGCCTAAATATAAGCGTCCCCACGAACATCCCTATTCGTAATATTTCTTCATGCACTAATCATTCACTCGTGTAGTGAACACCGCCCCCTCCAAATCTAACAGCTGTAAAGACCCATTGTCAAACACCTCCTTCATCACATAAGGCCCCATCCAACGAAGGTGCAATTTGCCAGGGAAACGCATATGCCGACTGTCATACAACAGTACTTTATCGCCGGCTATCACCTTTGTCGCTCAAAGACCAACATCATACTGCTCTTTCCTTTTCGTCTTAATTTGCTTCGTCAAGTCTTCAGCGTCCTCCCGGGACTCTTCGAGCTCTGTGAGTCCCTTCAAGCGATGTAACTGGCTTTCCTCCTCCGTAAGTCAATCCTCAACCAAAATGAAGTAAGACGGGACCTCAAATTCTACAAGGGTGATAGGGTGCATCCCATACGTCAAATAGAACGGTGTTTGCTTGATCGTTATCTTTTTAGCCGTCCGAAACACCCATAAGGCCGCAGTCATCTTGGTATCCCAATCATAGATGTGACTAACCGTTACTTTATTGAGAATTTTACATAACATGCCATTTGACTTTTCCGTGGGTCCATTCGCCTTTGGGTTGTACGGTCTGGTCTTCCGATGTTTGATTTGGAAGTAGGTAGTGAGCTCCTCAATCAAGGTGTTCAAAAAATGCGTCCCCCTTATCGCTTACCAGCTCCAGCGGCAAATCACTTGACTGAAGAAAAACTCCGTCATTGTCTTCGCATCATCCCGTCGAGTGGTCATCGATTCAACCATCTTCGTGGCATAGTCGGTGGTGACCACAATATAGCGCTTCCGCGTTCCTATGCTTGTAGGGGAGATGGGGACTACAAAGTCAATGCCCCACTTCTCAAATGGCACCAAGGGAAGAATGGATTTCAACGGCCACCTTGTGGTATGCGTTGGCATGCCAATCCTTTGGCATGCATCACACCTCTAAATGAACCCATGTACATCCTTGTACATGGTGGGCCACCAATATCCGGCAGCGAGAATCTTCTTCACAGTGTTCCTCAAAGCATAATGATTGTCCGCTGCTTCTTCGTACTGGTCAAGGCATTGGCGTAATACCTCATCCGCCCCCATTCGGAACAATATCCTCTTCTCCAACTGGTAGGGAGTAGCTTTATGTACAAATACCATTCGTTGTTCGGGTGTCAGTCCTTCAGGCATTTCTATAGTACGAAGATATGAATACCATTAGGGAGTTCACATGAGTGAATTACGAGGGAATTTAGGTTGCTGTAAATCAATCAAATAGATTGAATTGAAGCGTCGGAAAGGGAAGGTTGATGCCAAGAACTTGTGAAACTAGTGCGGACTAAGAAGAGGATAGTTGCAATGTCAAAGCATCGAACCGTGAGAGTACCAAAGTGTGACCATGGGGAGAATTTGACCGCTTATTCTCATGGCGGATTGGATTCCGGTGGAGTTGCTAAGGTTGAAGAACCTAGGCGGCGCGTTTCTGTCATGGCGATGGGACTATGTGTGCTCAAAGCTATGCGATGAAATTCCACAGGGAAATGCCTCGCCAGCAATTGGCAGTAGAGCACAGTCGGAGAAGTGGGATGCTAGGTTGTGGACGAAGTCACTAGGACGATCGTATGAGAAAGATAAATGTGACGTTGATTGGGAAGGATCAGCGATGCACACGGCCTTCATGTTCGATGAACGCAAGTGGCTTAATCCCCGAGAGAGGAAGGAGACGAATGGCTATAAGCTCGACTTGATCAAGGACGTCTTGAGGAGGAAGGTGACTCTCACCTTGAACCAGCTTTTCTCGCCTTAGCGCACAACGTAGGTCAGTATGCACAAGGTGATAATTGTGGAGGGGTTCATCGGCAGAACCATTAGGGTGAACTGGGAGAAATCTTTGCAAAGAATGTACAAGCGATGGCGACCAAGTTGCGGAAAGACGATAAGAGTGTAGTATATCTCTCGTCTTTCTTGGTGCATTTGTATGCAAAGATGGAGTGGCTGACTCCAAGGGAGAGACGGTTGTACCGATTGGAGAACGGGCTTTCAGACCTTGACGTAGATATTGACGATGCGAGTAGCGGATCTACTAGGAGCTTAGGAATCAGTGCACCACCAGAGCCAAGACGGACCGGAGAAATCAGGCCAGCAACACAGAGCAAACCTGATTCGGATTCGGATGTGGAAGTCATCAACACCTCGAGGAAGAGAAAGAGAATGGTAGAAGATAATCCTCCTTGCGCCTCAACGGTGAAGAAGGGGGATACATGAAAGAAGAAAGTGGAGGAAGTAGCCCTTCCAAAACCGTCTCGTCCGAAAGTGAAAGCGACGAAAGAGATTGCTAAGCCTATAGCCTCGGTGTTGCAACTATCTCAAAAGCTGGAGGCAGTGGTGGTCCCAGTGTTACTAGAGCTGAACGAGATGGGACCAATGTACATGCCAGGGTGGGACCCTCAAGCAGACTGGTACATGGACTTGGTCCACATGATGAATCGACTCGTCTTGGGGAAGGAGAACCAATATGTTACTGTTCGGGAATTGATGGAGAATGTGGACAAATTGTCCAAGCAGAAGGCGGAACTGGAGCAGAAGGTTCAGGAGGGTGCATCTGTTGTCAAGTCAATCCGTATATCATATCCCTTCAAACAGCCTAAATCCTTCATACTGAAGGCAAAACAGTTTCTGAAACTCCTCAAAAACCTCCACACCTTATGTCTTTCTTCTCCTGTCATTTTGGGATCAATCTCAATATCCCAACTCCCTCTCCATCAACACTAGAGATAGAAGACATAGTATCTAGTTGCTAAATGATAACCTCTTGAGCAGAAGGTTTTTTTTGCTCTCTCATACCAGGCTCCACTATCTCAGTGTGAACAACTTTTGTTGTTGTAGTTGTAATCTCTTTTGTTGTATCACAAAGGTCTAAAGTGGTAACCACCGCTTGCTCCGCTCAAAAAACTCCAACGATACTCAAAGAAGACCCTACCAAAATTAAATCATATGTATAAGACAAAGTCTTCCTAGTCAATTTTTTCATTCATCATTGCATGGTCATGTTCAAGGACCTTCGTCCATACTTTGACTGACCACAACTCTAATTTTTTCTTATGCACATCTTGTGCGTAATATGTCCATTTTGGACTTTGTCATACAGCTCGTGACCTCTTTCAAACCTCTTAAATTCTTCAATCATGTGTTCACTTTGGCACTTGCACCAAGGACCGAAACAACCCCAACATCAATTTTTTGGCTGACGAAAGCTTGATCGTCTCCCAAGCTCCCAACCTCTTATAAACCTTCAATACTTTTTTCCACATGTTTTCAATTTTCCTCTATACATGGCACAAATTTGACCCTCTTTGGAATTATTGTAATCTCTACTTTGCTCTCTAATCTACTATGCATCAGTCTCAAGCTCACAATTTCCTTCATCCAATCACTCTTCTTGTTCAACCTGCAATTAACTAAGTCATGACTCCACCCTTGGTAATATTGTTGTTTGCAAATGGAAGTGATACTTCTTCCATTCTACTAAGCTTCTTTCCCACTTCCCAACATCCTTTGCTCTTTGCTCGTGCAAGCCGTATTCTTCATTCTCCATCTTAAGTCCCATATTTGACACTTCTCATTAATTCACCTATTTATCTTTAGAGCAATCTTTAATACTTCAAATATTATATAAAATATCACCAAAATAAAAGAAGATCCTACTTAAATCTCAACTATGTTCCTTAACTCAGAAATGATAATTGATGGTATTCAAAAAAAAAAATTAACTTTTTTTTTAAGTTGATATTTTGATGCCAATTCTTACCAAGAATAATATTGAGGTTTCTTTAAAGGTTTAATGTCAAGACTTGAGATTGTGATAAAGTTTTTGAAACGTAAAAACAAGTAGTGTCAAAATTTGGAAGTTTTAAGAAAAGAGAAAAATTTTGGTCAATTTGTCCAAATGTTTGTCATCCTCTCCCCAACTTTATTAGATCAAAGTTTTATAAGCTAATTTGAGTACAATTTGAAGAAGCTGGAAAGTTATTTTTGAAACGTCAAGTTTGAGATGAGGAAGTTTGACGGGAAGAACAACTTCACTATTTGGTATATGAAGAAACGAGATCTTCTTAAATAATTGTAAAGTAATGCTTCCTATTTTGTATAAGCATTTGTGATTGAGTCATTCATAGCACGTAAATGATCCTTAACTGAAGTCTCAACCTGAGGTGGACATCTTACAAGATTGAGATGGACATGTTATATAAATGTTGAACGTGTATGATTATGTGGTTGTTAGACCCTTGAAAATCTGATGTTCATACCATATGCAAGATTTTTTGTTAGAATCTTTTTAGTTAGAAAGTGCAATTTCTGCATTGGTAATTCTAGCTGTTTTTTATTCTTTCATGCAACACTTTAGACATGATTTTATGCTTGTCTTTGCATAATAAGATCTCATCTAATTGTTGGATCCTAAAGTAGAGGTTACGCAAGGAGAAGATAGATAGTCTTGAGTTGACTAGTAGTGGAGTATCTAAAGGTGTCATGTCAGCAATCTGTGTGCTCTTTAGGTTGTGTTTCTTGTGTGTTAGTCAGTGTGTTAGTTGGAGTACAATCAGCAATCCGTGTGTTCATTGTGATACCCGCCACATCATCAATCCACGAGGAATTGAATGGATGGTGGTTGTGTAACCTTATCTAGATTGTACCTTTTTAAGGACTATATATGGAGAATGAGAAACCATTGACGTATCTCTCAACTTCAGAATTTCTTGAGCTATTTGAGAGTCCTTTCCTCACTTCCCTAGTATAACAATGGTATCAGAGCGAACTTCATAATCCCATCACAACATCACTTCCACAGACAACAACAAGGTGATTTCAATGAATATCTTTACTTCAGGATGGCTATGGCCCCTCTTGGAATAGCAAGACGGTGATGATAACTTTAAGTTCTTGAGAGTTGTATAGAGACTGGCAGAGGTCCTTGATCTGCATGTATAGTAAGGGAGAAAGGGAAAACTGTGATCTGCATGTATAGATGTGCCTGAGAGAAATCTTGTATCAAACTTTCCATTTCCCAACCTATTCACAATACATATTGGATTCATGGAGAAGGATATTTTCAGAGTGTACCTTGCGGCAAATTGGGGTGTAGATTTTATGGCTTGAGTGATGACATCACGAGTACCAATGATACTTTCGATTGTCGGTTATAGAGAAATGTGGGATTGTACCATTTACATTCTATACTGAATGTTGGATGGATTTGAATCGTGAACCACCCGCACCGATTTTGTTCAACACGTATGTAGAAATTAGAACGATTTACCAACAGAAGAGATTGTGGAGGGACTTTATTATTAGAAATTATGGTGAAGAGTACTACAAAGCTGTAATATGATCACCTCGGCCTTTTTTGATTCCTATTTTGAAAGATTGGATTGTTATTATACTTACGTTGTATTAGTTTGAGTGGTTGAGAAGCATGGAAGCATCAGTTTCTATAAGTGAAGTTTTGAACTCAATCATGATAGAAATGAAAGAGTTAAGAAAAACTATTGTAGATGGACATGCAAAACAACAAGCTATGCACGACAAGATTTCTGCATTAGAGAGGGAAAGAGTTGGTGAGATAGAAGTGGAAACTTTAATACAAGAGACTCAACCCCAATCTCAAGCGAATGTTATTGCTAACGAAGAGGCAAATAGAAGACGACTTCAAGAGATGGAAGATCAAGCCAATCTCTTACTTCGTATGGCAAAGGCATGTAAGGTGGAAGCCTACAAGGGCAATAGAGCCATGGGAGCTTTGGAGGGATGGATCATGAGGATGAATATACATCTATCACATTTTCATATTTTTGATGTTATTGCATGAATGTTCATGCGGTCTTATCTCATGGATAAGGCTCTTACATGATGTATCATGTAAGAGCCTACATGGCAACGAATGTTTTCAGAACAAGGTGCTTCTATTTCATGGAGTGGGATACAAGAGGATCTTTTTTAGCACTTTCAAACGGTGGATTGTCTCAAATCACAAGAATGAAGTTGTGAGATTTGAAGCAGAAAGGAAGCAATCATGAATACATTGAAGAATTTTGTGATCTTCAAGTATCCATTATGAATATGAGTGGAGCAGAAGCCTTAGATGTTTTCAAACGAGGCATGAAGGAGTAAGTGCAAAAGGAGGTGATGGTGAGCAATCCATCCACAGTGAATGAAGCAATTGCAATTGCTCAACGGATTTCGGATGCTTATGGGATCACACACGATAAACCATCAAGCAGTGTTTGAGATCCACTTGGTCTAACACCAATGGAGTTGGGAAACCTTCGAAATAGGGAAGGATATGCACCACCACGAGGACCACCACCCAGGTATGCAGGTAATAATTATCGATCACTTATTCCAAATTTGTTGGATCTTCCTACAAATAATGGAACGGTTAATCGAGGAGGAATGGGAGTTCGTGACAATCGTCAATGCTATACATGTGGGACGATAGGTCACATTGTCAAGTTTTGTAGAACTCGATCATGACCATCATGAGGAAGATCTATGTTGTGAAGGCCTTTCAACAATATGGAAGGAGGGGAATACGACAATGAAGACGAGATCTTGCAAGGAAACGAAGATCATCAGTAAACTTGCCTTGCGGCCTTACTAGTTCCACTAAATGAAGAAAAGCTGGGCTTGGGAAAAGACAACGATTGGAAACTCATGGAGGGAGCAAGAAACAAGCACGATTGATTGTCACATATGGGATGATGGAAGGACACATGTGAGAGTCCTAATTGATCCTGGAGCAATAGAAAATTTTCTATCACGATTTGTTGCAATGAAATTAGGATTGACTTTGATGAAGGATGTGAGTGAGGAAGTGGAGTTGCCAAATGGGCAAACTGAACCAATTGAGACATTAGCACGGAGTGTACAACTAGCCATAGGCGGGTACAAGGAAGAGATTGAATGGAGAGTAATCTGATCAGCTCGATATGATGTCATCTTAGGAATGTCATGGATGGAATAATACAATTGGAAAATAGATTGGAGAAAGAAAGTGATAAAAAGTAATGGATGGAAGATTTACGAAGATAGAAGCAGATCTCAGAATAGAAGCATACCTCTCTTTGTGATTGGTAAGACGGCCATTTCTAGAGGTGATGTGTGTTTCTTGGGACTTATAAGAGATGTTATTGGTTCTAAAGACAATCTTTACATTCCGGACTCATTGAGCGATATTATTACGGAGTATAAGGATGTATTTCTATATGATCTACCTGCATGATTGCCACCTAAGAGGCGTGTAGATCACAAGATCGAGGTGATATCTGGAAGTATTCCAACTTGCAAAGCTCTATATCGTTTGGCTCCAAATGAGTTGGAGGAATATAAAGCTCAAGTGGAGAAGATGTTGAGAAATGATTTCATACAGCCAAGCATTTCACCTTATGGAGCCCATGTGCTATTTGTGAAGAAGAAGGATGGGAGTATGAGACTGTGCATTGACTATCGTGGGTTGAATCAACAAACGGTGAAAAACAAGTATCCATTACCTAGAATAGATGATTTGTTTGACCAACTTCAAGGGGCGAAGTACTTCATCAAACTGGATTTGAGGAGTGGGTACAACCAAATTCGAATTGCGGATGAAGATGTTCACAAAATAGCTTTCCGTACTATGTATGGTCACTTTGAGTATCTAGTGATGCCTTTTGGTCTCACTAACGCGACTGTCACATTCATGGGATTAATGAATGATATTTTTCGTCCTTATTTAGATAAATCCGTTATTGTCTTTTTGGATGATATTTTGGTATATAGTACAACCTTAGAAGATCATATGCGACATTTATGAGAGATACTTTAGGTTTTGCGAGAGAATGAGTTATATGCCAAAGCTTCAAAATGTGAATTTGGTAAATCAGAATTATATTATTTAGGCCATCGAGTCACATCAGAGGGAATCCAAGTGATGAATAAGAAGATAGAAGCCATAGAGAAATGGACAGCACCAGAGGATCAAACGCAGCTAAAGAGTTTTTTAGGTCTTACCGGATTTTATCGTAGATTTGTTAAAGCTTTTGCACGCCTTGCCCAAGCCTTAACGTCTATGCTAGGAAAGGATGAAAAATGGAGATGGGAAACCGCACAAGAGTTAGTCTTTCAAGCATTGAAAGATACTCTCTTGCATGCACCTATTCTCAAGTGGTATGATCCTAATCTACCAATCAAGTTGGCTAATGATGCATCAGGTACAACAGTGGGTGGAATTTTTCAAAATGAATGGGAGGATGGTTTGCATCCACTTGCCTTTTTCTCTCGAAAGTTGATGGAAGCTGAGCAAAACTATCACACAACTGAACGAGATGAGTTAGCCATTGTTTTGGTCACCAAACATTCGAAGCACTACTTAGGAGATAAGGAGTTTGTGGTAGAAACCGATCACAAACCATTGGTGTATTTGGAAACTCAGAAAGATCTTTCCAAACGATAAATTTGATGGGCAAAATGGCGTCAACAGTTCAACATGAAGATAGTGTATGTGGAGGGCAAGATTCAACTTGCAGATGCTCTCACATGAATATCGTGCATCATTAACATCACAGAGTTGAAAATCCAAGTTGATTGGTGGTCTTAAATGATGGTTGCAACAAAGGAGGATGAGGAGATCATGAAAGCATTTCAAGCAAAGACGGCAGAGAAGGTTCGAGGGCTAGCATTTCAAGAGCACCGTATATGGATCCCACAAGATCTAGATTTACATACAATGATATTGTCAAAAGGTCACGATACAGCCATTGCGGGGCATGTGGGAACTGAAAAGGAGAGCATATGTTCTCCTTTTTGGAGAACATATGCTCTCCTTTTTGGCCAAGGATGCGGGAAGATGTGGAGGCATATGTTCGAAGTTGTATCGCAGTTAACAAAAATGATTTTGTGGAGCACATACACAAAGGACTATATCAAGCAAAGGAGAAGTTGGTAATTGTTCACAATCGACAAAAGTAATATGTAGATGCTCATCACATGGAGGTGAATTTTTCAAGAAGGAGATCAAGTTTGGTTATCCACGACCAATTTGTCACTTGTAGGAACACCAAAATTTAATCCGTACTTCATCGATCCTTTTGTGGTGTTGAAAAGTGTTGGCGAGATGTCTGACAAGTTAGAGCTCCCGTTGCATATGAAAATACATCCCGTATTTCATGTCTCACGATTGCAAAAATATGTATCATGTCCCAAGTTGTTCACAAATTCATCAACCCCTCCTCCTTTACCTTTTATGGTAGCATATCATGCAAAATTTGAGGTTGACAAGATTCTCAAAGAACGGATTCGGGGTCACAAATACCCAAAAACTGAGTATTTGATTCAATGGAAGGGATATCCATCATATGAATCAAGTTGGGAACCGGCGAAGAACTTAGCCAAAGTACCTTTGATTGTTCAAGAGTTTGAACATGGGCACAACGAGGACGTTGCTTCTTAAAAGGAGGGAGATTTGTAACCATCTTTAGTTAGTGAGGACTAAAGTAGAGGTTACGCAAGGAGGAGATAGATAATCTTGAGTTGACTATTAGTGAAGTATCTAAAGGTGCCACATCAGCAATCTGTATGCTCTTTAGATTGTGTTTCTTGTATGTTAGTTAGTGTGTTAGTTGGAGTACAGGTCAGCAATCCGTGTGCTCCTAGTGATGCCCGCCATGTCATCGATCCACGAGGAATTGAATGGATTGTGGTTGTGTAACCTTATTTAGATTGTACCTTTTTGAGAACTATATATCAAGAAAGAGAAACCATTGAGGTATCTTTCAACTCCAGAATTTCTTGAGCTATTCGAGTGGCCTTTCCTCACTTCCGTAGTGTTATACATTGATAACGAGCCAATGTGATTTTGCAATATAAATATTTAACATTTTTTCTCTATTATGTATGATGAAGAGCAATTGAAAATATTATAAAATTTAAACAGTTTTTAAAAGTGGTTTTATAAAAATTAGCTAAAAGTTATACATTTATAGTGATAATCACATTGGCCTAGTCAACCATTATAAGAACTACATTTGTATGATCATTAAAACTCTTGCATCTAAAATTAAATTGTATTTCCAACTAGTCACACCTAGATTAAATAATGCAATAGTTTTGCAATGGATGATACACACATCACATTGAAATAAACCACTAATTTTTATTAATTACATAGACTGAACTATACATCGGACTCATTTTGTGAGTCCGATGTATAGTTATGGTTATGTAAGGTTTATGGGGCGTTAGAATTTATTTTTTAAACATGTAAAATGTATCTTTTCAAAATGGCAACATGATGTTAATCACTTATTAATTTTGTCCTTATCTCACAAAAATACAATAATTTGATACTATCAAGAGCTAAACATCATTTTATAGTTGATAAAACAAGTCATCTAGTGAAAAAAGTGCATAGAGAATAACCATTATAAGACATCAAATGAAGTTGAGACCATTGATAAATAATGTATGGACATCACATATCCGTAATCAACATAGTCGGAAAGGAAGAGTACAAGATATTACAAACTTTTTAGAGTAGCGAGAGTGAATAAGGAGCAGATATTTGATATGTTAGAAAGTGATATCGATCTTGATTTTTTTGTACCTCTTAAAATGAAATGGTTTGTAAAACATTCTATATTTTTATAAATTATGATGGATTAGAATTGGTTAACTGCATAGATTTTGAAAAATTTATCATTAAATTAATTTCACATAGGCGAAACGGATCATTTTCATGCATAAATCAATTAATTATCATTACAATTACATACTAAATTTAATATGTCAGCTTTTGCATGGAATCGAATATTTTTTATATGCAAGACCATATTTATGTGTTTCAAAAACATTGTGTGTATGCATCAATGTATTGAACTTTTAACTTCTTATGGGATAATAAAAATAATTCAATTTACGCAATAAAGCACATTATCTTTTGATCATTTCTATTACGAAGTAATCAAAAGTACACATTTAGTTACATATGCCAATTTTAAATTGATATAAATTGCTTTCATTACCTTTTCATGTGTATCTTTCTCATAGATAGTTGATTTTTATGTTATCTTTTCCGCATGCATGGAATAAATTGAAATGGATTTTCATTGTGAAAATCCATAATAATTTGGTAAATATTTGTGTTCTGTGAATATGTAATCAAGTTTTGCATCGTAAGCACCCCCTTTTTTTTTCTTAGTAAACGAAAGTGAATACAGTTTGCCGTAATTACTTTGTTGATATGTTTCATGAGCTGCACAATTGGGTCCTTGTTTCGCATTCCTTACTGATTACATGGATCCCACATCCGACTTGGGTTTCTCAAGTTGGATTCAATCCTCCTCAAGCTATCATTCGCGATTCATTGTGATTGCATAGAGCTAGTAATGGACCATGTTCAACATAGAAAGATGCAGAGAATACAGAACCAGGCATCTACAATTAGGTCTCTCTAGGACACTGAGTGATGCATTCTTGCGACCAGTTCAGGTACCTTCAATACATATATAGTTCCGAAGGTGTAGCGCATACCCCCATGAACTTGATCATTAACTGGGAGAGGGTGATCTTCAGAGGAAAACAAATATAAAGGACTAATCTCTGCGAGTCACAGCTCATATCAGAAGAATGATAACTTGAAACAATGAATACCTCCAACAACTCCATTGAGAACAACGAACTCTTCACTAATCTCAATCTCAATCCTGCCCAACCCTCTGGATAAATTTACAGTAACTGCAGTATATTCCCTATATCCACACTTTGGTAATCTGGAGCTTGTCAACAATAATTTGACAAAGTTCCAATTCAAAAAAAAATTACTAATCGACAGATAATTTTGGCCTAAATCAGTGAAAAACTGGATTTCAGCTTCCAAATATTCCCTCCCACATTCCATGCGGTACAGTCGCTGTCGAGGGAGACTGAGTTTCTAATCAGATTTGAAGTTTTGCGAGAAGCTCAGTTATGTTGCTGAAACTCCAAATGATCAATCTCCCATCAACACCTGTCGGATCATTAATGTAACCAAAGCGGAAATGTAAATTACATGCATCGAATAGACGTCAAAATTTAAAGAATCGTGGTACAACTACCGCATCCCAGTGACACTGAAGCATCTACAGCAAGGTCACAGAGACAGTTGGCATATTTATCATGAAACAGTACATCTTGAACATTAACTTCGGCAAGAAAAGCAAAGTATCCAACTATAAATCCCTCACTAAAAGCTTAGTTCGTAGAAACATACCTGATGTGCTAAATGCTTGCACAACTTTCTCCCCTGTTTCTTGTCCATTTACCTCCCCGGCTGAAATCAGAGGGACAATACACCTGCGAAAAAGGCACCAAACGTAAGAAACGAAAGTGAAGGTACTCCAGACGTCTACAACAGATGTTCAAACTTGTACAACCTATAACTGAGGATCAAACCTAATAACAGATAAGCAACAAACTGGGTATTAAGTCTGAATCTTAAGGCACGTCTTGGAAGTTTGGACACAAACTAAAACATACGTTATGCAATTGTCATGAGCCAAGCCAGATGCCCGGGATGTTTCAAATGCTTCGTGAGTTCCACGCCTGGTCTGCCCATGAAACCTTCCCATAGCCTCTAGAAACTGCAGAAAGCGGTTCAAAAGTCAATTCCTAGTCCTTCCTTGACGGATACAGAGGCCCTGGAAACGGGTAGATACAATCACCATAAAGCCTGGTCCAATCAACCAGGAATTGACATATGCATTCGAAATATCTCAACCTTACAGTACCCCATCTACTCAGAAGACTTCTACATCAATATCGACTACGAAAGAGAGCTATTCGAGATATCAGAGCAAATTCTGTGTGAAGTCATTCCTACGTTACCCATCAAAGAAATACAAGAATGCAGGAAACATAGACTTGAATCTGTAGAACGTTAAGCGACATACCAAAGTACTGGATTTCAAGTCATGAGTGGATGATTTTGCCTCGTCGACAAATTTCACAAAAGTCCTACAGTAAAGAGTTTTCCAACCATAAGAAGGCATCTGATTAAAGATTTAAAACCAGATTATTTCATGCTAAGACAAGAATTCACATATAACGAATATCTCAGCTCAAACATCTACCATGGAAACTACATAAAATTTGAATAAAGGGAATGAAAATATACCAAGCTCCTCTTTTGGGATCAATTTCGAAGAGCATTGGATTACAATCGAAACCTCCCCCGACAAGTCTAGTTTCTGAGAGGAACAAAATCTGCATCAAAGACATATAAACAGTCAGATACAAGACACCGAACTCTACGCACAGCCCATGCAAACGAACACGTTGACTAACCAAATACACAAACGCGGAGCTATCTATTCCAAGACAAGATGGAAGCATACTGCGCTAAAGTTCTCTTTTAAACACCAGGCCGGCTGTCAATAGAAGGACCTGAGAAAACGTAAAGGTGAAAAAGCTGACCTACATCACGAAGGGGCAGGTGTCGAAGATTTATTGTCTGATGGGATGGAGTCGGCCCGATGTTACTGACTATGTGCAGAGTCGAATCATGTCCTTCACACGTGAGCACCAGATATAAGAAAGTCAATGAGCCGCACGAACAAACTGAAATCTGAAGGGAAACAAATACTCTACTAAGAGAGAACGCAACTCCCAAGGTGCAGTGCTGTCTACTTTCGTGCACAAATTTTCATGACAATATTGCAGAATGTTGCAATATACAAGACTCACCCACATATGCCAAACTGTTACCAGTGGGAGACCATTTTACTCCAAAGCTCCATCCAAATGCTAGGTCAAGTTGTATCACTTGCTGCATGACGTTTTATGTAAAAGGCATCAACACATTTGGAGGGCGAATAACATGGTTATTTAGTGAGACAAGTTCCATAATTTTTTAAATTGCAACGAAGTCCACCCAGGCTGCTGACGCATCTACATTTCATCATAACCCTCCTTGCAAAACATGCTGTATAAAGCAGGTGCCAGCCTTGACTTACCTCCCCAAACTTTGTGTCAACAAAAGTCGTCCCTGGATTTATCCTGCGAGTCCGATGATGGGGAAACGGTAAGTAGAAATTTGAAGCAAAAAAACTAACTATTGCAGCTCACAGCAGTTAGGAAAGCTTCAAGTGGTAGGACAAATTCGCAGCCAAACACGGCTTATTTCCATAGCATTTTTTCTCAAAGTATCTAATAAGAAATCAAGAAACTCACTTAGAATCCACCCCCTTGATGTAAGCAGAAAACACTCGACACTTGCAATCCGTTGATGTTGTAGCTATCAATAGCTGTTACACCAACATATCGACAAAAATTAGCGATTCGTAAACATTGACTCGATTAGGACAACAACAGATCGAAAGATCCAAACCCACAGAAGATAAGGACAAGGACCTCAAGAGTCATGTAGGATGATACCCCTGGGTACACTATGTTCTATCCTTAGCTGACTACCGCCTGGGGTCAGGAAGATATTGATCATAGTCTAGTCTAGATCTTTTGCCAGGACAACGATATCCATATGCAAAGATCAATCGATAACCACTCAGATATGATCTTTGGTCTCGCAAAGACAATAAGAATTCACTGGTTTTTCTATATGTTGGGGTCTTGGGTGACCTTTACTGCTTAGATTCCAAATTCCAAAACGAAAATCTCTACTCGGTGCGAAAAAAAGAGATTCAGTTGACTAGGATAGACCCGTCCCAGGCTGTCAACGACCGAAGAAATAAAAATTCAAGAAATAAATATAGAAGACTAATGAAAGCTCTTTGTAGAAGAAAACAACAATACCTACATTATTTGGATGCCAGGCAACGCCAGTAACGGTGGAGCCATGCTTCTTTCTGATTATTTTACTGACCCACCTGGACGGTACAACACAAAACTTGTGAGAGGTAGTAAAAGATCAGATAGATGAACGATGTATAAGTGATTCATGAAAAGGAAGCAGAATGCGGAGAGGTTTGAAAAAAAATGCAGTCTGCTTTGTGGGTTTCGCATCACTTAAAACTTCCAAAACAAGAAGGCAGTAATGCAGGCCATGAATCACACACACAATATCGACAATTGTCACAATAAATCATCGCACCAGTTGTTGTCTGCCTCGTAGTAGCACACGCACACACTTTTAGCACCGCTTCCAACCACAAATTTGTTTTCTGTGAAGCACTCAGACAACAATCTCGATAGTTTGAGACATGTGCCTCTCACAAAGTCCATCTGCTGAATACCCGTGCCGACAAAGTCATCTCCGAGTGCCTATGTCCAAAGCTAAGCATCATGTGCGAAATCTCTGAGGAAAAATTAAACAAGGTGATTCTTTAACTTTTATCCAAAGAACAAGGCTCAGTCTACTCCAAGCAAAAAACTCCGGCAGAAACAGAACGATGAATCAATATAAAAGGTTAAAGGGCAGGACCTTTCGGACTCCAATCGACTGATATAGCAGCACGATTTAAACGCAAGATCACAAGTGTTGGTTGCCACTGGGTACCGTCGAAACTCCACACGTACCTGCAGATATGCGCCATGCACCAATTACGATCTTCAAAACTGTACTATGGTGCCACCAGAAATCATAAGGAAATTACAAACTTATTGCAGATTAACACACACGCCAAACACAGAAATCTCAGCAAGCTTCTACAACCAGAGATTGAAGAACTCATCATGAACCATGAAGCATTTGGCGGTCCATGTGAAAAAATTCAGCAGAATTGAGAAAGGGTGAATTTGGCCACGGTTCAGAATGTATCTTACGAATTTCGGTCGTGTGAGCATGTAACAATATAGTTAGAAATAGGTGCCCAATCAATCCCTGACACCAACTGATCGTGCTGCATTTACAAGATTGAATAAACCATGAATGTCTCAGTCCCCTTTATGTTTCCACTAATAATTTACCGGCCTTAAAGCTAAATTTCTTCTGTAATTGCGCCACTCGACTTCTTCCCTTGGACGACTAGTAGAAGTAAAATGGGACGGTTCAGAAGAAGGGCCGGAAGTGTCTATCGTAAGAGTGATTAACAAAGTAACTCCTGGCAAAGATGACTTTGAGATTAAACAGTCCACCTTCACACGCCTAAAATAAATCAAGCATATTTTGTTTGCGACCTATTACAGTTTCAAAATCATATCTGAGTGCGTCATAAGTAGAAGTTAGTTTAGAAACCTCCGAGCTTGCTATTGCTCGAAGGTTTCAAAACTTCTAGCAAAGTCTGGCCGACAATTACGTCTTGGACCGGAATTTCATGCATTGTAACTAAAAACATTCCTCCCTGCGTTGGTATACCCGGATACAGATATTTTAGTCCTGGCACTTGCGGCAGGCTCATAAAACTAGCTCCCAACCCTGTGGATACGCACCTTTTGCAAAACAAAGGCTTTCTCCCAGACGGAATCTGGGGCAGGTGTACCAGTGTATATGTGCACTTCACTACTGTTGGGACAAAGTGCGATCACTGCAAAAAAGAGAGAGAAAAAAAAGAGAAACCACAGGCTGAGCTTACATAAGAATTCAGCTGGACAAGAAAACGAAAGAAAACTATTGCTCCGCTATGATGATAATCTCAACCCTAGCAACGCAGGCAAGACTGAATCACGAATAAAAACTTCAGTTCAACTCTTCGTGGACAAGACTCTGAAGCATTACTTGACAGAGTAGCATTCCACGCGTGAGCACTTATGCTCTGAGCAATGTGATGAGATGCAACTACAGCCATCTTTGTAGATGCCTAACCTGCGAGGGCACCACATCATAAACGAGTAATAGGTGGTTCATTGTATGCCTTGTCCGCACCTCATTCAATAGAGACAATTCTTATTAACAGAGGGGTGGAAGCATTGCCATTCCACTAATACAGAGATAGAATCAGTCTTACGGTACAGAACCCTAAGGGGGCTTGCTCAATACTGACAATTCTCACAGAAGTAACTGTCTATCGAAGTAGATTATCTAGACCAAAGGAGATACAGCGATCCCTGGGCAGTCGGTGCTTACTCCGCACTCACTCAGCAATCTCCATATCCTTCAACTGAAAGATCTGATACATATGTGACTCAAAAATCAACTCGAAGCTGCATCCACGCGTTCGATTTGAGTAATAAGACCTCAAAATACGGATGGATGACAAGTTCACATTCATCAACTAAGCCAGGTGGCGGTGAAGGGCCCCTATATATTTCTACGGGTGGACAAACTTATGCAATCCACTTCACAGGAAACTGCTGGGACCACGCACAAAGAAGCTCCGAAGATGCAGAGATTCCATCTTCCTTCTGACATAAGAAAGAAGATAAATCGGAATATTTTCAACAGATTCTTTCCTGCCGCTTTAGATTCACGTCAGAAATCACACACACACACACACACACACACACACACACACACACACACACAATTAAGTAAATAAATAAATCATATATGCAGGGAAAAGAAAGATGACCTGCTTCTACGCTAGCGCCTCGACCAGACAAGCCCCACTCGTCCAGATTTGCTCACTGTTTCATTTCCCAGCATCTGCAGAGATCACCAATCGCCCCAGGCGAAAAATTGCTGCAGCAACAGAAAAAATGCTCGATGAAACAACCAGTCGATCAGTGCTGCCAGGCTACAGTGGAGCAGATTTATTCGAAGCACCTTCTCCTTCAAAGCCCGTCTCGTGCGAGAGAGCGATCGATCGATCGATGGATCCTTCGTTGATAATCGATGATCAATCGGCGGCAGGCCGCTGCACGTTCGCAAGGTACAGTGAACGCTCCGTCCAACATCCCGGCCGATTGCATCTCACAGGCGGGAGCTTTCCGTCCACAATTCGAACTTCTCACGACTCCGAAGAAACCCGCGAAGAACTCCGCGGTTCCACAGCAGCCAAGTACACCGCGATCAGTCTGGACTCTGGCTCAAACTAATTTCTGTTTTCTCATTTTTCATATTAACACTTTCTTTAGTGTATTCAAAACCATTGTGCATCAAAGCCAATTCTGAGTAGGCCTAATTAGTGTACACCACAATCATGAGTTGTACACATAAGGGATGTGGACGATTGACTAATTATTTCTTTTCACATTACAAATGATGTTCATCGGTCAAGCATTACTGTAGGGAGTATTAAAGACCTGATTGGTTTAGTTCGTTCCCATGATTAGAAGAATTAGAACTGGAATATCCTTAATTCGATAACAAAATTTCTTCCACACCCAATTAGAATCGACTTACTATCTTTTCTCGAGTTATACATTACTATCGATGCATCGGTACTGGAGGAGTAATATAAGGGAAAGTATAAAGTGAAATAATAAAAGTGAAAGACCCATCAAGTCCTCCATGGAAGAAACCAAAAGGTTAACATGGGGCTAGGCCCCAATAGCATCACAATGGGAAATATGTATTTCTACACCTATATATTAACTATATAGATCAAAGTGTCTCCATACAACATAACATACGAAGAAGTATCACTAGTGATTGCTCTACTTTGGATTTCACCCTTTAGTGCTCTTGTAGAGCAATGAAAATCCGTTGTTTAAAATAAACTATACAATAATCTAAAGAGAGTGATATCCCATACATCCTAGTATGGTATGCTCTCGCAAGAACATGTCGAAGTTGATGTTGATAGCTCCATATAACCCCAAACCTAGATGAACAAAGAGGTGATCTCTATCTCTTTGCATACCCCTATAATTGGAGAACTTGGTTGTTACTACTCCACTTGCCGCCCATCTAGAAGTATGGATAATCACCCTCTCTAAAATCATATCATGTCGTATCATAAGATATGTATTCACAATGTCTGCAACACTAACCTAGTCCTCCCTAACCAAGTATAGGTCTGACCTAACCCAAGTCGACTGCAAGGCATACCAACACTTCGTCCATGTGAGGTATCCATCCTCTCGTGTCATAGCAAACACCACATCCCTAATAGCTTCATGAATATCTATCTTCTGTCCTCCGAATGGGCAACGACTCATATGGACACCTTATGCACCTAGGGTAGTATCACACTCACACATGAGTAATGAAGATGGATGGATCAAGCCAAGATGGAAGTTCATCACTGTAGAAAAAGTAGCTGGTATGAATCTGAAAGTCATATTTTCCGACTCGCACCAACCAATATCCAAGAGCACGCACCCTTCCTAGAGCAAGAGTGTAAACGAGCCCTAGTAGTACAAAGAATGGCTGGATCCAATGTAATAAAACACTCATTGTTTTAGTTTGTAATCATGAACACTAATTGATCGGTTTTTTCCACATTTAAATAAGTGTGGGACTATTAACTATTTTCACATAAGAATTGACCTTAAATCGATATTGGAGGAAGTAATAGAACTCTTGTTGTTGTACATTGTAACCATGAAGAGCAAAATTAGTGCTGAAAAATCCACATATTATTTCTCTGAAATTCTAAAGAGAAAGAAGCGGTGACATATTTTGTAATATTGAGGAGAAAGTCAAAGGTTTATCTTCCCCAAGCATTATACATAAAGAAGGATAGAGGTAGTAAAAGGAGAGAGAGGAGATATTAAGAGTCGATTTAACATCCAGAAATAATAGTGAAACTTCACACATTAATCAACAAAATGACTTTGTGAAAAAACTTTTATTATCACACTAATTCACAAACCAAACTCAATACAGAAAAAGGTCTACTATCATGGAAAGCAGACCTCACATGTTGCACAATGATCAATTCTTTAAAAATATAATTCAAGATGTTTGCTCTAAAGATTCCAAATTAAAGCCCAAGCATATCACGAAAGTAAATCAATGATATAAATTTCAGTAAGGTCTGAAAAATTTTATTCAATATGTTTGATAGAATGTTCAATTAAGTTTTATTAACACACAAGGGATGAGTACAAATAACATATCAATCACATGAGAATAACATTACAAATTGATTAAATTGTTAGAAAAATATTTTATGTTGTATACTAAATCATACACTCATTTAACAAATACAATTTGAATGCATAATGTAATAAATTGTATTCTTTTTATTATATTTAAGGTAATTAAATACATAAATTAATCCATATTATATGACACACGTGATGTATATATATATAATTAATTTTACTCTTTTTTACACATGTTTATATGATAGGTTCAAATAGACTCCACAATATGTTGATTTTTACTTCTAACGTAATGCAACCATTGTATCTAATTTGATAAAATCAGGTTTAAGTAGATATACTCTCAAAATAGTCAAATTCGAAGCATATTTCTTTGGGTTGGACCACAAACAGTAGATACAAAGCTATCGTTCTCAGCGTATTGAAATTCGTTCGTCAAATTGAAAGATTGGTGACATCCTTTGCGCGTGAAACATATCCGCGAAAATAAAAATTTTGAAACATGGCTGCCATAGAGTTACATTGTAAATAATAAAATAATAAAAAGTACGGGAATATCCCATCAAGTCGTGTATGGATGAAACCAAACATGTAACATGGGGCTTGGACCCAATAGCATCACACTCGTAATATGTCATGCTACACCTAATATATCTAGGTCAAATGGTCTACAAACCACATAGAATCCAAAGAATCATTACTTAATATTATTGCTTTCATATGTATTGCACCAGCTAATGCTTTCTATAGAGCAATGGAAAAACCCGTTGACTAAAATAGACTATACAATAAGCTAAAGAGAGTGATACCCTATACCACCTAGTATGGTAGACTCTCAAGCACTCCCTCATGAATATGTCGGTGTCCATAGTTCACTCCAAAGCTATATGAACAAAGATGTGACCTCTATGCATACCCCTATACTTGGAGACCTTGGATGTTGCCGCTCCACTTGCCGCCCATCCAGGAGGATGGGTGATCACCCCCTCTAAAACTGTGACATGTGTAGGATTGGTAACCATCACATATGTCACAATAACATGGTTCTCCTAAACCAACTATAGGTATGCCCTAACCCTAGTTGCCTGCAACATACCAACACTCACTCCATGTGAGGCATCTATCCCATCATTCCATTGCAAACACCACATTCCTAATGTCATCATGTGTAACTATACTCTATCCTTCGAATGGGTATGAACATATGCTACATCTAAAGTGATATCACACTCATATGTGAATAATGAAGATGTAGATGAATGAACCAAGCCAAGACGGAATCTCATAGCTATAGAGAAGGAATCTCATCGTTGTAGAGAAAGTAAATGGTGTGAGTCGAAAGACACTCATGCATGGTCAAGCCAAGATCCAGCCGCCATAAACTTTGACGGATGGCCAAACTCCGTGAACCTCCGTCCATATGACTTCACGGAATCACGTCAGTAGTGGCACAACACTAGAGTCATGAATCATGAAAATGAAACCTCCGTTACCTCCCTCTGCCTTTCGATGGATGTCGCTCCTGTGAGGAGCCGAGGTGTAGTCGATTTTGCTTTTACTTCACAATTTGGTCGTAGATCTAAGGTTAGCAAGGTTTCTGAAGGCAAGCCAAGCCTGAACCCAAGGCGCTCCCGCTGCTCGTGATGTGGTTGGTGGGCTCCTTGGGCTTGTGAGCCGAGCTGGACTCTACTTTCCTTCAACGTCGTGAACTTTGGAGAGCGAAGGAAGTTTCAAGTTTGGTAGCTTTTGATCGCCCTTCATCATGTTCGAGTTCCCAATTGGCTCGGAAAAGGCTCTGTTGGGCCCTCTACTGACACTCAACTGGCAAATCGAGGAGTGGGAATGATGTGTATGGTATTTTGAAGATTCTTTTGTGGTTGCTTGTGTCGTTTTCTTGTCCTTGTCTATAGTTCTTCTTCATGACATGGGTTTCAGATGATTGTCATGTTTATGACTCTATTATGAGTAATTATATAGAGTATGCCCGGAAGATCAAAGAGTTCCAAAGTATACCGTCGGTATACTGCTTCGCTAGTACAACTTGAGATTTTGAAGATGTAAGGAGCAGGAAACATCTTTTAATTTCGTTTCTATTTTTGTCATTGCAGTGGAAGGTATACCAAGTTGTTGAATAATGGGCCACGGGTTGAATGTTGGGGTTCGGTGGACACGCTGCTGGATGATTGTACAAGAAGAAAGACAGTACACGGATTGCATGGGGAGTTCAACAAACTTCATATTCAACAGAGAATTTTCTGCATTGAAAAATTTACATCTATAAGTTAGGTCTAAAGTAGACAATTAGCGCGGACTCCAGTATACTTGTCTCCTTTATGTCAACTATGCACTAAGAGGTACATGCTAGTCATTAGCCGTAAAATTTCCTCGTTGGGGTTTCGATCAGATTATTGATTACTGAGTTGCAGGACGCTGTGTTCCTCATTGCGGAATTGTGAGCTCGACCTGTGCTGGACATGAGTGTAGCCCATGTCCTGCCCACCGGCAGGACATGGGCTACAAGGAAATGCTTTGAACTGAAGTTGGGTTCCACGTACTGTGCTCCAGGTCTAGGAAGGGTTTAAGGGTACATGAGCATTCTACTCTCTGTGCTCTAAGGTTTGTGGTTTTTGTTGAATATTTTGGTTCCAGGTTTGCATTACACTTCTGAATCCGGAGTTCGAGTGTAAAAGCAGTAGAATTGAAGGGTTTACGGTCTGTGGATTTCTTTCTCCGACATCTGGCTTGGGAATATTCCATAGCCTACACTGGAACGGATCTGGTTGCAAAATCATATGCCCACTGGAATGCGCTGACGATTTGAGATATGAACAAGTACTCACAATATTCGTAATTATACAGTTTTGTACCTTTCAGGACTAATTGCGACATTGGAATCAACAGGCGCCACCCGGCTAAACATCCTGATCTGGCTGGGGTTTAAAGATCATGGAGTTTTGTCCCACTTGTGCTAATCTGCTACTGGTCGAGCATGCATCGTCGGGGCGGTCCCTTCGGTTTTTCTGTCCCACCTGTCCTTACATATATCGAATCGAAAAGAAGGTAAGATTTTGTTTGTGTGTATTCATCTTTAGTACTCCACTATCAATTATGAACACCCCTCGTCGTTCACGATATGATTCTTATGGAAGACCTGGATGGCCAGGCATCCGTTGTGTGAAGATTTGAGGATCGAAGTGTGAGACATCCAGTTTATAATTTGCGCATCCAGCTAGTCAGCTTGCGTTTGAGAAGTCGAACATGTGCTGACGCAGTTTTTGTTACATCTGTCAGTCCGCCGTTCATAGAGTTTTTTCTGTCGCTAAACCGGAATTCATGCGTGCTCAGGCAATCCACTGAATGTCAGTATTGTAGATGAACACTTGAGTTTTGGCTTTTGGCCATTTGTGCAGCCATTTTGACATGTGCTTCTTAACTTTCCTCGTTTGGCCGTATCATCTTCGTACGAAGGAGGTTTTCTTTTATAATTCCTTCTCTCTGAGCTCGTTTTCTTCCAGATTTGAGCAATTCGGCAGGGGCATATAATTTTCAACAGGGTTATTTTCTCGGCAGGAGTCCCTGACTGAATGTTCATGTCAGTATCTCGCAAGAGCCGGTCGATCGTCT
The DNA here is from genome assembly GCA_014180765.2 of Marchantia paleacea. Taxonomy (NCBI): domain Eukaryota; kingdom Viridiplantae; phylum Streptophyta; class Marchantiopsida; order Marchantiales; family Marchantiaceae; genus Marchantia; species Marchantia paleacea. Next base: position 1,111,811 of record MUAA02000117.1, read on the forward strand.
CTAAGGTCCCCAACAAACTTAGGCATGATCGGATGGGGTGAATTCAATGGTCACCGTCCTGATCAAAACAGCATTTATCCTTGTTTGAACTTGACAGTTTAAACATGGATAGGAACAACGTAATTTCGTTCCTTCTTCAGGTTGATTGTTCCACCAACGCACCGTTTCTTGGTAACCTCAGGTGCCAGAGAAGGATTGTTGATCTATAGTTGCGCCGTTCCAAATTGACCAGAGAATGTAATCCTGGAGATTGAAAGTGCAGTCTACTGTCTAATTTTGAGCAAATAAAAGGACGCTCTGAGAATTTCGTTCTGAAATGTGTTTGTCGTGTAAAGGCAAATGCTGTCTGTTCTAGAGAGTCGATAGAAACCAGAGTGCAGTCAGGAGCTAGAAAGTGAAGTTCTTGTTGACTATGCGTATTTCTGAACGTTGGCAAACAAGACAAGACTTATCAAGAATAAGCTGCCTTCTCTCTATGAGTTATAATGGCTAAATGAAAGTAACCATCTTGAGGGACGGAGGTTTTGGATCTTGTAGATCAGCAAGAAGCTTGCGTTGAAGCAGAAGGAAGTGGACGACGTGCTCGGTGGAGAAGATGCATGGAAGAACGTAGATAGGACCGAAGGTCAGCTAGTTATCTTGCCTGTGCTGGAAAGTTGTTCACCTTTCTTGGGCGATTATGGGAACACCGTCCAAGGTTGCTCTTCTCTCGAATGCTGGTGTTCCTCGATTGTTTCAGTATTCTAACGTGTGCGACTGGGTGTACTTGCAGCAACATGTCCACAGTGCACCTACAATCAGGCCTACTTTATGCAGATTCAGATACGGTCTGCAGATGAACCGATGTCAACCTTCTACAAATGCTGCAACAATGCATGCAACTTTCGGTGGAGAGAGGGGTAGAAATCTGTCAAGCGGTTTCCATAGTATGATTGGATGGGGGGAGATTTTTTTGTCTGGGATATTCCACGTTGTTGATCTCTGGTTAGTGTACCTCATGGATGAACAAGCTGGAATCTTCGGACTTTTTGGTTTCGTTATATGGGCGTCTTTGTAATAAACAAGACCCGCCTGCTGAACTGTTCGTTGAGTTAGGCAACGAAGATGAGAAGATCAAAGTAATTTTATCAAAGTACTGATCGAAGTAGTATCAGTAGTGATACCTGCTTAGATTGTTTGTAGGAGAGAACCGTCCTGGGACACTGTATCTATTGGTTCGAAACGAAGCACTTTAGGACCTCACGGTGAGACTCTACTAGCTGAGACTTGGTCGACTCGATTTCAGGCGATGGAGTGAAACCTCTCTTAAGTTTCTACTTAATCTAGTATAAAAGCTATGAACATAATCCTTGGTGCAGACCAACTAGAGAAAGTTTGCGGACCCATCACTTTGTGAAGGAACACAAGAATCAAACGTGAGATCTGAATGCATGAGGTTAACACAAAAGAACCTTCATTGCCAGTCACCCTTTGCAGGGACGAAGTATATCTCAGAAACTCGTACTTCAAGCAACTTATGTCGTTGGTCAGTTAGGACGAACGTTGCACAATTATATCGACAACTCAGGTAACTGCTGTTGTGCACCGTGTCTTCTGTACAGGTCTGGCATTCAGCACTCAAGTTTGTCACAAAAGTGCGTTTCCACGATTTTTTTCACGTGTTACATCTCTCAAAAGGCTAAAAGAGACAGAGGGTTCTCATTCCTACAGCAATTTTGTCCAACTATACGAGCCTACCTGCCCGTATAGTTGCCGCTCGACGTCATATGCCGTGTGTCCCACGTAGCCACCTAACTTGTCCATTAAATTCAATTTTACTAAAGTCTCATGCAAGGTCTTTTGTACATTCTCTTCTCTGCATTGTGTATTCTGTTCTCACATAATCACACCAATAATCTGAGCATCATGATCATTTTCTCGTTGTCCGTTACGACCTTTAAGCAACTGCCCTGCCTAGAGCAAGGAGTGGGAAATTTGAAGGAATCAGAAAGTGCTAGTGCGAATGAGTGAGTGGATCTGTTATGCGCAGTACAATTAAAGCGACACTTTTACGTCTCCACTGTTCTGGTTTCGAACTGCATGGAGAGTATAAAGCGAGCAGTAGTCAGTGAACACCTTAAGCTGCAACGGTAAGATGAGGTCGCAAGACTCTCATGTACCAGAGGTAAGAGCACGAGTCTGAAGAGATAACATTTGTACATTACCTCATGTGGTGCTGAACTAGGACACAGGATGTTGTGGATCTGTGAGCAACAGGAGCAACCAAGGTACAGGTATGCCCCTGGGAAAGGTACGGCTCCCGATCTACTTTCACCAAATCTTGAGTGCCTCAAAATGTTTCCATCCTTTACCACAAAAACCCCCTGACATGAACGACGATCGACTTATTCTTAGAAAGCGCAAAATGTTGTTTAACTGTAATCCAATGTAAAAGTTACCCCAGTACAAACATATGATGTTGACAAACGTTCATCGGGATTGATTTGAGACAAATCAGAGTCAAGTGAAATGAACTTTACACGAGTGGTCAAAGTCTCCGAGCGCTAAGTTCAATATCTACTCCCCTGGAAGATACTCAGATGCAGGTAAGAAAATTCTTAATTGTAAAAGTGCATTTCATTGTGTATGTAAGATCCCTAGATTCAAGTTTTAAGAACTGCAGTCCGGAAAAATAATTTAGTATGCATAAGGCTGGGCGGCGTACATAATCAGTGCCCAATCGCCTATGCCCCAGGTCTAGTCCCGTTTCCATCATTTCATTCTTGTGCATATGGACACGTTAAGTAGTTGTAGAATACATCTCTCTCTCTCTCTCTCTCTCTCTTATAGGGTCGATATTTGTGTCTCGGTCGTGCGTCAGGGAAAAATTAAACATCCAATTTGCATCACATGGGTCCAAGAAAGAGGCATTGCTAGAGACAAACTTTTGCAGGTACAGACAGGTCAGAGCTTACACGAACTGTTAGTAGGGTCAAAACTGAAAAAAAAATGTCAATATTTGGATTGTCTTTTCTCTTTGTCTATGGCAAGGCGAATCGGTACAGGGTGAACAACGTCGCAACATCGGACGCACCTTCTGAGCATGGCTTTCCAGAAGATCCCACCAGAACCTTTAACAGCTGTAAGGAAAAGATTGAGGGGAACCCCGAAAAGACTCCCGCAGAGAGTAGCCTAAGATCTTAGTCCAGTAGGCCACCTTTTACTCTCCTTGCCTGGGTGATGACTCGGGCAACATTCGAATCTGCAGTTCTATTATGCTTTTTCCCAGGACTTATTCATCGGCAACTGTAGGGTGTCTTCTGTCAGCAGTTGTCCCTCGTCCCCCAATCAGAACATCCGACTTGGACGAAACTACACTCTACGGTATAGGAACCAGCTGGGCTTGAAGGCAAGATATGGGGTTCCAAGCATCACTGCAGTTTTGGCATCTGCACTCTGCAACAGCTGACGTCCCCGGTCTGACGCTTCGTAATTCGGTCGTCTTCATCCTGGCCCCTTGCCTCGACCTTTTTGAATCCCACCTAAACCTTAAATTCCCTCCCTCCATTCACTCATTCTCTTATTCATTCATTTTTTCTCCAGGTCATATCGTGTTTTTTACGAGGTTGTAGAAAGAAGAAGAAGAAGGAGAAGAAACACGGCTGAAGCCTCTTTCCCCCCGACTAGCTCGGCCATGGATGCATCGGATGAATACACGGAGCTCATATACAGAGGAGGAAAGCGAAGCAGAAAGTTTGGCAAACTACCACCGACTGACAGAGCAGCCAATGTATCTGGCACTCGTTTGCTTGTTCTGAAACCACATGCAAAAGAGACGAGGAACGACCTGCTGACTTCGAGTCTTTGTGGCAGGGTTTTCGCATGCTACCTGCAAGGCAATCTTGCCTTGCTTTACGTTCAATTGCAATGCATTGCCCTGGCCTTCACTTCCCTTGAGTTTAGGGTTGCGCTGGGAATCTCTTCGGGCTCAAACATGGGAGGGGGAGGGAGTAGAAAAGTAGTAAAGTGGTCACTGATTCCCATTCCGATCATGAGAGGACGCTATTATTGAGAAGAAAAGGGGATTTGTCCTCGACATGTCGTGTTCAGAGTTAAAGCCAACCACCCATCACTCATGTTGAGATTCAGACTGAGCACTGTAGGACATCAATTTATCGTGGTGACTTGTAGATTGTTGAGACATGCTCGTGCGTTTACAAACTTTCTATCGGGGATTCGCTTAGATAGAGCCGGCCATAATCATTGCCATCCGTAGGCTTTATCCAAGGCCGGAAGTGAAGAGTTTTCCCAAAAACGTGCACTTCCACCCCCACAAACTCCCTTCCATGCACATAGACCCACAGTTCCCCTCCCAATTGTGCACGTAAATTATAGATTTTTGTGTCTTAAAAAAGCAGTCCGTGAGTTTCTCGATTGGGACATGTGGTTACCCTTTGTTCTCCAACATGGCTGTAAAGCATGGTGCTGTTGCCGCACAGTGATCGACTCACGGCATGGTTTGTATCTCCTGGGATCCTTTGCCAGCTAACCATCCTTGATCAAGGTCGGTCCAATGATTTTATATAATGCTCGACTAGGTTTTAGCGTTCGCATATGCGTCGAGTCCGGGAGACATAGTGTGGTAAACAATTGATGCACATGGTGCGTACTAGCTTTGTCATTGTAGCCTTGATTGCAAAATCGGATCAAGCATATCTGATGTTGTTTCTGTGAAGGAGACTCGAGCTCGACCCTGAACTTGCTGCCTCACTGACGGATGCTACAGAATTGAGGTAATTAAGTCCGAATGCCGAACTAATAATGTCCAGTGTTAATACTGTAAGGCCAGTTTTCCATCCGGCCCTCGGTTAATACAATCTCACTCTCACTTTCCAAACCACTCTAGAGGTCCGTTGTACGTCCCAATTGAAGCAACTCCCCATGTCCAGAAGTCGGGGGTCCGACAGTTGGACTACTCCCTTGGATAAGCTTGCAAGAGAATGAAAGACAGAATGGAAGGTCGAATGCATCGTACCGTCTAGTTCACGAAGAGTTCCCAAGTACAAAAGGGATGAGTGAAAAAAACTGCGTGAATCATGCAGATTCAGAAAGAACATGCTCCAAATGCGGAGCTCGGAGTTTGACAAACAAAGTAGAGCTCGATCAAGGTTAGTCAAACTCCGAGATCAACTTTGCATGTGAGTCCATTTGGTCCACTATGATTGTCTGGCTCTTGACAACCATCACTAAGATTAATACGAACGTCAAGACGTCTAAGATCTGACGAGTTTAAAAGATGAACCCGTGGTGAGCCTCTTGCTCATGAAGGTATCCACCCAAGAGGCATCCCCGATCGTGCTTCACGCTCTGTTGTAGAAAACTTTTGATGCGATGGATGTTTCCCCTGGCAGATTCATGTTCCGTAATTACTGTGGAAGAGTGGAAGTATCGAACGTCCTGCATTGACTAAAGTCATCATCATGCGTTCGAGGCTTGATCCTGGAGGGCTTTGTAAGAAGTGCCTTATTCTTCGTTATCACCTCCTCATGCAGCTGACAAAATCCTCCAGAGAAGGTGACGTTTCCCACTGGCCCCCAGTGGAAAAGCATATAGAAAATCAGCTGCAGCCGGGACTATCTCCTCCGATCCTAGACGGAACGCTCTAGACAGTAGTCAAATAGTCCAGAAGAACTGCGAATCGGTACGAAGGGGAAATGTTTCATAAAACAATAGCAAGGGAGGAATATTTAAGGCTGACTGAAGACGTCTGTCATGTTCGAACGAGGATATGATCAAGGCCTAATGAATATGCTGGCGTGAGAGCACCCAAAATTTAGTCAAAAGATGGCAACTTGTCAAATTCCTGCATACTCACCATAAAGTCCGAACTATGGCTCACTCGGTGAGCTCAGTATTGGACTCCAGTCGGCCACAATTGGGGACTGTGGGACTCGAGTAAAAGGAAGGAAGAATATCATTTAATAGTACTGCTCGTCGCCGGAGCTCCGTGTGCAATCTTTCTATATGTGTGCATTCCAACTATTGGTCTAGACGTGGGATGATCGAGAAATGACGTGAAACTCAACTCAGTTCCATACTAGTCACCCCGTAAAGGAGGAGGGGAAGTCGCGGGGGCCATAAAGCCCCGTGTGTAATGTGCGACAAGTCACATCGACCACCTTTTTCCCCGCCCAGTCCCGGAGAGGGACAGAGCGGTGAGGAGCCAGAAGAGAGGACGAAGACTTTCTGCACCCCCGCTGGACCTCGAGGCTCGACCGATCTCTCCCGAGTCCCGTCGCCCTCTCCTTCCATTTCTTATTTGGTTCTCTTTTCGCTGCCTGTCTGTCTACGGTGATCCGTCCATGATGTACATCGTCCGCGCCGGCCACGTCGTTTTCTCAAACTCCTCCGTGCCCGCCCCACTGTCGGGGCTTCTCGCCGTCGACTCTCGTCCACCGGACGTCGCCTCTTTGTTCTCCGACCGCCAATCAACGTGGAATGCAAACGTTGATTGCAGTCTAGACGAATCTCTCGGCAGTGGCTGATCTCCTTGCTGACGTGGGTGCCAAATGGTCTCCAATGTTCTCCCCAACTAATGCACGATTCTTGAGGGCCTTCGTTAAATAAATTTGCGCGTTGAATTATTTGGAATCTAAGTTTTGAATGCTAGGTAAGTGAACAAAGTAGAGTTGATCAATTAAAACAAGATTTAGTAAGAGTAGCTGTTGAAGTGATACATTCACTTTACGAGATGAGTAGAAACCTCCTCTTTCCTTTGCCATCGTGCTGGGGGTTTCCTTTGGCCTTTGTAAGGATTTTTTTTATATTCTCTGAATCATTTGACAGTTTCTGCCATCGGGATTTTATTCCATGCCCCTCTCCAACGCTCGCGCAGGTCAATCTATCACGTTGAATATGGGAAGAAAAACCTCTCCAAATTTTTGAACACCTAACAGGATCACTGTCCACATGACTTTTTTTAAGAATTTTATATATTTTATGTCGAATAGGATTTGAAGTCGAAGAAATAAGATCCAAATCACGTAAAATATACAGGGCTACCTGCCAAAGCTACCTGCGCTGATTGCTTACGTTGAGCACCGTCTGTCGGCTGCTGCGCCCCGTAGAAACTTGAAACGTTATGGCCGGCGAGGCCATTGGCCCGAGAATCTACTACATAGATTCCATCTTCGGCGAATGGGAAGGCAGGGACGAGAGTGCCTGGGAACCTGTCGCACAAGGCAATTGTCAGACTGGACAAAACAAAACGAAACCGGGGTCCTCTGGACAAAGGAGAGGCCCTGGTCGGACTCGGGCCCCGGGATGGAGTCATTGGCCCATGGCAGGTAGAGGTTCTTATCCTAGTGACTGTAGGCCGTTGTTCCTTTGCTGCCGGGACTTCTCATTCGCTCAGGCTTTGTGCGGGAAGAACCTCGACCGAGAAATCCGGTGCCCGTCCACCGGAGACCGGCTGAGTCGGAGGGCCCCCTTTGAGGCCACCTTCTACCGGTCAAATCCATACCGTCAAATGAAAACCAACAAATGTTTTCAAAACCAAGTTGTTGAGTCGATTAAAGCCCCTATGATCAACGCATTCCAGCAGACAGATTCGTTCGGTCCTTGTGCTGTGTGTCTGGTATAACTTCCAACACGATCTGTAAGCAATGCATGTTGAATTAAAACAAAATCCATTTGAATTAATTTATTACAACAACAAAAAAACAGCGTACAACGGTTAATAAAACATGGTATCATAGATTTGTCTGCACTCTCATACCTTACCCTTTCTTAGACTCTTTAAGTGAAATTCTTCTGTGGTCTGTGACAAGGCTCGTCATTCCTCATTTTGTTCACTCCATCTTTGTTCCACGGGTTGAACAGCTCATGGTGTCCCTTAAAGGAGGGAGAGTAAAGGCGTAGAATAAGGTGAGCATGGAGGAAAATGTTTTGAAAGAGGCAATGGCAGCCCCATCTTCGATGGAACAATAATATTAACAATTGATAAGACATGCAAGAAATCCTTTGGTTCCTTGCTGATCGAGGAGGAGGAAGGATCTTAGGGCTTCATTATTCTTCTTTTCCCCTTTTTCTTTTGGGCCAGGCATGTGCAGAATCCAAACGTCACTTCCCGTCGCTGGCAAGTCCCGACCGGCGGCCCTACTGTGCAGCGCAAGGAAGGGCAAGGGGAGGTCATGTTCGTCCACGTGAGCTCACCGCCACCCTTTGCCCGCATCCATGGATGGCTCACCATCGTCATGCAATGATGTCCACATAGCGCTATAGGAACCTGGTGGCGAACTGCGAGCCTTGCGAACTTTAGCTAAACTAGCTGCTCCGCTAGCGACCAGCACCAGACCGACATCATCCGACTGTTTGTGGTTATGACGTCCGGGACGAATCTTTTTAACTGTATGTAGTTCCGTACTGCCACGCCGTTTCCCCTCGTTCCCGCGATATACTCTCCGCGTCTACTTCGTGCTCATGCGGGATATCTGCGTCAGTCCGTCTTCCGGTCAGCTCCTGTACGATCGACACCGTACTTTTGGCCATCGACATACAGTACGTCATTCCTAAATACACGACATAAACAAGGTACACACCCTTCATTAGCGTTCTATATGGTTTGAAAACCTCAAACTTAACGTGTAGATTCAATAAATATTTATTTCTTATATGAAATTATATATTTAGGCAGCTACGGTGATGAAAATGTTCAACTCCTACAGCAATTATTAGTAGGTGTGTGTACGAAAGAAAGGAGTAGAATTGGCTAGTAGTGTTGCAAAGTATGTGGAAAATATAGAACATTTAATACAGTAGTCTAAATTATGGAGCTAGATGCTACGCATGCGATTGATTGCTCTAGAGGCTATGGAGAAATGATGTTTAAAGTTGAGTGGATATAATAATTCCCGAAACATTGCTTTCAATCTTAAGCTAGATATTTTGCATGAGATTGATTTCTCGAAGTGGTAGAGCAAACTGCATTTCAAAATCAGGAGAACGAAAAAACTTCGCAACCGGACAGATCCGATCTCACGATCCAACGCTGACGACCGAAAGAACGTGATCAATCCATGAAGATACACGAAACGATGGACCGCTAATGATCATAACCTAGCGGAGCTTTACCGGACGTGTACTCGAAGCGGAGACGTACATACGGAAGTGTATGCCTCGCATCATCGTATGCCAGCAGTTGGCGGGCCAGTACTCCGTCCTGGCACAAAAAAGCAAGCCGGGAATTGCCAGCCTCCCTGAGAACTCAGACTTCAGGAGGGTATCTACAACAGAGAAAAGCATATGCGTGAAACAGAATCTCCTCCTCTGGAACTCCGGACTCCGGGCAGCGCAAGGCAGGGCAGGGGAGGCCAGGCCAGGTCAGGGCAGGCAGTGCGACAAGCGAAAAGAAGCGACTGAAGGTGGCACCGGATCCCGAAAGAAGTGCGTAAAGGGCAGGGCTCAGATCAAACCATATTTTATGATAGGCGCACTGTGGAAGGGAAGGAGAGGGGAGAGGGGTGGATGTGCGGTCTGTGGTGCGGTGGCCTATATCAGCACTATAACTTCTCATTCGTTTACTCATCTGCCACGCCACAGCGAAAAGGCTTGACACTCACTGGAATCACTCATTCACGCTCACTAGCGTCGGGACTTGCTTCCGAAGGCTATAAAATCCTCCGAGGTATCAGTGCCCAGGCTGTGAAGCGGAAATCGGGTCAAGCAGACAGCCGAAGTGGGTGAGTGAGTGGATTCATTCAGGCTGTGAGAGAATAAGAGATCGTTGGAGAGAGAGAGGGAAGGGGCAGGATAGAAAAGATGGCTTCCAACGGAGTGAATGGGAGCACCAATGGGCTGTATGAGGCCACCAACTTGGACAAAGAGCTGTACTGGCCCGAGAAGAAGCTGAGAATTTCTGTGACAGGTGCCGGGGGGTTCATCGCCTCGCACATTGCCAGGAGGCTCAAGAGTGAGGGGCATTATGTGATTGCTTCCGATTGGAAGAGGAATGAGCACATGACCGAGGATATGTTCTGTGATGAGTTCCACTTGGTCGACCTCAGGGTCATGGAAAATTGCTTGAAGGTCACACAGGATGTGGAACATGTGTTCAACTTGGCCGCCGACATGGGAGGTATGGGATTCATTCAGTCTAACCACTCTGTCATCATGTACAACAATACCATGATCAGCTTCAACATGCTCGAAGCCGCCCGCATCAACGGTGTTAAAAGGTGCGTCTCTCTCTCTCTCTCTCTCTCTCTCTCTCTCTCTCTCTCTCTCTCTCTCTCTCTCTCTCTCTCTCTCTCTCTCTCGTATTCTTCTTATCAAGATTGTCTCTACTTGCCTGCACCAGCGTGGTATCACGGCTTTTCAAACAATTAGCCTCCTGTCCGTCATGTCCGTCCTGTCCCGATGTCGGCTCAACAGGTCTGGGCATGGCGGCCGGCAATTTTCTTCCCCTCGGTTCTTCCCACCCGAAGAGGATACGGTTTGACTGGAACGGCCAATTTGCATGCCGCCTGCATGCATGGCAGATCCGTGAAGGGTACTGCGTGCAGGCTAAAAATTCTGTGTTCTAGAAATGAATATTCTTCTTACGTTTTCGTGCTACGATGTACTCACTAGGTCATTGTCCCCAGCTGCATGCCCTGCGAGTGTATCCCCACAGTCTTGTTCTTGATTATGGCACGGTGTCTTTCAGTTGTGAGTAGTATACAGTGATTCTTGTACCCAAATTGGAGTTCAACTCTGCATCAGACTTGGGTCACTCAATCCATCTGTCGTTGATTGTGTCGGTGGTTGACCTTTTCCGAGTTGGGGTGTGTCAGGAGACTCAAAAGTCCTGGAGCCCCTTGAAGTCTAGTCACGTCAATGAAATGCAAATCTAGACCTTCAGATCTAGCTTTGCTCCTTGAGAGTATCAGCTCTTCTCTTTCGTGGAGTGAGGATTTTAGTTAGCCGCTTCAAATTGAAACGGAAGCTCCACCACGCTGTCACAGAGCGTCTAGAGGTGATTCTGGGTATGCAATCTTGGGTAGCAGCCAAATTGAAGTGAGAAACTTAGGGTTGTGAGTCTAAGCGGTAAGCAGTCCCTTGCACAGAGTGCCTTCTCAGCTCCTGCCGATCAAATGTCTGCTTATCATTCTCGATAGAATTACAACACATGTTTGTCTCCGTATACAGATTCTTCTACGCATCAAGCGCATGCATTTACCCAGAGTACAAGCAGTTGGACGTTGACTGCGTTAGCCTGAAGGAAGCCGACGCATGGCCCGCTGAGGTACACTCACTGTGGCCGTACCCCGATAGTATTGGATTGAGTCGATGCTAGAGAACGTAAACATTGAATTGAAGCGAGAACGACGAGAACTCATCGTGCTGGAAATTGTTTAAATTTGGAGTAGAATAGAGAACCGAAAGCATTGCAATACTTGTACAGCCGTTAGAGTTACGTAATGAGCTAGGACAGTGAGGAACGCTGTGCAGTGTTGGGCGTTTCCTGTGATGAATTTGGATCTAATTGCATGAGCGAACTGCCTCGTTTCCCTCGCGAACAGTCTTGTACTGACCTTGACGACTTCTGCTGGGCCTTCCCCTGTGCAGCCACAAGATGCCTACGGGTTGGAAAAGCTTGCGACCGAAGAGCTGTGCAAGCATTACACCAAGGACTTCGGAATGCAATGCAGAATTGGACGATTCCACAACATCTACGGCCCCTACGGAACCTGGAAGGGTGAGGAGTAAATTTCTCCAAATTGCAGTTCTTGCGCGATGAATGCTCTTGCATTTGAGGTAATCCAGTCAAGAGCAGAGTGTTCTAACCAGAGTGGGCTGATTGTTTAATAAATCAGGTGGACGTGAGAAAGCACCTGCTGCTTTCTGCAGAAAGGCGATCACCTCCACCGAGAAGTTCGAAATGTGGGGAGATGGCAAGCAGACTAGATCTTTCACATTCATTGACGAATGTGTCGAGGGTGTCCTTCGGTGAGAGCCATCGAAACTCGCTCAGATTGAGAAATGCAGATTTTACACCTGTATCGAATGATTCGAAAGATTTTGCCACATTTCATGTCACTCATTGCATAAGGTATGCACATGCAGATTGACCAAGTCAGCATACTCCGAGCCAGTAAACATCGGAAGTGACGAGATGGTGAGCATGAACGAAATGGCAGAGATTGTGTTGAGCTTCGAGGGAAAGAATTTGCCGATCGAGCACATTCCCGGACCTGAAGGAGTGAGAGGAAGGAACTCTGACAACACTTTGATTAAGGAGAAATTAGGGTGGTCTCCGACAATGAGGCTTAAGGTAATAAAACTCCACCAATATCCAAAGCCTGTTGGTTAAATAACGGAACGTCTGGCATTCATTCCCACTGCGCACTGTAACAAACTGACTTTTCCCATTCCTTCTTAATTGTGCCACACGTGCACCTACTGACTGACCGACGGGTTGACGTTTGTTCTGAAACAGGACGGTCTTAGAATCACATACTACTGGATCTTGGAGCAGGTCGAGAAGGAGAAGGCCAAGGGTGTGACTTTGGACACGTACGCCACATCGAAGGTCGTGGGCACGCAGGCACCCGTAGCATTGGGCTCCCTGCGCGCAGCCGATGGCAAGGAGTGAGAAGGTGCCGTGATTTTGACACAATTGCCGTATTGGTGCCCTGATATAGTGAAACGGAGATGGACAAGAAACTATCCTTCTGCTCTGAGCACTGGATGGATACTGGAGCTAATCTGGTTAGATGAGAGTTACAGTCTGTTGCAGCGCCGGATTTTCCACCGCACACGAAAACGTTGTTAGTGCTTAGGCTGCACAGTACATAAATGCCAATGGAGCCAAGTGGCTCATTATCGAAAGCAACGAGGAGATCTACCTGGTTCCTCCTCTATCTTAAAACAAAAGCCAACCAGGTCATAACCCTTGAGAGAAAGGGTTTTACATAATTGGGCAGCTGCATTGGAGATGCAAGACGGAAGCCAACACTCGGTTATAGGACTATTTAGAACTCAACGTAGGATCTAGTCTCCGTTCAATTGTGAAGATCTACAAAGTTCTAATACAAGTTCTTATACATAGCAGCCATACTTTTGACCAAACTTCCCAACGTCTCTCATCTCCGTTTCTTCTTAATGGTTCTACACTTGCATTGTTGGCCTTGTCACTGGTGACTGAACTGCAATGGCAAGAGGATGGAGAGATTGTTTTGAGTCTTTATCTCATGTGTGCAATTATAGTTGAGAAGAGTTAGCACCTCTGGTTAGCACAATTTCCGGTCCGCAGATTTCCACTTGAATGCAAAACCTTTGAAAACTTTACGACCTTTTTGGTGTACGCTGCAACTGTCAGCAATAAGAAAGCCGAAGGTAATTCTCCAACGTGAGCAGGAACTGCTGTACGGTAGGTCCAGTACTCGAGATCTGGCCACGAAAGTTGAGAGTACTGTGAAAAATGAAGGGAGACGTTCGGCAGAAGATGTCCAAGGCACAGCAAGCAGTAAATGTGCATCAGATTTGATTCAGAAACTGTGAGCTCCTCACTGGTCACTTCTATGTATCTGACTAGTAAAGTGTGACGATGCCACCAACTTTGTAAGGCTCAAGCTCGCTATCGATCACTGTTTAAACATAGCTGCCCTGAGGTGCTAATACTACCAAGATTTGACCGTCTGCCTGTCACAACATGTCTCGAAGATTTAACCTCACGATTTGAGGCATTCTCGAGCAGCATTCATCCTCTACCCTCTATTTCTGATTCGGGAAGTTCTTAGACCATAACAGGAATGCATTTCATGTCGACTACCATCACTATTATTTATTATGAAGGGGAACCTCAAGCTGTTGGATTTTCCGATTGAATTGTTATTTTTAGATGGTACATAATGGAGCTTTGTTTTGCATATGTTACAGCCGTTGTGATGAATCGCTCGGGAACTGGCCCGTTGAGGTGTGACTCACCTAACCAGAATGGGTATTCGATACCATAGTGGGGGTAAGATTCTACTACCTTTAATTGTGAGTATATAGCATGGCTATGGTCACTAGTGGTGAAATGTATTTCTATATTTATGAGTAGCTTCCACAAAGTCAGCATAGTTAAATATGAGTGAGACTAGAGTGGAGATCACAACATCTAGTTGACTTCTTCTCATGAAAACTCTTATAGGCGTAGCAAAATTATCATGCAACAAAATGAGAGAATTACACATTGTGTTGACTACTAAACATTGAAATCATTATCTTATAGATAATGAGTTTATGGTGAATATAGATCATAAGACTTTGGTTTATTTAAAAATTCATAAATATTTATCTTTCAAAGTAACAAATTTGTTGGGCTGAATGATGACAATTTGTCAATATGAAAATCGTGTATGTAAAGGGGAAGAAGTATTTTGTCTATGCATTGACACAATATAACCCTGAAGCCAATGATGATGGAATGGCTTTCAAATGACATGTTTTCTCAAGACTTCTATTTGTTTTATATATTATAGAAGTAGAATAGTCTGAAATCCAAACTATATCACATGGCTAACATGCGTAGGTTGCATGTTTAGTTATCTTATCCTAACCTATTCCCAAAAGACATCTAGCACCTAATCCAATCTACCAATGCATGGTAGCCACCTCGTCATTTATCCATACAAGACAAAGTTTACCTTTTGCTTTTTGAATCATGCACACCACTATCTTATCATTTATTGATCTAGTGATCAATCTAAGATTTGGCTAAACTAACTTTAGCTAAACAATATTGGTTACAAAACTCCCCCCATTTAAGATGCAATGTCCTTGTTGCGAGAATACTCAAAAGTCTCTACAAGTATCTTGGCATTTGTAAGATTTGCCAAAGGTTCCCAAATAGCTTCATAAAGTGTATAACATTTTCATTGCACTACATATTACATTTTTGGATTCCATTTACCTCTAGTCCGGTTCTGTATGATCTTTTCTACCTCATATTCCTCTACGCCATTAATCATCTATGGTAAAAGAGGTGGTTGATATGGATTGCCAAAGGAAGAAGATCATGAAATATACTTCTGTAAGAGAGACACATGAAAAATTTGATGTATTTTCATATTTGTCGTCAAGTCTAACTTGTAGGCAACTGCTCCAATCCATTGGATGATCCGGAAGGGTTCAATAAATCTTGAGATTAACTTTCCAACCCCTCTTAATGCTACATTGCTGGTACACAACCACAAACTCTCTCCTTCTTGAAACTTCACATGTCATCTATGAACATTGGTATACTATTTTTGTCTATTCTTCTCTATTGCTAATTTTGCTTCCACAAACTCATTCACAACTTTGACTGGGTTGATGGTTCTTGCATGTGATCCACTCCACCGAAGCTAGACGGTGTGATAATATATTCTCCACATGAGGAATGGTCTGACTTTTGTGGATGCATTGATTGAGTTATTAAAAGCAAACTCAATCAAAAGTGAAAGTGCATATCAACCTTCTTGTTTCTTCAAAGTGAAAGCTCTAAGCATATACTCAATAGTTTTATTTGCTCTTTTAGTTTTTTCATATGTTTGGAGACGCTAAGTTGTGTACATGGCCACTTTTCTTTTGAATAGCCCAAATAAGGTTTTACAAAACATGCTAGTAAACTTAGTGCCCCTATCAATGATGAGAATTGTAGTTAAACCATGTTGAGCAAAAACTATATCCATATAAATGCAAGTTTTAGTGGGATAATTGTTTTTGTTGTGGGTCTTACATGGATCATCATGCTCGATTTATCCACAAAAATGACTATCAAATCTTAACAAGAAGATGTCATTGATAACTCACATACAATGTCCATATTGACGTGCTCCCATTTTCTACTTGGTGTTGGTAGAGGTTGTAGTAAACATGTTGGTTTCTAATTGCTAGTCTTGTTTTGTTGACATTTTAGACAATTTCGCACATAGCTGGAAATGTCCTCACTTAATCTTGGCCAAAAGTTTACACTTTGGATGCCTTCATTGGTCTTCTCCACTCCTACATGGTCAGCAATAGTGGAATCATGGAATCATGTGCCTTTGCTAACACTGTTGTACGGATGTCAACATTTGAGGGTATCCAAATATTTTCCTTATAGAAAGTCAATCCTCGCTCTAACTGCGCTTTACCATATTGAAGGGCTTGTGCAATCTCCTCATCCTTCTTGGTAGCTCGGTTCAATTTCTCCCATCATTCCGAGTGAATTTTCACCTTGTGATGTGATTAATGCACATCATTCATGTCAATACATCATCAATATGTTTCTCCTCCACATACATGATCTTCATATTGAAATGTTGTCGTCACTCTTTATTTTTATGTTTTGAAAAATCTGAATCATATTATCATTAAATTAAAGCTTCATACATCAGTTAATAACAAATATATTTTATCAAAAAACAAAATAAAAATCAGATCCAAAATATTCATAAATAAGTATTATTTATGAATTGAAATCATACATTTTCAAGTATTTAAACAATTGAGTTCTAACATAAGTAAATTTTCATTTCCAATCGATTAATCAAAATGTAGATGTGAGTGCAATCTAAAATACTCATATTCAAAATTGATAAATTATAATATTGACAATTGTTCCAAACATAATAAAAAATAATTATGAAATTTAAAATAAAATAATTTCTTTTACAAAAAAATTTTAAAATTTTAAAATAAATGTATTTAAATTATTTTAAATATCAAATGAAAAAATATATTTTTTATTTACAAATTATTAATTTATTTATCAAAATTAATCAAAAAATGTCAAATTATTTTAAATGATTTGAAAATTTTCTTATAATATGAAAATATGTAAATAATCAAATAAAATAAAATTTTATCAAAATTTAAATTAAATTATCTGTATTATATATAGATAGAATTTTAAACAAAAATATATTTCAAACATGTCAATTACATCATTAATCATTATACAGTATTCAATTAAATGATTTACTTTCATAGATAAAATTTTATTGTTGCTAAAATTAAAACATGAAAAAAAATTATCATTTTTATTCTTTCATAATATTAATAAAATTATACTGAAATATTAATTATTATTCATAATAATATCACTTTATGTTTTTTTAATGAATGATTTGAAGAGAAAATAAAAATTTCCATAAACATGTTTTTTTTGATTTATTTAATAAAATATTTATTGTTATAGACTTAGAATTAAATGTATTAAATTTCAATTTTAAAAACAGAAATTATTAAATTTTAAAATGTTTAATTTCTTTAATTAATTTCAAATTTTATAAGCTTTAAAAACTACATTTTTTCAAATTGAAAACTATTTTGAATGTTTAAATTTTGAACAAATAAACCGTTTAGAACCTGAAGCATTAAAATCGAATTAAAAAATGATTGTAGGTAAAAGATTTGTTCACATTTTTAAATCTATTTTATATGATCTTTAACAAAGATTGTTCAAATTTTTTGATGTTATATTACATTTATTTATTTATTTATATTACAAAATAATAAATAAATTGAGTTATAAATTGTATAAAGAAATATTTTTATGGTGAATGAAGCCAATTCATGTAGGATATCCTTTCATTTTATGACAATCATTAAGTTGTTGTAGCTACAAAGTATAAACTTAACTATATAATGTGCAAAATATTTATATCTAAAAACTTCAATTAGCTATTTGGGTATAAATATTGCAATAACATCAAGATTCTTCAATTTCTTCACATATTGATATTTATTATAAAAATACTCAAAAAATCATTTTTATTTTAAATTATGATAATAAAAATATTTATATAATATTTTTATTTTTATTTATATTGAATTAAATATTTAAATAAAATTGATAATATTATAAATATTGAATATTATACATGAATGATAATGTATTGAAGTCAAAATGTAAAATAGTCTTATAAAAGCAAGAAATAAATATTAATATCAAATAAAAAAACATATGAAAAATTAAAATACATTTAAAAAATTAGTTTTAATGTAGAATAAATTTTTCATATTTTGGTGTCATTTAACTAATTGTGATGATGCATGCAAATTTATGTTTATTTTGAAATAAAACTAACATGATATATTTAGTTTTGGTTATAATTGCAATATATAAATCACATAATATAAAAAATTTCATAAAATCAGAAATGAAACTTGATTTTTATTTAAATTTTGTACTATTAAAATATAACATATTTCTTCATATAGTTATGATATGAAAATGAATTTTAATCACTATTGATATGATTTAAGAGTTATATTTGCATATGAGATGCAAAACATGCTCACCATGAAAAGTCATGGTTATATTACATTTAGGTTTGGGCAAAAATAAATCCCTTTATTGTCATTAACTTTATGATAATTGATAGAAGTTTATATGACATATTCAATTTATAATTTTGAGCATTTTGAATATTAAAATGATTTAATTAAAATATTTTTATTATTTTGTAATCATTAATATATTTTTTAAGTTTTATTTTAATCCAATTTAATATTAATGATTTGAAAATATAAATTTATATTGTACATCTCAATATGGGAAGAAGACTTAGCCTTAATATTATCTAAAAAAAAACATATACTTCATAGATTTCAAAAGATAGTTAGTTCACACTAGCTAATTTTTCTACATCAATGAGGTTCCATCTTGGCTTGGTCCATCCATTCACATCTTCATTACTCATATGTGAATGTCGTATCACTTTAGATGCAGCATGTATTCATATGACTCGTTGCTCATTGGGAGGGCAGAGGATAATTACCCATGATGACATTAGGGATGTGGTGTTTGCTATGGCAATAGAGGGTGGATATCTCACATGGAGGGAACCTTGGTATGCTGTGCAGTCGACTAGGGTTATGGCAAACCTATACTTGGTGTGGTTGGACTAGGTTATAATGACAGATGTGGTGGTTGTTGATCTTATACATGACACAATTTCAAAGGGGATGATCACCCATCCTTCTGATGGGCGGCTAGTGGAGCAGTAGCAACCAAGGTCTCCTAGTATAAGGGTATGCAAAGAGGTTACCTCTTTGTTCTTCTAACTTTGAAGTCATATAGATCTATGGACATCGACTTTAACATGTTCGTGAGGGAGTTCGCGAGAGCCTACTATACTAGATGGCATAGGTAGCACTCTCTTTAGCTTATTTTATAGCCTCTTTTAGGCAACGTGTTTTCATTGTTCTGCAGATAGCACTAGTTGGTGCAATCCATAGGAGAGCAATCACGTTAAGTGATGCTTCTTTGGATGCTCATGTTGTTTGTAGATCATTTGATCTAGATAGTTCAGATATCTTAGGTGCAATAGGACAAATTTCCTATTGTGATGTTATTGGAGCCTAGCCTCATGTTACCCGTTTAGTTTCATCCATATACACTTGATGGGGTCTTCCCATCCTTCTAGTTATTTTATGATAATCCCAAAAAGAAAGAGAAAAAGTTGATGATAAATAATGAGGAAGTCAAATCAAATAATTAAGATTAGACGTGACAATATGCAAAGTTTGTATTTGGAAGAAGAAGAAATAAACCTAATATGAGAGAAGAAAGGAAATGGAAAGTTGACATTATAGTAAGTGAGATTACACTATGTATACTTCCACATTCTACACCCACATGTGAAGTATACTAATTTAACAAAGCAAAAACATAAGAAGGTGTATCTGTGCAATGTGAGATTGTTGTTTATGGTGATTCTAGTATTCATTTTGTTCTTACTACGCGGCCTGCCTAAAGCAATGTTGTATTTTGGAGACTTTTGGCTTTTTGTATGAGAAATTAAGTTGTTAAAGAGCTTTTGTGAACGATGGCTCCAATCTAAACTGTTATGGTTATTGAGTTAGAACAAACCATCCATCATTTTTATGTTTCATGAGTGATTTGTTTTCAGTTTTTTTTTTTTTTAACTATCGCTTGTGGTCGAAATATCTTGTTGTACTATGTGATTATTATGTGGTTACATTGGAAGAGAAGGTGGAGCCTTGTACTTCTATACACGAGTATAGATAGTTGTATACAAAATAGTTTATTTATATATAGTTTCTGCTTTTACGAGTGTTATCCAAAAAATATTGCATCTTGGTTTTATCCCTCTATTTAACCACTTTACTCCAACAGGTAGAAGAACAATCACAACGTGCAACCATTATTAATGTGTATTTATCCATATGGGTTGCTTAATGCTTCTCCACTCTCCCTCAATATCTTGTATGGAGTCCATGCGCCAGATCTTTTTGCATCCACGCATAGGGTCTCAAAGTTTGGCTCGCAACCCATACACCGAGAGTGTCTCCACTTGTACACTAAAAAAATCCGTTGATGTGTCACGTTAAATAATCTCTACTTTACAGACGTGTTCAGTATACTTTTCTTGTTCACAGACTAAGCTCGGAGTTCTATAGTAGTGTTGATATATATATTTATATATATTGGAGAGGAGTTTCTATACTGTTTGTACTCCCTCTCATTTTAACTTGACCCCGGCTTCCTCGATCTTATCTACATCACAACAGTAGTTGAGATGTAGCTACGTACGTCTTGACGGGTCTTCCCATCGTTTTTGCTATATAACTTGTTACCCCAAGTTGAGATTGCTTGTTGGTGATTAGCGTCAACCCCATCTTGGGCGAGTTATTAGAACTGGGATTCATGGTTATATTCTTTCTAAATCATCAAGAATGAAATCTATGTAATCCCATTTAACTCTATTGTAGTCAGCCTAGTTTTCTCTCTGTACTTAACTCCAGTTTAGTCAACCCTATATCAACATATCATAAGTAGGTGCGGCCCATGAAGTACAAGGTAACCCAACAAGCGTTCCTGTACCATGTACAAGTGGACATTTTTGCCAAATGTTTCAAATGTAGACTTCCACTTGGCTCCAATCCATTCATCCTCCTCGTAGACTGGAGCGCGGCCGTGGCCTCTAGAAAAGTGGAAATCGTAGAATTGTCCGCAAATTCAATCTTCAAGGAGAGAAGGTTAGCACCTACTCTCTTTCTCTCGCATACACGCACACAAACACTCTTTCTTTTAATCAATCGTTCCCTCTCCACATACACTGGCGGTCAGTCCACCTACTTCCCACGAACGAGATTCAGTCATTCCACTGTAATGAATCCACGTCAGAGTGCAACGAGTGAGTAAAACTGAGAGAAACGAACGATCCAAACTCGGGCGGCACCGCTGGAAGGCAAGTCAAGTAGCAAGTCGGCAACGAGATCCAAGGGAGGGAAGACGTGGAATTCCACGTCGATAAATAGAGTTACTCCAAAAATCCCGTACATTCATAGAAGATTAGAATAATGAATGTCCGGAGTCTTGACTCTGCAGCTGATGTAAAGTGCAGTAATGTGGGGATTGGACTCCGGAGTCCCGGCTGCTTCCCGTGCTCCCAAATGTGCTCGGCAGAAGTACTGGGCAAAGCCGGTCGGTGCCCGGGAATTGGACCGGCAGTGGTCCGGCAATCGTTTGGGACAGGATAAACTTCGCTGAGCCGGTCCGCCGTATGTATCCCGATTCCCGTCTCCCGCTCGGTGCACTGGAACTCGCAGCCGCGGCATGTTTGTACGTGGTGATCGTCACGCAGAAAACTCAATCTTATCGACCCTTTACTCAGCAATGTTACTCGATCCTACCCTTAGTTCTCAAGTTTACTCGAGGTCATGGAATATGTCCTGTAAACGAGGTCTTTGGTGAATTGTCCGATCATGTTATTGTATAGGTTGTCAAGAAACCTCGTGCTACTACTCTTCCTTCATTCTTGCAACTTAAGAGGGAACCTAACCACTCGAAGTGGAAAAGGTAAACTCATGTAATAAAAAAGGGAGAGGAAACAACTTCCACTAAAATACAAAGCAAAGGCCAACTGAGAGTCAAAAGAAAGAGCTAATCTATATCTCGCGATAAATCATTATGTCTCAACTGCACCTACACCTATGATGTCTCATACATGCATATATAACGGGTGATAATAGTGGGTTTAGAACAAAAATCAAAACTATTTTTCTTTCAATACCATAGATTAATAGAATGCTATAATGCAATGAATATATGTTATATAAAATATAATAAAACAGCGATAAATGTGTAACATATGGATGGGTGCATATATATATATATATATATATCATCACAAAACCTAACATACTCTCTAACAAAACCGTCTATATATAGTCAAATCACTCCGCGGTCCCCAAGGCTAATAGAATAAGATATGTTCCTTGGATCAGTCCTCGAAGCTAACTAGGCATCAAGCATTTGTGTTCTCCAAACACATGTACCTTCATCTTAATACTGAATGTTTCTTATTTCACAGTGACACATAATAGAACCCTCGAACTTCGAGCGAATTTACAGGCGTGGGTGTGGGTACGATGGAGTAAACCCCACAAATAAAGGTATGATCGTTTAAACTTGGGTAAGTCGATTGAATATATTTCTGGATCGTCACGTGCTGGCTAGCAGGGGCCGGTCACCGGAGGGGAGGAAATCGTACCGTATTTGACAAGCACTTTCGACGAATATAAAATACGGAAACTGTAAAATAAATTAATAATTCGATTCGAATGCCAATACCCGATTTATTCAATACTAAGGCTGTAAAAAATTGTAAAAATTTGTGATAGAATTTTCCACTTTACATTGTTTCTTCGTGCAGTTCTGTGCGCGAAGTCGCCGCGAACCGCAATGTCATTCCGGCAGGGCTGTCGGGCGACATGCCAACAAGACCGTATGCAGCACATGAACCGGTGACGGGACGTCGAGTACCGAGTGGGACCGGTGGTCACGTAATGGGAGCAAGCCTTTCCCGCTCTCTGAGCACATCGATCGCACAAACCCGCAGAGTTTGAATTTCAGCCCAGCAGCAGCAGCAGCGTCGTCCGCGCGCTGGCATCGCTCGCTTCATCCGCCGATCGATCGAATGCATCTTGGATCCGATTTGAAAAGCTTCACCGCTGCAAATCGGTCGCCTGCTGGCTTTTCATCCCTCGGCTGAATTGGTGCTTGAGACGCTTGCTGTGAATGGAGTTTTACTGCAGTACGGCGTGGAAATGTGGCGCGGAAGAGAGAGAATTTTGGTGTGCGTCCCATTCTAAGTTTTGAAGAGGTTGCAGGAGGAGCAGGGGAGGCGAGCATTTCCGAGGGGTGGGGCGATCGAGGCGACGACGCGGTGGGTCGAGGTGAGTTGTGTTTTGTTGCTGATGGATTGGGTAAATTTTCTCTGGCATGCATGTGGTCGGGCTGGGGGCTATAATGTAGGTGGTACCCCGCCTCCTGACGCCATAATGTACGTCGGGTGGTGTACTTTTGTTGAATTCGGTGGCGTCCGAAGACTTTTTGCGTAGGTGGGAGCTTATATCTTATGTTTCGATCCTGCACTTGGATTTTTCGGCTTATGAGTGTGGTTTTTATATCGTTGTCTGTCGTTGCGGTTGAGAGGTCTCCTACTTTGTTATGCAAAAAAGCACCAAGCAGAGGAAGCTCTTTGCCCTGCTGTTTGTCTCTCTTTTTGTAGATGGTTGCTCTCTTTGATGATTTAAGTTGTAGTTATTATGTCTGAGGTGAAGATTTTCTGTTGTCCGCGGAATTTCCTAGCTGCTGACTCCTGCGAATGGCATACTGGAGATCTTTACCCACCCCGTGCTTGTTGTATTTGTGACCAGCGGGGGAGAAAGTTACCGACAAGAGAAGTGAATTCTGCTTTGGATATCGAAAGCTAGTTTTGAGGATCCATTCGTAATCATGAGATCATCAGAGTTTCTTGATTACTAGACAGGTACAATTCCTTTGCTTTTTCTTCGATTTCATTGTCCACCTGCCAAAGTGGAAGGAGCTCTAAATCTCTTATCAGAACCAATGTAACGTGTAACTTTTCCCTGATTCTCGGAAGGTTATATTTGATGTGGTGGGATCCTTACCCAAAGAGTAACAATTAGAATGATGGCTCGATTACAGTAGCGCATCACGAGTTGTAGAGGGAGCTGGTTGGGAACAATGGGGGATATGACAGTGAAGATCTGGACGAATTACGACTGGAAGCTGCCAAATGTCCGCGAGCAAATGGCAATGCCGAGCCGGAAGCGTGTACGCTTTAATGGAATAAGGTTGTGCGGTCCTGTTAGGAGACATGTGAATCAATTGATTGGACAAATTGCATGATGCTGACGGAGTTTCGTGGTCTCGATCTAGATTCTGCAGTTTATTCTCCTGTTATCTTGGAATATGGACCTGAAGACGGTAGTGTACAAACGTCGACCGAAGAAGAAGAGTGTTTCAGATGTGCCTGATGCCGAAGCGGCCGAGATAACTTCTGACAATGACGCAACCCAGATTCCTCGCAATGCGGGATCTAGATCTGACGACGGGTAGGCGATCGACACAACCTTGTCTCCGGCAGTAGGCAGTCCGCAGTGTTCGCGAAGAGGACCTATCTATCCGCCTGGTGTTGAAGCAGTCTTTGACTTTGCAGTGACTTAAGATGGATTGTCTTGGTTGTAACATGGACGGCATTCTCTCGAAGTTCTAGATTTCACATTCTAGAGAAAATCAACCAGGATACTTGACTTTCACGGTCTTCTTCAGCTCATGGTGTGATTGAACAGGGCGAAACCTGTGAGCGGTGGCAAGACAAACGACAGAAAGAGTTGGGTTGATCATTCGCTGTCAAACAGGTGTGTTTTTTTTACAGCTTCCACCCCCTGTAATCGGACTGCACCGATTTCCGGATAGGGGCAGCTCTCATCTGCATTTTATAATGAATCGTTCTGACCACTGACAGCATCGCATAAGAGCCTGGGGCTTTAGTGGACTCTTGTCTAGCTTGTCTTGCAAGGCAGCAGACGCCGTGACTCCGATTCTGTCATTTGCACGACGATTAATCTGGGCTCACACTCTCATTCCGTCAACAGCTCTCGTCGCCATTCATGCACATTGTCTCTAGCGTCGTTCCTCTCAAATCGATACTTTATCTCTGACAGTTGTCATCGACTAACCGCCACCAACTTCGAAGGTTCTTGAGATTGCTCTGATCCAAAATCTTGCTCTATTACCTGTCGCTTGTTAATGTACTTTCAGTACAGAGCATTCTGATCCGCATTTATAGTTGTAAACCATCGGCGTACTTGATAATGCCAGCTTAAGATTTCGTAGATGTCCCTGATGACAGATTATGAGATCCGATTGTCAGACAACTTACCCGCATCGGTTTGTCGGACAATGGGACCGTTGAGTCTAAGGGTCGTAATCAATGCAACTCAAGTTGCAGTTATTCTTTAGGTTCATTGGGATCGATTAAGAATAGTTTCTCTTAGTCAGGCAAAATTGACAGCTTCGATCCGTCTATCTTGCAGAGGAAGACGGAGCAGTCTGAGTTTCGGAGAAGCATACGATCTTTCTACAATGGCTTTCAAATGGATAGACTCAGTGGGGTCTCGTTTCATACCAGATTGGGGATCGAAGAAGAAGAAGAAACAAGGAAATAGTGATCGTAATGGAACAGTCAAAAAATCATCTATGGTACATATCTTGTTTCTATCAGACATTGTCACATTGTAAAGTCCAAGCACGTGCAATGGTTATACTTTGTTTTCAAACGATTTCTGTAATAGGAG
Source organism: Marchantia paleacea (assembly GCA_014180765.2). Taxonomy (NCBI): domain Eukaryota; kingdom Viridiplantae; phylum Streptophyta; class Marchantiopsida; order Marchantiales; family Marchantiaceae; genus Marchantia; species Marchantia paleacea. The sequence continues at coordinate 1,137,419 of MUAA02000117.1, forward strand.
TTCAAAGCTTTGGACGAAAATTTCATTTGACAAATGTAGTACTCACAGGCGATTGCAATCCTACCGCTGAGAATTCTAGGCCGTTAGAGAGCCAGTATGCAGCATTGTAGTCTTGACCCCCCGTCCTGGGTACGCTCCAGGCCAACCGCAGCAAAAGGATCGAACCCCCGGAGGATTTTGTCCAAGAAAAGTTGGCCATGTTCGCTGAGATCGATGCCTTTGAGCTGCAATCGGAAGAAGAGAAGTGTACGTGGAGTCGCCAGCACGAAGCTTATGTGGACTTCCCCAAGGAACTTGGTCCGAAGAATCGGCAACGGAAGGGCGGTCTAGAGATTGTCCCAGAAGCCGGGTCGGAGGAGCTTAGCTCAGAAAGCCTAAGTGCAGCGCTGAGTGCAGCCCTGCAAACTCCAGATTCAGTTTGCGCCCATTATTCAGGTCGGAGGGATTCTGTTACCTCGACGGGCCACATTGAAACGCTTGACTTCAGGCTCAGACACGACCTAAATCGTCACGATGAATTTGATCAAGCGAGGGAGCCATCTAGCAACGCTGTTGTGCGCACGGAAGTTGTGCATGGATGGAATCTGGATTCTGAAGATGAGGAAGATGTGAAATCCAGACCCAGGTCATCAGACTCGAGAAGATTTTCTGCTGAAAGCGAACCAAGCGAGAGGAGACTTACAGCTGAGAGCAATCCGAACCACAGGAGATTTTCAGCTGAAAGTAGATCGAGCAAGGGTAGACATTCCGTGGGAAGTAGGTCAGAGAAGAACCAATATTCCGGGGATGTAGATGTTTTGACTTCTGGTCTCAGAAGTTTACAAGTTGACGAAAACTTCCGCTTAAGCACCGGAGAACAGCTGAAGTCTTTGGTGGAGGATCGTGAGGATGAGGAAGGTTGCAGTGAGAGCGAAGAGGCGGAAGACTCGGAAGAATCGCTGCGCTTTGGAGAGCTACTCTTGGGAACAGACCTTCTTCCAATTTTTGAGGTCTTAATGAAGGAATGTCACCAAACCCGACCGTTATCCCTAAGAGAAGCCATATCTAATTTCTGGTCAGCCCTATTCACGCTTCTCATAGACCTGAAGCAAAAACTAGCATCAATTATCTTTCACGGTTTCAGTGCTCATGGGTTTTTCAACGTCTGATATGCTCTAGATTCTTTCTAACACAACTCTAAATCCCGTTTTCGCCTGTTTACTGCATTTACGATTCATATATTCCCTGTTGCTAAACTTGCTTTATAATGTTATCTCTAAAGCACAATCGTTTACATCAACTTTGATGCTAAGTCGATGTCGGTGATGATGAATTGCAGCGACATCTCGGATGTAGTGAAGTTGGGCGAAGGGACATTTGGCGAAGCATTTAAAGGTGATGGTTGTGTCTTCAAGATTGTTCCCATGGATGGCGAGATACTGGTGAATGGAGAAGTTCAAAAGGTAAGGCTTTTCTTGTTCCTATACAGGGTCTTAATGGTGCAGAATTGAGTCTTTCAATTTTTTGGAGGCCCATAGCTGTTCCTTTTCTCGTAGAACATAGGTACTGAACTATTGCTGGTTTGTGCAGACATCTGCAGAGATTTACAGTGAGGTGCTCTTGACGAACACTCTTACTCGTTTGCGCGGTGTCGAAACTGATGCCTCTGCAAGACTTTCAAATTTTTGTACAAATTTCATCGAGACTAAACGGTATGCTTAAAATACTCCCTCAGTCTTCACTATGATTTTCACATTTGTAAGTTCTTCTATTAGATCAAAATAGGTAAGCACTCAAAGATTCCGTTTGCCTGTCTTCACAGTATTTACATCTGTCAAGGGAACTACGAACAGGAGCTGGTTAAAGCCTGGGAAGATTGGGATGCTATTCGTGCGTCAGATAATGATCATCCGATGATTTTCCCTCAAAAGCAGGTCTGAGACTGCTTTACAACTAGCCCCTCTACATGTGAGCAAAGTGTCAAAATGCGTGGTGCTGTACTGATGACCATTTAAAAAATGTGGATCAAACAAGTAGATTTTGAACTGCTTATACCTTTTCAAGCCAGTCAGCCTCTAGTTGCAGTTTTTGATCAAGACATACGGAACAGCTGTTTGTCGTTTTTGTGCTGGCAGATGGTGGTATAGATTTAGAGTCATTTGTTCTCTTTAGCTTCAGTGAGGCACGCAGCATTTTGTTTCAAGTAAGTTTGACCCTTCCTTTGTGTTTCTTTATGTTTGTGTATGTTTTGCGGTTCTCTTCCCTACTGTTTACCAATGCTAGGAAATGGGAAATGCAAATGGACCTCAACCTGTAGCTGAAGTATGAAAGTATTGCAGGTCGTGCTTGCTCTTGCCGTTGCAGAGGAGGCCTGTGGATTTGAGCATCGTGACTTGCACTGGTAAGTATCCATGCTTCCATAGTCACCTACAAGAGTTGCTTTGTGATTGTGGCGTTCAGGATTTTACTTTGATAACAATGACACACCAACCACATAATGTTGGTCATCATAACATTCTAAGCAATTGTAGTGCACTATCTATGAACCAATGGTCTACATTTTCACGTGCAGGGGGAATATCGTGCTTGCTAGAGATTACAAAAATGAGTATGGCTACTACAGGCTACTGGACAAAGACATACGTGTCAAAACTTTTGGTGTTTCCGTCTCAATAATTGACTTCACCCTCTCACGTATTGATACGGGTATGATCCAACGAGAATCAGTTGAGCTACCCTACGGTTTTGATATTCTCACATGAAGGTGGAATTGTTGTAATGCGTTAAATTTCAAAGCACCGGTCCTCCTCGCATATGCAACTTCAAATCTTTGTTGTGGAGGCATCTCGAATGCAAGATAGGTTCTTGCCTTCTGCAAACAACACCAAAAGAATTGATCGGTATCCTTTGCAGGCAAGCAAGTCTTTTTCTGTAATCTATCGAATGATCCAGAGCTTTTTGAAGGTCCCACACGAGATGTCCAGGTATTTACAGGCCTTACTGACATTCGAACATTACTAGGACGTTTCACATTCATAGAATCTCCTAACGCGCTCGGGTTTTGTTCGTTCAGTACTCTCGCTAACGTCCAGCAACAATTTTGACTTTGATGTGAATGCAGTCTGATACTTACCGGAGGATGCTGAATCTGACAGAGGGCCATTGGGAAGGAAGGTATCATCAAATCAGGCCGCCACTTGTGGGCTCAGATCTCATTGAAACTTGCGATGATGAGTCAGTGGAGAAAATGCTCTTGCTGTTCAGACGATTTTTTCTAATGCATGGTATCATCTGTTGACTATTGCAGTTTCCCCAAGACCAACTGCTTTTGGATCCATTATGTGACGGACATTCTTGTGAACAAAAAGTCTTTTGTAAGTTTGATCTTTACCCTCTTACATGTTGTCCATAGTCTCTAGACAGCTTCGTGCGTTTGCGTGTCCTCCATCGAAGCGTTTCTTTCCGAAATTGGCCAAAGCATTTGCTGTGATGTTTGATCAATCGCTAATCAGTGGACTGCTCGTGATTGTTCAGCCTGCTTCTTCTCAAGAGAGACGTGCCCTGCGATCCTTCTGCAAACGAGTTTTGCTTTACGATTCAGCGAATGCAGCATCATCAGATAATTTTTTTCATGATCTGAAGATCGTCTAAAACGTGTAGTGTAGTCAGCAGCCCGTAGGAACTCGGCATTTTACCGATATGTACAAACTCCCAGATTTTTCCAACGAAGTCCCACAGCATGGGTACTCTTTTTCTCATGTGCAAAATTGTACGGAATATGTATACTATCAAGTAGCCAACTTTTGTATACATGTGCGAATTGTGAATCACGTGAATTACAGAGCTTCCTCTGGAGGACGAGCGGAAAACGAGTATAAACCCAAGATTTTTGACAAGCTCGTATGAGATTGTATTGTATCCGCAACATTGCGTGCACGTCTAATGTGACGATGGAGGACTCAGAAACACGCCCAGATCTGCATCTGCATTTTCACAACAATAACAGTAGACTCAGAAGTGAGCGCAGCCCCACAAGCCAGGAACAAATTATACGTAATCTTAATGAATTACGTACCTTCTGATGTGTGCTTTGAACATAACATGATTCTAAGTGGTCGGTCATTGATCAAATCACCTGTAAACATACAAAGCTCGCAGTGAGTCTTAGCCCAGACCATGGAAATCACTTCGTAATGGACATGGTAGGATTGATCCCTCACCAGGTCATCATATACAAAAGTCGGCGGTTGGCAGGAGGCTCGGAATCACACACATCCGCCGCCTCGGAATTTGGACTTGACGGTCATGTGGGTGGGAACTTCAGGACGTAGGGGTGCATGCGGTCGAGCGTATTATCGACGGACGTGGACTCGGATATTGCAGGCACACTGCGGATCGCGTTGATCCGGTCTGTACAAGTAACTGTCGTACAGAGCCTGGGAGCTCCAGGCATGTCTGCATGTCGCCTCTCTCTGAGCCCAGATCTCGCTGTCCTCGACGTCCCTCTCGGTTCCGACGTACATCACGCTGTGATCTATATCAGCTGGTGCAGGCGAGCACACCTTCAAAAGCAGCAGCCTCGTCTCAGTCAACACTCATCGATTAGGAAACTGATTATCTGTTTGGAGGAATCGACAAGGTAGAGAGAGAGGGTTCTTCTCGTTGTCTCACACAATTCATCAGAGCCCTGAAAGTGAAACTACAATGTGCAAAGGGGAGTGTAGTAAGAGGCAGGGAGAAAACCTGGGCGCATCGTTCTTTCATGTCGAACAGGTCTGACAGAGTGGGCTTCATTGTCCGCATATCTTCCCACTTAGGATCCACCTGTTTTCTCACCTTCCTTCAATTTCGACCACAATTGTGATTTCAGTTCAGAATATATGCGATGTACAATTCCTCACTACCTTCGAGCAATAGATTATAACTCTCGAGCTGATAGCCACGATGGAGTTACTGTAGAATTTGCGACTTCAATGTTTGTAAGCTGGTGCTTGACTTTCTAGCCATAAGAGAGACAACTTAGGCAAAGTGTATACAGATTTACAATTTTTTTATGACTTCTTCACCAGGTTTGGAGTTAGACTTTTGGAGCTAGGCTCCATGGACTGTTGCTATGCAGTTTCTATGCATAATTCCGTGTGTTTGCTGGCCAACTGCTAGTTCTGAAGGTCGTTTTAGACTGCGTGGATGATGAGCATTGGGTTCACCTTGGAGCTAGGAAAGGACCAGGATGTTCAACTCGTGGATCATTTATTTTCTTGAGCTGGGTATAACGAACAGAGGTCGGTCTTGCTCCTGGTGCTTCTGGTTCAGGCACTTTGGGAGCAACCGTCTCCTGCTGGTTCTCTTCTTCTAGAGCTTTCCTGAGCTCCATTTCGTCCTCCTTATTCAACTCAATGCCTCTGCGCTTAGCGACTTCAAGAGCTGCATCCACGCTGAAAGTCTCCTGCTCAATTTCGTGCAACCTTGCCATCAGCTTGGTGGTGGAAAATGGTTCCGGCTGCACTAGCTTGTGCTCTTTGGCCATCTCCCTGACGGCTGGGCCTACCACTGCTAACGGGGACCTTGATCTTACTAAAAAGTCTTCAAGCTCGTTTCCACCAACGATCTGCTTGTCAGGCAAATTGGCACCTCCCACAAACTGTGGACAGTTCCTGTCTGCAAACACCTGCTGCTGCTGGCTTTGCACAGGACTGTCCTTGCCAGTCGTGGAGTATTGAGTTGCTGCATTTGATTGCTGCTGTTGCTGCTGCTGGCCTGGTGCATCGGTGGAGAGCTGTTCCACATCATGAAAGTTTTCCTTCCCCCCTTTGAAGTGCTGAAACTTTGCAGTGGTGTAATAATGCTTTCCTCCTATCACAAGCTGCCGGTGCTTTTGTTGCTGTACAGTACGATGACTTGCTGCACAAGAGCCAGTCAAATTTCCCAGACCACGTTCCTCTGCCGCCTCCCCGTCTTCTTCTTCTTCCTCCAGCTGCTCCTGCTCCTCCTCCTCTTCCTCTTCTTCATCATCTACTTCTTCTCCTTCACCAATCGAAGGTTCTTCTGGAGTGATGGTCGACTCACTCGGATGTGCCTGAAATTGTTGCTGCAAAAGAGAAGAACAATCATACTCGTCCTCGTCGTGGAGCTCGGTCTCACATTTGGAGACAACTGCGTGCTCACGGCGAGGACGATGATCAAACCTTCTGGAGTAGACGGCTCTGGGGGATACTCTCAAGAAAGTTTTCTTTCTGTTGGACTGGGGAGTGAGAGGACGTGAAGAGGTGGGCGAAGGGATGGCCAAACTAGCTAGAGCAGTGGTTTTGTCAACTGCCACTCTGCGAGCTTGGGGAGCTGTGGCCTTTTTCCTGGTGGCAGCAGGCCTGGCAGGTGGGATCTGTTTGGCAGCAACATTCTTGAGCTTCTGGATGACAACTTGACCCATCGGATACGGTATGGGAAGCTCTTTGGACCTGGCATGCTTGGAGCAGCAAACACACTTCCTGCTCTTGACTTGAGGAGGCCACTGACGGAGTCCAGCCCTGTACCTCATCACAACCTCCATCGGCAAGCCCACACACTCTGCAGGCAGTGAAAGCAACGAGGGATCTCTGAATGGATCGCGAACAGGCTGCCTCCTCACTCCTCCTCCTCCAGAGTGCATGCACCCACCAGCAGCAGAAGCTGCAGCATTGGCAGGAGATCGAGACCGAGATCGAACTGGGGGAGGTCGACAACGAGATTTGAGAGCTGCAGCATTGCGCCTTGCTTCACTTCTGCCCATTGGAGAGTTGGGGGTCCAGAGAAGATCTCGTGCAGTGACAGGACGGAGTTGGTCTCGCTCGCTGCTCGTGCTTGAACCGGGTGTGGGAGACTGGTCGCTGGGGCATGATTTGTGTGCTCCTGCTCCTGCTCCTGCTCGATCTCGTTTGAGATCAGCCCACCGAACGGTTTTCGACTCCTTCCTGGAGAAGGATTGCTGTCGTTGGTACCGGACACGATCATCTTTGTAGCCAAAGAGCCCGTGCTCTGGAAGGATATGAGTCTGAGGACCACTGGCAGTGGACACGAGAAGCACTCTGCAGGAGGACACCTTCTCTCGACTCACGCAGCTGGTCGGATCCTTCCTGTCCTCTGCTTTGAAAGGTGGGCGATAGAACAGGCAAGAGCCGATCTGGGAGCTGAAATTGAAAGACCCCACACAGGCCCATGAGAATGTCTCGTACAAGTAGAGACGCTCACAAACTCGTTTCAGCTTTTTGGGAGGAGAGGCCAGGAGCAGAGCCTCTGTTTCCTCCTCTGTGAGCTGTTTCGCCAAAAAGGACGCTGCTGCTGCCAGTAGCCCTCCATCTGCTCGGAAGCTCAGACAAACAATGGATGCTCCCTCTGTCGACACCGTGGTGCTCCAAGTAGGAGCCCAATCACCCAGCACTTTGTGTCTGGTCCACACCTGCAGTTTGCCATTAGCAGTTCCAACAGCAACTCGTTCTTGGAAATTGACTGCCTGTCTCTCTTCACCCTCCTGCTGCTGCTTCTGCTGCAGAGGGAAGTTGATGTCGGGAACGTGGAGGGCGATGGAGGAGATGGGACTCTTACCCGAGAAGAGAGTGGCAGAGTCTGCAATTCTTTTGATGGTCAGTGGCGATCCCTCATCGGGTTCCAGGGACCAAGTTCTGGCTTCTCCACTGGGGCAACCCATGGCCACATCCCACGACTTTCCGAAGAAGCTGACCACCCTCAGGGCAGGATAGGCACAGTCTATCTCGTCATTCTGCCTTCTGAGAGGGGAAACTCTGCCGATGCCAGGATTTCTGGGCTGCCTCCAGCGGGCGAACATGGTCTGAGCAATCATGGTGCCATCCGAAAGCCTCCATACTCGAAGGCATCCATCCCTGGCAGCAGAAGCCAGAGCCAGTCCATCCGATCTGACGGCAATGCTCAGAATGGTGGACGAATGCCTGCCCACGCAGTAAACTTTGGTCCTGTCCTGATCGATCTGAGTGGCAGCTCCCTCTGAGTAGATCAAGCATCTGGGACTGCCTCCAGGCAGCTGGGCGAACAGAATTCTGCTCGACTCGGCTTGGACGAAGATGATTTCCCCAGGCCTTTTGGGGATGAACTCGAAGGATCCCCATGGCTGCTTGATGGCCTTGAGCCCATTGCTGAACTCCTCATCCCAATCCCTCCTGCTCGTATCCCCACACTTGTTGCCACTCTCCTGAGCGTTCACACCGAACGACAGGTGCAGCTGGAAAGCAACGCAAGGGTACAGGAAGGCTTTGGCTCCGCCATCCGAGGTCTCGAGCATGTACGTTTGCAGAATCCCTTGGCTCTCGAGCACTGCGAGGTGGAACGGATGGTTCACGTCCCATTGCGCTGTTCCCGTGTGATGGACCGGATCTGGTGTTGCTACTCCTTCTGCTGCTGCAGCTGCACCAGCTGATCGAGGAGAAGTCGGGCAGCTGCTTCGAATCGTTGGACTTGTAGGCCGTCGCAGTATGCGCATAAGCACAAGCTGCGGTTTCATCCTTCCATCATCTCTCGATCACCCACTCATTTACAGAGGAAGAAGAGGAAGAAGGAATCTGCTGACGATGGGCACAAGCACAGGCCCAGGCAGAAGCGGCAGCATCATCAGAATCTGCTCTGCCAAGTTGTGTGCATGTAGTTTTACTTTCTGATGATTCTGGTTCTGATTCCTCGTCTCATCCCTTCCCTTCCCTTCGCTCATTTCACATTGGAGGGGGAGGGATGTGACGGAAGAAGAACCGAACCTGGAGCAGGATGGATTTGCTTGCTCTTTGCTGGTGCAGGGATGCGCTTAAATGAGAGCTGTGATGCATGTGTCCCGGCTGCAGGAATCAATATCTGGGACTTCTCTAGTTCCCACGTAGAGCAGACGTGTGCAGAGGTCTGTGCATGTGGCACAAGAAATCCCTTTTCTCCATCGACATTTGCATGGATCAGAGTTATTCCGAGCCGGGCAAGTTGTTTTATCACATCCTTGTCACCTGTCTGCTCTGCTCGACCTCCCGTTTGCTTGCCTGACGTGTTCCGTCAACCTCAAAACCAGACCTTGCCCTTCTCTGCCGCGTGCTGATTCTCCAGTTCCCTCCTCTCCTCGCTCAATGGTGGACAATTCTACCACCGCTACTCATACTCCCGTCCGCCGGTTTCTGCTCCTGGAATTGGGAGGCATGATCCATGTTTTCCTGCTGGGGCTGGGGCCTTACTCTCAGTTTATGCGGAAACTGCTATTCCAGCGATTTTCATGACTCGATCTCTGCTGCCCTGGGACTTCAAAATTCTCCCGTTCGCCATGAACTCGTTATCATTTTCATCTTTTCTCCAACTCTTGGCAACTTGCAGCGGTTTCTCCGTCCATGTAAACTCTGGTCAGAGAATCCCTCCCTCGAGCGGATGTGAAATGGACATCCCCTCGCGGTGAGTGCCAGAAACCAGGACCACTTGGCATGGCGACCGATGCGGATTGATTCTCCGTGTAATGATTACTACGGTCCACGCCAAACGGATTCCCGCGTCAAAACCTCAAGCTCCTTCCCCTCCCTCCTTCCAGGACGGTGGAATATAGAAGCAAATCTGGAAGGGCAACCAAAAATCACGAGCCTCAAAGCTCTGAACCGGAGTTCCAAATGCCCCACAAACTCAGAGGCAGTTAAATAGTCCAGAACGAATTCGCTTCAGATCGATCCTGAGAAGCGAAGAGAATGCGCAGGAAGTGGACGCATGTTGTTTGCTGTTCCTCGTTGTCGGTGGTGATCCTCCTAAGCTCCACGAAAGTAGGGCACAAGGTGACCTCCCTCGCTCGCTCGCTAGCTCTGAACCGAAAAGGAAAGGCTCAAGAGGTTCGGCAGATGAGGATAATCAGTTGTCTCGTAACTGCCAGTCCTGAGTCCTGCCCCCTCGTCTTCGTCACATGTGATCACGTCCACGACAGCTGAACGAGAAGAAGGAGGAGGAGAAGATCCGTCATCCTTCATCAAGCTTGCCTGATGAGAATTGTGGGCGAGGGATGGAGAGATGAGAGACAGACATGCAGGGCCGAAAAGCTGGAGCATGCCAAGAAGCAAGTTCCCCAGGCTCGACTCGTAGCGCTCGGCTCTTGCCATCACCACGAGTATCTGCACTGGAACTCGTCGGGAGTAGCAGAGGCCGCCAGGATGGCCACGATCGAGCATGGCGTCGAGCAATCTGGGGTCCCGTGCAAGAAGCTGCTCGCATGCACGCAGTCTCCACCGGCAACCGGCGGCTGCTCGACCATGGGGGAAGCAAGGGCCCTGCACGGGCAAGAAATCTTCGCATCCTCGTGACTTGGCTGGCCCTGATTCAAGTTTCGCGCCATCTCTCTCTCTCTCTCTCGGGCCGTCCTGCCGGTGAGTTATGGTTATGCCGCCATGGTTGGCCTGCCACTGCTCAGGGACTGAAGAAATTTTTCCGTCCTTGGTTCAAGCTGAGAACTTGAGAGATTGGAGACTTTGTGCAAAGGCCAATGAATCCCTCGCTGGAGGGCAACTGCCGGAAGCTGGGCGGGCAGTTGCTTGACTGCAAGCACCGTGAAGTTGATTGCTGATAGAACATGAGCTCGTGATGCCATTTCTCTCTTGACGACAGTCGCTGAGCGATTTCATGGTCATCTGCCTGCTGTGAGCACTACTGAGGTCGAGCTTCAGTCTTCATTTTCTGAAGGTGGAAGATGGAGAATTGGTTTTTGTGCTGTTTTTGAGAGAAACGAGGCCTAGTGAGTGAGCAATTGCAAGATGTTGCTATGCTACTCGTGCTCTTAAAGCTTCATGACCTTGGAGAGCAAAATGGTTGTTCCGTTACCCCTGAAGTCCAAGCCCAAATTTAACCCCAAATCACGTTGGTCGTACCAAATTCCATTCCCAGCAGGCTTAGTTATAAACTGCAAGCTGTCTGTACAGCTCCCTCGGTGAAAGACATCGTGTCCTGGCCAGAAATTCTCGTTCATTGGTTAACCTTTTCGCCCTCCATCCAATCTCGATCAAAAGGTTGGGATTCAGGGTTTCCAAGTGCTACTTTTGATGCCGGCTACCTGTGAGCTAATAAACTGAGCTCACGAGGCCAGCAGGAACTGCCAGTTCCGAATTTCAGGGACAAAATGCTGAAAAATCGTCCTGTCCTCTAAAATGAACAACTCATCTTGTTTATCTCAATCTACAGCATTGAACCATCGATGGAGTAACAAAAGGTAGCGACAATGTCAGAGTCCCCAACCACCGAGAGTTCAGCCACCCCCAGCCCTCCTCAATCCGGAGAAGGTGCTGCAGAGTCGTCGTCGAGTCCAGGAAAGGATGAAACAGCTCCCAAGAAGTCTGTTTACTTCGGGCAAACAAGTGAGTCCGGTCCTCCTCCTGCTGCTGGTCGCAGGAGATCATCCCTCGCTAGGGGAAGTCTTGTTACTGAGAATAAGGTCTCTGAACCCTCTCCTGCCATGCTTGAAGAGAAAACTGAGCCACAGGCTCCAAGGTTACAAGAATCAGAACCCAGTGAGACCTCAACTGATGCACCACCACCTGCTGGTGTGGATACTCCTATTAAGATTTCAACAGGAGCACAAGAGAAGGAATCCAAACGACCAGAGTCACTGCCAGATTCCACCCAGGCTTCATCACCATCAGCGCCCAGCCAACCTCTGACTCCCCTGCAGGAGTTAACAGAGTCACCATCCTCAAACACTCCTCCGAAGCGTTTATCTATCACAGACCCAGAGCAAATCCAAACCAGTCTTCCAGCTGTGGATGTGGAGGCCACCAGCTCCTCGGATCCTGAAAACATGTCTGGAAAAGGGAGGAGAACGTCCAAGAGGGGGTCTACGATGGGACCAGGAGGCAAAGCCAGGAGAAAGTCCTCAGCGTTGAAGGAGATTGTGGGATCCATAGAGAAGAAGAAGGGCCCAATAGTTCCAGACAAATTGGGCTTCGGGTCCAGTGAGGACAGAAAGGCTGTAATGGTCGAGGCCAAAAGGAAAGCGAGTGTGGCAGTTCCCAAGGAGTCTGAGGACGTCCATAAACCTTTGGAGGGGAGAAGAACGGTTACTCAGGGCTTAGGATTTGGATCCAGTGCAAGGAGAACCACTTTGTTTGACAAGGATGACACCCACAGCAAGGAGAAGAGGAAATCTGTGTACAGCAAGGAGGACGAAAAGGACATGGTCGGAGGAGGTAAGGGTCGTAGAGTTTCGCTGATGAAAGATCCGGGGTCATTGATGGACCCTAGGGCAGTATCATCAGCAACAACAGCAGCAACAACAACAACAACAGCCACACCACCGGAAGATGCTGATGCAAAGGTCGGAGAGGGAGCTCCGCAAGATATGAATCAGCAAGCGTCAGACAAGCAGCAACTCGAACCAACAGACGTGAAGCAGTTGTCATCAGATGAGATTCAGCAGCTGATTGTAGGTGAGCAGCAATACCTACAAGACATGAGCCGAGAAGGTGAATCCCCTGTCCACTCAGTGGTGGGAGTGGGTGAAAGACCAGCACCACCTGGTGACTTTGAATTGCCTGGTGGAAATGAAGACTCCGAGAGCGAAGACGGACCAAGGCCAAAGTTTGTGAGAGAACGAGCTCCGTCCATCTACGAACGAGAAGGTGGTGGCTTCAATTACAATAACCTCCGGGCTCCTTCTATCGACTCCATTCCACTGGATAACAACGAAGGGTTGACCAGCACTCTGCTCGGGGGAAAAGTCGATGAACCTCTGAGAAATGAGCTCGAGAACTGGTTGAGTTCTGCCATTCACCGAGTTGACAACAACCTTTCTTCCAGTTGGGCCGAACCAGTTTTGAGGCATGACACTTCTGGTGGCAAGGACTCTCCGAGACGGACATCCGAGCCGCCCAAAGCTCTGAGAAACACACTGGTGGCTCAACCAGACTCTTCTTCCACATCGACGAAAGGCCTCAGTAGACTCCCTTCCTTGACTTCCTTGAGAAATATGCGACGTAGCTCATCTGTGAGCATGAGCATTTTAGCCGGAACTTTATCAGATGAGAACAAGTTGCTGAACACGGAGGAGCTCACTGATACAAATCTTTCTCCCAAGCAGGAGATGCAAGATTCCAGTGCTCCAGACACTGCTATTCTGACTCCAAACGTTGTCATATCAAGTGGAGGAGAACGACGGGATTCACACTGGACTCCGGAAACGGCCGAAGAGGGTCTGAGGAGGCTTCAGAGGGAAGTGGAGCAGAGGGCATGGGCAACTAACGTTGCCAAGAAATCGCCCCGCTTGCTCTTGCCTGACAGCCTCAGGAAGAGGAAGAAACCAGCTGAATCCGTAGCTGCGTCTGATTACCTTCATTCAGAATCTGGCCAAGGGCCCCCTGTCCAAGACAACATACTCAACAAACATTTGCTAGTAAGTGGCGATGGATTTGTGTCTTGCGGTCTAGTCGTCGAAATCATTTTACTGCGCATAAACAATCTATGGCAGATTCCGAGTAGCCGACTTTTATCTAAGAATCTTAAGGTTGACACATTGTATATGAAGTAGCGGCAAGGTTTGGATTATCGTCATCTACACATCTATCTAGGTCTTCACGCTCTTGTCTGACTGAGAAGATGTCAATAAGCGCCAGGCACAATCTGATTAAAACCCTGGAAAATCCGCAGTGCCATTATGGAGGCACTGAAGATGCAGAAAAACTAAAAAACGCAGGGCTTTCAGGCCTCAATATCGTCGGAGTGGCTGAAGCAGATCTGGAACTGTTCAGCAACCTCCAGTGTCTGGATCTTTCGGTTAATCAACTGAACATGGTACGGTGCAAAAAGATCAGCTGAACTTTGGAGGAGAACCTTACGTGTTCTTACGTTAACTATCTGCTCGATAGTAGTACTTGTGGAGGAACAGAGTAGAGCTTGAATCCAAGCAGAAGTTGTTTGCAAGTTCATCCATAAATCAGTATATTTTGAGCTCACTGCATTTCTGTAATGGTTTATTGAGGATCTGCAGCAAGATTTGTGTGCACTCTCTCAACTCAGGAAGTTGAGTCTCATGAGCAATCAGATCTGTCACTTGAGACTGCCATCTGGACACTTTAATCAGCTTCAAGTGAGTCTGTTGTGCTCTCTCCTTACCAGCAAATTTCTTAGCAGAGATTGAACTTTTGATCTAGAGTGGAGGATATGACTGTTGTCGAACTGGCTTCATATTTTTGTCTTAGTCCGTTCCTATCTGTCTTCGTCATGCCTGCCCAGCACTTGCAACGGATAATGGGACTAGGCAGTTGTTTTCACAAGGGTAGTATACAACTTTAAGCGCGTTACTTGAAGGGAGGGAGCAGTGACTGTAAAATAATAAAGCGTCCACGAGGGAACACGGAGAGAGAAATGAAGAATGAGATGCATGATATGACGGTGTGCAGAAACTATTACCTGGGTGAAGGTTTCCTATGTGTACTCTGAAACTTCCAGGCATTGGATCTCTCTTACAATCTATTGGGTGGCTCTGCAATTGTTGACCTATCGAATCTTCCAGCACTTGAGACACTGAATTTGAACCATAACAGTGTTGCTGAGATTCCAGAGGCGGCGGGTGGCCAACCATGGTCATTTCCCCGTCTGAGGATCTTTTCAGCAGCTCATAACTTTATCAAATCTCGATCCCTCCTACCCTTGAGCAAGGTACAGTCCTCATCCTCACCTGAGAAAAGTCTAAGATCCTCTTTACCAACTCATCGGCCAGTTTGCTTAACGTGCACATGCAATGCCGTATCGTGCTTTACCTACTGCCCACGTGAGATTCCCAAATTCCTCTAATGCTGTATGATCATCTGACAGATGCCACGTTTGGAAAACCTGTTGCTGTCACATAATAGTATTCGAGGCGTTCCTGATGAGGTGAAATCCCACCATTTGATTCTTCAAGTATTTTGACGAAGTCTCATGCCCATTCATATCCAGAATGTGGTTCTAGTCTTCGGTTTTGAACTCTCGTAGAAACACAATGCGGTGAATCTGAGGAGAAGCATATTCTTTAGCGTCCTCCTTGGTTCGCAGGCAAGAGCCATTGGAACTGTCATGCTGAAATCGCTTTGGCATTTCACTGCGCTACGCTTGTTGATGACCTGATCCTTCCCCTGAGCAACATGTACTTAGACGCACTAAAACTCCAGCTTTGGGTGAATCTAGGGCCTGGTAGTTAGATATTCCAATCCATTGTATGCTGCTGCTTCACTAGAGGAATTGATTCCTCTAGTGAATTATTCGCGTTCATTGCTGACAGATCAACGAGAATCACATGGACTTCCCTCGACTCGAAATACTGGACCTCACAAACAACACGGTTGCAGATTCTCACAGATTGACACCATTGTTACGATGTCGCTCTTTGAAGCAGGTGCTCTCACAAAATCCTCCCAAATGAGACCTCGATTGTTCCTTCATTTGTTTCATCACTGAGGCTCATGGTCTGTGACTAGCAATTTATTGAAATGATATCTTCCAGTGTTGTCGCCAATCCAGAGGCTATGCAATCTGACATTCATGAATGAATTATTCTGGTCCTTCATTCCTGACTTCATTCTTTTTTGTTCGAGAACTTGCAAGCATCAAGCATGTAGCTGCTGTGGGACCATAAGACGAAGAGAACGTCAGTACACTTTGATGGGGTCAACTTCTGCGCTTTCGGTGCATTTCCTTTTACTTTTCTAACATCATAGAGCCTCCGTTGTATCCAGCTACTTCTATTGGAAACGCCTATCGCAAGGAAGCTCGTTTGTGATGGAGCGAATAAAATACTCGATTCTGCAAGACCAGTTCTACAACACATATTACGTGCACAGCAAGCGGGCCAGAACTGGATCACAGAGCAGTCTCGGCCTGAAACGGCTGAGTTCGAAGAGAAGATGCACATCATACCGCAGTATAAAGCCCCGGAGATTGTGAGACTCAAACTCTTTTCCTCTGCCTATTCCTATCCACAATATGTATATATCCCAAATCTGCAGACAAGCCAACGCATTGAGTACCTCATCTACTTCCTCAGTTGGATCATACATACTTCGAGTGTTTTCTCTGATGAGCATGATTGACCAGAAGTCGTCTTACATCCTTTCCGTGTCTCAAGTTCAAGCTGTAGAAAGCACGGGGTCACAGATGTCAGAAATGGGCAAAGGATGTGAATAAAGTCAAATTGCCTTGAAAATCATGGCTTCCTTTATTGTAATCATTACAACCACAACTTCCAACAAAGGTTCCTCCAAAAGTGTGTATTTGGGTTTGATGGACTTCCCATGGTTTTCATCCGCTATTTGATTTCCAATGTCAACAACCTCGCTGCTGTTCACAGAAATTATTTGACTCCAAGGCAGAACAGGAGATGGCATATGTCTTCAAGTACACCAGCGAAGATATCCGGAGGGAAGCTGGTGATAAGCATTGTGGACTACACCAAGGATATACAAGTCAAATTTTGCCGGTAAAGACTTCACCATACCGTGCTTCATACGAAGATTTGGTAATCATCACTTTGCTCGAGAAAGTGTAGTTTGACCCTAAATTTCTGCACGTACGTCCACTTGACATCTAGAGAATGATCTAAATTATCCACTTTGACCGTGAAGAGTAGTTTCGAACAAAGGTGGAATTTCTGGAGCTCATGTAAAGGTTTCCTCTTGTGCAGTTCACAGATGACTTTGGGGATCCTGTTATGTCCATCTCTGACACGAGAGAGTGGGATCGTGTCCCGTCTCAAGTAGCCACGAGCGACATTCCTCCTTCAATGGATGAAGTGAGTTCTTCATCGGACCTACTTCTTATGAAGTTGATGGCAAATGTGCCAGTTTGTATACCATCTTCTAACCCATGGTGCAATTCTACACAGGCGATGGACAACATTCAAATTAGCACAAACCTGACCCAGAACCATCTCACGGATGCGAGTGCTGCGATAGTGTGCTTACAAAACACCTTGGGAGTTCCGTTCCGAGAGGTGATTCGCTGTATCATTTTCATTTGAACCCTGTATGGACACATCCGGTCAGTCAAGCCTCCCTTCATAGGACAATAGGGCAGTGTTGGAAAGTAATTCTCAAATTTCGAGGTTGGGCAAACTTGCAGGTTGAATTCAATCCTAAACACTATTTGACAATGACGAAGTCGGGGATAATAAGAGTGAATGAGTACAGACTAGGCAACCAAGAATTGACCAGCCCACGGAAGGATGCTGTCTATCTGGCGCAAAGATTCTTATACCAAGCCGAGGTGAATGCCCAAAATAGACCTCTCTGCCTTCCAGCTGAATAATCAAAGTGAAAAGGACAATCGTAACTTTCAAGAGCACGAACAACGTATGTTAGATTACCCGCACTTTTTGCATGAGAGTCCTTCAAAACATTCCCGGACCTCGTCTTCTTCCAATGATAGGTCCTATGTTTGAAGGGTCCAATCAGGCATTCACAAGTAGAAATCCTATATACAACATTAGTCAATGTTTCAATGGACACACCTGCCTTATGGGGAGATTGCTACCAGCTAGATCTCACGATGGTTAAACTTCGGTTGACAGAGGGAAAAGCGCACCGAGGGGTTCGGTTAGTCCAGGAATAAAAAACGGTAGTAATTGGCAAGTACGATCTGTGTCGCTAACCGACCGTTCGAGCTTATTTCGAACAAAAAGCTGGAGAACAAGAAATATGCAAATTACAAGGAAAGCTGGGCTTTGTGTCCAATGGAAGGGTGCGATAGAAAGAAGATGCGAAGCTGTGCAGCATGGAAGATTTTAATTTTTACCAAGCATATCTAGAAGTGGGTGGACCTGAAGATACGCACAGACAGACAGACAGACAGACCACCACATTCATCACCGTTCCTCCGAGGGGCAAATATTGACCTGTACGGGACCCTGTCTTCCCGTGCACGAGATCTATTGTGGGGGGGTTGCTTGCTTACTGACAAAAAGTCTCCACCCCAAAATCAAAAGCCATGGAGCACAAATCTAGTTTGGTTGGAGACTCTGTTGTCCCTTGGGACAGATATTTCATTTACCTCTTTATTTCATTGGCAAGGGGAACATTATTGTTGTCAAAAGCCCGTTACACACGGAATTCCTGGAAAAAAAATCCTGGAGTCCTGGACGAAATCCTGGGCTTCATATCCTACGCAGCCTGCCTGTGTAGCTCGAGGATCCTGGAACGGCTGCGGTACCTGCACAGATTCGGCAAATCCTGGTGGTACGGAGATGGGTATTTTAGGAGCAGATTTCGCGCAGATAGACCTATGCAGACGTTCCTTCTGACGTCAGATGCCGGGCATCGCCTTTTGGCGAGTTTTTCAGCTTAAAATAGGGGAAAGGTCGATGAGTGTTGTGAGTCTAGCGAACCAGGGCTACGTTTCTTTAGGTTGGAATTTCTCTGAAGATTTTGTTGAGCTGGAAGTTGGGCCTCGGCAGAATCGGCACATGAGGGGCATAATCTGCAACAAGCACAACTATCATGGTCAGATACGGGGTGAGTCGGGTGACAACGGAAGAGCCTTTTCATACCCTAAAAGGTGCATGTTTCCCATAAATTCGGGCAAATGATTAAGTTGGCTCGAGACTCGTGCTTTCTTCTTGAGAGTGATTTTGCACCAATTACGTTACCTCGCTATCCTTGAATCGTGTTTCTGGGGCACCGCGCCCGACTCCAGCTGTAAAAGTTTCTCGCCACTGTATCCTGTACCTTTCAGTTTCTACAGCCTGCATCTGAGCTGTTTTCGCTAGATGGCACGTATGCTTTATCTGCCAATCACTCTTCGGTCACCGCACACATATCTGTTCTACATGTGAATCTTCCGCTGATCATCCTATCCAATCTTCCAACTTCGCAAGTCTCTGCATCACATACCCAAAGACCAATCCTTCAATACTTCAGAGCATCTTCTGAGTTATGATCTTGGGAGGAAACATGAATCCTACTTACTGCATATCAACTGGGATTTTAGGGTTCTTATCCTGCACACAATATGCTGTCCTGCAACACCATATATCTCCGATCCTTAAGTGATAGGTTAATACCACTTGAGACTTACGTCTTTATTATACGAGAGGTTAACACCACTTCTTTCTTAAGAGAAGATGTTAAACATAATTCTGGGGAGAAGCTAATGTGGAATGTTACATAATTAGTACGACTCGACGGTACTCTGCATAAAATCATATATTCTGCGGATATTGGATTGAATATACTTTCAGATTCTTCACTACACTGCGGCTTGTAATTGAAGCTGTCTCATGGTAGAAGGATGTTGCTTGAAGTGTTAACAATAGAATACAATAGGAATCTCATTTGCATTTGCTGTGATACTTGGCACGTATGTGAAGGTGGATGAGAGAGGCAAAGTACATAATGTCCTGGAGCGAATGAGACAACATCTGGCAAAAATGGACGACGTTTTGCAGCAAACGTTGATCCAACCACCACCATTTTCACCCCCAAGGAAGATGTCCAGTGTAGGGGATTATACAGATTCTGAAGGAATGCTCACATTTCGGTAATGGGTCTTGAGTTCAATTCATAGCACATCGGGCACGTACTGAGTGCTAGACAGAATCCTCACATAACGAGACTTACTCACATATTCTGCACTTCATCCTGAGACATAACTGCCCATCTTAGAGTCATAATTGCATAGTCATCATATAGTTCCTCAGATATGTGAGTAACCTTTACAATGAAACTTTTTAAACCACGATCGGTTTTAACTACAAAGCCCTGGTTTTGTCCTGGTCTCCAACCATTCCTTTTCTTCTTTCAAGATCGGATAATGAAGTATAAACAACTGGTCCGATCGAGCGAGAACATACCCAAAAATATAACCGGTAAAATAATATCCTGTCGATGAGCAGACAACATCAAACAGCCGTGTCTGAAGAGAGTATGACGTCAAAAGGCATCCTGTACAATGTACAAGCTAAACGCAGAATATTTAAAAATCTGCCAAATCAGAGAACAAACCAGTGAACTTTGATCGAGTAACCATACCAACAACCCTGTCAACAAGGTCTGAAAGAGTAAAGGACAGCTCACCAACTGAACTTAAAGATGTTAGTGACAGATGTATTTTCATACATACTTCCAAGGTTATCATCTAAACTGACTCGAAACATCTGATCTTACAGCCCATCAATCCTAGCGAATGTCGGGACATGCTACTAATGTACACACTTCACCGGCCACAGGACGATGAAGTGACAATTGCAATGCACATGGATTAACATCACTAAAGCCTCAGTTTCTGTGTAACAAAAAGCTCGTGTTTATCCTACCTCTTTACACATTCCTACCGGCACCTTTCACATATCTTGTGACGTCAGAGATGTGATTGCCTAATCCCATTTGGAATACCATCCACCTGTGAGACCATGTAACGGGAAAACTTGTTAGTTAGTTCACTTGAGTTTGCCAGCTCCACAACAACCTACAGAATTCACTCTCACTACATTTCACAAAGCATTGTCTGGTAAGGCATCATGGACATCAAAACTCATCGACGCTGATGATTTCGGAGTCAAAAAATGATGTGTGCGGTCATAATTTGAACACTGCGGTGTCCATTATCTTTTGAGTAGAAACCAAAACGCATACTCAAGAAGACATCATCCAGCTTTCATGAACAGGTGGAGAATTGGGATCCTGAAGCCAAGAACACGAACACGAAACCTTCCTCCTCAAACTACATCTTACATATCAAGATTAATGTAATATCCAACTCGTTCTGTACGACAAACCCACATCCAGCAGGAAACATGCTGGTCTCAATATATCATACTAAAACCACGTACGCAAAATCACGACAGACGGACGTTTAAGGAGCAGTCTTTATATCATATTATACTGATAGGGTGAAGATTTCTAGTCTCTGAGTTCAGAAAGGACACGCTAGGTAAATAAAACGTCAGGCAATCCCAGAAAGGAAGAATACGAAACAAAGCATCCTATAAGAGGAGGCAGGTGAGATAGCTCTATGAGAAAAAAACATCAGGTCCATATCACAGAGTAGAACAACACCTCCCACATACAAGCAAGTTTGCATGGTAGACCAAAAGTACAGACTGAGGGAGGTGGAATCATAATCATGAAAATCCTGACATGGTAATGCCAGAACAAGAACATGTATGGCTGGAAAAAGTTAGGTCTGGGAAGGAGATGCAGTCATCGAAAGGTGGAGGCCAACAGAAGAAAAATGATAAAGCGCCGGTATAATGGAGGGAAGGAAAACGAAAATAAGATGGAAGCAAACACAGTTGGAAATCCTGTCGCCCAAGGGGCCAAAAGACTGGCAGAAACTACACTACCATAAATCTATGAGGCTATTTTTGAGCTTACTTCCAAGCACCACCCTGGGGGCGTAATCTTAAACGGAAACACGAGCACACGAGATCATCCTGCCCGCATAATCTATGTTCAAACACAATCGTGTAGCTGATCACAAACCTGAAATACAAAGACAAATCTCGGAAACATCCACTTTCGTACCAACTGCAAGACTCCTATTAGCCGCATGGATCACTAACTGACAAATCAATGAACTGCTGCGAATTCACAAACTTCTAGGACCTCCATGGTCACGGGCACTTACAGGGTGACAAAGGATCCTAGGTTGCAAACTGCAAGCCATTTCTCATGACTCTCGCTCTTCCCTCAAATTCCGCCTGCAAGAACCTCAGGGTGTTAGCCCGCTGGCCCAGAGGGAGGAGGGAGATGGGGACACATCTCTACGAGACCCACAAGGAGAGAATTCTTAGACAGAACATACTGGGAGCCATAAACAAGCCACGTCATTCATGAAATGACATGCACCGCTCAATTTGGACACAACGAGTCGAGACTTTCCCTTGATATAGAGTGTGATTTCACATTGACAATGCATTCCGGGTGGAGTGTTCTGATAATGATTCTTCTAGCGCTGGTAACATCGGATAAATCTACACTGGACACAGAACCTGAAGGAGTTGTGTGTCACATGGTGCTGAATCGAACAAAGCCACAGATATGTACACTTGCATCTCTCTCCCTTTCTCTCTGATATGCGCTAACTATGGTTGCTATTGGCATTTATGTATCAAGACGTAAAATATTCAATCTTTGAGAAATTTAACATTTCAGTAATCTACACCTAACCCTCTACATCTACCCTCTACAAACGTTTGCCTCTTATTAGCTGCTGCTCGTAGGAAACAAAGTTAGAATACGATGAGGAGGCGAGCCTGCGCCCCCCTGAGCACTTGAGTGAGCATTCACCATGAATTCTCTATGCTCTCCCATAGGAGGCCTTTGTTGAGCAGCACTTCTTGCGAGCCCGATGCTGTAAGGATGATGCTCAAACCCGCCGAAGTGCTGAACGGCACCAGGTCCCATGACCCCCGGTCCCATGGCCCCCGGTGGAATTGCTTGCTGGGCGCGGGGCATGGGGACCGCAGGTGGAGAGAACGAGGGACCTGAAACTCCATTCTCTGCTCTCAAATGAGGATGGTTAGTGAAAAAATGTGGGGACTGCGTCAAATTGGGAGGAAGAGGAGCAGATGCAAACAATGGATCAGACGCTGAGGGCCCTTCGGTGGAAAGGCCTTGCATTCTCTTGAGGTAAAGCCTATATTTTTGTAGATGACTCGCGACATTCTCCCGAGTCAACCCTTCGACATTCATGAGCTGCATGATAGTCTTCGGGACCGCATTCTTGATCCCCAGATGCCCAACAGCATCCACGAATCTCTTGTGCAGTTGCGGTGTCCACACCAAGCGTGGCCGTTTGAGAGTTCTGGCGGTGTTCCCATCCGGACAATCTGCAGAATCCACGTCCTCCGACTCCGTGTCACCCAGCTTACGGGATTTCTCCAGACTCGCTCCTTTGGTGCTCTCTGAACCCCCTTCCATTCCTCCATATCCTCCTTGGTCAGAACCCATGGGTCCATAAGGACCCGGGCCTCCCGGCATCGAGCCTTGGGCAGGCCAGTAGTAAGCAGGCCCGAAGTCCGGGCCTGAATTCCCATTGCCAACACCTCCAATTCCGCTTCCACTAACCCCAACATCTCTTTCGGAAGCCTTGTCCCCATCCCAACCTCCCTTGCTTCCATGCATGGGAGACTTGGTAACCCTAGAGCTTCTCCTTCCGGTCTCGTCTTTGCTTCTTTTCATCAAATCGTACCCACCTCGCTCATCGTCCATGCTTTCCTCAGTGGCATAAGTTCCCCCTCCCCCATTCGCAGCCCCAGCAGCAGCCGCTCTCGCCCCGGTCCTAGATTCATAGCAAGGATACGTCTCGAAAGCAGGCAGAGTAAAGGCCGTATTCTTTTTGTGCTGCAGCTGCTGCACAGTGGATTTTGAAGCTTGCAACACATCGGCCGCGCTCGGAGGTGTGGCGTTGGTCGGTATACAAAAAGCCCGAGCGAGAACCCTGGTAATCAGTGAATGATGAAGTGGGGTGAGGTCCGATGCGGAAGGCAGTCCAGCCTCCCATTCTCGAACACGGTTGTTATCGTCCTTCATCGCCGCCATTCACTCACAAGTGTTAAACACGACTCGGTACAGCAGAGGAAAAAAAGAGCAATCTTTTCCGAGTCCAAACTTAAGAGCAGTAGTCCGTGGACAGCAGCAAGCAGCACTGCACTCCGGACAACACTCCACCTCCTGAGACACCCAAAAAATAGAAAAAAAAAAGAAGCCAAGTAGTGATCTCGAGACCTGAGACCAAAACCTCACTCAGGCCCTCACTTCCCCACTACACTCTCCTACTCCCTCCTTTCTTGTCTATCTTCCGAATCAATGCACTGCCTGCTCCACTCTTCGTCTCCACAAAGCGTCGTTTTCTTCCTCGTGGTCTCAGGCACCATGCTCCACCTCGCTCACTGGTGGCTCGGTCCCGAAACACAAGCACACTCTTCTCGGGCCAAATTCGCACAACCCCATGAGCTCTTTCCTCACATCTCCTCCTTCTCCTACTCCATGCCACTCTGCAGCCTCGACCCTCCCTTCATCTCTCGAGCAAGGACGAATCCATCTCTAAAGCAGGACAACTAGCTGCACCCCTCCCTCCACCTCCCACAGCACCACCACCACAATCACCACCTTCACACTCCCCCTTTCTTTCTCCTCCTTCTCTTCCGCCTCCTCCTCTTCTTCTTCTCTGCCGGATCTCAATCTTCACTACACCTGTTCCCAAACTCAGCACTCTGGTGCTGTCTTCCACCCTCCTCTTCTTCTTTTTCGTCTTCTCCCTCGCCGTTCCCTTCCCCTTTCCCTGCCCCAGGCACACCCAACTCTCTCACGCACACTGAACTGCCACTGCGCTGCCCTGCCCTGTCCTCGGAGTCTGCGTGATCAGAAGGCACCAGAGATCCAGCGGCACGAGTCGACCTGCTGCCGAAGCCTGGGGCAAAATGCTGCGCTCGGGCGCTCGCAGAAGAAGAGGAGGAAGCAGAAGCAGAGCAGCAGGAGCTGCTGCTGAAGAAGAAGAAGAAGGGACGAGGACGAGCGGAAGAAGAAGAGGAAGAGGAGCAGCTGAAAAGGTAGAAGATGACGGGCGCGCAACGACGCCAGGAAAGAAATCCAGACATTTTGTAATTTTCATTTAATCGCGGCCCCCTTTTTTGAATTAGACGCGACGCTAGGACGAGGAGGAATATGGACGTTTTTACCGCGGATCAGAGCTCTGTTCAAAAGTTTATCTGCAGGTAAGTGGGTCAGTGGGGACGAACGAGCGTTGTGAGAGAGCACCATGTTACCGTATCGGTAAATCTCGGCTGGACTGGACTGGACTGTGCGCGCTACCCTGTGGAGTGTGGACTACTCGGGGCAATGGGGCTGCCCGGAGGTCGACATTTGGCCTTGTACATACTCGGTCCTTTTGAGGGTAGGTCCTGCTCTGCGGAGCCCGCTATTCTCGGGCGGTGGTGGTGGTGGGCACTGGGATCTCCGTACATAGATTCGACGGTTGTTTCATGACGGTACGCTTAGATCCTAACGGCCTGCGATTTCGAACTCCCGGGCTTCGCTAGAGTAAATCTCCGGATCCAGCAGTCGCGAGGGATCGAGAACCTTCGATTTTGGATCGACGGTGGGAATATGCGGCCTCGTCAACGACGTGGACGAAAAGCGGATAGAGGTGGAGATAAAAGTGTGGATAGAAGTAGCGAGCCGAGACGGTAGACTTTTGCCCACCCCGTCGAGGGCCAAGGTCGGGCGTACGGGTGCACGGTTGCGCTGGTTTATTTGGCCGGGGGCTGGGGCCTGGCTCGCCCCAATTTCCGGAGCAGCAACATGGGGGTGGGTGAGTGTCAACCCTCGCGGCTGCTCCAGATATCCGAGAGCTGGGTCCGACGGCTGCGATCGAGCCTCGGATAGGATGGGAGTGGCTGACGAGGAATCTTGACCTTCACCAAGCGACGCAGCCCGTGTACCTCTCTCGTTTCCGAAAGTATCCCAAGTCTTTGGGGTCCTCCATGCGCTCCCCTCCGGAGAATCTACACGATTCTATACCTGCCCATGCGGTAATTTGTTATTTGTTGTTGCCCGTTGGAGGATTTTCTGTACTCCTGCTACGTCACTGCCGAATGATGCTACTTTGAATCTTTGTCTCCCTAAGGGAAAGAAAGCACGCTCGTCTTTCCGCTTCTTTCCGCTCCTTCTCCCTTCCCTCCTCTGCTTGTCTGGCTGTCTGTCTATATGTTGTGTCTTAGGGGTGAGTGGGCGAGGAACGTTTTCGTGTACATTATTATGCACGTACCTTGATGTCCTTCTCGACACGTGTCCCGGTTTGGAAAATCTCGTCCTATACGTCATTAAGGATGGAGTGCATTTGAAATTGGTAGATCTCATACATGTTGAAAGCTTTGACCCGATGAATTTCGACGACGATGTTGATTTGGTTAGCATGTGCATAGCATAAATATCCCCCCCTTTTCCACACAAATATCCTTGCTCCTTTTGTCCTTTCCTCTACGTCATTGTGATGTTTTGTGAGATAGTTGTTGGGAACATAAATCGTTTCTATAATTCTAGATTTTTACTTTTCCAAGTAAATACTAAGTGATACAGCAAAAAGATGTGAATACCAAAGTTCTAGCCACAATATTATCGCTACAAATCTGTCATATTTCATTTAAGATACTTTAATTATTTAAATTATCTACATAAAATATGAAATGATTAATTTCAAATTAAATTTTATTTGATATTTTTTTGTAAAAAATGAATATAATTTATCTAAAATATAATTAAAAATATGTTTACAAATAATAACACCTTTTATAGTATTGTAGTTTCCAGTGTATTATCTCACGAATGCATGGAAATCTATGCACATAGTTTCATATAACTATAACGATAAAAGTACAAAGAGTTGAAATTTATGTCGAAATTACCATTATACTTGGGAGATCTTGGATGCTGCATGATGATGAATAATCATCACTTCCCAAGTTGTGTCATAGTGAATATCTTTGTTTTCACAATGTTTCTTTATTTATCAAACTATCGATATTTTCATTTCCACTATGGATGGATAGATTGTTTCACTTCCATACTATACTTTGTCAAATGCTGAAAACTAATATGAACTTTGTGTACAACTCTTGGATAGATGATTTATCCTTTATTTTTCCCAATTTCTCATATCCTTTTTATGATTGCATCCATTCTCATACGGC
Organism: Marchantia paleacea; assembly: GCA_014180765.2. NCBI lineage: Eukaryota > Viridiplantae > Streptophyta > Marchantiopsida > Marchantiales > Marchantiaceae > Marchantia > Marchantia paleacea. The sequence continues at coordinate 1,164,051 of MUAA02000117.1, forward strand.
ATTTGCTCGATTCTAGGTGGCTGAGAATCCAGGATTGTCACTATACCTCAAGGATAATCTGCAATATCCTGATCATGTTTTTTATTACATTGGATTATGTATTTTTATAAATATGTTCACCTTCCTAAGAAAATAAGAATTCACCATTTTCGCACGATGGGTGTTGTTAGTAGAACAAAGAGATGAGCAGGAGTCATATAATTACCTTTCTCAAACCGACGCTTCTCCAGCTCCTACAATAACTTTATTGGTCGTGTTTTATCATCAATTTGAAAGCATGGTTTGATTTCCTCTCAAAATGACACACCTAATGGAGATAAGATTCTTCATTGCCACTGCTCATAAAAATACTTACTCGTTTATGCTTACTATGAGACAGAAGTTCACATAACCCAAAGGTGGCGACAGTCCATAGCATGCAAAGAAGTGTAGAAACGTTAACGAAAGGACGTGGATAGCCATCCAAAGGAGAAAAACAAACCTATATATATACACCTTTATAACTATCAGTGAAGTCCGTCATGGAAGGAAGTCCAAAAATGGTAGAAATTGAAGTCATACATCATGTTTTTCATAATAATCAGGTTTTAATATTTAATACTTTTTTTACCATTATGAAGTAGAATGATATTCATAAAAATAAATTTATGTGAAGATATTATCTGGTAATGCAGTCAAAAAATATTCTATTGATTATTTATCATTGTTACATATATGTATTATAGATAAATACCTTAATATTAACACATAAATTATTGTTGAGAGATGGTTATAAATTCTTGTATTCTTAAAAGAAAATAGATTGATGAGAAATATAAGTTACAATAATTCTTTAAAAAATTTCAATTAGTTAGGAAGATTTACATGATTCAAATCATCTTAAAGATAGACATATCCAGAATATCATAAGTTTATGAATGAGTAAACAAGAAGTCTCCTCATGTGAAGTTTATGTAACATAAGCTACTCTTATTTTCAAAACTGTCAACATTCTTGTATAAAAACCCATTTGTGATTTTGAGACTTACTCAAAACAATTGCAAACTGTCTAAGGTTATCTCGCCGTTGAGTACAATACGACCATAACTATTGACCTTAAAATTATTGTCGGGACCAATCTTTGCTTACAATATCAACTCTCATGGAGACAAGTAAACAACCGGAGCGGAACCATATCATGAAGAAGAGTTAGAAGAGCGCATGGTAGGATGGTATAAACACCTTCAACAAACCAAGATGGATTGCCTATCTTCACTATTTCCCAACTATAAGACAAGATATGTCCATCACCCGACCTGATCAAGTTAGGAAACTTATATTCCAATAAACTGATGATACACCACCCCACATTTGCATCTTGGCGTAGATAATGCTACAGAGAACTGGAGCAAGCCTCTTCTACGTCCGAAAACACGGGAAGTAGCACTGGTTTACATGGTCCGGGGATAGATTACCGAATATTGTTGATGTGGTCCCCAGTACTCCAGCATGAGATCTGAAACGAATGACTGTATGTTAAAGTGGTCAAGGTCAAGACTTGAAGATTTTGGGTCCTAGGAGAATCTTTTAATGAGCTTTCGGGTCCTACACATGTTGTCCCCACCCTCGCGGTAATATGGAAGAGTCCTATCTCAGTGGACTAATTTAGAAAGATTGAGAGATTTTTCTCTCTCAGGAAAACACCTGACTGGTTGATTCTGTCTTTAATGACTAATTGCGAGAGATCTGTGATCTTCTGCCGAAAGTCCGTAGATATGCCAAACACATGCACATGGAAAAAATCCTTAAGAAAGTCCTAAACTTTGCCGGATGGGATCACGTGTTTGAACCTGTTCCTTCGAACAGATATTTCGCCTTCAGCTAGATGATCCTGTCTTAGATACTAGAGCTGAAACTTCTCTCTGCTCGTACACATTACAATTTGAGTTATAATAAAATGTGGTCTTTGTTACAATATAGTTACAATACTTTTTCACTTCATTTTGCTGACATATAATTTTCGTAGTAATCAAATTTGAGTAACACTATATCATTGTCATAAAGTTCAGAAGACACACCATGCATGAACTGACATGCACCGCTCAATTTGGACACAACGAATCGAGACCATCTTTCCCTTTATAAAGAGAGTAAATTTCGTACTGAAAATGCTATCCAGGTCTTATGGTAGTATTTCTTTCAGCGCTGGTACCATCGGATAGGTGACGAGGTCTACACCGTACACACAACCTGAATTGGTTGTGTATCACATGGTGTTGAATCGATCGTACCTGCATGTAGTTACTTTTGTATCTCTCTCCTCTTCCTTTGTATATGCGTTGCGTATGGCTGAAATTGCCATTTACATATTATATCATGATGTAAAATACTCACTCTCTTATGCTTAATAAAAATTACAATAAAAGCTTTTATAATAAAAACTCGTCAAATTTTGTAAACTAACCCTCTATATCCAGTTGCTTCTAATTAGCTGCTGCTAGGAGTTAGTATGAGGTGAGGATGAGAGCGTGAACTTGCATTTGAGTGAGCATTCACCGTGAATTCTCCAAACTCTACCATAGTAAGAGACATTTGTTCTGTAGCACTCCTGTCAATGTAAGATCCTCAAAGGAACCTGAAATCCTCCAAGTGTTGAACAGCATTAGGTCCCACAGCCCCAATTGGAATAACTTGCTACAGTAGGCTTGGGGCATGAGTACCGCGTTGATCATTATGGAATGGTAATGAGAAATGTGGGCACTGCATCAAATTGAGAAGTAGGGGAGAAGATGGAAAGTTTTTAAAAAATGGATTAGAAGTTCAATAGGTTCCTTCGATGGAAAAATCTGACATTCTCTTGAAGTAAAACTTGTATTTCTATAGGTGGCCTTATTAGTGAAATTACCTAGTGTCACCCTTTTTTTTCTACGTGTGCTTTCGTCAGTGTGAGAAAAATATCATATGACTGTACATAGAATAGAACTACAGTTAGTTCGAGTATAGAGAATAAAAGTTATTGCAAAATAGTAAATGAATTAAATCTACGCTATAGGAAAACAGTGCATATACTTGGAGATCTTTATGATTTGTTATTCTTCGCAGGCAGTCAAAGAGATTCCCCATATCTTACATACAAGAAAGTGAGTTACAGTATCTTTTCAGGCTCTTTTGACTACGAGATTGGGGTGAGATGTTGTCAACGAACTGACAAAACTGAAATGGGTATTAACGATTATACACTAGTCTTATCTCCGGGGCACATTTCGAGAACAAACAACGAAGGTAATCTTGTGAAGCCGGGACATAGAAGGGTGAATCTCACAACGAACCACTTTCTGTGGGGACAATACAGGCTTTTGTATATACTGGAACGTACTGTGGGGTAAAAACGAAAATTGACATAACACAACAAGATCTTTCCTGACGCTGGATTGCGTGTTAGTGTCCCGAATACTAGAAACGCAGTCCAAAGCTGTCTATGGTAGGAGTCAATGAGGATTCGGATTGACATCCACATGGGACTTCCGGTTCAGTTTGAGTTGAGACATGTGGGAAATCTTAAAAGATACCACTATAAAACAGAGAAGTCCAAATGGATATCACGGATCCACATTCCCTTTATTCTTGTGAGATTGGGTGGGGCCTGGAGTAAAGGCATATGGCGAATCATGCAACTATCACAACTTGCGTCCAAACCAACTGGAGGGCTTGCATCTTTTCTGTTGAAGGTGTTGCCAGCATCATCATCTAGTGGACAAGTTGGACTGCGGATAGAAAAAGCTCATGTCGAGCTTGGCGGAAATCGAGCACAAAGTCACAGGTGGGATGGAGGTGCTGTCAAAAGGACAATAAGGTACCAGTACTCCGACTAACAACATTCTATTCTCTCTAATCGGTATTTCTCGGGAGTATTCCAGAGTCTGCAAAGTACAAGCAATGTGACAAAGAATATCACGTCCAATAACTCTCAATCATACGAGGAATATTTTAAAAAACTAGAACGGATAATCTCCATATGAACTTTGTTGATTTGGTCACGTTATGCTTCTTTCGTTCATGTGTGCGCATTCACGTGACATGTGGCATCACTCTCATGACAAGCCAGTGCGCTCTAAAGGACCGATGCAATGGCCGAACAAGCTGGATAAACCGCCTCCATGGACCAACATCATGAACACGTAGTTCATACCTTCTTCGTGAACACATGAAAGTTAAGAAGATACATATGTTTAAGAAGGATATGAGCACATGAACACGTAATGTCGGTTGCATTTGGAAGAGGTCACAACTTTTACAAGCGAAAAATTCCACTATGCGATCTTCCCATTTCAAACCTATATCTTCGCTCTCGCTGACCATTGCCGTGTTTTCTTCTTTTTCAATCATGACTACTGATTCATATCTTCCTTAATCCCTCTCCACAAGGGACCCAAATAAAATATTATCTACCGGAGCAAATAAAGATTTGCTTCCCAGGAAATAATACTTTCAAGTTTTGAAATTTGGAAACAAGAATGTGTATCAAAGTGGAAAAATACACCAATATACGTCAACAAAATACTGAATACCCGATTCGGAGATAAAATACTGCGAAAAGGTGTATTGACCAGAGTGTGGGCACTGCACAAGAGAAAAAAATCGGGCCGGAAGGAAAACGGCTGGGCTGGCATCTACGGGAGATTTATTCCTCTTACGAGGTGATTGGGCATCGAGAGGCAGAAAGAAAAAGAGGAGGAGAGGGATTGGATTGCGTGGATGATGGGTGCATGTTGCCAGGGCATGGCTTCAGGTGTTAACAACTAATCATAAGCATATGGGATCTTCGGGCACTACAGTATATTGTACGCACTGTAGTCACATGTGCACTTTTCAAATCCCTTTTGGAGATTTTTCTTAAATGAGTAGAGAATATCATAACCAAATTTCAGAAGCCCACATTGGCGGGCTGGCTGAGATAGTTTGAGATTTGATTCGAAGAAAAGGACACTTACCCAGCTCTGTATGGCTTTAGTAAGAGAAGAGAGTAACGAGTAATATAGCAAAGAGGATGGGAAGACCCCATCATATGGCTTCAGTGACATTCAGTCCTTACAGAAACCTAAACTCAAGAAGGCTATGCTCGGCTCACACCTACTCCGGCGGTCTTTCGATTGCCTAGGTCTTACCGCTTTATAGCTTCCTTATGGTACAAGCGCGATAAAATGACCTTACAAGTATGTATCAAAGAACCACACACACCAAAATAACAAAAAGTATGGGAAGGCCCCATCAAGTCATACAAGGATGAAACCAAACAAGTAACATGGGATCTAGCCCCAATACCATCACATCTGGAAATATGTCATACAACACATAATATATCTGAACTATCTAATTCAAACGGTCTATAAATAATATAGCATCACCTAAATTGATTATCTTTATATGGATTGCACCAACTAGTGAGTTATGTATAGTAATGAAAACACGTTGTTTAAAATATGCTATACAATAAGCTAAAGCCTAAAATATCCCCATGCCGCTTAGTATGGTAGGCTCTCGCACACTTCCTCACGAACATGTTGAAGTCGGTGTCCATAGCTCAATATAACTTCAAAGCTAGAGGAATAAAGAGGTGACCTCTACGCATACCCATATACTTGGAGACCTTGGTTGTTGCCGCTCCTCTCGCCACCCATCGTGGAGGATGGATGATCACCCCCTCTGAAACTATGTCATGAGTAGAATCAATAACCACAATGTTTGACACAGTAACTTGGTCCTCTTGAACCAAGTATAGGTCTGTCATAACACTAGTCGACTGCAAGACATACCAACATTCCCTTCATGTGAGGTATCCACCCTCTCGTTGTCGCATGAATATTACTTTGCTATGAGAACGCTTGAGTGCATGGTTGTAGAAGAACCCTCTTGACCCTAGTGTGAGTTGATACTTTCTCTTTCTCCTCCTCACCACTCCACATTTGAGTTCATTACAACCGGTAAAACTCTAGCGGAAGAAGATTATGATATTCAACAATTGGACCAATAACTCTTGCCCAAACTTCACAGAGAATTGTTATACAATCTTTTTGTTCTCTCGAGAAATTTTCTCCTGTTTCTTTACTCTAGATCTCTCAGAACAATTATCGAGTTATACAATATATCACAAGGTGATATGCAAACCCATGTGTACTAAAACCATCACACATCCCAATCTTTCACTCCAATTGATTTCAAATTTCATAAAAGGTCACTTATCATCTAAGCTTCAACTCTAGAAAGTTTTATTGATGAAACTTTCTGATAGCAAAAGCAATGATCACTGTATTAACTTCGTGACAGTCAATGTAATCCTACAACTCTAATTGTGTGCACAAACTTCAAGCTATCATTTTATACTCAAAACTCATTCAATTGAGTTGAAATTTCAATCCAAGACAAGCTTGAGTAGTATACCATATATTTATCAAATTGGATATGTCAAAACCCTTGTAGGATTCTCAAAAACATCCCAAATAATTTCAAAGATTTAAATTTCTCTCTCCATCTTTGAATCACCATATCAGAGTACCAACTCTTTCAGTTGCATCTATCCTTAAGCCCACGTCATAGCTCTTCCCATCAGCTCTCCAACTCTATCTCCCAATCTTCAAATGTTTCCCTTGAAGGCTTTCAAAACTCCTCAAAATCTCAAAGAACTTGACCAAGTGTCCTCATTGGCCCAAACTCCAACACCAATGAGAATGAAGAGTGTCATTTTGACCTCTAGTGTGGTCAAATTAGCTCCATATTAACTTAGAGCTTTACAACTATCCTAAACATACTACTTAGCCATCATATATATAATATGAGTTGCCACTAATAAAGAGTCAAAATGACAACTCAAAACCGGTTAAGTATGAATGGAACTACAAACGGAACCGGAGAGTTGATAACTTGAGAATAATACTCCTCGTCAAAATTTCTAACAATCAACTCCATATGGCTTATTTTTTATAAACAATAGTGATGGATTGGAACTCAAGTATCGAAAGCCACCACTACTAGTAAGTTCAGATCCATAGCGTCCAAACTAAATCAAAACGTATACTGTTAGGTCCCAAATCGTGCCGTAGGAAACAACTGGAAGAATAATCGGGTCTAGAGAGTTTATCACTTGTTGCATAAAGTTATCTCCAAAGTGATATACTAACCACGCCCAAAAGTGATCATAATGAAGACACTGGATGTTGATCATAAATGGATTGACCATCGGTACATCTCGAGGATCATTTTGTACTCTATCCATATCCTACATCGGTTCCACTTTGATCAAATAAGCTACTTAGTCAGCAAAGTGATGTTCTAGATCTCTTCCATTCCCTTGCCACCCTCTTTATATATGATAAGATCCAAAATAATATATATTGGAACCTTCTCAACATCATGGGCCTACAAAGTCGATCCAACCGTGGGCTTTTTACAACCTTACAATGAGCCGTCAGTAATCCTGACCTAAAGTATCGTCGTCATGACAAGAGTTTTGAAGATGACACATATCATCATCTTCTCATAGTAGCCGCGTCACAACATGACATCGTGCCATAGTAAACATCACATCCCTAATGGCATCATGGGTAGCTATCCTCTACCCTCCAAATGGACAACGAGTCATATTAACACCTACTGCATCTAAAGTGATACCACATTCATATGTGAGTAATGAAGATGTAGATAGATGTACCAATCCAAGATAGCGAGTATGGCTATAACCCAAAAAAGGTTAGATTCTCAAGCTAGTGCCTCTAAATCATATGATGGAGATGTGCAGCAGCACAACCATATGCAGTTGCTGTGACTCGTAGTGCAACACAAACTATTGAGTCCAGAGGAGCGTCCTTGACCTCATTGCTGTAGAAAAAGTAGCTAGTGCGATTCAAAAAGTAATAATGCATTGTTTGTCATACACTCTTGTCAGAATAAGAGCGTAAACAAGCTCTAGTAGTACGAGAAATGGCCGCATCCACTAAGAGTGAATGTAAAGTATGCTAAAACTATCGATCCATCAAGGTATACTGTAGATCTCTAGTCCAATCGATGTCAAAAAAGTATCAGATCTATGTCGTTATAATTATACGTTTCGAGAAAAATAAAAAAGAATATGATAAATGGTACTACGTAGTACCATTTTATCATATTTATCTATAATTATACTAACTATTCAATGCCAAATTGGAGCTGGCTCCATCTAGAAGTCTTTCCATGATGAATCATGCTTCTAGAGGGAAAGTGAATATTTCACCGGGTCAAAGGAACCTCAAGTCAAAGTTCATTACATCTCTAGGGCTCACCCTTTGAATACAATAATGCGGCATCAAGAAGAAGAGAATATGGATTTCTAAATGATCGTTTGAATTTGGACCATGATGTTGCATCAGCTATCTTTTCTACAATGATGAAGTTTCGACTTGGGTTGATACATCCATATGCATCTTCATTACTCACCCAAGTATGGTACTATCTAGATGCAACAAGGAACCATGTGACTCGTTGTCCATTCGGATTGTATAGTATAGCTACCTATGATGCCATTAGGGATGAGATGTTTGCTATGACATGAGAATGTGAATATCTCACATGGAATGAGCGTTGATATGCCTTGCAGTCGACTCGGGTTAGGAAAAACCTATACTTGATTTGGGAGGAGCATGTTATTATTGTATACTTTATGGTTAAATATCATACACATCACATAATTTTGGAGAGATGATTACCTATCCTCATGATTGCAAAGAAGTCATCTATTTGTTCCTCTAGCCTTGGAGTTATATGGAGCTATGGATGTTGTCGTGTTGTGACGCAACTTTTATGAGAAGATGGTGATAATTTTTTATCTTTAGAGACGTTATGATAATGATATTTTAGGTTATGAGGACCGTCGGCTCATTGTAAGGCTATTAAGAGCCCGATGTTGGATAATGATCCATGGCCCATGGAGCCCACTTTGTAGGATGAGGATGTTGATAAGTCTCCAAGAGATATTGTCTTGGACTTTATCAAATGTAAAGAACGGTCAGGGTGGAAAGGGGAAGAAAGAGATCTAGAACATTGCTTTACTAACTAATGAGCTTATTTGATCAAAGTGGAGCTGATGTGAAACATATAAGACAACATGATCTTTCAAATGTACTGATGCCCAATCCATTTGTAATCAACATATGGTATCTTCATAATGATTACTTTTGGACGTGGTTATCATTTTGTAGATAATTTTATGCGACAAGTGATGAACTCTCAAGACCCGATTTTTCTTCCACTTATTTTCTACAGCGTGATTTGAAACCTAATAGTATATTTTTTGATTTAGTTTGGGCGCTATGGATCTTAACTTACCAGTTGTGGTGGCTTTCAACACATGGGTTTCGTTCCATCACTTTTATTTACCGAAAACAAACCATAGGGAGTTGATTGTTAGAAGTTTTGATGAGGAGTATTATTCTCAAGTTATAAACTCTCAGGTTCTGTTTGTAGTTCCGTTTATATTTAGCCGATTTCGAATTATTATTTTGACTCTTTATTAATTATAGCTCATATTATTTACATGATGACTAAGCATTGTGATTAGATTAATTGTAAAGTTCTAAGTTAATATGGAGCTAATTTGGCCACACTAGAGCTCAAAAAAATGACTCTTCATTCTTATTGGTAGTGGAGTTTGGACCAATGAGTGTACTTGGTGAAGTTCTTCAAGATTTTGAGGAGTTTTGATAGTCCTTGAAGGGACCATTTGGAGATTTGGGGAGAGGTTTAGAAAGCTGACAATGAGAGGTACAAGGTGGATTCAAGAATGGATGCAATTGATTGGGTTTTCACTCTACGATGGTGATTCAAAATTGGAGAGTGGAATTTAGACTCTTAAGTGTGTTAGGGTTAATTATAAGAATCATACGAGAGTTTTGACAAATCTGATTCAACTAAGATATATTTTACAACTCAAGCTTATGTTTAAATTGAAATTTCAATTCAATTGGATGAGTTTTGAGTACAGAGTGATAACTTGAAGTTTGTACATACAGTTTGAGTTGTAATATTGCACTTAATGTCACGAACTTAGTACAATGATCATAACTTTTTCTATCAAAATTTTTTATCATTTAAATTTTTTAGAGTTGAAGTTTGGATAATAAAGGACCTCAACCTCAATTTTGAATTTTGAAAGCAATTGAAATGAAGGATTGGAATGTGTAATTTTTAGTACACATGGATCTGCATATCGTCTTGTGATACAGTGTATTATTAAAGAATTGTTTTGAGACATAGAGAGAAAAGAAATATAAGGAAATTTTCTGAGAGAACAACCAGGTTGTAAACCAATTATTTGTGAAGTTTGGACAAGAGTTATAATTTTAATTGCTAAATATCATGATCTTCTTATGTTAGAGTTTTACTAGTTGTAATAAACTCGAATGTGGCTTGGTGAAAAGAAGACACAGAGAATATCAACTCACATGAGGATCAAAAAGGTTATTCTACAGCTAGCCGCTCAAGCGGTCTCAGAGCGAAGTAATGTCCATGCAATAATGTTGAATTAAACATGTTCATGAGAGACTGCACGAGAGTCTATCATACCAACAGACAAATATATCATTTTTTTAAGCATATTATGTAGTGTATTTTAGTAAGCGTATATTCATTACTTTATAGAGAGCATTGGCTGGTGCAATTCATATGAGAGTAATGATGCTATAAAATGTTTCTTCAGATTCTCTATAGTATGTAGACCGTTCAACTTAGATAATTTATTTATATTAGGTGCATTATTTCCCATTGTGATGCTATTGGGACATAGCCCATCTTACCCTTTTGGTTTTATAATGGACAACTTGATTGGGTCTTCCCATCCTTTTTGCTCTATTACTTGGTTTTTCCAATCTTTGAATAAGAAGGGGAAGTCTAGCACCACTGTACTTTCTAACGAGAGCCCAATGCCCATGTGCTGAGACCCAATCCAGAATCGTTTCTGAACTGGGTCTCGGCAAACGGAACGAGATGAATAATCATATTTATATCATTTCATTTTCTCACTCCTGTATAGATGGAAGTCTTCTTCTCTTGACAGCCTTGGTTCCGATTCGGCAACAGCATGGTTTGGATCAATCATCCTGCGAGCATCATCATAAGGCCTTCTATTTGACGTACACTGTGTTCAGAAAATATCACTAACGGCTTGGGGTTTTGGTGCATGTGTCCTTACCTAGTTAACCATCCCGGAAGTTGCTGACTGAAACTCCTGTTATTGTTAAGTAAACACGGTACCCTGCAGCATCCGAGCCTCTGAATCTCCAACTCATCTCACCAAAAACGATGATATAAAACTCCATGTTTCATGAATCTGCATCAACATGTCGTCTAGAATAGGAATTCTTTTCAAAATGCATCATGTAGAGTCAGAACACAATCAACTTTTTCTTCTGACTTCACAAGTTCTTTTAAAAAAAACAAAATGTTCTTTGAAATTCTTTTTAAAAAAATGAGAACACAAAAAAATAGGTTTCTAAATCAATATCTGTCTAGAGGTGTGGACTAATATAGGGAGGTGGACAATTGCTTTGGACACTTTATTCCATTCTGATTCATGCCAATAAAGGAAACTCTTGTCATTTCTCCATTTTTTTTGGCCAAGACCTGTTTTGAGCAACTGGTGCCCGATGAAAGTCCAGGAGTTAACTCCACTACATTCACTGCAGGTCGAGGTAAAAGCGATTCAGAGCCAGAAAATTACTTCATAGTATACCAGACTAATAAAATGACTTCCCAGTACACCTGACTTTCAAAATTACTCCCGAGTACCCGAGTGTCGCTCATCTCCTGGGAATCTCGCCTTTTCCCGTCTCGTCCGGTCATGTTCCTATGTGATTATCGACTGAACCTGGTAACCTGAGGAAACACATAAGAACAAACAGTTGTCCCGATTTTCTGTAGCCTTGATCATTTTCCTCCAGCGCTGCCATGGGCTTGGATTGCTGCGACTGGAATTTGGTCTCGGGTCTGGGGTGGGGGGACGATGTAATGAACTTTTGGGTGTGGACATCGGGGGTGTCCTCACATTTTTGAATTTCAAATTTCTGTCCTTGTTCAAGCCCAGCACTGCGTTCAAAATTGTCTGACTGCGTCCAACCCAGTAAGTACCGCCACAGTCCTGCGCTTGAACAGTGTGGAGTATGTTCTTGAACTCAACAGACTGCTCCTCTTGTATGGAACGGTCTGGGACAATACAGTGACGCATGGCACCTGCTACTGTAATCTCACTGGGGTGGGTGGTAGTCAGAAATGATTTTGACGGTCAGAGGTGCTCGGAAGTATTTGCTGGATTCGGAACTAAAACGGGGTTGTTTTCCATTTTTTTTAATATACAAAGAGGAACTTTTTCAATGTCTTGACCTATTTGGACGTAGTTACTTTCATCGTTTCATAGAGTTAGGATAATTAATTATGAGACCTCTCTTGTAAAACAGTGTATGAACTTTTCCATTAGCACGAGTGACTTTAGTGGGTAGTGATCCAACATCCTGGGGGTGGACTAGAGAATATTCCACTCATTTAGCGAACAGGCCAACTTGTGTTCGCCAAAAGTGGCCAGAACTGGAACCTTTGATGGAGGCCAATCAGCAGCAGAATCTACTCACACCAATCAGCAACTCCCTGGTCTTTACTCTTACTTAGGTGGCAGAGTGACTGTAGAATGTCTTGTAAAACCCGCTAGGTAAAAGTACGCGAAAAGTACACCCGGCCCCATGAATTCGTCTGGTGTCCTTGCCATGTCAGAGTGACCACCCTCTCTACGACGCCGCGTCAGTATCAAGCAACCAATGCCAGGTAAAGATGTTGGGGGACAGGTCAACCTTGTAATTGCGACTTGAGGCAGGTCAGAGTCTTTCTCTCGTACTTTTTACATTCCATTTTTTTTAAGACTTTTCCTCTTACTTCGCAGAGCCTTTTCCTACGTGGCGCCCTGCGATTCACCCCTAACTAGGTCATCTTTATCAATCCCTTCCGGCCTACAGCGTCCAGCGCAGGAGTTCAGGACGTATGATGTCTGTATACCACCTGTAAAACATGGAGTCGCGCCAGATGTGGCACTGGGACGCAGGAACTCTAATGAAGCTATTTCGAAGCGACGTTGGTAGCCTGTCCTAGGGACACTACTGTACTGTGGTTGTCTACATCCATCCGTCAGTTCATGGTACAGACGTGATCTGTACGTTTCTGGAGTATTTGCACATCTTCAGGGATGCCACGTGGCGTTGGTCCCATTTTCACCCGTATGGATATCCATAATTGGGATGAGATCTCTCCATCGACATCAGGTGTGGGAAATAAAATTTAATTGCGTTCTTGGTAGTGGATGCGCATCAGGTCGGTCAGTATGACCTTTGTATTTCGAAATACTGTACTGTATTGGACGAGATTGTTTAGCCCCGTAGTTTATTGATGATATTCCCTCTCCTTTCGTATTCCCTTCTTTATCCGTAAGACACAGGTATTGTTTAATCTTTCTTTTTGCCGGTGACATGTATTAAGGATCAAGTGCAGATTTCACTACAGCCATCAATATATATCTCAACACCAGAGCTTAAATTAACTGAAGTTTAATAGTATGTGTGCTCATATATTTAACAAAAAGGGAGCATAATTCATATGCAGTTCGCAACATGAGGACTTGAATGGCATTCAATGCTTCCTTCACTTCATGCAGTTAGAAGTAATGGTAATTGCATAAATAAAGAAATTTTCATAAGTACCTAGCAGAGAAAGGTATAATATGCCTTCTAGACAATATACGTAGCACAAAGTTCTCTACCTGTGCTTGGTTTGACCAGTGACTCGTAAGCATTAAGATGGTATATGTATAATATATGCACGTAGTGATTATTGTAATCTAAGCAAACTATGACAGTGCTCGATCTAAAAGTGAAGCACTGTGTCAAAGAATACAACAGAGTTTACTCAATTCAAGCCGCTGAATGAGGATGCAATAAATTTTATCGCTTTATTAAAGGGGATGGAAAATATAAGTGGAAAAGTAGAAAACGGAGAAGGAGAAATCCAGAAGGAAATGCTTGCAGAGTCCTCCTTGGAAGCCTTGCACCAAGGAGATCTGGGACAAAGTATAATAACAAAAGGGATGGGAAGACCCCATCAAAGCGTACAAGGAGGGGAGAATGGCATCTATCTCTCCAAGATAAGGGCAAGGATTCTGAAGGGCAGGGATTCTCCTACTATTAGGAGCATACATAGGGTATCAAAACCAGTGGAAAGTACTATAAAATCTGGAGTGAGAAGCTTGATGGATGAACTTGTTTTCCTAATTGTTGTGTTTCACTACTTCAACGTGATTCTGATTCGGAATACAGTAAAGTCGCTCTCAGAAGTCCGATGTGGGACCAGATCGTTGATCGTCCGACAGCATAGCTGCAGTATACAAGAATGCAGGGGATGTGAAATTGTAATGATGCGAGGAGGAAACTTGAATGCATAACCAGAAGCAATCTTGCGGAATACTGTATGGTAGTCAACTACTTGTACCTTTAAAGAACGAGAAACCACCGAAACTTTTCTTCAAGTTGAAGGAAGTGCAGACACATTTACTTCGAAGAATCTCGCAGAAACACAAGAGAGATCCAGGAGTAGGCCAGACCAGGCCATCTTTCGCCCTCACCAATAGATTCTATTCAGCTACGCAGGAGACTCGGAATTTGGAGCTACCGAATACAGTGAATGCAGCAGCAGCAGCAGCAGAATCATGTCTTAGAATCACTGTACAGCTAGAAGGAAGGAAGATCCATTCGAATGCTGCAACAGAAGGACTTGCACTGGGTGGTGAATTCAAGTCCCGGACTGTAGAGTATATTATATCCGGCCTCAGCTGGAAACAGTGCCGGGCATCGAACAGAACACTGCATGTGTCCAGTTCAGTTGTCCGGTACTGTACTGCATGAGTAGTGCTCCTGTGAGCACCAGTGCGCCCTCGGGTTGAGCGTGCATTTGCAGAGATGGAAAAACAGTGTTTTCATATTCATTTTGCTGTAGGAGAGTTCATTTATGCGAATTCTTGTACTTTAACATGAATCAATGACATCGTCAAACACAACTGTAGAGAGCAGACGAGAACGAGACGAGGGGGCATTGAATCACCTGTTGTGGCAAGTCGATCGCATAGGCAGGGGGTTCGACCTTCCACCTGATCTTTGTCTGGACTGATGAAGCTCGCAGTTATTGGGCACAAGGAAGAAAGTCAGCCATTGAAGTTGAAGTTGGACACATTTTACTCCACTCCCAAGTCAACCCCATGCACATCATCATCCATCACTGTACAAAAAACTTTCGGCTTTGAGGGAGGAAAAGTAACACTTGCGGCTTTGTGACGATTAGACGAACTGCGAGGAATTGCAATAAACTTCAGACTGAATGATTGATTGCTGTTGTGCAATCCCAACTGACCGAAGGACCTTTTTGGTCCGAACAGGCTTCAAGTAGAAAAGGTGCCTCCTTGAGAAGATGGCCAAAGTCTACGCGGTGAGTTGTACATTGCAACATCAACACCAATCAGCTCCAGGTGTTATAAATGGATGTCGAAGGGGATGGTTCGTTTATAATGAATGACTGCCAATTACAGTCCACGAGAACCCAAAGAGGCTACTAGAGCAACAGTTCCATGAAGCACGAAGCTGAACTTTTAGTCCTTGTGACAATTTAGATATTCTGTTTCAGTAAAGTTCCCACCAGTCAAATGCAAACTTGAAAAACTGGGCTAACTGATTCACATATGATGTGTTAAACCGATGATTTCGATGGTTAGTGCGATTCTGTTATGGTCCAACTGAAGACCGAAGTACACATGGTTCTACAGTGTGGATCTATACTTCATAAGCGTCCATCTCAATACGAACTAGTTGATGGCGGAACCTTGAGAACTGTTGCGCTGGAGAGCAATCTCCGAATGACTGAACTAGCTGAAATGGTTTCTCAATTTTCCAGCGTATCACATCCAACAGAAGCATCCAGTGGGCTCTTGTTAGTTCGTACATGAGATCATTCCTAATTTGTCAGGCTATGTCAACTTTCAACGTGGGTACTTGTCCCAGCGCAATGACACATTTTCTTGAACATTGTACATCACTCGCCAGAGATTACATTCTCGTGTGGTGTGTGTTTAAACCTTGAACTCGATAAGATGAATAGTCACAACTACACAAGTTTGGTAGATGCAGATGGCAGGTTGTGTGGCTCACAATTGGGAATTTTCTCATGATGAATGTGATGCAACCAAAATTTCGGCAGTCATTCATTGCCATGCCTCTGCCGGAACTGGAATCCCCCGGATCGCCTCCTGATAAACGCTGCACCAACCAACCCTTGGGCTGCAAAACCTTAAGATTACGATCTGATGTTTATTAATCAAGTTAGTGCACTCGAGCACTTGCAGGTTGGAGATTGGTTTTTCGAGTATGGACCCAACAAAAAACTCCAAGACAGTCTAATTGAGTATACATGAGGACAAGATTCGTCAACAGATGCCGTAACCGAGATATAGTGCAGGCGTATATAAGAAGACTAGTGTTGAGCCGCCCTACATTGTAAACTAATTCAGCTCAGCGCAAGCTTTGTTGACATCAGAGTGACATCAACTGAGTATACGTGCACGAAGGCGTTTTCGGATTGCCAGGTTTTCAAGGCTTTCAGCTCAGTCTTTGATGTCTTAGGACACGTGCTTCATTTCAGTCTTTCATGTCTCAGCTTAAGCTTCTGAAAGTTTTATTGGAGCTAACATGATCCAGTTGATGAGATGGGGTTCTGTACCCGGAAGGGAATCAGCGCCTCAACTTTGCAGTGCAAATCAGTGAGCAGTTTTCTGTTGCTCGAAAGATTTCAAGGAGCCAGTAGACGCCTGAAGGTTTTAAAAAGAATCATATCTGTAGGGTCCATGGCAGGGAGAAAGATTCGGGAGTACATGAAGGTTTTAATTTCTCGTTCTCTCGTCACACGAACGTTCCATCCACCTGTCAGCAGTTCAGTCTCGAATGATTTGATTCACACGTACTGAGCAAACAGCATTAGTAGAAGATATGTTCCGAACGAGCTGAAGTGAATAACCTGCCAACTTCCGCCAATCCATACTGCTTGCTTGACCGACCTAGTTATGCATGGAAGGGCTTACGACACCATGTCCTTGCACTCCGTGACCAACTGTTTTTCCACCGCTGCAGTGCAACAACTCCAAATCAATGCTGTGTTTGTGTCGTCCAAGGAAGGGAAAGTAGTTCTCAACTGTCGTAGTCTTCTATCCAAATCCACCCACTGCTTTATATGTGGTCCTATCGCTGTGACGCTCCCAGTTTCTGTAAAAGATTTTCGGCTGACTTCATACTCTCCAACAGATTGTTCACCTTTATCTTCAGATCCAACAGTACATCCACACCAGAGTACATCACTAGATTGTGTTGGGGTACTAGAACGAGTACTCACTCGACCCTTAGCCTTTCCCTCTCGTGACCGTATCGACGACACTCAGAATGATGGGTGTGGTTTTACTCCGACGAATAACGACCAGGAATTTTGTTTTCTTCAGCTTCATTCTCACCACCAGCGTGCCCATTCCCACTGCACGGTATCTCACGTTATCGCACAGCGCTTCATTTACATTATCACGTTGTACAGATAGTGAGAATAACGATCAGCTGTTCGGTCATTACTGACAAAGCATCTACCTCGAATAAGGAACTGATTTGCTGTTTGCGTGGAAAAAGGTGTCACGGCACCGAATTTCGGGTCTTATTGACTTTAGGGTTCTCTCTTGTATTTAACAGCCATTTTATGTCCAATGCTGCTCTATATTGCAAACATTCTCCTTTACCAAGGTTACGTGATTTACCTACCACTGACAGGTTGCCTGCGACGACAACGTCTGCTTCTGATCGACGATTGGACATCAGCATCGTTGATCTACTGGATGCTCTGTTCCAGACTCGCCATACTCCTGTCTGGACAGACATGTTTTCGTGTCTGAGATCAGCTTACTGACGGCGAGATTGTATGTGTATACAGAAACCTCGATGAGTGAGTGGAACTTCCTATTGATCAGCGAGTCTCTGAACTGGCCTTCATTTGCAGTGTACATATACAACAGCTGCACAGACAGGAAATCTCTTGGCACGAGACATATGCCCTCTCCTTCATGCAGAGTCTCCGATTAGCCAGTACAGAACCTCATGTTAAATACAATACAAGAAAACCAGCTTGATCCATAGTCTTGGGTTGATGAAACCCCCTCAACACAGCTTCTTGCACATGCTAAGGTCACCGTGTTCGTTGCCGAACAAGAATGAGTGCAATGCCTTCGCACCGAAATGGACTTGTGCTGCTTGCGGTTTACGACGGAGAAGGCAGCGGCGTGGGCATCGTTAAATCTCATGTCATATCGTGTCTGCGAGAAAGTGGAGTTTCTGCCTGTTTTGTTTATTCTTTTAGTAAGGTAGTACAGACTGCAATTTGTGAGCACCAAACTGCGAAACAGGGCATGGGCAAGTAGTACATCAGTGCATGCATGTGCCCAGACAAATTCAGCTCTTTTGAGCCTGACAGATGTGGATTTCTTATTTGGAGTACGTACATTGTCACATGCCTTTGCAATCAAACGCATCGATTTCACAGTGCACTCTACTTCGCTCAAGAGATTCAAATTCCACATTCGGATGCTTAATTAAGACAACGACGACGAGACTTGTACCTCGAGCCTTTTGTCAAATATCTGTGTGGCAAACACTCATCCCGGCTCTCAGAAAAGTGTACTGACCCAAATTAAAGAGGTTTTCCAGATAGCTCTCCTCAAATGATAAACCATGGAAGAATACTCTTTCCAAAAGGAGACAAGGAATGAGAGATGTAATGTTCATGGTGAGACAAGACGGAAAGGAAAATTACAGAGCATCCCTGCTTTCTTACATTAGGACATACAGCTGAGCCAGCCCGTCCGTATTTACAACCTAGCCAAAATTGCTCTCACAAATATTCGTCTTTCCAAGGCGTAGAATCTACAAAATCTGAAATCTCCGGCCTGACATGTTCTCAATAACTTCCAGAGGGTTCGATTTTGAGCTCGTATCTACTGACTCGAATCTCGTCCCATCAAGACACTCGTCGTGAAGATAAACATACATTCAAGATACAACAACAGGGGAGGCAGATAACTTTCACAGCGATCGCAAGCCGCAATCTTTCTGTTCTTCCATCCCTCCGCTATGTACAACTGACTAAAACTCTTTCATCGTCAGGTACAGCGCTACTTAGACCTCCCCCACCACTTGTCGCCAAACAATTGACCTCCTCCTATAAGCTCTACTCAATCCACCCCTTCTCACACCAACGGCCTTCACTTCCACTCCACCATCTCCTCACCCACCGGTCATCATCTCGTTCCGTCAAACCCAGGCCTTCGAGGGATTTCGTCAGTCCGCAAAAAAATTCATGTCATCAAATTTCAAACAAATTGCTGCACCGTCTGATCTGATACAAGCTGAGGTGGAAACGGGTGGTTGGAGCTAGAAAGGCCAGGCCCAAGAGACTCGGGACTCAGGATTGCTGCTGAGAGAGTAGAATGAAGAGTCCTTGCTTGCCGAGAAGAATCTCATTCAGAAAGCTCATGAGGGCTACCCAGATGACAGGGGCTACATCCACGCCTCCGACGGGAGGAATCAGTCGTCTGGTCGGGCCGAGAATGGGTTCCGTGGGGGCAAAGGCGAGGACAAAAGGGAACTTGCTGACAGGAATTTGAGGGTACCACGACATGACAATTCGGAAAATGAAGAGGAGGTTGAAGAAGGCGAAGAAGGGCCCGAGCACGGAGATGGCGAGCTTGGCAGTGCCGGGGTCCAAGTCAGCCAGAGGGACTCCCAGCCGGTGGAGAAGCTCGAACGAGAAGGCTGACGAGGTCCACTGGTCAGACATATCCGGAATTGCGGCAGCATTCCCGTCGAGTGCGAGCGCACTGCTGGAGGAATCGAGCACCGAGGCGGCCAGCGGAGGGCAGGCCATGACCATTCCGATTCGGTAGAGGCTACTCCGCAGCTGGCAAGTAAAATCCACTCCAGCTCCCGCTCCCGCTCCCACGTCCTGCGCAATTCCGTCAACATCACGTCCCTTGCTCCGCACCATTCCCCTCGACTGCGTCGCAATCGACCATCTTCTGACGCCATGCCGTGCCTGCAAAATTCCCAGCTTCAAAGTGGACCACCCGGACAGCGACGTACAGAGCTCCATTGCTCCCCCCACTCGCCGAAGAGCGCCTGATGGTTATTTTCCTGCGGGCTCAGCTCAACCGTCTCACGAGGGGAACAGCGAAGGCTGCGGGCGACAAAGTGCCAATTTCTTCAGATAATACGAAGGCCAATTCCAGCGCAGGCAGGCTCTTAGGAATGGACGGAAGGGAGGGGAGGAAGGGACGCTCGAAGATAACCCAAGGGGCAAACATAACCCAACCCTGACCTGAGCATCCAACTGGTTCCCTAACCCCGGTTCTTCGTTCTTGTGTACCAGGTTCGGATCGTACGGGTTTGAGTTTCAACTGCCCACAACCGTCTACCGTCTCCAGTTGTACATAGTACCCATAATCTGGTCGCAGTTCTATAGCTTACCGGATTTTTCTTCCCCCCATCCGCTTTTCAATTCAGTCGCTGAATGCAAGTCTCGTCGCCATCATAACTAATGCATATCATACGGCATAAACGATAGATCCTGAGAGCATTTCCATGGGGAATGTAATTTTAAACGTTAACCGAGCATTCCGCTTTCAATGTGGTCTCTGAACTGAAATATATGTAAGACTAGTGAAATTACACTATTATCAATTTAGAGTGTCCTGGTCTATGCATGCAAATATGGTGGCTTTAATGGCTCCACATTCAGAAAGTAGTTCATTTTCAAGAGTAATATTTTTTGGCCATATTAATTTTATCTTTGCTCCATGGTAGTAGTACTTCAGTCTAATGTGACATTCTCAATTCTTCCAGTCCGAGTGGTTTTTAATGAGATGTGCATCAACGCGGTATGTAACAGACCAGAACAAACTATTTAGAGCATGCTACACATCAAGAGACATTTCCTAATGATTTAATCTTTGGGAAAAAAATCACATGTTTTTTCAAGTTATAAGAGGTAGATATAACCGAGCATTCATTAAAATCTACAGTATATGGAATGATTTCATTTAATCATAAATATTGCAATATTATTGAAAACTGAAGTTCTTCTATCAAGATGCATTGAATGGAATTTTTCCGAGCTATCATACAATACATTGAACTCTTGAAAACTCGTATTCATCAATCAATCACTAGTATTCATTGGTTGTCCTCTTCATTCTTCTCCTTCATGTTCTTAGTATGCCTAGTATATCAGATTCGACATTGCAGTTTGGAAAATTACCATAGAATGTCCGATATGTGGACAATAAAAACAAATTCACATTCTTATTATACTATATCAAATTCGTTCATAGCGCTTTGACAATTTACCGTACAATAGTCCAATCAAAATAAACTAAATCTTGAAATAGATGATTATGATCAACACAAAAGCATCTTTGTGGAATTGCATCAATCCATAAAAACATTTACATCTCTACGGTTATGAAGAATCTGCAGATTTTGGTGAGATTCTAACTTAAACATTGTAGGTATCAAAGAATCATATCAATGACTAGGTTAAGCAATTCGCATGGCTTGTCCAAGTATGATGTGTATCTCATAATCACTGCCATCTTTGCGAGCGATCAAGAGCTTTTCATTCGTGGTTATTTGAACTTTGTTCGGGGCTTTAATCCCCGTACACAGCGGATTAACATAAGCCTTCCCGGTGTTATGAAAGTCTTAACACAGTATCGGACAGTACTAATTTGATTCAACTTTGTAAAATTATCATAAGTTGTTGTTCTTGATGCATCAACAGGTTGGAGCTGAGTTGTTAATGCAATCTTCAAACCATGACAGTAAACAATATGAACAACCAAATCTCTCCCACTACGAACTTGTTTCATTTGATATGTCCATCACGTTTTTATAATACTTTTAGGTTGGTTTGTTGCAAAGTATCTAACAATAACAAGATTCTTTGATCTCCATCCCTTGTATTGATAGCATCAAACTATTGATCACAATTAGAAGTTCTCGATTGTTCATAAAATAGTAATTCCATCAACGAATTCTAGTTTTGCACACCAAGTGTGACTTTCCTCCTCTCTAAATGATGATCTCTCCCTTGATACATTTTCAGATGTTGAACTTTTGCTTCAGTTCAACATCTTGTAAGATGCTAGAGAGTAACACCTTCATTCATCCACACCCGTCACTCAACACATCATAGGCAATTATAAGTATATCCATCGCAATCACAAGATATAGAGTATATAGCTCTTAAAAACTTTACTATCACATGAAGTCAATTTATAATTGCATTGGAAGTGGTAGGGGCGAAGAAAGATGTCGTACACATACATATCACATCACAACATATATTACTGTCACATCAAACATCACAACACATAGATTGTCATACACCAACATAAGTGTATCACAATAATCTTTTCTATATTTAAAATATCCACAAGGACATTCCGTTCATAATCAAAGCATAAAAGAAAGATTACAATCAAGCCAAATCCACTTTGAGCTCCAGATTTTTGCACTAGCTACTATCCATCATAGCCACACTCTCAAAGGTTCAACTTCAAAAATTGCACACAAATGAGCCCTTATTCGAACTCTACCCCTTGAGCCCAAGTCTCTTAGTGGCGATGTTAGCCCTAACAATAGGTCAAGTGCAAACGTTGCTACTTGCAAATTGACTCTAAATGATGTATTTGCTCTTGCTTGCACACATCTATCTAACTAAGGGTGCTGCTACATAATTCGTGCCCATACATATTGTATCACAACATATATCATTGTCACATCAAATATCAAAATACGTACATTGTCATACATCAACACAAATTTACCACAATCATCCCCTAATTATTAGATTCCTCTAATACTAGTTAGCCATCTAGTCCATTAACATGATATGCACTTTGTGGGACTAAGATTATGAGACAAGATGCTACAATGTCCCATCATTAGTCGCATGTCTGCAATCTATATCATGTAACGATCAAACCAACTTGCATACCTCAATGACATCTCCACCATCCACGTGGCATCGCATTGAGAGGAGATGTCAAACATGACATATGTCATCCTCTCAAATAAGAACCACAAATCAACATACTTGCTCATCCATCTGCTGATCTACGTAACATACATCTCAAGCTTGCCCGCACAAATATCATGATTGGATCCATGATACCATCAATGTTTGGAAGATGACATGGCGCACAATTAAAAATATGATCCTTTCAAATCATACCATCACGACCCTCTAATACCTCTAAACCTCACATACTCATAGAATTATGTGACCATCAATAACATTCAATATGATCGATGTAGTCTATTGCAAGTAAACATCATCATCAACATGAAATTTGCAAATTGAAGCATAACCTCCTTGGATGATAACATAACGCAAAGTATCTCTATGTTGAGCAATAGCTAGGTTTTCAAATGCCATGGGGATTACTCTTCGAAAGAATTATGCTCTTTGAGAACACATCCTAATCCAAACATCAGGGTTATCCAAGTCCAAGACTTCAACTTACTCTTGACGAATAGCTGCATGTAAGTATGGATCTCTACCATATAAATAGAAAGTATGGTGAGAAGGAAGCTAGATATGCTTGCCGGCTAATTCAATAACCCATGGCCAACCATGGTAGCTGGATGTCCTAGTCTCCTAGATGATATTTCTCTGAGCCAAACTTTCTTAATACTCTCTTCACCGTCAAAATAACTCTCTTTGCTTAGGTGGTAAGATAATAGATCAAAAATCAATCTCAAAAAGTCCAAACCTTGCACAAAAACTTAGTTCCTTGATCAATCTCCCATGATGTATCAAATTGGCTAAGCATAGACGCTTAGAATGCATTAGATGTTCCTCACTTGACTGGCTAGAAAATGCCACCAACTCAATTCACTTGGAAAAATGCTCCACCATGACCAACATATATCGATGATGTCGTACAGTCAATGATAAAGACGCAGCAAAATCCAAGCTCCAACAATAACCAAGTCTCATAAACAATAGGGGATGTAACTGTGGTGTAGGATCATAGAATGATGCCCGAACTGTAAGACCCAGGGTTGTACATATAGGATGGAATGTAAGTATATCTAAATTGTGTCTAAGTTTATCTTAGTCATTACTATGTTTAGCTAATTATGGTTAAATTTGAGTAAAATATAGAGTACCTATTGGTATGGTAGATGAGAACAACTATTTTGTTGTTTAGTAGGAATCAAGAAACAGATTCTATCACATGGGTATCTTGACTTTCCTTGACTTAGACTAGTTTTCATTGGTTGGACTTGGTGAAGACCCTTAAATCTAGGGGCGAGATTGACTTGGTACACTAAAGTCAATTGGAGGGTAGTTGGGTTTCTAGAAAATCCAAGTGGACCAATTGTATGTTGCCATGTACCCTTTTCATTGGGGTTTGTGATCTCTACCTCAATTAAACTTGGTAAGAGAAGGTTACATGGTGGTTATTTATAATAACTAAGGTAAAATTCTAAGTAGTATAAATAGAGAGGTTGAGAAGCACCTCTCAAGTTAGTTTTGGAAGAAGTTAGTTTTGTGATCTTAGTTTTAGAGAGACCTTGTTTTGAGAAGCTTGGTTCTTGGAGAAGTCATGTTGGGGGTGGAGCCTTGATTCAATGAAGACTTTGATCACCAAAGTATCCCTTCCTTTTGAGTGATATCTTACTCTTTGTGAGAATTTACATAATGGAGTTTGGACTTTGAGAGTTTGTGTAGGAGTGTGCATTAGTGTCATGGTCATAGGGTGGGAACAAATCCTTCTAGATTCATGATGAGCTTCCAAAAAGCTATATGAGGTAAATCTGAGTGAGAGTCAGCACGGAGGTCACATTTGTGGTTCCGTTGTCGGGACCTCAATCTAGAAGGAGCAAAGATGTTTCAAATCCAGTTTATTGGCTGTGAGAGTGCAATGATGAGAACTCATATGGAGAGGACCATGGGCGAAGAGCGAGCCTAGATCATGATGCATAGTAATGTACCATTTGTATATCCGGATGTATTATATGATAGCTTGGAAGTTATTTTGTATATTTTGTTTACTTAAGTGTTGTTTGGGATGAGGTGAGAGTGCTATATTGCATATTTGGGAGGAAAACTTTATTTTTCAAAGTTTTTCCGAGAATTTTGTTGATTTTAGATTAGTAGATGGGATAAGTTTTGCACTTGAAATAATAGTCATATCACATTCACATCAAAAGTTATGATGTTTAGAATTTGCTAGAGTCCTGACGGGTTTTGAAAGATAGATCTTGGGAAAAATACAAAGCTTATCAATTCGTGCAAAAGTGAAGTCAGGATTTGAAACTTTGCGAGTGTTAATTAGCAGCTAAGCTACATGTGGGTTCAAATTTCGTTGAGAGATCATTTTTAGAGACAAAGTTATGATACTTGAAGTATAGGGGGGTATAAAAGTGAGCAAAACCGCTTTACTTTTCAGATTTGCTTTTTCTTTGTTTATGGTCATTCCAAGAGAGTTACTGCATGAGTGGTTTGCATAGCGAGGATGACTTGAAACTCATTGGAAAATGGAGATCAACCTCTTTGGAAGATCCGATTATCTAAGATACCTCAAGGGTTGGACATGATTGTTTCAACGGATTCGAACATGAGAGAGTTCAGAGTGGAGTTTGAAGAGAGTACACTCAAAATTTCACTAAGAGCGAAACGTGAGAGTTGCTTCTATTGTGGAAAGGAGTGACATAAGCTTGTGAATTGTCCTTTGAGGACCAAAGATCGGAGGTTGAAAGAGAGAAGGAATGTGGGAAAGCTAAACCTTCATCTGGGATCATAATCTCCCCATGAATCCAAGAGTGGAACCTATTGTGAAAATTTATGGAGTGACATGACTTCCCTTAGGACACGAGTGTAGTGGTGTGAAAGCTCTGTTGGAGTCACTAGTGGAGGGCTTTGAGGATAAATTGAGTGCAAAAACTGAAAAGTTGAAATCTCCATGTGGCTCGAGTTCCAATTGAAGATGGAGATCATTTTCAGGATGATCGAGGAGATGTCGATGAGGGTAAGACTCATAGTGTGTTTAGGAGAAGAGAGAGTCATGGCAATCTTTGACCAACCAATTCCATTCATTTTGCCATTGATGAATTACTCTAGAATGGAGCTAGTTTTGTTTGTGTTATATTAGGGAGTCCCATATAAATTTCCAACAACAAGGACAAAAGAAGTTGGAAATGGGGAAGCTTCCGGTGTTTTATGGGAGAGAGAAAGAGGATGTAGAAGCTTTTGTGAGGGACTTCAAGAGAGCATGTATAGGAAACAATGAGAGAAGTAAACCCGAATGGGCTATCTTTTTGCCCGACTTCTTGGAGGATTCCGCATTGAAATGGTACAATGAGTACAAGAAGGAACATGTGGAGGAAGACACTTGGGAGAGTTTGACGGAGAATCTTGTTGAAAACTTTCTTCCGAATGAAAGTTACGAGAAACTGATGTGTGAAGTCACCTTTTTGAAACAAGGAGAGAGTGAGAAGGTGAGATCATGCGTGGAGAGAACGGAGAAGTTGGAGTCACGTTTTTGTGTGATGTTGAGAAAGAGTGGAGACGAGGTGGAGCCAACCATGATGGGGATTGTGGCGATGTTGACAAAGAACTTCATTAGAGGTTTGAAGCCTCAGATTTAAAGCAAGGTGAGATATGAAAAGCCCTCTTCTAAGGTTAAGACTATTCGCATTGCTATTCAAATGGAGGAGAGCCTAGAAGACGATGATTCTAGCTTGATAGCTAGAGAAGCATCACCACCTGTTGTGGTTAGAATGACAACTCCTACTGTTGATGCTTCGCCATTAGTAAATACTACAGTGGTAGACTTGCATCATGAGTTGAAATCTATCACGGAAACACTCGCTGATCTCAAGATTAACGTAGTACAACTATGGGAGAGGAGGATTCAGAATGTAGGGGGAGGATCTAGAGGGTATGGAAATTATCCTCCAAAAGGAAATCCACCGCAAAGAAACTTCACAGTTTCATGCTTTAGTTATGGAGGCCCTCATTTCCAGCAGAATTGTCATACTCCTCGACAGCATGATGGAGTTAGACACAATCCTACTCCTGCTCCAAGTCAATCGAAGTATAAGGGAGTAGCGTCTATTGATGTGTTTCCTCATCAGTGCATGTTTGAGAAGGGAGAGAACTCTATAAGTTTGAAAGTAGATATTCTTGCACATGAGAAGAAGAGAGCAAGATTTGCAGAGGAGTCCATCTCAAGGGAAGATCAACCAAGCCGAAGCACTCGATCTAGTGGTGTGAGTCAATCGAGAGCACAGAGGAAGAAGTTGGAAATGGATGATTTTTCCATTTCATCTACCCAACTCAAATACGACGTGGTCGAGGATGTGGGGAATCAAAAAGTCAATATAACTGTTGGCCAATTGATTGCTCTAAATCCTACGATAAGAAAGGAGTTGAGGGAAGGCCTAAGCTCCAAAAGAACCAAGAAATGACAATCCAAGGGGAAAGCTTCCATCGAATGTTGGAGTAGGAGTGGTGGATGCCGCTACCTCGGAGGTATGTACTCAAGCTTCCAAGATTGAAGTACGCATTAATGGACGTGATGTTTTGGATGTGCTTGTGGATGATGGATTTGCGGTGAATGCCATGTCGGAACGTTTGTTGAAGAAGTTAGGGATCAAGGCTTCAAGATCTTCCAACATCATTGTTGGAATGGCCAACAAGCAAAAAGTGCGACCCATTGGAGTGATGGACAAGGTGGTCATTAGTGTGATAGGAGTTCAAACCTTGTTGTCCTTTCAAGTGTTTGAGGAGGCTAGCTATGACTAACAATAGTTAGGAAGACCTTGGTTGAGGGCAATGAGGACAACTGATCGGTGGCATAAGGTTACCTTCGTATAGGGCCAAAAACCATCGAGTGAAGGTCCCTCTCACAAGAGGCGGAGGAGCAGTCTCAGACTCAGATAGGCCTACGAGTGATTACTCGGAGTCTTAAAGTCAAGAAAGTAGCAGCTTTTCAGAGGTTGACACTAAGATGTCGACCGATGAGGAGACATCATCTGAAGTCACCTCAGATGATGATGTTCAAGTTCAAGTTTTTGCTGCAATGGATTTATTTCCTAGGGCAAGGGTGGTGAAAGATCCGACAAGATGAAGATGAGTGAAGATCGATGGCTGTCCACCCTCAAGTTTAGTCCCAAGGTTACTACGGAGGAGAAGTCAAGGTTCTTGGATATATTTCGTAAATATATCCATGTCTTTGCCTTTAGCTATAAGGATTTGAAGGAAGTAACCTTAGAAACTCATCGCATTGAATTAGAGGAGAAGGCTCGTCAAGTACGTCAAAAGTAACGTTGGATAAATCCACCAACGGTTGTGGTGGTGAAATAGGAGATCGACAAGCTAAAGGATGCCGGTTTAATCTATGAGGTAGAGAATTCTGAATGGGGTTCTACTATTGTGATAGTCAAGAAGAAGAATGGTAAGCTACGTGTATGCGTTGATTACAAGAAGTTGAATGCTGTCACAAAGAAAGATTATTATTCTCTACCTTTCATAGATGAGATTCTAGAGGAGGTGGCAAGTCATAAGTGGTATAGTTTTGGAGATGGTTATAGTGGTTATAACCAAATTCAAAGTGCTCTTGAAGATCAACTCAAAACCACTTTTACCACGCCATGGGGAACTTTTGCCTTTAGGGTAATGCCCTTTGGTCTATGTAATGCTCTAGCAACTTTTTAGAGTTTCATGAACAAGGTGTTTGAAACTTTTATTGGGAAATTTGTGCGAGATTTCATAGATGATTTTTGTGTATCCGGAAAGAAGGAGGATCATTTTGATCATTTGATCAAAATTCTACAATGTTTGGAGAAAACCAAGGCCTTGCTCAATCCAGAAAAATGCATTTTTGGACGTGAGGAAGGTTTGTTGTTAGGACACATCATTTCCAAGGATAGTACATCGATGGATCCAGAAAAGGTGAAACGCATCCTTGACTTACCTTTTCTGATGACATTGACCAAGTTGAGGCAGTTCCTTGATATGGTGGGATAATATCGACGGTTCATCTTTTCCTTCTCCAACAAAGCTTATGACTTGATGGTTACATGAAGAAGTGGACGGATTACGATTTAATCCTCAAGGATGGAGAGGCAGTTGTGACGTTTGAACTTCTTAAGAAGTCGTTGGTAACGGCTCCTATTTTAGCCAAACCAAATTGGGATAAACCTTTCATTCTCTACACAGATGCATCAAACATTGCTATATGATGCACTCTAAGTCAATTATATGATGAGAATCATGATCATTAAATTGGTTATGCTAGTAGATAAATGGTGCAATCTGAGAGAAATTATTCATTGACAGAATGGGAGCCTTTAGTTGTGATCTTCTCACTCAACAAGTTTCGACACTATCTATTGGGAGAGAAATTTACTATCGTTACTAACCACAAGGCTTTGAAGTACATTTTCAACAAGCCTAATGCTGAGGGTAGGATAGCCAGATGGAAGTTGTTACTAGCAGAGTTGGATTACATCATTGAGGATCGACCCGGTAAAAAACATGCCAATGCTCATTTTGATATCTCGGCATATGATGAGGAAAGAGATCAACCACTGGATGATACATTTCCAGATGAGGATTTGTTGATGATGGACACCATAACAAAGGTACCGGTGGAATACAAGAGGATATAGGATTTCATCTCAAAAGGAGAGTTTCCCCAAGCCATGCATTCACGGGAGAGGAATGCATTGGTGAAGCGATGTGAACAACAACTCTTCCAATTGTGCCTTGCATTACTCCAGCTCATTTGGTGCAAGTTGATAGGGACTTTTACAAGGAGGAGAACTTCCTGATAAGATCTCTATCTTGTGATCCACTCTACTTCTTGATGATAAACCTGGAGGTAGATCATCTAGAAAAGTATCTTGAAACTCCTTCAAGATATAAGTTAACTCTTCATGTATAAAAGATTGCTCTTTTGGAGCGCTTACATCTCTTATTATGCCCAAAAATCATACATCTTTGTGACTGATAGCGGTTCTTCCTATCACATAAAGAGGTTATTTTTTTTGTTCTGATCTAAGTTTATCTCCAAATATCCTTAGTTATAGTTTTTACTATCTTCCTTCGCCAATCTACCTGAGGATTATATTTTTTTATCCAAAGCATACCCAAAATAGCATCATTGCAAGCTAATCGAATTACTCTTCACTCCAACGATTCCTTGTGTTGCCCAATCTTCACCTCCACTTCCCTAGAAATGCTCTCAATGCTTCTAGTTTGCATGTTTGGCAATTCTACTTCTTCAGTCTCATCTTTTTCTAAAGCTAATTCCAACTTTATAGCAAAAGATCGAGATAGGAAAGTTTCTGTAACTCTTTGACCAATCAATACTCTCACTTTTACTCCTTCTATCTCGCCATCCGTCACAATCAAACATGTTTTCTTCTTTCTCGAAACATGTACCTCATGTTTTTGCTTCCTTCTGTCGCTTTTCTCCTTTTCATCAAACCAGTAAGGCCGTGAGGCAAGGTTATTAGTGTTTTTTGTTTCCCGGATTGCCATCCGTCACTTTATCTCCATCTTCAAGATTGTTGAGAGTACGTCGATATGGAAGTTTAGCTCCTCTTGCTAGAACTCGAATTTAGCAATCCATGGCAATATGATCAAATCTTCCACAATTATAGCATTGCCTCATTTCTCATCTCCACTTCAATCCGTCTCCTCATCTTGAATTTGCTTCTTGATGAGGATTCAAGTTACGACGATCCCTCCTTGTGCATTCACTCCTCTTGGAATGAAATCTTATGTCCTCCTTATGTTACCCAACTCCGTAGTCATTGGTCCATAATATTGATTCGTGGAAATTGATACCTCTCCACCGTTGTGGTAGACGTTTGTCATTCGTTGTGCACAAGCAATAGCTTCGTTCAAGTTGATTGCATTATCCCAAATCACCTGATGTTAAATCTTTTTCTTTAACCCTCTCTTGAATAAATCAAGGACTTTAGCTCATCTCATATCTCGTATTTGAATTCAAAGATCTTGAAATTCCTCAATGTACTTCTCCATACTTTCCTTATGTTCAAGTTTCCACAACCTCATCTATGCCGTGATTATGGGATCAACTACTTGAAAATTCTGAAGAAGACCTTGTTTCATTGCACTCCAAGTAACTTGTTGGCCTAACTCATTGACCTCCATCATCCAACCCTGAAACCAAGTAGACGCTTTCTCCAACAACAAAGTATGAACAAAAAGACTTGCAATGTGATTGTTGATATTGAACAAAGCAAGGTGATACTCCATTCTCTCAATCCAACCTTCCAAAATTCCCATGGCCCGACTTCCTTGATAAGGTTCTATCTTACATGCTTTTGTCATCTTTAGAATCATGGATGTCTCAAGATCTAGCTCTCTTGCTTGTTGTGCCGCTTGGGCTTCAAGAACCCGGACTCTCACCGTTTCTTCACTTTCCACCATTGATGGTGATGTCTCTTTTTCCATTTGGGTTTCTCTCATTCTCTAATTTTTCATTCCTCTCATTTTGACTATTGTCAATTCTTGAGCTAACTCTTGTACTTGAGTTTGGCTTTGCTCAAATGCATTTCTCAAATCTCTCAACTCTTGAATCATTTCTCTCAAAAATGTCCTTCATGATTCATCTCCGTCCACTCTCTCTCAGTATAGGGTTAAGATGAACACTCTCCAATTTCTCAAGATTCGCAACACAAAATGAGTAGGAGATGTTATCGCCTCGTGGTAATATTCTTCTCCAAAATTTCTGACAACAAGGCTCCGAAATATAGCTTTAGGATAATACACACAATAGATTTCACATCGTGAATCTCATCGCTAGTGGTCTATTGAGGTCCATCTCTAAACTAAAATGTATATTGTAAGATACCAAGTAACGTCATAGTTGACTATTGGTAAGATAATCGAATCTCTAGATCTCATTATTTGGTCCATGAAGTTGGCACCAAAATGATAAATTAAATATTGACTCAAATCTTGCTCTCTCAATATATAATAATTTGACATGAAAAGGATTAAGAAATGATAATTTTTGTACAATTCTATCTCCCCCATCCATAACATGCATTCACAATAACCCCCTTCCACTACTTGTAGCTCAATGGCCACTACAAGACTCTAACACACAGTCTCTCCACAAATTATCATACCAACCAAGATTACTCTTTCAAGAGGGGTGATCCACACTCATAGGAACAATAAGCCTACTCTGATACCATAGTAACACTGAAAGCAATGACTCCAGAATAACTTCCAAGATGATATGTCTTCTCAAGACCTCTCCTTGCTTGATATAGTGTAGGACTAGGAAAGTCCGAAATCCAAACTATGCCACATCGCTAACATATGTAGGTTGCATGTTTCGTTATCTTATCCTAACCAATTACTAAAAGACTTCTAGCACACAATCCGATCCACCAATGCATGGTAGCCACCTCGTCATTGATCCATACAAGCCAAAGTTAACCTTTTGCTTTTTGGATTGTGCACACTACTATCTTGTCTTTTTGTGATCTAATGATCAATCTAAGCTTTGGCTAAACTAACTATAGCTAACTAAGATTGGTTACAACTTGCACCACCAAACAATGTACCATAAGTTATATATATCTTCTTTGGAAACCGTTATTGTCTCCACAATTCAATCTCATCAATGGTGTTCACACCTGAATTCATGATGATCATCCATTGTGGACCCTCCAAATGATGGAATAATCCCTTCCAAGCCATAAACGTACTAAACAACATGTAGGACCTTAGTAAGAAATTTTAAGTTTATTTTTTTATTTTTCGAAATAAAAAGCATGATATTCAGAGGAAATGAGTAAGGCCAAATATGAATACATCTCTTAGGGCAAATATTCATGTGAAGTGTGAGATGAGTAGATTGAATATGGCGGAAGAAATTCCAATGTTTAGGGTAATAGTAGTTAGCAACCGTATCGACAAGCAGCTACGGACCGACCTATCGAGAGCAACACGATGAGGAGACAAACGGTAATTTGATTGGGAGCAAGAGAGGCTATTCGATTGTCTCTCATTCGATTGTCATGAGTGATTCAACCTTTGGTGCCGAAGTCAAACTAGATGGTGAGTGAATTGTTGAGATTAAAGAACTTGGGCAGTGCATTCTTAGCATGGCGATGGGATTATATATGTCCAGAGCTGTGTTAGGAAGTGAAAGCCAAGAAGGTTGTGAACCCTATTGGGTTAAGAGGACATCTTGATACTTGGGATGTGATTCAGTGGGCAGAGGCATTGGGCCGAGATTACACAAAGAACAAGGCATGCATTAGGAGGGCTTGGCATTGCATATGGGATTTGACTTCAACGAAACTAAGTGGTTTGATCCTCGAGGAAGGAAAGGGACTAATGATTTCAAGATTGATTTGATCAAGGATGATTTCCAAAGGAAGATAATGTTACATTGAACCAACTATTTTCACCGCAAAGAACTATCTATGTTAGTATGCATAATATGAGAATAGTGGAAGGGTTTGTACGAGGATCGATCAAAGTTAATTGGGGAGAAATATTCGCCCAAAATATGCAAGCAATGGGGTAGAAGCTGAGAGCAAGAGAAAAGGTAGTGGTATATATTTCCTCATTTCTGGTACACATGTACTTGAGGATGGGATGGTTAGCCCCAAGGGAAAGAGTGAAGTATGAGTTGGATGCGAAAGATATCCTGCGAAAGCCAAATATGAGTGAAGCCATCAATGTTTTGACCAGAAGTATGGGACCAAGTGGAGGAGGAAGCTTGCAGTTATCGGTCACAGTAGATAAAGACGAGATACTTTCAGAAGAATTGGATAAAATAATGTGGGAGATTGAGGAGACCATATTCGGACGGGAAGATTCAACGGGAAATTTGGGAAGGAATGTGAGAAGTCTAAGTGTGGAAGAAGTTTGAGAACTAGGAAGTAAGAAGCAGAAGCTAAAAGAGGTTGCTAAACCGAGAAGCCTAATACCGAAAGTATCGAGGTCTAAGGTGAAGACGTTCAAAGCATATGGTGGAGAACCGCTCTCTTTAATATTGCAGTTAGCGTAGAAACTAGAGAATGTTGTTGTTCCAGTTCTCATGGAGATGAACGAGATGGGAACGAACTATATCTAATGGTGGGATCCTCAAGAAGATGGTTACATAAACCTGATTCAGGTAATGAACCGCATCGCCACATGGAGGAAGGATCATACGCATACGATTAGACAATTAACATAGTTAGTGGGACGTCTAAAGAAGGAGAAGGCAGAAGCGTGATAAGAAGTGAAGGTAGCAAAGCATGACTATGGGGAGATTTGCAAGATCCGGGGAACAAAGTTGAAGTTCGTAGAAGTGGAGAACAAGAGTCTTTGAAGACAATTGAAGGAAGTGAAGCGGCAATTGTATGAAGTCGATGTGGAGCAGCTAGCTAGATTAGAAGATTTGGCAAGCAAATGTTCGCCGTATCTATTTGTCCGATGTGACGAAGTTGATGCCGAACGA
Source organism: Marchantia paleacea (assembly GCA_014180765.2). NCBI lineage: Eukaryota > Viridiplantae > Streptophyta > Marchantiopsida > Marchantiales > Marchantiaceae > Marchantia > Marchantia paleacea. Next base: position 1,198,732 of record MUAA02000117.1, read on the forward strand.
CTGGAGATACTAACGATGGTGATGAACACTTCTTGCAATTCAAAAGAAAAACGAAAGGAGATGTACAAGGCCATGGGTCGCGAATGTCAGCAAGCGATGTGTGTCCATTGGAGGAATAATACATAATACATCAGGGAATTATAGATAAGCATTGATGCTTTCGCCTAGAGAGAAGAATCTTCATCAAAAGGTGTTGTAAATTTCCGAAGAAGAAGTCGGGCGCGATCTGTGTAGGTAACGATTCAAATAAGACGTTAGGATTGTGTATAAATAGCATCAGAATAGTTAGGAGAGATATCTTCAATTCGCAAGAGAAGGATAGGAATTGTTCCTGTGTAGAGAAGAGATTGTGATGGCCTACCTTACTAGAGATCGGATTCATGTGAAGATACCCATGAATTTGACCTACAAGTTTGGCCATCGAGGATTTTTCCAGAAGGACTTCTACGAGCTTACGCATGGTGAATGGTTGTCTCTTGTAATTGGGGATCACCTAAAATCAGGAAAAGAATTTACTTGGAAATTTCTTAGTGCATTAATTTCTATGATGGGTTTTAGTCCCCAACTTGAATTAGAAACCACAACAGAAGGTACTCAAGGCACAAAGGTGCTAATACAAGGTCAAACTGAAACCTATCATCACTACATGCATTCCTCTAGTCTACATGTCCGCAAGTCATCTAACTTGGGAGAAACAAAGATAGTCTAACTAGTATGCAAATACAACATCACTATTAGTAACACACCGGAGCACTAACACTGAGAACAACAAAGCATCAACACAAACAAACGTGGTACATAAACAAGAAGCCAAGATGGAGTTATATCAATGATAAGAAACATAAATAACATTACTCTATCTCAAAAACATACATCAAAGAAGTCAAATCAACCCAACCGAGACTAACATAGACTCATGAGGGTATTTAAAAATACCAAAATTCAATTTTGGAATCTTTATGCTCTCAATATAGATAATCTGATACTATTATTTTGGTTATTTAAGGCGTTATCATATATTAGCATTTTTTAATTCTCTACCCAACATATTTTTTGTTGTGTAAACAAACACCGTTTGTAACTTCTACATGATTTTAAAAATCTTCAACTCTTATTTCATACCCTTAAATGTCATAATTTCATAATTTTGACATCATTGGTCTTATGTTTGATATCTTTATCTCACACGAAATACTTTACATCTTCTATGACCTCACCAAATTTGAGATGGAACGGACACTACAAGATAATTCTATAGTCTGGCACCGTCATTTTAAACTTGAAAATTGAGAAACATCAAATCTTGGACTTCGAGCATTTATATTTGAAATTTTTTTCAGCAAATCTCGATTCTAAACACCGAGGTAACTAGAAGCATTGACCCACTTGGTCAATTTTTAACAATGCTTTGTGTCTTCCAAATTCTTGATTTAGGTTTTAAACATTAAAACAAAAGATACAAAAATTCAAAATTGATCAAACCAACTTCGAATCGAACCTATTTCTAGATTGCCTTCACGGTACTCATTGCATTAACATCATGCACACTCTATAGAAAAAATATCAAAACTACCATCGATCAAAACTTGCTAAAACACTTTCAATCCCATTGGAGTTTTTGAAATAATATTTTCTACTCTCAAAATGTCCACAAGTACACTCCGCTCATAACCATAACATAAAAAATTCATTATAATCACACCAAAACCACTTTGAACTTCAAAGAGTACTCGCTCCTGCACTAGCTATTACCCATCATAACTACACTTTCAAAGTATTAACTTCAAAAACTATATAGTGAGAAATTTTAATTAAAACTCTACACTTTGAACCCTAATTAGCTTTGAGTCAAATACATTTTGAACTTCAAAGACTCTAAGTTCTTGCACTAACTAATATCCAATAGTCACACTCTCAAAATCTAAACTTCAAAAACTCCTCGTTCTATATGGAAAATACTCTTGTGTATACTTGCTTGTTCAAGCAAAATCTAAACTTCAAAAACTCCTCGTTCTATATGGAAAATACTCTTGTGTATACTTGCTTGTTCAAGCAAAAAACATCAGGTGGAGAATTTGGTCAAGTCTATGTCCATTTGGAGAGAATATAATTTGATTTGGCCTTTTTGTAATTGAAATTGAAGCATCAAGGACGTACCGTTAAACTCTAAATCTCCTAGGTCCAAACCCCCACTTTGAACTTCAAAGATTCCAAACTAATGCACTAGCTACTATCCACCTTGGTCCCTCTCAAAATCTACTTCCAAAACTGAATATAAATGAACTCTAATTTGAACTTTATCCGTTTGAACCCTGAGTTTCCTAACCAGGAGGTCATCCAAAAACACTAACTCCTCTATCCACTCCATTATACACTTCCACTCAACACACCTACCTAACGTCGGGTGCAGTTCCATAAGTTGTGATAAAAAAGATAAATTTCTCTTGAAACAAACTACATCCCTTCATAGTCACGAGGTTTAAATTGGTTTCTCCTCCATATTTCCCCACAACTAATAAAGTATGGCGAGTGAATCATGCTAGATGAAAAAGTATACAATGTAGGCCGTGTCGTGAATTGGATTCTATGCATACAGTTCTTCACAAACGTTTGTTTGTAACTCTAGTCGGAAGTAAATAACCTTAATTTACTTGTGTGTATCTAAAGATATGTGAACAACCCCTCATTCGGTCTTCATCACGGGATGCCTCATCGCTTACGAGAATCGGCACGTAATTCCTCATGCCAAGATCAGGCACACTCCATACATCAGAAGCCAGACAAAGAATCTCGAGCTCTAAATGCGGAGGTAATCCATTACGAAACCACAGAAATGCAAATAGAGGGGCAGGGATGCAAACCAGATGCAGGATACAACAGTGAAAATGGCTTGCTTAGATGTACGGTACTTTCTTCATTACACGTGCTAGCGGAGAGTGAAAGAAAATTTGCAAATCAGTCGAAGATTCGGTGTGTAGGAGTTAATATTTCATCTTCGGTTCCAAAACTTACAAGCAACAGGCCGGCTGGCCAAAGTATGTACAACATGGACAGGTACAAGTCTGCAGCAGGTGCAAGAGTACTTATGTTTCCAACCCTACAAAGAGAAGAATCCTAACCGAGGCCGTAATCACACGTAAGCACTTCCACCGATCGATCCCCGGAATCGGCAAACATGAAGCCTCTTCCAAGGATCTCCCCACGTCTAATAACGCCTTACAATCGCAAATCGTCTGATGGAGACAAGCGTCAACAACCGACGATTGTCTTCATCAGCCGCGGTAAAAGATAATTTCAGGACACCCAAATGTCCAACCACGAGCATCAAACAGACTGGTCCGCATATGGAAGTCAAAGTAAAATTTCAACGTCGGACACCGAAAGTTGGAAATCAATGCCCCTTCTTTACACCAGACTCGGGCCTCGCATATCTGACACACTCGATAATCTAGTCCACGCGCTTCGTCTTTGCAGCCTGTTGCTGGAGGTGCTCTAATCGAATTTGCATGCGAGTAACCCTGAACAAAAGCCAGTAAAGGAAAAGAGTGGTAATGACCAGCAAACCATTGCGCTGGCTCTTGAGCAGCGATTTCGCTTGCTTCTCCATCTCGCCGGGGTGCCCGTGTACCTCAGGCATGTTCTGTATTTTCCAGAAAATGTCCACTCCAAGAAACAGAGCTAAAGGAACCGCTGCTAACATCGGCTGCAGCAAACCCTGCGCGACCTGGATCAAACCCTTCCTCAAACCTTCCAATCCTGGAAGCGTCAGCAGAGTCAACAGGATCGCTTCAGCTCCAGCCACGAGAGCGAGTGCCAGCCATTCCAACGCCATCGCTACTAAGCTCCCACAAACAGATTATCTCTTCTCACGCCGTTCCCCGCTCCGCGACCCTGCGATCGATCACGATGCGCACAAAGCAAAACCCGCTTCGATCGGATGTTGATGTTTTGATCCTCGATGCACCGAACCCTAAAATGGCAATTTCATCGACAATAGCTCAAGCAATCATGCACTGCAATGTCTGTCTGTCTGTTCTCCTGCCGCCTTCCTGCGCAAGGAACTTAAACTCCTTCGTCAGTCCTCACGGACGCTGACTGGTGGTAACCTGTTTTTCGACTACTACGTCCCTTAGGTTAAACACGTGTCCGTTATAAGCATGCTGCGGACACGGTTAGGGTGGCTTGAGGAACCAGGTTGGAACCGGAGACTTCTTGGACTGACAGTTGTCAGTAGGAAGTGCATGGCCTCCTCTGCCATCTACTGAAATTGACAAGTGGATAGGCCGGACTGTGCTTTATTGTCAACAACATCCATTGACAAACTGTCCCGCACCGACAGGTGGCGCCACCTCACAAGTTGATCTCCATTCCTCTTGAAACGTATCAGTCTGCGTTCCCAAGTTCTCCATTACTGCCGGTAAATGTCTTGTGTCTCTCTCCACTTAGATGTGAGACACGTAGCGCAGTAGTACACTTGTGGATGCCAAGTGTACTATGGAAGCACGTGTCTCCGACTGGCCACCTCACATGTGCACTGCTGCTTCCGAGTTCCATTATATTTATAATAATTACTTCCACTTCGAGCCTAATCAACAATCCCCTGGTAAGCCTAGCTTCGTAAAAAGCGGATAGAAATTACTCTCTTGTTATGAACACAGCTGTCTAGAGAACAGGCCAGAGGGTTGTTGATCTGTACAACGGTTGAAGCCATGAAGAGGGAACCGATAGCGCACTCTCTGTGGTCTGTCAAATGTGGTTCCACAGATTCCAAGATATGGACCCGTAATCTTCTGTCTCCTTGCTGATGTATTAATTTAGGTTTCAATTTTGTCGACTTCTGCCTGGGTTTGCAGTACTGCTTCCTTCCTTTCCCTGAGCAGCTTATTGATAACTTACACTCGGGGCCAAGCGGATCTTATACATGGTCACTTGTGTCGAGAGGCATGCAGCGCGCATCCAAGGAGATTACAAAGTGCTATGGTTTAACCTTCTTTTCAGTGGAGCCTTCGCTTGTCAGTTTAGGATCTTACAAATGCTCGTTTCTCCCCTATTCTCGTTCGCTTATGGTAAACCTCCTATACATCAATCAGATGACTACAAGTCTGATTGCAAATGATAAAACAGGTCTCAGACCTACATCTCTTCACTCGTCCAATCTTCAAAACAGAAGTTGGGCTTCAGAAACGAGTAAGATGGGTACAGCAGCATCTCCTTCCTATCGCCTGGTCTACGTATCTTACACTCGGACATGATCCTCAGGATAGCAAAAAATGAAGGTTGTGTGTATTACGTCAGGCTTGTATCCAGCGCGTGTGACTCCAGAGCTTCCATCACACTCTCCACCCACCTGCAAAGTCAAAATTGTTCATCAACTTACATAATCGATACGCTGGAAATCAAATTGTAAGTTTGAAAATCTCACTTTGTTGCATTATATTTACACCAGAAATGTAAGGTTTTCTGGGGTTGTCTCTTCAGTACAGGTACGAGGAAGTCCAAACGAGGAGTATTAGTTTTGAAAATACGACACTGACAATCATAAGAAAGATGCGGGCTGAGTTTCAGCCCTTACTCAACCGTGCAAGACAGAAACACAATCTCCAACGAGTTATGACGAGATTTATCAGTTTCCACATCGGAGTACCTCATCAATATCCGCAATAGATAAATAAGCAGAAGAACCTTACCCATCAATTCCAGGGCTGTCGGGGCAGAACACCTTGCTCAGACCCGCTGTTTTTGCAGCCTTTGCAGAAGTTGTCCCGATGCAAGCTGCAGCACCATTCCATGGCCCTAGCAATTCTACCCATGCCCTGATTCCACATGCACAGAAAAAATGGTGAACCTTTGAAGCCAAAATACTCGAAACAAACAAATACTCAAAATAACGAAACAGGTTATGAAAACTATGTCTTCATAACCTGTTTCCTAACGTTTAGGTGATTCAATATCTTCAAGGCCAAGGAAGCCAGATGAAAGATCAGAAGGTCAATAGTGCACCTCACGGCGGTGGGCGAGGCAAACGTTGCAACAGGGGCAGCAAGTGCAGCTGCTACTTTATCTTGATCAAGAGACTTCACACTTTCCTGGCAGAGTCACGCGTGGAGCAAACATGAATAAAGTATCACGAATAAGTCACAACGGAAATGACAACAAACCATGGATTCACTCGTGCTAAACACAGAAGGAAGACCAACTGGGGATGCTAAAGCTTCAGTTAGTTACCGTTGAGTAGGTGTTCAGTCGGAAAACTTTAAAACCACGTTCACTTAAGCCAGTTTCTGCTCACACCGTGTATTTCCATGAGTTAACATGAGAACTCTCCGGTGAAAAAAATGCAGAGGTGTAAGTACGTTTGCGTGGTCTAAACTCTGGAACTTGAAATCCATTTGCAATCTTCTTTTGCCAGCGGAAACGACAGGTTCGGACACTAAACTGACCCTTCGTTTGAACCACACATCTGATCAAATTACAGGCAGCTGCCAACATTGTTTATGTTTCGCTATCTATAAGAATTTTCAATTATACACCTCTTCTCTGCAAGCTTTCCCTTAGCTAAATAATTCTGAATCTCGATGGAAAACTACGCTTAGAGGATCAAAATATAACGTTTGCAAAGAATGACACCCTCTGGGACGATTTACTGTTTAATCAAATAACTATGTCAAATACTTGTAAGAAATTTTAATGTGACTGTCATATAGCGGCCCACCTAAAATACGCCCAGCAAATACACATATAGAAAGAGGTATTGTGAACTAATAAAGCTACTACTCTCAAGGTCGACATACCAAGATCACTGCCAGCCTTTGCCGATGAAGGATAGAGAATTTCACCATTTCCACCTTCCAGCTTAGGCAACTCCACTGCCAAGACCTTTGCCGTAGCTGCATCAGACGAGAGGACAATGATTAATTCTTGCATCAAACATCCCTACTAATTGGAGTGAAGTGAAGTGAGTTTACTTGTGAGGTGGAGTTTAGCCTACAACGACCAAATGGCACAACGACTAGAAAATCAACCACGAGTTGTTACAATTCAGTTATCGAGTTCAGCCCTAGCACATGGACCTAACATTTAGACAACCAAACCTTTGGAAGGCGTGAAGGCCACTTCGATATTGTCTCTGTTATCCTTGATCTCGTCGAATACTTCTCCTGTTCCAGATCCTACGACTGAAATTCGGACCTTGGGACAACCAGCAGCCCTACAGCCAAGAATGGAGTAAATAACCACACTACTACGCGTATTGTAATTCGACAGAAATTCCCCGACGTATAGATCAGTAAGTGTTTGTCATTCGCAGCACATCCACTTTAAGAGAAACTTTAAATGCTTATAGTTTCCGATGAAAAACGTTACAGAGAAAGAACTCAAATCTCTGACATACCTCCAGCCACTGAGAAACACTGTGGCAGCTTCAGGTGAGGTTACCACTATCCACTCGAATTCAGTTTCTGCAAACATAATCCATTACAAACGGCATTAGAATCACTTGCCTAAATCCAACCTACATCCAATACGGATAAATACTCCCGCTTGGAAACATGGTGTATTTGGGGGCCCAGTAGACGCACGCATTGACTTCGAAGCTGTATGAAAAGTTCACTCGATACTAGAACTTTCTAGGATCACCTTACGAGCTGCAACAATCTAGAGGCAGATGGTAAAAACAAAACGGCCCTTCATCTTTGCAATATACAAGAACTTTTTGCCACTACACATTACTCGCAGACACAATTATGACATTGCAATCTGATTTTATGATCACTCTCCCAGCTACAAAGATCTGCAACCATACCGCGAAGAGTTTGTGCAAGTTTTGGATAATCTGCCCCTTCTTTATGTTCTATCAACGGAAGCTCCAAACAGTTTATTCCCCGAGCACTCTGAAAATTTACAGAAAACCCAAAAAGAAGTGATTGAGTGAGAACAGAATTGATCGAGTGATTGATTGAATGATTGTACCAAAAATATGTGAAACATATACAAGATAAGCCCGACTTCGTTATCATGTGTGAAAGAAAAATGCTGGGAAACATTTTTTTCGTCAGTTTCTTGTACCGATTATGCTGAGTTCATTATATGTTTTCCAGGACAGGCTCGACGACATACAATTCAAAGCAGATTTCGCGTGTCATAGCAGTTCCCAGAACATTACAAGCGAGATGAAGGTGAACAACATCCTTCTGTCGTAAGACGAAGCTTGTCCTTAAATTAAATAAATGAGCTGGCACACAATTCAAGCGGTCCGAGGGTTTGAAAATGTACAAGCGCATTCATGAGCTTGCCGTTCTTCCCCTGCTCCCGCGTGACCACCACAGTGGCATTCTCCCTGCCTGATGAAGCTGACATATAGATGCTCCGATTTTTTACCACAGTGGCATTCTCTGTAATGACATTGACGATTCGGAATATAAACAGGAGGATGAAGAATGCGAAGAAAGGTCTGAGCACGGTAATGGCCAGAGGAACTCCCACCCTGTGAACTCGAAGAAACTCGAAGAAGCTTCGCTCCAACTTTCTCCCCCACGCCCTGCTGAATTGTGCTCAGAAAAACTCTAATGCTCCGCACCATTCCCCGTAATCTCATCGACTCCGTCGCAGTGCATGATCCTCTGACGCCAAGTCGTGCCTGCAAAACTCCAAACTTCGATGTGGACGACCCGGACATCACCGTACAGAGCTCCATCGCTCCTTCCGGGGCAGAGTGCGTCCGATGATTATCTTCCTCCTGGATCAGCTGAACTGCTTCATCACTGGAACAGCGAAGGAGTGGCAGGTCCTTCAGATAATCCAAAGGGGGAAGAATGCCCCGCACAGCACAGGCATGCCCGCTCGTATAAACTGACTGAGGGAGGGAAGGTTGAAGATAGCCCGGAGGTCAAACATAATCGCACTTACTTCAGCATCCAAGTTCCCAACTGGTGGCTAGCCCCGGTGCTTGATTCCTGTCTAACAGGTTAGGATCTTATAGGGGCACTTTCAAATGACGATAGGGGTCTTATTAAAGAATGCAAAAGATGTCATGAGAAAAAAACTCGCTGTAGTTTCGATTACCTCATTCCGGAAACTTTGTTCTCGTGTTGTTAACACCATAATTTATTTAGCGTTTTATTATGTTTATTCCAAGGAATCTGATACGGTACTAATCCTTAATTAATACTTGTGTGTTAATAAATTATATCTAGTAATCTCATACCAATCTCATGATTTATCATTTTAATTTTAAATATTTAGTGTATTTTACTTAAGAAAGAGGAAAGAGGTTGAAGAAAAATTGCAACCAACAATTTTACATGCAACATTTTGAGAATTATTTAAAATTTAACACTGCAATCCAACTCTGATCCCATGCCTAAAGTTGTGCATTTGATCACTAGGATATAAAGCATCAATATTGAAATATATATTTATTAAAATATATTTGTACCATCAAACATTTGACCATTTGTAAATGATTATATCAATTTTTTTAGACTCTTGATAGCAAAATTTCATGTAATCAATTTGAAACATTATCAAATGAATTCTTAGGTTTCTATAGGTAATATTATATTTTGGATAAGAAGGATGAAGTTAATAATTTGATATAATATCTTGATTTTGACTAAATCGGATATCATAAAAATATATATATATTTGATTTATTCAATGAAACTGCAACTTCATGAAGAAGAAGATTATAATTATAATTGTGAAGATTTCCACAAAGCATATATTGAACCATAACAAAAAATAAAAAAATCATTTGTGGGCATTAGATTTTGTGTCATTTTTTTATTTATATTCATTATTTATTATTTACGTGAATAAGATTGAAGTATGATCTATTTACAAATTTGGCTTTGTGTGATTATCATGCTGATCTGAGTTTATTAGGCAACTCATGTTGTTCAATGAGTGATTATCAATCTTGATTATACAACACTTCATATCTTTAAGCACTGGTTACATGACTTGAATGCACAATGCTATCAAGCATCATAAACATTAGAAGAGATGGTTTGTATATTCATTACTTTCCTTGTTACAATTATTTGCTACAACATATGTGTCATATTATACTTGCAAAGTAATTATACATTGAATACAATAATGAAGTAGTGTGCTTTTATGAATAAAAAATGTTGAGCACAACCTTGATCATGATACTTTTTTTCATCTAACTTTTTGAATTTCTGCATTTAACTAGCATCTAGTTCATAAATGTTATTGATACAATCATTATTTTGGGTTATTTTTTTCATATATGATCTCTAGCCACAATATTTGCATTTCGAGTTTTTTTGGTCTTCATCTCTTATTTAGTGTATATTACACAAATATATACTAATTAGAGTATCTAAATCAATTAAGAGTAGAGAATCATAAATATTAATTAAGACATATTTTATTTATATAGATATTTCATTTGAGGATTATATACACCTTTACTTAACGTAAATTTATGTATGTATTACATTAGGAAGAATAATACTGCAATTTTCAATATAAATTTCAAGTTTTTTTTGAAGTATTTTTTTCAATCAATTATATACATACCTAAATTTTTTATATGAGTATTTCAACATGTGCAACATCAAATACTCAAAATATTTGCAGTTATATTTTCTAAGATGAAATCTATACTTCTCAATATTCAAAATTAATCATTCTTCAAATTTTGGTACAAATGAATCAAGCTAACTTAGTTCAAAGATATTTGTTTCAAAATAGATGGTAAAACATTTGATGGATGATGCAAGAATGATCAAAATCATATTCCTTACACTAATTAGTGTTTAAGATTTTTTTAAAATATTTTCATACTCTATGAAGTGTATAGTACATTAGTGTACATTAATAAAAAAAATCACACCAATTAAATATATACACCAACTACAAAATTGTATGTACTTAGATATATATTGTTGTATATATTGTTGATCCGTAACATGAATACACTTAGAAACAAACATGCAATCAAGAGTCGACACATGAAATAAGTGGTTCACCTCACTAAGGCTACGCCCACGGAACACATAGAGTCACTTTACTGAATAACCCTAATTGTGTCACAGAGAGCTTTTGCCAACCCTCTTATATAGTAGTACCAACCCTAGCCTTAGTCTAACTAAATATAGTCAAAGTAACCAAAGTTACTCAAGAGTTAACTCCTAACAATCTCCCCCTTGACTCATGTCTTGGGGTCTCTAACTCTTGTTATCCATATACATACTCCGCGGGAAGTCCTAGAAGGAAACCTGAAGTATAGGCCCTCCTGTAAACAAGGATTAACTAGAACTAAGCCGTAGCCTAACTAGGAAGAAGTAAAGCATATACAAGAATCAAACAATTGCTAAAGTAACTCTACTAGTGCTCCTTGTGCAAAACCTGCATAGTAGCATAGTGCATAACTTTGGTCAATGCATCAGCTAGATTGAGTTTACCATCAATCTTGACTAGCTCAACCTTCTTAGCAGAAACTGCATCTCTGATAAAGTGATATCTGATGTCGATGTGGTTCACCCTGCTATCCATCACTTGACTTGCTACAAGATGTAAGTCACTCTAACTATCACAATGGAGATTTATAACATCTTGTTTTAATCCCCTCTTAGTGATAAGTCTAATCAACCAAATAGCTCCTTTGTTGCTTCCGCTGTTGCTACATATTCGGCTTCCGTAGTTGGTACCTATGCATGCACTACGCAAGGTAGATCTCCAACTAACGCATCCACCTCCAAGTGTAAACACATACCCAATTGCAGACTTCCTATTGTCCATAGTCAGCATTAACGTAACCAAACAAGGATTTGGCATTGTCCAATAAACCATCAAACAAAAGGCCATAATCCTTAGTACTCTTGAGATACTTGAGAATCCACTTCACAGCTTCCCAATGCACCTTCCCTGGATTTGACATATACATATTCATCTTGTTCATAGCTAGAGCAATATCACGTCTAGTGCACACCATCAAATATATTTGGCTCAACATACTACGCACCTTCTCCAATACTATTCGGTTGAGCCTCTCAAAAATAGCATTTTGTTGCGGAGTATAAACCGTGGTGAGATGACGAGTGATCCCCTCTTCTTTGCAGTAACTTCTAAACTCCTCATAAGTATACTCCTTGCCATTATCCGAATGTAGATATCTCACCTTGTGACCAGTCTGAGTCTCAACTTGGGCTCTCCAACATTTGAAAGTTGCAAAGATTTCAGACTTTTGTGTGAGAAAATAGATCTACACAAATCTTGAGTAATCATCAATAAACCATACATAATACCATTTCCAAGAATGTGAGGCTTTAGAAGAGGGTCCCCACACGTCACTATGTACATTCTCAAGTAACTTTTTGGAACTATGATTTCCAACATCAAAGATTTTTCTATGTTGCTTGCCCATAACACAATGCTTATAAAATTCCATGTCCACTTTACCTAAATCAGGTAACAAGCCTATATCAAGGAAGGTCAAAGGTCAAGCACTGTTACTCATGTATCCCATTCTAGAATATGCCAAACATGATCCATCTGAGACCGAGATCTGATAAGATTGACTTCACCACAAATGGTATTGCCCTCTAGCACATAAAGATTTCTATGCTTGTGTCCTCTTAAGATAATCTTATCACCTACTCTCACCTTAAATACTCCTTGTTTAGACTCCACTCAAGGACTTTTGAATCTAACATTCCAAGAGAGATAAGATTCTTTCTCATTTCAGGTATAAACCTGGCGTGAGTCAACGTACGTTTGACTCCATTAAACATGTGAATCTGGACAGATTCAACACCTTCAATTCTACAGGGTTGATCATTTCCCATAAGAACTAAACCGTTTGATATTGAGAAAGCATGAAAAAACTCTCTAATGTAATAAATGTGATAAGAACAAGCACTATCCAGAATCCATACATCACCAATGCCCTTTGATGAGTTACATAGGGCATACCTCTGGCTTCATAGTCCATCTTCGAGCAAGTCATACTCCTCATCAAAATCTTGAGCCACATTGGCCAAAGGAGGATCATTAGCCTTGGTCTTCACACGATAGTCCTTCTTAAAGTGACCACTCTTACCATATTTCTAGCAGATCACTGTCTTCTTGTCTTGGGATTTACCCCTAGATATGAATCTACCTCTAGATCCAAACATCTTTCCATCCTTGTCATTCCTTAATTGTGACCATCCACGAGTCACATTCAATGCCGTACCAGATGAAGAGGATGGAGTAGAGGGCATCATCATCTTCTGCTGTATGTCATGAGTCAATAAAGCACTTACCACCTCATTGTAAGTGATCGTCTACCTATCACGATGAAGCAACACTTGTGACAATGACTGATATGAAGCAGGTAATGAACTTAACAGATGAAGGGTCTTTCTCTCATCAGTTATCTTCTCTCCAAGATTCTGACGATCAATAACAAGATCACCAAAGGCATCAATGTGATCTTGTTTCTTCGTACATGAATCTTTCATGTTGAAGCTCATCAGCTTCAAGGAGGTGTACAACCTGTTTGATAAATCTTTGGAATGAAACCGTCGCTGAAGAGCCTCAAACAATAAAGTACAATTGTCATACTCATCAACTTGCTTCAGAACTCAAGGTTGTAAATGGAGTATAACAATACTCATTGATTGCTCCTGAAGGTACTTCTAGTCTTCATCATTGAATGTAGAGGGTTTAGGCCTCAATGTCTTGCCCAAACCGGAAGCCTTTAACTTGACTTTGACTTGACTCTCCCACAAAAGATAGTCACCACGCCCATCATATTTGACAATATCAAATCCGGCTCCTCATGTCTTCATGACTGCCATCTCACTCCGTCTAGACTTTGCCTCATGTTTCATAGACAACATATCTAAGATGGATAGTAGATCCACGAGAGCTTGCTACCATTACCACATGGGACAAATCATGGACGCCAATATTCTTGATTTGCAATGGACTTCTTTCTTCACTCCACCCGTCCACATTCATTTATCCCACAAGGTAGAAATGCAACGACCACATCAAGTATCCATTCGGTAGAGGCAACCTTGGCAGACAAATTGTTGGCACTCGTGACTGATGTGCAAGTGGAAGTAAATTGTATTCCGCAAGGCCACTTCAAAGATGTGGAAAGCCCCAATTGGACTGCGCTACAAAACCAGTAATCTTCAATATGTGTTGCTTTCAGAAAGTCTTGAGAGTTCCTTAGACTTTGCTTGCTCCAGGTTCATCCGTTGCGCTTCCTTCTCAACTTGGTCTTTTCTCCATATGTCCTTTGTAGTAAAGATTTCTTTATTCTCTAGTTGCTGGTGGTTAACTGACGAGGCTTGGAAAGACGGATTTGACGAGATATTGACGATGAAAGGAGTGATTCCGAAGCCCGTCTCGAACGAGCTCGCAAAGGCGTTCTTTGTTCTTGACAGTTGCTGGAACAGTTGCTGGAATGTCTCGGAGCTCGTCCCGCTGGGCCCGACTGACTCACTCTCGCTCTTGGCTCTCGTGAAATCTTTCGAGTACCTAAAGCACGGAATTGTCACAACCTTCACCAAAAACTTTTCCAAGAAAACAACGATCTCAGTTCGCATGGATAGAAGACAACAACACTACTCATTCCTCAATTGCCCTAATATGCGCATGTTCTCTCCTCCACTCCGGGCACACCCATAATCGAAAAAGATCCCTTCACGCACACATTCTCTTGTTCTCTCCCTCTCTCTTTGATTTATCACTCGCTCTTGCCTTTCCAAAAGCACAACATACTGATTTTAAAGACTGACTGACTCTACGCTCTCACCACGTCCATCGATTCCTGTCAAGAATACACAACAAGAAACAAAATGATGCACCGACCCTTCAGTCCGTTTGTATGTTCGTGCTTCCTCTCTTCTTTCATGTTTGCCTCTCACGGAGGCAAGACCACAAGAACTATAATATGAATCCCTCTATTTGCTCTTGCTTCTCCTCTTTTGCATCGAAGCACACGCACGCACACTAAGGCTACGGTCCGGGGAACACACAGAGTCACCTTCCTGAATAACTCTAATTGTGTCACAGAGAGCTTATGCCAACCCTCTTATATAGTATTACCGGCCATAGTCTAACTAAATATAGTCAAACTAACCAGAGTTACTCAAGACCTAAGTTAACTCCTAACATATATTTAATATTTTAGTTGTATTACAAGATTAATCATATATTTCATTTAAACTATAGACACATTCATATGTTTCCAAAAAAACCGTAGAGTTTATAAAATTATTCCCATCAACTTTGACATGATCCGCAAATATATATATATGTGATATAATAATAATCAAGGTATTAGTATGTGTGTAAAGGTTCACATTATAAGAAATATTAATAATTATTTACATAAATTGATATATAAATAAAAAACGAAAATATATTTATTACTACTTATATTGCAGATATGAAAATTCAACTATAGAATATGAGCACATATTTTAAAATATTTACAATATGTCCCTCCCTTCGTAGTCTACTAACTAACTGAATCGGAATAGTTAAATATATACGTATATATGTCCAAATTCCTCTTTAATTATGCTGTGATTTTAGTGATAGTCGAATGGAGCATATCATTGAAGAAAAGGAATCGAACCCTTCATCCTTCAAATCAAGTTACCAATTCTACTAGAGACACAATTTCAGAGTGGGCGATCACCCATCCTCCAAGATGGGCGGCGAGTGGAGCGGCATCAGCCAATGTCTCCAAGTATAGAGGTATGCAGAGAGGTCATCTCTTTGTTCCTCTAGCTTTAGAGTTATATGGAGCTATGGACACCGACTTCGACATGTTCTTGAGGGAGTGCGCGAGAGCCTACCATACTAGACGACATGGGGTCTCATTCTCTTTAGCTTAATGTATAACCTATTTTAGGTAACGTGTTTCCATTATTTTCCATAGAACACTAGTTGGTGCAATCCATATGAGAGCAATCACATTAGATGATGCTTCTTCGGATGCTCTGTTGTTTGTAGACCTTTTACCTATATAGTTCCTATATGTTAGGTGCTGCTGGACATATTTCCCAGCGTAATACTATTGGGGCCTAGCCCCATGTTACCGGTTTGGTTCCATCCTTGTTCGCTTTGATGGGGTCTTCCCATCCCTTTTGTTTTTATAGTTTGCTTTAAAAAAAAATAGGTTTGGTTCCATCCTTGTTCGCTTTGATGGGGTCTTCCCATCCCTTTTGTTATTATACTTTGCTTTAAAAAAAAATAAGTTACGCAAGTGAAGGGACACCTGTCAATTTTACAGGTAATAGCAAAATCGCGTTTTGCTCCTAACATTACACGCCGAACATTACATGCCCACTTATCTTGGTTCATGAACTACACTGTCGGCATCCACGCTAAATACAGAACGGTGTACTGCCCTTAACCTCTGCCTGGCCAAACAATGCAACCCGTCGTTGACATATCCTATAAAGGAGGTGTGACGCAGACGCACACTCAAGAATAGGCGCACGCAAGGGGGCTCCCGCCCCTACAGCAAGTGGACCCGTCGCGAACACTACGGGGCGTGGCCGGAGTCAACGCAGTCGATTCCAAGACTAACGCCAATAGGAGCAAGTGGCGAGGCGGGGGTGTTGTCACAACGGAAAAATCCCCACCCAAGTTGACGCAACCCACGGTTACGCACCGGATCAACCGACCGGAGTTGAGTCGAGTTAAGGTAAAGGGTAGTGAAGTGAAGTTGAAAGCGTGGACTGCGTCGTCGCACCAGCGCGGTCGGGGCCGAGACAAAGGAGTTTGAAAGAGTCCTGCGAAGACCGAATCATGGGCCAACAGCCTCACTCCATCGCGTCTGCTGAGTTCTCTCAGCCTCTCATGTTTCAGGCCCCTGGATGACGAGCTCTACTCACTCCGGCGATGCTCGTGTATATAGGTCTATCCACTAATCGAACCTGATAGAGGAGAGGCTCCGAGACCCTATCGGCCGTGCTGTACTTGAGTGCCAGGTTTCTAGCCTTGGTTTGACAACTGCCGTTTAGAAAATAATTCAGATCCACCATCTATCGACGAAAGTAGCAGACTGTAGGCAGGGAGGGAGCCCATTTTCTTCATCCAAATCAGATCCACCTTTCTCAGCGTCGCAATGGTTTGGATTCAAATCTGATCAGAGTCTTCTTCGCTCGAGGGAGCGGCCGGTGGCTATCTCGCTCGCTCATTGACACATCTGAAGAATTTGGTACAATTCGGTGAAGGGGGGTTGCCAGGGAGGCTCGGCCTGGGGGGGGGGGGAGGGGGAGAGTCAGTCCACTCGAGTCCGGCTAGAGAGGGACGAGAATTAGAAGATCATGGGGCAGACTGTGTCGCTGGGGGCTTGCATCTCCGGGGGATCGAGGGTCCGGGTGATGAACACAGAGGGGATTTTCGAGAATTATGACTTCCCCACCGTGACGGCCGAGGTCATGCTCCAGCATCCGGACCATCTGGTGGTGCACTGCGAGCAGTCGCAGAAAGGGATAGGGAACCGCAGCAAGATCAACATTATGCTCCCCGAGCAGCCTCTGCTCCCCGGGCAGCCGTACATGCTGTACCCGATTCCAGAACGGCACAAGCAGCTGCTGGCCAAGTCCAAGTCCTTCTCGATGATAAAGAGGCAGATTGAGGCGAAGTCTGCGGATGTGTCCACCCACTCGGAGAAGAAAACCGGCAGACGCTACGCATTGAAGCTCATAGTCACGAGGCTGCAGCTCGCCACTATGGTGGCCAGCAAGATGAGTAAGAAGGAGGACGAGGAGCACCTCTCGCCCTTGATTGAAAAAGATGAGGAGACGAAGAAGAAGAAAACGCCGCCTCAGCCCTTGGACATGCCAATCTACAACTGGACACCAGCTCTAGCCAGCATTCCCGAGTCGCCTCTCGGATTCCACAGCATTCCACAAACCCCCCGGGGGCTGTACAAAATGACTAATATCAGTGAGGATCGATCCTATCCTGGCGAAATTACAGCAGCAGTCTAGCAAATAGGAGGTCACATTTTCACTCGGAACACGAGACTGGTTTATTCCGGATGTCCGTGGTTGTAAAACTCACGAGGAAAAGTGCCCCAAGAGCGATCGAGTAGGAATTGGAGTCATCGGGATGTGAATGGTGAGATCCGTCGTGCCTTCTTGAACTATGGGCAGCGAGGAGCCTTTAGTATCCTGGCACGAGCTCGAGGTGTCCCCCACCGGGTGATGGTGGACGGACAATTCGAGGCCATTGTTTACAGCTGGGGCCGTCTTTTCTGGTGTTTTCATCATCATCTCCTCCCCCGATTTTACGAGGCAGGTTCTGGTGCTGCTTCTGCTGAGGGTGGCTGGAAGTGGATCAGGTGGTGGTGAGATTAGAGAATTTTGGATGCAGATGCTGCTCGCGGGAGTGGGGGATTTTAAGCAGATGCTCTGGGTAACGTTTTCGAAACTGTTTCCGGGTTGTGCACTCTGTACTGGCAAATGTGCACCTCAGAGGACGACAAAAGCGTCTGCAGGCATATTCTGGAGGGGTAGGACAGAGTCAAGGACGAGAAAATTACCTATGGGGACAGATTGCTCTGGCCCGTGACAACATATGATGGTGTATAGATTTATCAATTGGGCAATCAAAGGGCCTCTCGATAAGGCGAAAAGCAGCTCTGCAGCTGCTGCTGCTGCTTTTGGTTGATGATGTTGTTAGCCAACTAGCCGTGTGACAGTCAGAAAAATTCCAACTTTTAATCTGGCACATTTGCAGATACTGTACTTTCTCTCCCCTGGTACTTGAAAGCTGAACATTTGCTCGGCAGGCTGACATTTAGTCTGCTGTAAATTCAGGTGTTGGTTTGGTTCCATGGGGAGACCAGTTCAACTTACCATTTTTATGCCATGATTGCCCTTTTCCACAGATGACTTACAAACTCCCTGAGCCTTCTCAGCATTTTGGCAGGCCTGATGAGCCGTCCTTGTCAAGGCTGAGACTGCCTTGTACATACTGTATAATCATTTCACAATCCGTTTTACTTTGAATCTACGTAGCTCTCTCTGCCTCGAAATGATGTTGTCGATTGATGACGGACCGAAGGGTGTTTTGGGGTGGAAGTTACCTCCCGTGTGCAAATGTGAAATTTCAGATGCAGCCCCGATCTTGATTGATATTTTATTCGCGCCGTAGATTTTTCCGTGGCACGAGGTCTGAGAGCTTTCTCAATCATTGACTGCAGTGCAGAAACGCAGGAGGCATTCGAGGTACCTTGGCTGCGAGTTGTTGTCATTTGTCAGCAGCATCTACTGCATCAATTCTAACCGACAACCTGATCATCCGAATGTGCCACAAATGTTCCCGGGCCCTGAGCCCTGACACCGCTGGACCTCGGAAAGCGCAGGGTAGACGAGGGTACCGTACGCTCGAAAAAACAAAACCAGTGAGCGAGTCTTCTTCATATCTTGTACACCAGGCGGCTTCAGTGAATCAGTATATCGATCAATCACTCACTCACTCGCTCACTCCGGGAGTCGCCCGTGTTTTGTTTGGATGACGAGCCATGTTGAGTGTCATACATACACATGCATTCATCGAGCCTGCTTCCTCCATGCCAAGTATGATTGTGGGGAGGGAGGGTCCCTGCGTTCATGTGAACATGTGTCCGTTCCTCTTCGATTCCACCGCCAGAGCGTGCGTATGCGAACAAAGCTTCGAAACTCGTGCTTCTCTGTGTGTCCACGTCCCTCGCTGCATTTCTTATCTATTAAGCTCGTCGGGAATCAGGAACTTTGGAGTCAGTCGGCAATATTCCCCCGGGCCCAGAGGACGTGGGCAAGCTGTGCTTTCTTCCCGGAGAAGACTTCGTGTTGCTTGTCCGCCCCTGCGCCTCCACATTTCGCATTCAAACCGCCTTCCAACTCCTCTTCTCCTCTTCTCGGATAGAGGATTCTCATGCTTACAAGCGATGTGGTCCTGTCTGACAACCAAATCGCATAACTTCTCTTGTTTATGTCTACCATATGAACAACATTTGAGTGATTTCCATCAATTGGAGACTGGTTTTGCCTGTGGAGATTGCTCGACTTATGATCATGATGTCCAGACAAAGCACACCCGTGCCGGGGAAGCAGGAGGGAGTCTTACCTCAGAAGCAATGGAGTGAGATATATCATGAACGTGGGATGAAATATTTTACAGTATTTCTTGATGCCAAGTCAAAGAATACAGAGCGGAAGATGTGAAGGGGATGGATGCTCGCGAAAACTTCTTTGTGGATACTTGTTCAATTAGAATTCCTCGTAAATTGGCTCCCGTGTTTAGCCCGTAAGTCCAACTTCTTACAGACGTTTCTTCTAAG
This sequence comes from Marchantia paleacea, assembly GCA_014180765.2. Classification (NCBI taxonomy): domain Eukaryota; kingdom Viridiplantae; phylum Streptophyta; class Marchantiopsida; order Marchantiales; family Marchantiaceae; genus Marchantia; species Marchantia paleacea. Next base: position 1,219,046 of record MUAA02000117.1, read on the forward strand.
CATCTCTACATCTGTAAGATATGGATCGTGATGCTGAATGGTAGTAGAACCCGAACATTGTTTCTGATTCATAGTAAAAAACTGTCTTAAGCTCCGAAACTGCTCCTCGTGATGAAAGAGAAAATTAACCTATACTCTGTGATTGGTATCCTGTTTTTCTAGCCCCTAACTGCAATACTGCATCTTGTCACAGGGGCGCTGATTCCTACATTTCAAATTGTTCAAAATCTTCAATTGTTAATTTTTAGGAACTGGTACTACTCGGACTGTGTGTATGTTCTGCATCAGGAGATAGCGGACTTGATCCTCACAGGTCCCCGCCAATTTTTCCTCGTGGATGGATTTCGTCAATCCCCGCATGCAGATGGCAATTTTGTGTCTTCGAATCTGCACATGCATGCAACAGAAGTCAGATCACCGACACAATCATGCGTGTCTTGTCCTTACTAAGCTCCCTAAAACAAACACATGAGCTGCGCATGCAAAGTAAGTCAATCCCAACAGAAATCCAAATCCAATCCAAAAGTTGTCACTCCTGAAGAGCTCAAAACTCAAATGGTCAACGATCTGACTACAAGAAGTCAATCCATAGCATCGAACTTACTATCGAAGAGCTCTAAGCTGACGAGGTGAAGGATTCTGACTTCCAGAAGTGACTCAAAGCATCGATCACTTACATTGGTTTAAATTTGAGAAAAAAGGTGCGAGCTTGGTCAGTCTTTGGCCTCCTTATGGCGCATGAACTTCCTCCTGGCCTCTTCACTGCGCGGACTCAGATAGAGCCTGGACTCGGAATCGGCAGTGAAACGGCTCTTCTTCTCCCGGGGGCTGGGAAGGGAGCGCGAGCGTTTGATGTCGTGCCCATTGAGCTGGAAGAAGCACCTGGCTCGAGGATGGAGAGGAACCCGATGGAGCCATCGGTTCTGCTTCTTGCCGTGTCCGGGCTGATGGTGAACTCGACGAACTTGAGGAGCTGCATCGGGCGACATGGAAGGAGAGGACGGTCTCAGAGGTTTGTAAGCTGCCGTGTTATGGCGGGGCGAGGAGGTCGCCAATCTTCTCGTGTAGTAGGGAGGAGACTCTGGTATGCTGTCCAGCGATGGCTTCCACTGGAAGCTCATGAGATTCGGCTTTTGGAGCTCAATGTCGGCTTCCAGCTTGCGCAATGTCCGTCTTCTCAGCTTCTCCTCGTCCTGCTTGTCCTCGGCCTGGTCCGACTCCGTGGGCAGAAACGGATTCTGGCACGGATTTTTTATGTACTGCTTGGGAATGGGGTACAACAGGTACGTCTTTCCGGGGATGAGCCTCTGATCAGGGTTCAGTATCATGATCCTCGACTGCCCCCCCTTCTCCTCCCCGTCTCGCTTCCGGTGGGTGTAGCGCACCACCAGATGGTCGGGATTCAGCTCCATCACGTGCGCCACAGTCGCTCTGCTTCTGAACTCTTGCGCGGATCCATTCGTCTGCTTCACCTGCACGATCGTACTGTTGGCGCAGCCACAACTCTTCACGGAGTTTCCCATTTCAGCCCTGACTCCCTATCTACCGCGCCAGAGACCTTCAGTCTGGTGAATCAACGACCCGCGGCCATAAATGTCACAGAACCTGAGCTCCTCGATCTCTTTGATCTCCTCACAACGTGCAGTAGTTTTTAACAGTACTGATCTCCGTAATTGCTGATTAGACCAGCCCGAACGTCCAAGACTATGAAGCTTCGTGGCGTGGTCAGGAGAAACGAGCCGGCTCTGATGACTGAAGAGGCGAACAAGAGAAGGATTTCATCGACCTGGTAAGAGTGCTGTATTACACCAGACTGTATCGATCCTGCGGATGCGAGCTATAGAATAATGCCTTAGTGGAGAACGGTATCCTTGACTGGTCGACGATGGGAAAAAATCATCGGCATGGTTACGTGCTATCGGGTCTCGAGCAGTGATAGCGATCCATGGAAAGTGGAGCCTCGACGGAGCTGCGAGACCTTTCTGTTGGAAGAGAATGTCCTACTTCCGAGCTGAGGAGGGCGGGCCAAAAGGCGAAGCTAAGTGCCACGATAAGAGCGAAAGAATGCTGATGAATTACAGCCGCAAGTGTGTAAATTCCCCGAGGCGCGAATTAATCGTGCATGAGATCGCGCCTCTGTTGACGCAAGCTCTGGTGTGGAATTGAGCGTGGGACGAAGGCCGCTGATGTACTGAAGCTCTAACTGGCTTGGGGACGGCGATGCTGGAGAGGCTGGCGGGGCCTGGCGGGGCGGGGCGTTGGGAGGTGTGCGAGCTGCAGGGTTAGGCAGGGGGGAATATGGAGTGGAGTGCATCCACGAAAGTCATCAGGGCATTCGCGTTGGGTCGAGTCTCGCATTCGGTCTTGCGCTTGGTCTGCAATTCCTGTTGTCTTGCCCTGTACGAGTGAAGCAGCCCGCTCTCGTACCCAACTGTCGTTTTCCTGCTCAGTTCTAGAGAGCGAGGTCGATTGTTTCTAGTGCTGAAAGCGGCGCTGCCTACTGGTTTCGTCGTGTGACTTGTTTGCATTTGCTTGGAAGATTGCTGGCTGGACATTCTCCTAGTCTCACATGGTCACAGCTTATCAGCCTGGCCTGTCCTATCTCGCCTTCATCGACAGAGCTCAGAGTTCCATGGAGGGCACTTGGCACCAGGTATATCTGCAGGCATCGGCCACGCTCCGGCCTGGGCGATGGCGACAAAGCGACACATATTCTCTCGCTTGTATCGACTGCCCAGTAACGGGAATGGCGTGAATCAGTGCACCCCCTGATTTCTCTTGATTCCCATTCTCAAGGTGACAGGGTGTGCTGGGAAATTTGACAAGGAGCCTCACGATCTTCAGCAGGTGGTCCATGTGTACGACCTCCAGGACGTTGGCACAGCGTCAGCATCAGATCTGGAACTGTGTCCGGTCTCGCATTCCCAGGTGCAGGGCATGGGAGCTGTAGATTACCCTCCAATGCTCATGGTTCTGGTTCATCGCGTGCCTAATGTTTAACCGCAAAAATCTCAATTGGTTAATTTAATTGCTTGATGTTTAGTGCGTAGTCTCCATATTTCTTTTGTTGCCAACCGTCTTTCTGCCTGCTTATCATCGTCCTTCGTAAACATTAGACGCAGTTGGTTGCTTTTAATTGTCGATATTGTTGGAAGGCCTGCAACTCTTCTCAAGGCGTGTTGGTTAGGATTCCGCAATAATATTATAAACCCAATTCGCGCAAAACTCGAAATATGGATAAGAGGAAAGGTATAAGATAAAAATTAATAACTTAATGGGATCAACGTAGTTTGGGGCAAGCGTCAAGGAAAAAGTAGGCGCGAAGATCTTGTTGTGTGAGAGATGTGTCCCATGCACAAAACTAAAGCGACCTCATGTAAGGGCCTGGTTCATAAGTACTTCGCCCGGCATAAGCGTACTTACACAGAAATAGGACAATGCATACAGCTTTCCCTAAGACCTGCTGAAGCATGCTATGCATGTTTTGAAAGGCCAAAGCGTATGGTCCAAGGTAGTATTTGAACATTAAGTAAAACAGGATTCAAGCTTTACTTCCTTTCGAGGGACATGGTTCCCTATCATATCATATAGATAATTCGTTTATATGGATGACATTCATTGAAACGAGGGGACTGTAGGAACAAGGGGATGAGCCAAATCGTCCTGGAGACCCCATACTAATATCTAGAGATTACGTTATAGCCGCCACAACAAGTAGAGATCAACGTGTAGAGAGCTTTACTGATCAGCTAGTATCAACAGATGATGAGCAAAGGAAGAAGGCCACCAATGGGAGAAAACAACCAATGGCAAAAACCGTCCAAGAGAAAACAAAACCAAGACCAGAGGGGACTATGGACAGCCAGCCCAGCCCAGGGCAAAGAGGGGAAGGAGAGGATCCTACATTCTTTCCTGATAGGCCTCTAGCTTGCCAATTACTACTCCAATATCATGTGAATCATAAGATCTAGTGGTAACAAGAGGTCAAGGATAAGCATTTCTTATCATGGAAATTCTGCTGTCTATAGTTCTAGCTAATGCACGTAACGTGCATCGTTCGTCTCACATGTGTTGAGCTAGTAACAACAAACTCATGAAGTTCATGAAAGGGAGAATCCTAACGACGCGGAATCTTATACAATCGGTGCTGGAGTAAGTATATCCTCGCACTATGCCTCCTTGCACATAGCTTGATCCGCCGAACATGATATATCTATACGCGTGAATGGGAAGAACGAATCATCGTACCAAAGCTAGTAAAGGACGACAAATTCACACGAGTTAGAAGATACAGCGAATAGACGCGCGCCTCTGGAATGAAACACCTCAACGAGCTGCCTAGTTCGTATAAGTCTTGAACCCGTGACGCAACAATGTGGGCAAAGTAATGTCGTATACCTCGTAGAATCCACCTGGGTATGAGAGAAGTACTTGGCGATGTGACAAGTTCAAGCCACGGGACGTAGGCATCAAGGGTCGCACTAAACGTAAGTGATCGCAGCTGTATGGACCCAGTAACAATTACGCAAACTTTCTACTCTAGAAGGTCATGATTCTAATTAAGTCAGATCCATGGATCCGGAAGGTGACGCAAAATATGAAAGCTGCCTTTGTGGACTCCAATGCGCACCATGAACCTAAAATGAAGCTATCATGATCGCAAATTTTTAGGTCTCATGATGTGAGTAACTGGCCCTCTAAAGCGCCACTTGAGATGAGAACAGCTCTGAGGTGTTCGTCCACGTAATTCTCCATTACCAGCTGGTGGCTGGGTGGAAGCATTCAGATCCAAGTTTTGAAGTATTTGGCATCTCAAGGTTTAAGCACTAAGACTAAAGACGATGACCACCACTAGCAATGCTTCCGGTTCTGCGTGAAGTCTAATTCAGTGTAGATACACATGTAGAAGCTGACTTCGAATGAAGGGACAGGGGTACAACATGTTGCACAAAGACACAAACAGATTTCCGAAACCGTGGCTGGACATCTTTCATAACACACGCTGCAGGTCGGTGTACACAGATGGGATAAACGAGCAGGAGTAGGAACTTTTATTCTGCAGGTGAAATTTCAACTCTAGGCTGCCTTAAATACGGTGGGCAAATCCATTCACATGATCCAACAAGCTCCAAATCTGGAAAAGTTAACTCAGACCTCCCAATCATACATGTAATTAGTTCTACGTGCGAAAGAAGCAGGACAAGTCTCTTTGTGGAACATTTATCATTCAATTTCAGTCTGAAGATAATCCACGAGGAAAAGTCTGACAGCTCCATCCAACATAAGGAGAGAGACCACCTCCCGGCAAACAAAACTTTCTAGAAAAGGCCGCCAGGATAGACAAGTCATCTAAGAATCTTAGACATTTCATAATGAACAATTCGGTGACTCTCGTTAAATGACTTGCAATGAATAATTTTTTCAGGAGACAATAGCCCTTCTCTTCTAGTTCTCATTTCTAAAGGTAATTAACTAATTCCTGCCTGACCTGGTCTTGAAATTTCCAAGTTTGTCCGTTGTATGTCATCTGCACAGAATTCATAGGAGGTCACAACGTTCAGTATCAAAATTAACGTTACTTCGAACCCTTAGTTCCACAAGCTGGCAAGTGTACGCTTTTAACCGCGAGGATACGACTGAATGGGGATTTTAGGCGGAGTTGTTTGCGACTCGAATCCAAATCTACGTCAGTTTTTTCTCCAGAGTCGAAGGGGATTCAACACGTCACGTAGTATTGCTGGGAGCATTACACTGGTCCTTATTAAGATAGCAAAATAACATTCTCATGTCACACATCATGTCTAGGTGAAAGGGAAGCACCGACATCCAACCACCTCAAATCTGCTGAAAGGGGAAGCTATGAGTCTCTCTGTATCTCCTACCCCAGAAAACTTTTATAAACTCAGCCAGCTTTGCGTTATTGATATACTGATCTTGAGGGCTGACAATGACTTACAAGCTTTTGAATTTCTCCCAGATGAATGCCCTAAAGTCTGGAGCAGCATGAAGAATACCAGCGATCGATAAGCTTTGAAGTTACGAACCTATTCATCGTCTTCGGTGATTTCTAGTGGTTCGCCATTGTCGAAACCCCAAATTGGCGGGGGCTTGGGAAGGCGAGGGTACACAGTCGGGCCTTGCCTGTTCTTGTCATAAGGCTGGTGCTTCTTCGGCCTGCTTTTCACGTGGTGAGCGGTACATTTTTTCTGTGGCCGCTTTGCGCACTCGATGAGGTTCACCCTCCTCGACCCGGTCGTCTCCGTCCGAACAGAGCTCGTGAGCTGCACGGGGCTCAGGGATAGCGACGACAGCTGAGTCGTCAATGCCGCCATAGCTACCTCCTCGGCTCAAGCTCCACACAACCCAATCCAATCCGACAGTGGCGCTACCGTAGTCTTCCGAATTCGGAACAACCGCTCCTGCAATGGCGTCGATTCTTCTTCCTCTTCCTCCTCCTCTTTCTCTTTCCAATTCGAACGGTGACGCGCAATCGAATCGCTATTTCTTTCTGCTTATCTGAAACCTCAGCTCTCGTTTTGTCCACCTCACTCTCTTCCCACTGTCTCACTTTCCAGTGGGACCTACCCTAGACTTCGTCGTCCTCATGTACGCGGTTTCAGATCACATCAAGCTACTGTCTCCGTCACAGTCCACCCTGACGGAAACTGCTCTTCTCATTATTGCAAACTAGGAGACTACCAAGAAATATGGCAAAAATGATGGGAAGTCGCTGTCAAGTCTTACATGGACAAACCAAATGGGTAGGATGGGGATATGTCCCAATAGGATCACAATTGGAAATATGTCCTATTGAATCTAAAATATCCAAACTTTCTATATCCTGCAAGGAACATCAACTTAACATGATTTTTCTCTTATGGATTGCACATACTAGTGTTCTATGTAGAGCAATGGATACCATCACACTAAAATAAACTATATAATATGTTAAAGAAATTGATATTCATTATTGTTAGAAGTTAACTCTGGTTAGTTTGAATATATTTAGTTAGACTAAGGTTGGTTTTACTGTATAAAAGGGCTGGCAGAAGCTCTATGTGACACAATTAGGATTATTTAGTAAAGTGACTCTATGTGTTCCATGGACGTAACCTTCAGGTTTCCTTCTAGGACTTCCCGCGGAGTATGTATCTGGATAACAAGAGTTAGAGATCCCAAGACATGAGTCAAGGGGGAGATTGTTATGAGTTAACTCATGCGTTGAGTAACTCTAGTTAGTTTGATTATATTTAGTTAGACTAGGGCTAGGGCTAGTACTACTATATAAGAGGGCTGGAGGAAACTTTCTGTGACACAATTAGGGTTATTTAGTAAAGTGACTCTATGTGTTCTGTGGACGTAGCCTCAATAAGGTGAACCAAGTATTTCCTGTGTCGACTCTTGATTGCATGTGTTTCTTCGTGTATTCCTGATTCGGACCTACAATTATCGCCTAGTATGATAGGCTCCCATGCACGAATGTGTTGAAGTTGGGTCCATATCTTCATATAACTTCAACATTAGAGTAACAACTTTTTTATTTCAGACTATAATATTTTACTTGTATTTCATATATTTTCAAAATGTATAACCATGGTCTTTAATTCACATGAAAAGCTTTAATGTATATATCATCATTTTGATTTTAGAAAAAATACTCCTGAACTCACTTCCCGAATCTAGGCAAAAAAATAATTTTACAAAAAATTCTAGAAATAATTTTGTGAAAAAAAGGTGAAAGCAAAATTTCAAATTTATCTAATTTTTTTTAAAAAAATTATGTACATGAAAATTTATAGATTTGATTTGTTATTAGCTAATTTTACTACTAAATTTTTTTTTAATATTAAAAAAATTTTCTTTGAATTAAATTATTAACATTATAAATGAGAATGATAAATCAAAATCATATTTATTTTCATGTTATAATTACAATATAGTTAGTATTATTTTATTTTTTATCTGATTATATTTTTTTGTATTTTTAATCATAAAATATCAAATTTTTAACTAAGTGTCAAATGGAAAATCATTAGCGCTATGTAATGTGATAATTCATCATAAAAACTCTAATTTATGGATGATAATAAAAATAGTCATGTTTTATAAATCAAATTTCAATTTATTTTAAAATAAATATTGGTCTTATTCATATAAAATGAATATTCAAAAGATAAATATATTAAATAAATATATAAATTAAATATTATAAAATTAAATTCAAAATTTTACAAAGATATCAAATTATTGATATGATATTTTCATATTTTGTCAAAAAATAAATATATAAGACTCTTCATATTTATACCATGTTTGGTTGAAATGGAGAATATTAATCCAAATTGAACATCATGATTGTTCATTAGAATTTAAAGTGATTCTTTAAAATTCTAAAAATAGTTATCAAACAAAGTAATTTTTATTAATAATTATTCTTGTATGTCATAAAATATTAGTGATAACACCAACTAGTATCGTTCTCGAAATAATCGTTTCGTGCTTTGTCTAGAAGCTCACCAACGACAATTTGCTCCTCCAATTCCTATTGTTCATGAATTTGCTCCATCTGTTCCGAAGCTTCTTCTTCTGGCGCATCATTAAACCCATAATGATCAATCTCTGCCTCAACAACATCAGTGAGTGGACATTTGCCCTTGTCAGTATGGGAAGCCTGAGACATCTCCCCCTCTTTCAATGATATGGGCTCATCGAAAGACAATCACCTTACAAGCTACATGATCCCATAGCCTATATCCTTTTCACTACACTTGCATATCCAAAAAAATGACACTTCTTGGATGTAGGATCCAACTTGGTCATATTCTCCTTAGGTATGAGAGGATAAGCCGTACAACCAAAAATTCTCAAATAACTATAATCAACCCTCTGTTTGTGCCTCAATTCAAACGGTGTCAAGAAATTGATTGCACTTGAAGGAGACAGATTTACCAAATACACTATGGTATTAACAGGTTCAGCCCAGAATTCATCTGGTAAATTAGATTGGCTCAACATACTACGTACCTTCTCCAATACTATTCGGTTGAGCCTCTCAGAAACATCATTTTGTTGCGGAGTTGCCTACTTTAACAGACAAGTTACACAAAGGTTTGCCAATTGTAAAGAATTAAAGTTTGTTTCGAAGGGAATGAGGTGTTAATTCTCTATTAGTGACGAATACATGAGTTTGCATCTTTTGTAGACTCTGGATAATCACAATCCGAAGAGTGTTACGAATAAGCAGTATTCAACCACTCAATTCGATTACCAAATCACTACCCATCCATTAGATTACATGCAATTACACATGTAAATGAAATTCCACTCCTAATTTGCTGATGGGAGATTGATCTCTCCTTTACAAGCCAAAGTCAAGAAGATGTTCTTGATGAAGTTCTACAATTGAGGTGAATCCGACCATGGCTCATGGGCGAATAAAGGGGTATCTTCACAGATATATCACACCAATCTAGGCCGATCGAACGTAACACCCATCAGCTTCTCGACCATTTCGTTCTATCTTGACTACACTTGCGATTCTCAATAAACACTTGCAAAGAGAAATATAATCCTACTCTAACTCTACTCCTATTTATACAATTGCTTGCACCTATTCCTAATCGTTTCCTATACGGATCACGTCCGACTACTTCTTCGGAAAGTTATTCGTCCATTTGATAATATCTCTTCTCTCCAGGCGAAAGCATCAACACTCATCTGCAACTCTCTGATGTCTTCTGCGATCTCCTTCCGATGGACACGCATCACTTCCTGGCATTCGTGACCCATGGTCTTGTTCATTTCCTTTCGCTTTTCCTTTGAATCGCAAGAAGTGTTCATTTCCACAGTCAATCGTTCCAACCGTTAAATCTCCACCTCGTCATATCGGGCAAAAAAATATTGCGAGCACTTACTCGCCAAAATTTCTAGTCTAGCCGATCTCTCAACATCAACTTCATGCAACTGTTGCTTCACCCTCTTCAATTGATGTTGAAGCTTCTCATTCTCCCTCTCTACGAACTTCACATTTGCGTCTTTGATCTTGCAAATTTTGCTGTATTCCTTCTTTGTTGTTTTGGCTTCCCGCTTCGCCGTTGCCTTTTGTTTCTTTAGCCGCTCCACCGATTCTATCAACTGCTTGATGGTCTTTGTCTGGTCCTTTCTCCCTTGAGCTGTGTGGTTCATCAACTGAATTAGGTATGTAAGACCCAGGGTTGTACATATAGGATGAAATGTAAGTATATCTAAATTATGCCTAAGTTTATCTTAGTCATGACTATGTTTATCTAGTTATGGTTAAGTTGGAGGAAAATATAGAGTAACTTTTGGTGTGGTAGATGAGGATTACTATTTTGTTGTTTAGTAGAAATCAAGGAACAGATTTCATCACATGGGTATCTTGACTTTGCTTGACTTGGATTAGTTTTCATTGGTTTGATTTGGTGAAGATCCTTAAATCTAGGGGCGAGATTGACTTGGTACTCTAAAGTCAATTGGAGAGTTGTTGGGCTTCTAGAAGATCCAAGTGGACCAATTGCATGTTGCCATGTACCCTTTTCATTGGGGTTTGTGATCTCTACCTCGTTTAAACTTGGTAAGAGCAAGTTACATGGTGATTACTTATAGTTACTAGGATAAGATTCTAAGTAGTATAAATAGATAGTGTAATAGCACGGGTATGCACTATTCAGTCCGAATTCGTATAGATTGATTCGTTCCCAAGGGAATGAAGGATCAAACCACACTAGCGAAGAAGGGAAATAAGCATTTAGACATCTTTCTAACTTTGGACTTCAAAGTCTGAAGAGCATTCACAAAGAAGTCAATCGATTCAATCTCAATTCCTTCACAAACCCATCACATCACCAATTCCACAGACACAACAAATAGATTTCAGCAGTTTGCTTTACTTCGGGATGGGAATCTCTCTCATTACAAGTTTGCATCTCGGCGAAAATACCCTCTAGAGTACTTCTGATGCTACAGACAGGCTCGGCTCGTGGACGAATATCCGGGTAACTTCACGGATACACGCTTTAGTCGTCACAATGTCGACCGGACACCCGGCTCCTCGAGTGCACGTTCTACCACGACTACAATTTGCAATCCAACAGCTTGGACACTTGCAAAGATGAAATATCCATCACTTTATTTCCTACGACTATTTATAATGAATGTTCTAACTACTACTCCTAACTGCCAAGCTTACCGTCTCCTACACGGATCGCTCTCTCCTAAGTCTTCTACTCTGATCTAAGCCGCTCGATCGCACCTCCGTTGCTTGCGTGAATGCGTCAATTCTTAACTGCATTTCATGTATATCTGCCGCAATCTCCTGTCGATAAAGAGCCATGGCTTCCCTGAAATCTCGACCCAATGCCTTGTACATCTCCTTTCGTCGGTCCTTTGAGTCGCCGGAATTCTTTATTGCTGCCACCAACTGCTCTAACCGTTGTGTCTCAACACGATCACACCGTGTGAACAGATGTTGCGCACATGTGTTAGCGAGGTCCTCCAACTTCGCAGGTGTTTCCATATCCACTTGAATCAATCTTCGCTTCACGTCTTGCACCATCTCCCGAAGATGAGCATTCTCCTTCTCCACAAAATGAATCTCCGCCCCCCGAATACGATAGATCTCTTCGTAGGCCTTCTTCACCTCATGAACCTTCTTCTCCATCTCAGTCTTCTCCTTGGACAACTTGTCCACATTCTCCGTCAGTTCTCTCACTGTGATGGATTGGTCCTCCTTCCCCAACGGCAGACGGTTCATTATCTGAATCAACTCCATATACCCGTCTGCTTGAGGTTCCCACCCTGGCATATACATCGGCCCCATCTCGTTCAACTCAAAGAATACAGGGACCACCACAACTTCCAACTTTTTAGAATAACCGTAGTACCGATGCCATAGGTTCTGCAATCTCCTTCGAGGCTTTCGGCCCTGGCTTCACCGCCATCATCTTCGGACGAGAATTTTTTGCCGGTCCTACTTCTTCTACCTTCTTCTTCCCTACATCTCTTCGAACCGCTAGAGTAGCTGGTGGACTATCTTCCACCACTCTCTTCCTCTTCCTCGAAGTTCCAATCACTTCAAGGTTTGAGTCCGAATCAGGCTTGCTCTACACCGCCGGTCTCACTTCTCCCGTTCTCTTTGGCTCACGCGGAGCACTCGTGCCTAGACTCCTCGTCGACCCACTACTAGCACTGTCGATGTCTGCATCCAAGTCCGACAATCCACTCTCCAACTTGTACAGCCGCCTCTTCCTAGGCGTCAGCCACTCCAGCTTTGCATACAGGAGTACTAAGAAAGACGAGAGATAGACTACACTCTTATCGTCTTCTCTTAGCTTCGTCGCCATGGCTTGTAGATTCCTCGCTAAGATCTCTCCCCAGTTCACCCGGATAGTTACTCCGATGAACCCTTCTAATATCCTCACCTTGTGCATGCTCACATAGGTTGTTCTCTGCGGTGAGAAAAGCTGATTCAAGGTGAGTGTCACCTTCCTCCTAAATACATCCTTAATCAAATCGAGCTTGTAGCCATTCGTCCCCTTCCTCTCCCTAGGGTTGAACCACTTCCGCTCGTCGAAGGTAAATGCCATGTGCATCGCTGATTCCTCCCAATCAACGCCGCCTTTGTCCTCTTCGTGGTTGCGCCCTAGAGCCTTCGCCCATAACTTCGTATCCCACTTCTCATTTGCGTTACGCTTCCAATTGTTGTCAGCGGTTTCCCTCTCCGGACTTCATCGCACAGCTCCGGGCACACTTAGTCCCATCGCCATGATAGAAACGCTCCACCGAGGTTCTTCAACCTCAGCAACTCCGCTGGAGTCCAATCCGCCATCAGAATAAACGGTCGAATTCTCCCCATTGTTGCACTTCTTCCTATTGGCACTTCTCCGGTTCGACGCTTCGACATTGCAGCTAGCTTCTCTTGCTCCGGCCGCTCGGCAAATTCTTGGCATCGACTTTCTCTCGACAATTCTTCAATCCGCCGCCCAACCGCGCGCTTAAATTTCCTCGAAATTCACTCGTGTGAACTCCCTAATGGTATTCCTATCTAGCAAACATTTATTCGGATGAATACCTTCAAGAAGAACCCGAATATAAATCTTTATTCACAAAAACCAAAAAAAAATCCTACTTATCCTAAGAACTACGCTCCTACAGAGAGGTTGAGAAGCAACTCTCAAGGTAGTTTTCAAGGAAGTTAGTTTTGGGAGAAGTTAGTTTTGTGATTTTGTCCACAACATCTAGTCTCACCTCAGTGACCATAGGATTCTCTAAGCTGTACAAGGCTACGGCATGATCTGAGGTTAGTTTTGGAGAGCCCTTGTTTTGGGAAACTTGGTTCTTGGAGAAGTCATGTTTGGAGTGGAGACTTGATTCAATGAAGACTTTGATCACCAAAATATCCTTTCCTTTTGAGTGATATCTTACTCTTTGTGAGAATTTGCATCATGGAGTTTGGGCTTTGAGAGTTTGTGTAAGAGTGTGCATTAGGATCATGATCATAGGGTGGGAACAAGTCCTTCTAGATTCATGATGAGCTTCCAAAACGCCATCGAAGGTAAACCTGAATGAGAGTCAGCCCAGAGGTCACAAGTTCATGTAACCGTCTTCATGCGGATTCCACATTTAGATGTAATTGGTCCCCGTTGATTCCTGAACTACTTCCACAATGGGACTCCTCCTCTCTATGGTCCCCACTGATTCTTCCCACCCAAATACGGTCTCCTCAATATCCTGCATTACTTTGTCTAGCTCCTCCAAAGGCATCTCATCCTTGTTCTCCTCTACAACCGACTGCAAGCTCTCTCCTCCACTAGGTCCAAGACTTCTAATTGAGCCACTGCTTCCGTCATTCTCCTCTTGTCCACCTAAAGTATCTGCAGCGTTCAGCTGATATCTCTTCCTTTCTAGTGGTGTTAACCATCCCATTCTTGAATACATGTGCACCAAGAATGAGGAGATGTATACCACTCCCTTCTCTCATGCTCTCAGCTTCTGATCCATTGCTTGCACATTCCAAGCGAAGATCTCTCCCCAATTCATCTTGATTGATCCTCCCACGAATCCCTCTTCTATTCTCACTTTGTGCATACTTACATATGTAGTTCTTTGCGGAGAGAATAGTTGATTCAAGGTATACATGATTTTCCTCCTAAAGTCATCACGAATAAGATCAATCTTAAATCCATTCGTGCCTTTTTTTCATCAAGGATCAAATCACTTGGATTCATCAAAGTTAAAGCATGTATACAATGCCGACCCCTCCCAGTCGATGCCATCTTTCTTCTTTAAGTAGTCTTGACCTAACGCTTTAGTCCACAGAAGCGCATCCCATGAATCCGGATGCCCTCTCCATCCTATTGGATTTGTTGTCTTCTTCATTCAAACTTCCTCACATAACTCCGGACACTCATAGTCCCATCGCCATGCTAGGAAAGCTCCTCCTAAGTTCTTCATTCGTAACAACTCTTCCGTTGTCCAATCAGGCTTCGACACCAATGGTCTATACACTCCTATTGGCATCTTTCTCATCGACAGCGATTGAATAGCCTCCCAAGCTCTCGAAAAAATGATCAAACTTTTCTTCATGTTGATCAATCGTTTAGTCGGCTCGTTCTTGCTTTTTCGCTGCTCGTCTCACTTGTTGATGTTGTTACTAACTACTCTAATCCGATCGATACTTTAGATATTCCCTAACAACCTATTCGTCTTGGCCATATTCATACTTATTTCACATATTTGTATTCGGCAGACCAAACCTCATCCGAATATTGCACACTTTATTCCAAAAACAAAAAAACAAGCTAAAATTCTCTAACTAGGGTCCTACACCTACATAGATCGACCTCTTCTAATGCTATGTGATCTATTTACTCTGCTCAATCGTGCCTCCAACTGTCAAGTAAATGCATTGATTCTTACTTGCAACTCTTGAATATCCGTAGCAATTTCCTATCGGTGAAGAAATATGGCCTTTCAAAATTTCCTTCCCAAGGCTTTATATATTGTTTTTCTCTTCTCCTTGGTATCCCCTAGATTCTTCATCACTCTTACCAACTTCTCCAACCGCTGCATCTCCTCCTTATCACACCGCGCAAAGAGATGTTGGGCACACCTGTTTTCCAAAGCTTCCAACTAAGCAAACGCCTCTACATCCATACGATTTAGACGTCGCTTCATGTCCCTTATCGTTTCATGAAGTCGCAAATTTTTCTTCTCCACATATCGGATCTCGGCACCTCAAATCTTACAGATTTTTGCATATGACTGTTTTGACGTCTTCACCGCCTTCTTTTATTTGATCTTCTCCTTCGTCAATTTCTCCACACTATAAGTTAATTGCCGAATGACTTGAGTTTGATCATGTTGCCCCTTTGCTATTTGATTCATAGTTTAAATTAGATCCATGTACCCATCGGACTGAGGATCCCACCCATACATTAATTCTGATCCCATCTTGTTTAATTCCATCAGAATTGATACCACTATCGCCTCTAGCTTCTGATACAACTGTGGAATCGACGTCAAAGGTTCAATCACTTCCTTTGTCATTTTGATCTTTGGTCGAGAAGGTTTTAGCAATACTACTTCTACCTTCTTTTGTTTCCCCTCCTCTACCTTCTCCTTTGGCGGACTCATTGACATACTCGCCAACACAAGTCTCTTCCTCTTCAGTGGGAATTCCACCACAACTTCCTCCAAATCTGATTCCTTCTCCTTAACAGTGGTCATCTTTCTTACGTTTGTGACGTGTCGAACAACAGCATCCATACTTCGGATAGATCCACTACTTGTGTCATTGTCCTTGACTTCAATATTGGACATCCTTGTCTCCAGTCAATATAGATGTCGCTTCTTTGGCCTTAATCATTCCATCTTTGAATACATATGTACTTAGAAGGATGAAATGTACATTACGCCCTTGTCATCTTCCCAAAGCCGACTGACCATTGCTTGCACATTTCTTACAAATATCTCTCTCCAATTCATCCGAATGATTCCACCTACAAAACCCTCCACTATCCTCACCTTATGCATACTTACATAGGTAGTATATTAAGGCGAGAACAATTGATTTAGCATATAAGCCAACTTTCTTCGAAACACGTCTTTTATTAGCTCTATCTTTTATCCATTCATTCCTTTCCTCTCTCTAGGGTTGAACCAATTTGCTTCGTTGAAATTGAATCCTGTGTGCAATGTCGAACCTTCCTAATCAATGCCATTCTTCTCTTCTTCGTAGTTGCGACCTAACACCTTGACCCATAACTTGGCATCCCATAGTTCCGGTTGCATTCTCTTTCCCATTGCATGTTCTGTTCTTCCATGACGCACTTCTTTGCACAACTCCGGACAAACGTTATCTCATTGTCATAACAAGAAGGCTCCTCCTAAGTTCTCGAGTCGCAACAACTCTATCAGAGTCCAATCCGCCATCAAGATGAGCGGGCAAATTCTTCCCATTGGCATCTTATGCACTTGCAGCAACTTAATGCCCTTGAGTCATGGCATTGGTCTTACACTCTTCTTTGGCATCTCTCTCTTGCACTTTGATTTTTGATGGTTTATCGAGACTTCTTCCCGATCTCCTTCCCTTCAAGACATTTCCAATCCCAACTCATTCTTCCGCTCATGTGAACATCCTAACTATCTTCGTACCTTCCTAAGATCACCATATTTGTAAGAATACATTGTCATATTCTCCCGAAAATAACACTTTATTATGAGAAACACAAAAAATTCCTACCAATCTTCCTAACTATGCCCCTACAATATGGCCACAAACTCATGCACCTTAATTTGGATACCTTTATCAATAGTCACTTTAAAGTAAACTATATGCCTGTTTCATTCGTAAATGACCAAACTCCTCTTGAACAAGTCTGACTAACTGTGCTCTATGAGATGGAAGTGGTACAACACAAACAATGTTATTTCCCATATACACAAAGAAGTTGTCTACCTTCCTATTCAAACTGTCAAGCTCTTTGTAGAACTCGATCCCACTATTTGGCACTCAAAATGCCCACCAAAGCACATGTACAAAGATATTTCAATACCATCATGGATGTCTCAGCTTACCACCAAACTATCCTTAGTCTCAACATCCAAGGATAATATATCCATTCTCTAACCCAAGAGAGATATCGCATAGCTCTCAAGAGCCAACATACTCAAAAAGTCAGATGCATGCCAACCCAACATCATCTCCTCATCAGTATCACCATGCCATCGAGCCTTGGTTCAATCAACAAGACTTGTATATGGATTTTGACTTAATCCATCCTCGTGACGATTCACCATTCCATGTTTGTGTATAACTGTGAAATCATACTTTTGTAGTATAAGAGCCCATTATGTAAGCTTTTTTATAAGCTTGTTTGATTTCATCAACCAATTCAATGATTGATGATCAATGATGAGAGTGAAGGGGTTTCCAAACAAATAACTTTTGAAATGTGTCATAGCCCAATTAGCTTCTAAACATTCTCCTTTGTAAGAACTATACTTTGATTGTGTTGCATTATTGAAGCAACTTGCATAAGCTACAACAAACTCATTCTCCTCATCATCATGTTGGATAAGCATTGCTTTCTAAGATCCATGGTTGTACATATTGGATAAATTATGAGTATATCTTAAGTGTGATTAAATTTATCATAGTCATGACTAAGTTTAGCTAGTTATGATCAAGTTGGAGGAAAAAATGTAGTATTCTTGAGGTAGTAGATGAGAACAACTTTTTTGTTGTTTAGTGCAAATCATGGATATCTCTTTCCTTGACTTGGATTAGTTTTTCATTGATTTGACTTGGTGAGTACCCTTCAATCTAGATTGACTTGGTACATCAAAATCAAGTAGATGGTAGTTGGGCTTCTAGAAGATCCAAGTGAACCAATTGCATGTTGCCATATATACTTTTTCATTGAGGGTTGTGATCTCTACCTCAATTAAACTTGATAAGAGAAAGTTATATGGTGACTACTTTTAGTTACTAGGGTAAAATTCTAAGTAGTATAAATAGAGAGGTTGAGAATCACATCTCAAGCTTGATTTTTTTATAAGTATTGTTTGAAGAGCGAAGCCTTGTTTAGGTTTGGAGCCTTGTTTCAAGGAAGACTTTGATCATCAATAAAGGATCTCTACCTTGTAAGTGATTTTTGAGTCTTTGTGAGAGTTCTCATGAGATTATGGAGTCTTGAATTTGAGAATTTGTGTAAGAGGGTGCATTATGATTATGGTGATCAGGCTGGAACATGTCCTTCTAGATTCATGATGAGCTTTTAAAAAGACATCTAAGCTAAACATGAGTGAGAGTCATCCATGAGGTCATAGCTCCCAAACCCAACATACTCCAATCCAATATCTACTTGAAAGAGATGACCTCTCATTGATTTCCTCAATATAGGAGAAGATGCCAACATGTCCTTGAGCTCAACAAAAGGCCTCTCTTGTTCATCTCTCCTATGTTACTCTTGATCTAGGTTTGTCATGTTTATCAAGGCTTTGGCAATAATGCTAAATCCTCTCACATATTGACGATAATAGTTTGCAAGTTCAAGGAAGGCAAGCACCTTACTCATATCTAAGGGTTGCAAAATATTCAAAATTGCCTCTATATTGGTTTGTTGAACTCGAAACCCTCATGGGTATATGATATGACCTGAATACTTCAACTACTATATTGCCAAGAATCAGATCACGAAGGAAATGCCGAAGACAAGTGTGAGAGTCATGTCAAGACGCAAAGGTATCAAGTTGTTACCTACACGCAAAATGATGATGGGGAGAATTCACCCTCTTATTATGATGACAGATTGGACATCAGAAAAAGTATTGCGACTTAAGAAACTTGGAGAAGCATTTTTGTCATGACGATGGGATTTTATTTGCCCGAAGCTATGTGAGGAAGTGCACTAAGAGAAAGTGGTACACATGGTGGAAAAACGAGCACAAACAGAATAATGGGATGTAAAGTTGTGAGCCAAAGTTACGAAGAAGAAAAGGACGACTTCGAATGGGAAGGTTTGGCTCTATACACAGGGTTTGATTTTGATCAAGCAAAGTGATTCAACCCAATGGACTTGAAGGGGACGAATGGATACAAGATCAAATTAATCAAGGATGCATTTAGAAGGAAGATGGCTTATACACTTAATCAGTTGTTCTCGTCTCAACTAACCACTTAGGTAAGTATGCATATAGTTCGCATCGTGGAAGGCTTGGTGGGTGGCACCATTGGGCTGAATTGGGCTGAGATCTTTGTTTGGATTGTGCAAGCAATGGTTAGTTGACTTCGGGAGGATGATAAAAGAGTGGTCTACATCTCACCTTTTCTAATGCATATATATTTGAAGATGGAGTGGCTGGCATCGAAGGAGTCGGGATTGTCAGATATTGAGGTGGAGATTGATCCACCTCTATATTTGATTGTATGGTAGACCCGTTACTCAAAGGAGACAGAAGGTCCATCCCAATACTAATGGCCAGATATTGAGTAGACCCGCTACATGAATAGCGGGTCTACTCAAAGTTTAGGCACTTTCGCTCAACCTGAGGGAGAAGGCATAGGGGAATCCAATGTGGAGGAGAAGGATTCAGAATCCGACGCGCTAATAGTAGAGTTTTCTCGGAAGAGGAAAAGATAGAGTCCTCAAGATAGTCCACTCCGAAGACAGAGAGTGACGGAGAATATGGTGGAAGTAGTGACTCCATAATCCTCAAGACCAAAGGTGAAAGCCATCAAGGAGATAGCAGAACCTTTGGCCTCACTGCTATAGTTGTTGCAAAAGTTGAAAGCTATAATGTTTCTAGTCCTATGGAGTTAAATGAAATGGGGGAAGGATATATGCATGGTTGGGATCCCCATGAAGATTAGTATATGGAGTTAATTGAGACTATGCATCGAATTACCACAGGGAGACAAGAGCAAGTACAAGTAATTTTACAACTTATTGATAATGTGGAGCGATTGATTTAGCAGAAGTTGAATTAGAGAAGGAAGTGCATGCTTCAAAGCAATCCTATGCAAAAATCTGCAAGATTAAAGGAGCGGTACGTGGAGAAGGAAAATTTGAAACTTTGAGAGACTTTACAAGAGTTGAAGTGGTGTTTCAATCAGGTCAACATGGAGGTATCAGCTCGGTTGGAGTCCCCCACTAGTAGATGCATCAAGCACATGTTTATTCGATATGACGAGGAAGATACGTAACGGTTGGAGAAGTTGGTGGAAGCGATGGAGGATCCCAAGGATACTAAGAAAGAGCAAAAGGAGATGTATAAGGCTTTGGATCATGTGTTCCGAGAGACCATGTGTTTTTATCGATATGAGATTGTCGTTGACGTCCAAGAGATACAGTTAGGAATTGATGCATTCATTCATGAGATGGAGATGCGATCGAGCGGAGTAGATAGAGTACAAAGAAGTAGGAGAGAGCGATCTGTGTAGACATCATTCTCTAATATCCCCATAAGGGTCTAGGTTCTTCCTCTCTGTAGGCATGGGAAGGGGGATAACTCAACAATGTGGGTAATATAGCTCTTGGCTTACCCACAAGGTTCACCACTGCCATGGGTGACACAAGTCACCCATGGCAGTGGTGAGAGCCTCTGCACTCCGTCATATGCTCGTAATAAAACCTCATTGGAAGAAGGTTTGTCCACCATAGATATGGATGATGTACACGAGATATTACTCTTGCTGTATCGAGCAATACCGCTAGTCCAATCCATGATTGCATTTGATGTGCACTCGTCATCACTTGTGCACGTGGATCACCCAACAAAAGAACATTCTCCAAAATGTATGCCGGTGAATAGATTTGATGTGATTGGAGAGATCATAACATATGTAACATCTCTCAAAACATGCCACAACATGAATCTTGTAGCCCATGATCATTACAAACCCGTGTGTATCCCTAGCATAGCCATCCAATGATAACCAAATGTAAGGTACCATGTTGAGCGAGGTCTTGCACCCCCAACAACAAAATATATGACAATAAGACTTGCTGATATCCTTGAATCACCAACAATGGTAGAAAATCTAGAAATCATCATACCAACTGATCCACATGGCATAATGAAACACGCCTCGTAATGTCATCTCGCTCCACATACAAGTATTGATGTACTTGTATGCCAGACAGCAAAATAACAGTCAAACATGTGCTAATCCCTCCAACCATATCTAGCACACATATATCTTTCTCTAGATTTTTCCAAGCAATATGATTAGTATCTAAAGGTGACAACATAGTGGAAGTGGAAATAACTTCCTTCGTCTCCTCCATCTCAAGAGCAAAAGACGAACTCCAAGCCCAATGTATCAGTTGATCTACCATATGTTGTAACTCCATACATGAAGTACCTAGTGATTCGTCCAATGTGGATTATACTACTCCACTAAGACTTGGCATGATAGTCACATCCTCTAGACAAGAAGTATCATGTGCATCCATGTTGCCCTCCAACAAATCATCAAGCTAAGTAACACAAGTACTTAAGGTTGCAACATACGTCAAACCTCCACTTGGTAAAGGGCTAGAACCGATAATGAATAGTACTAGTAATTGACTCACTTGACCCTCACAAGATTGCCAACGTGGCCGGATAAAGTTAACACCTCCCAATAATCAATGCTAAACCCCATCGGGTATAACACTACCGCATCCGCATATAGGACTATGCAAGTGGAACTACAGCACGTGCTCGCGTTATAGAGCTATTTGTGACATGATCTAGTTGCACTTGCACAGTCAACTCCATTCGGTTGATGTATCGTGTTGGGGCATCACTAGAACCTCCAAGAGATGTCTGAATCTGAAATGGACATCTCTTCACATCGATCTTTTGCAAACCTTCCTCTTACCAATTTTAAACGAGGTAGAGATCACAAACCCCAATGAAAAGGGTACATGGCAACATGCAATTGGTCCACTTGGATCTTCTAGAAGCCCAACTACTCCCTAATTGAGTTCTAGTGTACCAAGTCAATCTCGCCCCTAGATTTAAGGGTCTTCACCAAGTCCAACCAATGAAAACTAGTCCAAGTCAAGGGAAGTCAAGATACCCATGTGATGGAATCTATTCCTTGATTCCTACTAAATAACAAAATAGTAGTTCTCATCTACCACACCAAAAGTTACTCTATATTTTCCTCCAACTTAACCATAACTAGCTAAATATAGTCATGACTAAGATAAACTTAGGCACAATTTAGATATACTTACATTTTATCCTATATGTACAACCCTGGGTCTTACAGCTCCTGGATGAATACCCGGGTAACTTCACGGATACACGCCTAAGTCATCACAACGTCGGTTTCTGCAGACACCTCGAAAGTGCTTCGTTCTATCCTCACTACAATTTACAATCCAACAGCTTGGACACTTGCAAAGATGGAAAGATCCACCACTTTATTTCCTACGACTATTTATAATGAATGTTCTAACTGCTAGTCCTAACTACCAAGCTAACCGTCTCCTACACGGATTGCTTTCTCCTAAGTCTTCTACTCTGATCTAAGCCGCTCGATCGCACCTCCGCTGCTTGCGTGAATGCGTCGATTCCTATCTGCATTTCATGTACATCTGCCGTAATCTCCTATCGATGAAGAGCCATGGCTTCCCTGAAATCTCGACCCAATGCCTTGTACATCTCCTTTCTTTGATCCTTCGAAGTCACCGGGATTTTCCATTCTTCGCCATTAACCCGCTCTAACATTTGCACTTCAACTCGATCACACCGTGTGAAAAGATGTTGCGTACATCTGTTAGCGAGGTTCTCCAACTTCGCCGGTGCCTCCACATCCACCTGAATTAGTCTTTGTTTCAGGTCTTGCACCGTCTCCCGAAGATGTGCATTCTCCTTCTCCACAAAATGGATCTCCGCATCCCAAATACGGTAGATCTCTTCGTAGGCCTTCTTCGCCTCCTGAACCTTCTTCTCCATCTCAGCCTTCTCTTTGGACAGCTTGTCCACATTCTCGGTTAACTCTCTCACCATGATGGATTGATCTTCCTTCCCCAATGCCATACGGTTCATCATCTGAATCAACTCCATATACCCCATGCGCTTGAGGGTCCATTCCCGGCATATACATCGGACCCATCTCATTCAACTCCAGAAGGCGGGACCACCACGACTTCCAACCTGCGGCCGGATGTAGAACGATGCCATAGGTTACGCAATCTCCTTCGAGGCTTTCCCCCCGGCTTCACCGCCATCATCTTTGGACGAGAGGACTTTGCCGGTCCTACTTCTTCCATCTTCTTCTTTCCTACATCCCTTCGAACGGCTAGAGTCGCTGGTGGGCTGTCTTCCACTACTCTCTTTCTCTTCCTTGAAGTGTCAATCACTTCCAGGTCTGGGTCCGAATCAGGCTTGCTCTGCACCGCCGGTCTCACTTCTTATCTTCTTTTCGGCTCAAGTGGGGCACTCGTTCCCAGACTCCGCGTCGACCCACTACTAGCACTGTCAATGTCCGCATCCAAGTCCGACAACCCACTCTCCAGTCAATACAGCTGCCTCTCCCTAGGCGTCAGACACTCCAACTTTGCATACAGGTGTACTAAGAAAGATGAGAGATAGACTACACTCTTATCGTCTTCTCTTAGCCGTCACCATGGCACGCACATTCCTCGCAAAAGATCTCTCCCGGTTCATCCGGATAGTTCCTCCGATGAACCCTTCCACGATCCTCACCTTGTGCATACTCACGGAGGTTGTTCGCTATGGTGAGAAAAGCTGATTCAAGATGAGTGACACCTTCCTCCTGAAGACATCTTTAATCAAGTCAAGCTTGTAGCCATTCGTCCCCTTCCTAGGGTTGAACCACTTCCGCTCGTCGAAGGTGAATGCCGTGTGCATTGCCGATCCCTCCCAATCCACTCCGCCTTTGTCCTCTTCGTGGTTGCGTCCTAAAGCCTTTGCCCACAACTTCGCATCCCACTTCTCCGGCTACTATTTCTGCTTCCAATTCTTTGTCGGCTTCCCTCTCCGAACTTCATCGCACAGCTCCGACCACACGTAGTCCCATCGTCATGACAGAAACGCTCCACCAAGATTCTTCAACCTTAGCAACTCCGCTAGAGTCCAATCCGCCATCAGAATAAGCGGTCGATTTCTCCCCATCGTCGCCCTTCTTCCTACTTGAACTCCTCCGCTTCGACATTGCAGCTAGCTTCCCTTGCTCCGGCCGCTCGGCAAGTTCTTGGCATCGACTTTCTCTCGATAATTCTTCAAGCCGCCGCCCAGACGCGTGCTTAAATTCCCTCGCAATTCACTCGTGTGAACTCCCTAATGGTATTCCTAGCTAACAACCATATATTCGTGCGAATACCTTCAAGAGAACCCGAATATATCTCTTTATTCACAAAAACCAAAAAAAATCCTACCTATCCTAAGAACTACGCTCCTACATACGTACGCCCTTAAATGTGAGCGCCCCATGAGCGTTGCCTCAATCATAATATCTCTTCACTCTCCAACCATTCACTCGAGTAGCAAATACCGCCCCTTTCAAATCTAACAGCTGTAACGAGCCATTATCAAACACTTCCTTGACCACGTAGGATCCCATCCATCGGAGATGCAACTTTCCTGGGAACTTCATATATCGGCTATCATATAACAACACCTTGTCGCCCGCTACCACCGAAGTGGTACGAAGTCCCGCATCATACTGCTCTTTCCGTTTAGCCTAAATCCGCTTTGTCAACTCCTCAGAGTCTTCGCGGTCTTCTTCCAATTATGGAATTGTCAACAACCTATGTAGTTGGCTCTCCTCCTCTCCCAATCTATCCTCCACTAGGATATGATACGAAGGCACCTCAAATTCCACTGGCGTGATGGGATGCATGCCATACGTTAAGTAGAACGGTGTTTGCTTAGTCATGATTTTTTCTGCTGTACGAAACACCCACAACGCCGCTAGCACCTTAGTGTCCCAGTCATAGATATGACTGACCGTCACCTTGTTCAAGATCTTACACAACAACCCATTGGACTTCTCGATCGGACCATTCGTAGCCGGATTATAAGGTGTGGTTTTACGATGCTTAATTTGGAAATACAGGGTAAGTTCCTCAATTAAGTTATTCAGGAAATGAGTTCCACTATCGCTAACAAGCTCCAAGGGACACCCATAACGACAAATGACTTGGCTAAAGAAGAACTCCGCCATTGTCTTCGCATCATCTCTTCGGGTAGCCATCGCTTCAACCATCTTCGTCGCGTAATCCGTCGCCACCAGAATATACCGCTTCCTGGTCCCTCGACTGGCCGGCGAAATTGGTCCTACAAAGTCTATCCCCCACTTCTCAAAAGGTGCTAGGGACAGAATGGGTTTCAACAGCCATCGAGTGGTTGGTGTCGGTCTCCCCGTCCTTTGGCACGCATCGCATTTCTGGATGAATTGATGCACGTCCTTGTACATGATTGGCCACGGTAACTCTTTGCAAAGAATCTTCTTCACCGTATTCCGTAGCGCAAAGTGACCTCCAACCGCTTCTTCATGCATGGCTCTAATCACTCTTCGTACTTCATACGGCTCTAAACATCTCCATGATCTCGGCCCCGTCCCCATTACGAACAATATCCCTTTCTCAAGTTGATCTGGCAGCTTTTTATGGACGAATCTTTGTTCTCGCCTTTCAGTGTCGGGCCCTCCGGCATTTCTAAGGAACGCAAGTAATGATACAAGTCGTAGTACTGCGTCTTCCTATATTCGGTGAGTTGGAATAGTTGTTCATTCGGGAAGTCATCAGCTACGGTGCTGCTTGGAATATGAGTCTCCAACCTTGACAGGAAATCCGCATTCGTGTGGTGAATACCCTTCTTCGTCTGTACTGTGAATACGAACTCCTTTAGTAACAACATCCATAGTGCAGTTCGTCTTGACAAATCCGCCTTCTGAACCAAATACTTAAGAGGATAATGGTCCACATGGAATACGAATTCGTATCCCAGAAGGTAGTGCCTGAACTTTCTAACATCATACACCATTCCTAGAGCTTCCCTCTCAGTGGTGGAATAATTGCGCACAGCTACTATGAGCATGCGACTGGCAAAGTAAATGGGGTGATCTTTCCCTTGCGCGTCACGTTGTCCTAAGACTACTCCTATAGCTATAGAGGACGTATCTACATCTACATGGAAAGGCTTCTCCCAATCTGGTGGAACTAATGTTGGCGCCTACACCAGCTCTTGCTTCATACGTTCAAAGGTCTCTTGATGCCGGGTCGCCCACTCATACTCTGTCTCCTTCAAGCAAAGCCGTCAGCGGTGCTGCGATGGTCGCATAAGCCTTGACATATCGACAGTAGTATCATGTGTGTCCTAAGAATGCCCGAAGTTCCCGTATGTTGCGCGGTGGTTCAAGGGCTGCAATAACACAGACCTTGTCTACGTCTACCTCAATACCTCGCGCCGAAACTTGGTGTCCTAACAGAATACCCTCCGACATCATGAAGTAGCACTTCTCCGGATGTAAAGCCAATTGGCTTTACCTACACTTCCGGAAAGTTTGCTCCAAGTCTTCGTAAAGTGTGCTCGCTTTCGAGATCCGAATACACAAAAGTCATCTATAAAGATCTCCATGAACTTCCTTAAGTAATCCTGGAAGATATGCGTCATCATCCTCTGAAAGGTAGCAGGTGCATTGCACAATCCAAATGGCATTTTGTGATAAGCATAAGTGCCCCAATCCGTGGTGAAAGCGATCTTGTCTTTATCTTCCTCACATATTGATACTTGGTTATACCCTGAGAACCCATCTAAGAAGCTGCAACATTCATGACCGGCTACATGGTCCAAGATTGCATCGGTAAACGGCAAAGGGTGATGATCTTTCTTGGTAGCCGCATTGACTTCCTAAAGTCTTGATGACTCTTATCTTTCCGGAATTCTTTTAAGGGACAATAACAATTGGGGCAACCCATTCATTGCTGAACACGGGGTAAATAATGCTTGCTTGCAGGTATTTATCAATTTCCTCTTTTACCAACAAGGAGTATTTCAGATTTAACCGGTATTGTCTCT
The DNA here is from genome assembly GCA_014180765.2 of Marchantia paleacea. Classification (NCBI taxonomy): domain Eukaryota; kingdom Viridiplantae; phylum Streptophyta; class Marchantiopsida; order Marchantiales; family Marchantiaceae; genus Marchantia; species Marchantia paleacea. The sequence continues at coordinate 1,246,109 of MUAA02000117.1, forward strand.
GCCAAACTGGTACTGCCCCCTCTATGAGGTCTATTCAGTGCTCTCTCCACTGTCGGGGTATGCCTTTCATATCCGCAATCTTCCAAGCGAAGACGTCTTCATAGGCCGTAAGGACCTAAATCAATTGAGTCAATGTGGAATCGCCCAGGGATTTGCCTACTCTGAGAATACAGTCAGGCCTAACGCTAATCTCCTTGTATGCACTGGGTTCCACCACTCCATCCGTGTGGCTGGTTTCGCTCCGGCCCACACTGATCTGTAATTGCTATTGATCCTCCTCGGACAGCTCCTCCTCCACTTCGTAGCACTCCAAGTATCGGACGTCCACCAGGGTAGGGTCTTCGGAGTCGCTCCCGAAGTCCGACCCGCTGAGGTCAATGACTCCCGAGTCTGAGAACGTCTCTCCTTGATACTTCGGATTATCCCATGAAATGGTGACCTTCCGATCACTCATGTCATTTGGGGTCGAAGAATGTGAGGTTCGCTTACGCCGGTTGGTGGTGAGTAGCCGCGCCATACGGCCGGGGTCTCCCCAACAAGACCTTGTATCCGCTTTCTTCCTGCGGCTTGAGTACGATGTACGTAAGGAGGAGCGATGCCCCTCCCACTCGGGTTAGAACTCCCCGCAGAATCCCCATCAGCCTCGTCCTTGACTAGTCGGCCAGTCTAAGTATTCGGGGGATGGCCTCGTACTTGGTGTACCCTAGGCCATGGGCGGTATCCTCCGTCATTATATTCACACCAGAGGCGGAATCTTTCGGCACTTTCCTTAGTATACACCCGGCGATTTCTATCTCGATCTGCGGTGCTCCCAGGTATTCTTGTTCCACTGAATACACTTCAGGGAGCTTCTCCTTTCGGCCCGCGCGTCTGCTGCTAGTCTTCAAGGCTTTAATAAGCATCCGCTTGTATGCCTTGTTATCATCCAGCAACTGCTTCATGGTGATGTTCGCTTTCACCTCTTTCAAGTCTGCTACGGGGTCATAATACCCCGGGTGCTTGGGGTCTAGTGAGTATCGTGGTTGGGCCCTATCGTCGAGGCGTGCCCGCCCCTGTTTCTGGTGGGGCCAACTCCTTCAAGTAGCCCTCTACCTCCTTCCGAATATCCGCGGGGAAAGTAGAGGAACCGGCTTGGGGAGCGGCCTCCTTCGGGACAAGGACTGGCGCATTCGCCCGAATAGACTCCCGTGCGGCTCCCTTCTTTCCCTTCTTCAGCTTTTCAGGCTAAGAGGAGGAAGCTGCATCTTGGCTTCGGGTAAACACTTTCAACACCTCGACCACTTCTTCTGGCCATGCTGGTCCCATGGGTAGGGGTTGGTCTTCCATGCTCACTTGGTTCACCCATATGTCACGCTTTGGTGGGGTCACAAAGCAAACCCCTTGGGATGGGTACCGCTCGGACTCCCCTCGGGCCTGTGGGACTGATCGCACTCCACATTCGTATGGCCCGGTCTCCCTGCAATTGCTGCACATGGACTGGTAGGGTATTCTCCTCCTAGGTTGAGGGCATTGAGGGGACCAATGCCCCCATCGTCCTGCAGTTGTAACAAGCGTTCGGCTTTGCGGGTGGAGAAGGTCCACCTCCCATCCTCGTCTGTGGAATGGTTGTGGCCATGTCCGCAGGTGCATATCTAGGGATATGCACAGGTGGGATGGGAGTGCCCTCCTGCACTCCATAGGAGTAGTCCTCCTGGGTTGATTCATATGGTGGGCCCTCACTCGAGCTCCCCGACTTACTTGATGTGTCGGGGTTAGTTCTTATAAATTTGGTGCTCAGGAGTTGGTGTGCCCCGACTTCCTACATATGGTACACGGGGCGTTCACCTACTCTGCATTGGCGATTTACGTCTGTCCTTATTGTTGACCAAGTGCACCTTCAACTCCTCCAAGGACTTGGTCAGTTCCTCCACCTTGGAAGAGATCTCCTTCCTCCCCTCATCGCCTCCCTTCATGCGATGATGCTCCTTCTTCTTCGGGGTATATCTCCACTCCTCATCCGAAGAGCTCGTAACTTCTTTGGACGAAGAGGAGCTAGTTGTGGAAGGACTTTGTCTTTTCCTTCCCTTACCCCGGATCTTCGTCCTGCCCTTACCTTTGGAGGACTACCCCGAATGTCGATAAATATTCAACAATTCGTACGCCTCTGCAGCCTGAATGACTGCCTCCATCGTATTCAGGTCCGACCTTCGACATAAGGTTTCCTGATCATGGTCGTGCTTCTCCAAGCCAGATACATACCACTCTATTGCCATTGTCGCTGAATATGGCTTGGTGTTGGCAATGGTTGCTGGCATCCGGTCTAGCAGGCTCGAGGAATGCTTTCATATACTCCCTGAGCTTCTGGTGCTTCCCCCTCCGGATAGCACCCAGTCTTCGCAGGAGTACCCCATCTCCCTGAATCGGGCCAAAAACCGGCTCTTGAGCCCCTCCCATGTGGCGATTTCTGCCACATGGTTCTCCTCCTGGTTGTTCATCCATACCCGAGCCCCTTTTCGAAGGAGCCCATGGAAGATTCGTCTCCGGTCCATGGGGTCTTGTTCCTTGTTGGCCGTGGAGATGGCCTCGAAAGTCCGAATGTATGAGTCGGCATCATCTTCGTCGGTAGTACCCTTAAACTTGGGCAACTACTGCTTGGTAATTGGGACCGCCATTCTTGACGATCTTCGGCTTTGATCCTCGACTTGAAGGTCTGTGAACCGCGACTCCATATTCACCTTGAGTTCGTTCAATTCTCCCTTGCTGGTAGTATCAAAGGTGGTGGGTCCTTCTTGAAATGCCGACCACCGTTCACCCTCGTCGGAGGCTTCGTCTCCCGGCGCATACTCGGGTGGAGGTGTCGGTACTGGGGCTCACAAGTCCTTCCGAGGAATTAGAGCTATTGCCGTCTGGTCGAGTCTCCAAACGTCCAGGGCTACTAGTTCGACTTTTTCCTCTCAACGTAGATACTTTGCTCTTCGTGGATGACGAAGGAATGTGACTCACCACGTTTGTTACCTCGTTAGGGTCTGTGGGAGTCTTCTTCTTCGCCGATCCAAGGGTCGGATCCACCCTTGCTCACGTTCCTTCCGTCTTAGTTCTTGACGTGCAGCAGCACGCCGTCCTCTTGCAGTGAGTTCGGGGGTGTTCTCTTCTTGGTCCGTCGATAGGACGTGCACCGATGGAGACTCCTTCTTAGACCGGTTAGTGTTAGGCCGCTTCTCCGTCATGCACGATTGAAGATTTGATAGAATGCGCTGGACATACTCAACAATATATCACTCCTCCCTTTCTCTTCAAGAGGGGCTGAGTTCTTTCAAGAGCAGCGGAAAGGTGGGCTATTAGAAAAGCAAAATGGTGGTCACAATTGTGACCCGGAAGTTTCCCTTCCTGACTAGTTGTCGGATCAATTCATTCCCCGGCAGCGGCGTCAAGAAAAAGTTAGACTTTTATGTAATAGCACGGTAGGTACTATTCAGTCCGAATTCGTATAGATTGATTCGTTTCCAAGAGAATGAGGGATCAAACTGCACTAACGAAGAAGGGAAATAAGCATTTATACATCTTTCTAACTTTGGACTGCGAAGTCCGAAGAGCATTCACAAAGAAGGTAATCGATTCAATCTCAATTCCTTCCTAAACCCATCACATCACCAATTCCATAGACACAGCAAATACAGTTCAGCAATTTGCTTTACTTCGGGATGGGGATCTCTCTCATTACAAGTTTGCGTCTCGGCGAAACACCCTCTAGAGTACTTCTGATGCTAGAGTCAGGCTCAGCTCATGGACGAATACTCGATATAAATAACAATCCTCCATCTCAAAAATATCCATTAATGGGATCAAACCAATCCAACATAGAATGACAAAGGCTTCGTAGGGCACTAAAAAACACTAAAACTCAATTTTAAAAACCTTTTGTTCTCCATATTGATAATTTGATGTTGGTAATCCAACTGTATAAGTGGTTGTCTTATACATAAAACAAATATCATTTGAAACTTTTGTGAACATACAAACTTCTTTGGGATTTCAAAAATCTTTGATTTTTATTTCGGACCTCTAAATATAAATATTTCGTAATTTTGACATCATTTGTCATGTGCCCGAAATCTTTACCCCCACATGAATTAATTTACATCTTCTATGACCCATCAAATTTTAGATCAAATAAACATTCTATGATAATCATGTAGTCTTCCGTTCCTATTTTCAACTCCAAAAATTTCAAAACACCAAATCTTAAACTTCAATCACTTCTATCCAAAAAAAATTTCAGCCAATTTCAATTCAAATCACCAAGGTAAATATAAATATTGATCCACTTGATCAATTTTTAACAACGCTTTTGCCCTCCAAATTCTCGATTCGGATTTTAAGCATTAAAACAAAAAAAATATAAATTCAAAATCAATCATACTAACTTTGAATCGACGCTATTTCTAGATCGCCACCATAGTCTTCACTCCATCAACATAGTCCATATTCTAGAGTAAAAGATTAAAGCTTCCATCGATCAAAACTCAATAAAATATCTTAAGTGATCCAAAAACTCACACTTCTCACCACAAAATCCAATTTGAGTTTTCGAAGTAATCTTTTCTACTCTCGAAAGGACACTCCGCTCCTAACCATAACATAAAAGAGAGATTACTATCGAACCAAATTTACTTTGAGCTTCAAAGCCTTTAGGTTCTTGTACTACATACTATCCATCATAGTCACACTGTCAAAGTCTTCAAAAATTGCACTCCAAGGAGCCTTAATTCAAACTCTACCCCTTGAGCCTTATGTCTCCTAATGGCGGTATGCCCTGAAAATATCATCTCTATCCGTCAATCCTACTCTCACATTTGTCATCAAAGCTTTAAACTTGGATCTTTGCTTCTTTGTCCTTTTGGAACTTAAACCTCCCCTCAACTCCCTTCTCAACATAGGATTTAAAGCAATCAATTGACCAATATATATTGGATTTTTAGTCCCCATAATCTCCACCACATCATAATCGAGTTGAAAAGAAGAAATAGAAAAATCATCTATATCCAACTTCTTCATTCATTCTCTTGATTGACTCACACCATTTGATCAAGTGATCTAGCTTGGTTGATCTTCCTTTGAGATCGACTCCTCTGAAAATCTTGCTCTTTTCTTTTCATATGCAAGAATATTTACTTTTGAACTCATAGAGCTCTCTCATTTTCCAAACATACATTGATGAGGAAAGACATCAATTGAAGCTACTCTCTTATCCTTTGATGGATTTAGAGCACGACAAGGGATGTTGTGTCTAGCTCCCTTATGTCAAGGATTTAGATTATTTCTTTCAAAATTATAACTAAAGTATGAAACTATGAAATTTTGTTGACATGGATTGACTCTCAGAGGATAATTTCCGTATCTCTAGAACCTTCCCATACATTTTGATTCCTCATCTTCCATAATTATACTACGATTATCTTGAGATAAGCAAATATTTTCTTGATAGATTTGAACTCATTTTGCAAGTCTAGCACTATAATATTTACTATTAATGAAGTAACAACGGTAGGATTTATCATTCTAACCACAATAGGTGGTGCTAGTTCTCTAGCCATCAAGCTAGAATCATTATTTTTTAAACTCTCCTCCATTCGAATAACAATCCAAATGACATTAGAAGAGGATTTCTCATATCTCACCTTGCATCATAACTCCAATGAATTTTGTTGTCAACATCGCCACAATCTCCACTATGGTTGGCTCTACCTCATCTCCATTCTTTCTTAACACCACACAAAAAAATAACTCTAACTTCTCCATTTTCTCCATGTATGACATCATCTTGTCATTTTTCCCTTGCTTCAAATAGGTGATTTCACATATCAATTTCTCATAACTTTCATCCGGAAGAAAGTTTTGAATCAGATTTTTGTCAAATTCTCCCAAATGTCTTTGTAAACCTTCTACTTGTTGTACAATTTCAATGCAAAATATTCAAAAAAATTAGGCAAAAATATGTCCCATTTAGGTTTATTTCTCTCATTTTTTTCCTATACATGTTTTCTTGAAATTTCTCACAAACGCTTATCTATCCTCATTCTCTCTCCCATAAAACATTGAAGTTTTTCCATTCCCAACTTTTTTTTGGGAGATTTATATGGGACTTTCTAATACAATAGAAACAAAACAAGCTCAATCAAGTGGTTATTTTAAGTTGATAACGAATAATTGATGTTCAGATTTGGATGATGGAGAAGTGATGACAATAACATATTTTCAATGAGAAATATTTCACACTTTTTCTTGGCTCATCTGATGAAAAAATTTTGTTAGTAGCATCAAATTTTTTAGTTCTATAGATGAATATTTTATAACAAGCCAATGTATAGATATAAATTACTCGGTGGAGTTGGGATTAAATGTTGAAAATAGATTTATAGTCAAGTTTGATTGGTTGTAACTTTTGATTCAACCATTGGATCACTATAAAAAAGTGCAAATAAAGTTTTGATAATGTTAATTGCAAGTAGATGGAGTTTTGTATTGATTATTTTAATAGAGAGAATCATCATTCTGCAGTCCGCTTAATACTTGACTTGGAGATCCTTTAGAAGGACCCCTATTTACCATGATTCATTAAAGAGCTCTTCTGCCTACTTCTTTGGCTGTGATAGGTTGTATGTTCTCCTCCTTAGCGGAATTTACACACATTATGGGCCATGTGGACCACATTAGGCAAACCTTGGTTTACTTGGCTATTGAGCTTCATCTTGTAGGCTTGATAGTTAAGCTATCAAAGTGTAGGGCTTGGTCTTCTTTGGGCATATCTCCTCATCTCTAGCTTCCAAAGGGATGTGTGATATTGATAAACGACTTATGCATTCTAGGAGTGCCAATAGGATCCGAGAATTTTGTTTCACTCTACTCAGACGCTTCACTTGCCGATGATGTATTGCATGTAGATGATTTTTCTATACTAGAGGATCCGCATGTGGCATTTGTTATACTATCCTCTAGTATTGCTCGTTGGTCCACCTACCTTCTTCGTAAAGTTGATCTGAAGACTTGATTTGCTCAAGTCTTAACATAGATGTCAAGACTTGAACAATATGTGAAAAAATTTAAACATCTCTACGATAAAATATGATAAAACCTAAAAAAACTCTTCAACTAAGTTTGATAATCTAATGTTGTTTAATTATATATGGCTTCTATCTTCTCATTCATCTCTTAGATTCCCTATGCCATAACTTTATACCTTAAATAATCTACTTTTGATTTGCAAAATTCATATTTTGAAGCTTTTGCATGTAATTCATATTCTTGAAAAAATTAAAGTAGCTTTTGTAAATACCGATTATGATCCTATAAGGTTTTACTATAATCAAAATATCATCTAAAAAGATAGTTATAGATTTTTTTAAGTAAAAAAAATATTTATTCATCAATCTCATGAATTTTGCAATTGTAATAGTGAAATTTGTAAGACCCAAGGTTGTACCTATAGAATAAATTATGATTTTATCTATTACCAGAGGCCAAAAATCAATTCCAAATTTGATATGAGAATAAGGAAAGAATGGTCTTTTAGGTAATGGATTTGCATGGCACAAATGTGTTTTATTAGTGGAGGTTCTTACCTTTTGGGTTGAAAAATGCACCTACTCAATTTTAGATAATGGTGGATAGCATGCTAGCTGGATTTGATTGTGTACGAGTTTATATCTATGATATACTAGTATATAGTGTTACAATGGTGGAGCATAAGAGATATTTGCATGAGATAGTGAGTGATTGATAGTTCATGGCCTTAAGTTACATATTGAAAAGTGTAAGTTCTTTCAAAAGCAAATGGAGTACCTAGGTTGGGAGTTCAAAAAACCAAGGTTGATGCAATCTTGCATATTGTGCAATCCTCAAATGTGAGTAGGGTGCAAGTATTCCTTGGACTTGCAAAATTTTATTGTCAATATATGCAAGAACTTAACACTATTGCCAAAGCCTTGACAAAGCTGGATCAAGAGTGGCATTATGGAGATGATAGAAAAGAGTTTTTGTTGAGCTAAAGGAAAGGTTGACATATGTTACTATTTTTTTATGACAAGTAAGAGATCATCCATTTAAGGTAGATATTGATTGGAGTCTATTGGTTTTAAGAGCAATTCTATCCAACATGATGATGATGATGATGTGAGGAAGGAGTTTGTCGTAGCATATGCAAGTCATTTCAACAATGGAACGGAGTCAAAGTATAATTTTTATGAAAAAAAATGTTCTTTGATCATTTGGGATATGATACATTTCAAATGTTATTTGTTATAGTTAGTGCAAACGGCACTAACTACTCTATCAACTTTAACTGTTATATTTATTCTTGCCTGTGTGTACCTACCTAACTAGGGGTACCACTACATAAGTCGTGACACCATATTTAAAAATTTAATTCTAACAAAATAAGTTAATAATCTATCTTTAAGTTGTTTTTTATACTATAAATCAATGTACGTTTGTCAAAATGGACAAAGTATAATAACAAAAGAGATGGGAAGATTCCATCAAAGCGTACAAGGATGGAACCAAACCGGTAACATGGGGCTAGGTCCCAATAGTATCACACTCGGAAATATATCCTACAGCACCTAAGATATCTGAACTATCAAGGTCAAACGGTCTACATACAATAGGAGCATCTGAAGAAGCATCACCTAACGTGATTGTTCTCCTATGGATTGCACCAACTAGTGCTCTTTGTAGAGCAATGGAAATATGTTGCCTAAAATAGGCTATATATCAAGCTAAATAGAGTGATAGCCCATGTCGCCTAGTATGGTAGGCTCTCGCGCACTCCCTCACAAACCTCCTAAACTCCCTCTTCCCTCCCTATACGTTTGTTATCATTCTACAATCTCTAATAAAAGAACAAAAATTGAAAAATAAAATGAAAGAAATAGATTATATTGAAGAGAAAAAAAATGATATTGATGATGAACTTCAAACATAAAAAATGACTCAATAGCTTGATAAATATAACATTCCTAATACAAGTTTCATAATGAATAAAAACTATAATTTACTTTAAAAACTCATTGTAAACATCATTTTGAAAGCACTTCCAATAAACTTCTTTGTCTCCTTATCCTCATTTTCTTTAGCAAATTTTTTATGCAAATTCTTGAAATATAATTATCACATTTAATCAAATTTTATTACAATATTGTACATGCTTCTAAAAATATTTTAAAATATTTCAAAACATAGTTTTTAAATATTTTTTAAAAATAATCCAAATTTCTAATATACCTTTTAAGATATAAATTTACAATACATCCTATGATTATACTACTTACATAAATTCAATAATTTTTTTCTTGTATAATTATTGTTGTCACTTTTGAGTGATTTATTTATTAATTATTGAGCATTCAATATTTTTAAAATTCATTGAATAGAAATCACTTCTACTTTTGAACTCTAAAATATTGCTAATTGTAACCTATATTCAAATGATTTTTTCAGAAGAAATTGATTATATATATAGTTTAATATTCATATTTCAGCTAGTGTTTTTCCATAAATTTCTTCACGCTTAATCAGGAGAGATCCATACTGTCTGTTCACATTTATACGACAAGTCAATAGATTGTACTCTGGATTAATTCTTCTACTTTTGTCCTTGTTAAATCGATCACGAAGTTTCATCACAAATTAGTACAATCTTCATCAGTTCTAAAACCTACAAACCAATTATCAAAATAAGATAAGTTAACTAACTCTAATGGAGTTAACTTTCTAAATATAAATTCTAAGAAATGCTTCATAAACTTATACTCTTTTAAGGAAATGGTATTTAAAAAGTAGAATCATAAAAATAAATAAAAAGTATAAGGATTAGTAGTTAATAAAGGATAATCTATTACACCAATGTTCATACATTTGTGTTGAGGTACTTAAAATCCTTATCATTTGATTAAGGATTATATCCAATATTGAAATATAAAACTCACAAAGTTAAGATCTCTCCTTAAATTTACTTGTAGTTCATTCAATAAGTGAAATTTTTTGTTGTAATTTGGAAACACCCTTGGATATAAGCTGCGATACAACTTCTAAATCTTGACAAATTCATGTATAATTAATATTATACACAAAAATTATTTTAGTATGCATAAATTTTGAAATTATTTGTTGATTAACAAGACTTTTTCAGTAAACCATATCATCTTAATATAGAAGTATTTTCATCATATTTTCTATGATATATTTGACTTGATCTAAAACTATTATCAACCATCCTATGGAGGTCTCCAAGTATAGAGGTATGCAGAGAGGTCACCTCTTTGTTCCTCTAGCTTTGGAGTTATATGGAGCTATGGACACCGACTTCGACATGTTTGTGAGGGAGTGTGCGAGAGCCTACCATACTAGGCGACATGGGGTATCACTCTCTTTAGCTTTATCAGATAGCCTATTTTTTAGGCAATGTGTTTCCATTGCTCTACAGAGAGCACTAGCTGGTGCAATCCATAGGAGAGCAATCACGTTAGGTGATGCTTCTTCGGATGCTCCTGTTGTTTGTAGACCTTTCGACTTGGATAGTTCAGATATCTTAGGTGTTGTAGGACATATTTCCCAGTGTGATACGATTGGGGCCTAGCCCCATGTTACCGGTTTGGTTCCATCTTTGTTCGATTTGATGGGATCTTCCCATCCCTTTTGTGATTATATTTTCTCAGATTCCAGCATCCTATGGATAACTCTTATGTTAAATATGTTCTCTATGCCTTGAAACCTTTCATCCAATTTTCAATGTTTATTAATTATATTTAAATGATTATGCATTAATAAAATTTAATAATTATTGATATTGATGGATTTATTAATTTTCAATTTTCAAAATTACTTTTAATTTTACATAAATAGAATATATGTTTTAAAATGATATGCAAAATGTATACTGAATTTCATAATATATATTTAAAGTGAAAAAAAACTTGTATTAATGTAATTATGTTATCAATTTTGATTAATAAATTATTTTTAAATTATTTATATTATAATTAATCTTTATTTAAAATATATTTAATTTTTAAAGTATTAAAAATTATAATTTTATGAATTTTTGAGTGATTTTTTTCAATTTTAAATTTTTAAAAATTTTTTATTTGATTAAAAATAAAAATTTATAAAAAATTTAAATATTAAAAAATAATTATTATTGTAAAATAAAATAAAAAATCAGTTTTTTATTTATAATTTATTTATATTTTAAAAATTATATATTATAAAAATTTTTATTTTTAATATAAATTTAATTTAAAAAATAAAAAAATTATTATATTTTTTAAAATATGTAAAATTAAAAATTAAAATTTTTAATTTAATATTTATTTATAGTTATTTCAATTTTTATTTAGTTGATGTTTCAAAATCTTTGTACGAAAAATATTTTTTATACTAGAAGATTCTAATTATTCATATGGTCCATTACTCAATGGAATTTTGTGACACTATACATCAATTAATGTAATGCCATGTTATTATTAAATCACCATATATATAGTCTCAACTACTACCTCTATCACATCTCCCATAATTTGTAAAAGTTATTTGATCTTCAAAAAATGTATCATTCTAAATTTCCATGTTCAAAAGTTATATTTATCTAATATTTTTTAAGTTATAATATTTGTAAAATTATAAGATTGAACAATTAGGTTTTGAGATCATTAACTGATGAGATGGACATATCTCAAGCTATCAGACATGTCAATCTTATAAATTGTATTTTTGAAAGCCTAATATGATTGAAAATCAAGTTTTGGTTAATATAATTTATATCAATTTACCAAAAATTACAAATTCATAACTTTGATTATTCAAAATTTATCCCAATTTGACATGTTTGGATCTGATTTTTTCTATGTTTCTATGGTCCGGTTTATATTGGATGTGCCTACCTTTTCCACTGACCATGTCTTGGAATTGTATGTTTGAATGCACAATGGGTTTAGGTGGGACCATGGGCACATTCGGTCATATGGGCTCAATGTTTTTACATTTTCTTACTTGTATGCCAACACTTTGGTTTGCTTAATATTCAGAAATTTGCTGACTCCATGGATCCTAGTAAACTTGAGGATGATGAGAGGTTTCAGGGTCCTCCTTCTCCTCCCATCCCTCCATTTAATCTGTCTCACTTTGATTTCTTAGAACCGGTTCCCATTACAAATGAAATGTCCCCATGCCAAAAATTATTGCAAGCAAGATGTGTATTGTGTTGTATTTTTGAAGCAAATTTTTCTAAAGTCTAAAATTTTTGAAATTATATTTTACATTTTTAGATTGAAATGATTCTCTATATGTTTAAAATTTTGTCTAACTAGCTATATTTTCTTCAAATTTTTGCTACTATATCTATGCTGGTTTGTTTTAGTATTGAAATAAATAAATTTTCACATACATTTATTTTGATATTATTCAATAATTTATATGCAAGAGAAAGACATGAATGATTTAGCTCAAGAACTTTTAGTTAAATTCAAAAGTAAAGGGAAAAAAATTTTCAAGTCCAAATATCAGAATGTTAGAAATATAAGATAATCTCAACAATGTTAAAAATCATAAGCTTCATATATAATATAACATAACAAATAGATATGATTAATTTTAGCTGATGGTGAGTATATACATAAAATAAATTAACATCTATATATTAAATTATTAAATTATTTTATCATGAATAAAATATTCTTTCAAAATATATAAATTATTTAAAAAAAAAAAATTATGCATAAAATTTTTTCGAAAAAAGTTAAAAAAAGTTAAATTTTTTTTTTATTTAGGTTTAATAGTTTGATATTGGATTTAAATTTAAAAATTAATTTTTATTATATTATATTTTAAATTAATATATAAATTTATTTTTTATAAAATAATTTTAAAGTCTCAAATATTATTATTTTTAATAATTGTGAAAATATTTTACATTTTTTCAATTATTATATATATTATTACAGTGTTATTGATATTTAATCCAAATATTTAAATATTTTTCTTTATGTGAAATTCAAAAACGAGTTTAAATAAAATTAACATATAAATTTGCAAAAGTGTAATATTTATGAAATTTTATTATTACATAATTTATTCTTATAGCTTATGTATTACCAATAAATATATGTAATTATTACCATGACTAGAAATATTTTTTAAATTTAATTATTTTTATTTTTTATCAAAAATATATTCCTCTGAAATAAAATTTCCATAATACCACTAATTTGATGAATTAATATAATATTTTCAATGAAAAAAATTAATTTTGAAATTATTATTATTATTTTTAAAATTATATATTATAAAAAAAAATAATGCAATTTCATATTTAAAATAAAAAATAAAATTTTAGAATTTAAACTTGTTAACTTTGTAGTTGTATTTATATCATAGCAACACAATGCATTATTTCATTTTATTAATTAGGTTTATAAAAAATAACCATTGTAAGTCAAAATTTAATACCATAGTCAATCATGGCATGCTACATAATTTAAGAATAACCAAGTAACTATGTTATATAATATCATGTCATGGTTCTCATTGGTATTTAGTTTGATAATGTAAATTATATTTTTTAATATGTTTTTCTAGTTATGACTTACAATTTTTCTTCATTATCTGATTTCAATGTTATTAAATCGGATACTGCTATTAGTATTATAGTAAAATCTACAGAAAAGGGAGAATTTATGCAATTTTTATATTAATTTGAAAAAAACATGGAAGTCTAAAGGGTTCCTTATGGAATTATTATATCAAATCCAGAAAATTCAATTCTATTACTATAATTGTGAATTTTATTAATAAAGAGAATGATAATATGAAGATGGATTAATTTGTATGATTTGTTTGGAATAATTCTCTACCAAATTAATTTTGATTGATGAGATTTTAATGTAAATAAACTATGAATGGACATGATGAAAATACCTGATTGTGGGTGTATTTTTCATTAAACCACATAATGACTATAAAACAGCATGTAGATTTGATTGTGTTTGCTACTTGATTACTATTTTTCAAAATGTAATTTTTGGAAATTAACTCGTTTCGGGGTTCTATTTGGTTTTTTAATCAGCCCTCTGCTTGCGGTTACGGTAAGTGTAGAAAACGTTTTCTACACCTACCGTAAAAAACGTGACAACAATCTTGGAGTTCCTAATCCCCAGTTAGCGCCGACTCTCAGATTTCTCCTCGTTAAACACAACACTAACGCTACATTACCACCTTTTCGGGATCTGTAGATTTGTATGTACATTTGGGGGATCCGTCTCCAGGCAGTACATTTTTTGACATCTTCTTTCACTCAAAGTATCGTGGCAATTGAAGTTAGGTGATGGTTCTTCGGATGCTCTCTTGTTGCATACCTTTCGATTTAGATAGTTCAGATATCTTAAGTGCCGTAACACATATTTCCCTGATACTATGGCCTAGCCCCATGTTACCGGTTTGGTTCCATCCTTGCACGATTTGATGGGATCTTATTAACAAAAGGGATGGTATCTTCCCATCCCTTTTGTTATTATACTTTCTCGGGTCTCCTCTTGAAGTTAGAGTTTATTGACTTGTTGAGTACACTGTTTAGACTCGTAGGACCGTAAACTTAGAATAATTATCACGCAACGTAGATTTGCTGCTAAACGCAATTGGTTTCCTTCAATCACCTCAACTCTCAAGTTGTCAACCATTTGTTCACTCACTTTGAGAATCTGACACAAGATAATTAGCGAGCCATAAGAACGCGGTTACCGTTCATCGCAAACCGGTCTATCGCTTTTGTCTTTAGCGCTCAGGCGCGGGTCAAGGCGTTTAAACGTCATTGGGAATCGGCCTCACAGTGCCCGACAAGGGCAGCATGGCCGCGGGCCGCGAGTCTAACGTATCTACCACTTTGTCATTCATCATCCGTCACTGCTGCAAGATTTGAATCTCACGAAGTTGCGCTCTGTGGCAAGAGCAATAACGAAGGCGGTTTGAATTTTGAACAAACATAATTCCGCTTCACTGTTTTAATGCGTGACGTGATTCTTGAAGCATCGTTTGTGGTGCACAACTCTCCTCATCATGAATGAAGTCACAGCTGAGTGCGGGAATCACTTTCGAGAATCAGTTGTAAGAGAAATATTGTTGCTCTGGACTTGACACCACTTTCTGGTAAGAGTTGAAACATTGGAGTGTACAACTCTTTTATAATCATATCCCATGCTTGTGGCTGTATAGCCCACTGCGCCTGGAGCCTACATGCATTGCCCAGTGGTAGCTTTGGTCATGCTTACTTTGTCTAAGGTGTGAAGAGACTGGTCTTGTTCTTGGTCGGTCATATCCAGTCCCATTTTTGCTTCGAGTTTGTTAAATCAAAATCTCTCTGTTGTGGACTTTGATTGCTCTCTGCAACGTTAGTTAATATCTTGATTGGTGCTAATTTATTGAATTACTCTGATTTTTTTCTGTTTGCTTTCTTCGCCTGTAATGGATATACTACTGCTTATTGTGGAACTCGGAGCTTTTGTCTGTGAATTATGTTGGCAGAAATGGATTTTGGACTTGAGCTGATGTAGGAACTCTCCAGACCTTTAACGACTTATTGTGCCAGAGTTTCCAAGGTCGAAGACAATACCATTTTCTACGGTCACAGCACACACTCTACACCAACATCATCACAAGCCAAATGTCAATTCCGTAACAGGTCTGACTGGTCTGACTGTTCCGCGGCTGTTGCAAATGACGTAAAACTTTGGGATAAATCTTGTGCATAGGATTACTTGGAGTTGTGTCTTTTTTTTCTTTTGGAAGCATGACTTGTGCCAACAGAGTCGCGAGAGATGTGGGTACTAATTTGTGTCGAGAGTAAACTGACATACAAAAGAGTAGAAACTTGAAACGAGTGGGGATCGGGTTGTCAGGACTTGAGCTGATAAGCAGCCGAGAGCAGTGGTGGACACGTCGCCTGATCAAAAGCCATTAATACAATCGTCGAAGGAAACGAAAAGGGAAGTAAATACTGAACGGATGTGCTAAACATCACAACTGAGAGCATGAAACTAGTTACTACTAGTTTGATGCTCTCAGTTGTGATGTTTAGCACTCTTATCTTCCAATCATTCTAAACATACCATGCACTTTCGAATGAAGTCACGAGGGTGAAGATCACCTGTTTTATTTACATCGTCATCTCTAGTAAGCATTTGATCGTTATTAGAACTCTGTACGTACTAATCAGAGAAGACATGGCACTTGCAATGACAAGCTTAGATACAGATCATAACATACTTCCATTCGAAATTTGCTACAGTGCATTGATTTGCCAAATCGTCCCTGTTGCCATTCTGAGTCTCAAACAATGTTTTGAGCAAAATAAATCTCGGTTAGGAGAGATTACTCAAACGCGAAATGGAAGGGTTCTTTTCATTGTCAGTATTTCTTTCTGCTTTTTCCACTATTAAATAGTTGTCCTATACACACAGTGGATGTTCGTTGACGGTGGATACCGGCGTATGAAAGACATGCAGTTTTGTAAGATGCCGAAAGGCTATAACTGTGGATCCAGGGGACATCTTAGTCTCTACTCGGACTCCGCCTTCTGAAAGAATCAAGTGAAGTCAATATACAATCAGCCGTAATCTTGAACTTGATCCGCGCAGTATCCTCAAATTATGTCCGAATACCTTAAAAACGTTTTCTGGAACGTTTGAGACTTCTTTTCTAAATGACATACGCGTGAATCTTACGCTTGGTGTTTTTCGTTCCCAGTCAGATAGTTAAGGGTTAAGTCTTTGCAACTTGGTAACCATATATCCCATATGGCAAAGGCTCGATTGTATGTGAAGACAACCCGGAAAGTCAGCGGAGTGTGGTTTCGGTAACTTAACTCTCAGACCGATAGAAAGACCCTTTATGTAGGTCTTCAGTTGTTGGTTATCATTTTAGAAGAATCAGCCCCAAGAACACAGCCGAAGACTTTCTCAGCGGGGTAGTAATTCCCGAAGTCCTTTTCAGTTCTTTCCTGTAATCTCGCTCCTAGGTTTTAGTCGTGTGTTGAGCAAAAGACATCGACGGTGACTCCCGTCTCAAGAGTTTGCAGCCGTATTTCGTCCAATGTGTGTTTTCGTCTGGAGCTCAGCATATTCCTTTAAGAACATCCTATTATTTTCGGATCCTCATACTCTCCACAATCTCGGGGAACCTGTTTTGCATTCTGATTGCGCAATTGTCGAGTTAAAAGCTTTATGATCTTCTGATCGATTCATTCTTATGTTCTAATAGTAAAATTAAATCTTGAAAAATTTATAATTGGATAAGAAAAGGAAAAGTAAACTTAGCACAGAAGTTTAATCTTTTTCTGCTGGATTATCTGTCACTGTTGTGTTTGCTATGCTATCATATACCAGAAGAGGTTGTTTATCCATCGATTGCCTGAGGACGGTAAGAATGTCTCCTTAAAGCATCATAATGAGGAACCTTGAGAGAACACACCGGATGGTGATTGACGTGTCGTAACAGCTTGGATAATCCAGGTCCTCCGCATAAGAGTCTTCCATTGATGTGAAACAAGATAACGATCAACAAAAATGTTGTACTGAATAATTGATCGATGCACCAAACCCAGTAAAAGCAAACATCGACAGTAACTCTCAAGTAAGAAAGTAGATTTGAATCTACACGATTCTTGGCTTCTTCAAAAAACGTGTCGAGCAATTTCGTAGGTTCGATAAGGGCCTGCGTTTGGCCGAAAAGTAGGAAACAAGGACGTCTTACAAACTGACAATGAACAAACGGAAGAGCATGCAACGTCTCGAGTACTGTGTGGTGTACCCTAAAATCATAAACTAGGTGAAACTTACGGTTTGAACAAGCTTATCGTCTAGATCCAAATCCAGTATATAGCAGGTTCGGGACTAGACTGTTAGCTTGAACCCTCATTGCAATATTGCCAATTGAATATCGAAGACAACGTACTTTGCATTTTCTTGTCAAGACACTATGCTGTGAAAAACACATAAAGGCTTCTCTTGGAGAACTTACGGCAGAATTCGGAGTAGAGAATGCAGTAACTCACAGGACGCAACAGAGAGAAGGAGGTCAGACAGGTTTTCCTGAACATCGTAAATAGTTCTTCCTCTTCATCATAGTTTCCTCTTGGTTCTTTGTCTGAAGTCCTGTTTGGTCTCTTCGACTTTAACTTCTGTTAATTCGCTCCCTCTTTCTGTTGTAAAGCAATGCAGAAGGAAGTTTTCTATTAATTCCTTTCAGTTTTCTTCTTGGCTTTGTTTCGATTGCACTGAAAGCTTGAGCCTGTAGACAAGATAGTCATAAAAGATCGAAGCATAAAAGGTAAGCTCCAGGGTGTAGCTGACGTTGAAATTGAGTGAGTTCCAAATACGTGTGGGTTTTAGACGAGGAGAATGAAGCAATCTTGAAGGAATGACTTTAATTACAATTGCGTTAATGCTTTTAACCTGGTCCATGCGCGTGCTAATATCAAGCGTTCATCAGGTAATAATCCTAATAGAGTAGCTAATACAGCTATTTCTTTCATGAAGCATCCTTGTCACAAAATTGTAAACAAGATCAAATCTTGAAACTGTACAATCTGCTGACTGATCATTAGAGGTAGGTAATGCTTACGGTATTGCGGACATGGAGTTCGAGTTTAAGAAGAGGGATGCCCAGGATCAGTCCCCTACTTTTGACCTTTTTGAGGTAGTTGCTCAAGCCGAAAGTTAGTATCAATGCATGAATTAATAATTTGTTGTAACGCAACTGATACATGGAATGTTACCTGGATAATTGCTCTTATGTAGCGCATTTGATCCATTGAGTGCAGACTTTCAACTTTTCCTTCGTCAGCCTTAAAACCACGGGTTCTGATAATTGCTTCTTCTTCAAGGCGATGATACTGATGGTACGCGTAGAGGCATTGTACATTGAACCTCGTCCGCTCTTGCTCGTAGGGTCCTTGAAGTTTGTTTCTTGTTTGCAGAGTGGTGTTTGAGGTAATTTCATGATGTCTGGTTTTAAATTTTACGTCATCCAGGACGAGATCGCTGTTTTTTGATAACTCAGATATCTACCCTTCATTACATAACAGCGGGTTTCTCCTGAAGGATGGAAACACATGTTCTGGACCAAGTCAGTGCGTTTAGCCTCGTCCAGTCCAGTCGAGGGTGATAGTCATCATGAGTTCGCCTGCAATGCTTGCAATTTAAGGCAGAAGGGACTCTTACTTTGAGAAAGATGGTTGTCACAGATATTGCAGCAACATGAGACGTGGGGTGCTGCTCAACGGTGGATCTATTTTCTGCCGGTTATGGCATTCTCAAAGTTGAACCTGGTTTCCTGCAACTTTCTATACACAGGTAGAGCTTTCCCCATCCCAACACCCCACTCCAGTATTTCTCAAATCAGTCAGGTCATAAATGTTCAAATGTGTTTTCCAAGGTACATTGTACAGAAGGGCAAATAATAGTGATGCACTTGGGTGATCTCCTCAGGTTTTTAACACCCGTCTGCTCCCATCTGCTCTGCGGCGTTCACTGGTACAGTCGGTGATGAAGGAAGCGGCCGAAGGCAGAAGGTAAAAGTTGGTACTTTATATTTAGGACGAGGAGAAGATATATCTGAAAGCTCAGAAGATCTGTTTTAGTCATTCTTGCATGATTCTTCTCCACCAGCTTTCCTTACCTCGGGAACGACGGCCTCGTGAAACCAATGAGTGCTGTACAAGCAGACAGGAATCTCGTTCCATTACATAATGACATCACCGCCGCAGTTGTCAACTTGGGTTCTGGACCGGTACTACCGTGGGGTGATGGGACACCAAAGGAGATGAAAATAGAAAGTGCTTCTCTGATGATCACGAGGGTCGGAAGGTACCCTATACTCAAGGAAGAGAAAAATTTTTCAGACTCAGGATTAAGTACTCATGACTAAAGGCTAAGACTCTGATTGATTACCGCTTCTTCCATAGCAGGCGTTGGCCACTGATTCGCTCTCAGACCAGAGAGACTTCATCATCACAAGAACAAAAGCTTTAATTGACACAACGCCTGGGCATTAAACCTAAAGGACATCGTAGAATTGAGTCTTCCTTTAGCGATTGAAGATAGAGGTCATCTGACATCCTTACAAGTTACAGGACAAGACTTCTCCTTCTTCCAGACTCCTCAGTGCTCAGATCCATGGGTAAAACTTGGGATCCATCATGTTGTTAAATTGCATCTACAAGTAGCACCGGGAGAGCATCGCCCGGTGCACGCTTTTAATGATTTGGTGCTTTTATTGTATGCACTGTGTCTCGTTCTAAAGGCCCATGCATGTGATACATACAGTAGTGGTTGCAGCAGATCCTAGCATTGACTTATTTCCTGCTTCTTCCTGCCAGCTTCCTTTCCCCTCCCTTGGCTACTCTTCCTAGCAATGAACAACAAAGAGGAGGATGCCTAACAGCCCACTGCTTGCCTTTCAACTTAGCGAGACATGGAACTCGCTCTAACAGACTCGCTTGCGCAGTTGAGCTGAGAAATCCTGAGATCGCAGATTAGTCAAAGTCAGGAGGTTTTTCATCATTGCTTTGTACCAAACCAAGACATCATTCGAGTCCAGATGGCTGGCTGATGCTGCTACCATAGGACAGACTAGAGTAGCTAGGCCTGCTGCTGCTTCTGCTCAAGCATATCTTACCACAAAAAGCTTGATTAGATTCAGTTCTGGATAGTCGCCAATCTACGTTCGCAGTGTGTACAATTTCTTACTTGGAGATCGCATACACTAGATGATGGACATTCTTTTCGGTCTGAACTGTCAATGGTGGTACAAATTCCTCTCTGAGATTCACATAATTACAGATTACGCATCATTCTGTCTTACCACGGACGGACAACCCAAATCATTCGTTCTTCTTCTAACTTTCTCACAATATGACTGTTGGCAGGAGAGATGCTCTTTCCCCAAGTCCACAGAGATAACCATCTTCAACCCTACAACTCTGTGTTCCTACTTTGTAAAGTTTATTAGTACTCATTTTGAAAGCCCGATAAGTAACAGTCAATCACTTACTGGACGGACGGAGGTTACTGCCTACGCACCAGCGTCCTAGACAGAAGTGAGGCCAGTACGTCATAATGATTAATGTCAAAGCTAAGTAGTTTGCTTGGTCCTTCAAGAACTGATTTGCAATAGTGTGGGG
This sequence comes from Marchantia paleacea, assembly GCA_014180765.2. Taxonomy (NCBI): domain Eukaryota; kingdom Viridiplantae; phylum Streptophyta; class Marchantiopsida; order Marchantiales; family Marchantiaceae; genus Marchantia; species Marchantia paleacea. The sequence continues at coordinate 1,267,311 of MUAA02000117.1, forward strand.
AAATTGCTGTGATATGGAATTGACTCAATCTTGTTGGCGTTGTAGCTACTTTTGAATGCCTCTACCCTCTCGCAGGAATAACCAAACCAGGACTCGACATCTTTGGATTGACTTAAAATTTCAACAAAGTTTCGGAGACCCCTTACGGTGATTGAAAAGAATCCATATCTGCTCAACTTCTCTGATTCTCAATAGCTAGTCACTTAGAAAATTTCACTTTTGAAATCAATTGGTGCCAAGATTTACCCTTGCCGATGCAATTTTACGCAAATGAATGTAGGGAAGCTGGGAGAGATTGCGACAATTGGATTTTTCCGGACGAAAAGAGCAAGTACTAAGGCGACGTGGGGCCAAACCCCACTAGCAATTCCGTTATGAGCGGGTGGTGGGAATGCGAATATTCAGGTGTTACTCATCCTTGACCTTACAACTTATCCGTCACATGTTCCTCACAAATCAAAGTTATCGAAGAGTGACCCTCCTCTTGCTCATGCTGTTTTCACGAACACCAGTCGATTTGTGCAGACCTTGATGTGCGTATGTGGAGGGCTCTGTGAATTCTGATGATGTAATTTAGCACGTCCAATATTCCGTGTAAATAAAATGATTCTTCAGCGGTAATACTCCTCTCGCATACATGGTAACTAAGAAAATAAAAACTTCAGAGGCAAATGTATTTGCATTGTGCCTGGCAAAATTTTAAATCCTCTACTGTATCTGATAACAATCGTTAACAAGAATATAGTACATAGTTCCCTTACGCAACCAAATTTCAGTAAAATTTTAATTTGGGGCGGGGCTTGTGGAGTGTAGATTTACCCATAAATTTTGTTATGGACCTGTTCAAATCAGTTGGAAACTTTCTGGGGAACGGGGCTGGGTTTTATGAGAATTTCTCAATACCCGGCCATGGCTCTATCTTGAAACCGCGTAATGGCAGGTATTTTACTATAGGTTATTTACTCCCTTAACCTAGGAATACGATCCAGAATGATATTTTTCAAATTTTCAAATTTTAAATCAATTTCAAATCAATCAATTTTTCAATTTTAAACTCGCTTCTCTCTTTTTCAATTTATTGTGGGTTGGTATGAACAATTTTGTTCTCATCCCAAAGTGTCTGATTTTTTACTAACAATTCACGAATGGAAGGGCATTATGACTACACACTTCGGAAAGGAGTGTGATAAGTAGACTGTAAATCATCAGTAGAGACATACGTAGACAAGAGAGACTCTTATAAAGTCACTCACACATCCGGGCAAGGGGTTTGAACTCAGAATTCGCATTTTCATATCTTTTTTTTGGAAAGGGCGAAATTGTTGGCCACGAGGAAAGAAACCAAGAAAATTAATCCAAAATGTCACTCAACGTCTTACAGAAATCGCGTTTTTTCTACTCCACATGCAAGTTGAGTGATCAACTTAGTTAGACATTCCAAAATATTCACCCGTGTCTATAAGAAATTACACTGGACTTCTAAAAATGGTGTAAGGTCAAGTTCTGTGTACAAAAGTCCAAATAGACTTCGGGGATCGACTCCCATGAAGCCGCGACTAAATAATAACTACTTGTAGTTGTCCACTATAAGTCCAAGACGGCACGTGTTTCTTATTGATTGGTTTACTTCAAATAAAGTAGAGAATCGAGAGCCGACATTTCAACTACAGGTACAGAAGTACTTTGTGGTTATAGTTTTAGAGGGTTTACGTAGGTACCGTATGATGAGAATCAATGAAAGTTCGGTTCAAGTCATGATAGATATCGAATTGAGACGGGGAAGAGAGAGAAAACTTGAAGGCCTAAACAGTTTGTACTTTTGTAGGCTAATTCTATATATATATTTTTTAATTTATACTCTCGTACTTCAGGTAAGTGGATCATAAATCTCATGATGATCTAAATATTCCATTTTAGCATCCACATTAAACCCCGCCTTGAGAATTTCGGTTGGAAGCTAAACCGTTTGCATCATATCATGGATGGATGATAGGGTGATGTACAAAAACGAATATTATACACCAACTCTCACTCACACATGCGCCTGAGCACAGTTGTGTACTTGATGAGACATTCAAATTTCAAATTTAGCCTCATCTTATCTCTTCTAGATATCGATACACAAGTACATCAGATTCTATGAGGTACTCTGAAGCTGTAAATTTGGGATGAAGCCTAATTTTATGGAACGTACTGTTGCATCAGATTCTTAAGGTACTATGAGAAATTTAACTTGGAATTTAGCTGCATGTTATCACTATTGAGATAAAGGAGGTACAATTGCTGGCCCTGCAGCATCAGATTCTATAAGGTACTGAACGGCTTAGAGGGAGAGATGGGCTGAGCGAGTTCAACGAGTAGGGGCTGGGATTGTGCAGCCGCTGCTGAAATAACAGTTGAGAATGACATAGTTTTGCTCAAGGTGTGGTTGAGGGTGACACAACTGTGTCGTCGGTTCTCAATATCTAGGCCACCGGTAGAGTAACAAGTCCCAATCTTCTTTGTGAGAATCTTTCGGGCTGATGCGCAGATTTCAATCATATATGAATTCAATGTTGGTACCTTTTGGTGATTGTAGAAGAAGAAGCAGAGAAAGTAGTAGTTTACAATGAAGAGAGACAAAGAGAGATGGGGAGAGTCCACTAAACTACGGAAAATTTATCGTGGTGGAAAAGATCTGATCCTTGACTTTCTCATAAGAGGGTATCTAACTCTCGCTCCATGTGCTCCATATTGGTACATATAGATGATGATCTCCTCTTTTGCTCTCGTTTCTAGGTTTCTAACGACATCTACATGGGGATCTATAACTGAACGAATGAAGTTTTCATTAAAGAAGTAAATCTCGACTATAATACATCCAGAGATTATCCAAAAGCAGTATTGATCTTCGCTCAACTCTTCGTTGTACGCGGAGATAAACCATGCAGAGACATCATCATCGATCGCTTTTCTCCACTCTCTGCCTTTCTTTCTCTCTCTTGCTTTGCATGCAAAATCACCATGGGGACGGGATCCTTCTTTAAAATATATGTATCGGGAGTTTGTGGTACTGCGTTGCTTGTCGAAGAAGGCTCTGGTTTCCTCTCCTCCTCGGTAGGGGGTTGCGAGAGGAGTAGGGGTACGGTTGTAGTACTGACTGATTGGGCCGTAGGTGGTGGAAGTAATGTGGTGTAAAAAGGCTGACTTGCAGCCCTTAATCACGTGGTTTGCATGTGCTCATGGCAAGATCGATATGTATATTTAAGACTACTACAGTAGATTACAAATGTGCATCCCAATGCAAAACCCAATGCAAGGAAGATGAGCGAGCGGGGGAGTATGTGTGTCTGTCGTCGTCTTGACCGGTCAAAATTTGCATGATTATAATGAATAAGACGGACAGACCCTCGAGGTGAGCAGCTGAGCGATGCAAGGCTAGGATTGAAGTGGAAGGAAGAGGAGAGAGAGTGTGAGGGAGGAAAGGAATAGTATCGTTTCTGGAAGCAGAGAAGATGCCTCTTGCCCAGTCCACCTCGTTCTCCTCAACCTCGGCCTCCACCTTTGTCCCAACAAAATATGTAAAACACAGTTCGATACCACACCATATTCTCCACGCCCTACTGTTTATAAGGAGCACTGACTACACTGGAACTGCAGCAAAAAGCCTGTATCCCGCCTGCACTTCGGTACCAATATATGTTGACCGTCCCCGCCTGCCATGTGATTGACCTCTCTCTTTCTTTCTCTGCAGATCACTTGGGATTCATTTCAAATCACTACAATAATCTGCAAAGTGGCAGGATTGTAGCCAGAGCGTGAACACTTTGCACAAGCAATCGTCACAAAGACGGGTGTCAAACTCAAACCCCATAGAATGAGCTCGGTGAACCTCTCCTCTCGTCCCTTCCTCGCTCTCTCGCTCAGCGCAGCACAACGCCGGGAAGAGACGGGGCTGGCTGTGTCATGGATCTGCTCAGCTCGCAGATTAATGACTGCAGACATAAAGTGTTCAAATGATATGTTTGTGGGCATGTGCTGTGCCTGCAGAGAGCTGTAGCCGATTGGAGGGGGCTAAATATTTACTACTTGTTCAATGCTTCATGTATATGTGTTTGTACGTACCGTAGACCTTCCCTTGGCTACTTTGTAGAGCTGTTGTTTCTGCTCAATAAACACCTAATATAGAGGAGCCTGAGAAGACTAAGAGCTCGTTTTTCCTCTTAAACTGTCTGTACGCCTATAATAGCTGGGTCACATTGCCCAGTGATGGAGGTAGTTGGTTGGTTGGTTCGTATAGCTTTTGTATTCTCCCTGCATCTTTCCTAACGAGAGGACTTGTCTTGTTTGGGAGAAAAAGGACGGATATGGTTAATAACTAACTCTTGGACTGACCTGCCCAGTGCAGCTACTTTAGCTTGTGTCTCTTTATCTGTCTGTCCAATCTGTGCATCGGATGGATAGCGAAGGCAGTAGGGAGTCGCACATACACCCAGAAATGTGTAGTGCAGGCTAACAGAGGCGGTTATTTTCGTAATCTTCTTCCTCCTGACTTGGCAGGAAGGTGGAAGGAAGACTTCCTTCTTTGGTAGAAGTAGGACTTGACTTGTTGGGTAACTACAGCAAGCACGTACTGTGCAGAGCAGAGCAGCTGAGCAGCTTGTTCGTATGATCCGCATGACATCAGAAGCGGAGCAGTTTACGGTCCACGGGCCACGCCTCTGCTCTGGCGAGGGCACCTTTGGTGTGGTGGAGATGGCTATGGATGGCTGCTCACCGATTCTGACCGACTTCGTGAACTTCGCACCGCTCCATGCTTCGAACGAATATCTAGATGAACCAGGCTTTGGTTAGTTGGTACTGTAGCTGTGAATTCGTCTCGTGCAGAGAGGCTCACTGTCAACTAGCTGATGGCAATTCCATGTTGGCATTGCAGAGCTCGAGCAGTCCCTTCCATGCTGCCACCGCTAGCTAGCTGCTCACCGGTGCGTCTCAATTGTCGCTAAGCCCATCCCATCGAAAGCACTTTCTTCTCTCTAAAGTGCGGTCAAAGCTGCGCTTTACACAAATTGCAAATCTCGTTGGTTTTAAGTGGCAGGCTGGCCAGCAGGGCCCTGGGCTATAGTAGCTCCCACTTTCCCCACTAATGTACTGGCTGCGTTTCTTCTCCCTCTCATGTACTGCCTTGTACATCAACTGTTGGAAAGGACGGTTCTAGAAGTTCAGAGTCTGCCATTTCTTATGCTTGCCCATGTTTGCTTACTTAGAAATGCACAACCCAATGAGAGATTGACATCAGAGATTTCAATGGCTTACAATTCAAGTTCCGACCAGGCTCAGCTAGCGGCTGCAAACGGTAAAACACTCTGGGCTTCTTTCTTGCTTGCTTACTAACTATTCTTCATGCTCCGATTCGCAGGGTAAGGTTTCCTTGCAGAACATTTGATCAGACTGATTGACACATGGGGTTGGTATTTGCACTTCAATTCATGAAGAGAAACAAGATCAAGCAGTATAGAGTCTTGGACTGCGTCCTTAAAGGCTCTTTTGCTTTTCTTTCCAATATTAGAATTGGAGTTCGTATCATGCTATATAGACGACTAGCCAAGTGTAACTACCCTTGACCCCCTCGTACCTGCTCATCCTGGCATACCAGTACAATATCGGTTCCGTTACTGGTCCAAGTTGTCCTGAAGTTTCAAACTGCATTAGCTTCTCCAGATCCATCCAATCAATGAATCAAGCTGATTCTGCGCACCCTTCACCTTCCTGTCTTGTCTATGGAGATAAACATAGATAGCTCTGGTCTGGCCTTGGAGGCAAAGCGTAGCTTGGCTGGTGGAGGGTGATGGGACGCGGTCGGGGTAAGAATCAAGTACTTATGTGTGTAACACTTACACTAGCAGTTGGAGGGAGAGAGGGAAAGAACCACAACCACAACTACTAGCGTAGCCTTGAGCGGAAGCAGCAGTAGCAAGTATGACATTGATCAAGATCCCGAGGCATCGGACCATGCTATTGATGAGAGAAGTATTGGGACCACCGGGACAAGAGAGTGGCCGGCCAGCGAGCCACTGGCGACATGGGACGGAAGGGACGGGGCGGGGCGGAGAGGGGAGGTTTAAGAGCATAGAGAGAAGATAGAGAGAGCGATGAAAGCTGAGAGCTCATTCGCGATGACCTCGTTTCTGACTGAGGGGTGGTCCCCAATAGCTCCACTGTCTTTAAGACAAAGTAGTCACAGGCAGAGGGTTGGGTTCTGCTGTGCAACTTGCAACTTGAGCTCTACCTGGTTCCTAGAGTTGATATCTACGTAGCACCAACAGGTGAACTCACGATTCTCCTCTCCAGATCCTAGCCTAGAGTCTTCATGGCTCATGGCGCGATCACCAGTCCACGTGACTTATATTCGTACGCCCTTTGTCTCTCCTCTCCCTCGTCTCTAAGCATGCCGTCTCTCCCTCGTCAGTAAACCTCGTGAAAGTCATAAGCTCTTCCTGAGTCCTGACCGGAATGGATTCTCTCCTAGGATGAGCAGTTAGATGGCAATCGAACTTTGAATCAATTAATATCCGAAACTCGTCGGGAAAGCACGGAGCAGCTCAAATATAGCTTACTGACATACACATGTAGAGGTCGCCATAGCCTCTCTACATTTCCCTGCATGTCCCCGGTGAAAGCTTTTGAAATCGCAACGCACAACGAGTTTACCTGTCTATCTGAAGTGCGCACTCTACTGAGGCCGTCGAGGCCGTCCTGATACAGCCCAGTGCTACTGCTGCTTCTCTGCTGAGGCCTCCATGCTCTTTATTCTCGCCAACGTGCATGTACTACAGCGTAGAATCTTGAGCTGGGCTGAGCCCATGTAAAAGCCGGAGCCTAAAGATTCGCCTACAAGCGAATGGATGCGATCCGCAATCCGGGCTGCTAAACTTGCCGAGCTCTCAGTTCTCTACAGTCATGTGTAACGTGCAGCCACTCATTGCTGCATTGAGTGCAGATGATGTGCTAATAAAAGCTTAGTCACTGATCGGTTTAGTTCGTTAGTTACCTCTCCTCCTCGAGTACCGTATCATCCCTCTGCATGGTCAAGCAATCTACAGTGATATATTCAGTCTTGACTAATCATATTAATCGAACTCTTTACCTTTATGAAAATTGGGCCTCGTGTTCATGAACCTGTGTGACCACTACCGAGATCCCAAGCAAATGCATGCACTTCATAACTCTCATTCACCGATGATCATTTCATTGGGAAAAGCTCTGTACTCACTCTTTACTCTCTGCATGAACACGCAACGATAGATCTCAAGTGTCTATTTAAACACAAATGTAAGTTTGGCTCAACGTTCTAAGTTGGTGAGACCTCACCTCGAGCTCTCGGATCAAAACGAAGAGCCAAACTTGCTTAGTTTTGTAATGACGTCGTGCTCTCTCTGATCGAAGAGAGCAATCGACTCAGGATTCATATGCAACCAGATTCGTCAACTCATCTGTGTCTAGTGGCACGCCAAGCCAAGCCATGCCATGCAGACCACTTAGAACGAGGACCTTGGACGCAAGCGGACATTTTAGCAAAATGTGGTAAAGGCTTAGAATGTTCTGAGTGAATCGCATGTGACTGGCTACTGATTTTTTACGCAGTACAGTCTCGGAAGGAATTGGGTTGAGGAGAATCACCCCGATAACAGTGTCATGCACCAGCGCTAGCGCTAGCCCTCATGGTAGAAGTGAGTCGTTAAGCACTGTAGCCACAGGCCCACGGCGTGTGCACACTTTTAAGTCGTTCTATCTTCTGCCACAGAGCTCTTGACATCGCTCGATGCTCGATGCATATTCTTCCTTCTGTAGCGCTTTTGGCGTCCAATATTGGCATGGCCTGAACATTAACTCAGACATGTACAGAAAGGCAGGTCCAGCGGAGGCATATTTTTTTTATTTTTTTTATCTACTGGGCTGAAGGGAGAGAAACATGTGAAGTTATTGTGCATGGAGAAGGGTTTGCGATCATGATGATGGCTTACGACGCTGACCATCATAATTGTTCATACCTTCTTCTCAGAGCCTCAGTAGTGCATGACCTTTCTCCTGACCTTGTTCTCGTAGTCATCATATCAGGCCATGCCCATTCGGTGTGCCTCGCTATATCCTTGCATCATCCGTCCGTGCCAAGGGCTGAGTTCATGTGCATGTAGCCATTTGCAACTAGCACGACTACTGTAGTCATGCAGCCATTTCCAACCTCGTATCCGGAAAATGGATCCCACCCCTCTGAGACATCTCTCGGGAATCTGGCCGACACTCTCATCGACATCCATCACCGAGAGACTGGATAAGTCCTGATTGACTGAGGTTCGTTAGCGTCGTACAATCCTACCCGAATGCTTTCACTGTAGCATACACCTACACAACTATTCTCAGATTGTGCTCTCGGTCGGAATCGGTCCGATTCGGCATGCGAACCCACCTCGAAGACATTCTCAGCAAATTTCACTAGCTTTTACAGTCCAAAGTGTAGGCAGTTGGATCGATTTGCCGACTTGTTCAGCACTCATAGTTCGACATAATATAATCTCTGCTTACGCCTGCGATTGTCCCAATGCTGGGTGATTTACTGAACGGTCATTACACTGTAAGACATACCGTCGCGTCATCAGAATTTCCTTTCAGATTTGACTGAATGCCCGAGAAGCCACTTCAAATTTTTAAACTTTGCATCGTGTTGTCTCAATCCATGGGATTGACGTTTGATCACCATGCGTGAAATCTGAATTGGACTACATCACCCTAGACCCTTGTGTAACATCAGCTCCCGATGTTTGCGGTATTTGAAGAGTTTAATGTACGATCAACCAGTCTCTTCAAAGTACGCTCATCCAGAAACTTAAGTATGGAAAACTTTCCATTTGGTTTTGTCTCACACGAAATTGATTGTCAATGTGCCTAAGCCACGTTAGGACGATCAGCTCTCATTTTCCGAGGTGAAACTGAGACATTGGTACCAAAGACGGCGCAATCGAAGGCATCATGAATTTAGACAATTAGAACCTCCCTATTTACATCACCAAGTTGCCGGCTGACATTTGACAATTGCAGAGGACAATTTTCCTTGGCTGGTTCGTCATTCACCATACTTAGTTACGGGTTGTGTTCAAGATGCTCACAAATGTCTTCATGACATTCGGGAGTACAACGAATCAATTGAGGCCCGATCCATCCACGACCGTAGCAACTGTATAAATAGAACGCAGCATCAAGAGAGAACAAAGAAGAGGTAGAGTTTACAAAGAAGCGCTGTTTACTCCGCCGCAATTACATACATTGTAACAATGAGCTGAGGAGGTGCTTTCTATCTGATAACTAAAGCTATTATGCTAGGCTAGTAATCCAAGGAAGAAAGTTGAAACTCTCGCCCATATGAAGCTTTTCATATGAGAGCAAAAATAGTGTGAACTGTAGAGACGAGAGGACTTACAGCCCGAGCTCCTTGGATTTATCTACCTATCTGTACTAAACGCGGCAACATCTTCATCTTTGCCGCTACCCTTGACAAAACAGTATAGTTTCTACTTCCTAAGTATGACTAATGGGCCCGCACCAGCTGATTGGACTGTTTGGTCAGCATTTTCTCTGGACCTCAAGGTTCTACTTCTCCCCGCGCTGAGGGAAATGTGGTGTACATGTCTGATAGATGCATTCAATTCGAACGGTCAGAGGTTTCAACTCCCACATCTAGCTGACAGTCAGCTCTCGGCTGATTGTTCGTCATCGTCGTAGTACGATTTCGTCTCATCTGATTCATCAGACATCGGTTGATCGACTTCGTCCGACATCTCGCCCCACTGACCGAAGAGCTCCAGCCCCATAAACTCTCGAGCTCGTGGCCGTAAATAGTTCCAACGCGTTCGACAGCTTTTACCACTTCTTAAGAGTCCTGCGCATTCAACGAATAATCTCCCCGTCAAGATACATATCAAGGCTCACAATGAGAATTTTGAGCTGTTTCAGATGCAAATCTCAGATTCGAACATGATTAGATTTCGGCAGTTGTAGTGAACGTAGCAAGTGCTCTACTGCTAAAGAAAACAACTGCCAAGACTCGAAAATAAAATCTCTAAGCATCTACATGCATTTCATGACCCTCGACGGATGTGAGTTAGATTAGATTCTCCTGAACTGGACCATGAGGCAGCATCAGCTAGAATTGAATTCAATTCTACATGGAGACAGCGGAAGTAAGACATATTAAAATCTTGTTTTATCCATATTCCTTTGTCTCCATCTATAGGTTAAAGCTTTTCGACACATATGAACCAAAAGGACTTTTGAAGATATCAGGACAATAACACTACTGAGACAGCATTACGCAATCTCCACATAGAAAGACTGAATTTGTGAGACGTCGATGCCGCACGTGTGAGTTCACGTCGGCCAAACTAATTATTGCACGATTTTCTCTGCAGCCGGCACGCCAATTTCAACTTACAAAAATTATGCGTTGAAAAACTGCCCGTCATAACCTGTGACAATTCCGTCAATTGTGACGAGGTAGCTGAATTGCAACTCGCTACCGCTGGTGCAGAGGCTAATTAATTTTAATATGGCGTACACATGTGATGGCATGCATATGAAGAAGCATCACCTAACCTGATTGTTCTCATATGGATTGCGGGAGCGGTACATATCACCAAGTAGAGTCCAGCACGGTGTTAGTAATGTGGCTCTTCTGACCCGAGTCAGTCCAAAAAAATAACACCCCCGTGTGAGTGTACCTACGCACCGTCTTTCTTCTCACAGCAGCTCTCTGAGCGATAACTGACGACTCCTCATCTACTGTGACAGGCCAACCTCACGCAAGCATTTCCTACAACGATAGCTCAATCTTTCATTTAATCTGCTATAATGCGGCTAGATCCTGCACATCCCAGAATTTCACTGGGTTTCTCGTCCGTTGCAACCCAAGCAGAAGAGCATGAAGACCTCGAAAATGGAAGGCGCAGTGCACAGCTCAAGAATGGAACAAACTGGCTCCAACAGAGATCTTCGGGACATAATCGCGCTCTAAATCGAACACATTATATCCCTAAAAGTACAAGTCAGAGTTCTGAGCTACTCTTGAACTAGGTAGTAGATATTTAGTTTACTAATGGAAAGGGACATAGCGTTTCTGCAGCATTCAATGCGCATGAGCAATTCTAGGCGGGAGCTTGTTCAATCCAGGCCAACTCTCGATGTCTCCTCTAATTCTACAGGCAGGCCGGCCACGGACGGACGGTGAGACCGCTGGAGCTGGCAAAAGAATTTTCGCGGAAAAACGTGGGAGCGATTCACACTAAGCACAAGGGTAAATCGCATGGGTAACATGGTCGGAAGCACATGTTCCTTTCGGATGATCAAGACTATAACACAAACTTCGTAACGCCTTAGAAGGCCGGTAAATTGCGCTGCAAGGACCGTGCAGCGAGTAATATCCTGAAGCGACGGTCATCATGGAACACGCTATACCAACTGTACAAGCCCTTGCTTTCCCTTGGCAGAGTACTCGCTCGTCGAAAAGAAACAATTCAACCGTTTCAGAAAAGGAGACAAGTACAGAGTGGGCTTTGATTGTACGAAAGAAAAATTTAGGCGACCTAGGATCGACATGATATGGTTGAGAAAAACAAACCTGCAAGCTTGGGAACTTCCTCCCAGCAGAGCGCCTGATCATTGTTGGTCATAAATCTGCAAAGTTGTTCATCTTCGTCCTGGGTCCATGGTCTTTTCTTCTTCTTCATGTGGCCCGTGCTTCCCATCTCTGTGATTGTGCGTGGGCAAAGGAAAAATCTATGCCACTCAGCAGAGGATCCCGAAGGTCAAACTGTCCACGACCGGTCAGTAGAGATTTCTGTGTCGCTCTGGAGTACTTGCTGTGCTGTTTGCTTGTATGTGACTGCTTCTGAGGCTCTCAGCTCCCTCTCTTATAATCGAGTAAGGTATGTTGTGAGGTACTTCAGACGATTGTGTGCTCTCTTAAAGGGCCAAGTGAAGCTCCGACTGCACTGGATGGATTGCGTGAATCGGCAGGTTTCGCCCGACACACACGCGCAGGTTGGCTGGCGGGCTGGTTAGCGGAAGGAGGGAGGATGAGGGGTGGTGGGCGGGAGGGAGTGATAGAAGAACAACTTTCAACAACTGGTTGGTCCGGATGGTAAATGAGATGGAAACGTGAAAAGATAAGAAGAAGAAATAGGATGATGCAGACGAAGAGATTAAGCAGACGAGGCGACGAGCCTGGTCTGCCGAGGAGGAGAGAGAAGTAGAGGAAGGAGAAAAGGTTGAAGGCCAGCCAGCCAGCAATTCAGGTCCTTGCTCGCTCCACTCTGTACATCTAACAGACTGCTGTCACGAGTTTAACAGGGAAAGATGGAAAAAGACTGGGGATAAGAGCCTTTCCTGCCTGCAGAGACTTAAGCAATAGAAAAAGTGGCTCAAGTATCCAGGTCCTCCTCCTCTTGCCTTTTTTCTTCACCCGTTGGGAAGGGGGCACGGCTCACACAGCAGCGGCAGCAACAGCAAGCACTTGAGTAAACCCTCAAGGAAAGAGGAAGGAGAAAACCTAGGGATTTCAAATAAAGCGAAAGAAAGAAAAGCTGGAGGATGAGCAGCAGCGGCGCCCGAGTTTTTTCTCTCTCAACCCGTGTGCCCAATCATTAGCACTACCACTTCTACTATCTTTCTATCCCTCGCTCTATATTTATTTATTGATATTCAAGTATATAAGCGCGCTAGGACCAGAAGACAGCGAGACTAAGCGGTAAGGATGACACTACTTGAATAATATTGCGGATCGGAGTTGAGGCCGAGGTTGGAGTAGAGGGAAAACGTCAAACTGCTGAAGAAGACTCCTACAGATCGGACGAAAGTGATGAGAGAGTAATCAGATTTGCTCAAGGGCCAGCATCGCTTTTAACTAACCGCATCACCAGACATAATACGCCCCAACTTTCTCCTTTTCGGCCGCTGCTGCAACTTTCTTTCACTAGAGAGCCCGGCCAAAAGAAAAATTGCGAGCTCTAACTCCTTGCTTCCTCAAGGCCAGAAGCACCCGGGCCCAACAGCTCTCACCGCCAACTTCCTTCTCAAGGCCTTTTGTTTTCTCCCACTGCTTGTGCTTAAGCCCATTCAAGCTTCCCGAGACTAGAGGAGAGCGTGATCACTCGCATCACTCTAATACAGCTCAAAGCCCAAATCACACTTTATCCGCAGCCCGAGCTTGACTATATATATACATCTGCTGCGCCCACAGCCGCAGCCGCAGCAGCAGGCGGAAGTCAGTCAGGCGGGCGGGCGGGCGGGCGGGCGGGCGGGCACTCATCCCGAGTTCCCAACCCGGCCCCGGCCCGCCCAACTTCCCCTTGAGCTGCCTCCGGGCCCCAAGGAATTCCAGAACTAAGCGTTTGGCCTGAACAACGCAATACAACACTCGTCTCGGAGTAGGATATAGGCTGGGCTGGCTTAGCCTACCTATTATTGCAATTGTTATTTAAAGGATACCCCCAAACACCGGCTAACTGCATTTGTGCAATTAACGACCCAGACCCAGAGGGAGGCGCGTAACGATTCGAGCAACATCTTAGAGGACAAACATCTGAAAATATGGCTAAGCTCCATATAATCCAGCTCTGGTCTCTCCTAATAAAAGGAGAAAACCGTCCTGAGCAATCACCTGCTGCTGATGAACAACCCGCAATGTACAAAGCGAAGGAAGGGAAGGCAAGAGAATGCAAGGCCATGACTAGAACTACTGCTATACTAGTACTGCTCGTCTCCTTGTCCCTGATTCGGGTGGGTTTCCTTTTTGTCTTTTCTTTCTGCCGCCGTTCTTGGCCTTACTTGCTACACAAGTTGGCATCACCGCTATAAAGCTGCTGTAGCTATGGCTACTGGCATCTGGCATGGTTCATGAAAGAGACGGAGAAAAGAGGTGTGAGAGAGGCAGAGGGACGGATGTGTAGAGAAGTGACTGCAGTCACCTCTCAATTATTATTTTACCTATCGAAGCTAAACAATCGGGTCTCCACAGTAGGGCTCTTATGTAGGACGGTAAAACTTGGCGGGTATATATCACGGCCATGTGCTAAGCTTACTGCAGCGGGAAAATGGACATGGTGCGCAACATATATGGAGCGAGCGAGAGTTGCTTTTGGGGCTAAGAACGGTAGGAATCTTCCATCACGACATTACATGGTACGTAAGAGTCTGAAGCGAGTGAGGGACGAACTAGTACAGTCAGCCCAAGGCGAGATCCGTGTGCAACTTATATTCTTGGCCTCGTTGGTTGGCAGTCTGAAGACCAGTGGCCATTTTCATTGCTAGCTAGCGCTAGTGTGACCTCAAATATGTCATTACTTTGTTTATGTCCTTCGGCCTGGGAATTGAATTCAGAGAGAATAATATTCACCCAGTTAGTTAGTTGGTGGACAAGTGGTCCTAGCTAGATCTAGTAGGACCCACGGTAAGTGGTACTCATGTTGTAGCAAGGGAAGATGAAGAGATATGATATGAGAGGGTAGTTAGTTCGGAGAAATAGCTATAATTAGCTCAAGTATACATGGCTACAGTTTTGTACCGAGTACCAACAACAACGACAACAACCGAAGGATCTCTTGCTCTCTCGCTCTCTCGGCGGCGCTACTCGTTGCTATCACTCACAGGGTAGACTTTACGCTGTACTCATGAAATCATCATTTTGGGAGCCTCCATATTCCTGCAGGAACTACCGCCATTCGCATTGTTTCCGTTCCGATCACGATCAAAGTCCGATGCTCCCTGTTCTCCGCCACTGTTGTTCTCCACAACTGCTCCGAATCCGCCCCTCCCACCCCCACTCCACCCCACCGCACCGCACCCGACCATCGAATAATTCCCTAGCAATATGAAAAATGCCGGCTGTTCATGATATTGCCTCCCTCCCCTCCTTCCGCCCTGCCAGCAATCTATTGTCATTCATCATCCATGGTGCCTTGGGGGACCACCCCCATTTATCTACCCACTACTTCGCTTTCCTATCCCCATCTTTCAGGGAGGACCACTGCACACATGATTTTTCTTCGCCAAGGCGTAGTGGTATGTACAATCAATAAATCCGCCCATTTAATTATCCTGATCCTCGAATCGCAGATCTTCCCTCCTTCCCGACCCCGAATCCCATGATCCCCATCCCATCAGCTTCTCCTCGCCAAATTTTGGCTCACGCTCGCAGCCAGAGAGAGTTAGGTAGTATGATAGCCGATGTGCTCCTTGCCCGCGACATGGCGAGAAGTCAAACTCTCGTTGTTTGGAAATACCACGGTCAGGGATGCTGCTCATGGTGGGGTCTGGGCTCCTTGTCTTTCCCCACATCCAATGTAGTCGGAGGTCGGTAGGAGGTGCCAGAAGACATAGAGAGAGAGCCTGCGTATGAGAGACCGAGGTGTTATGAAGAGGCCTGAATTGTTTTTCTCGGGGGATTGAAGGTGAACGGATCGAGAACGCTCTCATGAATCCGAATCCTGCTAAGTCTATTATGGCCGATTAAAGCTGGCGGGGGCTCATGGGTCTTGCGTTGGCAACGAAGCGCATTATTTAAGTGGGGGATTCAATTTTGCAGTTGAGGTTAGTAGGATTCATTTGGGTACTTGCCAAGTTCCGCATAGATTTGGGAGCGCAGAGAACGGATCTGGGAGATTTGATATGTCTCTAATGTGGAGGCAAGATCACCCAAGAGTAGATAGAAAGAAGATAAAAAAGATACGCTGCTTGCAACATATATAATAGCGTACTAAGGGGGAGAGACCGTCGCTTTTTTTTCTCTCCATACCAACGAACATGGCTCACCATCAAGAGAGAACATGGGATGTCGTTGGCATATCATATCCATTTAGATCGCCCATGTGAAAAAGGCAGAATCCTGCACTCCTTTTTGTTCCCCAACATGTCAAAGTACATTGTATGGTAGGCCTTAAGTATTCTTGCGAGCAAAAGAGGAGGCAGAGTTCAATCAATCAATCAAACTACTAGCACACCGAGCACTTGCGAGTTCCTCATGCGCTGTGTGCATCTTGATGAGGTTGTTCTCGTACCTGGGAATCACGAGCCTCGGCTGTGGTGGACTGGACTGGACGAGACTGGACTGCTGAATGATGAATGAAGACGACGACGAACGAGAAGAAGTAGTCCAAGGGGGACAACAATTAGGACAGCCGTATCAAGTGGTGTATGTGTCTTGTACTTTTCTTAGCCCGGACTCCAAGCGTAGGGTCAAGTCCACACTACACTACACTGCTACTTACCCCCCACCCTTACCGCCGATCTTTTACCCCGCCTGATACCAGTGGTGTACCACCACAAGCACCCGGAGCCCAGCCATGCTGTGGCAAGTGTTCCTGCATGAGGACCTGTGAGATAACATTTATTGTGGTGTTTTTCTCGATTCCCGTGTAGGTGTGCTGCCAAAACTCCCTTGCGTCGTGGTTGTTAAATGTTAGTGTCAGCTTCTTGCCCTCTTTTTCAACTTTCCTTTCCCTCCTTCCCCCGCCCCCTTCCCTCCGCTCCCTCCGACCCCTCTCCCGCTCCCCCGTCGTTATGAGTTTTTGCCCGCATCCCAACAGCGAACGAGCAACGGGCAAGACTCTCCGCCATTCCTCTTGTCTTATTATTGTCCTGTGCAGGACGGTAAGGAAAATAGCCTTTCCCCGGAACTTTCATTTCCACTTGCATCCGTCGGTCAGAAGGGTGAATCCCCGCCTTTCTACCGCTGTACAATCGCACAGCCCCTTCCCCTCTCCTCCTCTATATAGTACCTATCCAGAGGCTCCGGGGGGCTGCTGGAAGACGGAATGCTTCCAGCGGGCAAAGCATGGAATCCATCTTTCTTTCGTTCGTTCGTCGCTCGTTCGCTCGCTCTCTTTCCCGTCGCAGGCAGGCCGCGACCCAACTACCTTCGGTATTGGAATGGCGTGACTGACTGCTGCCATCAGCGTTCTCGCAATCGCCATCACCAGGAACGATGCAGCGTGTGTCATTGTGACTCATACACATACTTTTTGAAGTGATGTGCACATGCATGCGCAAACTCCGAAGAATCAAAGCCGGTGCTCTTCCTTCCCATGCACAGAGCGAGACCGACTCACTCACTCTCGAGTCAATTATTCAATGCATTCTTTTTTAATAATATTATTCTGTCCGACCCCCACCTCACCTCACCTCTCCTCTCCGCTCCTCTCTGCTCACTACTAAATACCAACTAATTCCTACTCAATCAAAAGTCACATCTCTCTAGGTTAATTCTCCTCTTTCTGGGACAAATTTACCTCTCGAGTACGTCACCTGCCTGAGGGGCCTGAGCTGAGCTGCCCGCCTGCGCTGCCTGCGTGCCTCACTGCCTGCCTGATAGACGAGTTTGGACGAATTGGCTTCTCCACCTGCTGCTCTCCTCATTCGCATTCGAGCGCAAGCAAGAACCAGAGATACCGAAGGGATGCACACTCACCAGGTGGTTTTCGCCAACGCTTGTCAGAACCCATGTTCCGGACTGCTATGGGAACCATGGTTAGTCAGGCTGTACCACGTTCACTCGAGATCTGACGTGGTTCGATCCGAACCTGTCACGGGCGACTGAAACCACGTTACTGTACGAATGTAGGGCCACCAGTTTCTTGTCGGATAGTGAACAGAGAGCGCGCGCTGCGAACGGATGGATTCCTCCGAAAAAGGAAGGTGCGGGCTGCGGAGAGGGACCGGCTGGCTGGCTGGCTGGCAGGCAGGTATCCGGCAGTGCCGCAGTCCGCAGTCCGCAGGTAGGCAGCGCAGAAAGGGGAGGGGAGACAATAGCCACAACGCAATCTTTCGACGGATGGACGGACCAACGGACGACGGACCTCCCTCCGTCGGGCCCCAAAAAGCTGCACCCGGCCCTGAGTCCTGACTCGCACTACACGGGTGGGTGGAGGACGGGTGTGGTCGAGTTAAGCCAGTTAACTCCCCTCTCCATTCCCGGAGAATGTTCTCGGGTATCTTCGGCCCCACGCCGTCGGATGCGTTAGATGCGAACGTGCGGGCGCCAGAAGGCTGCAGACGAAGAAGAAGTAGAAGAAGAAGAGTTCCGTGAAGAGAGAGACGCAACGCGCTCTGCGGCAATGCTGCATTTATGATACGCTGAAGAGGAGGAGGACGAGGAGGAGGGACGAGTGTGAGGGGCTAAGGCCGAGCTAAGCTAAGCTAAAGGCTAAAGGGCTAAAAAAGCGAACCGGGGATGAAGAACAGAATAGGGACAGGTAGGGAAATGGCGAGTGGAGGTTGGGCAGACAACGCCGGACGGAAGAGAGTCGGGCAGGGGTAGGCGCGAGGGGCAGGGGGCTTAAATGGTTGTTGCGTGGCAGTCCCCGACAGAGTTAAAGCATGTTGTATCTGCCGGGAACCGGGATACCGGCCGTCCCCCTCGTTGCCTGATTATAAAAAATTACAACTAAGGAAGGCCGTTACGATTATGCCTAATTTGACAGTTTTGACTCCACTCGAGTCTATGGTGGATGGATGTGGGGACGTACAGTCAGTGCGGGCATGCGTCCCCTGGGTTCCGGCAGTCGGCTCCTCAAACGGACGCACGGAACGTGGACGGGGGGTGCATACTGTCACGCCAGCCGCGTTCCGTGGCTCCGTAGTTCTGCAGACCGTTCCGAATGGTTCTTTCCTTGGGTAGGGTAGGACATAGCACCCTAGGGCACATAAATCAAGTTACCTCGCTCATCCTCGGGCTTCCTCCTACAAGGTAGGAAAATACTAGAACTCCGAACCCGCCGTAGCGCTGTTCCCCATAGGATCGCTCCCTCTGTGGGGTAGGACACGCGCCTTAGTCAAGAAAGGCCGCGCTTTCCGTAACGTTATCTCTCTACGCTTTCACGGTCTTCCGGCGCTCCATTGGAGCGGTTCCACAAGCACAAGATCTACTGCGCGAGTCTGTTCGATTCGGTTCCATTCAAATCGGTTAATATACGGTCAGATTCCAGCCTGACGGTGAACGGGCAATTGGCCTAGCGAACCACATCCAACTGTCAAACTACCGCACCATGGGAACGGACAGACAGCCCCTTCGTTTCCCCTGGGCTGCTCTGCTCTGGAGTCTGCACAGCAGAAGCAGAAATCAAACGCCTCGGCCCCCTCTTTCAAGACGGGGCCAAATGATGGATCCTGTTGCCCCGGTGGTTGCCGGGTGTCATTGCATTGTTTTAAAAAGGCTCTCCGGTTTTCTCCATGTCAAAATAATTATTAAAAATGATTGATCATGGACGAAAGCAAGCGGGACGCTAAGCGGGGTTAGAGAGGTTAATCATTCTGGGCAACAGCGCTTGAAGTTGGAATGAATGATGCGGGGAAAAGGGGTTGCGGGGGAGGGGTTGAGCCTGGAGGAGATCCGAATGGGATTTGGGAATGGACCAGGCCAAATCACGACTACAGTGGGACAGTAGATGCAATAAATTGGACTGAGAGCAGAGCCGAGAGGAGCAGCTGAAACAAAATCAAGTACCAGGTGATTGAGGCCAAACAGTAACCAGAAAGATACCAATAAACAACCCATCAACATGAGATCCCATTGGCCAACAGCCGAAGAATGTTTGATTCTTGAATCTCGAGTGTGTGTGCATGGTTGTTTTGTTTCATGCTCATGGGGCTCTCCGAAGTTGATGATTGGTTTGGGTTCATGTGTTTCTTGCATGTTCATGATTGGTTTGGCTCCATTTCATGGTTGCGGACCTCAGCTTTGTCTCTTTGGGCGCCTTTCAATCCCTACTGTAGTTGAGTGATGCACCCAACAGTTTCTCTCTTCAGTCGCTCTCTGGATCTCTCACTCTCTCGCTCCTTCCTTCTCCCGTCCTTCCAAAACGGAGGCAAGAAGGAGGGCTGTACTTTTAGAACCCTCCAAACCCTTCTCCTCCAACTCCTTGAATCGCTGCTGCTGCTGCAGTGCACACAACCCACGTACCATTATCACATCATTCAATTCCATTCCTCTCGCTTCACGACGTCACTTGTAAGTCTGCTAAAATATTCCCTCGCTCGAACCCTCGCCTCAGATGGGATATGCTGCGGTGAGGCAGAATTCGTCACACTTTCGGCTCTACTCGCTTGGGATCGTCTTCTTTCTACTCAGTTGACATGTCTGCTTGCACAGTGAATCCCAACCTCATGACGGCAGTCACGTGGTTCTTCTTGGACAAGTTCATTCGCATAACCGATTTGTATTGATTCGACACAGCACATCCCGCTGCGCTTTTACTCTTTTCTGCAAGCATCAAGGGGTGAACAGCGTCGAAAGAAGTTGGCACTTGCACCAACAAACAAGAGATGCATTTAATTATATTCATAAACAACTCCGCAATTTGGCCCTTGAATATCTTGGAAACCGCTCTGTTTTTTTTTTGGGCTCTCTCTCTCTCTCTCTCTTAACTGGTTCAAGTCTCTCTCTCTCTCTCGAGTGAGTATATCAATTACTGTTTGCTGTTGGCGTGGATGTTGGCCAAAATCGTCCCAACGTATCTCACCGCGAGATTTATGACTCCATAAGCCACCTTGAGTGAAAACCCAAAGATTAACACAGACTTTAAAACAACACGGTTTGGGAAGCCTATCGTCAAATTTACATCACCTTCCATATTTTAAGTTATCTTGTGGGCTTGGTGAGGAGATCAACGAAAGGGGTCGTAACAAAAGCCAAGACCACTTTGGAGCAATCCTGTCGGCTGCTGCTCCCATCTTTGTTTATGATCACTGTTTATATTACCTGGCCCCCTTAATCCCATAAACTAAACCCACACGAGCTAGCGCATTGATGAATGTGCGACACCATTTAAATATCATGTGCCTCCTTCGTCCGCAACCATGGGGAGACAAAGCCCACTGCTCTCCAGACCAGACCATATGCCACCCCACCCCATCCCATCCCCCCCATGCCATCCATGCCATGCCCTGCCCCCATCGGAGGCTCGGAGCCCAGCCCAGCCCCTCCCTCCGTCGCGCATGTGGCCCCCGAACTCTACCGCGGTCTACCCCTAGTGTTGGCTAAAGCAGGGCTTCTGCTGGCTAGGCTGGGCTTTGCTGACTAGAGTCAGGACAGAACACCAATGGTTCTGTTCTTATCTTTCAAGAACAAGATGAAAGCCTTATTCGGTCAAGGAGACAGCAGCCTTTAAATCTACAAGAACAAACAAACAAACTTCTGTCAACCTTCCTGTAAACACCGTGGACATGTCCTTCCTTTTCCCACCGGCGTCGTTTCCATGAAGCTTCTTTGTCCCGATCACTGGCGGAAAGCCCTTCCAGAGCTTTTTCCTTCCCTTTGCTCTGCTTTGCTTTTATGTGCTGTGCTGCGCCATGCTCTGCTATGGATTCCCGAATGGAGCATTTCCGGTCTTTGACCCCGCGGCCCTGTTCAGTAATCTGCTGCCAGCCCCCCTCCCCTCTTCATCTCCGTCTCAACTTTTCGCGTACAATAATCAGTCGCTGCGAGTGTTGACAACTGAACCTCTTTCGTACAAGCAATATTTTAACACGAGGGCTTCTCCTGATGAGCTCCTTCTTATTCTATTCTATAAAGAACGAAAGATTCAAACGATCGCTCCTGCCTGCCAGACCCTCTACTTAACTGCTTAGCTCAGTGCTCGGATGATGAAGGTTCCGGGCATCGCTTCATCCCCATGGAGTGGAAGGACCAGTAGCTCACTTGAAATCTCCCTCCTAGTTTAACACCATCCCACAAGCTTGAAGATCCGGGCGAGGCGAGACGAGACAAGAGTAGAACATTGTTCTTATATAGAAGGCCTCAGAGCTACTGTAGGGGGCAGAGTGGGGCTTACCCGGAGCTCGGCCCGTTAACTTGCTCTAGAAGAAACCGGTGTGCTAAGCAGAGACTGGGGCTGGATACGCACATTAATGGCAGGGGAACACACCAACTATTCATCCGGATTAGACTACTGTACAGTACGCCTGAGTCGGCCTGACCCAGTTACGGTGTAATCTGGATCCTCATGTGGCCCCAAGTGTGGTTAGGATATCCTCCATTGGCCTTTAATGCTCTGTGACGCAACTTGTGTCATTTAAGTTGAACCGAAGACTTGACTAACACAGGTTGACCCCGCTAGAGTCAGAATTCATGGACGAACTGAATCCCCAATGAGCTGATCATTGTCTCAGAACACACCCAACGATTGGTACTTCAACATGATAGTTACAATTTGTTATCGCATCAATGTACGATGGCGACCTGGACGAAGTGTTTTTTCACAGCCAACTTTTCCGAACAGGAT
Source organism: Marchantia paleacea (assembly GCA_014180765.2). Taxonomy (NCBI): domain Eukaryota; kingdom Viridiplantae; phylum Streptophyta; class Marchantiopsida; order Marchantiales; family Marchantiaceae; genus Marchantia; species Marchantia paleacea. Next base: position 1,289,612 of record MUAA02000117.1, read on the forward strand.
TTCTTTATTTTATTTTATTGGGGAATACTCAACGATATCCGTGAGAAGGATTGTATTTTCTTTGCAACCTATTTAAGACATTTGCATAAATACATTCATTGTCCAACAGCATTCATGAGAACTTGACGTAGAAACGAAATTATTTTGGTGACTATAACTTGAGTGGTTGGAGAGCTCATAACCATGACTCATGAGACCGAAAGTGACCCTAAAGACATGTGTGTGTCAGCAGGGGTAGCGTTGTTGTCAAACTTTTTATAGTTATCAAATCAACTAATCTAAAATCACATTAGGAGTTATATAAGACCTTTAATTTCATTATGAAAATTATACCTTTTTCATCCATTAATGTGTTGACTAATCATTAAAGAAACATATTTGTATAAACCGAGGTTTTATATATTCATCTTAGTAAGATTGTGAATATGTAACTGAAAATACCTCATCTTTAAAGCATAAACAAAAGATGTATAATCTTGAATTTAATCTTGTATAATCTTAAATTTTATTTCCATAAATTTTATTTATAGAAATAAAATTAATGTTAAAAATATTCATTATAATAATTATAAACAATCAACTTGATCATGGATTTTTAAGCCAACTATAATTAAGTTAATTTTTATATTAAGAAATATAATTGATTCTTTTCATTCTAAACAAAGATACATGAGTTCAAGATTTCTTATAGAGATTTCATAATGTTCATATATGTGTATTGTGTTGCACTAAAAAACATATTGGATTCAAATGGAGCATATTGTAATATGATGTTGAAAAAATGTTTTATAATTTTTTTATAAAATTTTACATCAAAATTTTATAATTATGACACTCCCAGTTTTTAAGTTTGACACCTCTTCTCCCACACAAGATATTGGCTTCAAGTCCGAGCTTATTAATGAAAATCAAGTGATATTTGAGACATAAGAGTAAATCAATTAATAGATGTATTTTATAGATGTGATCAAGTAAATTTCTGTTTAATCATAAGAAACAATGAAAAAGAAAGAATAACCAAAAAGATCTTCATCTTGTTGTTGCATGTCCACACACCAATAATTTTGTTACTCCATCAAATCAATTAGTCAAATTCAATTTATCATAAAAAGCACTTGGTATGAATTCAAACTAAAATCATAATCTTCTTAACCAAGAAGTTAAAGTATAATATTTTAAATTTATTTTTATTTTAAAAAAATCTTTTAATCATCTAGCTTTAATCTTAGTTTACCAAAATATAAAATGGATGTTAAAGCTTTGTTAGTTCTTGAATAAGCTAAAATGAAAGAAATAGTGAATTTTTATAAAGCATACAAAAAAATCAAGTTGCAAAAGTTTCTTGATAAACATAAATTATTCTTGTTTAAGACATCTATAATTTTTTTAATTTAATTTTTAGTTTGTTTTTCTTCAATAGATAAAAAAATTTATGAAAAAATTCAAATAAATATTTTATATTTAGCTAATTTGAAAAATAAATTATTTAAAAAAAAGTTTTAATTTTTGATGATAGATTTTATTTACGATTTGTACATAGGAGAAAAATTTAAATTGATAAAAAAATTATTTTTAGTCAAAGTAAGAAGTTTAAATGATATTAAATGTTGAAAAAAAATTTGTAAATATTTAAATTTATGTGAAATGCTTCAAATTTGATGATTAGAATAAGATGTTATGTTGATTAAATAGTTAATACTAAACAAGTTAACATTATCTTACATCTTACTTGCTTTTGGATGTTATTTTAAATGATTCTATAACCCAAAAAAATAAGAAAAGATAAAATTGATGATGGTCAAACAAAATGTAGGGAATGAAAAATCATGGAAGGTAAAGACACGAAATTAAACCTCTTAAACCAAAATCTAAAATCTTAAGATCTTAAAAGATCATGATATGGATCCTAGATGCTCAAAACAGCCTTAGGATGGATCATCTTAAGGCTGTTTAAACCTCATGGTTTTTCATGATGATGATATTTTAGATTAAGCTAACTTAAACCTCATTGTAAGTTTATTAAGAGCCCATAGTTGGGTTAATTCGATAGCCTGAAAATATTGATAAGGTTCAAAGACATATCATGGGTGAACTTATCAAAGATGAAGAGTGATAAGGGTGTAAAGGGGAAGAGAAATATGGGAAATAGTTTTGCTGAACTTGAAGCTTAACTAATATGAGTGGAATCCATGTGGAACATGGATAAAAGACCACATGATCATCCAAATGTAATGATGTCCAATTCAATTTTGATAAAAAAATATTCAATTTAAAAAAATAATTATTTTTTTCAAAAAAAAATTATATTTTTTGATATATTTGGATAAAAAGGTTTCAAAATATTCCTAACTTGATATATAGATGTTTCTAAAATAAAATAAAATAAAGTATCCTGAACTTGGTAGGGGTAATACATCCAACATGGACGATAGATGTTAATGTAGGATCAAACTTTCATGTTTCTTATCAAGACTTAAGCACTTCCAGTTCACTCCACTGTACTTAATTTCCTTCAATATTTGAATCCCTCCAACAATTTAACTTTTAACTAAAATACTGAATTAAGCACAAAAAAGTGAACGTTTCTTATAAAAGAGAAGAAACAAAATAATATATGTATAAAACACCATATGAATCAACAAAAATAAATGCAATAGTGTTTAATCTTTTTCAACATATTTAAAAATTAGGTGCCCTTTATATATAAATATTTTCTAAATCTTATCAAAGAATAACCCAAAATTATGGTAAATTATATATGATAATCATAGTGCATAATTTTCACTTTTAAAAAACTCGTTGCTGATATTTGGAAGAATAATTTTTCCATTCATAAAGAACGAAAAATATTTTTGAATTAAAAATTATATGAATTAAAAATTTTTTTTGGTTTTAAAAAAACCTAGTAATATAAATATTCATGAAAGAAATATTTTTCAATTTATATTAAAATGATAAATAAATATTTTTTTTAAAATAATAAGAATATTACTATTTCATTAAAAGAGCAAGTCCAAAAAACTTAAATAATAACTTTTATTAAACACATTTTTAATCCATATTTCGTTTTTTATTTTATCCAACGTATATTTTGCATTATATAATTCAATAAAAATGAAAATAAAAAAAAATATTTTAATATATTAAAAATAATAATTAATATTTAACCATAATTTAAATATATAAAATATATAAATTTCAACATATTTAAAATAATTTTTTTATTTCATAATGATTTATTTGAAATTCATTGATAAAATTTTCTGGAAAAACGAAATATTCATTTCAAATATTACATTATGTTTTGGATTTCATATATAGTGAAATATTTTATCATGTATCTTTATTACCTACAAGATATGGAAATTTGCCTTCACCATTGTAAATATGTTCTCAGAATGTAATTGTACTTTGGTATACTATTGCAAAAAACATTACGGTTTGTTTTCCTCATGCGTAAATTTATTATTTATAGCAGAAATTTTTTTTTTCCATCCTTAATTATTTCAATATGTTTATTTATTGTTCATTTTATCAATTAATATAATGATGGAATTTGAACCCTTGAATACACAATAATTTTAAATGTCACATATCAATGAACATAAAAAATTATTGATTGAAATTAAAAATTAAAATATAATTATTCAAATATTAAAAATGAATATAAATATTTTTTAATTTTAAATAAAAAATATTATGAAAAGTATCTTGCATAATATTAAAATTTTCATTAATTTTAAAAATTGAATCTATTTTATAATTATATCAAAAAATTTACATAGAAGCTTGTTATATTGACAATAAGTAAGGATTGGAGTTTCTCATTATTTAATATACTCAAAAATAACTGAACTCACATAAAAAATAAATTTTAAACCTATAACATACTTAAAATAATTGACAATTTTAGATTTCAAATGTTAATACTGAAACTTTTCAATAACTTGCAATAATTTGGTTTTTTGTTTACAAGTTGTTTAAACATATTACCAGTTGCAAAAAATATTCATCATTGTTATTTAATTTTTTTTATCACGTTATAACTTATTATTTGCTTAAAATGTTATGTTTATTCAGAAGGCATATAAGATGTGATATGATGCATGAGATCATTGTAACAATTGTATTATCTTGTAGAGTTTTGTAGACATTATTGATTGAAGGTTAGAATAGTATGTATATTAATTAAAAAAATTTAATTTATTAATATATTGGTTTTTATAATTTGGTTGCATGGAAATAAAAATTTATATGTGAACATGACATTTATGCGTAATTTGTTTGGAATTTTTGTTGAGTTTGTAGTTGTGAAGTCATTTTACTGCTTATAGATATTTTTAAATTTTTTTCAAGATGATACTATAAGACTTTGTATTAGAAGATGACAAACTGAATTGGTTTGAAAATATTATCGTTATATAATAATCTGTATTACTTTGACCATGTGAAAATTTATTGTGAAATATAGTGAAAAAAATATAAAGGTATATATTTTATAGCCAATACTCCTCTGATTTTCATTATTGTTTTATATTTTGAAGTTTCACTGAGTTCTTTGTTTACTCTTATCTTCGCTCACTCTGTATGCTGTGATTCATGATTAATACTTAATAATACTTATCTACAACATACTTCATTCATAATTTTCTAGTTCATGTGTCTCTTCCCGAAACTCATTCTTCCTTGCTACTTTTACTACATAACTCACCAGTCGCTTTATTTCAAAGTTTGTTGTGAGCGCTTATTTTCTCACTTTTGAGTGCGGAGAGTATTCAAGTCATCCCAACATTGCTCCCAAAACTCTAAAACCAAGTTTTTATTCTAAGTATTGTTGTGTTACCGTTTTGGTTCCATCCTTGTACGATTTGATGGGGTCTTCCCATCCCTTTTGTTATTTTACGGTGTCTCCCGAGATTGTTGCAGTAAGTAGCAAATGTGGCTATCGTACATGGTCATAACCCTTCCAGTTGAAGGAGTAGAGGAGAGCAGAGCAGCGGGAGAGAATCAAGGGTGGCTTTTTCTCCGGGAGGGCACTTGAAATGGGCGACTCGTCCAATGTGGGCTTAAACCCCGACGTATAAAGAGGGCCAGGGCAAAGCAAGTATACATACATGTGTATGTAAATACGCCAGACAGGACTACATAAAGTCCACAAAGTACATAACAGTGGACAAAGCGTATGAACGTAAGTGACAAAGCACATGTGGACCGGGGTTATATGAGTGCGGACGGACGACGCAAATTAAAATCCGCCCAGGGGCTTATCAATTGCCCCCGCCTAGGCGCTGGCCGGCGGTTCGCACAAAGGGAGCGGAGGCCCAAATGAGAGCCTTTATGATCCAAAATTAGAAACGCAAGAAACCGTTGAACGAAGCCGCGAGAAAGAGATAAATAGATATTCATAAATGAGCCAAAATTAGACGGTAGAGGGTCGGTCAGGTGTACATACATACAGCGTACAGTTGAACGAAGCGAATAAAATGCGAGAATATTCTATCTCTATACATAGCAAAGGTGGAGGGGTTTGTCAACCGGGTAATGAAGGGAGTGCGCGCAGTTGAACAAAGTTGGAGCGAAAGATTCCAAGACGGGGGCGAAGGCGCTGAACTAACTGCGCAATTCACGTGCCAATCAATCCGTTTCATGTGCAGACAATTTGAAGAAACCCCCAGATGATGGACGAGAGGGGAACCAAACGCAGTAGGAGGTGGGGACTAGACGGGGACGATGAACGGCTTCCTCATTTATTTATCCGCTAAACTGTTATTCAAGACGGGTAACATGCACCAGTGTCCCTCCTTTCGGAGACATTTGATCTTTTCTCTTTTATATTCACTCCCGGTTGACTCCTAGCTTGTGGCTCCGCATATATAGTAAGTCACTGATTGTCTCCGGATATTTGTGGAAAGTTCTCTTTTCTCTCCCCTCCCTTGCATTATATCTGATTTTTTCCTTTTCTTCTTGGCCCTTTCCTGCTCCCCTGAGAAAGTATGGAGAGGAAGGGGGCGAAAAGGGGGCAAAAGAGGAAAACCCCAGCCAGATGAAATGGAGGTCAAATCTGCTCAACCCGTTTGGAAAATCTGCTTATGGCGCCTCTTTAGCTTGTGTCGTCTTTGTCTCAAAAAGACATCTATCTACCAGTTTTGATTTCGAGCAACCGAACTGCTGGTGCTGGTACTTCTACAGTATTCATCTTGTTGCTCTATTCATCTATCTGGCAATGATTTATGCATAGAATTTGTGTCGGTCTTTATGAACGAAAATTCCGAGGCGTCTACATGACTTTTTAGATAGCAATAGAATGATTGATGGGCAAAATCTTTCTCGTATGACTCATGATCGCTTGGTAACACCACCAGCACCACCCTCCCGTCCACATCCATTTCCACAGTTGATAAATGGGTTCCATATGGCATCTCTCTTTGGCATCTATTCGAAGGTGTCTAGAACGCCTTTTCAGGACGAGATGGATAGATCGATTTGCAGAATCTTTTGTCATGCCACATGATCGGTATGGACACCACCACCCGAACCCTCCCCCATCCATTTGCACAGTTTTGTAGTGATGTTTTGTAGATTTTGTCGGTCTTTCCAAAAGTTTTGAGGTGGATGCTCTCTCTTTCTCTGTTCATAATCACTCCATGATGATTAGCACACAAGAGCTCTTCTCCCCCTAAAGTCTACGAAGATTATATAATGGATAGATTCTGTCAGTACTTTTAAAGGATTTCAGGCTCGCTCTGTAGGATGGGGAGGACGAGGGCCAGCAGCAGCAGCAGCAGAAGGGAGGAAAAATAGAGGAGGGCAAGAAGTCAGAGCTTCTGAAAGTTTTTCAGATGCGAGGGAGGGAAAGCTTCATACAAGAGCGGGGGATATGGCTTTTCCGAGGGCGTGCGTGGAGGCTTTTGCTCAATATGAGGGGGTGGGGGGCAGGCAAAAGGAGCATACGGAGAGCATCTCTTTCTGAGGGGTGTCACATGGGGAGTATACAAGTGTTTGTTTTGATCGCCTTGGTTCTTGTCATTTATCGACATACGCCACTATGCAAAGGGCAGCCGGTTGAGGCGATGAGGCGATGGTGCAGCATGTGTCGCCTGGTGGGACTTGGAGGGGGGCGGGGAAAATCATTGTTTAAGCACCATGTGAGCTTTGACAATTGTGTAAGGGAGCTTTTCCACTTTGTTCTCGGGCAGTTTTGAGCTCCATGTGTGAGCATGTGATTGAAGCCGATTTCAGTCTTTCAGCTTGGCATATCCAAATCACCAGTGTATGATTATCGAGCATTCTCTTCTGAATGCGGATATGGTTGATGGTGATGGTGAGTGTGTTCGGACAATTAAGGACTTGATAAGGCTGATCACATCACATCGCTCAACAGGTGTGTGCAGTGTAGTGGGCAGTTACCTCTTTGGGCTGAACGGGGAGGAGAAATCGATCCGGCCGAGTTTTACCGCGAGGCCAAAGATCCAGCCCGCCATCCAGTTTCCAAACAGCCAGTCAGCTGCCAGAAGAGGGCTTCTAAGAAGTCTAGCTACGAGCTTGGAGCTCTTCAATATGTGGCGGTGTTGTGCTCCTGCAGGGCCCACCAAACAAGTGCGCCATTTCATCAGGTGCGTAGATTTAATCGGCTTGTCTCTTGTGTGCACAGAATTGAAGCCTACCGCACCTTGTGATTCGACGTCACGAGGGCCTTCAGAATGCTCTCCGCTCATGCACAGACATGCTACCGCCCTGAGGTGAATTTGCCAAATCACACTCCCAGGCTTCCATTTGATAGTGGATAAAGGCACCGCCCAAGCAGCACAACATACATGAATGGCAACGACCCGGGCCAGTTGAGGTGAGCTGCGATCGTTGGAGAGTCCTGTTGGGGAGTGAGTGAGTGAGACTTGAGTGAGGGCCTTCCCTCCCTCCCTCCATCTGGGTGAACAGTATTGTGTATGTTGTTCATCCCCTCGTTTGTCTTCTTGCCTGTCCAAGATTGTTCACACCACAGCAATGGAGTCGTTGAAGGAATTTGTCATGTTGCCCAGTCCAAGATATTTCAGACTACAAAAGAGACAACTAGAGGACAAAAAAGATCCTATGTTGTACAGTATGGTCAATGTGCTCTCTCACTGGCGAGCCCGAGTGCGAGTGGAGGCAGTGCAACTCGCCTGCTGCCTGCCAAAGCGCTCACCGAGTAGTCAATCTGCCGTTTAACACATGCCTACCGAGCTACCATGGAACATGGCTGTGGTGATTTTGCCCGGTTCTGCAGATCAGCAGTAGTGGTACTGCACGGACCTGCCCTCCCCTGCTCAGCTCCAGCAGCCTCAGCTCGTCTGCACTTTGACTTGTCTGCGGCCTTCACATCTCTTAAAGAAGATGTCGTTTACAAACAAAAACTAAGAGATGCCAGCTCCCCTGTGGCGCCTTCCCACTTTAGAAAGTTTAATACAATTTATGGGCAGGGGAGTGATGACTCCCATGTCGATGACAACCATCTTCCTACTTTAGAAAGGTTCAAACAATTTATGAGCTGGGCGGACCATTTGTCAATATCAAGAACATCACGCTGAAAACGTAATTTCCAGACCATAACTCTCACGTTCTAAGCAGTCTTTTTCCAGGACTCATACATGTCATGCGCATTGACCATTACTTTTGTGTTTATAGCTTTGTCTACACGTCACAGCGCCCTGATGAGAAAATTGGTTGACTCGAAACAAATGACAAGCATCCCGTATAGCAAGGCAACTTTTGCCTGACACCTATCTTCAAGGGCTGTAAGCATTCTTCATGGAGAAAGCAACTTCAGAAAGGGCCTCATGGAGTAAAGTTCTACAAAGCTCAACTTGTTCATTCATTCAATCGCCATATAAAGGCGTCGCCAATTTCACGGGAACCCCATAACATCACCAATGCCTCGTTACTCACAGCAGCGATCAATGGGAGGCCAATTGATGAGAGCGGCAGTCATGAACGAACAATATCCAGCGATTTAAGACGGCTGCTTTACAAATTTCGTAGCCCTTCTGAGCGTAATCAAACGGACTCTCAAAATCGTCGGTTCCTTGGAACCTGAGCTTGGCTACGGTGCTTCCAGTTGGCACATTATTTCGCTTGCACTTATGAAATGACACGTTGTCACAACTGGAGCTTATGAGTCATACCATTCGTCTTTAATTATGTTGCTTACCGAGCCGTGTGACCGGCCTCTCTTGGATATCCTTTCACTGCCCTCTCTGAGCTCGGCTTGAATTCTCTTTACAGGATTTGCGTGGGTCGACACTCCACCATCGATCAACAAGCTGCAAATCATGATCGTGTGCTTTAGTCGGTCGACTTCAAAATTTCTCCAATGCTCAATACTGTGAATGTAATGACACACCAACATACAGACCAAGCTGTCAGAACCGGACGTTGAGCAAAACACAAGAAACATTCAGACTCTTTACGAGTGGTATGATATATAATCTGCTCCGTGAAATGAGTACGAGGGCCTCATGATGAAATACATTTGAAAAGTCGTTCTCTGGTAGGCTGCGCTGGTATATAATAGAAACCGCATAAGCACTCATAGCCCCCATTATTAAATCCGAAGAGAGAGCGAATCCACATCAGATTCTATGCACAAAAGGATGACTTTATTAATTACTATCCAAGACACCAAGCTACTACTGATGATCGGTCAATTCACAAAGGGCGTCCGGGAACATAAATAGCAGTCTACTGAAAACTTGGTACAACACTACAAACCCTTCCTTTCTCTGCGAAATTATGTGGCACACCTAACAATCTGTAGTAAGCTGCCTGCAACAAAACGTGAACTACTGCTGTTTCTAGACAGCGTTTCTGGAAGCTGAGAGTACAATGCAGCCTGGGTGATGAGATGCCAGTACAGTCTGCACAAACAGCTGTACGAAGAATCACCACTAGACGGGAAATACCCACACTGCATTGGTGCACACAATCTATTCCTCGTTTGCAATGCAGAGTTTGCAAGGGGCGGATAGCAGATCCTGACAACTTGGAGCTGTCAACGCTTGCGACAAGTCTGCTCGAGACTTGCAAAGTCAAGTGAAAAAGCGAAACATCCACAATCTGCGAAGACTACAGAGGCTTCGCTACAAAGAATCCTTTATGATGATATTGTTGATCACAACTGGTACTAATGGCCGATCTTGACTGTCTGTTTCTGAATCCTCGATTTCCTACAAGACAGCACCAAAATCAAATAAGGCACTTTCATCAAACTGAATTAGTAGTCAGACGACTTAGAACCAGAAAGGGATCCTTGCATGCATTAGGATTTGTGAACAAAGTGAACCTTGGAATGTGTTGACTTGACCTCAAGAATTAAAAAAGCTATTATCCTCATGAAAACCAAACGGAACCACTTTTTTGGATGACAACGTACTCTGAGACTTACGAAATATATACTTACCCGCACAACATCTTGTCCGCGAACAACACGTCCAAAAACTGAATGCTTGTTATCCAAGTGAGGTGTACCCACGGTAGTTATGAAAAACTGTGAACCATTGGTATTGGGACCAGCGTTTGCCATGGACAATGTGAATGGTTCATGTTTTAGGCTGCGAAGCAAAACCCGTCGTAAATCGCGGGAAAAGTTAGGTCAAGTTAAGCAGATGGCATTTACTCGGCAATAGACATACAACGGGACGTAGGTAAATCAACTAAATCAAGGTTAAGGAATTTACCGGACAGAATGCAGATGACTTTCGGTATTTACAGTCGACGTCCATAATCAAAGATAAAGTACCGAGACATATAATATGCAGAAAAAACTACCAGTGACGCAGTCCCTCCAGCTATAAACGCTAACTACATACGCAACTATAAAAGCTGTGATATCCACCAGGTAATTGCTGGGGCTAACTATCTCCCTTTTAGTATGCCATGAGCTTCCCGTAATCCCTAAGAAAATTGAGTCTACTTAAGAACAAACGAACTCTTCCCATGCAAATGATGATTCATGGATTCAGATAAAACTTACCCTGGATTAAATTCATCCTCAAATTTGTCACCCCATATTGACTTCCCACCAGTTCCATCGCCATTAGGGTCTCCACCTTGGATCATGAATCCTTTGATCACTCGATGAAAAATCAGACGGTTATAATAACCTGCTTCACTACAGTCGAACAAGAAATGAACAATGATGTGGACTCAGAAAGCAGACCGGTTTGATGACCAGCTTAACTCCCATTGATATAGAAAGAAAGAAAAATTTGAACTCAGAACAAAATGCTACACATCCCAGAAGGAAGCGCAGGGAAGAATCACTAAATGATTATTCAGCTAAACCGATGGATGGCTGAGCGAACACATACTGTAGTGAGCAGAAAGCCTAACATTCGCACCGGTTTCACCAGATCCTGACGGTGAAAACTAGATACCTTACATGAACCAAGGAAAAAATGACCGCTGCGATCATTCTTGTCCCGAAGTATAAAGGGGAGACAATAGGCCAGTATAAAGCCAGTTAACAGACTGCACCCTTGGAACACAACCTTTTCTAGGCACTACACCTCGTCACTTGGAAGAAGGCCTTAACATATCAGTATCTAGAATGAGTCAAGTGAAACAAAGTAACCGTGAACCCTGTAAGTCACAGGGCGTCTACAGTGAACACCTAGATCCCTATTCAGCAGCTTTCATAAAAGAATGAGTGCAAGGTCGGACTGAATCGTTCAGTCAAAAGGTCATACTGCAAACGCAATCTACAGTAATACAGCGTTAGGCCCTAAAAGTATGCTGGTAAACTTGAGGCCTACAGGCCAGCTTCTTCCGCGAGAAGACATGAATTCTTCGCAAATTTTTCATTGTTAAATAGAGAGGTACGTTAATTCTTGGTATTCATTCATTCTCCTCAATAAAGTAGGAAGAAGCCCGCTTGTCCAGGATGAAGTTTCAGTCAGCGTCTAAGACTGGGCTGTCAATGATCTAAAACGTGAAGAATGCGAAGACAGCCATGGAAGTAAAACAAGAAAGGGGAAAGTTTTCTATTACTAAAAACCAATATGGGCAATGTACCCAAGTAGAGTCAAAGCAAGGACTATGACAAAACCTTGGGTACTTCGGCTAAAGAGCAGCAGGAAACAAGGAGTGCAGTTCATAAAATCCATCGGACACTTGTGAGATACTGAATAAGCCAGCAGATATAAGTATGCATATTAAGTATGTCCATAAAGACAATCCATCCTTGTGCACGATTTCTTCAAGATTGCCCCCAAAAAGGTGCTAACAGAATGTGCAAAGGTCAGGTCTAAGAGAAGGCAAACCTATACATGCTCATGAAGTGATGAACCAGAGTAGAAAATCAGAGAACAAATATATAACCTGAAAAAAAATTTAAAAATTATCTTTACTACTCATCCGCAAAAACACAGAAAAAAAAAAGTTAGGGGTAGTGGAAAGGAGATGATAGAAAGAAGGAAGGGGCATGACTTGCCATCATAGGTATCACTGAAACAGTCCAGAGAAACCACAAGCTTTGGACCGTAACTGCGCATTACATTTCATCCAACAACGTTCCAATCAAAATTAAGTAGGCGAAAGATGGCCTTATCAAGGTGTTGGGATTCAAACTAGTCTCAAGTAGGTTGTCCAGAAATTATCTTCCAGTTGTAGAAGGGCACATATTAGCTTGATACCCAGGCAAGAGTTTCTAGACGAACAAACACCATAAATATATACTTTAGACACACTTTCAGTAAAGAAGTCAGACTGTTCAACTTACTGCAATCCACACATACTCTACACCTAAGTAACGAGACGATGTTACAATCCAAAACCCGTGTTCCTACAATCATGACGTTATCGAACTACTGTTTTCCAGACTTTTGTCAACTAGTTCGTGTAGAAGAAAACATCAGCGCATCAATACACAAAGTTAGCGTTATACCTGTGAGTGACAAAGTTCGTGACGGTTTTCGGAGCTTCTTTCGCAAAGAGTTCTAAAGTTATCAGTCCTTTTGTTGTGTTCAGGATCTGCGACGAAGTACCAACAAGTACTGGGCGTAAGAAACAATCTGGTGACGGCTGACCCTCAGAGCAGAAGTCCGTCCAGACAACTTTGCTTTTCTACAGAACAAGCATAGCACTCTACATTGAAACTTATGGAAGGACATCTGCTTGAACACAAAACAGGTAGGTAACGGCAACCGTTTTACGCCCTGACTCTGTATTAAAGTGTGCACACGCTACATGCCAGTAAAAACGACTCAACAACAAAAATTAAACTGCTATGTGCAATCAAGTGAAATCGTATCTGCACAAGGAATGATCTGGACCAATGTAGCAGTTTCTCGACCGAAGTAGGTTTGCCTGCCCATTCAGGGCGTAGCGCAACAATCAAAGCATGGTGCTGACTGTTCGCACCAGGACATGACCCAAGCGTGCAGGCAAAGGATGTACGCCAGAATAGGCCTCACGTCCCGGAATTCTCTCATGGTTTCAAAGTGGCGGTTTCACGGTAGATTCATCTTTCTTCCAGAATATTGACTGAGGTAGTCTGGCAATAACATAATGATAATTGAACTGAAAAAACATAGTATACCGCAAACTTGGAGGTTTTTCCGACGCTATCACCATCGTTTGCTCCAAATCGCCGGGCAAGTTTCTCCCGACTCTCTCCTTCGTTTTCTTTACCCTGTACATGGCGCATCAGGCACGGGAACCAGAACTAAAATAATAAGGAACAAGAATAACAATCATGACAAATTAGTTACCACAGTATAGCTGGTTCACTGTTACGAGGTATTGCAAACATGGTAATCAATAGCAAAACATGTTTGAAACTACTTAAATTTGAAAAGTGATCTGAAGTAACGTCAGTGTTTAAATTTGGGGTCAAAAGGAAGACAATACAATTATGAAAGATCCAAGGGGACATATGTGCATAGCGCCATACAAGACAGAACAAGGAAGTGAAACATTTCTTAACCTAATCACTGAGTATGATTATTGAGGCGGAGTTTTCAATGTAAAGATTAAAATTGAAACTTAAAAAGTTACATGGAAACTGATGATATATACATGAACAATACTCCCTCCTCTCAAGTAGTTCTCTCCTTCTTTTTCGTCCTTTTCTTTTCAATCTCCTATATCTCTTCCTCTTGTCTCAGTCACTAACACCGTCCAGAACACTATAGCCACAGAACGGTGTCTATAGTGGCCAGGCTATGAAGTAAAATTACTATGAGGACAGTATCACTGTCACTTCCAGAAGTATGAAATTATGAAAGGACGGGAAGATATGGAGAAAGCGGAAAAATATGATCATAGGACTGTCGGACAAAAGAACACATCCATGAACCATGAACTTGATAGTCATTTGGTCTACGGATAACGAGAATACAACAGACCATTCCTTGATTCGAATGAAGTGAAGCATGAAGTAGAATCCGAACAAGGGGAAGACGTTGCACATATCATGGTCCTCACACAAAAATGAAATAAAAGAACTAAAAGGTCAACTCATATCATTAAAGCAGGGACAACAGGCTCAAACATACCTCGAACTCTGAAGAACTGTCACCTGTTTGACGATTTTTTAAGATATCAGCATCCCTAATCCTGGGTGACAAACAGAGAGATATGATTAGAAATGGTAGAAAGCCGTTGTTGAGTTCAGTTCTGCTGCTGGCTAAGAAACTCGAACCAAGAGATCTCAGTGTAAATAGCTCATGGTATTATCAGGGAACGAACTAAACGCTACGCAATCCACACTACTCCATGTTCCTCAGATATTTACATGCTACTGAGAGCTTATACAAAAACTTTGTTGGTAAATATCCTCGGTTCCACTGCTATGGCCAAATTCGGAATTTGTATACACAAAATCTCTTGCGACGCTTTGCGACGTATAGTACCGGACCACGCAGGAAGGTTCCCCAAAAAGAGATCTGCTAACTCAGATAAATTTCAAGGTCACCCGTTTGCCACATCCCTCGAACAGATCTAACGACCAAAAGTCCACTCAGATTGTCGGCATTAAACATCCACAAAAAAAAACACGATACCAAGGTGGTAACAAAAGTGTCAGCGTTTCCTTCCCAACGAACAATGGAGCAGCCGGAACTGAAACCATTTAACCAAGATCCCTACTCACTCTAAAGGACCCTTTAGAGTGAGTAGGGATCTTGGTTAAGACACTTTGTAAATCACTTCGTAAGACACTTTGTAAATCGGTACATAAGCCCTTGATCCATGAATCACATTTACTGCCCACGCCAAAGCAACGACTTGATCACGAACAGCCTGTGCCGTTCCTGAATTGCATGATTCATACGGGAATTATCAGCTCTCCAGATACTAGATCGGCGAGCTGATCTGCTTTTTTATGAACTGAATTTGATTTGCTCTTCGTTATTAAGTGGCTATATATATATACATATTTATATTCAGTTCTCAGCGTGACTGCTTGCACTAATCATGTAGTGTTTCCGTCACTGGAGATCTTGCCGATATGCATAGTCCTGTTTTCGACAAAACGAGGAGTAATCGGCAGCTATACTTTATTCTCCTTTTGTACTTCCAAAGGTTACTAGAATCTGGTGTAGCAGCACTGCTGACGCGTATGTGAACTCCTTCACGCAATCTTCAACACATCAATTTTCAAAGGACTGCCGTCCTCGGCCATACAACCAGGCGGGATTACTTACTGCTTGCTGTTGTGCCTGTGAAGAAAGACCATGGACAGAAGGAACAAAATGATCACAAGATTGCACGCCATAATAGTCAAAACGCTGAATCGTGCAGGCGCCTTCTTTTTCTTGCTCTGCAGAAGCAAAGCCTGCGGCTTTATCCTCCCCATTCTGACAACTTTTCCACCCCAGCGAAAATCGATCCCCTCTTCAACGCGCAACCAATTCTCAACCCAAAATCAGCTCACACTCCCCTCCCTCCCAATCTCCCGCTTCACTTCCTCGTCTCCACCCGCTTAATCCACAAAAACCATCGATCCATCGCCCTCCCTCGCCAAACCACTAGCCCCCAAAACCCCCAGATCAACCCCCTTGCTCCACCTCTGGAAAAGTCACCCGCACGCACCCACTCAACCCCTCACTCACTCCCCGTTCCGCATTCCCACGTCCTCCTCTGCTCTCATCTCAGATACTCTATCTACAACCCACTCCCATCCTCGTCGCACTTGGCACGATCGCACCACCTGTCCCTACGGCACACGGACCACTTCGTCTCCCTGCGCAAAATTGACAACGTGTTGATGCGTGGTGATGATCGGCAGAAGCAGCGAGAGGAGGGAGGGAGCGTGGGGGTGGGGGGGTGGGGTGGTCCACGAGACGAGGACTGGCAGCAATTCTGAGATGCGCAAGTTTTGTCGAGCAAAAGTGGCTTCGCATCTTCCTCGCGGCGATAGTGGGCGTTCCCGTTGGCCAGCCCGCTATCCTAGTTTAGAGTGGGCTATCCAGAGAAGGCGGTTCCTGGTCGCCGGATTTGGCGGCACCCGATATTCAGTCCGACATTCTGGAGAGGATCTTGCCGGACCTGCGTTCGAGCCCCCGTGTGCATTATATAAATTAGGGTACCTTTTTAGGGCTTAGAGAGGGTTTCGTCCTTCGATCCTTCAATTTTCTCCTAGTCCGTCGCTCGTTCGCTCTCTCCTGCTCAGGTAATTTCCGCTGTGTTTTGTTTGTTTGGTTATCTGTGACTTGAAACTTTTCCTCGCTGATTATTTTGCTTGAAATTTGGGTCCCGTTTTTGGCTTGCTGTTCGAAGGAATTGGTGGTGAATGATTCGGGACATTGTGCTTCGACTCAGGGTTGGAATTTCGGCTGGAGGTTGGAGATCGGAGGTTTTTGCTCGACGGCACGGTGATCTGTAAGTGGGGTGGGTTTTCAGCCATGAGTGCGTAAGTTTTGTGGGCTGTGGAGAAGGATGAATCGTGGGTTTGTGTTCGACGGGTGTGAGGTGGAGGTGAAGAGTACACGTCCGTCTCAATCTCCGTGGGAATTTAGTGGTTTTTCGAACAGTGTGAAGGCTGAGCATGCGAATCGAAATACGACCTCTTTGGA
This sequence comes from Marchantia paleacea, assembly GCA_014180765.2. NCBI lineage: Eukaryota > Viridiplantae > Streptophyta > Marchantiopsida > Marchantiales > Marchantiaceae > Marchantia > Marchantia paleacea. Next base: position 1,306,660 of record MUAA02000117.1, read on the forward strand.
CCATAAGATTTCGGAACTGAGGAGTAGGAAGAAGCGGAGAGCCGCTGAGAAGGAGCAGCAGGATGAAGCTCGGGAGAAGAAGAGGGGTTCCAAGGTGTTCAACGAAGACGAGTTCGATGATAAGGAGGACGAGGATGAAGCAGAGGATGATGAGGATGTAGATAGCGAAGAGGAGGAGGAGGAAGATGAGGATGATGCTGGAGAGGTAGAGGATGCGGTAGAAAGTTCTGAGGGTGAGACTGAGGATGGTGAAGAAGACGATCAGGACGAGGACGACGAAGACGATGGTGACAGTGACGATGACGATGAGCCTGAAGAGGCTGTGGTGGAAGGAGAGGAGGTCAAGGCCGTGAAGAAGGTTAAGCCTGGTGCTTTTTTTGCGTCATCCGAAGGGGCTTCATTTAGTGCCAAGTCTTTCGGAGACCTCAATCTCTCTCGTCCTCTTGTGCGCGCATGTGAAGCATTGGGGTACAAGCAACCTACTCCGATCCAGGTATGGGCACTTCAGAAGTAACCATCACCAATTCAGTATCAGGGGTTTAGAGGTGAATGATCTTGCAGCGAACGAGCGGAAATTCATCAATGTGGAGTGCTGAGGTTTTGATATGTTCGCCTTAGTTTCTTGTCCAGCATGGCATCCTTTCTGCGGTATCACTCGACCATATTGTTAAAAATTCGGTAACGAGCAAAATAATCTCAATATTCACGCGCTTCATGCGATCATTTCGTGTTCTCTCTCGATATGAAAATACTCAGAATATTCAAGCGCATTTACATTCAAATTATGTAATTGTAAATGTTTGCATCGTATGATAAATGGTACGTCCTAGAGGAAGTCATGGTACCGAAAGCGGAGGATCTAAAACCAAGTGTTATGCGGGTCACCGTAATCACTCAATCACATTTTGTGAAATCCATGTTATCTGCGATGTTCCTTGTAATTTTACTTTTCTAAGTGCTTTCATTGTATTTTTTTTGTATGTTATGCAAGAAACTTGGAACTTCAATCAACACCTCTACAGTGATTCTCAGCTTCAATCCCCAATTTCTGTCTTCTTTTTACAGGCAGCATGCATACCTTTGGCACTTACAGGACGGGACATTTGTGGAAGTGCTGTCACCGGTTCTGGCAAGGTAGGCTTTGAGTTTGCTGATTCTGTAGAGGAACAGGTCAACAACACCGTCCTCATCCTTCTGTATGAGTATGATCCTTTTCGTTCACTGGACACTTCGTGCAAAATCTGGGGACTATTATTCCCGTGTCTCTGAGACTGAACCAAGTATATATATTTGGGTTGTCGCAGACGGCAGCGTTTGGTCTGCCACTGCTGGAGAGGCTGCTGTTCCGTCCTCGACGAATTCCAGCTATCCGCGTGATGATCCTTACTCCAACCCGTGAGCTTGCTGTGCAGTATGAGTCAAACCTTTTTCTCTATCACCTAAGCAATATCGCAAGTTGATACCCATTTTCCGATTTTTTTCCCGAATTATTGGGCCTTTTGGATCACAATACGGACCTCACCTGTTGAAGTCACCAATCTCAACTTTTGGGTTGTGATGATCGGATTGGTTTCCAAGTTATGTGACTTAGATTGGAGATGTACAGGTGTGATGCTCACCCTTCTCTCTTGCTGTATTATAGGGTACACAGCATGCTCGAGAAACTGGCACAGTTCACGGATATTCGATGCTGTCTTGTAGTGGGAGGTCTTTCAAGTAAGGTAGGGGCCTAGGAAACGCGTGAACACATCACTCAGGCTTTTGCCAGTCGTCAGTTTTTTCATCCCCTGTGATGTATGTGTTTTGACCAACAGATTTGGACCTTTGGCCCAGGTTCAAGAGGCAGCACTGCGCACTCGACCAGACATTGTTGTAGCAACGCCGGGACGAATGATAGATCATCTGCACAATGCCCAGTCAGTGGGTTTGGAAGAGCTAGCCATTCTTGTCCTCGACGAAGCTGATCGACTTTTGGAACTTGGATTTACCAAGGAGGTTCATGAGCTGGTGAGAACCTCTCTATGATCGTTGTCACTAACGTCACAAGGACGAGAGAGTCTCTCTTCAGGTAGCAGTCGAGTATCGGGTTGGTCCACCTCCTGAGTACTTTGTTTTCATTCTGCTTTCTTCAGAATGAGAAATGTGAACTCGGGAGTAATAAGCCGAGTTCACTTTCAAAATATTAGTCGTATTTCAAGTGTCCCAGGATCAGATTTTCGACACGTGTCAAAGACACACTTTGATTCCACTGATTATTGCTGAGCGACCTGTTTCATGATATCAGTGTTCTTTAGGCTTTCTTGCTCTTAATGTCACGGTTCTGGTTTCGTATGCATCCTATTTTTTCTCTGATTTCATACTGGGCCGCGTGCAGTCGTCTGTACTTGGGATGTTGAGGTCCATCCGTTTAGGATGCTTTTTAAAGTAGTAAGCATGTTTGTCGACAGCTCGATATGTCTGTCCTTAGTTGGTCGTTTATCACCTAAACTGGTCTTTTTACCCATGTCGGGGTGACATTTCTGCAGCCATCATACAGGACCATCAGATGTCAGTCTAGAGTCTACCTCTTGGCCTTAACGGGCACAAACTGCATCCTTGTTTAATATTCTAGAACTGTTTACCTGTGACAGGTTCGGATGTGCCCTTCGAGAAGGCAAACGATGCTTTTTTCTGCTACAATGACTGACGAAGTCGATGCGCTTGTGAAGCTTTCTTTGAATAGTCCTGTACGCCTTTCAGCAGATCCCAAAACTCAACGACCCTCTACTTTAACAGAAGAGTACGTTCTATATCACCTTCAAAGGCTCTACCTGTACGAACGATGCATGAATGTTCTCGTCAACTAATTGTACCTTAACAACAAGTGCGATGTTTTAGAGTTGTAAAGATACGGCCGAATGTGGAAGCTGACAAGGAAGCTGTACTTCTCGCCCTCTGCACCCGATCGTTCACATCGAAGGTCATCATTTTCAGGTCAAACGTGTTTCTCAGGAGCATTAATTTGAAGCTATCAGCCTTCTGTTTTATGTGCATATATTTGTGCTATCTTTCTGTCCTCCTTTAGCTTTGATTTTCTTTCTGAAGATAAGTTCGAGCACATAGATGGGCCTCCATTGTATATTGTCAACACCTGCTGTGCTAGGTGATAGATAAATAGACCAGAATATGCCCGCGCTAGTTGAAGTGATCAATCTAGAGCAATGAACACCCAGGGCATTTCAATTGGTTTCTGATTATAAGCTCCGTTTTCCCTGGATGATCAGCGGGACAAAGATCGAAGCTCACCGGCTGAAGATTTTGTTTGGTCTCTTGGGCTTAAAAGCTGCCGAATTACATGGCAATCTCACTCAGGCTATGCGTCTTGACGTAAGTTGCTATGGCAAGTTTTGGTGTTTTCATTATAAAGCTTGTTTTCAGATAGGAGGGGCTTGATTGTTCTCTTCTCCATTTTGAGTTTAGGAATGATAGTGCTTACAAGGACGCTTTTACTCGAGTTTCGTTTTCTGCGACCTGTCAGCCTGGAGACGGCTCATTCATTTGTCCCATGTAAGGGGGGCCTTCTTTACATTTGTAACTAAATGCGAGCTTCGTCAAATTTGGACTTCTCCCACCTTTGTGAGGGTGAAGTCCAGAGATGTTATTTAGCCTCCCATCATTCTCACTGTGGGTGTCGTTTTTAATGTGCACAGGCACTTGAAATTTTTAGAAAGCAGGAAGCTGACTTCCTTCTGGCGACAGATGTTGCTGCACGAGTACGTAACGTTCATCTGTTTCCTTGCCGTTCTGCTTCTCAAACTGGCAGTCAGATCTGGTTAAGCTGTTTGTGCTGTATGTCCTTTTATCTCAATTTATCTTCTAGCTCTTTAGAGAATGCTCATGGTTATGTTGATCTACGACAAATTCAGGGTCTAGATATCGTTGGAGTGGAGACAGTTATCAACTACGAATGCCCCTCCAATATCACGACGTAAGGAATTCTAAGTTGTAATCCTTTCTTGTTAAAGAAGTGCTTGTGGTTCTCATATGAAGACAGATGCGGGCAAATTTGTTGATATGGTGGCTGGAATGAAACCATGCGGACCGTGATACATGTCTTTAGCGTGTTGGATCTGTTTTCAGCTTTTAGAAGAGGCTGAATATCAGTTGTCTAACTTGTCCAAGTAATTATTCTACTTATCGTTGAGTTAACCGAAGGAAGAAATATTTCTCAAGCTGTGAATTCCTAATAACTGCTGGGCCACATATTTTGTTATGAAACAATTATGATGTACAAATCTTTGAATTAACAATAGCATGTGTTGAGAACAACGAGATGGACGAGCAGAGCAAGTATAAGATTTTGTCAAACAGAAGCAAGAAAACCTTCTTGAGGTTATGTTTTCCACGCTAAGGCTGCACTTCTACTCTTTTTTCAGGTACGTGCACAGAGTGGGTCGTACGGCAAGGGCAGGGCATAAAGGTTGTGCCATTACTTTTGCCACCGAACGAGACCGTCCGCTTATCAAGGCCGTTGCTAAGAAATCTGGGTCCAAGTTAAAAAATAGAATTTTGGCTCAAGGAGCAATTGCGAAATGGCGCCAAAAGATTGAGGAGCTAGAGGTTGACATCAAGACTATTATGCTAGAGGAAAGGGAGGAAAGAGTACTTAGGAAAGCGGAAATGGAAGCGAACAAGGCACAGAACATGATGGAACATGAGGATGAGATCTACTCGCGTCCGAAAAGAATTTGGTTCCAAACAGAGAAAGAAAAGAGAGCAATATCGAAATCTGATGCTGCTGGCAAGGAGGCTGGAAAGGGCAAGAAGATGATAAGCGTAGAAGAAGCTCTAGCGAACAAGGAGAAAGAGAGAAGGCGGATTGAGAGAGAGGTGTGCAACACAAGTCCTCACGTTTCTTTATTCCTGAAGTAGAAAATTATGTTCTCCTGTACTTTCTTCAAGTTCACAACATTAGTGAGCTTTTGAGAGTTTTTTCGAGGTTCTCAACCGAGTTCCTTATCGTCCCATTGTCCTCTATGGACGTACGTGGACTTCAACTTATCGTTCATTTATTGATCCATTGACTACTCAATCACTGAATTGTTTCGCTCGGTGCAATTTCAGAAAAATCTAAGTCGTAAGAAGCGTAGACGCTTGGAAGCATCTCGTGAGGAAGTCGATGATGACCACGAAGATGACGACGAAGAGGTATTTTCTTGGCCACTCTTGTTTACTCATCAACTCAATGTGGACATGGAGTGCTTTTTACCTGTTTTATCGCTTTCCAGCTTTAGAGGGAGATTTGAACGCAGAGCTCTGGTAAATTATATTTTTTCATGAAGGCATCTTGGAGAATTGCTTTCCAGCTTTAGAGGGACATTTGAATGCAGAACTCTGGTAAATTATATTTGTCCATGAAGGCATCTTGGAGAATTGCTGAGACTCGTAATTGTCCGAACATGCAGCCTGGGTTGCCAGCAGGGAAGGCCAAGGGAAAGAAGGGAGGTGGAAAGTCTGTTGTCGATTTAGCATATTTGAGTGCCAAAGCTGCCAAGGGAGAAGCGAGAGCGCGAGCAGCTGGCAAATTACCGCCAAAGCGAAAGGATGCCAACAAGAAGAAAGACAAGGCACCAAAGCGGAAAGAGGAAATGGAGGAGCTTTTTGGAAGTGACATGAGTGCTGGAAAGAAGGGAAGCAAGGACAGGGAAGCCAAGAAGCCAAAAAGGAAGCCTGGAGTAGGAAAGAAAGCATTTAAGAGTAAAGCGAGGTAAGGTGTCACTTTATCTGTGTGCGAATAGTTTTTGCGGAAGGTTGGGAACCTCAGTGTCTAGTGTTCGTTGATTTTGAAGGCATCCAAATTTCTTTTCACCTTTGTTTTCAGGGCCAGTTAGTTACGTAAGAAAATATACCCGAGCATTCTGTATTACTGCCATACTGCAGATGTTAGTAGGTGTTGTTAGAGAGCTAACTCTATGCATTCGCTAATCTGTTTGCAGATTCAAGAGACGCAAGTAAATTCAGCTAATCTGAAGCACTGTATCGGAGTCCTAGAGCAATTTTTAGTCAAATCATTTGACATCAATTTTGTAGTGTGAGTATCCCCGGACAGGTGGGGCGAAGTAGAGATGATCGACATTAGAGCCTTCGAAAGAAGATAGTGCGTACTGTGTGTTGCTACATTCATTTTAATGTGATTTTTCTTGTACCATGTAATAAATTAGCAACAAGGATACAGTTCTGGTTTTATTTGTCTTTCTAGAGCCGTCGTTTCCTGCGCTCAGGAAATTGGAAATGGGTTCTCAAGGAAAGGAAAGTGACTTGGAGGCTGGAGGCTCGATTTAAGTTTTAGCGAAAGCGCATAGGACAGCACATGTAGCCACCTTCATGATAAGCAGGAGGCAAGGGAAGGAAGAGGAGTTACTCATTTGATGCCTGCGACAACGAAGGATTTGAAGTCCAAGTCCTCTGTACCTATCAAAGAGGCGAAGAGAGGAATTAAAACGTCCTGGAAGAGAAAGTACTTGGTGATTCTCTTGGACTGAAGTTTTGCTAGCACCTCTGCATGCAGGTGAGGTCATTGTTCCGTGTGTCAGCCGAATAGTCTATAGGCTTACAGCGAGTGGAGACTTGCGCACAAGAATGAAACGCGTTAATGATGAGGGTCTTAAGTAGCAAAAAATAGGCAGCTTCAGCTTCACCTGGAAGTCCACAAAGGAGGCGGCACGGATGCGTTGTTGGAATCTGGGTCTCACGGGCGTACAGATAACGATGATAACGTCTTACATGTTGCCGAACTTGACCCAGTTCTCACGTGTCTAAGGAGGTCCTCGCTAATTCTCCAGAACATTGAGTCCGTTCTATTACTTTACTTCAACATGTTGTTTATCGATGCACAAACCCATCCATGGAGTCTGTGAAGAATGCGGTTATCTTGAGGCAGGCTTAGACCCATCAACGCCGAAAGGAGAAAAATAAATCCAACCTAGGAGTAACAAACGCTAGTAAACGACTGAATGAATAATATTCAGATTTGCATGAGAGGTTTTATTGCGCGTAATCGAATGTAACGTGGTTTTACGATATTGTTCACATTCTATTAAGTATCCTTGTTCACGCCAGTTTAGAATCATTACATAAGGAGACTGGGGGATGATATTGTGGGGCATTACGATATTGTTCACATTCTATTAAGTATCCTTGTTCACACCAGTTTAGAATCATTACATAAGGAGACTTGGGGATGATATTGTGGGGCATTATAGTACTTATAATATCCATATGGATTAGGTTGTCTTGAAAGTGGACCTTGAGAATATTTTTAATATTGTATCACGTGCATCCATCTTTAGTGAACTTAGAGAGTAAATGGATCTTTATCAAGCTTCATTCTTTTCACATGATCTTTTTACGGTTTTACATTTTTCTTTCTTTTATTAAGATGTTTTTTTCCAATTTGAAGTCATCATTCTGCAGTCCGTCCTTGATATTTGACATGGAGATCTATTGGGAGTACCTTTATTTTCCATGCCTCAGTATAGAGCTCTTTTGTTTATTACTTTGGCCATGTCATGTTGTGTGTTCCATTCTTTAGCGGATGATACACACATTCTAGACCTCTAGATCATATTAGGTAGTCCTTTGATTACTTGACTACCGAGTTTCATCTTGTATGCTTGAGAGTCAATGTGTCAAGTGTAAGACTTTGTCTCCTTTGGGCATTCCTCCTCATCTCCATCTTAAAAAGGAAGTATGACATCAACATACGGGTTACACATTCTAGTTGTGCAAGTAGGGTCCAAGGATTTTCTCTTGCTTTACCTAAACGTTGCACTCGTAGAGGATATTTTGCATGTAGATGATCTTCCGCTACTAGGGGATCCGCATGTGAAATTTGGTATACTCTCATCTAGTATTGTTTGTCGACCCACCTATCTTCTTCATCTACATTCATATCTCTCTGTAGCTTTGTTATCTTCTCTATTTGTGATTGCATATATGCCCATCCTTGAGATATGTGCGAGGGATGTGGATACTGGATCATTTCCTTTACGTAACTATTGTGACATACGACAGATGCTTTATCCCTAGAGGAACAACATGAACTCTCATCTTTTTCCTCTTTGGCCACCGATTAGACTAAAGGTCTACAGTCTATCTTGATGAACCAATAGTTTTAGCAGGCTCTACATTCACTCTTAGTGGATTCGACTAGTCTTTGTACTACTAGAGCTCGTCTATGCTCTTGCTTTGGCAAGGGTATAGGCTCGTGGATCTTGGCTTGACCATGCATCAAGGTTTTCCGACTCGCACAAACTACTTTTTCTAGAGCGTTTTGGCTTGGTCCATCAATCTACATCTTCATTATTCACATATAAGTGTGGTTTCACTTTAGATGTAGCATGTCTTCATATGACTCGTTGCCCATTCGAAGGGCAAAGGATAGCTACCCATTATCTAATTAGGGATGTGGTGTTTGCTATAGCGCGAGAGGTCGGATATCTCACATAGAGGAAGCTTTGGTATGCCTTGCAGTCGACTAGTGTTAGGGCAGACCTATACTTGGTTTGGGAGGACCATGTTAATGTGACAGATGTGGTGATTATCAATTCTACTCGTGACACAGTTTCAGAGGAGGTGATCACCCATCCTCTAAGATAGGATGCGATGGAACCGCAACCGCCAAGGTCTCCAAGTATAGGGGTATGTAGAGAAGTCAAATCTTTGTTCCTCTAGCTTTGGAGTTATATGGAACTATGGACACCGACTTCGACATGTTGTGAGGGAGTGCGCGAGAGTCTACCATACTAGGCGGTTGGGGGATCACTCTCTTTAGTTTATTGTATAACCTATTTTAAATAACATATTTTCATTAATTTATACAGAGCACTAGCTTGTGCAATCCATAGGAGAGCAATCACGTTAGGTGATGATTCTTCTAATGCTTATGCTATTTGTATACCATTTGATATAGATAGTTCAGATATCTTAGCTGCAGTAGGACATATTTTTGAGTGATGCTATTGGGGCCTAGCCCCATGGTTTGGTTTGATCCTTGTAGGACTCTATGGGGTCTTCCCATCCTTTTTGTTATTTTATTGTGTCATGGTGGAAGCTTCGTATAACGCTTTGTTGTTGTCCCACTTGTATTTGCATTTCTCCAACATCAATTAGAATTAGTGAGTAGTTGGATTGCGATTGGTTCCTTTTGGTGTAGAGGGTAAGACGAGAGTGTTGTGTTTATGTAGAAGGCAGTTATTGTTTTGATACTATACGTACTCCATCCCTCCGACGTCCTTCATCGTCAAGGATTACTTGCAAGATATGGCGATCAACAAATTGAGATTAGAATCAAAGGAATCTTTAGATTCCTTTGACTTATTCAGATCGAGAGGCAATGCTTGCGGAAGTTCAACTTCGTTTCTTCGTGCGATATCCTTTTCACTTCTTTCCATCGATATTCTGTGGCAATACTTTGCCAAACATGGAGAGTGAATAGTCCATTCTCTTCGTCTTTCAATTTGGGTTCAATTGGTAACTAAATTGAATACTATGGAGAATGATATAGTGAGATATGAGTGTTTTTGTTTTTTTAGGGTTTTGAGTGAAATTTGAGTCATTTTTCTTCAATTAGACATATGGGTCGGGTTTTTTTTGTTCCTATCTCTTCCTTTTCCTACATTGGTTCTATTGGAATATAGTTGGAAAATTATGGAGATTTGAATAAAAAGTTATGAGTATTTTTAGATTTTAGGGTTTCCATAGTTAGCATTTTCCAATGTGAGGTGGGGTGTTAGGGGGTTGTGGTTCTGCAGGTGGGAGTAGATACATGATGGAGTGTTGGGTTTCTTTATCGTTCCCTTTGTGCTAGCTATAGCTTGACTTTCCCTCATGGGGCCGCCAAAAGCGGTGCATGATACACCATGTCTGGTGTGTCATCGTCTCTCTACCTTGCAAGGGGTAAAGACCCACGTGGGAAAGATGCACAAAGATTATGATTGGACTACTTGAGAAGCGCATGTGAGGAGGACGGTCACATCGACATCGGTATTTGTCACTTCGGGGAACACGTAGACTACATCGACTCCTTCGGTGAGCATTCCGGGTATACTGTTCAGGTCGTGGGAGTGGTTAGCTTTCCATGCAGGTTCAATTCTAGGGCTTTTTGAGACTAGATTTCCATGTCCACGTTTATTGCATAGGCTTCCTTGGGCAATGCATGACGAGGCTAGACGTGCTTTCCGCTTACCGCTCGATCGGTTGACCGCGATCCCATGGACGAGTTAGCATGGTTTTTGTTTTTATTACTTCCGCGATGGTGTCTACGTTATACTAGAGGGGGACGTGCTAGACACAGGGAGGTGGCAGCTAGATTTCGGAGATTCCGAGCAGGGGATTGGACTGATTCACTCTTGCTCGGGCAAGGGTGCAGGCTCGTGGATCTTGGCTCGACCAGGCATCAGGGCTTTCCGACTCGCACCAGCTACTTTCTCCATAGTGATGAGGTTCCGTCTTGGCTTGGTCCATCCATCTACATCTTCATTACTCACATATGAGTGTGGTATCACTTTAGATGCAGCAGATGTTCATATGACTCGTTGTCCATTCGGAGGGCAGAGGATAGCTACCCATGATGCCATTAGGGATGTGGTATTTGTTATGGCACGAGAGGATGGATACCTCACATGGAGAGAGCGTTGGTATGCCTTGCAGTCGACTAGGGTTAGGGCAGACATGTACTTGGTTCGGGAGGATCAGGTCACTGTGGCAGATGTGGTGGTTACCGATCCTACTAGAGACACAGTTTCAGAAGGGGTGATCACCCATCCTCCAAGATGGACGGCGAGTGGAGCGACAGCAACCAAGGTCTTCAAGTATAGAGATATGCGGAGAGGTCACCTCTTTGTTCCTCTAGCTTTGGAGTTATATGGAGCTATGGACACCGACTTCGACATATTCATGAGGAAGTGCACGAGAGCCTACCATACTAGATGACATGGGGTATCACTCTCTTTAGCTTACTATATAGCCTATTTTAGGCAACATGTTTCTATTGCTCTACAGAGAGCACTAGCTGGTGCAATCCATATGAGAGCAATCACGTTAGGTGATGCTTCTTCGGATGCTCTTATTGTTTGTAGACCTTTTGACCTAGATAGTTCAGATATCTTAGGTGATGTAGTACATATTTCCCAGTGTGATACTATTGGGGCCTAGCCCCATGTTACACATTTGGTTCCATCCTTGTACGCTTTGATGGGGTCTTCACATCCCTTTTGTTATTATACTTTGTATTCGGATTAGAATCTTTTGCTCCCGTCTTAGTGATGGACTGGCTAGTAAGAACTGTTGCCTTAGTGTTAGATGTTATGCTAAGGTTTAGGATTAATGAAGACAACTCTTTTCATATTTTAGTTTGGCTCTTGGTAGTCCGTTGTTGCATGTTGCCCTCTACCATGAAATGGAATCGCCTTGAAGAGATGTGTAACATGATATATATTGATGACCTGCTGCACCCTAAGTGCTCGGCTGGCAAAAGATTTGCATTGCAGAACGCTCTTTTTGCAGTTGCCTGACTGTTTCCTCATATCCAAAGTTCTTGCCTGTCTTCCAACGTGTTAATGGGCGGTGGATTTAGGTGCGCCTTTAGAATGTTCCAGTTTTTAGCACATTTGCTAGTGCCGGTGGGGCATATGAAGTGATATCTTTTGCAGATTTTGGTAGTCAAGAGAGTCCATCCGTCCCCCATCTCTGTTTTGTCATGGTGTCGTAGTAAAACTAGAGCAGATTTCTTAGCGGATGGTATAGCCCGAGAGTGTAGACGGCTGGTCTACACTCTTACCTATCATCCTTACTGCTAATACCGTAATGGTTTCCTGCTTTTGGACGCTGAGCACTCCTAACCACCCTCCGTTGGACTTGTGTTCGTTTAACGGTGGTTGTGCTACCCTGGACCATGCTGGGGTTGCCGACCCATTCCACATGAAGTTGATAATCTGTTTCTCAAGTGTGAAAATCTTGGTATCTGCCCAAAGGATGACTATGTACCATAAAATGATATGTAGGACATGATTAGCCACTACAAGTTTGCCGTGTAGAGAATACATCTGTTCATCCCATAGAGCCAGCTGAGCTTGAAACTTCATTTGCAGATGATGAAATATACTATCTCCGTTGAGGTTCTCCATGAAATATTATCCAAGTAAAACTGAGCCTTGATCGGAGTTCAACCAGTTCCAACCTAAATTCTGCCAATCAACCGTGCGTTGATCCATTTGGCGTTAGATTTGGCTACTTTACTATCAAACCAAAAGCTATGGCGAATCTTTGCAGTAGTCTTTTGGCAGCTTGCATGTATCTTAGCTCTGCATGTAGAACTTTTTATTTTTTATTTTTTAGAACTCGATTGTTATCATCCGCGAAGAAGCCATATGTATAGTTGATGTTTTGCTCCTGGGATGGATATCCCTTTGATTACTTGATTAGTTTCCGCTTATTAAGTATCTTGGTCAAGTAGAAGACAACCATGATCAAGAGTAGCGGTGAAAGCGTGCAGCCTTGGCGCATTGATCTCGAGATAAGGAATCTCGTTCCCCTGATGACGTTGAGGATGATACTCGATAATGCCTTTTGTGAGATGGATCGGAGTAATCCGACAAAGTTGTTGCTGAAGCCCAGAGCTTGTGCTATGTGGAATAAGAAAGCCCAATCTACGCAGTCAAAAGCCTTGGAGAAATCTAACTTGGAAAAAGTGCATTTTATTTTTTTGTTCCTTATCTAAATGTACAACCTCATTGCATAACAATATGGAGGAGTGCATACGAGTGACGACCTGTGTGCCCTTGATGCATTTGAGAAGTGTTTTCTCCGGGTCGAGGGAACGCGCTTTTGCTCTTTCTAAGTTGAAGTTCCAGGTTGTGATGACCTTTCTCCTATATTTGGAGTTTGTGGAATGTAATGTGTTAAGTCTAAACCTAGATTTCTTCTTGGAAGGAGGAACTTTGTCTCCCAAATTATGTGGATAGGACTGTGGTCCAGCAAAACCATCATCTTTGCTTGGACGAATCCACAAAATTCTATTCCCACAAAATTTTATCTCTCATCCTAGACTACGGTGGGGCAAACACTGTTGGAGGCAATCAACCAGTGTTTGCCCCACCGAAGGCAATGAAGAGTATGCACAGACGCAGGGTCCAAGGTGACAAGGAGTTGTTGCCAAATTAGGGGGATCAATGAACATCCTATTACCTTATTAAACGTATCATACATAATAGGGGCAAAGGAGTGGCAAATGAGATTGGCACCAATGCTGCAGCAACTGATCAAGTCGGAGTAAGAGGCGTTTCTTCTTCCCAACCGGTCCATTCACTCCTCCATGCTCTTGTGCAATGAGATCTTACACTTGGCAAATTTTTAAACTAGAGAGTAAATTTTCTTCAAATTGGAGTTTATGAAGACTTTTGAGTGAGTCGAAAGGTCATTCTACGTAAAGTGGCACATACCTTAGACTTCAGTCAGTATTTTGTAGTAATGGTTAATGCACAAGCTACCTTATGAATATTGCTAGATGACATTCATGAGATCTAGATCTCAAAAAGCACCTCTAATCACCAAAACCCAAAACCGAGATCAATTCACGAATGGAGAAATGGAGAGATATCAAGGTTTGAGGGAACAAAGCATCGACACACGACTCCATCATTTTTGTATGCAAAATCCAAGCCAGTCAAACACTTTGCAGAAATGGTATACTCAACATTGCCAATTGTTGCACAGTCAATGGACATCAAATATCATGGCAGCAATATATACGGGAAGGAGCAAGCCGTAAAATAAAAGAAGAGTTAAAAAAAAATGCTCCGTCTATTTGCCAACAGACCAGAAAATTCCTGCACAAGTGCAACAATATTTCAAGATATGTCAGACATACCCAACTTAAATGCTTTAATCGTAGTGCTTTTCACCACATCTCCTAAAGGCCAGGTTACTCTGAATGAAGTGTGAGAGCTAATGCACAAAATATTCATCTGTAGAGGAGGTACTCTACATTCAGCACCGGATCTTAGCTTCACAAATTCTACTAATTTTACCCCAGTAACAGCCATCAGATATAAATAGACTACTACACAATCTACTTCAAACCTCACCCTACCGTCTGACCACGACCACCTTCTGTAAGACATATGTAGATAGACATGGGATGGCAACAAGCAGTTTCTCCAGGCTTACACCAAGCGCAATTTGTCAGAAAACAATCACAAATGACTCGTTTAAGTTCAAACAGATGAGAAAATGGAGGCAAATCCTGACAGGATGGAAGGACAGATCACGCTGGAAAAGAATTTAGAAACACCACACAGTCAAAATAGTATCAACTCTTCTTTGCCACATCTAATTTCATACACTGGCTTTCAACACGTGGAGATTTCCACACCTCTACGTTTTTTATGCAAGACGTTGGTGTTGGTGCTCTTGTACATGCTGCACAAAACAACCTACACCTCTTTTTGAAGTATCCTGTAGATAGTATTGTGAGAACTAGATTAAAAAATGGCACAACAGGATATTTCCACACTTAAAACATTGGACCATCTCGCCTATCCAAGCCTTCCTGGGAGAGAAGTTAACAAGGCGAATCAATCACCTCACGCAGTGGTGGAAAACTGTAAGGGGAGCAGCCATATGGAATAAATGGTTAGCAAAAAATGCAAAGTTCATTGTTGGAGACAGTTAGCCATACAAAACGGTTTGTTCTAAAATTTGGAGCCTAATCAGCGACTATATCCGCATCCACTGGAGCATGCACACTAAGAAGGATAGACGGAGAGCCGCTGGAGCTAGAAGAGAACATGATGACAAATTCGTTGTCATTACAACCTCCAATTCAGACATATATAGCAAAAAGGATGGGAAGACCCCATCAAGCCTTACATGTATTAAACCAAAGGAGGAAGATGAGGCTAGGTCCCAGTAGCATCACAATGCGAAATATGTCATACTACACCTAACATATACTAACTATTTCAAACAATCTACATACTAAATGAACATCTGAAAAGTCATCACATAATATGATTGCATTAACCAGTGATTTCTATATAACAATGAATATATAAGTTGCATAAAAAAACTATATTTTAAATTAAAAAGAGTGATATGGGTATATCTCTCTTTAGGTTATTATACCCCCTATAGCCTAGTATACTAGGCTCTCGAATTAATATCGCGCATTCTCTCTAAGAGAATCTATCATTACAACTAACATGAGTCTTCTAATATGACAAAGCCTTTAGTTGCACTCTAAAATATATTATCTAAGGCGGACGATGAATAGTAAGTAGTAATTTGCAGTAGTAGTATGTTAAACCGCTTAACATGAGGTAGAATGCGACTTGGTGGCACCATTGGTATTTTCTTCTCTCTTGTCATTTGCGGTAGGATCTCTTGTACTCCTTGGCGGCCTCCCCGCCCAAAGGACTAATCTTGACTCAAAAACTTGATAAGAACAACTAGATAAATTAGTCTTGTCTACTCGACCCCCAAAAATAATTATTGGACTCTGGGAATATTAGCTCCATACACCGATTGAACATTACTCATGAGCATTGTACTATTTATTGTTCTACTCCAGACTAATCTTGTCATGGAACAACCAGATAGATCAGTCTTGTCTACTCTATCCCCACATGTCTTTCGCAAATTAACTGAGGTATAACTAACACCAAGCACTTGATGACTTCAACTTCTTAAAGTTTAAAACCTCCTAAGGAGTTTTTATCCTTTTGCAGCATCTGAATCTTGTATTATGAGATATTGTCTTTGTCAGTTGCAATAAAAAATTTGTTTGTCAAGTTTGCATGAAACATTTCATGGAGTAATACTTGTTCTTAAAGATTGTGTGGTTAGTCCAATAACACAAGAGTTTGTATATGGGGATTATGAAAAGATTGAAGAAGAATTGTGAGAGTTTTTGCAGATGTATTTGCAAAGGATGGTAGATTTATCAATGCGGTTGATTTATTAATATTGACCTTAAGAATAATTTTTTTCCGTGAAGAAAAAAGAATCAGAGATAGTGAACAAGGTCTTGACGCTCATGGCACGAACCAAATGTGGAACCAAGAAGCCCTCATTGTACCGACAGAGCAGCCAATGAAGAGTAAAAGAATAAATAGTACAGTACCTAGGAGTAATGCTAAAGAGAAGTTTGGACATAAAATCTCGAGAGTCGAATAATTATGGACAGTAGTCTTTCGCTGGAATTGTCAACATGGGGTATAACACAATCAACGGTTCTTGTTAACTGCTCCAAAACTCTATCAAGAGGTTACTCTTGACTGTAAAAAGCCGGTTCTTATTATCAATTTCTTCAGAAGAAGGGGTTTATGTGGCACGGACATTTGAGCATTCTCAAGAGGTCCAAACAAGACAATCCATAACTTTAATTGAGGTAATAACGAGACAGTTCAAGTCTAGAGAATAAGGGACGTGGGGACTACTCGGGGAGTTCTATTTTTAATTATGCCGTAAAAGACATTACACTTCGTTTTCATTACCTGTGCCTGCATATACGCCAGATTTGTCTAATACATTCTAATAAGGTCAAGAAGGATCACTAGAACAAATGAGCAATGATCAAAAGCGTATTATCTCAAGATAAATACACGACATTGCGAATCTTGAATAAGTTTCGGATTTTTAAAAGGAATACGAAAACCTTATTTCCCCTACGAAACAAAGAAACCGAGAGGAGAACAAAATCCTCGCCAATCAGGGGGCCAGGGCTCTGCTGCAGAAGTGGAAGCGAGACGTCCTCATCCGCGGAGAGTAGGAGAGCAGAACCGTAACATCAAGTTCTTTGGAGCGTGACGTCGCCGTTCTTATAAGGACCTAGCTGCCCTAAGTGGGTGAAGCAGCAACAAGAGTCTGGTGTCTATCGACAAGTGCCTAGAAGCTCCTAGAACTATTGCCGCCGTATGGATCGTTCGCCCCTCTTGGCCTTGCTAGAGAACATTTAACCACCATACCGACAAAAAACAACACCTAAGTGTCCTCGGAAACGAAGTTGCTCTACCAGCTGCGGAATCAGTGCTATTCATGAACAACTTTTGCAAGACCTTTAAGAGAAGTCTTGAGTTGGCTTTCATTCAATACAAATAATGGCTGATCGTTTAATTTCTCGTTTGGTTATGATTGTCGTGCATGGGCAACCGAGATCTTTGGGAAAACTGCTCTTAAATCTGTTTTCATTTCCTGTCAATTATATGGTAGATCCATTGGGAACAATGTTGCTGCTCGTCCCGACAGAATGTCCAAGGGACGCAATCCGCTGTTACGACTGGAATCTGGATTCGCTTTGTGCAGAGCTCTTGAGATTCCTCCTCACATGTCCGAAATCTTTGACCATGAGTTCACTGGCGACGAAGACTTGAAGAATCGGAGAAACCTGAAGCATTCCTTTTGTCGGATTGAATGTCAGCAGAACAGTTGTACTTCAAAATGCAAGGACGCCAGCAATGACCATCTCTGACCCACACGTCAGTTTATATCCTAGATTATGGATAATTTAGGAAAAGAAGTGGAACCAAGTAATATATCAAAAGGATACATTAAATGCAGTAGTCCATATTTCCCATTATAATGATGTTGGGGGTTAGTAAAATAAGTGGAACAAGTAATATAGCAAAAAGGATATATTAAGTGTAGTAATATATATTTCTCATTATGATGATGTTGGGGGCTAGTCCACTCCTACCAGTTGGTTTCTTCCCTTTATAAATTATGGGGTCTTCCCATCTTTTTTGCTATGTTACTCACTCGTGGGTTGATCACACATACTCCAAGATGGGTGGATAGTGGAGCAACAACAGCCAAGGTCTCCAAGTATAAGGGGTACTTAAAGAGTTTACCTCTTTGTTGCTCTAGCTTTGGAGTTATATGGAGCTATGGACATAGACTTCTACATGTTCGTGATGCAGTGCGCAAGAGCCTACCATACTAGACAGTGGTGGTATCACTCTCTTTAGCTTATTGGATAACCTATTTTAGGCAACATATTTTCATGGCTGTACATAGAGTACTAGCCTATGTAATCCATAGGAGAGCAATCACTTTAGATGATGCTTTTTTGGATGCTCTTCTATTTGTAGACTGTTTAACCTAGATAGTTTGGATATCTTAGATGCTATAGGGGCCTAACCCCATGTTTACAGTTTGGTTCCATCCATGTACAACTTGATGGGATCTTCCCATCCGTTTTATTATTTTACCAAGTCTACTTCTCCGTGTAAGAAAATAAATGTTTCAACTCTTCTGTATTTGTGTCTCGTTGTATGTATTCCCACTCAAGAGGCCATGCCACCTTCGGCTAATATACACCTTGTACTTGGACAATATTTGATAACTACCAATAATATTCCGTTTGCCAAATATATTCCATTTGTAGAAGTTCCAAGTGTTATCCACAAGAATAAATGACTCATTTTGTACATGCATGAAAGCTTGAACGAGAAAGTCCAGATTTCTGTTCTTTGTCTATTTTCTATACTGTACTCAGTCGCATGGTTTTAGATTAATTATTGATGGGGGAATTGGTTAAAGTGTTCCTGTATTAGTGTAATTCTACTTTTCTGAACAACAAAACTGTTGGATAATGTAGGAGGAACCCTTTCATAAGACCGGGAGCAAATATTGTTATAAACATCTACTAGATAGTCGGTATGTAGTCTTGACTCATGGATCCAATAGCTTATATATAGATAAATATATAGAATAAGAATAATAATAACCTATCCGAAGTCCAAGGTAAGTGACGAAAAATCCCCTATCCTTAGAGTTCTCCCGAATATTGCGCTCCTCCAAGTATATATGTATATATAGTGTATGCGCTCCTCTATATATATATATATATATATGAAAGTCACAACGAGCATATGGATCTTTTGCGTGCCACATGCATTACTTTTTCTGCCAATATTGTCACCATTTATGCACCCCATCCTTAGTTGGATAAGTGCATGCATATAGAACACATACAGCAGTTATATAAGTTAGTGCAATTAACGTCATTCATATTAGATGTGACATTAAGGCCCGTAACGCTGTTAGGAGACTAAGGCTTAAGGGCATAAGAGAAATTTTTTGAAATTGAGCCCCAGAGAGTTTGGCTATGGTGGAATATTAGCTAATGCATAAACCTAGATTCTTTGGAGCTCAAAGTGGATTGGCTTGACTCTAAAATCTTTTTTATTCTATAGTTATGATTTAAGTGTCCTTGTGAATATTTTGAGAGTGCGAAAAGATTACATCAATAACTCCTATTTGATTTGTGATGAGAATTGTGAGTTTTTGGAGTGGTAAAGTTGCTTTATTGAATTTTGATCCATGATATCTTTGATCTAGTTATTATTGAATGTGTAAAACATTGATGAAGATGAGTATGCAAGGTGTTGATGGAGTGAAAATTATGGTGGTGATTTAAAATTAGAAGCAACTTGAAGTTTGTGTGATTGATTTTGAACTTTTTTTTTTCAAATTTAATGGTTGATTTTTGAATCTAGAATTTTGAGAACAGAAGAGCTATTTAAAATTGATCAAGTGGATTAATGCTACTAGTGATATTGGTATTTAAATAGATAGTGGTGAAAGATTTTGAATACAAATGATTGAAATTTAAGAATTGTTATTTCAAAGTTTTTGAATAAAAAATAGGAGTGACAATCTATAAGATTATCACATGGTGTTTGTCTGATCCGAAATTGGATGAGATCAATAGAGATGTAAAATAATTTACAAGGGATAAAGATGTTAGTTGTAGCATTAAATGTGTCAAAATTGCAAATCCTACTCATTTAGTGGTTTGAAATTAGTGTCCAAGATAATTTAAATCTCACAGAAGTTATAAATCATTTTTGTTTGCAAAAAAATAAAATTAAAGTATGTACAGATTTGAAAAAGTCTAGTGTAAGACAACACCTTATTGAGGTAGAAAACCAATGTTAGATTATTGATATGGATAGGAGAAGAATAAATATTGAGTTTTAGTATTTTTAATTTCCCTATTGAGTATATGTTAATATGGTTTGTCTTGGTTTGACCCATTGATGGATATTTTTGAGATGAAAAATTATAAATGATGTATTTTGTGATTAATATATCTCCATCTTGGTTTCATGTTTATGCATTATGATTGTTTATGTTTGTGTTTTGTTGTTTGGAGTCTTAGTAGTCATGTGATGTTGATAGTGAGGTTAGATTTGTGGACCAATCATACTATTTCATATTATCCTTAGCGAGACATGACTTATAAACTTGTGAACTAGATGAGTGTAGGTTTCAAGTTGCCCTTGTCTTAACACCTTGTGATGACTCAAGTTCCTTATGTTGTAGTTCATGATTCTGATTACAGACATGTTATGAATATAATTATTGATGTGATACGTTAATATCACATTGGAACCTCTAAAAAACTCCAAAGGTTCTAAAGAACATACTACTAGTGTTAGCAATGAATGCATCTATAGCGATGTGCAGTATCAATCTTAGACATTAAGGTTCATAAAAGACCATGATTTGGTGTTGGAAAATGACGGAGCTAAACTTTTTGATATCTTGTAGTGTATTCCCACAACGTTTATGTGGAACATACCTCCAAGAGGCCACCAAGAGTCTATATATATATATATATATATATATATATATATAAGTACAATGGATATTATTAAACTTGATTATTTCATCCAAGAGTTTGAGTCATGGCAAAAATTGTAACAAATGCACAACTTTACGTTGTTAGTCAGTATATTGCATAAAAATGACTATTTTAGCATGTGAAGGGTCCGCCAATAGACAATTATCATGATTTTTGCCATAAAAATCATGTGGAAATTGAGTTTTGAAAACAATATTAGTCTCCAAACTACATCTCTATTACTTGTGATATAGGGTTTGATGGGACGAGTTCATCTTCTCTACCTCTAACATATGATATAGTTAGAGCCACTCAAATTGTAAAGAGTTCAAGAATTTCAATCTATTTTGAATCTATTTATCCTCAATCTCTTTTTGAATGAGGATAGAATATTAGGGAATGAAGACTGATAAGCTAAGAGGCTTGCATGAGTTCCACAAAAGACTCATAGTGGGAGGAGTCATGAAGAGATATATACTCAAATGCGTCAAATGATTAGTGTTACCCATGGAGTGATGACAACATTGCGGTCCAATATTGATATGAGTTATTGGACAAAGAGTTGAGATATAGAATGAGAGATGTTATCTTATTATAGTAGACATCACCTACAATGGTCATTATGTTTTATATTGCTAAGTGTATTAATCAACATGCAAGAGGAGAGAGTTGTGACTTTAGGTTTAATAAGGAGTTATATAGTAAACATGGGGACCGGATTGAGTGGTGAAGGTGCCGGATTGAGACCATTACCATCAATTTTAAGGTCAACAATCAGTTGTTAGAATAATGTGTTCGACATATGGAAGCCAACATCACAAGAGGGATTACATGAGCACTTGCTTCATGTCATGGCTGTCATAAGCCACAACACTGCGGTCAGCATGTATTTTGTCCGTGTCAACTGCGGCAACATGATTGCGTTGCACCGAGAGATTGATATTCACATATACAATGTCACCGCTGTACGTATTGCATTCTGAACACATGACGACCAAGTAATCAAGAACAGTTGAAGAGAAACTGGTTAATTAAATAGAAATAAGAAATCTTCAGGCTGAGCTAGGAGAGATTAGCAACTAATTAGTTATCGGTCCTTCATTCTTGGAGAAGCAGTATCTGCATCACGATAAGACGGTGCAACTCACGGTAGGTTTATTGAGCGATAACCCGATTGGTAAACTCGTACTGGCCTTCTTTGGGCAAGATGGTCGCAATGAGCGCTCTGCTGCTCCGATTGGTGATGTACGTATTACTATCTGCGTCGACTAATCCAGATCCGGAAGTCAGTAAGAGAAGCATGAACAAAGTGAACACATTCTTCATCGTGTATCAGGAAATTGTTAACTTCTAGGACCCTGGTAGTAGAAGCACACTAAATTGGAAGGGTCCAACTGCAATTATGGGTGGAAGGCGTATGTAGGTAGCAGTACAAAGAGTTATGTCACGATGGACATCATAATACCGCTCTGCAGAAAAAAAGACTAACAGGATGGGAATATATTTTATTTTACTTACATTGTATTAGTTTAGGTGGATGAGAATCATGGAGACGTTATTAGCCTAGGTGGTTGAGAATCATGGAGACGTCATTTGCTTTGAGTGAAATTTTGAACTCAATCATGATAGAGATGAAAATATTGTTGTATATGGTTTGGGTGACAAGCTCTATGCATAAGAGAGTAAGAACTTAGAAAAAAAAAATTTGGTGTAATGGACGTGAAAATTCAAATACAAGAGATTCAATCCCAATCGAAATTAACTCCTATTGATGACAAAGATACAAATAGAAGACTACGTCAAGAGATGGAAGATCAAAACAACCTCTTACTTCGTATGGGAAAGCATGTAAGGTAGAAGCTTACAATGGTACTAGAGTCATGGTAGTTTTGTAGTGATAGATAATGAGAATGAATATACATCTATCACATTTTCATGTTTTTGATTTTATTGCATGAATGTTCATGTGATACTTATATCATAATAAGGTTCTTACATGGTACACTACATGGGAACAAATGCTTTTAGAATGAAGTGCTTTGATTTCATGGAGTGGGATGCAAGAAGTTCTTCTCTAGAACTATCAAACGCTGGATTGCATTCAAATTGCAAGAATGAAGTTGTGGGATTTGAAATAGAAAAAAGATATACATGAATACATCAAATAATTTTATGATCTTCAAGTATCTATTATGGATATGAATGAAACAAAAACCTTGGTTGTCTTCAAACAAGATTTGAAGTAGAGTGCGTCTTAGAGTTGATAATAAACAATCTATCCACAGTAAATGAAACAATCGCAAAATATATTTTAAACGTCAAGCCATATTAAAGATCCACTTGGCCCACCATCAAAAGAGTTGTGGTGTAACGTGAATTCAAATTTAACATACAAATTGCACATGCATGATACTATAAATTCAAAGGAGTGATGAGGATAGAAAATAAACAATCACCAGAAAGCTTCGTGACGAGAAAAGTAAAAACACATTAACTTCAAAAGACAAAGGGTGATACTGACTGGTTGGTTTTGCTTTCTACCTTGGTTACATTTTGCTACATGCGTTAGAATACAGTTTTGTGTTGGTGGTAAGTACCGAGAGACACACATGCTATATGAAAAAGGAATCTTGGTTAGGGTCCAAGAGCCTATTAGGATGGAGTATGAAAGTTCTGATATCATGTTAAGTGGCCTCAAACCATGCATCTGATACTGATCACATCAAAGATGAAGTGGAGGAATGCTGGAGTACTCACACTTGACGTACATGATAATCTGACATGAATGATATCTCACCTTTCAGGAGTTATAAAAGATATCGAGGAGTAAGTTTAAAGAATGAGATTTATTTGATATTCGACTCTCTCAAAAAATTTCTTCTTTCTGCATGAACTCTTCCGAACGCTGTTGATTGGCTGCGATTCTAGAGTTCTGCGGCAAATAAAACTTTGTGTTAAAATGAGGAGAATACGTAAATGTCGCAAGTCTTAGCGCTAAGGTCATGTTAGTTCCTGGATGTTTTGCATCCATACTGCTAATCTGGTCGCAATCACGGGGCAATAGGTCGACAATATGCTTTCTTGTTTACCGAGTAATTTTGGATCTAATTTGGATTTGTGTAGGAATGTGACTTGTTTAGTTTTAATAGTTATTTATTTTCGTTAATTTTTATCCTTATGTACTGATGGAGTTTGAACGTATTCAGTATCCTTTTGATACTGAATACGCTAATTCCTGTGTGTCAATCGATGAAGTCTGAAAGCGAACAGTTCATACACAGGCATTTCCAGCCTATGAGGCCTCAGTAACGATGGTGGATAGAACTGTGCAAACACATGAACTCACTCAGCACGTCCTCTCGTGACAGAAAAGTCCGACTGCAATGAGCCTGTCATGATAGAGATTCGAGACGAGTAGAACTCATCGCAGAATTCACTCAAGACCGTCAATGCTTGATTCATTCATGCTTGTCACACTTGATGACCTACACTGAACTGTTGTAGCAGTTATCGTTTTGCAATATCACCACGCTGACCGTCGCTTAGACTGGCGGAGCATATCTTCCAAAACCGAATTTTTATGAAGTCAAGGCTCTTTTGATACTTCTCCAGGTTTCAGCTTGAGAATCGCATATGTGAAGGAATACGTGTGTAAAGAAGGAATTTGCGGATACTGCAACTGGCAAGTCTTATTGTACTCCAGGCTTAATTTTCAAAGCTATCACACAAAATATGATTGTAACAAATCGATTTTAAAGGTGTTATTTATAAAAGGAAAAAATATATACTTTAAAATTTTGAAATATGATACAACATTCATGACTTACTCATGATAACACGACTATAATGGATCAATTCAATACTATGATGATAAAATAACTATAGTATATTGTAAAGTGTAATAAACATAATTTAAATATTATTATAAATCAATATATAAAGATAAAAATAAATAAAATTTATTCATATTTTCTTTTAAACATAACATCATGCATCTAAATAAAAATCCATGATATATCTATCACAACTACATCATCAACTTATGTATAAAACTAAGTACGATTATTAAATTAAGTGTGATTATTACCATTTTGAAACTATTTTTTACAAAAAAAATTCAAATTATATTGAGAATTCATTAAAAACTACACAATATATAGAAAATAAAGTTTCTTTCCCTGGTCCAAGAGACAGTCAATAGTCCAAAATTAAATTAAATTATGGTTTAGTTATGCATATAACATGAACCATAAAGAATGGATCAGAAGATTTATAGTTGACATCTTTTGTAGTATCTAGATGTTATTTTAATATTGAGTATACATGGTGTTAATAACATCATAGTAAATTTTATTTTATATTATGAAAAAATCAAATTTATGCAATTCAAAATTAATTTATTTTTATTTTTAGCTTATAAACCTAAAAATAATTTTATTTTATATTTGGAATAAATAATTCATAAATTTCTATGTGAAATAATTAATATATGTTATCCATCACGATGAGGATAATAAATATAATGCATAAAAATGAATATTATAATTATAAGACCAATCACTTTTAATTCTTGATTCAACAAACAATATAGTTATTTTTCTTTTCAATATAAAATTATACAACTCTTGTTTATTTCAATTTTGGAATTAAAGTGAACTATGGACACCAACTTTTACATGTTCGTGAAAGAATACATTAAAAATTACTATACTATACAATACAAAATATCATTCTCTTTAAATTATTATATAAATGATTATAATTTATTGTATAATTTATTTTAAAATTTATATTACTCTACAAAGAATAATAGTTGGTGCAATCCATAAGGAACCAATCACATTAAATGATGCTTATTGCATAATCTTGTAATTTATACCTTGTTTGACCTAGATAATTAACCTAGACATTTTTCACATGTGATGCTGTTGTGAACATTACACAACTAGTTTGGTGTCATCATTTTGTGACTTGATGAGATCTTCCCATTCTTTTGTTATTTTACTGACATTTGGCTTTTCGTCATTAAGTCCCATTCAAATCAACTCAACAAGACCGGTGCCTATTTTGACAGTACTTGCATATGAATCTTTCAACTCTTGATTCATCCACGATGTTAAATTTTGCAAGTAAATGTTTACACTATCTCAATGCCTCATTAACTACAGAGACAGAAATAACACGAGTTTCACTTCAGTCCCTTCCATGTAAAATCGTAAAATTATTTATGATTTATAACAACAACATATAAAATTTTTATGCTAACATTAATATCAACATCCAATGAAAACTTTATATGCTTGAACTTGTCAATATTTGTACAATTAAGTAATTCAATATTTATGTCAATATAAATATTATATAATATTTAATTTATTTCATAATTATTAAAATTATAATAAAATCAAAATTTAATCAATATATAATAATTATATTTTGAATTATAATATAAAAAATAAAATCATGATAAAATTTTCATATAAATATATATTAAATGAATTAAATTGTGTCAACATGAATTTTAAATTGAAATCTAAAATTGAAATTTTAGTTTTGATTCTTGAGATAAATAGTTTGAAATAAATAACCACTTATAAAAATTGAAAATCAGTTTTTATTTTTATTTTAAAATAAATAAAAATTTATGATATAATTTGTTCATAAACAACTAATCAATCTAAACAAAAAACATTGAATGTGATCAAATCAAAAAATATCATCAATTTATGATACATTTTTTGAATTTTTTATCATATATTACTAAATATAATCATATTCAATTTGTTTTCAAAATATTTTTATTAAAAATATTTTTGAATCAATAATATATTGATGAAGTTAAAAAAAATATAAATTTTTAATCTACACTTGATAAAAATTCTGCATTTGAAAACTTTCAACATTCACATTATGAAGTGAGCCTTAATTATTTGTATAATATAAATTAGTTGGTTTTTGAGCTATTTTCTTCGATGTATTAATTTTTTGCAACCAATACTTTTTAACATCAATAAATATATATTGAATTCAAAAATTTTGTCATCAATATAATATAATTATTTTAAAAATTAAAATATATATTTTTAAAATAAAATTATACAATTTTCACACAATAATATCAAATTTTTTTTATACTTTTGTAATTTAAATAAATATTTTGTAAATTTATATATTTTATTACAATATTTATAATCAATTTGTTATAAATTTATTCACACAATAAATTAATTTAAAAATAATATTTATAAAAAATTAATGAGTTTATAAATATTTATTTGACAAATATTTTTAATTAAAATATTACAAATACAAATTTTATCGTTATGAATCATCTTTCATTGAATATAAACAACATAATATTCAACTTTAGACATAAATATATATTTTGTGAAATTAATTCATTAATTTTGGAAGCCATTAAATATGAATAAATATATTTGTTAGTTATTCATTTATGATTCATGATATATGACATTAATTTTTTATGTATACATTCATCGAGACTAGTTGTAAGATTTTAATTTATTTGTTTATAGAAGAGTTAATGATTATTACAATGAATGATCATAAGTTTAAATAGTATTTTTAGATGGATAATACTTAATATCTTTAACTCTTCCTTGACATTTTATCTTATTTTTTAAGATCATTATTTACATAATGCAAATATAATATGCATAACATAAGTTGACATAATTGAAGACGATATGTGAAATAAAATTTAAATTTAATTGAAGTGGAATATATATACATACAAGATGAAAACAAATTATAACAAATTTTATTTCGCTCACATCATACAATATAATAATTTGTTTTTAAACTCAATATAGTGTGTTGTCGTGTTGTGACGCGGCTACTATGAGAAGATGATGACATGTGTCATCTTCAAAGCTGTTGTCATGACGGCGATAGTTTAGGTTAGGATAACCGACGGCGCACTGTAAGGCTGTTAAGAGCCCACCATTGGATCTACTTTGTAGGGTCAGGATGTTGAAAAGGCTCCAAGAAATATTATCTTGGACATTATCAGATATAAAGCGCAGTCAGGATGGAAAGGGTATGGGAGAGTGCTAGACACATCACTTTGCTGACTAAGGAGCATATCTGATCGAAGTGGAGCCGACAAGGACATGGATAGAGGACAACATGATCCTCCAGATGTACCGATGCCTAATCCATTTGTGATCAACATCCGGTGTCTTCATCGTGATCATTTTTGGGCGTGGTTAGTGTATCATTTTGGAGATAACTTTCGCAACAAGTGATAAACTCTCCGGCCGATTATTCTTCCGCTTGTTTCCTACGGCGTGATTTGGGACGAAACGATTATGCGTTTTTGATTTAGTTTGGCTATGGATTTGAACTTACGGTAGTGGTGGCTTTCAACACATGGGTTCCAATCCATCAATATTCTTTACCGAAAAACAAGCCATAGGTAGTTGATTGTTATGAACTTTGGCGAGGAGTATTATTCTCAAGTTATAAACTCCCTGGTTCCGTTTGTAGTTCCGTTCATACTTAGCCGGTTTCGAGTTATCATTTTGACTCTTTATTAGTGGCAACTCGTATTGTGTATAGGATGACTAAGTAGTGTGTTTAGGATACTTGTAAAGCTCTAAGTTAAAATGGAGCTAATTTGGCCACACTAGAGGTCAAAATAACACTCTTCATTCTCATTGGTCTTGGAGTTTGGACAAATGAGCGCTCTTGGGCAACTTCTTCGAGGTTTTGAGGAGTTTTGGAGACCTTCCGGGGGGGGGGACATTTGGAGATCTGAGGATTGTGTTGGAGAGCTGACGGGACGAGCTACGACGTGGGCTCAAGAATGGATGGATTTGAAGGATTTGTCACTCTGAAGTGATGATTCAAAGTTAGAGTGAGAAATTTAGATCTTTGAGTGTATTTGGGGAGTTTCTGAGAACCTTACGAGGGTTTTGGGAGATCTGAGTCAACAAAGATATAGTTTTCGACTCAGGCTTGTGTTTTGATTGAAGTTTTGACTCGATTGGACGAGTTTTGAGTATAGAGTGATAGCTTGAAGTTTGTGTATACAGTCAGAATTGCAGGACTGCACTGACTGTCACGAAGTTAGTACAGAGATCATATCTTTTGATATTAGAAATTTCTGTCAATAAAACTTTGCAGAGTTCAAGTTCTGATGATGAATGACCTTCTTATAAAATCTGGGAGCAATTGAAATCAAGGATTGGGATGTGTGATGGGTTTTGTACACAGGGGTCTGCATATTGCCTTGTGTTACAGTGGGTAAATCACCAATTGTTTTGAGAGATCTAGAAAAGAAAAACATCTGAAACTTTTCTAAGTGATAGTAAGGGTTGTGGAGCAATTTTCTGTAAAGTTTGAGCAAAAGTTATTGGTGGAATCATCAGATATCATAATCTTCTTCCACTGAAGTTTTACCGGCTATAATGTGGAGTGCTGAGGAGAAGGAGAAGAGATTGTCAACTCACACGAGGTTCTAGAGGGTTCTTCTATAACCAGGCGTTCGGGCGTTATGAGAGCAAAGAAATGTCCATGCGATAGCGTTAAGATAAACATCTTACTTTTTACATTTAAATCTTGTTCATTAATATGATAATTATTCACATAGTATTTAAATTGATTGATTTTGATACTTTCACACAATATTATTTTCATCATCTTTAATCAATGTCATTTATTCAAATCAATACTATAACATGAAATCTAAAAGAATCATTGATGTATTTTAATATGCAATTCACAAGTTATTACGTTATTGCTTCTATTTGAAAACAAATCAAGCATCTCCATGATCATTTAAATTTAAAGTTTCACATCATTATGAAAAATATGATATTAATAATAATTATTTGATATTAATTTTATTATTATAATGTTCAAATTGATATAAATATAATACATATTTTTAATTTATTCATAATTATTTGATTCTTTGTCAGCTTTAATATTTTATGTTTATTTTTATTTTATAAATAATCACAAAATATTAATCATATAAATATAAGTACAAACATAATCATTATGAGTTTATTTAAAATAATATGCAAAATTTGTTGTTAAATTTTTTTATCCAAAAACATGAAGAATTATATGTTTTATTGTTATGATGTGCAATAATGATTTGTTGAGTTTCACCTCATTTTACAAACTTTATATATATTTTTAAGTTTTATTATTTCATAAAATCAACTAATAATTATACCATTGGATATACAAATTGTAACATGGTCAAATTTTGGATGTCCAATATGTTTGTATTAACAAATGAAAAAAAATATCTAAAAAAGTATTTTATCATTATATTTTATTTTAAAAATGTATAAATTTTTATCAATATTATTTTTATTTTTTAAATATATAATATATATATAATAATCATGTAGTTAAATAATTAAAATGATAATTTTCATTATGTTATATATTTTTGTCAAATTAAATCAAATAATATAAATATTTTTTTTAATTTTAATAATTGTATTTTTATTTTAATGGATGAAATCTTACCATGTGTCCCTCATTTATAAAGAATACAAAATATTTACTTTCATAAGGTCTCAAGGTCATTCTATATTTTAACAATAATACTTATATTCTAAAAATGATAAAAGATTGTTATTATTTGAATATTTTATGACGTGAATAACTTGTGAAATTGTTAGAATAATATACATCTTGAGCTAAATGATTTGTATGATTGGGTAAAAAATTATGATTGGACACATGTAAAGCATTGAAAATTTATAAAAAGTAAAATATACTGCAATAAAGTGTTTGACATATACATCAAATCTATAACAATGAAATTGTTACATCCAATAAATTTAAACAAGAAAAAATTTCATAGTTTTATTATTTTTATTAATTATATAAAATATGTTATTGATCAAATTTGAAGCATATGAAAATACCCAATATATATATGCTTATAATAATACCTTTGAATAAACTATAAAATCAGTGCAATGATTTACAAATTTATATGTTAATTTAGAATTTAAATAAATCAAAATTATATTCATGTTAATGTTATAATTATTAACATATGACCTCCAAATAGAGATGGTCATGCATGCTATTGCAATAATTAAGCTTAATAACAATCCAATCATAATATAATCTTCAAGATTCTATATTATGATTGATCTTTATGAGGTAAAAGTGATGGTGTTATTATAAAATTATTCAATTGTGATGCATCAATCATAAAAAGATAATGTGTTGATTTTAAAAATATTTGCAATGACAATGACAATTTAGGTCAATTTAGTTTCACAACAAGAGCTACAAAATATAAACAAGACATAAGAAATTTATATATTTATTGATATATTATGATTATTTGAAATATAAAACATTATATTTAAATTATACATTATAATTAAAATTATTTATAAAAATAATAAAAAATTTGAACAATATGACCAAATTTATAACTTGAAGTTTAGTATTATTTCTTACCTTGAATTTGATGTGCAAATTTAGAGTTGGATGATTTAACTCATTTTCACATGATTATGAACATGTTTTTAAGTTTATATACTTAGTAGTATGTATATTATGATGTGATATAATGATTATTTTAAGTGTTATTATTTCATCAAATTTAGAAAAATATAACATTTGATTTTTTAGGAAGAACATAAAGAGATATATTATTTTGATTACCTTTGAAGTTTAAGCAAGAATTAACAATTTACTTGTGATATTTGACAAACTTTGCATGAAAGTTTTCAACCTGCTATAATCAACCCCCTTATAGAGTTTTGAAAAAAAAGGGGATGGGCAACTCATAGTAGAAGTCAAAAGTATCTTGTGTTAGTTTTATATTCATGTGTTTTCATAGTGAAGGAAAGTAATTGTGATGAAAACATCATATATCATCTTACCATATAGTGTAAAAAGAAGAAGTATGACATTGTGTATAAGTATTTCCCTAAAAATAAAAGACAAATCTATTTTGTTGATAAATCATAAAATCAACATGATATATCATGGATTCAAGTACGATTGATATATATTTTAGCATTGAATCATATAACATAAACTTTTCTTTTTTAATCAAATGATGTCAAGACTTATGTAGTGGTACTACTAGTTAGGTAGGAGCATGTAAGCAAGAGCATACACATCAGTAAGAACCGATAATGAAGTTAGTGTTGTTAAGAGTCATATGGCTCAAGGTGATGAGTTCAAATTAGGGTCCTTAGAGTGCAAGTTTTGAAGGTTAGCATTTGAGTGAGGCTATGGTGGATAGTAGATAGTGCATGAATTAGAGTCTTTGAAGCTCATGGACTTGGCTGAATTGTAAATTTTTTTTTATGATATGGTTATGAGAGTAGTGTCCTTGTGGATGTTTTGAGAATAGAAAAGATTACTTCAAAAAATCAAATCAGATTTTGTGAAGAAAATTGTAAGTTTTTGGAGCGTTGAAGCAATTTTGATAAGTTATGATCAATGATAGCTTCAATCTTTTTGATGAAGAGTGTGTAACATGTTAATAAAATATAGATCATTATGGCAATCTAGAAGCATAATCCATTCAAAGTTGGTATGATTGATTTCAAATTATTATATGTTATGTTTTAGTATTTTAAAATCCAAATTGAGAATTTGAAGTTTAGAAGTGTTAATAAAAATTGATCAAGTCAGTCAATCCTTATAGTTACATTTGTGCTTAGAATTGAGATTGGTGGAAAAAAATTTAACACATAGGTGTTTGAAATCCAAGATTTGATGATTCAAAGTTTTTGGGTAAAAAATAGAATCAACATACTATAGGATTATCATATAGTCTCTATTTGATTTGAAATTTATGTTTTTAAATATCCTCATAAGATTATGTCAACCTGATTTGGGTTGGTTCGATCCATTTGATAGATGTTTTGAGATGGAGGATAATTATTTATGTTTTTTGTTATAGATATACCTCCATCTTGTCAACTTGTTTGTGAACAACGTTCGTGTGTGTTGGTGTTTTGTTGAAGTGAAAGTGCTACCAATAGTAAAGTTAGATTTACAAAATAATCATACTATTTAACATGACTTGATGACTCGTAGAATGGGTGAGTGCATGTGGTGATGACAGGTTTCAAGTTGTCCATATGTTATCAACTTGTAATGCCTCATATAACTTATGTTGTTGTTTTTTGTTCTAATTGGGGATTTGTTGCTGATAAGATTATGACAGTGATACAATGGTGTCAGAGTGGAGTTCTATCAAGATTATGAAGGATTGACTTTTAGGATTAGCAGTGGGTGCATACGTAGAGAAGTACAATTATAACCTTCATACATGAGTTTGATTCATGGTTCAATTTAGAGCATATGCACAATTCTACGTTGTTTAGTCCATTTATGACTTGGAAGGGATTAATCCAACATATGGAAGGTCTACCGATGGATGATTATCATGATTCTGTTGGGAACATCATGAGGAGAATGAGTTATGGAGACAATAGTGATCTCCAAACTACATCTTTATTACTTCCGTTATAGTATTTGATGGCGCAAGTTCATCCTTTGTACTTGATACTGATGATACGGTTGGAGCTAGTTGTGTTGGAAAGAGGTCAAAGTTTCATACCTTTAACCATATAATGAAATTCTTCGCACGGTTGAGGAGAAACTATCATGGAATGAGAAATGACAAGCTAGGAGGTTTGCAAGAGTTCCAACATAATAGTAGAAAAAACTCTTCCTATGTTTTCAAGAGACGTATATTCAAATAGATCAATTGATTAGTGTTACCCATAGGAAGAAAAAGGCACAAGCTATCCAAAATTATGATGGGATATTGGACAAGGGGTTGATACATAGAGTGAGAGATGCCATTTTACTACATGAGACATCATTTATGTTGGACATTGTGTTTTGTTTTGCTGAGCATATTGAGCTCAATATGTAGGAGAAGATAGTGACCATTGCGGGATTCAACAAAGGTTCACCAACTTCATCAACTCGTTCACGTTATATATCTATAACACAAACCCAAAGTGGTTATGTTTGACATATGGGATAGTCTCAATCATACCAACAGAGTGGTGAAGGTGCTAGATCAATACCATTGCCATTATTTTCAAGTCAACAATAAGTGGATGGGCTGGTGTGTTGAACATATGAGGCCATATTACAAGAAGAATTGCCTGCGGTTGAAGACCGTTTGGACTTTACTCTGTGGAAGGAAATTCCGTGAAGTAGAAAGAGACAATTGAAGGTATCCAGCTTTCAGATTGAGATTTTAGTCCCGATGTATATGTGGCTCACCAGCACATTCCAAGTCATTTGTTCACGTATTCAAAGTTCAAGAGCTGCATCCAGTGCACAAAACATATTGACCATTTCTGAAGTCACGTAACTGAACACACAAACCAGCCGTTTTCAACTTTTGTACTCATGAGTTATAGTGTCTTACTCTCATCGTTTCTGTTCCATGGACTAGAAGTCATTCTACTATTTCTTCGGTTGAACTCCTAAGTTATAGAAACGTTGTTCATTTACTATCCTTCCAGTGCTTTGGACTCTCATTGTCATGGATGTTTAAAGGTACAGCAACTGCGTGCTTTCGAATACAAGGTAAAATTTTCTCTTGCACTCTGAATGCAAGAGAAAACTTGTACAGGATGTGATGCTCATGCTTATGCAGTACGGAAAAGCCGAGTGTACTCTCTTTTGTGCCATCCAGCCTAGCTAACAAGCTCAATCACAAGCTCAGGTTGCGACATACTGACATGAGGTACTCAGGAGGATTATATTGCATAAAAGGTGGTGAGTATTCGAAAATCTGGTGACTCGTCTCCTGTAACAGTGTGAAATATTCTAATCAACTGACATTACAAGATTTAACTTAACCAGCCAGAAATCTCACGTAACGTTCGAACATAAAGAAACTAACCAGAATAAATACCACTCAACATGAACACATATCACGCTAGCTTTGGATCAGCTGACAGATATCAGCCTTAAGAATCACATAAATCAACAGTATTCAATTCATATTTCACTGCAGCGGTTGACCATTGCTACTTCTCACTTGAGTTAATCAGTTGGTGACCGGTTCACCACTTGTTCCGCAATATAACCCTCAGGAGCAGCAATTTTCAGTCCGGATTGAAACTTTTCGTTAAACCTTTGATTGAAATCAGCGATTTTCAAGCCCTTGATACATATTAAGTGTTATAACCCATTCGTAGTAGACCACCCTTTCTAGCAAACCTCTGAATACACAAATTTGATGCATAGCCAAGAACAGCCTTGCCAGGATTACACCTTTTTTAACCTTACGCTTCTTCACTGTCATTTGCATGTGTGTACGTAAAATTTGATGTCGATCAGGGGTTGGTTGCCAAGAAGCCTGCTCTTCTTACTATAAACGTAACTGAAACTCTTTATGAAGAGTTCATTTCAGTAAACTATAATTGTAAGCTTCGCAAGTCTTCTTACTCCAGATCATTTCTCTATGCAGATGTTGTGCAACTGATAAGCTGTGGATCTCTGTTGCTTCCGTCTCCTTGTGCTTTGTGAGATGGACGCTATTCTTTCTTCTTTCTTTGTCATTAATTTTGTGCGCTACATCACATGATGATCACTACTAATCTGGACTTCAATCAAGTTTTGTTCGGTCCAGACTCCATAACAAAGTTCCGGGCAACTCAATCTGCTGTTAAAGGAGCTCAGACATAAATTCCTAAAGTATGATACCTCAAGAATGTTAATGCATTATTTCTAGAACAGCCGAACCAAGCAGCGAATGGAGATGAGGCGTAGGTCTAATGAGTCTCCATGATGTATTTTTATAGCTAAATTACCATCATTTAGAGATTGATCTACCTCTGAGTCTTATTTCGCATCATCGTTTGGTTAGTGGCAAATGATCATTTTCTGGTTTTATACCTGACCATCTAATTGAGAAGCGCACAAGTAATAATTTTTCTCCGGAGAAACTGAGAGAAGCCAACAAGTATATTGAAATTCAGAGAGAAAAAACATTTAGATGCAAGAGTGCACAAAAGGAAAATATTATCTAATCCTAATTGAAATGGAAGACACCAAGATCACTCCAATGATAATGAAAGCAATCTCTAACATAAATTCAATCAATAAGATTTTTTCAATTGCAAAAAACCCGTAAATCTGAAGCAGTTCTAGTGCTTGAGCCAGCTGCGGATAATGTGGCTACTTCTCAAAGAATGGCCAATGTCTGAGAAAGCTGCAAGTTAGTTTATATCAGTCCGTGATAGTGAAATCTCATATATATATATATATATATATATATATGTCTGCATGTCGGGATTCTGGTGCAAGTTTCCCAACATTTCTACGGAGCCTAAATGGAGAAGGTGAAGGGTATTCTAAAGGCGTGTATTATCAAACAGGTCCTGATTTTCCAGTTAGAGAACATGGGCTGAGGACTTTATCTTCATAACTTCGGACAGCCTTTCATGGCTGGAGGGTTACTAACGCATCGCCTTCTTTAGTTGTAAGGGTTCCGTACACAACGAGAAAAATATCCACACCCGTCTTGTCGCTGTTGTCATAACCCACAAGGCTGCGGTCGAAAGCCACCTTAATGTCGTTGTAGTTCTTCGTCAAATCTTGCAACCAGAAATTGATGTACAGATAGGAAACAATATAGCCGTACTGATCACCCTCTGAGCACAAATAAGAAACATCGACACAAAAGAACAGATCATGAGAAGCTGGTATGAAATTTGCAGGCTGAGCAATTGCAAGGAGAGAATGAACAACTGATTAGCTTCGATATTCGTTATCGTCCTCTGATTGTGAGTGTAGCAGCTTCTGCATCAAGATATGACAGTGTTACTCACGGCAGGTTTGTGGAGAGATGACGCGATGATTAAACTTTTCACTGCTTAAAATTTCAGGAATGTACGAAATGCTCGCACTGAACTTCCTGGAGCTCTGATTGCAAATGTATGTATGACCAGTTGTGCCGGCTGTTCCAGCAACATAAGCCAGTAAGAGAAGCGCGAGCATGGCCAAGACACAGTTCATCTTGTTTTAGGGATCCCGGAGTTATTAACTTCTCAACCTGCTCGGTAGACGCGGAGTGTTTTGGACTGCATCTATCGACGTATGTCGAGCTAATGATTGCAGTTCACAACATGAGGTACTCGTGCGAAGAGTATTTCATGAGGAATTCCGAATCAGCTGAGCCGAATTAAGGAGACTACAGGGATGTGAGTGCGAAAGATCTGGTCTATACTGTGAGAAATCTCCTGAAGTGATTTAGGAGTTTCCATGTGATGAACGCAGAAGTTTAAATCCATATATTTCTTTGTCCAAGATATCCCATTTCTACTGATAGCGTATAACACTGTCCTATCAATCAATATCTTAGGACTTATCGCGACGTGATATCTAGATCTCGAAGGATGCTGAAGGGTGCTGAAGTCCATCGTCTTGGTATGTCTTGAACTGCTTTCAGTCTCGCACATCCAAAAAAATATTTCTATTGGTAAGTGGCTGATCATATGAAATTTCAGTTTGAGATCTTAGAGCTTCAGATCTGATCGGATCTTTTAGTTTCCACGATATCCAAGAAACTTACTTTTCATATTCAAGACAGGTCATAGTTCAATCTGAAACTCTTACATTTTCCGATCTGTGTCAGAGAACTTGCTGTTTGAAGCATGTATACCAAACAACCACATATATAACATCATTGTATTGTTATACGTGGTGATGATAGAAGCTGGGTTGACACCTTGAGGACATACCTTAATATAACTTACGTCTTCAAGCTCTTTAAGCATACGGACCAGAATATTCTCATGATGTACATCGAGGATGACAGCGGTTCAGATATTATACAGACGTTTCTCAAATGGTCAGTGAAAATCTGTTTGTAGATAGGGATCGTCGACCGACTGCCTTGTATGTGGCTCTATTCCCCGTATTGTAGGTATTTGCTTGTTTGTTGCGTCCATCACAATACTTACTTGCAGTCCCTGCAGTAGCTTTTTTCCAACCATGCAGAAACTTGTAGAGAACCGCGTACGGATCAGACCAAAGATAGACAGAGATTTATCCATGCTTTAAGTAGCTTAATTCGAAGAAATCTTTAACACAGGGTTGATTTCCTGAATGAAACGTATCAAATTAGGCTCTTTGTAAGTACAGCATGCCCGGTTGTCCAAGACCTAACAGACAATTGCAAGTTCCCTCGTATCTAAAACAAGGTCTTTTCATACGGAATGTTGCAAATTTGACATTGTATGGACAAAGCATATACTTCCTCATGTCCCATTTGAGTTAAGTTTACTTCTTCACATCTCGGTTTCGTTTTTAATTCCTCATAGCCTTGGGCATTGAACTTGATTCCTCATGTTCTAAAGGGCTAGGGTGTCACTTTGTTCCTACAGGGACTGAAGGTTCATGTGACAATGGATGGAAAGTCAATCTCATTTGAGATAGACCTACCAGCAATTATTGGGAGTATAAAAGCAAGGTGAGTGGTATTTTTTCAGAACTTTACACCAACATGTCACCAATGAGTAGCCATAATATGAAAAACCTTTGATGATGATGTTCAAGTATAAGTTTTTGATGATATGTATATACTTCATAGTCCATGGGTGGTGAATGATCCCCACAAGATGGAGATGAGTGAAATGGAGATTATTCAATAGCTCTTCTTTCTCTGATTTGATCCCAAGATTCATTAAGAGTAGAATACAAAGTTCTTGGATATATTTTATAAATAAATTTATTAGGTTGATAATTTTGAATTATCTTATTGTGATAATCAAGAATAAGAATGGTAAGATATATATATGTGTATATTACAAGAATTTGAATGTTGTCACAAAGAATGATTATTAATATTTACCTTTCATAGATGAGATTTTAGACTAAGTGGGAGGTTACAAGTAGTAAAGTTGTGGAGATGGTTATAATGGTTAAAACTAGATTCAAATTGCCCAAAGTATTAACTAAGAATCACATTTACCACACCATGGGGAACTTTTGCATTTAAAATAATGCACTTTATTCTATGTAACTCTCAAGTAACTTTTCACATATTCATAAACAAGGTGTGTGAACATTTTATTGGAAAATTTAAGAGATTTCATAGATGATTTTTGTGTGTATGGGAAGGAGTATCATTTGATCAAAATTCTCTAACATTTGGAGGAAGCCAAGGTCTTGCTCAATCTAGAAAAATATATTTTTTGGTTGCGAGGAATATTTATTGTTAGGGAACATCATCTCCAAGGATAATATAGTGATGGATCTGGAAAAGATGAAACATATTCATGACTTGACTTTTTAAAAAAAATCTTAATCATAAGAAACAAATTTGAAGAGCCACTAGATATCATCCAAATGTGAGCTCAAACCCATACTTGGTCTAAGATATGGGATTACCTCCTTAGATTTGACCGATGTCAACTCAAGCTTTGATCGCAATGCATAGACGTTTGTCATGATATTGATCTTATTACAATCGTATTTTCAAGCGTTTTCTAACAAGATCTTAATCATTCTAAATGCTTAAGAAATGCAATAATTATTACATGAAATGTGTAAACTCTTTCTACACTTAGCCATTTTTGAAAATTAGCAAATATTTCAAGTTCTAGTCACTTGACTTACCATCTAATGCAAGTTGCTAGAGTCCTTAGGTACTATCCAAGTGTCTTATACTTTGTCACATATGAATGCCACGACATGCATCTCCCTTAAGAAGGTCAATGTTCTCATCAACATTATCGATCACAAGTCCTAGGTTAAATGGGCTAACCAACCCCTTAGGATCAAGTTGCATTCAGGTAGCTAACTCGGAGCTCTTTTATTGGCTTAGTTCCTTGGCTTGTCAGAAGTCTCCCCTCA
This sequence comes from Marchantia paleacea, assembly GCA_014180765.2. Lineage (NCBI taxonomy): Eukaryota > Viridiplantae > Streptophyta > Marchantiopsida > Marchantiales > Marchantiaceae > Marchantia > Marchantia paleacea. The sequence continues at coordinate 1,346,183 of MUAA02000117.1, forward strand.
TCCATAATTACCTTGATCCATAATTTTTCAAAGTAAAATTCAAAGTAAACAACCAAGGCTCTTTTACTTCTGCCTTTGAGCTTTTTTGCTTGTTCCTTGGATTAGAAAGAATTGTACATTTGGGCTGCTATTTGATCTGATGCATTCCGAAGTTTGTGAGTTTTCAACAATCCACAAGATCAATCCTAAGATTCAAGACATGAATCACCATACTTTTGTTTCCGCCAGAAAAAAACCTTAGTTCCAATAAGTCTTTTCTTGATGCTTATCCATATCAACCTCAAGGATCCACTTTTGGTACATTGAACAACATCATAAGTTTAAGAAAGGACTATCTTCAACTTTGCACCACCAAAAAATTTCAACTCACTTCAAGCTCACCACACTTACGCAAAGATTTCAAAAGTGATAAGTCTTGTGATTTGAAGCAGACTTCCTCTCGAATCCATGAGCTTAAACTGTGACTTAGTCCCAACCATGGATCTTGAGTCCAAGGTCTGGTCCTTAGGTCCAACCATGGGTCTTAGGTCCAAGGTTTGATCCTTGAATCCAAACATGATTCTAAGATACATGTGGCCTCTAAGTCTCTTGGGTCCCAGTTTGAGTTCAAACAGATTCCAAACATGAACCTAGTCATCGTTTCATGCCCCAAGATTAGCCCTAGTCCAACATGGTGTGAGAGCAAGTGCTATGGCTACTTGACTCCATCATAAACATAACTCCTCTGAAACATACTTATGGGATTCGTTATCCACCCTCATCCTTGGTCCTTGAAATTTATAACCCAACCAGTTTTGTGATTGGTTAGTTCTTACCACTAAAATAGTGACAACTTTCAAGTCCTTAGAACGTTTGCCCCAATCTTGGTAGCGTTACAAGTGTCTCTTCAAAAGCTTTCCAACATTCAATTAAGTGCTCCAAACGGAACTTAAGTGCAACCAAAAGTAGCCCCAACATTGCATATGGATCCAACTCTTAGAAACTTTCTAGGTTCTTGTTTTAAGTCATAGAGGCGCCATCAAGCATACTGCCTTGCTCATTGCTGATTTTTTTATGCTTAAGGTCTCATTAGAAGCACCTCATCAAGAGTTCTCTAATGAATACTTAATCATAACAAACATAGATTGAAAGGAACCAGAGCTCACCCAAACTTGAGCCCAAATCTAGACTAAGTCTTTGATCTAGGATTGGCATTTAGGTCTGGCCGGCTTGAACTCAAACTCCAATTTCAGTCCATAGGCATTATTCATGCTTTTGATTTCATTAGAAGCACCTCATCAAAAGCTTTCTAAGAAGATCTTGATCATTTTAAATGCTTACTAAATGCTACTATTATTACTTGAAACATATATACTCTTTATACACTTAGCCATTTCTGAGAACTGGCAACTGTGAAAGGTTCTAGCCACTTGTGGACGTTATTTACCAGCTAGTGGAAGTAGCTGAATTCTTTATGCATTTTCCAAGTATCTTAGACTTTGATGCATCTATCGGACAGAATGCAAGGATATATAAGGAGATGGTTACCATACATTGATGGAATAGAAAAAATGCTAGATATTTTATATGAATTGGTAGTGATACGATAATTAAGCATCCAACTTACACATATTAGCCATGTGGCATAGATTGGATTTTTTCTAATCCCATAGTATATAAAGCAAGGAAACACCTTGAGAAGACGTGTCATCTTTGAAATCCATTATAAAATCATTACATTCAGTGTTACAATGAGACATTTCATGATGATGATTTATTGATGATGTACATAAAGATAGAGATATAGGAGGAGTAAAAGGAGATATGGGCTTTCATCTTAAAAGGAGAGTTTTTCCAAGGTATGTGTGCATGGAAAAGGAATGCATGGATGAAAAAATGTGAACTATATACTATCATAGAGAATATGTTATTTCATCAAGGAGTACAAGGATTACTTAGAAGAGTTGTTGGGAGGGAGGAATCAATTCAGCTCATGAAGTAGTTTCACAAAGATTTGATATGCAAATGACATTTTACATGCAAGGTATTTACATATAATTTCTTAGATGTAGGTTATCACTAGAATGACATTTTCAAATATTGTGTGTAACTTTGCTAGACTTATGATGTATGTCAAGCTTTTGTTGAAAATTTTATGAAAACACCTCTTTTGAAATTAGTTATGTAACCTCCGAGCTAACTATCACTGAGGTTTAGCTCCCATGGCTTTTTAGAAGCTCATCATGAATCTAGAACACAATCTAGCCTGGTGATCATAGCCCTACTGCACCCTCTTAAACAAATTCTCAAATTCCAAAATTTACATTTTTGTGATAACTTTTCTGATTAAACAATCTCACAAGGACTCAAATATCACTAAAAAAGATATGAATCATTTATTGATGTTCAAAGTAATTATTCAAAATAAAACTTGAACGTTGATTCTCAATCCTTCTATTTAAACTATTTAGGATTTTAGTACAATAACTAAAAGTAATTACCAAATAATTTTCTCTTACCAAGTTCAATTAAACTACATATCACAACCCATAATGAAAAAGTTATAAAACAACATGCAATTAGTACACTTAGAAATTCTAGAAAGCAAATTATAATCCAATTGATTTTGGTATATAAAGTCAATCTTACTCCTAGATTCAAGGGTACTCACCAAATCAAACCAGTAAAATACTAGTCAAATCAAGAAAAATTAAGATAATTTTCTGATGTAATATGACCCTTGGTCTCAATAAATAACAAAAAGGTTCTTATCATACACTCTATTACATCAAGATTTATTTTATTTTATTTCCAATTTCTCCACAACTAATTAAACATAGTCATGATTAAGACAAACTTGATGTTTAAATTTAGTCAAAAATTAAACAACACTTAAAATATAATCGAATTTTATTCTTTATATACAACCTTGAGTCAGACAATTCATATTTTAAGTCCTCTTGAAAAATGAGGAATAGATTTTATAATACTCTTGAACCTTACACATTGGGATAATAAATGTATTATAGTGGATCATTTTTCCATCAAGGCACGGATGACTACTTTATACAAATCAAATCTTAATAGATTAGCAAAGCAAAGCAAAAAAATAATAGAAAGTAAAAGCTATCAAATTCAAACGTCAACTGTTGGAGTTGCACGAGATTATAGCTTTGATCATGGTTTGTGTGGAAAGGAGTAAAAAATTATAGAAGTATCAAGATAAGTCACTTGGTACATAGAAGATGGAGGCTTTGATAAAAGCTAATTGGAAAATGCTTTGACTTCATTAGATATAAAAAAAGCTAGAAAAAAAAATTTCAAAATATTTTAGTACTTTCATGGTTCACAAAATATGTGAAAACTTTACTTATGATTTGAAGGAGTTGAGAGGATGATATTTTGATTAGATACAAAATGACAAAGTATAATAACAAAAGGGATGGGAAGACCCCATCAAATCTTACAAGGATGGAACCAAAGCGGTACATTTTGATTAGATGAATCATGACAAGTGAAAGTTATTTCATTGATGATAAAATTCTTCCACTTTACGGACAAAGTGAAATCTTGGTATTGGGGATAAATATAAAATTTATTATTATACATAAAGAATAAAATATATTATATCTAAAGTATAATTTTATCTATAACTAAGTTCAAACACCAAATTTATCTTAATCATGACTATGTTTAGTTAGTTATGATTAGATTTGAGGAAAAGATTAAATAACTATTGATGTAGCATAGTGGATGATAAGAACAAATATTTTGTTATTAACTGAGAATCAAGTGTCATATTCCATCACATGGCTATCTTGACTTTCCTTGACTTGATTAGTATTTTATTAGTTTGATTTGGTATTGATACTTAAATCTAGAAACAAGATTGACTGGGTACATCAAAGTCAATTGGAGGATACTTGGGCTTCTAGAATGTCTAACTATATCAATTGCATATTTTCAAGTAAACTTTTTCATTGAGAGTTGTGTCCTCTACTTTGATTTAACTTGATAAGAGAAAGTTATAGAGTAATTACTTTTAGTTACTAGAACAAAATTTGAAATAGTATAAAAAGATAGGTTGAGAATCATATTTAAATTCATGTTTTGGAGTTTTAATTTGAACATTAATGAAATAATATAACATTTTTTACTCACATTTGAATATTTGTGAGATTGCTTAGTTAAGAAAGTTTTCATGAGAATATGAAGATTGGAATTTGAGAGTTTGTGTAAGAATGTGTAGCAATATTTTGGTGAAAAATATTTTTCTAGATTCATGATAAGCTTTCAAAAAAATCATAAACTTGAGTGATAGTCAATGCATAAGTTACAATTCATAAGGAAACATGGTCAATGATTTATGAACAGAATTAGTCCGAATACCATATAGATGAAAAAATATACCATTGATGATGTGGATTTGTTTGACGAGTATATCTTGATTGTACATAGCTTATTGGGATGAACGGATATCATGTAAATATTTTAAAAATTTACATGATATCAAAAAATCATGTAAATTACTACATAAATAAATATATTATTTTATGAATAGCTATATTTGTATTTTTTTTACGCTTACAGTAGGAAAAAATGTGAACCAAACTAGTAAAAATTTTATAATTTTTAGAATGTTAATAATTGCATTAATGTCTATTTGCAAGACTGCCCGATAGCATGCATTACTCCTTTCAAGATTGAAACATTGGGTTTAACTAAAATCAAACCTCTCAAATTTAATACCATCTCTAGATCACGAAAGCATTTGTTATTAAAGAAAAATAATTATTTGACGCTCCTTTTTTAATTGATATATTATGAAATACGTGAGGTTGTCATCTGATTGGCTGGATTTTTAATTACAAATCACGAACAATATGACGTGGAAGTTACCTTTCCCACAACAATAGAACATACAGTTTATAAAGACTATCATTTTTACCATTCAACTTTCCTGCTCTAGAAAATAACCATGGCCTCAACATCTCTACTACAAAAGATTTGGAACTCCCGCAATCTCAATGTGGAATAGAAGCTCAAAATCTGCACAAAACACATATATTCCAGCATTTCTCAAGCCAAACATACTTAGATACTTAGATGAACAGGAATACATGCAACTCTAAAAATTGATAATTACTTGTAATTTTATTAATTATTAAAAATCAGAGGATATTTTTATGGCCATAGGAACAGCATAGCTAGATGAAAAAATTATCAAATATAAAAGGATATGAAATTTCAGGGGACTAAATTTGAGAGGTTTGACTGTAAATATGTTATGTTAAAAATATTCTTAAAATTCCCTTTGGATTCAAATATTATCTCCTCGGCAGATGAATTGCATGCTACTTGGCAAATTTACTTAAACTGATAGTGGAAAAAATTATATAAATAAATAAATTTTTATTATTAAATAAATGAATAAATATATATATGAAATAAGGTTTGCGCTTGTCAAGAAAAGTTATTAGACGAAAACTAAGGGGCCCTATTTGATTGCATGCATGGTTAAGCAGAAAAATATCTGCTTCGCCTCTATTTTAAAAATAATATGTATAGCTTGGAGAGGAAACGATTCGAATATTGCGGAAACAGTTCACTAACACCCTAGCAATATGAAAGATGAATATGAAGATAGGCATCATTACTCAAGTTGCTTTTTAGAACCTGATGCACATCTTCTTCAAGAACGCTGAGCTATTCTCCCTGAGCTAGACAATAATTCTCCCTTATAATATCACGACTCAAGGTCGTACGGTGGAGACAAAGGAACTATTGGAGAGCAAGGCCCAAATCCCAACACACTATTTTGAATACTATTTTAAACCGGTATCAGTCACGCTAGTTGAATCAGATCAAGACATAATAAAGTTTCAAGACTTTCCTGACGAAGAGTTAAGAATTATTTTTCTTCCAATTTAGTTTTTGACTCAGAATACTACTTTGGCCACAGTGGAATTATTGGGGTTAACGATGAGCACATCTCTCTCTCTCTGAAGATTTGATTCGGTATATTCACCCTGGTCTGATCACATCCAAACTGCATGAGATCTCAGAACTTTCCTCATCATGAAGAGTAGAGTATTATTCCTCCTGTGAGTCCATGATCTGACTCCTCACGTATGGATTGTACACAAACTCCACGGAAATCCTATGTAGCATCTTTCTACAAAACCAGCTCTTTGTCTCGAGGTCAATCTCCTTCTCGTAACTGATTGTCTGCTCGTAGTATGAGAAATTCTCTGTGTAGCTCGTTTCTACAACAATCTTTTGTGGTAGCCCACTCAAAACAGCAAGCAGTATCAGACGACACTGTTCTTCACTGTCAGCCGCATTGTAGAGACTATGTAAACTCTTGACGATGATGATCCGGCTTCTCCTTTCATAGGCCCACCAGCCAAAAAACTCACATGTCATTGCTTGGATCAAGCATTCCTGAATATCGACGGGTGCATCTCGATAGAACCCCAGAATGTCCATAGAAAGCTACCAGTACTTGATGGTTGCTTCACTTAGGTCGATCAGAAAGATGGTTATCTGAAATCAAACATCGGTTAGAAATGTATACAGCGCATGAATAGGATGATTGAATTAGCATAGTGCACTTGAAAACATTCGTCTATACAGTACTGAACTTTTGCAGGTTGATTTTGTGATCGGCCAAGATTAAACTCCCGCAAATAAGACTCGTTTGCAAGGGAAGGACTCGTATACCCTCTTGATATCAGATCCTGCTGCATATCGAGCAAGATTGTGTACGGGAGATAACAGTTACTCCATTTCCGTGAAGATGGTTGGTTTCAGTAATACTTACAATGTCATACTAAAAGCACCATCTCTTGCAGAAACACTCATAAATTGTGAGCATCATCATCATTCACCGGATATGTTGCGAGATTGAGTCGCAGCTGGGTTTGGAATACAAGAACGGAAGGTCTATGTAAATTAGAAATACAACAGCATCCTGGATCCAAAATTTGCACATTAAGTTTCCAAAAATAAGAATTGGTCTCAGCAACAGCAAATCAAACCGTCACCATACATCGAAGGAGAAATATGAGAGACCGAAAGTAAATCACCGTTGATCTTAGTCCGTAAGAAATTTCAACAGCATGCAGCTTCTCAATCACCTGTAGTCTGCATATGTACAGTATGGAAACGTCATCTCATTAACTCTATTCGAATTTATGAAAGAACATTCCTGACGTATTTTCATACATTTTTTCTCAACTTCTGCTCATAAGTTCAACCAAATTGCATGATATGTTCATTTACATGGCTTTAATTCCTGATACAATGCCAGGCAGTTCCTCAATGTAGACCCATCGACCATGATCTGAAAATGCAAGTTGTGAGCATGGAGTCGAGTAAATATAGTAAATGAACTATTTTATCTTTTTCTTGAAACTTAGTTTCCAGAACGTGAAATGTGTCATAACTCACCCTGTATGTCTCCAATAGAAACCGCTTCAACATCCTCATTCTGTCCACAACACACTGCAGTTCTTGCTTCTTTAATCCAGAGGAAATAGGTCAATTCCATATCGACCTAAAATGTGTTGAAAATTCTGCCCATGTGTCACCAATACAGTCTCTCATGGAACTTGTGGGAGCGTCGGAAAATCTTGTGAGCAGATCGTGTTGAAGCACAAATCACATGAATACATAGGATTTTAGCTCTTATCCTCACCGTTGCCACTTTCCTTGTAGGATCTGATTGTAGATTCTACATGTTCAGAAATGCCACCAACAGCAAAATGGATGAGGGATTTTGACAACTGGTAATGCCTCCTGAAAGAACCCATAAAGACTTCATGCTGTAATTTGGCTCTATCAGTTGCAATCGGGGCCAATACAAAAATCACATGTTGATCTGGTCTGTCTGGACCTCCGTCCCATTGATATCCTGCCTCATATCTAAGACCAATATGTAAGCTCTAGAAATGAATCAGCTGCTACTTCCCAAAACCTTGGGATGCATGTAGCAACATACTCTTAATCTTATTTCTTGTGAAACCTATTACACAAATGCAACCACTGGATTCTGATGAGCATCAGCAAGTAGGTATCAAACCACGCATGTACCAAAAACACCAATATAGATATAATATCCTGATTTCGATTCATGCAAGTAAACCAGTCCAAGAATGTACTCTTGTATTTTAGAGAATGAATTAATTTATACAACAGTCACACAAATTGTGCTCTAATCCTTCACTACGTAACAATACAATTTGACACACATTCTGGAGGTTAATGTATATCCTCATCTCATTACAATCCATATTATTTTGAAAGCATGGGACTTCAAATTTATATTCAAGTAATGTTCTTATCTTCACAGGGAAATATGTTTGAAATTGAGTACGCAGGTTGATGATGGGAGTGAAATATCGATCTTGTACGCGGGGATTCAATTGTTTGAAATCGAAAGTGGTGTGAGGTCTGCAAAATCATACCTTCGAAATCTTGCAGGCTAAGTAGCTGACATGTCGTAGTATTACCTATGTACTCGGAACGAAGTTAGGAAGATTCACGTGTGTACCATTCTCATGCAGGGAAGAACTGGCTTGGCTTTAGGATTCTAACAAGTTTCTTCTGCTAATACCTTGAAAATCCTTCGACGTATGCCTTCATAAGCTTGTCAGTGATCCCTGCCATCCAAACCATGTTCGAACATGTAAGAAATAAAGTGGGTAGTTTTACCAACCAAGGCACTCACCAACTGTGGCATGTGGTCGGTGGTCTAGCTGTTCAAATAATATGTGATTCAACCAATCACCGATATGAATTGCAATTCTAGTCTACCACAAGATTGAGATCACTAGCTTGTCATGCCACTGGTTGGATTGCATGCCCAGACATGAGCCGTGAATCCATCATGTGCAACCACTTCATTCTTAGTTATATGAAGTCTGTTACATACTAGCATGATCATGATATACACCCATTAATGTCATATTGGAATTTATAAAAATTTTGATTTAATAGAAATTTTATATAATCAATGAAGTCATGTATTTATATGTAAACAGTTGACCTCTGTGTGGAAAATCGTTCTTAAGTATGCACATCTTGAGTTTACAAATAAAGCAAACAAGAAATATTCCTGAAATAGTTTTCAATGAAAAATTGAAGCTATTAGATTAACTTTTATGGAATTATCATGATTTTTTTAAGATTGGAATTTTTTACTAGGAATTTTCTAGCTAAAAAATTTTATTTTCTATAAATAAAAACAAACATCACTTAAATTACTATTGTTTGCATATTTTAATATCCGATATCAAAATTTGTTCAGTATATATCAAAATCTTGCCAGTTTACAATCGTGGTTTTCATATCTATTAGTACAAAGACAATCAAAAATATTTCCTTCATATTCACATTAATTACGTTAACGTCATCTTAGTAAATTTAAGCTTTATGAAAAAACAATTAGCTTCGACCATTTCATCTTATTGGGATAATTATCTGTAATTGAGCACTGTTGAAGTTTTTGTTGTTCAAAGTTCAATGACTTCCATCATATAAATTTTTAATATCTATGCAATGAAATTGTCTTTAATCTGATTTTTTTTCCTGGAGACACTGTTATGTAGTATGTCTTACAATCGTCTGTCCATGACCAAATTCATTGGTCTATGTAGCTCTCAACCTTGAGAAAAATTTTCTATACAGGTGATAAATACTTGAAGTCCATTATGTTCAGTACTTAAATTAGGTTGTTTAAAGTTAGATTCAGATTTGTTAGGCTAAGCACACACATTAACTAACCAACAACTTGAATATTACTCTTTTTTACGTGGTCCTAAGGTGAATTACACACCCAATGTTGAAAATATATATTCATCATTGTTATACTTGCGAGTAAATGAATACTCAGTCTGACACATTGTTTCGCCTTATATTTAGTCACATTTGATAAGTCTTTATTCTTAATTCTTAATTTGGATATTATTAATATGTGGGCAAAAATTTCTCTTACACCATATTATTTGTCCCGATATTGTAAACGACGCTTAATGTAATTTTATCAACCAACTCGAGGTTAGACTTGTTTCTGGTTAAAACAAAACTTTTGAAAGTGACGTTTTTTTAAAAAAATATTATGTATTCAAACTAGTTTTTGAATTATCCTTTTGATCATTTTCAATGATTTTTATTATGTTTATGTCTTCAATCTTTTTTTAAAAAAAACATTTCCAACTTTTGCATTCAAGGAGATCCAAAATATCATTTTAATGTAAAAAACCACGTTCAAACATAATCTATCTCCTTAGATGCAACATATCTCTATTTTCAACTATTGAGTTTATTTTATCAGAACTTTGAACGGAATTCAAAAGGTTAAATATTGAAATTATTAACAATTTTCATTCAGACTAAGTAAAAAAATAAAATCTTGTTATTTTAAAATATTTTTATCCATTTTAAAGGTTTTGAAATTCTGATCATTCCAATGTTAATGTATGAAGATTGAATCTTTCTGACTTATATAAGGATAATGAGACATTTCCAACGGAATACACTGTGATATTAACTTGCTAGCTTGAAATTTGTATCCCTTCACTTTATTTTATCTTGTTGAAATCATGTTATTCAAAAGAAGTCTATATTGTGTACTTTTCAGTAACAAAAGAAGCAAAAATTAAGAGCTATATCAATATCTAAGAAATTTTTTAATATGAAATGATTATAAAATTTTTAAGATTTTAATTAAAAAATCTGATTAAAATAATTCAAATAACAGGAATCAATCTCAACCAGTTATTAAAAAATTTGATAGCTAAAAAATTGAATAAATAAAATTCAAATTTATTTATTAGAATTTTTTATGAACTTTTTACATTTTTTAAGTAACAACTTTGTAAAGAAATTTTTTTTTCAATTTTTATTGATTTATAATGTATTATTTTATACATATTTTTATTGATAAAATAATTTTCATATGATTTTAGTTAAATCGAATAATTGGCATGTGAAATCATAATTTTAGGATAATGCTCCTAAAATTAAATAAATTTTTAACCAAAATTTATCAATGTTTTCAATTCACTTAAATAAGAACTTATTTCATATCAAAATTTACATCAAAATTATATTTTTATGTCTAAAAAACTAAATAAATAATTAAATGATTCAATATTTCGATATTTCGATATTTAATTAAAAATATCAATATCATGAAAATTTGAATTATCCTTTATGTAATTTGTCACTACAATTAAAAGAATTGATAAGATTGTTTGGATTCAGAGTATGAATTACTGAATAAAGTAATTAACTTTTATGAACGTTAAAAGATGAACATAGATCTGATGAAGTCATAAGTTTGCCACCATAATGTCAATAAATTTATCCTGATATCACTATACAAACAATGATGAGGATGAAGAAGTTTAATATTTGAAAGTTATAATTAAAGCACATAAAAAAAATTAAATCGTATAAATTTAAAAATTTATAATCCTCACTAATAAGATGTTCCGTGATTAGTGTACATGCCAGTCCACCTTTTTTATGCAAGAAGATAATGAGGTCGACCGTCATCAAATTTCAGATTTCATCTTTAACCACAATAGAAGATAATTCGAGATACATTTTCCTTTCTAAAGAAATTTATGTGCAAACTAGCCCATGATAAGTGGCCTGTGATACAGCCATCTATGTACGGTGTTCCTGCAGCGCGTGCTCACCTAGTTTTCATATCTCGCAGGTCTTATGCATTCTCTTCTTCAAACGTCCGCCTGGAAAACTTGGCCTGACCTTGACTCGCTTCTGGGGATTTTCCCAATATATTTTCACAACATCTGAAATGCATGGACATCACTCTACTCCAATTGCTAAATAAGAATAATTGAACTTGCCACATGAACGTGTGTCCAAGACCTGCCTCAACATTCTTCGCTTTCGACATGAGTCCAAACACATAAACTTGGGGGCTTTCTATGCCGTTTCTTCTTCTTTGGTGATTTTATTTTCAAGTGGACCAGAGGTGGCATCCCAGTATCTTAGCTTTCAGGTCGTTTCCTGGTTCATTAAATCCTTACCACCCATCTATCTTTTGTTGGAACACCAACTCGTAAACTGCCCTGATACATAACATCCTGGAAAAGAGCTGGACTTGTATAAAGTGAAAGGAGGAAGATTCTGAAGAAAAATATTATTTACTTGATTTACTTTTCTACAAAGTAAAATCCAGGAAGCCCAAAAGGGAACCACGTGTGTATCCATAAGTTGCATAGAACATCTGGCATTGTTCACCCTGGCTCTTGCGGGTTTCCATTTTTTACGGTAAAACTCGCACGTACGGTTCAGAGGTTTGCGGACGGTGGGAAGCTTGAGGACTTGTATGAAACGAAGATCTGAGATCAAATAAAATCATCTATTTCTATGAAAGCATATGATCCGAAATCTTTAACATGAGTATAATTTGGTGGTTATGATTCCAAGAGAATGTCTGAAAGCACTGTAAGACAGATCCATAGGCTCGAGAGTATGAAAAGAGAACCTCAGATATTATATCATCCTTGCGATAAATCCTAAGATAATCTCTCGTTAGTTAGTTTTATATATATACAACACGCGCTGTTCAGATGAATGAATATGACATTGTCGAGATCTTCAGCAAACCATACGTGATCTGACATCTGAAATCGTTTGTGTCTTGAAAGGGAAATTCCTCAATTCGCTTCGGAATTTCCTCATAACACCAAGCGGGCATTTATAGTCCTATCCCGTCAGTCATTTTTTTCTGCACAGCGCTATTATGATGTCCCTCCTGAAATAACTCTTTGTACTGCTACCGACAGACGTCGTCGACCCATAATTGCAGTTGGACCCCTCCAATTCAGTGCGCTTCTACTAGCAGGGGCCAAGAAGTTAACAATTTCTTGGTAAACGATGAAGAATGTGGTCACTTTGTTCATGCTTCTCTTACTGGCTTCCGGATCTGGATTAGTCGACGCAAATTGTAATACGTACATCACCAATCGGAGCAGCAGGACGCTCATTGCGACCATCCTGTACGAAGATGGCCACTCCAAGTTTACAAATCGGGTTATCGCTCCACAGACCTACCGTGAGTTGCACCGTCTTATCGTGATGCAGATACTGCTTCTCCAAGAATGAAGGACCGATAACTAATTAATTGCTCATTCTCTCCTAGCTCAGCCTGAAGATTTCTTATTTCTATTTAATTAACCAGTTTCTCTTTAACTGTTCTTGATTACTTGGTCGTCACGTGTTCAGAAGGCGATACGTACACGACTGACGTTGAATATGTGAATATCAATCTCTCGGTGCAAGGCAATCGTGTTGCCGCAGTTGAAACGGTCAAAATACAAGCTGACCGCAGTGTTGTGGCTTATGACAGCCTTGACATGAAGCAAGTGTTCATTTTCTATGCTAAGTATCGAACCCTTGAGGTTGCAGAAGGGTCTGCGTTGGTCAGCATCAACGTAAGATACCCTTCCTGATGGGGAGCTTAAGTCCTTGGACCAAGTTTTATGACTGGAAAACCCAGTACCTATCCGGTAGTATCTCTCGTTAGGATATTATTCTTCCCAAATTAAGCTCCATGGGACAGAATTTGCAGAATCAGTAAACCAAGTCACAAGTTAGCAGCTACATTGAAGTGACAGTTGCAGGGTTTACAATTTGAGCGTTGCAGTATGGCTGACGGTAACTGTAGGACAAAGCACACGCTGAGTTGAAACTGTGTCCTATAGATTTGAGTATTGAACACTGACTCCTTTGTGAACTATACAAGACACTGTTGGGTTCTTGTCTATGAAGTAAATTTGCACATGAGCTCCGTCATCTTGAGCCTTAGGTTTTTCATAGCAGTGTGTGACTGATATTTCAATAATGTTATATCTCATTCTTTTGAGTCTACTGGATGTTTAGACTATTTTTCGTTCAAATCAAATCACATTTTTCAAGGTAAAACTCGCACGTACGGTTCAGAGGTTTGCGGACGGTGGGAAGCTTGAGGACTTGTCTGAAACGAAGATCTGAGATCAAATAAATTCATCTATTTCTATGAATGCATATGATCCGAAATCTTTAACATGAGTATAATTTGGTGGTTATGATTCCAAGAGAATGTCTGAAAGCACTGTAAGACAGATCCATAGGCTCGAGAGTATGAAAAGAGAAACTCAGATAGTATATCATCCTTGCGATAAATCCTAAGATAATCTCTCGTTAGTTAGTTATATATATATAGTTATATATATATAACTAACACGCGCTGTTCAGATGAATGAATATGACATTGTCGAGATCTTCAGCAAACCATACGTGACCTGACATCTGAAATCGTTTGTGTCTTGAAAGGGAAGTTCCTCAATTCGCTTCGGAATTCCCTCGTAACACCAACCGGGCATTTATAGTCCCATCCCGTCAGTCTTTTTTTTCTGCACAGCGATATAATGATGTCCCTACTGAAATAACTCTTTGTACTGCTACATAGATTACGTGCCGGTGTGTACAAGGACATTCAGACGGAGAATCAGCGAAGCTCACTCTGTTCCTTCACTCTCCCTTCCGTAGTCCCTACATGTTCCCGAGGCTGTGACGGGCGGGCACTTCACTTTGTGGGTACAACGGTGTCCGTGTAAGGTGAAAAGACAACGGCCCGACCCTTGTGCTCTTGCAGTCGCCACTTTCTCGAGTTTCCACACGCAGGCAATGATCGACTCACCCTGCGCTCCGATCTGTCTGGTCTGCTCTGGCTTGGTTGTCAGGATTAGTGGTATGAGAAGCCCTATGTCTCTCATCACAAAGATTTAGATGCATCACAAATAAAAATCAAATTTTAAATTTTTTTTACAATCAAATTAATGCAATGAATCAAATAAACAATAAATTATTGTTTTTACAATAATGAGAAATATTATTTTATAATATAATAATAATTTTTTTTTTTTCAAAATTAAGCTTAATTAATTTTTATTAATTTATGAAAAATTAATATATATATTTCTTATTTTATTCATTTTTTAAATCTAAAAATTTAAGCATGGACTATAAATATATAATTATAAATCAGTATATTTTTTTAATAAAAAATATATATATTGAGTTTGATTTTATTGATGATATAAATGCATAAAATATAATGAATTAAACTCAAAATATTAAAATTTTACAATTAATTATATATATTAATTCAATTACTAAATTTTTTTATTTTTTGGTAATAAAAATATGAATAATCAATTTAAAAATAATTTTTGAAAAAATAATTTAAATAAATATAATTTCATTATTTTAAAAAAATTATATTATATTTGTATAAAATATTTATATTTCTAAAATATAGTATTTTTACTCATCAAATTAATAAAAAATAATTTTTTTAATGTAAAATTTATTTATTTTTTAGTTTGAAGTTATTTTTTTTTCAGATGATAATTATGTTTGCAATATTGTTGATTTTTATTGAATGTTGATTGACAAGAGTAAGAACAATTGATTACAATTTATCTCTCATGTAAATGATAAATTTTATAGTTTTTCATATATATGTTTATTTATTTATTTATGCAATAATTATAAGATTGATGTTTGCATATTATTATGCATCACAATAAATTGCATTGAACTTTGAAATAGCAAACAATTTATTCAAAACACTTGCAAATGACATGTTGAATTTTCTTCTTACCTTCATGTGGTAAGTCATAGTAACCTCTTGCAACAAGAAGGTGTAAGCTGATTGACTTATATCTTTAACGGAACAAGGTTGCAAGACTTGATGTGAATAAATTCCTCTCAAAATCCATTCATTAGTTTGTTTGTCTCTTGTTTAGTGAACCATTTAAGCACTTTACATTTTGAATGAATAGGTAAATTTTTTTTTTGACATAATAAAAAAGTATTAAAGAAGATGAATAATAATAGCAACTAATATTGCAACAATCTTTTTAAAGTGAAAGAATGAGCCTAAGATGAAATAATATGTTGACTCTAGGTTAGAAGTTGCACTAGGTAACAAACATAAGAGGGTTTTAAAATTTTATTATATTTTTATTTCTTTTTTAAAATCCCAACATATAAGCCTAAAACTATTTTTTTTTATTGTATTTTCAAAATTTTATCCTTTATTTCAAAAGATTAAATATAATAATAATAAAATAACATTAGCACAAAATTTAATTATCATCATTAAAAATATTTATTATAATTTTTTCCATGTTAATTAAAATAATTAATAATTATTTAATATTCTTTTTATAATATTAACTTGATAGTAATTTTTTTCAAAAATGAAGTCAATATGATGAAAAAAAATAATAATAATAATAAAAAAACTGAATAAATATAAAACATAAAAATTTCAATAAATTTAAAAATATATTATTTTTAAAAATAAACAAATTAATTAACAATATTTAAAAAAAAAATTTGAAAGTAAATTATTCAATGATGAATGTATATAAATTAAAATAAATATTTTTTTCAAAGTCAAAATTTTTTATTTATATTAAAAAAATAAATTTTTAATATTTAGTAATATTCATATTATTTATGCTTGAAAAATTGAATAAGTATCAATCTATGTATTGAAAGGATAAATTTCTCCAAGTTTATAATTTTTTATTTTTTTTAATATTGACTTTTTGTATACAAACTATAGTTTAATTTCAAATACTTATATCTTCATTAACTGGCGAGATTTAAAGCCATAGATTATTGGTTGACTCAGAGTCCCCGCTGGTGATGCGCCAATTTCTATCTTTCGTAACTGCGTGATTATCTGGTCTTACTCACCACACCAGGTTAATGTAACTGACACCCAAGACTGTGTTGTTGGGGTGACTCATTAATGAAGGCAGAGGATCAGCAACAGCCTGCGACAAGGATAAGAGTAGCGCAAATGAGAAAGAGAACCTGATGAAACCATCTATTGAGACCATGTTACAGGTTGCTGCAAGTAGCATTACGAGAGTTTCTAATCCTTGCTTTCGAACTCTGGGATCAGAAAATTTTTTTTGGGTAATCGCATTATTTTAATGCCCATTCTTCACGCCGTTACTGAGGAGCCGAACAATAAAGTAAGCTCATATATCCAATTGTATTGTCAATTAAAACCCAGTTTTCATTGATTTTGAGGGCAATAGGTGATGCAAATGTATCTAATGTGTTTCTTTTACAACCCATGATGATCAAGAATTCAGCTGGACGCCACCGTACGATCAAATGGTCAATAACCGTGCGGAAGGAAGAATACAAGTTGTCAGTAACCGTGCTCGGTTTGCATGATCCAATGGCTGTACAAGATCTGAATGATGGATACAAGGTCATTCGCTTATGGTTCAAAAATTACAACAAAGATCAAGGAGTTCATGATTTTTTTTTTGAGTTATAGTCCACCCGGAGATAAAACAGAATTTCATGGAGTTCATTAGAAATTAACTTAAAGATTTGCCCCCTCTTAAGTTCAGAGAACCTAACAATTGCGAGAATGTCTATGATCACATTGTCAAGAGTTAAAAAAATATCAAAAATGGAAATTGGCTTACAAATCTGCAGGTAAAAATGCTTAAAACTATCTTTCAGGTACATAATGTGATCTTCTAAAACTGATCAACTTTGAATTTTGGTTACTTTCAGTCTGAATGCAGTTCTTGTCTATGATGTTTGACATACAGGTTCCAATAGACAAAATTCACCTCTGAAGCCAACTCGCAAATTGAAAGCTATAGTCCAGAGGTCGAAACGAGTAGTGCAACACCTTTTCATCGATTGTGTACAGTTCGTCCGGACCTCATGAAAGCTTTGATGACAGGTGGACAATTGATCTATAACAGAGTGGAAGATGCACCAAGTTCACAATTGTTGATTCAACGTCAATTACAATACATTTGAATTTGAACACATTTTGGGTGTAGGAAATCCAGAGGGTTTTGTGTTGGGCAAATTGTCCACATACCACATTACTCTTGGAAGTACAAGATATTAGTCATCGTTCTTTTGGAGCAATATCCGATTGTATGTTGCCTTACAGTGAACCTATATGCAAGTCACCGACCCTCACTTCAAGCCGTAAATTATAACGATTTTTTTAATTCGGATTTTTAACATTTCAATCCTCTTTCTTCAATATTTACGCTGTTTGATATTGTGACTGTACAGCTCAAAATTACAAGTCTTTCCCTCCTCCTATGTTGCAGAAAGCAAAAATTGAAATCTTGATAACATTTGTGGAGCTTGTGACCGATACTATGCAAGTAGCAAAGCTTCAATCACTACGGGATTAATCAAAAGCTTCATCCCCCTTACAATCTAGTCTTTTGATATCTCAGGAGTAATGATGATCAATTAACCTGGTTTGAGTATATAAAAAAAGCTGAGAGACTTGGCTTTGAGTTCAAGGTTTACAGAGAACTCTGATAACCTCAATGATTAATTTTTAGGTTCTTCTGCTCATCCTATTACTCGCTACTTTAGTTGAAATTCTATTTTTTTGGTATGTTCTTCTGCTGAATATCATTCTGAAAAGGTACCTAAATTTGTGATGTACATAAAAATATTTTATTATATCATTAAATTTGAAAGATTTACTTGATGTTATGCAATTATCATCATTTTTTATACTAATTTTTTTTATTTTCAATATTTGATTTACATGTTATGCTTTTTAATTAAGATGTTAAATTTAATATATTATTAATTAAAATCTTAACTTACAATCAATTCGAAGGAATTTTAATATCTAACAGTTCAAAAAAATATATAATATTTTTTATTATTTCAAAAATTTAGTATAAATTATAAATATAGGATTTTTTATAAAAAAATTTCAAATTTTTTTTAATTTAAGATTTTCATAGCTTGAATATTTTAATGAAAATTAATGCTTCAAAATTAATTGAATCAGTATTAATGAGAGAGACATTTAGAAAGTTAAAATCATACACATTCTATTGTAACTTAACATGTATTTTGTTGGTAATTGAGGATTCGTTAAACTGTGATGCATGGCGAGTGGATGTATTATAGTACTTCCGCAAGTTGAAAAGTTGAGTTACATCCATAGTAACATGAGTAAAATTATGCATTGGTGTATATAATTGTTCCATACATCAAAACTTAATTCATCAGATAAAATTTGATACCACAATCTATATAATTCTCATTTATAATTTTCCTCTAAAATAGATTGATTTGTCAACCATGAATTTCAGAATTCAGAATGCTGTAAAATACTTATTTCTTTTGTTTCACCTTCTACATGTGAACAATTTTTTACAAAGTGACGAGATGAAAAAATATAATAAGAAATCAATTACAAAGCAATGAATTCTCATTTGGCATGGATAAAGGTTTTAAATTTCTGGCCCAAGTTGTGACTGTATGCATGAAGTGCATTTTGCCTTGATAAAGCATCATTTGATATATTTTGTTGCTTCCCTATGAGGAATTGAGTTCATGACATTTGACATTATCACTGATCTAAAAACTTCGGGCTAGACCACTACGACTACATTAGCAGTTGTAATGTGAGTTCATACATGGGCTCATTCTCAATTGATTGGCTTAAAAACAAACAAAAACAAAAATGTAAGAGATTATTCTAAATAACAAAACAATAGTAAATTTTCATAAGGTGCAAAAATCAGAGAAATATGGACTTTAGTATAAAATATAGTATGTGCAACATAGGTTAAATGCAAAAAAAAACACTTACGTTGATAATTCCACACCAGGTATTTTATTCGTACAATACCATAACAAAAATATGCATAGTGAACGCCCGCATGCTAGGGCTATTTTTCTTGCATGATTGGGCCCAATCAGCTATAATGTCACCAGTGGGCATTGCAACCTTCTCCAAGCCACTCCATCTAATTTAAGGGTTCATAGAAAAAATAAATTACCTAAAGTCACCCTCTCCGAAAATGAAGGCCGGCCAAGGAGATATTCCTATCTCTTCACCCTCACTAGACATGTAAAATCTAGAGAGGGAGGGCAACATGAGATTTGCAGTTATGGTCTCAACAGGCGACGGCTCTTGAGAACGACAAGGGACCCCTCCCTCCATGCCAGCTCTTGGATCCCCAACTGTCGGCCGACGCAAATGGGCAACAACCGCAAGGACGATTTCAACTACAATGATCGGGGGCATGAGGGAACGTCCTAATAAGTCTCTTAAACACTTACGATAGAAGGACCACGAAGGGATCCAGAATGACCTCTCCCCCAGCTGATGACACCATAAGTTGAGACCTTATACTGACCATCATTCTATGGGGGGCTTTTTGCCACTCAAGACAGGATCGGATGCCATTATGTATTTCCTTTTGAAGTAAGACAAAGTTGCTAGGAAAGTGATTGATGTTCTGAACGTTTTCCTGAGCATCATTGAAAACAGTTTTATTAACTTGTTTGTGAGTCACTAATTTACTATAAATGAGATCTTGTGGACCGGACGGCCGCTGTCCGACAGGGGACTTTGTTTTGTTGGACACAACAAAATGAAAAAATAGTCCGACAAAACTAATGAAATCCCTATAAAACGTAATACCTATAATAAAGGAACACTAGGGATCACTTTCTAGAAACTTTTTTAATTCCACTTTATGTACGTGTAAAGGGTTATTTCGATAGCAGGTCGGGGGCACGTGTTAGGGAAAGGACCGGTTTGGATCTGGATAGCATCAGGTTCAATTCAACTGAAAGGAACTTAGATTCGCCAGAACCGCTCCTCATCTCAATAGCCAGATGATCTTGGGCTTTCCACAGTCCAGCTGCAAACGACAAAGACCCCTCAATATCTCTTTTACGACATGCTTCCTTACAGTGTAACGAGAGCTACAACCTTTTCATTCTTTCAAAAAAAAGCTCGAGCAGAAGGTTACAAATGACAGAATATGAACCCGATATCGAACCATGGATCTCCATAATGCTTCAAGCTTTGCCCCCTAGCAAATAATAAGCTTTCAGGTGAATACGGACCAATAAAAAAAAAAAAAAAAAAATTCTTTCACCTCGAGATAAAATAGTAGACTTACTGCACGGTTAAGCGCACCTACAAGCGTGAAGTGATTTTTTCCATTTCATCTAGGGTTATTCCCCTCCATCAGAAACACGTGCAAGTTTTCCTGCATGTGGCTTGTCCATGATAATTTCTTCAGCTTTTGTGGCTTGGCCGTATAAGCGCTACTAGCTCTCCTTACACCGAGACACTATGATAGTGATCAACTGGATTCATAGCAACACCCCAAACAATGGGGCGTCTGCCTAACCACCGGCTTTGTCCTGCTTTATTAAACTTATGTTTACCATGATTAAGATTAAAAACTATACCAATGGTAGTTCGTCGGCTTTTAGCTAGCCGGGCTAAAGTCTTGACCTGTATTCCATTAGATGATGCACGCCTGGGTGATCGGTCACCGGGTCTGCGCAAGAAAAAGTACAAGTGCACGATAAACTAAAACTTTTCACTCATCTGGGTTATGCAACAAGATGTCCTTTCCCGTTCTTTCAACACGCCTTGAGCATATAGCGGGAGCCTTACGACCCCTTTCAGATAAATGGAATCCGGAACTTTGAAGAGGTACATTCGGGCATGTTCTGTTAGGGAGAGCACTCCAGGCCTCAACCCAAACTTTATGGTCCAAAAGGCAATGCAATTCTGAAAACAAAGATAAATTACTTCATTCATTCTTGTAAGCTAAATTGAAATTCCAAACAATTAACCAAGCAGGAGTGAAATCTTTTGCACGTCAAACTACCTGAGAAAAAGGTGTGTAGCACAAGACCAGAGGGATAGTGCTTTACGAGAGGAGTGGGTCTCTTTGGATTCTCTACTTCACATAGCTCACAAAGGCTCTAGGTGGACTTTATTTGCTATGTTAGTGAGCATATCGAATCTAGGGTGATGTAGGTAATCTGCTCTCATGTCGGGTATAGGCACCGCACTATCTCCGACCTGTACACTTTGGACCACCAAAAATTCCTTACTTCGGAGCTTCAAAAACAAACAAAAAATAAAGAACAATTTGACCCTTTGTTCTTCTTTTCTATTTTGTATTTTTTTGTTGATTTTTTCCCCTTTATGTGTTGGGGAGAGAGCTAAAGCCAAGCAGAAGACATCGGTATGTTTGTGGCGGAGTAACCCAGAGATCTGTATGGACGAAAGCTTTGACTGGTGCTGTTAGCGGTCAGAACTGTCGGCCTTGGAAGAGTTGGCTTATGCCAAACACAGCCTTGCAGTGCATAGTCTCTAATCGATAGAAGTGTGGCCTAGTCTTGCCCCCGTCCCCTCCCCCGATAACCGGGTTTCACTCCCTAGGAAGTGGGGGACGAATAATCTCTAGCAAGGGTTCAATTTTTTCCTTTTTTGTCAGTTTTTTATTCTTTTTTTGTCATACAGTCCCCGGCCCTTTGTTTTGTGGGACAGTTTTTTGGTAATGAAAGTTCAGAGCATAAACAAAAATTTGTATTTTGTTTGGCTAGGCTTGTAAGGCTCGACCCAACCCCGAAGGAGTAGCGCTTATACGGCCAAGCCACAAAAGCTGAAAAAATTATATGGACGAGCCACATGCAGAAAAACTTGCGCATGTGGTTCTGACCAGGGGGGATAACCTGTGGCAGATCTGCGTTTTACTTTACTTAAGCTTCAGCCCCATCGGCTGAAGTAGTCATTCGATCTTCACATGGGCTTGTTGGACTATTCCCAGATTTGAGTCCCGTTGGTCGAGAGCTAAAGCCTCTCCCGTTGGTCAAGACCTTCGCACCTTTGGTAGGCCAGGATTGCAACAAAGCTCTATTAAATAAATAAGTTTTTTATTTTTAACAAGGATTAATCTAACTTGATAAGGTAGAGTAAATTTGGTTTTTATAGCCTCCATAATATAATGATCAGAAGCTTGAGATATACTCAATGAATGTGAACCATTCAATCTAATACAGAAACAACCTTCAGCCAGAAAACACGCAAGCTTGTTCCACTTCAATAAATTTTTTCATTTTTTTTATATATATCAATTTTTCAATACCTGAGCGTGTTATGCTTAGCATAATGGCTCGTAATATATGATCCCCTCCACCTGAAAAACGAAGGCCAAAGGTGGAAAACGCAGAGCAAGGCGCCAAGAAGAAAAAGCCTAGTACTCTCTTTGTCCCAAGGGCCGAAGGCCAGAAATGGCTTGATAATTTCCGCTTATGATATTCGGATTTTTCTCAGGTTTATATCATATGTTCGGATGCAGGGGTCTCTTATACATATAAGAGTTATGACATTTCAGATGCTGTGATTCATTAATGACCTCTGGCAATTGACCCGTAGGTCAGGCAGATTGGGTAAATAATTTCCTTATTTCATTTACTCAAATTCAAGAAGTGGTTCTTTCTTCCTCAGACTTTTTTTTTTCCCCTTCAGGTCTACAATATTTCTTAGCGTAATTACACAATCCAATATACTGTATGTTGTATTGACAAAGCGATGAATATCATATACAATGCACCTTGAGTTTTCATTATGTACTTTGTTCACAAAGTGTCAAAACGACCGCTATACTCCATATCTTTGCACTTTTGTATAAAAAAATAGAAAATACTCCCAAAACCCAAAAGGATTAAAGGTATTGTCATAAGAATGAGCGCATCATGACATCTATTTGAGTCTTGCTTGAATGAATTAGTTGGTGCTAAAAAGTTTTAAAAGAGTAATAAGAAGTAAAGAAGTAAAGAAGACCAATACACTTACTAACAAAAAAGCATGTCCCTCACACCGCTAGCTTGAGATGCGTGCCAAAGTGACTGGTCGCCGGACCTTCGCGAGAAAAAGTACAAGTCCACAATGTACTAAGGCTTTTCTCTTATCCGAGTTCTGCAATAAGGTTTTTTTGTTTTTATTTTCCTTCAAAATGCTCTTTCAGCCATTCATTTTTTTCTTTGTTTGGTAAAGTGACATATCATGGACAATTCCCTAAGAATTTTAGGCCCAGAATTGCTCAAAGAGGGGTATCACTTGATAGATATGGATTTAGTATCGTGTTATACGACGATGTTGTATGGATATTTCTTCACTCTGAGAACACCTCAGCGCCTGGCTGTAGAAGAACACTCTTGAATCTCGTGTGAGTTGACAATCTCTTTTTCTTCTCCTCAGCACTCCACATTTGAGTTTATTATAACCGATCAAATTTCAGCGAAAAAAGATTATGATATCCAATGATGGGACTAATAACTCTCATTTAAACTTCACAAAAATTTATTGCACAACCCTTTCAATCTTTTGAAAAAATTTCATATGTTTTTCTTTTCTAGATCTCTCAAAACAATTATCGATTTATACACTGTATCACAAGATGATATGCAAATCCCTATATACTAAAACCATCACACATCTCAATCTTTGATTCCAAATGCTCTCAAATTTCATGAGAATGTCACTTATTATTCGAACTTTAACTGTGAAAATTTTTATTGAAAAAACTTTCTGATATCAAAAGATATGATCAATGTACTAACTTCGTGATAGTCAGTGCAATCGTGCAACTCTGACTGTATACACAAACTTCAACCTATCACTCCATACTCAAAACTTATCCAATTGAGTCAAAATTTTAATCCAAACACAAGCCCAAGTTGAAAACTATATCTCTGTTGACTCAGATCTCTCAAAACTTTCGAAAGATTTTCAAAAACATCCCAAATACACTCAAATATTTAAATTTTTCTCTCTATCTTTAAATCACCATTTCAGAGTGACAAACCCTTCAAATCCATCCATTCTTGAATCCACGTCATAGCTCGTCCCGTCAGCTCTCCAACCCTATCTTCCAATCTTCGAATGTTACCCTAGAAGGTCTCCAAAACCCCTCAAAACCTCGATGAAGTTGCCTTAGTGCCCTCATTGGCCAAAACTACTAGACCAATGAGAATGGAGAGTATTATTTTGACCTCTAGTGTGGCCAAATTAGCTCCATTTTAACTTAGAGCTTTACAAATATCCTAAACACACTACTTAGACATCCTATACACAATATGAGTTGTCACTAATAAAATTTAAAATGACAATTCGAAACCGACTAAGTATATCCGAAAGTGATCACGATGAAGACACTCGATGTTGATCACAAATGGACTGGACATCGGTATATATGGAGGATCATGTTGTCCTCTATCCATATCCTACATCGACTCCACTTCGATCAGATAAGCTCCTTAGTCAGCAAGGTGATGTGTATAGATCTCTCCCATACCCTTTTTATCCCGACTGTGCTTTATATTTGATAAGATCGAAGATAATATCTCTTGGATCCTTTTCAACATCCAAGCCCTACAAAGTTGATCCAACGGTGGGCTCTTAACATCCTTACAATGCCGTCGGTTATCCTAACTTAAAGTATCGCCGTCATGACAACAACTCTGAAGATGACACATGTCACATCTTCTCATAGTAGCCGCGTCACAACACGACAACGATATTCCTAGGGCTCTCGACGGTCTTCTTTCGGTGATGGAAGCCTTGACGTAAGGATCTCTCCCATCTAATATGAGGCCTGTAGGCTGGGCTACACATTCCTATTGAATAGGCTTCATTTCTTGCGTCATACTTCCCCTGGTGGATTTTCAGATGATAGGTCTGACATGAGGTAGAGACTTAGCTAATCTTCTTCTTTTGAAGAAGAGTTGGAGGGAGGTGCTCGAGGATGCCGATGTGTTTTGCAAGGCGCTAATCTCCTATTTTTCAATGCGCCGGAAACAAATTCCGGTGTGTCGGACCTGTCATCTGAAAATCCACCAGGGGAAGTATGACAGCAAGAAATGAAGTGGCCCGTAGTGCATAAAAGGCTTTCTAATTTCGTGGCCCTCTGGTCTGACATCCAAAGGGCCAGCCCATGGGAGAGAGAAGAAATATAAATGTATGTTTTTTTTTTGTGCAAAAGGCTGTCGTCGGGCTCTTTGCTGCATGACGATAATGGCACCCCTAGCTTGTGGTTACCAGATTATTAGTTTGCAAAGTCAGAAATCCCACAATACCTACGGGCCTCTGGTTAGCTAGTGTTTAACGAAACTTTCCAGCAAATAGCGGCATTATTCAATTTGGGATTGCTCTCAAACGCAGCCATCCTCTGGTTATTTTTTGACCTAAGGACCAAAAAAGATGTTGGTATAAAATGGGATCCCCTTGGCGTTAGATTAATGGGGCCGATTCTAATTAATGTACTAAGATACACTCATTGAGGATGGTTTAATGCACATGCATAACCTTCCACAGACCAAGGTGTATTTTTCTACAAATAAAAGAAATATTTCTTTCCAATATGGTGACCACCACAAATATGACACACACAAGCATTTATTTGCGTGATCATGTAAAATTGTGGACCCACTCTGATTAGGACTATTGGCATAAATATTTTACGTCCAGGTTACAGTAGGACTTGCCTGGGTTCTTCTATAGGACGATCGGATTGAATAAATCATCAAGCGTTGACACGCAAATTTAGCTCTATACTAGGGTTCTGGTTTAGCAAAAGTAAATTATAAACGTGATTTGACATCCGTTGACTCCACCTGATTGTGTCTTGTGTATGAACTATCAGGGAACCATGAATCCCGGTACCAACTGTCCAGGCACGAAACGTAATACATGTACTGGTATGATGATGTCTTGTTGAGCATTTTCGTGGCAATGTTTTATATTTCAAAGGTTTAATAAATTAATCTTGTATACTTTCATTATATTTGCATGCTGTAGTTGAAGTTTGGATTATCTTCGACACCTTACGTTGCAATTTATGCCATGTTTTCTATAGTGATTGTGATTATTATACGGGGAGGTCTGAGGGACCATGGACTGTCCCCTTCAGCACTATCGGTACAAGCTTAAAATATCTGCGGAATTTGCACATATCTTAAGCTTTTTTCGCAGACGAAATTTGTCTGCAGTTTATCTGTATTTCTATTTTCTACTTAGTACCAGTAGTACTGTGAAACTGTATCCTCGATAAATCATGAGAGCATAGTGTACACCATTTTCTAATGTTCAACGGTTTCATGCAAGTTTAACAAACAGCTGCTGAAGGATTCTTACATTCTCGGCAGTTAGTTACATACAATCGGAATGATCCAAATCGACATAACAAATAATTGCAGTGTGAATATACATATTCGCGTTCAGAGTAAGGTGATGGGACCTTTAAGTCGCCATATTCTACTCTACGTTTATTAAATCTGGACATATCATTTTTCCTAAATGCAGTAAACTTAATGCAGAAGGTTCGAAAGTTGGGTGAAATCTACTGACTTCATAAGTTTCGGCAAGTAATATAGTGCATTTTTTCGCTTAGTGTACGATATTTTTTGGTCAACCCAGACTCAAATAGGAAATATGAGCATGGATTAAAATCTCGCCAACAAATGAGTGTTGTTGAGGCATGTTTAAGGTCTGCGCAATTGAGACAACATTCGCTTGAGCACAAATCGTCGTTAAACCTTCTCCAAAGACTGAAAAAGTGGTGAACAAAATGTGATTAATTGGAGAATAAAGATCAAATTTGTCCGCTAGTATTTCCTCCTTAGCAGAAAGCTCATTGCGCAATTTACGCTCCTGAGTACGTCAAGCAAACAGATTGCAAGAGGCTGTGATGGTTCTGATGACAAGAAGGATGAACAATATATCCATCGTTATATACTGAATAGATGCACGTGCCATTATGAACCTGGTCACAATTGTAGTTAGCACCAACTTGCTTATCTGATGTCACTGTGGCCTAATCTGAATGACATCGATAGATTCACTAGTTTAGACATAACCAAAGCTTTTAGTAAACCAGCCGAATGGTGCTTAACTTCTTCTGAACAGGTCAATGACAAGAGGCTTGAAGTGTACATCGACAATTTAGACAACGTCAACAGCTGAACAACAGACAATAGGAACAGGCGGGGGTGAATCTCTCTTTCCATGTGGGTAGAAGAAGGACTACATTCCCATATGTAGAAGTCCACATGGCCCCGCAGAGGAACCCAGTCCCAGCAGAAGGCCTTGTATTCAGCGAATGAGCGTAGTCTGTAGCAAATATATCTGGGCAAGTGAGGAAGATAGATGGAAACGATAATTAAATCAGAGCAGTGACCTAGTTGTAAGACTCATTTCGTCTGGTAGATGTGCCAAGGAAAAATCCGCTATGATATTTTCTATAAAATTAAACTCCATTTGTATCACTTGATGAAACACTAACATCAATTTATTAGTAGAAATCATCGCACATTTCAAAGTTAACTCTTACAATTCTTGCTAGCGGGCATTTCTGTAACAGTTTTGAAACACAAGCCTAAACACTTCAAATGAGCCAACAGATTATACTATAATGTGATAAAATATTACAGAACTTTGACAGAGAAAGTGCAACCTACTTGTCACTCTGTAAAATAGCAAACGAAGTGATGAAGGTATCCTGTAGACAGTTAGGTAGAGTGAAACCTCATTTTAACACGATGATTTCCATCTTCCCTATAATGCTGATAGTATGACCCAACACAGATGATGCTCACAACAATGAAGATTGAAATTAATTACACTTATGAAATACTGATAATCAAAACCAAAAAAAACTGAGCATATCCATTCCCGCAGGTTGTATATATGACAAGAGAAGAATAATGCTTTGTACAATGTCGCCACGCTGTCAGAGCTCCCCATCTTTTACTTCCCCTCAATTATTCCAGGCTGTCACAAGAGAAGCATGAAACAAACTACATCAGCAAGCTAGCTATCTCTGAAACTCAAATCTGAGGTCACTTTGAATAAGCACATAAATTTATTGTACAAAAGCCGATGACTTATCATCCACCTCCTGTCTCTTGGCGCCCATCTTCTCAGAATTCAGCTCAACTTCATCCATAGCTTGACTATTCTCCTCTCCATTTACTTCAATCTTATCCTCGTCTTCTTTGTGAGGTGGACTACTGGAATTACCGTACAAAATACCTACAGCCTTCGAGATCCAGTTCTGTGCCGCAGGAGATGAATCGGAATGCAAATTCTCGACTGAGGAGTTTTGTGGAGTGATAGGAACGTATGATTTGTCCTTGGGAGAGAAATTCGTCTTTTCAGTAGCCCACTGAGCCCACGTTTGAGCTTGATTCTCGTGCTCACCTGATCCCTCTTTGGTGTCAGACAGACCCTGGGTCTGATCCTCCGTTGGAGAGTATCCAATCTTTGCGCCTATGGTGCCAACAGCAGATCCTAAAACAGAAGTAACAGAAGATACTACGCCCTTCTTCTCTTCTGACTCCTCCGTGGAATCCTTCTCTGCGTCTTTATTCATTCTATCCACCTCCTCGGAAGCATCATCGAAATCTAAGTTCGCATCCTGTGCGAATTTTTCCTGCTGCTGGCCGAACTCATCAGTAAAATGAGACTGAGAACCTTTTCCTTCTTCGTCAGCAACCTCAGATGTCTGTTTTTCCAGAGTCGATTCATCAAGCTCTGGGTCGAGGAATACCTCCCCTGCAGGTTCAGTATCTTCTCCAACCTGAGAAGAAAACGAGCAACCGTAAGAAAAATAAATCCCCCCTATGCAAACAAACTCACAAAGATATCACATCACAAAATGTGACCGGCTGAGGAGGATTTTTGCCAATGAGGATAAAAATCTGGAAATGTAGACATAACGGGCGGCTAAATATGACCAGTCGACTGGAAATACCTGATCCTGATCGTTTCTTGAGTCTTCCTTGGAACTGGGAGAGCTCAAGTGGGATTCTTCACCTTCAAAACCTCGATCACTGACTGCAGGCACTCCGGGGCCTTGAGAGTAGGTAGGCTCCTGTCCTCCCGTTGAGTCTGATGTGCTTCGCAGATCTGCTGCATCGGAGGAGGAAAACATGCTTTCTGATAGCTCTGCGCGTTGTGGTACGGGCAGTTCTACATCCGGATCCCGGAGAGGGAACCCAGAGCCTTTCTCAGAACCTCTGGATGTCACAGCCTCATCTGTGGACGATAGCAGCTCACGGTCTGCCTCCTCTGCGAACGACGGGGTCTCGAATTCTCCTTGGACGATATCCTTTGATTCATTCTGAGAAACGGCAGCTTCGTCATTCGGGAGTTCCCGATCAGCTTTCTCGGTAAACAATCTCTGACCTTCACCTCCTGGTTGCTGTGGATTCGCTGGTGACCTGCCCGACAGGTCCGTCTCCTTGCATGAGGACTGTTCGGTGAACTTGGTCTCTTTCGACTCATCACCGAGTTCCTGAGACATTGAATCTCTTTCTATGGCCTCCATATCCTCCTGCTCCTGCTCTGTCGGAGGAGATTTATCTTCAATCCTCTCCCCGAACTGTCCGAACGATGAACTTGAGGGACTACCTTCTTCAGGAGCTTCAGTGGCTACGACCTTGTCCTCTTCTGCAACAAAATAATATTGACAAGTATGTAATTCTTAGCTCTCAGCAATGAGCTCCCAATATCTACTTAGAAGTGCCAGTACCTTACTACAGTTTCTTACGACAAGTTGTACTCACATCTTAATAGTAGTATTCAATTCTATCAAGCTAACTTAGCAGAGCAGAGCAATCCAGCAGCCACATAATATTGCACATGTAAAAAGCTAACTGTGAGATGTGAATTCTCACACCTTTGGGCTTCTCTGGAATCTCTCCCAGGTCGTTGGATGATTGTTCGCCCAAGTCAGAAACTGAACCGTGCTCAACAACGGTAGAAGGCATGGTTGCATCCACGGACGCCCGAGGACTTGAGTAATCGGTAGGCACCGATGTCAAACCATGAGAACTGCCGTCATGTTCGCCTTTGGTGGATCTAAGGAAGTTGTCATACTCTCTTTGCTGGGGCTCGTCGCCAACATTTGGATACGCATTTGCTCTGGAAGGACTGACTGTAAAACACTAAGGATCGAAATGTCAGCTTGATATCAAAGTTCCCAGCTAAATGTGGATCAATTTGAACAGACCAAGATTCCATCCTTCAGCAATTACAAAACATATGGATACCGGTGCTAAGATCTGATTAGTAGCATAATGCTGACCTCCAAAACTATCTTGAGACTTGCCATTGTTCACGTAAGAGCCGTCAGCCGCAATACCATATGTTGCTGTTTGATGCGTGGCCTGTTGAAATGCAGCAAAACTTTATCAGAATATATGTCAGAAACCAGCGCAAAGCTTAAAGCACTCACGCGCAATGATCATACTGAATCTGAGAAACTCATTCAACTGACAGAAGCATACCTGAGCATCAGTTTCAAAATAGTCGCTGTCTTCCTCTGTCTCCTCACTGTGGTCTGAATCCTTATCTTTCTTCAGCTTTGTCTTCAGTTTGTGCATCTTGTCCTTGGCTTTGTCCTTCATTTTGCTCATGAGAGATTTCTTTTCACCAGGCACATCATCATGATCACCAGAGTTGCTGATACTCATCCCCTCCACTTCTCGATCAGCTGTTCAGAAGAGCATGAGTTCAGTACCTTGCCCAGATTCTGTCCCAGAACATGACACGCTACAACTGTGGCAAGGTTTACATCCGCATGGACCATGTTGTAGTCCATGCATTCGACATTCACCAAGCTAACACATGGCCCTGGCTATCCACCGAATCTTGGAAGAAGCTCCACAGGTTCGTAGAAGTAACCAGGACGAATTCAGAAGTGGGAAAGACTATTTCATGAAAAGGACAGGGTGAACTTCATCTCTAAAAAACACGAAAGGACTCATAACATTAGCGAAAAGTGCAGAGAGGACCTCAACAACAGTCCTGACATTCTACTGACCAAAGATCTTTGATTCTCAATTTGTACCGACACCCAAGTAGGTTCAATGTAGTATGTACTGTGCGTCAAGAAACATACCAGCCGAGACGTTAAAAGAATCCTCAGGTCTTGAATGCTGAGGCTGATCCATTCTGTGAACTTAAGATTTATGTTCCTTACGTTTTTTGAATACTCTGCAGATTGAAATGTTGACAGCCGTGGCAACTGGTGTCAGGTTTCTTCAACTCGGCTCTTTCCACTTCCTGTTTTTCAGTATCTGTAGACGACCAGGCCAGGGTTAGTCCAATTCGATCCAACCTTTTTTATAGCACATAATCTCAGACTCCTACTCATTCACATGTCCTGCAACTTCACGTCCTGCGTAGTATCATACAATCTCCTCAGTCAGAAGCATGGTATTAGGACAACCCAGGCCCTTGCCTGCACATCTAACTTTTCATATACCGTAGTTGGACAGACTTGGGTCATATGAGATTTGTCTAAGCTCAACATAAACGCTGAAAACATGCAGTCCCGGACCAAAGAACAACAAATTTACACATGACTTGTCTACTCAACAGGAACAGCCCATCATGCACCATCTGACTTTCAGCTCTACAAAAGAAAAGTTGCTTAACTCAACACATTGCTGTAAGTAAATCAAACCAATCAATGAATCCAAGTTCTCAATCAAGAAGGTCCATGAAATCATGCTTCTGTATAACTCTGTCCTTAGTACATACTGCAAACTCCACAGGTTGACTTGAGGCGGACGTGAAAGAGTGTATCTTCCACTCATAAATTCGGCACCCGTGCAAGAGTTGACTCACATGAGGGGATCAGCGGATCAGCTCCAGAATTAGCACCTGTGTCGCAAAGAACAACGACCTCCAGCTCAAGAATCACTGAATCGATCTACTGATATTGTGCGAGTTTTGGTTCAGACTCCCCGCAGACAGAGCAAAGCCAGAGCCGCCACGCAGGATGCGTTGACGTAGCCACGTATGCTTCATGCATACACGTGTAGGTCAATCTAAGCAACCACCGCAACAACTTCTTCGTCCAAGTTGTACTATGTTTCACTAATTTATTGGCGCGTACTTGGCATGAATGTAACTTGGCACCGATAAAAGATGGATCACGGTGACCTTAAAAACGTCCGATGAATATCGTGGTCCTTCCCTTGGCCTTCACGTCTCTGAACCGAAACCTGAGCCAACCAACTTCCACTTCGACTTTTGAACTATGTATTGTCCAGAAAAATCCGGAATTTATGTTTACCCAATTTGCTCACCAGTATTAAGAGCTGCAATTGACATATGAAAATACCTTGAGTTGACCTATATTTCTTTTTGGATGTAACAGCTTCTCGGGACTCTCAACGCTCGCTCACACTAGTTTGTAAATGCCCATTATGTCGGAGTAAAACCAATCATAGTGTTCGTAGAAATCTATACAACAATGTATAGAACCCAATGCACCCTGGACTCACACCAGGATTTTTGGAAATCTTATCCATCCTTGACCTGCAAGGGCCGAGTGTTATGGTGAACGGCAAGACCTTTTCACATTTATCACACCGAATCACTTTTGATTGAGTTTGATACGCTTTTGACCTCTAGCATGCTCTCATGCAATCAAGACCTAGATGAATCCAGGAACATTGAACTTTCAGAGTTTAGAGGCCTTGGTGATGCAAGGGGTGTAGACAATGGGACATTGACCAATTTTTTATAGAGTGTGCTAAGCTTTATCATAATATACGTATATGTGTACTTTTTTATATCATACTGCATCCAGTACCCAGGAGACCATTACTTTAGAGAATGTATTTGCATTGTTGTAACCTTGGTCTCTACTATTGAGAAAAATATTGTTTTGATTGTTGATGCTTGTTATGATTCTCTCGTTACCACACATACTACAATTTGCATGTATGCAACATTAGAGTTGCAGTTGGAGACAGTGATTTATCACAAAAGACATTAGTTGGGTTTTTATATTGACTTTCTTGGTCTTTGCTTTGTACTCTAGTCATTGTGTTTTTAATTCCATGCATAGCCAAAGATATCAAATATAAACTAACATCATGAGAATATCATGAATAATGAGGCCTGATGGAATCAGTATCAACAAGATAAAATTAAAACTTAATTTCAATAAACATTCTGATTCGTTATATCTTTGTGTATGAATCAAGTTCGAGCATAGAGTCCAATAAGTCCAACAAAAATGGAGTAAATCTATAATGACTATTGTTTTCATTTTTTTGGAATGTAAAATCGTTTAACAAATCTCATCTGCTTTTTGTGCTAGTTGCTATTACATATTTAGAAAAAAAAAATCTTGAGAAAGTAATCAAAAGAGCTTGTTGTCAAGGAACTCAAAATATTTTGGAAAATGATAGAATCCATCAAATGAATAAAGATACTCTAAATTTTATATTTTTTATATATATATATCGGATCATAAAATATTTTTATTTTAAAATAATAATATTTTTAATACTTTAATTAATATTTTTTTTATAAAAATTTACAAAAATAAATCAGGATACAATCAACTCATCTCCTTAAGGTAACAAGATTTAAGTTATTTGATTACAAACACCTACAATAGAACTGTTTCAATACATACCTACAAGAAGTCATAACTAAATCATAATCAAATTCCAAGAGAAGCCAAATCAAGATTTAATATGATTTATTTCTGATTTAAAAAAATCAGAAATAAATGATTAATTTTTTCATCATAATTTCAGTGAATTTATTCTGATCAATAAGTTTTTAAAAATCAACTTAAATATAATTATTAAATCAATTTTATTA
The DNA here is from genome assembly GCA_014180765.2 of Marchantia paleacea. Taxonomy (NCBI): domain Eukaryota; kingdom Viridiplantae; phylum Streptophyta; class Marchantiopsida; order Marchantiales; family Marchantiaceae; genus Marchantia; species Marchantia paleacea. The sequence continues at coordinate 1,380,732 of MUAA02000117.1, forward strand.
GAATATTTTTTTAAATTGATATAAATATGTCATATAAAAAACTTTTGTGTTAATTCATATATGTAGAACTTTGATGAGTAAATCATATAATAATAAAAAAATTACTTGAAACTTGAGTAAAAAAATTTATAAATCATTTTCAAATAATAATAAGAATCTTATTTTTAATATATTATCTACCGCAACAAAAAATTTTGAACTCATACATTAAACCTAAAATGAAAACTGTGGAGTGTGAAATTTATCCATCTATATATTATAATTATTTTTAGGTATTATTTTATTTTCATAATAATTTACAATATTTTTTAAAAACATATGAAATATTTTTTCATTGGAATTTTTCAAATATTATGTTTTGGAAATTATATAAATTGTAATTTTGACAAAAATTCTTATGCATTTAATTCCAATCATCTATTAATGTTTTTCATTGATTGATTTTCTTGATGAAAATCATTTAAATTTCAAACGTATAAATCACAATTAATCAATGATAAATAATTTATATGAATCACTTTAGGTTTTTTTCTGTGTTGACATCAGATAAGATTTGGAACCAAAATTAAATTTTTTTTATAGACTATGATTTGTTTATAAATTCTAGCTAAGTCCCAAGGCCAAGTAAAATAACAAAGAGTACAAAAATACCCTATGAAGTTAAACATGGATGAAACCAAATGGTTAACATGGGGTTAGGTCCCAATAGCATCACAATGGAAAATATATTCTACTTTGTTTATAAATACATAAATGAATATCACATCAACATAATCATTTACAGTATTCTAACTCTTAAACATATAAAAAATTATCATAATTTAAAACTTAATTTCTGTTCAAAAAATAAATGATGACTTATTTATTATGAAAATTAATATTTTTTAGTTAGAGCCATGCAAGTGAACATTTGATATTAATTGCAATATAAAAAATATTATTATATTATAATTATTAAAAGAAATTATTGAGAAAATATTTTATATGTAGAATTTGAATTTTGAAAAGAAGATGGATTTTACACCATATTATTCTGAATATAAATAAAATATAACGAACTAAAATCAAAATAGATAAAATGCTGCATCATTGATGCAATTTTTCGAAAATAACTCCATTTTCCCATTAAAAAAAACTGAATTTGGAAAAATTAATAATTTTATATATAAACAGATGAATTTAAAAAAAATTTGTAGATTTAAGTGTGTAGTAATATCGTTTAAAATAATTAATGCTAATTCAATTATATAATGCTTGTCTAAATCGCAAATTATCTGTGATTGAATTCAGTTTCTTTAACTTACAAAAATTTTATTACCTTTCATAAAAAAGAGAAAAAAAAAATTCAGCTATATCATCAAGTCTTTTAGTTCAAGTTAAAGTGTCAGCTTGTGAACGGCAAAATATTAGCGGACTTTTGGTGGTCGGAATGCCTGCATGTGATGTTATAGACTACAAATTTATATGTTTATAGACTTAGGCATATCTAAAATCGTCCAATAAGCTTTTTTCAAATTCGTCAAAATAAGTAAGTTTGGACTAGTACAAACATGTTTGATAATGGTGACAAGAGTTTGTAGCAGTTGAAGCAAGAGAGACATTTTTTTCCTTTTGTTGGTATGAGCATTATATTTTCATCCTAAAATGTGGATTTATCATTGCATGCCCCTTGGGAACACCATCACAACTGCTCTCTCAAGGACCTCTTGAGAGAGCAGACTCTCTTCGTTAGTGTAGTGTAGATTAAATTTTCTGTGGAGAAAGTTTACCGCGTAGTAAGCAAATGTTCGAATTGTAACCGAGAGAAAAAACGTATTTTATTCTCTGAGCGCCTCGTATACTTGGTAGGTTGAGATGCTTTTAAACACCTATGAATACTTGACAATCTAACCTTTGTTTTCTTCTGTCGATTACCAACATGATTTGTTTATGCCTATCAAAGAGCCTTAAGAAGATTTTTAGAAAACCAGATCCGGTATGATTAGCCGATGTCTGGGCAACTAGAAATACATGGCAGAATATTGTTGGTTCGAACTGTTGAATCTTCGAAATTTGTGACAAATCTATTGCATTTCTTTTGTCCGATAAAGCAACAGGTTTAGAGCAGTTGTCTTTAATCTACACTTTCTGTACCGAGATGATTCTGGAATGTTAAATCAACACAAAAATGCTCTTATGGACAAATGATCAACGCGTAATTGAGTCTTAAGTGAAGAAGCCATGCGATCTTGACAATTATTCAGTCTTCTCAGAAAATTCTAGTGACATCATTTAATGCTATGGCCTTAGTAAAGCTACCCCAACTTTCAATCCAACTACAGTGTTATGAAGTATGGATTCTATATGTGTACTTAAATATAAGATGATGAAGTTTGAAAACAGTAAGTCTATGATCTTCTTTCAGTGGAGACATCTACCTAACTCATCAGCATGTTTGTTACGAATGATCTCCAATGTACTGGAATCCGATGCATGTGTATGCCTGAAGCAGGATGTGAACGGTGATGACCATTTACGATTAAAAAAGCCCAAATAAGCCAAGAGTTGAGAAGAATTAGTATCGAATCTAAGACTTGGTTCGTTTTGGAAAGAGGTGAACTGAGTTAATAAGGAGATAAGATTGTAGCATTGTAGGTAGGACATGTATTGCCTTTTTATAATATTGTGAAAGAATATGTTTCAGTCCACGTTCGCAACGGAGATAAGATTGTATTATTGTAGGTAGGACATGTATTGCCTTTCTATAATATTGCGAGAGAATATGTTTCAGTCCACGTTCGCAACGGAGATAAGATTGTAATTTTGTGGGTAAAACATTTGTTTAGAAAATGTTTGTGTCCATGTTCGGACTGGAGACCTTGAGTAAGACGAGAGTGCAAGACCGACGTGATAACCAACAACACGGAAACGCATAATTGGCTAAATCAGAATCAACCCAACTCCAAACTCCCATAGCGTCGGATTTTGAGTTCAGTTTCGAAACAAGGATTGTTTGAGTGGGAACTTTATGTTCGTCTTACTTTCGAGAAAAGAGCGTCTTCCTTTCCACGATTCGTAAATCGTGATGTGATCTGCTGACCCTCGTGCATATTTGCACCTTATTCTCTAGTTTTGTCTTTTTTATTTCCTTGTGGCTCGGATTTCTCTCTGTGCTCAATTGAAGAAGAGTCAACGAAGATCGAGGTGTGGAGGACACTCCATCGAAACAAAAGAAGTCGACAAATCTAAACTGGGTAAAGGGGGCCACTCGTCGTCACGTCAGTGGCTCGAACTGGCTATTTCCGGAGCCCCGATTGTAGCCTTCGCTCCGTCCCCCTGCCAAAAAATGCACGCAAGTGCATACTCTGCAGAGGCATTGCCGCGCTACGCGCCAAACTAACTGTGGATAAACCACTGCTAAATTAAGAAGGACAACTCCAGATGTCGAACACCTACCGAGTTTTGTTGCCCATACTCTTTGGGCGGGCCCACACACAGAATCACGAGCCAGCCTCGCAGCGTCATTCTGACCGTCGGATCCGATCCGAGCACACGTGTTTGACCCCGAAAGTCGGATCGAAATGGCGAGCCGGGGAAACCTTTTGAGCGTATCATGTGCCACGTGGTGGTAGCACGACGAAAGGACAGTGCTCGCCAGGTGGAGCCCTGGTGGCGAGGCTGAACGAATCCGACTGGATCAGAGCGAGTGCTTATTGCGCACAGGTGGCAGGGGGGCTCAAACACCAATTACAGACAGAAACTGGAGCTTTGGACTAAATAAAGGTATCGATTCGCGAAAATCCCACATGAACTCTGCCCTCCTCGAGTTCACAAGCTGCAGCTGCAAGTTTGGTTCGTTTGCCGCGACGCGCCCGTCGGTTTTTAAATTCCAAACATTGCGGACTCGAAGAAGCACTTACTGCGTTCTGTTCTGTTCTGTTCTGTTCTGATCCGATCCGATCAGATCCGATCCACGTCTCGTGAGCTCGCTTTCTGAGAAATGCTTACGCTTCGAGCATTTACTTGCACTTGACGGGCGCTCGCTCTTCCGCGCGCGAGAGAGAGAGAGAGAGAAAGCCGACTTGCAGATCGATCTCATAGTGAGTGGTTTCCTGCCTTCCTCGACGCTGTTAATTTTGTCCGACGCTGCTCTGCGGCTTGGGCCCTGTACATTTGAGAATTTGAATTTCTGAAGAAGGCTTTTGAGAGGAATGCGCGTTGTTTCGCAGCTCGTGTAGAAAGTCCGCCGGAGTGAGCGTCTCTCGTGGTTTGACTGACCTAGACGGTTGGCAAGCGGATGGTTTCTTCCTGATCCATTTTTATCTCCCTTTCTATGTGGTAAGGATTGTTGTAAGCGTGGAGGGAGTTGGAGTGCCGGGCGTTAGTACTGTTTCATATCACTGAGTGTTAGCCACAAATTTAGTCGCTGCAGGGCAACATTCGCATTCTGTCTTTGCAAACTTGTTTTCAGTACATCGGGCTTTCGGACAGCGCCAGTATGAATACGTGGGAGACTGAAGAGTTAGTTTTATTCCAGATCTGGATCTAAGCTTGAGGGATCTTAGACCTTGATTTGTGACGTTGATTGGAGCACGTTCTAAGTAGCAAAGTCTTTGAAGCATTTTGCTCACTTTTCTTATGATGTTGATTGTGTTGAACCCAAAACCCTTGCTAATTGACGTAGCTTGTTGGTAACGTGGTTGTAATGATGGGAAGTGGTTGGTCTGGAGATCTTGTGCGGCTTGTCATATCTTGATGTAGTTGCATTGCATGTCTTGACAAACAGGTATATTCTGCCAATTCCTGCAAATTGATTGGCAGTCTGCCTGCACACTTCAGTGTCGGCACTGATTTAGAACGACATCAGACTTTCTAAACTTTTTTTATATACAGTAGTTGACAAATTCCATTGCTCTGCGGACCAGCTGAAGGTCGGAGTTCCAAATGGAACAACCGGGCAACAACCAGGAAGAGTCCAATGGAGTGAACACGTTTGGAAAAGTGAAAGAGAATATTAAGGATAAGGTTCAAAGAGTTAGGTCAAAGTTGCATCCGAACCATGAAGCTGATGAGAGCAACTCAGAGCCGCATGACAATTCCAACTCAAACGTTGATCGTTCCAATATCGAAGACTTCCCGTATGATGGTACTTGCGATGATGAATTCTCTATCGAGGTATGGAAGCGTATACCAGTCGTTCAGCAAGCCGCAGTAATATAGCTGTTCCTCGTGTACGTCCAATTAGCATCACTGAAGTGCTGCGAATAATTGCTGTGGGTGCAGCTGGCCTCCGTAGCTGATGAACAGAGGGATGAAATTGGAAGCCCCATGTCCCAAGACTCAGGCCGACACTCATTCAACTCCACAGGTATTTCTAGCTGTAGCAGAATTTGTTTGCAATACATCGCTGTCAATGTAGACAAAGAAGTGTGACACTTCTTTGACATACTTTTTGGAACTCTTATCTAGCCTAGACGTTCAGACACTTCTTTCTGTTTCTGTCTGTCTTGATAATGTGATCCGAGACACTGTCTTGATCTACCAAACGCTTGTCTTCATACTGTCCGTTGGTCATTAGGCTGCAAAAACTCCTAGAAAGCTAGTGTAGGCTTTAAGACAGATTTGGACATCTGCATAAATGAGGCCATTCCAAAATACATACTGAAATTGAACTTAGTTGTATCATGTGATACATTTTTCGTTTTTAGGTTTTTAGTTTGTTAGCCATCTCTCACTTGGCATTGTGAAGTGTTGGCTGCCTTTGTGGTGAAACAGCTTTTTAGGAAGCAAAGGTAGGTGGGACACTCCGTGGTTGTTTGATCTAGAAAGGGGATTTTTATTTATCTTCCTAATAAAAGGAGGATAACAAGTGAGGTTGCAGTGGCTGATAGATTTTCTTCTTTGATCTGATGATGCAGTGTCAGGAGTCAGCTGGACCTCAACTCAGAAAACGATTGCAGGTTTGGGGATGGATGAAGTGGGCTCACAGGAAGTTCTAGGCCCTTACAAGCGTGTCGGATCTGTCCAAGCTTTGGAGGCCGTCCCTACTGAGTACAGAGATTATAACAATAATAGGAACAGAGATGATGCTCATTCTACTGGAATCATATGCTACGCAAGTAAGCACCGACTTTGTTTACAGTTTTTTTCTAAAGTACTTGGCATGGTCCCCAATGTAAAGGGAAAACTTTGGAGTTCAGCTTCTTTTTGCTGTGTCATTTTCTAGCTACTAATAGAAGACAACACGCTGATGCTAAATATAATGCTTCGTTCGGTCGGACAAATTACTATTGATTAATTAAATTCCAAAATGCTTTCCGTTGCAGGATCTCCATCACAATCCTCGACCCAGAGCATCTCTTCTTCTTTGTACAACGACCTTTCGAGCATTTCTGATCGAGATTTACAGGTCCCAGAAGGCATCATCAAAGCTGATGGTTTCGACTGTGAGTTTGACAAAGAAATTAGTCCATCACCAAGCCAATCCTATGGAATGGAACAGGATATTTCGAAAATGAAGCTAAATGGCTCAACTTAGTAAGCCGATTGCTGAAGCTGATCAGGCTGATTCCAAATTCTTATATCTTGGAGGGATTTGACAACTTTGATTCAAGGGCGACAATAACGGGAGGAAATAGGATCATTAAAACCTTACATCACAGGAACCTTCCTAATATAAGGTGTAGTACCTACTGCGACCAGGCTTGTCGGTGGAAGCCTTGAGTGAGCAGACTTGGGTCTGGAGCAAAGAGATGGACGTGACGGCTAAAGCTGGTACATAGCGGCTCGTGAAACCTTTAGGGTAGTTCACATTTTAAGGTCCTTCTCTGTCCATGAGCTCATTCCAACTACTTTCCAGAGCTGGAACTCTTAGGTTGGACCTTTAAAGACTCGGAAGATAATGCTCTGATCTACTCCATTTGGCCAACGTGTTTGAACTCACATCAACGATGGCGCGCAGGTTTTTTCTGCCCACTAGTTCCAGAGTGGTGCGTTCAACTTTGGCAGCTGCCCATTGTTGACGTCCTGAGTTTATTTTTGATTCCTACTTTGAGATCCCGAAGAGTCTGCCTAGTGAAAACCTGATTTTTCGCAGTCAGGAAGAGTCAAGGTCTCGTCTTTTACACATCATGTGTGGAAGATACTACCTCGTTATCTCCATGTTGCGGGCTGGTGAGCAGGTACAAGTCTTGGTTGGGGATAAACAACCATTTTCCGTATTCAGTGTCAGTCATGCCCTTTTGTCCGGTCTAAACGTTTTCCTCGGTTGGGTGCGTAGTTCGAAGCCAATGTCACCACTGTGGAAGTGCGTGGTTCTGTTGCTGAAATTTAGAACTTCAAAATGTTCTTAAAATTACTTCAATAATGTAATTCTAGTTTGAGCCAGAGACACTGAATTCTTTCTTTACTATCATTAGTAAATGTATTTTACAGATTGTATTCGGATGGAGTTAGAAGAAGATGAAATATTCGTCTCCTTCTACGTTTCACTGTTAAGATTGGCATGCTTCAAATTACGGGACTTTGCACAGAGGTTGATTACACATTGCCGCCTGCACACATAGTGGTTGAGTACACATTGGTTGTACACACATGGGGTTCATCACCGAGTCACTTGTAAGTGACCTTTCGCTGGAGAAGAAGTGCAAGAACGATTCCCATGTAACAGCACCCAATCCTACATCATATGGAGCAGACGTGATTTTATTGAAATATGGTATGTTTAAAATTCAGAGATTGTAGGTAGGTTCAATCCCTACAAACAATCAGCTTAGAACATGGAAAGGCTGTATACAGACGAAACTTGCCTTCGGTATCAATTCTGTTGAAGACACCTTCGAAAGTTTCTCGCTTGCCATCTTTGTTCTTAGCCCTGGATAATTGCATAAATGCAGCAATCTACACGTTCACCAAGAGTACTGTTAGAATATAGGACACTTTTCCTTCTGGCTGCGGCGGAAGGTTTCGATAAGAGTATGTATGCAACATTCGGAGTAACGCAAATTTGGCTCTTACATCTTTATCACGCTTCATAGCCTCCATCAGCTGCCTCTTACTGATAGTCCTGCGTATTCAAAGTTCAGGCAATGACGAATGAGTTTGTCAACAATGTGCGCCACAAGGAAGCATATTCGAGCTAAAGTCAGCTGCATATGTTTACCCGCTCTCCCTTGAAAAATGGGTCACAGTATTGTTACTTACCCAACTTTCTCAATATCAATTTTGTTAAACATCTCCAGCAGCCGCTGATACTCCTTCACAGACAATCCTACTGCAGCTGCCAGTGAATGTAAATATGCCACATCGCGAGCTGTTTTACTTGCTTTTCTCAAATGACCGAAGGCGGCGCTTAATTGTTCCAATGCTCTGTGGAAGTAACAACCAAATCTGTTTCCCCTTTAGCAAAGGAAAATGGTGAGCCTTGAGCATCGCACAAGTAGTACAAGCAGTTTGTTTATTTATTTATTTATGTATTTAGTTTTTAGTAAAGAAGTCATTGTTGAAGAAGACTAAGGATATAACTGTGGTATAGAACGTGAAACATCTATCAACAGTAAGGAGGAGAATTCTACATAGTTTCAGCATGGCTCAATAATAAAACGTACCTCGCGTGAAAGGATACGGCACTGTGAAGATATTGTTCGATTAATTGCTGCAGCCATAGAGCATTTGTTTTTGTGAATAGAGGAGTCAAATGGTAAGTGGACCCATCTGTACATTATTGAAAAAGCAGGTGGAAGATTACAATTGATGTTAGACCTCACACACGGCATGTGAGAGTAACAAGCTATACATTCTGATGGACCTCAACCGTACGAGAAGCAACCGAAAGTACTGTACTGAACTTCATATGGCACATCCCAAAACAGATACTTTCCGATGGTCAGGTATGTCGAGCTAACTTCATGTAACCACGTTCAACTTCAACGATAAGTAGTTAAATGTGAGTAAATCTGACTGGAAAATATGTCACAAAGTAAGGCATTGCCATGACTACCACTTACTAGATAAGGTTCGAAGGGATCCCCCAAATCGCCAGGCCAACGAGGTTGCCAACCATCAGTCATTGGTTTCACTACAGGTTTGGTTAACTCGTTCCCCCTCCTTGGTATTTGACACCCCGCGCAAACTTCTGGAAGCTGCTCCACAATAAGCACAGATTACCAGTAAGGGGAGAACGGTAATATTCAATTCATCAGTGCTTCACCACAACATTGTGTCTGATATTTTACAAGTAGTCTTGGTTTGGAGAAACAACCAGGCCTTCACAATCAGGATGGACATACTTTAATCACGCCTCTCGAACCGAACAAGAGGTTAGATGCATCAAGCGCAGCCCTGTTTCTCTCAGCCTGCAATGGAAAAATATGGTATTGGATTAACAATGGATTCGTTCCATACAGAAAAGTTAGAAAGTCCTTTCAAAGGTTGAAAGAACTTTCTAACATCCTTGTTAAGATGTATGAAAAAAACAGCTTCCTCTTACCTCGGCATTCAAGTCTAGGTGATGATGCGCTTTTACAAGTGACAGACACGGGGATGAAGGGAAGAATATAAAGCTGATAGAAACAAACTGTTTCATTCGAACGACTACCAACCATAAAATTTTGCATCTCCTCTACCGCCATGATCGATTCAGCAGCTCCGAGCAGACTTGCTACTTGGTCCTCTGCTCACAAGCATCCCGTCTTTATTCAGTCTTCCTTTCTAATAAAGCTCAAATGGGCAGAAAGGTCACGGCTTCGAGCAAGCAACAAACGACAAGCAAAGCCATTTATCTACCAATGGCGAGAAAAGGAAATTCCCAAAAGGATCCCGGAAGCTACTGTAGTCTACGTAGGCTCACACAAGGCAGGTTTTGTAAAGCAGAGTCCATTCCCGAAGATCTCTGGTTTACTGACCATATATGAGCAGAAATTATCAAGAAGGCAAAGTGAGGGATTGAATAAGTAGTCCCTTTTTCCAGCCAGTTTTGAATGTGTTGTACAACCGACGTATGGCCTTTCTCAAAACGCAATTGATGATTGTACAGAGGAAGAAATGTTACGATTGCTCTGATAAATATCGACGTCAATATTGTGAAGGAGACTTTGCTCGAGGCGGGCACAATTTTGCACAGCAGTTGAGAGTTCAACGCACACGTTTTTCATGCCTGAGGAGTGCATAGAAAATGTGTTGCATTAGAGAATGCCCTCTGTTCCGTGTGGATAAATATTGCACTTTCAGAAGAGAGATCGATCCTAGGCAGAGCTCACGAATGCTCACGTTTAACTTCATGAGCCCACTGGCGGAGCGCTAGACGCAGAGCTCTCACACAGTTGCTGCGCATATGAATCGGATCTTTCCAGAATGGCCCACATTCTGCAATTGTGAGGCCCAGCTGTTCCATTACTTCCTCCAGTTTGAGCAGCTCTTTTCTACGGGCAAAAAATTCTTTTGCTATAAATTTAGATCTCAGAAACTTAATCTGCTGCTAGAAGTACGCTGACATAGAACGTTTCTGAAACCGCCAACCAGAGTTCCTTCATATGGGTAGGCAAATTCCTTCTTCGCCAACTAGCCTTAAGACTTGTGTTTGAACTGGCGCGTTAGCTTGTGATAGTCATAATTGTTCTCATGTCTTCAACTTTCTGAACTAAAGAACCAAAGTGCCTACACGCATAGTTTCCACAGCTTCTTTTCAATCTAGGTCGATCAAGTTATTCAGGAAAAGAAAATTCTCAAATTCTACTGTCGATCCACTCCAGTTTCTACTGAAGAAACCAATCCTACATGACAACCTCCTAGTGCATGAATTCTTTCCTTCCGTCCGAAAATCTACACTCTCCGCGTCTTCGTGCCGCAGAATCGTGCGCTTGCAGTGCTAAGAACAAGTTCGAGTGGGCTCCAAGAAAAAGCACGATCAGATAAAAAAAAGCAAGTTCCTAACTTTATACGACGATTCGACAGGCCTCTATATCCGTTTCCAAGCACAAAAATGTAGTGCAGATAGTACAATTGATATTGTTTCGCAGTGCGTGCAAGTGTAATGGACAGATGCCGACTACGGAGAACAACTGGAGAGATCCAGAAAATCCGGGACGGCAAAGTGATAGAATCTGGAGTCGTTCGCAGGCAAGGCAGGCCTCGTGAAAACCACCAGACAGGCCAGACAAAGTTGAAGGACTGTGTACGAAGTTACGGTAAGGAGGCAGTTCCGAAGCCCAACTGTCTTAATCGTGAACCACGTGTGTACTGTGCGAGGTGCTTCTGAGTGCATCTCGGTTTTCTTTTTCCCTGTTTTCTTTTTGGTCGTGTGCAGCTCGTTCTAATGCGTGATGCGAGAAAAACAGGTTGAAGAAATTGATTCTACTAAACGAAGTGGTTCTTCTAAATCAAGAATATTTGAGGGTGGAAAAAAATAACAATTAGAAGCTCATGTGATGAGGAGGTGAAAAGCAAGATTCATGGGATGATGAAAGTACAAAAGATCTGAGTTATGATTGATCTTTGAGCAATAGAATACTTTTCGTCTTGATATTTTGTTATGAAGTTAGGATTGATGGAGGAAAACAAAGTTATCAAATGTGCAAACTGAACTAATAAAGAAATTATCACAAAGTCTACAACTAACCATAAGTGGATACCTTGAACAAAATCTTATAAATTTTATAAAATCTTATAAATTTCATGGATAGAGCAATATAACCCATGGATATATTAGAGAAGAAAAATGATGAAATGTAATGGATGGAAGATTTACAGAGATATAAATCATATCTTAGAATAGAGGTTTTATGTATCTTTATGATGAGTAAAACTACCACTTCTAGAATTGATGTTTAATTCTCAGTACTTGTTTAATAGATGTTGGTTGTTAAGAAAATCTTCATATTGTCACATTCAATGATAACATTTGGCTTCTGGTTGCTTTCTTATCTCAAAAATAGGTGATAGATTAACAAAACTAGCACACAATTGAAGGAGAGTAGTTAGTCACCAAAAATTAGAAGCATTATTTGAAAGACAAAAAATGTGTACTTAAACCAACCACAAACCATTGAGAACTCAACAGATCTCTTCTAACAATAAATTCAAAACGTCAAAAAATCATCAACTGTTCAACATGAAAACAGTGTATGTGGAATGTAAAAAACAACTTGCATATGTTTTAACAACAATCTCTTGCATCAATATAATAAATGTAAAAATCCAAGTCGATTGATGGATTCAAATGATAATTGCAAAAAAATAGAATGATGAGATCATAAAATCACTTCAAGCAGAGAGATCAAAGAACGTTTGAGGTTTAGCATTTCATGAGCATATTATATGGATCCCACAAGAACTAGATTCATTTAGAATGATGTTGTAAGAAGTTAATGATATAGTCATTGCAAGCCACATGGAAACTAAACATACAACAATTAATTATTGATCGAGGATGTAATAAAATATGGGATTATATAGTAAAAAATATGTATCATGTTAACAAAATAAGACTGCAAATCAAAAATCAAAATATTTATTACAATCTCTTTCATTCTTGAACAACAATAAGAATATATTATTATGCATCTAGTATGTAAATTTTATAATACCTTTTTAAAACATGATTCAATATTGATCTTTGTGGATAAATTGAGTAACATGATTCAAATGACATAGCACAAAGATAGTGACGGCATCAAAACTTCTTTATTTATATCCAGATATAATTTTTATGAATCATAGATTAAGAAAAGTCTCAATCACTCACTGAGTAATCCATTTTACTAAGTTGATTTGAAAGATTTTCATCATTTAGTTCATCCAAAATAAAGTTATCAATGTCTATAGTCTATCACATGCAAACAAACATATGGTCAAATAGAGAAAGTCAATAGAATACTAGATGATATGGTATGAGAGAAACATCAAGTGTGTGATACTCTTTTGTAAATTGCAGAATTTGCATATAACAATTTTAATAATACATCCATAAAAGTGTATCTTTTTTATTTGATGTATGGTGTTTGCTATTTGACACCTTCTAGTTTGGAAAGAATTTCTAAATGGCATTGAGTTGTCAATCAAAGTTATGACGGTAATTAATTTTGTGTAACGCATATACAAAAAACTTCATCAAATAAAGAAAAGTTGATAATTGCTCAAAATCAACAAAAGTAATATGCATATGCTCATCATATGAGCTAATTTTTCAGATTGACAATTAAGTTTGGTTATTCACAATCAATTTGATCTAATGGGGCACCAAAACTTAATCCTCACATTGTTGATACCTTTGTGATACTGAAGCGTATTGATATATGTCTTATAAGTTAGAACTTACTTTGCATTTACAAAAATACCATATTTTCTATGTGTCATAATGAAAACATATATTATGACCCTAACAGTTCTCAAGTCCATTGGCATCCTTTCCTTTAATTATTATGAGAGTCACAAATTATTTGAGGTTAATAAGATATCCAAAAATCATATTCATGGTCAAAAATATATTAAAATCGAGTATTTGATTCAATGAAAAGAATATACATTATGAAAATCAATTTGAGAACCGGATAACAGTTTAGCCAATGCACATTTGATAGTTCAATCATTTGAACGTGTGTGCAATGATAAAATTATATTCTAAAAGTAGGAAGGATTGTCATCATCTTTAGTTGGTAAGAATTACAGTAGAGATTATACAAGGTGGAAATAATTAGTATTGAGCATATTACAAAGTTGATGATATACTATTCAAGTATTTTGTTATATTTTGATATTAGTTTAAGGGTTAGTTGAATGTTATTATTATTTATCTAATGTTTGATTAAAATCAAATTTCTCAATATTTTCGGATCCAAAATTCTTGAGTATCATTCAATTTATCTAATTCTCCCAACTCCAATTTGTAAAACTTAAAACTTGAATTTCAAACATCAAATTTTTGATCTTTGATCTTTAATTCCAACCTCATAAGTTTGGCTTTTATTATGCCTTTTTTCTATATTTTCATTTTCGTGGCTTGAATTCTTTAAGCTCAAATCTGAATTTTATAATCGAATGTGTTATTTTTTATTACGTACAGCCAATCTTGGTCATCAATTCCCTTTCCTCCAACTATAAGCTTGATACTTTAAAAGTAAATTCTATACTTGAATGGTCTATTTTGTAACTCCAAACTACTAGCAATGTTGCATTACACTCAAATTCAATTTATAAATTCCAATATTTTATTTTAAATTCTTCTCTATTTCATAAAAAAATTTGAGAATTAAAATAACTTCAAAAAATTTAATAAATTAAAATTATTCAAAATAATAATTATAGTCATTGTCTTAACCTAGTGATAATAAATGCAATGTTGCAAACTAACTTTAAACATAATATATATTTTATCATAAAGTATATAAATCTCATTAAATTGAATCTAATTATTAATCTAAACACAAGCTCATATTATAAATTATAGCGCTAATGAATAAAATCACTCAAAGAATTCATGATATTCAAAAAAAACTTTCAAATACTTCCTCGAGTATGAATACCATTTTTTTAATTTCAAATGTTACAACTTATGAATAAAATTACTCAAAAAATTCATTGCATTCAAAAATCTTTCAAATACTCTTTTAAGTCTCAATAATATTTTTTAATTTAAATTTAATCATTTCTCATGTCCACTTCATATTTTGAGTTTTTCAATTTTATCCTTCAATACCCAAATTCAAAACTTGTCAAAACTTCAAGTAAGTTAGTCAAACTATTCTTATTGATCCAATCATCATGTCAAATAAAAATAAAAAGTGTTTTTTTTTTTGGGATCTAATTTAAATGGCTTCAATCAAAATGAGAACTATAAATTACTTAATCATAATATTAAATTTTTAATATTTTATTAGTATAAAGTTAAAATTAAAATTCAAAATATATTTAATATTTCTTGGAAGAATTTATTTCTAGAGCATACAGAGAATACAATTACAAATTAAAAAATATCTAAATTTAAGATTAATTTCAAAGAATTTTTTTATATTTAATATTAAAGTAATGATGAATCTAGAATCATATCTTAAAAATTATCACTGCATGAAAGTTCAAATTTATATTTTTTAGATTATGTTAAAATATATATTATCATGTTTTAAATTATGATCAATGTATTCATCACTTTAAACAGAAATTTTTCCAAAATGAAATAAATTATTTTCAACAATGATTTTGATGAAGAAATGATATATTGATCACAAACAAATGGGTCATGAATACATAAATTTGAAAAGAAGAATGTTACATACTACAAAAAAAATTAAAATAAAAAAGTTCAAGGATGAACATAAATAGGGTACAAAAATAAAAGTGATTTTCTGTTTTTTGATGACATGCAATTTGACTTTTTAATAATTGAAAAGAAGCTATTATTTTTTTGAAGTGATAGATCACAAGATTTTTTTATGAACAAAAATCTCAACCATTGAACTATGTTATCATATGATATTAAACACTTTATGTATATTTTTTTAAAGATAAAATAGTCTATTTTATTTGAACAAGATGAATAGTTTCAATTTTTTTTTAAATAAATTTTATTTAAAAAAATTTAGTGACCTTACACATAAAAAAATTTTAAGTCTTTTGAAAAACAAGTTGAGGTCATCACATAAATTATTCTTTTCAGGAAATGAAATATGATGCATTTTTACTTGAATTATATTTGTTAATTTATGGATGAATTTTTTTCTGTTTTTTACATATGAAAGATTTATATTTATCTTATATATGTGAAAAATTAAAAATAATTTCATGTGTGTACCAAAATTAAATTTATAGTTAATCATAAAAATATTGATATATTTTTTTTGGAATGTCATGTGTTTTAAAATCCTTTATTTTTTTGATGTTATAATTATCTTTATAGTTTTTTATAACATCCATTTTATATTGAATATTCAAACTGATAATGATAAAAATGTGTGTCTATATGTGCATGTTAGTAAATATTTAAAATATAAATGATTTAAAAAACATAAAACATAAGAAATTTATACTTTTTAATAACTTTACTTTCATATTTTATCTAATTATCTTAATGACAAAACATTAATATATCTTATTAGGGAAATGATCAAGTATCTGCATCACTCTCATATATCTCAAGGATGGGTCTATCTCCAATCATAAATCGAGAAGATAACAAAGGTGTCGAGAGTGTCCAACTAGCCAAAAATGTTGTAAGTGCAGTCTACTCCATCAATAATAAGTCTATCTCTCCACCCAAAATTGGCTAAGATGTCTATCTTCGTGCCAAATCTCATGTCACACACTCCAAGGTCCCTGATTCGATGATGTCACCAAAGACACTCATGATCCTTCTATCAAAGGCTGTCAAACATGATATGAATGTAGTTGAAGGAATAACCGTGCGAAGAAAGTAGGTGGATCAATAAACAATACTAGATGATAGTATATCAAATGCCACTTGCGGATCCCCTAGTAGAGGAAGGTCATCTACATGAAAAATATCCTCGGCAAGTGCAACATCTAAGTAGTGTGAGATAAAGTACTTGGACCCTACTGGCACTCCTAGAATGTGTAAACCGTCTATTATTGTCATACATCCTCTAGAAGCTAGAGATGAGAAGGAATGTCCAAAGCAGACAAAGCCCTACACTTTGATACATTGACTCTCAAGTCTACAAGATGAAGCTTGGTAGTCAAATAATCAAAGGTATGACTAATGTGGTCTACAGGGCCCACAATGTGTGTATCATCCGCTAAGGAGGGAAACACACAACCTCGCACGTCCAAAGGAGTAGACAAAAGAGTTCTATAATAAGTCATGGCAAATAGTGGTCCTTCCAAAGGATCTCCATGTCGAGTACCAACGGTGGATTATAGAATGGTGACTCCCTCCTTGGAAAAGTCATGGTGATAAAAGAGAAAAGAATATGAATCGTAGAAAGACCGTACGAAAGGAATGAGACTCGATAAAGGTCTATCAGTCTCTCTAAGGTCTCTAGAAATGGATACATGTGAGACATTATTAAAAGCGTTCTCAACGTCCATGCAAGACAATCCAATTTGGATGGATATGTAGAAGTGCTCTAATGCCCAACTATACTGCCTCACAGCCTCATGTTGTGGCTACTCCAAACTAGTGTAGACAAAGATGTTGTTGGAAGTGTGAATGATGTTGCAAGATCACAGTACAACTAACTAAATGCAATAATACCTCCTCAAGAGCAATCCGTCTAATGCCCCTAGTGTCATTCTCCATCACGAGAAGCCAGCTAACATCCAACACCTGACTAACTGACAATGGACTCTGCCCTCTCGTAATTAATGTAACCATCTGGAACAACTCTGTGAAACCACTAGAGGTATCATACGTCTAAAAGCAATCTCAAAGATACACATAATGGCTCCTCTAGCTGATACTCCAAGACCTCTAATGATATCTCCTTGCCCATAGGTGGATGTAAAAGGCATAAAGAGGAAATAGTCTCTTCAGTAGGACTAGCCATAAACAAAGGATGAAGGGCTCGCTCGGCCCTACTATACTCCCTAGTCTTTCCTTAGATCCTACATTGTTGCAATAGAGCCAAATCAAAAGTATCATGTGGTTGAACCTGACTCCTAACTTATGTGGTCCAAACATACTCACCCTATAATATAGCCCAATCCCTTGCTCAAAATCTCCACCTCCTTATGTCCAACACACCACCCCCTAGTATAATGTACACATCATCACAAAAGTAGAAGAAACAAAAATCACGCTAACTCGTCCATAGGATCATATGTCAACTGATCAAGCGGTAAACGAAAAGCATGTCTAGCCTCGTCATGGAGTGCATGTGGGAGTTTATGGAATAAACATGGATATCAGAACCTTGTCTTGAAAATCCCTAGAATAGAACCTAACTGAAGCTAACCACTCTCACGACATGATTGGTATACACGGTAGATCATCGATGTAGACTACGTGTTCCCCTAAGTGACAAATGTCGATGTGATCGTACTCCTCACGTGTGCATCCCAAGTGATCCAATCATAATCTTTCTGCATCTTTCCCACGTTGAACTTTACACCTTGCGAGGTAAAGAGATGATGACACACCAGACATGGTGTATCACTCACCGTTTTTGGCGGCCCCATAAGGAAAAGTGAAGCTATAGTTAGCACAAAAGAACGATAAGGACATTGAGCACTCCATCATGTATCTCCTCCCAATTGCAAAACCACAAACACTTAATACTCCCCATCACATGGAGAAATGCTAATTATGAAAACCCTAAAATCAAAAAATATTCATAATTTTCTAACAAGATCCAATAGAACAATGAAGGAAAAGAAAAATATCGGAACAAATAAGACCCTACCCATATGTATAATTTAAGAAACATAATTCAAAATTCACTCAAAACACTAAAAATAACAAAATCACTAATATATATTTCTCTATATCATTAATCATAATATTCAATTTAATTAAAAATGAAATCCAAATTGAAAGACAAAAGATGCATTCACTCTCCATAGACAAAACATAACCATACAATATGTGAACAAATGATCTCATCTACCCTAGTCTACTCTCTCTCGTTTTAGTCCATCAACTAGTCTACTCTCTCTCTCGTTATAGTCCATCAAGTGAATCGTGTGCATAACCAATGACCCTAATTCCTCTTTGCCAACCGGGCTTTCTTCGTCTTTTCGCGGTTTTGTATCCTTTCAAAGGGTTTTGCCATCGTTCATTTCTTCTTGATTTCGGTGTGCATCGCCTTGTGATTCATTACTCTCCACTTTAAGGTGCACTCAGTTTGTAATTTATTCGAGTTGAGATAGATCGCCCCTTTCATACCAGATGTTGCCCCCACCTTTTCGCACAGATGGGAGTATATACGTATGATAGTACATGGAATTGCTGTTTCGATGACAATGAACCATTTCTATTTCGCATCTCAGTGCTGGCGCTTTCTTGTATTATTCTTGGAATTAAAATGTAGTAGGACGAAGGACTCAGAAACTTGAACAATAAGAAAGGGACATTTACACCGTGGATTGTTACGGGTTAGGTGTTCCATTTTATACTACATAAAGAAGAAATTGTTTCATGGTCAACCTCCGACGAACGTACATAGTCACTAATCCACAGACCTTGCAATTGACCAGCCGAAAAGAAACTGACACGAAAAAAATAAGAGATTCACAGCGGTACAAACAAGTATGAGTTTCTATCATGTCCATTACACAAAATACAATTAATGGCTTTGTTGATATACTGTACGTAAGTTACATGAGATGGTGGTGAAAGATCAAAATTTGACAAATCATTGACAACTCGCATATAACCTTTGCAAGCATGGAGCATATGGCACTGACCAACGTTTCCACCATCTCAGCCCACAGACTAATATCCTATTCGTTGGATGCTCCACAATCAGATGAATTTCTCAGTTGCATACATGGTGCACGTCCATCTACAGCTTGTCTGCTGTGGGGTAACCTACTTGAAAGGAGCGATCCCTACTTCAACCACTGAAGGCAGAGTCTGTGAGAAGCTCTACAGGCAGGGTAATTTACCAGGCAACAAAACCTGAACCTGCACAATGCACTCTCAACCCTGCCCAGAGGCATCACTAGTAGTTATGGACAGCCCCCTACATAACTTGTGCTCAAGCGAGAGTCAAAGACTCCCGATCTCACGTACAAAAAGATGCAAGCTCCTCTATTCGCACCTTTCCAACCAATGAGATGAAATTAATGGTAGCATATGCCTGCTTTTCTTCACAAAAACTGCCTACCCTGCGAGGTGCTCCTATCTGTAAGGACCAGAGATCATGGGTGCCCGCTGAGTCGAACACAGCTACCTTCCAAACCTTCCCCTGGAAACCAAGCACGGGACTGAGATAGTACAGGTCAATGTCATGTATCGACCATCTCGTCCTGCAGCTCGCTCGGGGCAATCAGACCTGGTATTGTCAACATCCGCCTCCTTTCGGCTTCTCTTTGCGCAGCGGCTTCTTCAGCATACAAATCCTTGTTATCCTGCATTAACAAGCCAAGAATCGCTCTCAGATGCACAGTTTCTATTGCAAGTAAATTCAATGACATAAAAGTACACACGAAACCTAAGAACCCCATGAACCTGAACACGAAAAAGAAGTCCAAACGGTTCTGCGTCTTCGAGAAAACGCATGAGAACAACGCTACACTGAGAAAGTCAGAAGAGAAGTGGTGTCTCCAGAGAGAACGTGACACTGCGTGAAAATCTCACTCCAAGCAAAACGACATAGACATCTGGTCTACTCTCAAACTAAGTTTAGATTCTAGACATTACCTGAGCAGAAAATTCTTTGGACTGTATCAAGAAGTCTCGTAGTTGATTCTTGAAAGCGCCCAAGTCATTTCTTGTCTCAAAAAGACCATTCACAAATGTCGTAACCTGGGTTCGACACAAAATGAAGTTTTATTTAAACAGGACATTTATACTATATAAACCATGATCATCAACAGTAAACGGCATGAAGTAACAGAAAGCCATCCGAAAGAAGTTGAAATATAGCCATGTTAAATCAGCTCTTTGTACCTCCAGTGGTGTCATATTGGGAAATGAACTGCCCAGCAGCTTTATAGTGTAGTCACGAACGAAATTCATGTTACTTGGGTAGGCAGCCGCACCAAGGGCGCTCACGTCCCACAAGGGTTGCGTTAGTGCTCCGGAGTCAACCTGATTGAAATGAAGAATTTCCTTCCAGATTACAATTTGTATCATAGCAACTCCCAACCGACTCTTAAGAAAGAAGTGAAGTTAATGACAAACCTTGGGCTGATTGAAAAACAGGTCTTGAGTACTTACCAAACAGAAAAGATGTTGTAGTATCAGGACATGGAGCTTAAATCCAGGTTTGTGGAATGTGTCTGTTAACACTGCAAATATCTCTTGCTCGATTGTCAAGAAATACGTCTGGTGGAACTGATTGCAAAATTCTGAAGCCTGCAGCCAACCAAGCAGATTTCAAGAGATGAGTAACCAATAACCCAAAAGATTTAGTTGCACACCAGCGTCAACGGGTTATTATAAGAAAGATTCCAGAACACTTAGAAACCTCAGTCTGGGTTGAAGTAACAAATGAAGCTGAGTTGTGGGCTTTCAACTAACCTGGAAATTGGTGAGCATCTCGAGGAGTAAATTGAGACCAGTTTCAGCCACATTTCGCTCTGTGTGTCGGAAAGCCCAAATGATTGAATCCATGACAAGCTTGAGTTGCTGTTCCAAGCCCAGAGACAAGGTACGGGTGTATTAGTAGAACGGTACGTATAATATACGAATTTGTGTCATATGCACATGCTAGTCCACGTATTTTCGTAAAACTAACCATGTACGCTTAGCGCAAAAACGCACGGAAACTGTAAAAAACTTATCAACTAATAGAAAGGTGAGCGAGAGATGGTGCACAACAATCTCCATGCAAGCGTGGAATGAAGGTGATCTAAGTTCAGAGAGAGAATATGTGGAAGTTGAACATATTTAAACGTGATAGTCGCTTTCGCAAAATAAAACATGTAGGCATAAGTAGCTGTACGGAAATACTTCGAGGGCAAAGTTTGTGTGTTTGCAATCATGTAAGAAGAACCCAACCAATAAACAGTAGTATCATCAGTTAGTATCGGAACTTTTGAGCGAAAGGAATTAGCAAGGGAAATAGAATACAACACAAATTTCAACGTATATGAGTGGCTACCTGGCTTGAGAGAGTGAACAGGGCACGAAAGCAGTGGCTGGCTATTGCTCTTAGCAGCGAAAAAAACTTCAGCCGATGTTCGGGGTAATCCTCGAAGTTTTTAGTGATCATCTGAACCAGAAATCATCTCTTCTTAGATGAGCATAAACCACATAACACCAACGTTTTAGCACAAAAACAAAACTAGAGTATATTAGTGCTATCGACATTAGTGGACATACTATGGTTAGACTTGAAAACTTTGGTCTTGCTATGGGCCCAAATTATAAGGCCTACAATTGAACCAGCTGCCTTCGGCTAAACCCTGAATCCTTACCTCTAATGTGCAAGCAAATACAGCTTCGAATATTCGAGGAACATCCTCGATCATAGCCACCTTTAACCTACAGAGGTCACTCTCAAGACTGTTAACAAAACAACTCAACCACCAGTCACACAAAGCAAGTTTGGGAAAAGCACCATCAATTTTCATGTATGCCACCTTAAAACTTCGTTAACGACGGTGGTAATGTAGGGTCTAGAAGCGCTTACTTGTTGATAATGGTTGCAAATAGAGAGAGCACCTCAGACTCTCTCGCGTCAGAGACATTTCTTGCGTAATCGCCCAAGATAGGATCCATCATTGCTGGGACAAACTGCTTGGCAATCAGTTCGGTGTCTTCTGCTTTGTCCACAAAAGTTTCTACCAACTTCAGCGTCTCTCGCTTCACAGACCTGCATCAATACACCTCCCATTGATAAATCGAGTGTGGGGTTTGTCGACAAACCTTAAATAAAAGCTTTCCACACGATCACGAGTCAAGTAATGTCTAAACTTGGAATGAAGGCAAGCAAGGTGGCTTGATGACATACCGCAGAAGTTTCACGTAAGCAGTCCGTGAAGCATAAGGGCCTCCATCTGCGATGCTACTAGATATAAGCTCGCTGTACATTCTGTTCCACAAGAGAATCTTCACTTGGTGAGACAGGAAGTGTCGGCCATAGTTAGAAATATGTAGGCAAAAAAGTAGCATACAGACCTTGCACGATGGGACATGGAAGATGGACATGTACTGACCGAGTTGTAACAAATAGGTTTGACGTAACCTTTTAAGAATCGAAGGTCATGACATGTAGTGAGGTGGTTTGCTAAGAAAAAAACTTCTATGTACAGGTATTCAGGAAGCATCCGTAGGAACACAACATTCCCTCAGGTAAATAAGAAAGAACCAACAATATCCATACTGGAAGATAATGAAAACCTAACATAGGTCACGATTGTCAGACTCTTGAAAACTATTGATATAAGCAGGAGTTTAGCACCTATTTTAAGACATTTGAGGAAAGGTTAACATACGTAAGCTAAAAAATAAAAAAAATCAGACAAAGTATAATAACAAAAGGGATGGGAAAATAACAAAAGGGAAAGGGCTTACATAAGCTTACATACGTAAGCTTAGAGTACTCGTTGCTAGAAAGGGCCACTGACTGTAAAGTCTTAAACGAGGTATCTTTCATTTTCCTCAGAACAGTGATTCAAGGCAAAGACATCATTTACAACTAGAGAAAGAACAAATTTTTATTTGAAAGAAGAAGCTGCTCGACAAAAACGTAAGGTTCACTTCAGCCACACACACTTGGACTCAGAAAGGCCGCTAAAAGGTGAACATTACCTGTACACATTCAACATGTCCAAGTAAATTAAGGAGATTTGGGAGAGGAAAGCTTGGCCCAGGGAGCTCGCCACACTCGTATTTGTCTGTAAATCATGAGAAACGAATGATTCAGAATTCCACTCAATTCCGACGAAAAACACGCCTTTCAACTTGAAAAAAGAACTAGTGAAATGAACACAATAATCCTCGGTGCTTCACAGACCCAATTATACTCTATCCGGCATTCATTCCGTATAACCCTTTGGGATGGAACAGATTAACACGAACCTGAAGAATGTTAAGAACGGCTTTGATGATGTCTTGAGTTTTCAAGTAATCAACACTTTGGCGAGCTTGGCCAATGATCTCTGCCCATCTCTGTGAACACACACAGCGATCAGTCCCTAAAAACGAAGATTAACCATCGTGTCAATGTTCTCTTTTCCATTCAGATTGTCAGGTATCTCACGCTTGACTCACAGACGTGAAATGATACCTGGTTAGGAAGCTCCATCAATTTTTGGAGATATTCATCTCGTCGTTGTAAATCTCCTTCGGCTTGAATCATGAATCCGACCTGCATACATACACCACGTTACGTAATAAGGATATTTCTTCAAGAAAGATCATCGAACGTACCCTCACAGCATCTACATTTATCAAGGAAGACATCCACTCTGAGACTAACTGCAGGCCCACGGAGGTGCCGGCCTAAGCGACAAAGATTAGCTGGGAAGATAGTTTATCTGAACCAAGCTGGACAGAGAGTGCTATTCATTATAAACACTTACAGCTTCGTAAAAGGTGTGAATCTGATGGCTTTCAAGATCAAGAATAGTAGTTGGCAATCCCTTCAATAGCTCACAAACAAAAGGTTCCGTTTCTCCCACCTGATCACAGGGTCAAGATGATTAGCGAAAATCAAGTTAATCCAGATAATATTCCTCCTAAGCTCCGCACAAATCGCAGATAGACCCACTGAGCCAGGATCCCCTAAGGAAAGTGCAAGCATCTCCAGTGCAGTCTTTCTTATATTGAAGTGTAAGGTAAGAAATTCGAACCTGAAGAATTACAAACTTTCGTCTGCACTTCTGGACTATCTTCAGAAACGTATCACAAGCCATATCCTGGAAGCAATTTCGTTGGAAAGTGATCATGTCAGCTCCCTTATGTAAATGAAGAACACTGGACGACTATTTACAGTTGCCAACGAAGCTCATATTAAAATAAGTGCAGGAGTCGAACAACAGAAACTGGATTAATCAAATTCAGCGTCCAATCTATAAGAAAAATGAAGGGTGTGCAGACTGACAACCCGTGGCCCATCGGTTTGGAACTTGGTGCTTAAATTAAAGAGTGAGGAAAGAGATTTTTTAGATTAAAAAATTCTTACCTGTACACCTGGATGGGTCTCATGCATGAACTCAAACAGTTTAATTACAACAGTTTTCAAAAACTTCCAATGGGCTCTTAGAAACCTCGGATATTGACCCACAACATACCTGCAAAAACGGAGAGGCACTGAATTAGATCCTCGTTGAAGATGAAAAAGCTTCACTTCGTAAGTCTCATCACTGCGGTGATGAGACTTGCGACAGAGTCCACCTCATCAGAATAAGTCGTCCTCATACGGCAAATATCGAGAGTACTACAATGCAAAAATGACAACGCTACAGACAGACAGACAGCTTCTAAGAACTAGATAAAAATTTTACTAGAAAGGATACACTGTTCCACCTATCATTAACTAGAGTCCGAAGGACGTACATGATATTGCTGGCGATCACCGCCTTGTTATCTTTGCCCTTAGTAATCTCACAAAGATTGAGTAAATCACGAATGACAGTCACTAGGAATCGATTTTCCTGTGGAAAAAATTGTCAGATGTGAGACAATGGTCAGCACTCAACGTAAATGAGTTCCGCACGAGCATTCGGAAGAATTATGTGATTAGCCTCGTCAAGAAGTATAAGGACAAAATGAAGAAGTCATCCTTACAATATATTTCCGATCAGTCTAAAATGTTCTTTGCGTGAAATTTCGAACATCACGCAGTTCTAGCTGACATTCAAAATTTACCTGATCTTCAACCATTGATCCTGAAATGGATCCTATAGCCCAGCAAAGAGTGTTCAAGTTATTCCAAGCCCATTCTTCTCCGTTCAACTGCTTGTTCAGTTTCTTGAGCATCTGTGCACAGATTCACATGCTAAACTTTATGAACACTCAACCACAACCCCCTGCTAACAAAGAATTGACAGTTAACCTGTGACACGAACCTAAAAGCCAGTGTGGACGTAACCCGAGTCCTCGTACAATCCACTTGTGTGCGCAAGGATAAGGAGATCTACAGACAGAAAAACTTACCTGCTGCTCAGTATCTTCGTGATCCAGATGGGACAAGTAGATCAGAGTTTCTCGCATGATCTGGAGAACAAGACAGCTATTGAGTTAAGTCGCATTACCAAACCGCGCCGCCATCCACGTCTCCAAGTGAGCTAATTGTTTCTTTAAAAAAATTTCTCAAAATGATCTCTCCTTCCCTACGTCTTAAGGGCCCGAACATACACGAAAGGCTATCTGTATGCAACATCCAAAAGTCCAAACCGCTATGTACTCTGAGACAGACCCCTGAACTAGCCCAACCTTGTGAGCTTTGACAATTGACCCCTCTGCAACTCTACATTAACATACGAAGCATCCTACAGTAGATCAACTAGTTGTATTGTCAAAATTCCAGAGGATGTAAGAAAACTTGTAGAACACATTTTATTTATCAACTCTAGAAATGTTTAAATCCATGTCACCGATTGAAAACCAACGTGAAACTCCAGTCTCATTAGCATACCAATCCTTCATTTGGCATTTCAAATTTGTGTCAAGATCCAAAGATTTATCACCGTCGAACAACGACTTCGACTCTAAACAGAGCATATGACATCCGTGAGGCATTTTCAATACTGAATCGTACTACACGATTGACTTTCATCACGTGCCTGCAAAACGCATGTCCTCATATTGAGTCACTAATGCGAATATGAAGTTGAGAGATAAACAGACCTTATATTGAACAAGAACGTCGTTGTCCTTCATTGTCTCTCGTACAATATTACCATTCTCGTCTTCGACGATCAAAACCTCTTCAGGCTTGGCCATCCGGCTAATCATGAGCAGTCGGAGTTTTGACAGGGGCCCAGAATACAGCTGCTTCCGGTGTGACAACTGAGAACCAAGACCGTCTCCCATGGTTACACCGAGACCAACCTGATTACATTATCCCCAGGGAGTAAGAAACCGCTATACTAATATGACAAGAAATTTAGTTCTAGGTGCAAAAAATATGTCTCTGTTCACCTAAAATAGATGTATGCACTCCCGACTGCTTCATCCAGTAAAAAACAAAAGGGCAACAGTAAATTAACCATTAACATAT
This sequence comes from Marchantia paleacea, assembly GCA_014180765.2. Classification (NCBI taxonomy): domain Eukaryota; kingdom Viridiplantae; phylum Streptophyta; class Marchantiopsida; order Marchantiales; family Marchantiaceae; genus Marchantia; species Marchantia paleacea. The sequence continues at coordinate 1,407,491 of MUAA02000117.1, forward strand.
GTAGACGCAACGATACCTGTAGGCCCAAAGGACTTGCGGTGGCTGGTGTTTCCATGTTACACTCGGACTGAAAGAGGTCACAGACTAAAGAATTCCAGTAGTCCAAACAAACCTGCGATCATTTTCCAAACGTAAGCCTCAGGCATGGATTTATATGCAGGATGAAAAAACATGAAGCCAAATAGATAGATGAACATGTGGTTCCTGTTCAAGATCAAAAGTCGAAAAGGCCAGAATCTCCGAAAAGACTGAAGTCCAGTATATTATCTCTTTCTCTCAATGAGGTAGCGAACCAGGCTTAAACGAAAGAGACTTCTACAATCAAAACAAATTGAATAGACTTCGAACTAAGTCCACCTTGAATAAGTTACACATTCCAGAAATCAAGTTGCACACAAAGCAGAATTGTACAAACGAGATTGACGGCTGCAAGTACTGACGTACCTTAAATACTTCGGTATCATCCACGTACGAGATCCCAATTAGGTAGTCAAGACCCATTAAAAGAACGCTTTGGTTCTCTGGGGTTGCCTCCATCACTCCGATATGAGACTGTCATTGAGAAGATTGTCAAAGAAAATAGCTCAGTACAACGAAATAATTGAGTTAAGAAGAAACCCGAAAATCCAGAACAGTTGAAGGAGCTACCACTCGAGAAACAGAGGTTTCTACTGACCTTGTAAAAGGACGTGAAGAAGAGAGCCAAGTTTTGTATGAAAGCCTGCAAAGAAAGAAGCAGGGAACTGTAGTGAGCAAAGAGTGACCGCCATGTGAATTCGCAACCGCCACTTTGAAGTGCCCATCCATGTCTAAAGCGTTTCGGCCATTAGAATAAAAAACTGGTTCCAGGACAACTCGTCTACAATTCCAAAGCTGTTTCGAACTTGTAAATTTCCAGTCAGATCGAACTTCAGGAACTTTGTATCGTAAGAGAGTAATTTAATTTCTTCGGCTCAACTTCAACTATCAAAGAAAGCGAGCAGTTTTAACGCAAGGACACAGGACACGCATTGAAGCCACCGCAAAGATACTAGAAACTCAACCGTGTGCTTTACAGCGTTCAAATAGGGAAATAAGGGAAAATTGTGTATGGGGAAAAAACATATGCAGACCACAAAGATCTACCGGTCTGACCGAGAGATCAGCAGCAGGTAATACAGATATAAGAAGCAATCATGTAATACCTGGTCTTCGTCAGAACCACTACCATATGCTTCTGGGATATGTGTTCCAGGGGGTAAAATGATCTGCAAAAATCCGAAGGAATGTCATCATAAGCACTGAATCCAGACAGCTCAAAGTATAAAAAATGGAAGCGGGATGAATCGTTTGATGTGAGCGACCTCTTCTTACAGACAAAAGACTACACTTAACGACCATGTTCGCAATCGAAAATGTAGAAAGCAGGCAAAAAAATGACCAAGATGTACCTGCAGCTGGGCCATAAAGATGGTGTAGAGCTTGATAAACTGAGCATCATAGAAATCCCCAAAGCTAAGGACAGCAACCTACATCAATAGATAGGAAACAACATTAGTCCGGCAGGCCTCAAATGGAACCTGAAAGTGCAAAACAAACTTCAGGCAGAGATAATAATATTGAGTCGATGTCTGAGTGTCACAGAGGTGAAATTGCCAACATTTCGTGAACAAATTCTACCTATGGCCGGCGAAATCCAAAAACCGTAACGCTATCTTCTCATCAACAAAAGACTAAAAAAACTAAAGCACACATATACTCATGTAACAAATCAAAAATAGGATCAACTTGAAGATCTCACCTCCGTCAAGCACTGCAGAGCAAGATTTCGGTAGGCCACAATGGGGAAGAGTTTCAACAGAGTCTCCAGCTGCACCAAATTGAATCAGGTTTTGTTAGAAACTACATCCCACAGCTAGAAACTAAAAGAGGTGCCTTAAGACGTCAGGGATAAACAGAAAGTAATGACATATTCAATCCCACTGTTTGAAGACTCTGTCCCAAGGTAAATCTAGAGATCGTTAGATAAATAACATCCGTGTTGATGACATTACCAAAGATGACTCAAAGATATATCCCAGAGGGATCCAGGATAGGAAGGCATGCAGAGTGGCCAACGTTGCCCGAATTAACTCAGGCCGTTGAGAGACGGACAGGACATACTGACACAACTCATGTATCAGTTGGAATTCACTGCAAAATCCGACAAGAAGCCCTCCGGTTAGAACCGTTTTGGAAAAAAACCAATTACATGATAACATAACGAGTACAAGTTCATCTTTAACGGAACCGTTAGCACGACAAGTGGTACTCATGTGATCAGACTGAACAGCGGCTACCTGTTAAGTGAATGCTTGAGCTCTTTGATCTTGTTTTGCGTCATCTCTCCACGAGAAAAGTCAAAAACTTCCTCACTTAGGAGCTGTCAAGGAACAATATTGACAAATATTAACATAATGCCCTGCCAGAAAACTGACAAATTTCGAGAAATTTGAGAAGCTCAAATTTCTCGAAAACAAGGTGATCCTGGGAATTCGTAGAGGATACTTGAAAGTGGAGGGGAAATCTCACAATGACGCATATGCACCCTGATTATATTCAATCAGAGTGGGCAACACATGACTAGAAGCTGCATACAGACGGGAGATACCACAAAAAAAACTGTCGAAGACCCCAAAACATCAACAAAGATGTCGACTCAACATATCCGTCATCTGAGCGTGGACCTCTTTGCTGATACCTTCAAAATAACCATGCAATTTTCACAAAGAGTTTCACTACTCTTTGCAGCTGACACGAGATCCGGTATAAATCTAGGCCACCGAGCAGGCCACTCATGCTTCAGAACCTGAAAAACGAAATAAGACATGTTTGGATAAAAATTATCGCAGCCAGAGGTATAAACATTGTAGAACAAAGTTTGCGAACTATCTTCCCTAGTAAGTGGTGTTAAAAGGTACGCTCTTGATGCAGAGCAAGATCACCCGGTACGGTTCCACTACATATTGATCCCCCCGACATGTCATTTTTTCTTACTCGTTCGGCACGCAAAAACTATGCTCCCGCATAAAAAGGGATACTTCAGTTGAAGGATTTTGCTCGTAAATCACAGGAAAGCTTGTACTGTGCACCAAGTACTTTTAAGCTGCGAAAGATGAGCCCCAGGTTTCCTTCATAAGGAAACATATACAGGCTACAAACTACTCTATCTAGAGGCGCAAAGGGATGTGTCCCAATTTTCCTCCGAACAGAATGAAGCCAAATTATTTATCAATCGACCTCGCAATTTCAGCTGATCTTGAACACAGGTCACGTAATCGCACATTTTTCATATTTAAAACGTACAAACGACATCCGTGGTCTTCAAAAGCCGAGGTAGCAACTCTACATGATTCTCAACCTCCAGGTATAAGAGCTAGCTTGAAATGACGTTCGGCTTACCTGAACTAAAATAATGTTCAGTTTGTTGACGTAAAGTCGCTCATGTCGAAATGAGGACTCGTTACTTGATAACTGTGAAATTAGCCAAACAACACCTTTCAAGCATGAGCGAAACTTGCAATATTCTACACACCAGACAGAAACTCGTTTCCAACAGGAAAATCTAAGCGACGGACAAAAAGAAGTAGAGTAAGCGGAGTAGTAAGCAATCGACACATAAGAAACCGTAAGTTTAAAAAGGCAAGAGTACATAACGATATTGAGAATGACCACATGAATTTTCAAAATTGAGACCGCCCCAAAACTGTCAATGCTGAGGTAAATGTGGCCATGCCGTTTCCAACCAAAGAAAATGACCTAGCGTCCATATCTCTTAACAAGAGACTAGACTTGACATTCACTGGAGAACATCAAAGTCTGATACATGCGTCCCTTCCCAGTTGACAATTAGAAAGCTCGAATGGTTCTGTCCATGGTCTATGAAAAACTGGTGATTATACTTATTCGACCCACCTAGATGGTCAACAGCTGAGAGGACTATATAATTGTGGCAAGTCGTCACCTGGACAATAAGGTCTGAGATGTAATTCTTGATCCCATCCCGCTGTTCCATCGGCAAGGCATTCCACCGATACTTGATGACACCTTCCAGGACCTGAAGGGCGTAAAACTTCGAATTCAAGTTCCCCGAATTTTGCAAGATAGTCACAACACGAGTCCACGTATCAGGGTGCTCCTGCAACTGTCTGAGGATTCTCTCAGCCGCTGCCCTCTGCAAAATGAACACCGTAAATTCAGACTAGTTTCTCTTCGGTCTAGATCAAAGACAGACTTCGAACATCTGTTGTGGGCGAGAGGTTGGTTAAATCTGCAGATCGTGCAAGTCGTCTTATACTTTAAATGACGTCTGCGTATTTGCAGTCTTTTCCTCACAAGGCTGTGCTTCACTTCTCAAAAGCTGGGCTCCGCTAAAACCTAGGGTTGTCATGGTCTTCATTGAGAATTGGCAAATGCTGGAGAAAAAGTGTTGATGTCAGAATATACTCGAAAGTGATCAAAGATTCGGCATCCTACAGCACAAAGCGCAAGTAATCCCAACAGCTGCACTGTCGATTTGAAACCTCCGGACTCTTGCCTACATTGTTGTGATAGAAAAACTATATGCAAGTGTGACCGCGGTCGAGGCGAAAGCAGCTTAACAAGACCTCAGACGGTCTTCTAGGCTCAAGATGCAAACCCTTCAACTAGGCGTCGGAATGGACCCTTCTGTCAAATTCCCGATCAAATTTGCCGAATTCCAGTCCTTCAATTGGCACATCTTAACGCGGATGCAGTTATAGACGACGACACAACGTCCACACAGTCATCTAAAGAGTCGATGGTACCTCGTCTTTCGACCCTGTGCCGTAAAAAGCAGCGACAGTGGCATCAAGAAGACCGACATCAAACGGCTGCGTGAAGTCCAACAGCTTCTCCGCCATCTCTCCCCGTGCCGCCTACTATCTCCTCTTGCTCTGCTTCTCCTCCTCAGCTCCTTCACTCCCTCCCTCCTCCCTTCCTCACCCACTTTCTTCCCGCGCTCTCTTCGTAGCCTTAACAAGTTCACTATTGTCGATTCTCGTTATACCTCGAGTTCTCTGTACTCGTTGGTGGTTAAAGTCCTCAGTATTTGCTCGGCATCGATGAGGTTTCGACACATATTCCTCCCCCTCTGCCTCTCGCTCTCCCTGTATCTCACTCTCTTCGTACTTCTTCTCCCTCTCCTCGTCCTCGTCTCAAACCTAGGAGGTTCCTGTCCCTCGCGCCAATAATCTCTCAAATCCTCCTTTTCTCGACGAGCAAAACGCAAGCAAGCTTGTGCTGGTGTCCTAGAGCCTGTCCATTCTATTGGTCCACCCCCAGCTCCCTCCTCTCCTCTCTCGCAAGAGAGTCGACTCGGCGTCGTCGAGCTCTCAGTTGCTTCTCGCACGCTGCTGAAAATTCTCTCCCCCGTCCCCCACCCCTCGTCCCCTTCGTTCCCTCGCCCACCCTGCCTTGCCTGCCCTGCCCTGCCCTGCCCTCTCCTGCCTGCCTGCCTGCCTTCCTCGATGTTCTTTTCCGATTCCTCGCCCTTCTTTTCTTTCCCTGAACTCTCTTTAGGTTTCTTCATTTCTTTCCGTTGCACCTGACGGTTTGTGGCCACGGACGGAGGGCCCGTTCCGTTCGCCCTTCGCCCGATATAGTCCGCTTGAGCTCCGGCCCGCCATTTCCAGCCGGCTTTCTCATCGCCTGCACCCGCGATTTGCGTCAGTTTCTATGTTGCGCATTTCTAGAGCATCATCACACATTTTGTATGGCGAAGGTTGCTTTCCTTCCAGCTTCCGGTTTCGCAGTACGGTGATGTGATGGCCATGAACATCGGCTGCGTTTTTTTTTCCCTCTTGTGCTCTCGCACATTATGAACTTTTAGCCCCTCTTTAATTCATCCCGCAACAGTCGCTGGGACTAACGCTGGAGTATCATCCACCTATCTCCATCCACAGTAACCGTTGAAAAATGCTTTGCACCAACTACGGTTGAAAGCAACACGAAGGATTGACCTAACCCCTTCAATGCTTTGGTTGCATCCGGCGTGAGTGCTCCGCTATCACAAGAGGACAAATTGGGGTGGTGCTGTGTTATAACCGTAGACAACACTGCAAGATACTGAAGTGCCCCAAGATACTCTACCAAACACTGTTGTTTGCATTCTTTTAACCAAAGTATTTCGAAGAAAATGCTAATTGATGAGATTAAAAAATGCTCGCCTAAAAAAGCGACATGATACTGGGTGATGAATTGTATCCAACACGTCGATTACGAAGATAAAAACGTTTCACAAATTAATATTATAATCTGAAGTAAGAAAATATTCACTCTAATGTGGAAAGCAAAAACTATTTTGAATGAATATCCTTTCGGACAGAATTCCAGGAAATCTTCGTGACACGAAGAACAAGGATACGGAATCTCCACGTAAGTAAAGAGTCACGAGGCGTTTCACGAGGCAAGCAAAATTATTATTCTGTTAGCAATAAACAAAGGATGATATTTTCCATTTTATTATTTTGGGGAAATCCTTCAAACATTTTTGTTTCAGAAAAAAAAAATTAACTTGAATACTTTAGTCGAAAATTCAAGAAATAACTTACCTTTATATTCAATGAAATGCCTTTGGAATGTAATATAAAACCTTGTAAATAGAACAAAATATTATTGTGGACAATTTCAAGTATGATACTTTTTTTTCAAATTACTTGTTGATATAATAAATTGATCTCGTGAATCAATCATAATTTTTTTGGATTAAATTTTTATATTTCTGAAATACGGCTGTAGTCAACGTATCATACAAATAATCCATAGTAATATATCTGAATTATAGATTTTTTTCAGATTAGGAGAATGATCTTTTAATGTGTATCTTCCAAAATATGAGAAAGTACCTCAAAATAATATGAATCAACTATTTTTTTACACGTATATTGGTTGAAAACGATTAATACTTGCTATTTATACAGTTGAAGTTTTTATAATAAATTTTATACAAAATTAAATCAACTATAATTTACTATATTAAAATAATTCATAGAAAAGAGCGTTCTATTGAACGCTTTTTCTATGACTTCAAATATCATGTCGTTGTTTCTTATCTATCTTGTTATAGTTTTCTGCATTTTACTGAAATTTAACTGTGTATATCTACAATTAATCGCTCATTCAAGTTTACACCTGTACACTGTAGATTAATACTCTGACTGAAATAGTTGGATATGCTCCTCAAAGGGGGATTAATGATCATCCTCCCTTCTAATTTTGAAAAAAAATGAATAGGCATGATGATCATGAGCAAGTTTCTTCTCTGTTTTCAATATTAGAACATTATGCCAGTATTTTCTGTTACAGTACAACGTTTCTTAACTACCGTACGAACTACTGCAGGCTCCTCTCCTCTTCTCTCTGACTTGGATCCTCGTTTCTAGCCAACCAGGTTACCTTCAAACCGACTGTATGCAGTCTCGGGTTGACTACATTTTGACTGAGTTTAACGGTGAGGATGGAATGCGTGACGAACCTTGTTCTATTCGTGGCAGTCGTTTCTAGTACCTCATCTGGAAAGTTGGTATCTCCTTTTTGGAGATGGATAAACATCAAAACAGAAATGTATACAGAAATTGATCTTTTGATCATCAACATAGAACACAGCTTCCAGAATATTCGACATGTGCGCAAGGATTTCATCCCTGTCTAATGGGGCTCAAATTTCATCCATCTGTACTATAGGCATGGTTTTCTCCCAACTCGTAGGTTTATATCTAAGAAAATGTTTGACTTTTTTTGTCTTTCTAGGATCTTCCACTAATTGGAGAATTTCAAATCTCTCAATTGGAAACAATACAAGGGATTTGACCGGCCAGTAACAGTTGGCAAGCTGTTGACATATGGCAGCCTATTTACTCCTCTTGATGTGTAGCCCACATAAGGCAAAGCACTTGCACAACATTTGATGTTTATCAGTTTCCAGCTGTTCAACTGCTAAAACCATAAAACTCATCCATTGAATTTATGCTCTTGTGGATGTGGCCTGTTCCAGTCCTATTTATACTTATGAGATTCTCCATGGTTCACAACACAAACTCTTATTCTTATAACTATCTAATGATCACATGTTTCCTTCATTTTCTTCCAAATACTTTGATGATTCATTTCATTATGTTCTTTCATTTCCGTTCATAATATTATGTAACTCGTAATATTATGAATGAATGTATGTATATGTTATATATATATATATATATATATATATATATATATATAGAAAGAAGCATTGACCCATTCAATTTTGAATCTGATCATTACTCTCATGTTTAGATATTTGATTTAACATATATATACTCATCAAGGCTTTAAAAAAAAACAGACGATGTTGCAACGTAAAAATTCACTCTTTGTATGGTATTAAAGTTCGATGAGAACAGTGGACAAGGAAATAATCAATTTGACTCACTAAACCTCAATCTAAATAGCAATTTATAATTGTGTTTACATTATCCTAACGTATAACATGTACACAAATGAGGTAGATGTATATTCCATTCAAGAAGCATATGACGAATTGAGTAAAAATGCTAATCACTAGTGAGTGACCCATACTGCTCCATGTTTCTCAAAAGCCACTCCGAAGCATACCGTAATGTCTGCGAAGAATATGTACCAAGGAGAATCACACAAAGTGAAAATTCGTCTAAAATCTCATGAGAAACCAGATATCAAGACATGCAATGGATTAATTCAGACTCTCATAATTATACATTACAAGCTGTAGGGTATCTAGTAAGCAAGTTCTAATGAAAATACAGATTTTATGCAATATTATTGTTCTAAAAGATCCGAACAGTTCATTGGAGTGATTAGATTCAAAGTTTTTCATCCCAAAATGCACTATCGTTGGAAAACACTATCGTTGTTTGGGAATTATTCAGAGAATTGTTGAAGGGGCTGCATGTGATATGAAGAGTAACGTGTAATGGCTGATGAAACCAAGGCTAAATGCTGGCCTCTGTTCTCGAATATCACCAAGATCAAGACATGTTCCTCATTTCTATCCCTCGGGGAAATGAAATGAGGAACATGAGAAAGACTCTTAGTACGAAGCCTGAAAGAAATAACGAGGAAATCCGTAAAGATATCAGCGGACTGCAGTGTGGACAACCGACATTGTAGTCAAATGATGAGGTGGTCTCCCTCCTCACTGTTTGATGTGGACGTTCGAGAACTCAACTTCCCCCAGTTTGTGGCCTGTCTTTGATGAAGGCAACGGATCACGGTTCTGCCAGGTCATACCCGGAATTTCTGACGGGCCCTGTTATTTCTTCGCGGGTCCGAATGATTTCGGACAGGCGCGAATCTTGGTCACCGGCAATGTACCGTCATCCAGTCACTGTAACATCTCTGTGTCTTATTCACCAACTCGAGCAGACACTTTCCCGCTCTTCGGTGGCTTTCCCGCCTCATCCCATGGTTATGAAATGTACAATGGACAGCCTGAGAATAACGCAGTGGTCGTCGAAAGTGACCCGAGCGTCGCGCGATGAAGATCTTGATCCGGTAGGATGGCAAAGTAGGCGCGGGGTCGTCACATCACCATCATTGTAGGCTGGAGATCCTATCTATTTCCGCATCAGCTGTCTCATCGTGATGGTGATGCGACTGCGCGCGTCTCACGATTCCCGCCTCAAGGCGAACGTTATGAACATGTGACGGTGAAGCTTATGGTCAATGCAGGTTTGTCCGCTGTCGCAATCTTCCCCATTACGTGACGAGGATCCCAATTTTGACAAGGAACGCTTGATCAGGATCAACTTCCAGCCCCCAATTGTGCACAGGATTCAGAGAACCTCACCAGTGTTGAAGGAAAATCAGGGAGGAAGAATTTCTGTAGTGTCGAAAGGTTGCGGACCTGGAATTTTCTCCGTCGTGGCTACTGCAGTGTGCAACACTGGGCCCCTCGGGTGATCTATGAAATTGTCATTCATGTTAAGTGTTACAATGCACAATCGTAGAGCAAGCTCTCTGATTTTCATGGAAGGAAAATTTCCAAGAGTGCACGGGGAGTCTTAACGTCTATTGACGGTTATGTCTTTAGTTCCTCCAGGTGGAATCAGACTCTCAGCGGAACATGAGCAGGGTACAAGTAAGTTTTTTGACTGTCTGAGGACAGACATTTGAGCTAAGGAAATGAGATCATGGACCGGTATGTCATCCCGATCATAAGCGCGTTCCGGAGGATGAGTGGCCGACCTTTCGCGGAATGCTAACAGCAGGAGATTAGCGGTGAGGTCCTTCTAGTTCGAAGAAATTTGTAGTCTGATCGCTGAGAGAAGCGGAGTGGGCAGAGGAGTGAGACCATGGCGCAGAACGAAGGTAGTCGGAGGCGAACATGTAGCAATCCTCAGGCCACTGCGAGGTCCTCAGCTCTCCAGGAACTCTTGGCATTGAAAAAAAATGGTGGGAAGCGTGTCGATAACTTTGAAGTGCGACTGGAAGATAAGGTGTACGATACTCTTTCAGAGGCCGATTACAATCTGCACATATCCAAGAGGCGTCAGGAAGCCGAGGATTTCGTTGTTGATGATGACGGTCTTGGTTATCTCGAAGAAGAAGACGATTGGGAATTGGGAAGGGCCTCTGATGAAGAAGATGACAAATCTGCCAAACCAAAGAAACCACGGGGTAATGGACCGATTATGATACACTTTTTGGTCTGCTGACGCTTTACGGTTCGAGTCAAACGTCAGGGATTTAACTCTGTTTGCTTGCTTCGGTTTTTCTCTCTTTGGGTATGCGTGGTATCTTATGGTGGCTATTCTGACGACCAACGAATTTTTTAGTGCAAAGTTAGTCACTGTTGAACTAAACTTCTGAACTCCAGGAGGTAGTTAACATATGAAAGGCGTTTACGCTTTTCACGTCAAATTTATCTGAAATTTCAGCTGCTAAAGAGTTTTGGGGACTTTTAACTGGAGAACATATTAACGAGATTTACTCTTTTCAGATCCGAAAAAGGTTGTACCCAGTAAGAGAGCTACTGAATTGGCTGCCGCAGCCGCCTTGACGGGGAAACGTAAAGTGACAAGTATGTTCGCTGCTGCCTTGAATACTGGAATGGGAAGACGTCCTAATAATGAGCACGGAGCTGCGAACAAATCGGGAGTTTCCACCGAAAGCATAGTTGATGACATTCTTGCTGGAATAACTGTTGACGAACTAAAACAACAGCGTCGGCGAGGTTAGTCTTTGCATTCAATCTGCCTTTTACAAATTACGAGTTTGCGCAAACTGGAGTAGATTTTTGTCAGCTGAAATGGACATTGTTGCGTAGCCTGGGTTGTTGAGAATTACATCAAGGTTTAATATAGTTAGATTCTCTTGATTGTTGGTCAATGCATACCGGTTATTGATGTTGGAAGGCTGAACTTTAGATACTTGTTCTAGAAGAGTTCGCCAGTTGTATGTTTTACTTGCACTCAAAATTCAAGTCCATCTACTCTGCAGGCTCGCGAGCTGCAGACGTGGGTGGTGCAGTATGGCGACAAGCTTTTAGACAACCTTCTTATCCAAGCATTCCAGCAGCAAGTCACCATTTATTGCCCAGCGAACCAGTATCGTCGTTTCAACCGGACAGGGCACGTGATCTTCGGGATTGCCTCCAGGTCAGGGCCGGTGAACTGGAAGTAACCGATGGTCCTCCAAGCGTGCCGGATAGCTCATGTGTAGTGAAGAGCGAGACTGTAAATTCTCCTGAGGTTGATGATTTCCCATCCCACCAGGTCGAACGGGAGCAAAGTCCTCCCAAGTTAGCTTCCATTGACGTGGCTGAAGTCCCCATTCGCAGTGACGATCTGGTCACAGCTGAAAGAGTCGAAACAAAAATTCGACTGAATGCGAAGATCGTGGAGCGTCCTCAAACAATGGAAGGGGCGTCAGCTGCTTGGCACTCAATTCGGGATGGGAGCTCGGAGAAGGTAGCGAACACCGTAAGGGGAACAGAAACAGCCGACGAGAACCTGGATTTCGGTAGCGGTGCTTTGCCTCTGGATGCTGAGGGCAAGTTATCCTTCTACTTTCTTGATGCATACGAGGAAGTATTTGGTGCCAACCCTGGTAGCGTCTATCTCTTCGGAAAGGTATTTTGCCTTATTTTTCGTATTCGAATGGACGGATACGAAGTTTTGTCGGTTATCGGTAATGGTTGATACGATTCTCGAATAGCACTCTTCAAATTCCTGATTCTTTTCGCGCGTGACTGACCGTCCGAGAGATGTTTGAACTACAGGTGAAGAAGGGAGGCGAGTTTGTGAGCTGCTGTGTGGCCGTTCGCAACTTGCAGCGTTGCGTCTTTGCCGTTCCTGCTTCCTACGTGTTTTCGGACACAAAACTCTTGGAGCTTGAAATTGAGGCGAAATTGGCTAAAGATGTTAGAAGAACCGCTATAAATGCAAAACTGCAGGTTTGACCCATCACCCTTAATCATAGTCGGAATAATCAGTACGAGCCACTTCATGAAAGGTCCCCTCTAAACATGCCCAGCAACGATTAAGGTTCAAGTGAGTACACTTTGTTGCCCTTTTTCATGCCTTAATACTTATCAATTGTGCGTCTGACAGGAACTAGCAAAAGAATTGAAGCAGGAACTTGCAGAGAAGTTGTTGCATCTGAATGTTGGCCGGTTTAGTATGGTTCCAGTAAAGGTAAGTTCTTCTCACGAAGTCCATCATGAATAGCTTCTAAACATGCTGAACAAGAAGCATGGATGATCGATTTTGCCAGTATAAGAACTCGCTAGTATCCCCATCTGATCTAGACGACGTATGTTCTATCAAAGTCACGCACTTTTATTATTGTTTTACTCGACGTCGAGCGATAACACCTGACTGGTGTATGTCTTCAGCGATCTTACGCATTCGAACGGCCCGACGTACCTGTTGGAGAACAGTATTTTATGAAGCTCAGCTACCCATTCAAGGTGCTTGCTATTACCATTCCTTCACAGCCTCTTTTAAGTTTTTCTCAATTACCCGGGCAGCATTTGAATAGACATTTTGGATGCTGCAGGATCCTCCTCTGCCGCACGATCTCCACGGTGTTCACTTCACCAGTATCTTTGGAAGCCACTCCAGGTTTGTGGTGGACTAAAGCTCTGTCGCTATCCGTTTCTACCAGTTCTTGCATAACGTCTTATCGTATCTCCTGTTATTCGGTGATTGGTAATTTTGATTGCGTAGCCGGAGAAAAACAGGCTCACTTTCCTATTAGATGACATCCTAAACATATGCTTGTGTTCTTGATGTAGCGCCTTGGAGCTCTTGCTCATCAAGAGGAGAATAAAAGGACCATGTTGGATGAGTATTACAAACCCAGTACTCTGTCCCAGCTCTTCCCAGGTGCTTCTTTCGGTGGCCATGCTACTTAGCAGCTCAGTACATTAGTACGCTAGTTACTGTCATGATGCTTTTTTTCGAAAGAATCTGCCCTGTAAATGATGTCCTTAATTGTTTAGGATTGTTTCCATGGAATTACAGCGTGCACTGGTTACCTAGTGTGTTGTCGGTATACTTTTTCGAGTATCTACCTGCGTCAGACTCTCTATGTGTTGGGATCTGTTGAGTCTAAATCCGACACATGCTCTTAGTGAACTTTGCAACGTGTCTTGGTTTCAAAATCTCCTATCTGATTTAGATCGAATAAGATTTTGCTGTCTCTTGGAGCTTCAGTCTATCGCCATGTGATAAACACATTTCCCTTTGCTAAACTTAACCAGACTGCTGCTTTCCAGAGTTGAGGAGCACTAAGATATGTAATATGATGGATGTAACAGGTCAGCTGGTGCAAGTTAGAAGTGAATCTGGAATCGTCAAAGGACCTGGCAGTCACTCCTCCTGGGAATGCGCCTATGGAGATACCCAGGCTTGTCATTGCAGCCATCAACCTGAAGACTGTTATCAACCACAAGCAGAACATAAATGAAATTGCTTCTGCTTCAGTCGTATCTTGCAAGTATGTTAAGGTAAGCTTGATAGGTTGATACAGCTCTACACTGCGTGCAGAGGCATTCATGAAGAATTGACCCGACCTATTCTTTAAAAATACCTCACGTCATGTTGCGCTCAGCATTGCTTCACGTCTAATTTGAACCATTTCCTTCTTCAGGTTGATATGCCAATGCCTCAAGCCGAGTGGAATACACATGAAATGCTAAACCACTTCAGCATTGTGCGCAAACTTGATGGTGGAATTTTTCCTGTGGGATTTACCTCAGAAGTAGCACAGCTCAACAGCAAAGTCGGCTCAAACGTGTTGAGTCATGAGAGCAGGTAGGATTCTTTTTAAGGCACACGTCACGTACTTTGAACCCTTCCATAAATTTTCCTTGATATAATTGTAAGGACCTGTTTTCATGGAATGTTCTCACTTATGAGCACTCCCGCTCCTGACCTCTCCTCACCTGTGATGCTTGAGACATCTCGTGTTCGCAAGTTGCTGGCGGGGTGCTCTCAGGAGAGTGCTTGCGCAATTCTACACTGGAAGATGAAGGATTATTATCTTGCCTTACACAAATACGTTGTTTGCCAATCGGCCAACTCATTTTGGTTTTCTCATCATCTTGCGTTGACTATTACTTGTTCTTACCAGTGAAAGAGCGTTGCTTAATCACTTCATGCTGAAGCTTTACCAGCTGGATCCCGACGTGCTAGTTGGTCACAATATTTCGGGCTTCGATCTTGATGTGTTACTCCATAGATTACAAGTAAGTAACAGGTCTACGTTTTGCTCAAATAGTGCCGTTCATTTATTATGCTCTGTGATGTAAGTATAGAAATTATATTAAGCAATGCTGTTTCTATCCTGAATACACTCCATGTGGAACTGAGCATCTGCAGGATGAGACGTAGGGATTCTTTCAGACTGCATGCAAGGTTTTTGTCAGAATAGTCTTTCAAGTGACGATCAAGAACCATTTTATCGATAAGTTAGTAGGGACCAAGCCTTGTTACAAGCCCGCACTCCCGATCTGAAATTTTACCATTATCTGGACAGGCTTGCAAGGTTCAAAGTAAGATGTGGTCAAAGATTGGTCGCCTAAGGCGATCTCAGATGCCAAGGCTTGGTGGCAACGGGAACACATTTGGTTCAGGAGCAGGTCCAGGAGCTATGGCCTGTATAGCTGGTCGCCTCCTTTGTGACACTTATATTTCATCTCGCGAACTATTGAGACAGGTAACGGGGTCTGTTACCCTGTTAATTCGTTGATTCGTTCAGGTCATTGCTGTGCACAGCTACAAGATTCGTTTTGACTGTAAGGACGCTCAGTTACATCATACATATCATACCTATGGTTCACGATTAAAAAAGCTCGTTGTAGAACGATACCGACACTTCCGCTGTATGACGTTTCTATCCTGGAATCCGATTTGTGCAGACAAGCTATTCCTTGACAGAACTATCCAGAAATCAGTTGGGGCGGGAGCGCAAAGAACTGGTGCCATCAGATATTCCTGCTATGTACGGATCATCTGCTTCGCTTCTGGAATTGGTGTGTCTAAAACGCCACCATATAACCCTACAGCGATTCAGAGTTCTCATCTATTTTCAGGAGGCAATTCGGATAATGAATGAACGCAGTAAATTGCCTTAACTTCGCGTTAAGTTCTGTATCTGATCTTTTACTTCTTTACGAAACAGATAGAATCTGGAGAGACGGATGCATGGCTTGCTCTAGGCCTCATGTTCCATCTCAGTGTTTTGCCCTTGTCGCGACAGTTGACAAATATCAGTGGCAATTTGTGGAGCAAAACTTTGCAGGTGAGCATCAACCTTTATAGATCCAGCTTTTATCGAAATACTTGATCTACAGTTCACACGTAGAAGAAGAAATAAATGAAGCCTGCAGCTTTCTCTTATTCTCATGTCATTGTTCGATCTACCACTCGCCTTTCGAGCATAGCAGCAGCAGCATTCTCCCTCACGTTGCAGTTTCGAAAATTTTGACTTCCAATTTGTTGTGCAACCTGATCTTCAGGGAAACAGGGCCCAAAGGGTTGAGTACCTTCTGCTACACGAGTTTCACAGTCGGAAGTTTATAGTTCCAGACAAGCTTTCAATTAAAGAAAGAGAACGGCTTACATCGAAAAGGAAGTTAATCTCTGACCAAGATCTACCAAATGCTGGAGATGAGAACATGATAGACGAGGAGGCTCATGTGGATGCTCCTCAAACTGGCAGTGGTAAACGGAAGAAGGGTGCAGCATACTTGGGTGGTCTTGTTCTAGAGCCTAAAAAGGGCCTGTATGACAAGTACATCCTGCTGCTCGACTTCAACAGTCTGTATCCTTCAATTATACAGGTGAAACTCTTGTTGTTTGAGGTTGCCAGCTGTTTGAATATTTAGTCGAACTAATGGTTAGGACTAAAGAGAGTGGTACATGCTTGGAAAGAGTATGTTGAGCATGTTCTATTGATCTTCTGTATCTTCAAACAAAAAACTTCTAGTTAATGCGGGTAGCTGATGCTGACATTTGCAGGAATACAACGTGTGCTTCACGACTGTGGAGAGACCTTCGGATGGTTCAATTCCCACCCTACCCTCTAGCGAGCCTCCTGGAGTGTTACCTCAGGTCCACTCTTTCACGATTTCGAGTTCACAATACTGGCATCCGTTTCTCCGGCTTTGTCTTCTTTGTGTACTTATTCTGGTCCCGTGATTCTCTTTGGAGCTCTTCCCGTGAACCTGGAAGTCTCATCGATTCATTTAGCATTCTATCACTAGTTTTTCCTCTCCTGCATCGTCATTAGTTGAATGACACAGAAGTTGAAAGACACAAAACCCCAACTTATGCATCTTGGTTGTCAGGTGTTGAAGGGTCTCGTCGACAGGAGAAGGCAAGTCAAGTCGTGGTTGAAGAAAACCACTGATGATCTCAAATATCGTCAGCTTGACATCCAACAGCAAGCATTGAAACTAACTGCCAACAGGTTAGCGCGTTTTCAGCTTTAGGCAGCACAATGTACCGAAAAAATTGAACTTTTATAGTATGAGTTATCAATGCCATGTTAATTCCTAATGGGGAGGTTGTTTTCCCATCGAAGAGCATCTTGTCTAAGTTACGAAGTAAAAATTCTCATTCTGTGAATCAAGAGTTGCGAATACTTGTCACAAACTTCAATTCTATTACGCTGACACGTATGCTCTTGGATTTTGGATTTCGAACCAAATAATAAAAGACAAATCGTTTTCTCATAACCCCCTTGTGATTAACTTCTCAGTATCTACGGGTGTCTGGGGTTCACAAATGCACGATTTTATGCGAAACCAATCGCAGAACTCATCACCTCTCAGGTTTGTAGTAGATCTACTCGCCAATGTCGTACCTGGTTTTTAGTGTAGGTGCGTGAAGTCTTCTCTGGGTCGAAAATTAGTTGTGAGCTCTAGGACACAATTTTTCTATTGCTTGACGTTTTTTTTATAACGAGTTTAGCAACCATAAGAGCAGATTGTTCATTGACAGTTCAGTTTTTCTACATTTGTCTCTCGTCTCTCAGTTTCTTATCTATTGAAGCTCATTTTGCCACTATGCAGGGTCGTGAAATTCTGCAAAGCACAGTAGATCTCGTGCAAAACAACCTGAACCTTGAGGTACAACTTATAGAATGTTCGGGTCATCGTTTTATGTCCAAATAGTTTTACCAAGAGCAACTTGTTTATAAGCCTAACGTTTGCCTGGAAACACTTTCAGGAGCTTCAGTTTCAGCACATGGTGCCTGTTTCGTGATCTTGAAGTGCAAACTTGGTGTGGCAACCTAGTAATTTTTCATTTTCATGCTACTGACTGTTCCCTCTCGTAGGTTATTTATGGAGACACAGATTCAATCATGATCCATACAGGACTCGATGACCTCGCTGCTGCAAAAGCGATTGGTGTAAAAGTCATTAAAGAGGTATTTTTCAGTACGGTTTCCAGCTTGAGAGTTCCAGGTTTTTCCTACCAACCTAGGTTGGATTGTGGTCATAGAAGACAATCATGCCATGTTTTTCTTGTCTATGATGTCCAGATCAAGAGCAAGAAATCTTTTTGTAGAGGTGCTGAAAGCTAAAGGTTTGTTTGCATTGGATGCAGGTGAACAGAAAGTACAGGCTCTTGGAAATAGACATGGATGGCATCTTCAAGCGTATGCTTCTTCTTAAAAAGAAGAAATACGCTGCGGTTAAAGTCGAGCTAAGCAAGGATGGTTCTCCTCGAGAGGTGAAACCTTCACCTGAATTTTCCATGCTTTATCATGGAATTGTGTAGGTATACTCATCTTGAATACTCTGAAAGCTCAGCTCTTCTGAAACACCTCTTATCTGACTGCTCCATGCAGGTTATGGAACAAAAAGGTCTAGACATTGTGAGGCGAGATTGGAGTTCGTTGTCTAAGGAGATTGGTAACTTCGCTCTTGGACAGATACTTTCAGAAGGGTTAGTTTTCTCTCTTTTCATTATTGACTTTATTACAGAGTAAGTTACTATTTGAGCTTGGGTGTTACCGTGTTTATAAATAGTTGGGACGTTCTACTCTTGCAAGATTTCGATCTTATGTGTATGTTTGTCAATCCAGGCTGAAATATATTATTATACATGTACCTATCTTACATAATCTTTACTCATCGATAACGTTCAAGCGATGCCACTCTGGTCCTAGACGGATAACGCTGGAGAGCATGGTAAGTTTTGTCTTCTTAACCAATCCATCCGTTTTTCATCGTGCTGACAGCTTCTGAATCTGCTGTCGCTGGTTCTTTGTGCAGTTCACGTGAGGACGTCGTAGAAGCTATCCATAACCAGTTGAGAAAGGTACTTAAAAAACATGCCTTTGCCATGTTCTCATTACAGGTCATTGATATTCCTGGTTGGTGTGGTCACATTATATGGACTGATTGTTTAAACTGACTGTCCCAGAGAACTATGTTTATGATTCTTAACGCGTTTAAGTAAATTGAAACGATGGAAAATAAATGGAAGGACTGGCTTAATATAGGGTCTGGTTTGACCAGTTTGCTTATACACATTGTGCATTAATCTTGTTTGCGTTTGGTGGACATAATGAGTCAGTTTCATGATCTGATGTTTCAGCTCCAAGAAGACATGAGAAATGGGCAGGTGGAGCTTGATAAATACATCATCACTAAATCTCTCACCAAGGCTCCCGAAGACTACCCAGATGCAAAAAATCAGCCGCACGTCCAGGTACAGTGCCTTCGACAAGTGCGTTATCTTTGACCATCTTCGTGCTCTCTGCACAAAAAGTCTTCGTGGTTGAAGGATCGGCTGCGTTTGATGAGATCATCAGCGATCGGTGGTTGATCAAGTTTTTCTCACAGTCAGCAACCTTCCGAATTTCTGGGGTCGTTGATCGTTGCTGGCCAATCGGTAGCAGGTGCGCTTTGAATTCGGCGTCCACTCACGATCTTATATTTGAATATTGTGACGATGGCAGGTTGCCCTCAGGAGGAGACAAGCTGGTCATCATGTAGGATGCTGTGCAGGCGACACCGTCCCGTATATCATCTGTGTTGACAAGGTTTGCCGACGACTTTCTTGCAACCAGCAGTCAATTGTTTTGGATATAGTGAAGTCATATTCTTAGGCTAAATCTCTGGAAAAGCCACTCGAGCTCTTACCCTCTTGTGAATTTTCGATTTTTTCGCCAGGACTCCACAGGACTCGCAGAGAGGGCAAGACATCCGGATGAAATTAAAGCTAATAGCGAGGCCTTTATGGTGGACATTGAATACTACCTATCTCAGCAGGTGGGCCCTTACGTTCGAAGAGTCGAACGTTTCTTACAGTGCAAAACTTCTTGAGATTGTGTAGAAAGGTTCTGAAGCTGATGTCTGAGCGATGCAAGTGTCTTCTGCAGGCAAAACTGTGCACTTCCGTTAGTAGAATACTCAAAGAGCCCGGGAAGACTAATGGGACTTGGACTTCATGCAGATTCATCCTGTTGTATCGCGACTGTGCGCACCGATTGAAGGAACAGACGCTAGACACATTGCTGAATGTCTAGGCTTGGACCCTTCCAAGGTATGTACATCACTACAAGAAACTGACTGATTTATCCATGCTAATTCATAATCAACGGCGAACTAATTACGGTTGGCCCGTTTGTCAAGTATTGTGCCTTAATTGTGGCGTCCGCTGCTCCGCAGTTTCATCGAGCGGAACCTGCAAACGAAGTAGAAGACACTCTTCTTTCATCGGCAACCATTCTTGATGACGACGATAGGTATGACATCTTGGTGGTCTTTTGTCATCGAGGGCGACAACATTCAGTGTCCAGCCTATTGACGACTAGTTTTGTTTAACCTGCCAGATATCGCCATTGCGAAGCACTCCAGCTGGTGTGTCCACAGTGCACTAGACGGTATCAATTTTCCGGTGTCAGCAGAATGCTTTCTCCTAATCTACCCGACAGCAGTGAGCAGCCTGTATCAGATGATCCTCTGAGATGCCCTCAGTGTACCCATGGGGGCTCCATGCAGAGATTATCGCCGGCTATGCTTGCGAACCAGGTTTGTATAGCCTTACCTTTCTTCTTGATCCAAATTGTCAGTCTACTATTAGAAGAACATCAAAATCCTACCGTTACAGTTGATTTTGAAGCAAATGCAAACGATGCACTGACCTACTTACAGATTTTCTCCGCGTAACTATTGCTCGATAGTTCGCCTCACGAGTCATATTCTTACCGCTAGCACCTCGACCTCTTGTGAGGACCATTGTGTGTCCCCCAATGAGATTGAAACGGAAGTTCATAACACTCAAAATTTATTACTCATTGCAGGTTAAGCAAAGGGCTGAGGAGTTTATAGCTCGATATTATGACGGTTGGATGATGGTAATACTTTCTACGTCACGAAAGTCGCAGCTCATGGAATTTGTAACTCATGGAAGGTGGTCACGATCCACTGTATTGGCACATGTAGCGTTTTTTCTGGAGGGATCGGTATTGATTTGTAACTTGAGTATCCTCTTACTGATCTGTTAATATCTTTCTCACAGTGCGACGACGAGGCATGTGGTCACCTCACTCGAAACGTGAGCCTACGGGTTGTTGGAGATGCAGACAGAGGCACCGTATGTCCCAACTATCCCCGATGCAATGGACGGTTAGGCCGTCAGGTATGTTCATTGCTCTACACTTCAATCAGCGCTTTCCTGATACACTTCAATTCCGCAGCAAGATCGTCTGTAATCGAATCAGCTGATCACTTTGCACTAACCGAGTATGATAACACGTATCTTTGTCATGGTAACAAGGTTTTTCTTATCTTTTGTTTCAGTATACGGAAGTGGACCTGTACAAACAACTGACCCATTTCCACCGATTACTGGACGCAGCGCGCACTCTAGACAAGGTAAGTGTATGATGACCACCAAGTCTCTATGTTCCTCTGTGAACTTTAGACGCCCTTTAAATCAAATGCCTCTCTCTCGGTCATGGCTCAGAACGCTTTAATTATTCTGGTGAAGGATAGAGATCTATTGAGAGTAAAGCGCAATAAATCACCTGTTCGGTTGTATACGAGCGTTGTGACAGATCATTCCTATTGCTTAAGCCCACTTCATGTACATATCTGAGTTTCAGAGCTGAGAAGTTTGCTGACATTTTCAGTCCGTCACACAGGTGTCCGATGTGACTGTGAAATTAGCTGCCGAGAGGAAGCTGGCTATAGCTCGTCCTGCATTCGATTGTGCGGCGCAAGTTGTCAAGGACCTTAGAGATAGATGTGCGTACAGGTGGATCAACATGAGTGGGATCTGTGTTACTGTATCGTAGCACTGAGTGACTAGGTAGATTCCGATGTCTGGCATCGCCGACCACTTTTGTTAGAAATCGATTGCTGAAAACCATCATCTACACAACTTGTAGCCAAAGTTCTGACGGGAGGATGATTCGCAACCTTCCTTGCACCATATGATGATCCAGAATGTATCCAGAATCCAGTATACAGCTGGATTCTGGATACATAGACATAGAGCTGAATTCTGGATCATGGCAATCCGTTTACAGCAGCTGTATACGGATCACCACTGTCTTGTATTATACAAAAGGAGCTGCAGTTTGCTGATCACCTTCACACTGGTGATCGGTAAATGGCCGCCGATCAAAGAGCTGAAGGTTTTGCTAGTTACTGGACGAAATTGAATGTTTCATGTACAGTCACTTCGAATAAAGTAATTTTTTTCTGGCCAGGAAAGTACCAGGAAAGCTCCCACCCCATCGGCGGTAGGACTTTCGGATCTTTGTGGACGGATTGATTTTGTAAAACAGAACTGTATCCACTGAGAAGATCGTTGTTTCCAGGTCTTCTTTTGAGGTCACTCCACATTTTTACGCTGGTAATTTTTGTAGACAACAAAACCTTAACAGTTCTCACCCACAGGCAAAAGCTAGATAGTATCTTTGCTGGATTGGTGGGCAAGCCTCGACTGACTATAGGCCGTATATCCTGCTTTTAGTGAAGGGAACTTATTTTAGATCTATCCTCGGCTGTGAAGGGACAATCTAAAGGCTGAAAGTGATTAGAGCGCTTCAAAAAAAGGAATAGTAGAGTTGAACACATGCTCTTCAACCTGCACGAAAAGACCATGAGATCGTAACCCAACAATTGAGCTTGAGCATGCGGCGGTGACTGGCGACGAGGGTGATTTGCACCCTTGACCGCGTTCCGGATGCCCACATTGAATGTCTCCGAATATTTGAAAGAAACTAAACTGCGGCATAATGTAAAGTGAATCGCAAGCGCCAATGAATGTACCACTTCAGTCTGATCTCCAAAACGTACTCGCAACAGCGCAGTGAACATTCTTTGCACTCAGCGTGCTTTGGCACGTGACCGCACTGACTACGCACCACTAACTGTCTCACAGTGTCAAAACTTGGGGGCGATTACATTCTAACCAAGTACGATGGCTTGTTTCCTTCAAATCGCCTTGTCCACTACTTCGGTCCCACGAAGGGAATCGCCTGGACCCGAAGATTTCTCTTCTGGGTTCCGGCAACAAAACGTCGTCTTGTCACCGAAAGGAATTAACAAGTCGATGTAGACACAAAGGTCCCTCATACCCCACCAGAAAAGCCTGTAATCCACAGAGCTGTCGATCACTGGCATCGGACGGCGAGTGGAATCGAATGTCATGTCTGAAAGCAAGCGCAGTTTCGGTCCAGGCCGAGGTCGACCCCCACACGCACACTCTCACACAAGACAGGGTGAAAGTAAGAGTGAAACGCAGAGGTCAATCGGCATGGCAACTCTCCTCATTTGGCCCGATGTCCACATGCACATCATCGACTTGCTCTCCTTCTGGTGGCTCGCCATCTCCATCTTCCCCGATGCGCTCGTGGTCTGTATCAGCAGACGCGCCTGCTACTCCACCTCCTGCGACTGCGGCCTCGACAATGCCTGGCCCCCGATGTGGCCATCCCTCGCCTTCCTTCCTGCGCTTCCGGTGCCGTCATTCTCTTCCCTCTCGTTACAGTGCCTGGCCCGCGTTCTCCGTGTCTCCCAATTCTGCAAGCTCCCGTTTTGACTTTGTACATCTGAGTGTCTCTTGTGCAAGAGACTGGAGTCACCGGTCAACGACTGCGCCGTGTTGAAAGAGTAAGATTGTTCTGCCAGGTGTGCATTATGCCAGGACTCTTCTTGTTATTTTTCTTCATATTTGCTCCTTTAGCTTAGTGCTTACAACTGTTGTATTTCATCCTACATATATTTATCATATGGGTTTGACATGGACGTAGTCGCCCTATACAGTACTGCGACCACTAAAGTAGATAGAATTATAAAAGAACTTCCATCGTGTCTTGGGTGTGGGGCAATATTCGCCAGGTTAGCGTTGTATTTGAGCTTGAAAATTTCGAGTTGAGATTTGAGAACACGTAATATAATATTTTTTTAATGGTATCCGATTTTAGATAGTGAGCACAAGCTTTTATTAATCAGTTTCATGGTTTCGGTGGATGGCGTAATGGCTTGGCCAGGTCTAGAGTTTTATTATTACCTTGAACCCGGTACCAGGTTGGAGAGGCTAATTCCACCCTGACGGCTGTGCCATCGAACCCGGTCATCCTCGAAGAAGAGTATTCGGTGCTTTATATGGGAAGGACATTTTGTAAATTGTAAATTTTGTAAGAGCTGGTAGTAAACGACTTCACTTGTGAGGGTATGTACGGGTCGTCACGAAATGAAGCACATTGTTGGGAACAAATGTGTTATAATCATGCACATGTCGTGGATACACGTAGAAGCACGTTTACAACAAAATTTGGAGTGGTTTAAAAAATATTGACTTTTACATATGTCAATATTTTTCAGAATCGTTCGGACAAGCAAATCTTCCTTCATATACGTCAAATTTTCAAGTCACGTTTACCGTCCTTTTTTCGATTTCTTGCTTCTTCTTGTAATGGACATCTATAGCCCCAGCACATAAGTTCTCTTATGAAGAGATTAAAAGGGCCCTCTTGCAACTATTTATTAATTCTCTGTAGCACACCACAAAATAAGCAGGATGCAGACACATGCATGTACTCTTTCCATTACCAAGTTGAAGTTTCCCAAAAAAATCACTACCAAATTATGGTAATAACCATAATTTGATTATGGAAATTCAGAGTTTCAAACCCATCTAACGATAACAAAATATTTCAGTTTTATAAATGTCAAAGAATTGGATTAATATTAAATTTTTGATAAAAGTCAATTATACCAATGTCAAGTACTTTTTCCGAACATCTTGACAACTAAAATGTGACTATGGGATCTGACTTCCACATTCGTAACTTGAACCAAAGTTTGGACAGTCTAACCAAAGCATTTGCATATCAAAATCCAGTCATCACATAAGCTGCTTGGAGTCTTCAATCGAAGCAGCTTATTTATTTATAAATGAGGATGTGCAAAATGTTATGATTTTGCAAGCTATTATGAGGCCAAAAAAAAAAGGCAAGGAAAGGTCTTTTTAGAATTCTGAAAACTTTGAGCCGCAGTATCTCATAAAGATTAAACCATTCAATTTAATTCGATGGAAATTGTTAAATTTATGTGCAAATGACTCAAAATGACAACCTGCAGTTTGTAAAACATAAAAGATGTAATGAACATAGCAATCTAAGTGAAATGTGCGCATCATCATTTTCAAGTGATGAAGAAAAACGTTCGCCTCTAACTTACAGTTTTTTTTGGGAGTGAACCAAGTAATATGGCAAAATGATAGGAATACCCCATCATGTAAAACTTGATGGGGTATTCCTATCATTTTGCTATATTACATGGATGAAACATGGACAAAGGGGTAAGATGGGACTAGGCCCCAATAATATCACAATGGGAAATATGTCATAGTCAAACTAAGATATTTGAACTATCTACAGTCAAACATCTATATACTACATGAGTATATGAAGAATCATCATCTAACATGATTGTTCTACTTTAGATTGCATCAGCTAGTGATCTCTTAAAAGCAATGGATACACATCGACTAAAATAGATTAAACAATAAATTAAAGAGAGTGATATCCCATGTAGCATAGTATTGTAGAATCTCACACACTCTCTCATAATCGTGTTGAAGTCGATGTCCATAGCTCCATATAAATCCAAAGCTAAAGTAAAAAAGAGATGATCTCTATGTATATCCCTATACTTGGAGACCTTGGTTGCTGCTGCTCCACTTGTTACAAATCCAAAAGGATGGGTAATCATTCCCTCCTAAACAATGTCATGTGTAGGATCTGGAACCAAATAGGCAACCACAATGTCTACAACAATAACTTGGTCCTCCCAAATCAAGTATTGTCTGTCATAACCTAAATATACTGCAAGGAATACCAACGATCCATCCATGTGAAGTATCCAACTTTTTGTGTCATAGCAAATACCATATCCCTAATGACATCATGGGTAGCTATACTCTTCCCTCCAAACGAGCAAAGAGTCATATGGACCCATGATGAATCTAAGTTAGTACCACACTCTTAGGTGAGTAATGAAGATGCAAATGGGTGGACCAAGCCAAGGTGGAACCTCATATCTATAGAAAAGGTAACTAATGCAAGTTGGAAAGTCTTAATGCATGGTTGAACCACGATCCATGAGCATGTATACGCATCCTTGTCGGAGCAAGAAAGACGAGCCCTAGTAATACAAGGAATGACTAGATCCGCGAAGAGAGAATGTAGAGCCTATTGAAATTGTGAGTTCATCTAGTACAATTGGTGAATAAATAGAAAAAAAAACTAGCTCATGTTTCATATTGAGGTCAAAACATATATCTTGTATGGGGTAATAATACTTGTAAATAAAATGACCCCATCGATGTTAAGGAAAGACGAAGTAAAATATCAAAAGGGATGGGAAGACCCCATCAAATCGTACAAGGAAGGAACCAAACCGGTAACACGGGGCTAGCCCCAATAGTATCACACTGGAAATATGTCGTTCAACACCTAGGATATCTGAACTATCCAAGTCAAAAGGTCTATAAACAACAGAGCATCCTAAGAAGAAGCATCGCCATCGATGTTCGGATGATACATTTCAAGGATGTGACTCAAAAAATAACTAGAGTACTCAAGTAGCAAAAAACGCTCGAGGGTTTTGGCTAGGTAGAGTACCATGATAAATCTAGACCGTACCGACCATCCAGTCCGCGACGCGGATAAAGATTTGAATCAGGACCGAAAACGCAAGACGAACCTGAGACGAGGCTCCTAAAATTGACGGGATGCCGATAAACTTTCCATTTGCAGTACGGCCGGCAAGCTCCGCCCCGTTCACGTCCCTTGGAACACATGACATCTCAGTGTTCTTGCCAGCCCGAAGTACCCTCCAAAATATGCTCTTGTACAGCACAGTGCAGGCTCCGATCGCTCGGTACAGGCGGAACCAGTGGCGGATTACGGGCACGAAATGGTTCTTGTAACGAGAAGTTCTTGCAAGGAAATGGCGAGACTTCGGTGTAATGCGAATTGGCGAATGTAACGAGCCTCTACTTTTAAGGATCTAAAGTTTCGCACTTGGTGTTGGAGAGCGCAGCGCAGGCAGAGCTTTGCTTGCTGTGAGAGCGAAGCGATGGCGGATGCAGGAGCGTTGGAAGCTCTAGTGGCAAGACTGGAGAGGGTCGCGTCGCTCTTGGAAGGAAGATTGGAAACTTCGCCAGCTTTTGCAAAGAAGCCCGATGTTACGAGTCGATCGATCCCGGCATTGGAACTTGGGAAGGAGAATGCGAAAGTCGATATCAAGGATGGGGCCATTAGCCCTTCCGTTGCAGCTTTCGATGAGCTTTTGAAGACCAAGCTGGCGCGCGTGAAGGCAGCGGCGGTGAAGATTGGAGGATCTGTGCTGAAGGCCACCGAGGTTCTGGAGAGTGCGTTTGAAGCGGAGCGGAACATTGTGCTGGCTATCTCACAGTGCAAGGTGTGCAAATTGATGAAATTGTTTCCGTTTTAGGAATGCAAAGATAATTACAAGTTTTGATGCGTTCTGGTATTCTTCTGCTATTAGAGGCCGAGGCACGATCTTGGCCGGATGGCGATGCGTCCGGATTAATTCCTTGATTGGGATGAATTGATCGTTTACCCCTTTATTCTGACAATTCATTATTCCCAAGTTAGAGAGTGCCCTCTTCTGCTCATCCATAAATGATGCGATCGATCAAAAGATATTTTGTGGTTTCAGATGAGTAGAATGACACAACAAGGCCCCTGCAGATTGTCGCAGCGATGATCTTCCCTCAGACCGCACCTGTAGCTAGCAGTGTGCCTTAGTTTATCGATGTGGATGGTTTGCTTGTCTGTATGCACTGACTGTTGATGCCTTAGTCAACGAACGTGCAGAAACTTCATTCTCCGGAAAGGATTGTCAATGGCGCTCGATTTGGCAATCATAAGACTAAATCCTTACTGGTATTTGGTAGACGATAAATGCGCGTCAGTCCTACAGTTTCAGAGAGGAAAATGTATCTTGTAATTGTTGTGCAGTTTGTACCTCAATCACCTATGCCGCATGCTCGATTTCGAGGTCAGATCAAGGGGGCGAAGAAATCTGCCGAAATACTATGTGGTCCTTGAGCCTCTCGAGCATTCCCTGTCTCCCCGGGGGAGATACTGTTGGAGGCAAAATCAATCACATCAAAGAATGAGTCTATATGCCAGAAGCACAGAAAAGAGCAGACGGAAATCCTGAAAACCATATATGTCATACTATATGTATATTTGTCATTTGGAAAGTAGAAGACAGAGGATGAGAGTTAAGATATCCCGGTTTTAGTTCAGACCTTTGTCTGGTTGCGGGATATAGTTATAGGACAGTGATTGCAGAAATTGAAGAAGTGTGCTGCAGCTCTATAGTAACTTCGCGGCTGGAACTGCCACTTCATCTGAACCTGTGAGGCTTGCTGTTTCACTCAGTAAGATAATGTGAATTGGTTGCTGAGAGAACTGAGGATAACATGTAACTCGAGTGTAAATGGAAACATCTGTAGCCCTCAGTGAGTTTCTAGCTTCCTAGTCGAGAATAAATTTTAGCTTCAACAAGTCCAACAGGGCCCTTAGCATTGCAAGAGTCAGTAGAGGAAATAGGAAACACATCGAACGTTACATGCACTCTCTTTAGGGTCTACAGTCAAGCACATATATCAGATATCTGAAAATTTGTGGAAGTTTGTGTGTTTGTAACAACATCTTAGATGTTAAATTTGCATGATTACTCTACCTTTACAATAGAAAGTGTAAGGATATTGTTAAAGGATTCAGCATTTTTGGGTCTTATCTATAAGATTTCTACTGTACAGATAATCTTTTGAGCTGCTTAATCTAATCTTTCATTCCTAAGTTATTTCTCGTACATTTGGTGATTTTGTACTTCTGGTATCGTTCTATATCTAATATGTAAGAAGCTGTTGTCCTTTGACCTGTGATTAAATTTGTGATATTTCTGGTCATTTGTGGAAACTCAGGAACCTAATTCTGCGGGTTTGCAAAACTTGGTCAAACCGCTGGGAGAGGCCATCCAGAAGGCACATTCCTTGACTGAAGGGAAAAGGACTGACGCTTTCAATCATCAGAAAGTTGTAGCGGAGAGTCTTGCAACACTCTCATGGGTTGTGTACACGGGAAAAGACTGTGGTAAGAGCATTTCCAGGATCAAGATCTTGTATGCTTTGAAGGGAGAAAGATCCATGTCGCAATATATTGAGAACTCGAAACGAATAACTTAATTTTGTTGTGGGTCTGTGGCTGGCTTATTTGTGAAGTCTTTTATGCTCCTGATATTGTAAAACTTGCTAGTGGTATTCAAGACTTTCCTCCCAACAATGTTTTGCAGGACTGAGCCTGCCTGGACCCCATGTCGACGAGAGTTGGCCATCTGCAGAATTTTATAACAATAAAGTAAGCTGTTTGAACCTTTTCCATCTTTTGGACTTCTGACCTCTTACACTTCAAAATTCGGAGGATTTATAAACCAACACAGCCTGAAGAACAGGAGTCTTTGTAAAAATGTTGAAAGTTATTTTCTGAGTCTCATAGCACAATTCATGAAACAGGTCGTTGCCATCTGCATATAACTAATGGAGACTGTAAGCTTTGAATGTATCAATAGCGTGGTCAGTGGTCAACGGCAGGCCTTCTTGAATCCTTGTAAGGTGTTTGTGTTCCACTCTACTTGCCAGTAGTTTTTCCTGTCCTAGCACTTTAAGAGGACGCGCTTGAGGGGTTGAAGTAAAGCATTCTAGATTCTGTTTTAAACCACTTTGCTATGCCTGTTCAAGTGTCCCTTGCAGGAAGTGCGTCTGCTTATGGTCTGGCTATGTCTAGTTGGCGAATATCTTGTTCTTGATATCCTTTCTCCGTACACATCACCCAACAATGTTGCTCGAAGATCCCTACAAAAGATCAGTCTATATCAGTTGTAGTGCTTTGAGGATTACATCCATGTCTCTCTCTCCCCCTTTATTCTAAGCCAAGTGGAGAGCCAGTCTACACGCGTGGGTTTTCTATGTCCATTTTGTGAGTTTTTTCCCTCAAACTACGTTAATTTTTTTCTTGCAGGTTCTTGTGGAATATAAAACAAAGGATCCAAATCATGTCGAGTGGGCAAAGGCCGTCAAAGACCTGTACATACCAGGTTTGAAGGATTATGTAAAAAAATTCCATACTACGGGACCTGCCTGGAATGAAAAAGGTATTGATGTCTCCCAGTTTGGTGGTGCTGCGACGAAGGCACGTACTGCCGCGCCTTCTGCACCACCATCTGCACCAAGGGCACCACCCCCACCCCCACCTCCAGGCCCTCCCCCACCTCCACCTCCACCACCTTCAGGGATTGCTTCTTCATCGTCCGGTGCAGCTGCTCATGCGCCTGCCGCAAGCATGAGCGAAGTCTTTAAAGAACTCAGCAAAGGAGAAGCGGTTACAGCAGGTTCATTTCAAGTCACTTAAAGACTCAGGAGTCAAGATAGAAGTTTCAGATTAGTGCTTTGTTTTTTCTGTATTTTTGGGTGTATTTGCAGCTATTGGTTGGTGGTCTTCATTGGTACTTGTTC
The DNA here is from genome assembly GCA_014180765.2 of Marchantia paleacea. Taxonomy (NCBI): domain Eukaryota; kingdom Viridiplantae; phylum Streptophyta; class Marchantiopsida; order Marchantiales; family Marchantiaceae; genus Marchantia; species Marchantia paleacea. Next base: position 1,438,078 of record MUAA02000117.1, read on the forward strand.
ATGCCTTACTGGTGTATTGGAGATGTCTAACAGCAGCTACACATCATTCTCCATCACCAGTTGTTGAAATTGCACGAGACAGTAGTTAGGAGTTCTTTTGAAGTGAAGTTTGACGGGGGATGGGTTTATCACTGCAGGGTTGAGGAAAGTGACGGATGATATGAAGACAAAGAATAGGGCTGACAGGACTGGGGCGGTTCCTGCCATTACCAAAGCAGAAAAGGAAGCCGCTGTGGCTCCAGTGAAATCCGTAGTCAAGAAACCAGTTTTCGAATTGCAACTGGGACGGAAGTAAGTAGTGGCTCTTTTAGGTGACCTCATGATCGTAGCATTTTTAAATACTAACATGTACATCTTAATTTTTCAATTTTATTTTGTGATTGGAAAGCGAAGCTTTATTGCATACCGAAGAGCTAAATGGATATCGTTGATGGAAATTAGTATTTCGCTTTAAAGTCCTCCAGGTGCGGGGTCTTGTAAATGATGGATACTTCGCTGTGTTGAGTGACAGGTGGGTAGTGGAGAATCAGGTTGGCAACAAGGAACTTATGATAGACGATACCAATCCGAGGCAGTCTGTCTATGTGTTTGGGTGCAAGGATTCAGTCATCCACGTTAAAGGTACGACACTAAATTCAAAAGATGCACTGCTTAAGCTTCCCGCTGGATGGGCCCAATGTTCATCTTTAAAGTTCTTGATCTGCGTGATAAACAGCTGTCGAAATTTGGAGCACTAGATACCTGATGCAATGCCCTACTGCCTAAGCCTCTTTTTTGTCTCCAATTACTTGAACTAAAAGGGATTTCATTCGTTCTTTTGCAGGCAAAGTGAATAATATTACATTGGATAAATGCGTGAAGACAGCTCTTGTTTTCAGTGTAAGCTGGTCTATACACATGTTCTAGTTTTTTCCTTCACGTACTTGAAGCCGAGTCCGCCAAACATACCATCAGTTTTACCATAGCTTTTGCTCTTGGTGCAGGAAACTTAATTTGTTACTGCCTTGGTTGCAGGATGTGGTTGCGGCTTGTGAGGTTGTGAATTGCACTAGCGTTGAGGTGCAGTGCCAGGTATTGCACTCTCCCAATTTCACGGCTTGGAAAATGACTATGTGGTGTGGCTCATCTAAAATTTATGGGTTTATTTTTTATACATATTTCATTTTTCTTTTCTGTTTTACTTCAGTGTTCTCTTACATATATTTGAATCTGTTAACGATGTGTTTTAGTTGTAGATTTCCACACTACCAAACTTAAGTAATGTAACTTTGTTCGATCTGTTGGACAGGGCTCAGCACCAACTATCGCCATAGATAATACAAATGGGTGCCAGCTATACTTGAGTGCAAACTCGTTACATGCATCCATAACGACAGCAAAATCAAGCGAAGTAAATGTTATGGTCCCAGGAGCAACACCAGAAGCAGATCTGGTACGTCTCATGGTCAAGGATTCTTCGCTGTTTTCAGCATGCAGTGATGTGTCACAACTCTTTCACACCAAACTGGAATCTGCCTACGGTGTAACAAAGACGAACATATTCAATTTCCGTTCAACAAAGATATTACTTGCCAACAGAGCTTCTGAATGTCATTCAAGCTTTTTTGGACATGCACAATCTAACCTTGGTCCCTATCTTTTGTATGGGACTCTTTGTCATTGTTTCTCTAATTCTGACGAGTTTCTGCGCAGGTGGAGCATGCGTTGCCAGAGCAGTTTTTGAATGAGTTTAAAGATGGGCAATTCATCACCACCCCAGTTTCCCATTCAGGGGGTTAATAGTACATTCATCTGGATAGTATCCAAATACGTCTTGCAATTTTAGTCGCTGTTTCCTCATTATACTCAAATGATTATTTTAACGACTAGGAAATTAGAGTAGTCGGCAACTGAGTTACCTACTGTGATGAGGGCTCATGTGCACTTAGCATGCAATGCCTGAGCAGGTCCCTCATGTATTTGAGAATGGACAATGTAAAATCGCCTTCAGTTCACCTCACTCAGTCACGAACGTGAGGAGGCTCTGCAGCAGGACTGACAGTATGTGCTATCTCATATTACTAGTGCTCTAGCCCGATTCGAGATTTATTTGCTTCCTCCATCATAGGGAAAGAAATTGTAGATGGTCTCTGCTTCCAAGAGTTTTGTTCCTCATCTCTTGAAAGTCCCTGAGCATTGTTTCAAGGAATAGACTATCGAAGTTAAGTGAGTCCGATTTTTGCATGGCTTCGCAGTTTCTATTCCCACACTCCACTTAGGTTGCATGTTGCAGATGAGTGATGTGAATTGATTTCGCAAATTCAATGGTTGGTCTGACTTTTCTACTTTTGACGTCTTGGTATGTAAACTCTGGAGTTTTTCGTTCAAAGATGTTGTAATGCCTGTGCTATATTCACAGAAAAAATCTCATGTCAGTACTCTGGGAAGTTTGGCTCTTTGTCCAGTTTCTAGGTTTAAAAGACAAAGCCTCATTTGCCTTGTGAGAGCTAGAGTAGTTCGTCACACACCCGTGTCTTCGAATTAGGGCATCACCATATGAAAATTATGCTCCTACTGTTCAAATCTTCTCACTCTGCTTTTCAGCAATTCTTTGTGTAATTAGTGCTTTAGGTACCTGTTTCAATAACGTGTGTTCCAACCACATTGTATGATTGGAGTCCGTTTAATTCATTGATCCCACTATAATCTATATGGCCTTATTTGGTTCGGTACCAAGCGTTTCTTATGTCACATGAATATGCCGAAAGTTTGTATTTAGTCCTTGGGAATACTCCTATAAAAGGTCTATTGTGGCTTTCAATACTTGATTCGCTAGAATGTGCTTGCATCTCAACAACTCATCATGGTATAATCATACATGAAATCCAGCAACTTCGTGTGTGCTTTGAATCTGGAGTTCGCAGGCAAAGACTTTACGTATCCAGCTGTAGATTCTTAGCAACCTTTGGATTTTGACGTGAAGAAGTTTACTATTGAAGCACCTGAAACTTCAATAGTTAGCTTTACATAACGTCAAGAACTACTCACATCAGAGGTCGTTATGAAGTCAAATGGTCATCCTTGCAAGATCCAAATATATTCAAGCCGATTGTATCACATTTACCCATGCCCCGACCTACAAAGTGGCCGAGTTCTTTCCTGAAAGCCAGGACTCATTTTTCAGGGTAAGAAGATACAATAAAATAATAAAAGGGATTGGAAGACCCCATCAAATCGGACAAGGATGGAACCAAAAGCATCACACTCGGAAATAAGTCCTACAACACCTAAGATATCCAAACTATCTAGGTAAAACGGTCTACAAATAATAGGAGCATCCGAAGAATCATCATCTAACGTAATTGCTCTCTTATGGATTGCACTTTGTGGAACAATAGAAACACATTGTCTAAAATAGGTTATACAGTAAACTAAAGAGAGTGATACCCACTACCGCCAAGTATGGTAGGCTCTCGCGAACTCCCTCACGAACATGTCGAAGTCGGTGTCCATAGTTCCATATAACTCCAAAGCTAGAGGAACAAAGATGTGACTTGCCTGCATACCCCTATACTTGGAGACCTTGGCTGGTGCCGCTCCACTCGCCGTCCAACATGGAGGATGGGTGATCACCCCCTCTAAACTATGTCTCGAGTAGGATCGGTAACCATCACATTTGCCATAGTGACCTAATCCTCTCGAACCAAGTACAAGTCTGCCTTAACCCTAGACGACTAAAAGACATACCAACGTTCTCTCCATGTGAGGTATCCACCCTCTCGCGCCATAGCAAACATCACATCCTTAATGACTTTAAAAGATGGCAACATTTTACCAATATTTGGTCTTCTTGAGAACACCAATTACACATCAAACTAGGTATGCACGAAAAATGGAGATAGTACGCTTCATCGGCCATCGCCTCGTCCTCATATCTTCCTTCACGCTTATTGGCAACTCGACTTGATTGTGATATTTCATTTTCTAAATGACTTTTCTACCTCGCTTTTCCCATTGACACTCATGCCGGTTTCATCAGCAAACTAATGCTATGCAAGGATGTTGACTTTTTCTTCAATAATTAGTCATGCTTTATTATATAAACTTTCGAGATGGTCATCACTACTTGCCGACAGTTTCATGAGGCTCTTCATTCACTCTTAGTGGATCCGGCCATTCCTTGTACTTCTAGAGCTCATCTACGCTTTTGCTCTGGCAAGTGTGCATGCTCGTGGATCTTAGCTCGACCATGCATCGGGGCTTTCCGACTCGCACGAGCTACTTTCTCTACATCGATGAGGTTCCGTCTTGGCTTGATCCATCCATCTACATCTTCATTTCTCACATGTGAGTGTGGTATCACTTTAGATGTAGCAGGTGTTCATATGACTCGTTGTTCATTCGGAGGGCAGAGGATATCTTAACGAAGATGTCTTATGTAGCGGCATCCTTAGTTAGGTGGGTGTGCGCATGCATAAGTAGATACAATAGTTAGAGCTATTAGTGCTATTTGCAATAGAACTGCAGTTATGGCTCAAGAGATAGAGTCCGAATTAGGGCTCATTAGCTAGAGTGCAATTTTTAAAGTTGAGACTTTGAGAGTTGGCCTATGGTGGATAGTAGCTAGTGCATGAACTTGGAATCTTTGAAGCACAAAGTGGGTTTGGCTTGACTGTAATCTCTCTTTTATGCTACGGTTATGATCATAGTGTCCTTATTGACATTTTGAGAGTAGAAAATATTATTTCAAAAACTCAAATTGGATTCTATGGTAAGAACTGTGAGTTCTTGGAGCCCAAAGGTGTTTTGGTGAGTTTTGATGGATGATAGTTTCAATCTTTTTGCTTTATAGTGTGCATGGGATTGATGGAGTGAAGATCTAGAAGTAGAGTCAATTCGAAGTTGGTGTGATCAATTTTGAATTTATGTATATTTTGTTTTAATGATTAAATCCAAATCAAGAATTTTGGAGTATGCCCATTTAACTGAAAATTGACAAAGTGGGTCGATAATCATAATTACTTTGGGGCTTAGATTGAAGATTGGCCAACAAAGATTTTGGATAGAAGTGCTCCAAGTCCAAGATTTGATGTTTTGAAGTTTTCGAGTCGAAAATAAGAGCGGCAGATGCTATAAGATTATCATATAGTGACCCTTTGATATGAGATTTGATGGGGTCATAAAAAATGTAAAGTATCTTGCACAAGTGTAAGGAAATCAACCCAAAATCCGGCAATGTCAGAACTACAAAATTTTGACATTTAGGGGTTCGAAATTAGACTCAAAGATTTTTGAAATCCCATAGAAGTTTCAAACGGTTTGCATATGCGGAAAAAAAAATTATGTTAGGTAGGAAATTGAAAAATACTAATTTTAAGGCAATTTGATACGGGTAATCCGGAAAATCTTGCCTCACTATTGAAAGCACACATAAGCACTAACACTCCAAACAATAATCAACATCAGATTGATAATCTGATGTTGTTATTCTTGATGTATTTTGACGGTAGTATGCAAGCGTCAAATTATCAATATGGAGACCATAAGTCCTCCAAAATTGAGTTTTAGTGTTTTTAAATGACCTCTTGAGGCTATGTGGATCCGGGTTGGATTTGTTTGACCCCTTTGATATATATTTTTGAGATGCAGATTTGTTATTTATGTTTCTTGTGATTGCTATACCTCCATCTTGGCTTCTTTTTTGTGCACCAGTTTTATTTATGTATTTGCTTTGTTGTTTGCAGTGTTAGTGCTCACGTCTGCTTTACAATTATCCATGTTTCTCCTCAGTGAGACAATACTTGCTGACTTGTAGACTAGGTGAGTGTTTGTGATGATGGTAGGTTTCATGTTGCCCCTTGTGTTAGCATCTTGTGGTACCTTGATACCTTCATTGCGATTTTTGGTTCCGCTTTGGGGACTTATTGTTGTACAGTTACAGAAGTGATACACTAGTGTAATTGTGGAGTTTTCTGGAGGTTCAACAAGAGAGATTGCTAGGATTAGCAATTTATGCACTTGTAAACCTTGACCTTTGAGGTTCACATTTTGAGTCGAGGTTGGTATTGAGCTTCAATACCAACCTTTAGCCTTTGAGGTTCACATAAGACTCTTATTTGGTGTAAAGAAAGTGAGCCGGTGTCGCATAGGATATTTCTTTGCTCTGAGAACGCCTAAGCGCATGGCTATAGAAGAACCCTCTAAAACCTCGTGTGAGTTGACAATCTCTTCTTCTTCTCCTCAGCACTCCACATTCGAGTTCATTACAATCGGTAAAACTTCAGCAGAAAAAGATTATGATATCCAATGATCGGACCAATAACTCTCGCTTAAACCTCACAGAAAATTGCTAAACAACCCTTTCAATCTCTTAGAAAAGTTTCATATGTTTCTCTGCTAGATCTCTCATAACAATTGTTGATTTACACATTATATCAGAAGGTGATATGCAAACCCCTGTGTACTAAACCCATCACACATCCCAATCCTTGACTCCAATTGCTCTCAAATTTCATCAGAAGGTCACTTATCATCTGAACTTCAACTGTGCAAAGTTTTATTGAGAAAACATTTTGATATCAAAAGATATGATTGATGTACTAACTTTGTGATAGTCAGTGCAATCATGCAACTCTGCCTATATACACAAACTTCAATCTATCACTCCATACTCAAAACTCTTCCAATTGAGTCGAAATTTCAATCCAAACACAAGCCCAAGTCGTAAACTATATCACACTTGACTCATGTCTCCCAAAACCGTGGTAAGATTCTTAGAAACACCCCAAATACACTCAAAGGTCTAAATTTCTCACTCTATCTTTGAATCATCATTTCAGAGTGACAAATCCTTCAAATCCATCCATTCTTGAGCCCAAGTTGTAGCTCGTCGCGTCAGCTTTCCAATCCTATCCTCATATGTTCGAATCTCCCCTTGAAAGGTCTCCAAAATCTGTAAAAACCTCGAAAAGTTACCCTAGTGCCCTCATTGGCCAAAACTCCTAGACCAATGGGAATGGAGAATGTTATTTTGAACTCTAGTGTGGCCAAATTAGCTCCATTGTAACTTAGAGTTTTACAACTTTCCTAAACGCACTTCTTAGACATCCTATACACAATATGAGTTGTCACTAATAAAAAGTTAAAATGACAACTCAAAAAGGCTAAAAATATATGTCATGACTTATGTAGTAGCATCTCTAATTATGTAGGTCTTGGCGTATGCGAGGGAAGCGAATACATCGATTAGCCGGTTGTGCGATTATCGCCGTTCCGTTGGGACTGCCCGTTAGGGGGATGGCGCCGTTGGGGGTCCTGGGGCTCAAAGGTGGGTAGAGTTCGAATTAGGGCTCCCTTGGAGGCCATTTTTCGAAGTTGAGCCTTTGAGGTGTGGCTATGGTGGATAATAGCTAGTGCGGGGGACACAGGAATCTTTGGAAGCACAAAGTGGGTTTGGCTTGGTTGTAATCTCTCTTTTATGCTATTTTTTTATACGGTTGTGGAGTTGAAACATTGGTGTCACGGTGGAGTTCTCTGGAGGTTCGAAGGAGAGATTGCTTGGGTTAGCATTGGGTGCACCCGTGCAAAGTGTGTGGTACCAACCTTGGCCTTGAGTTTCACGGGAAGGCTACGATTTGGTTTGAGTGGCGGAAATGAGCTTGGTGATATCTTGGATTGTGTATCCACCGTTGTTGTGGGACATGGATGATATCTATGGGGCCACCAAGGGTCATAGGCGATATTAGAATGCAGTTGGCACTATTGAGTTTCTAACCAATCTTGGTTAGTCATAGTTAGTTTAGCCAAAGCGTAGAGTGGTCACTAGATCACACAAAAGACAAGATAGTGGTGTGCCTTATCCAAAAAGTAAAAGGGTAAATGACGAGGTGGCTACCATGCATTGGTGGATGAGATTGTGTGCTAGATATGCATTAGGAATTGGTTAGGATAAGATAACAAAACATGCAACCTACGCATGTTAGCCATGTGGCATAGTTTGGATTTCGGACTACTCTAGTCCTACAGTATATAAAGCAAGGAGAGGTCTTGAGAAGACTATCTCTCATCTTGGAAGTCATTCGAGTCATTGCCTTCCCGTGTTACAATGGTATCGTGGCGGGCGGGCTTATTGTTCCTATAGTGTGGATCACCCCTCTTGGAAGAATAGTGCAGGTTGGTACAATTATTTGAGGAGAGAGAGTGTTTGTTAGAGAGTGGCAAATGGCCATTGGCTGCAAGTAGTGGAAGGGGTTATTGTGGAGTGCGGGTTATGGATGGGGGAGATAGAATAGTACCGAGATTCCCATTTCTTAATCCTTTTCATGTCAAAGCTGTTATACATTGAGAGAGCAAGGTTGACTCGGTATTTGGTTTATCATTTTGAATTGCCAACTTCATGGACCAAGTGATGAGATCTCGAGATCTGTTATCTTCTGCTATAGTGGTCCTACGATGTTACTTGGGATCTCACGATTTACATTTTAGTTTAGAGATGGTACCTCAATAACCACCACAGGTGAGATTCAACACACGGTGTGAAATCTATTGTGTGTATCATCCTAAACTATGTTTGAGCCTAGTTATTAGAAACTTTGGAGAGGAGTATTACCATGAGGTGATAGCATCATATATTCCTTTTGTGTTGCCAATCTTGAGAAATTGGAGAGTGTTCATCTTAACCCTATCTTGAGAGAGAGTGGACGGAAACGAATCATGGAGGACACTTTTGAGAGAAATGATTCGGGGAGTTGAGAGATTTGAGAAGCATTTGAGCAAAAGTCAGACTCAAGTACAAGAGTTAGCTCAAGAATTAACAGCGGTCAAAGCGAGAGGAATGGAAAATGAGAGAATGAGAGAAACTTCAATGGAGATGGAGGCGTCACCATCCATGGTGGAAAGTGAAGAAACAAGTGAGAGCCCGTGCTCTTGAAGCCCAAGCGGCACAACAATGAGCAAAGAGAGCTAGATCTTGAGACATCCATGATTACGAAGATGACAAAAAGCTTGTAAGATAGAACCTTACCGGTGAGTCGAACAATGGGAGTTTTGGAAGGTTGGATTGAGAGAATGAAGTATCATCTTGCTTTGTTCAATATCAATGATCACATTGCGGCGGTCTTTTTGTTCGTACTTTGTTGTTGGAGAAAGCATCTACTTGGTTTCGGGGTTGGATGATGGAGCTCAATGAGTCAGGGCCAAGGGTTCTTGGAGTGCAATGAAGCGAGGTCTTCTTCAAAATTTTCAAGCGATTGATCCCATCATCACGCACGGATGAGGTTGTGGAAACTTGATCGAAGAGAAGAAGTGTGGAGGAGTACATTGAGGAATTTCGAGATCTTCGAATTCAGATACGAGATATAAGTGGATTGAATGATTTATTCAAGAGAGGGTTGAAGAAAAAAGATTCAACAGGAGGTGATTCGGGACAATCCAAGCAAGGCGAGGCTATTTGGGCAGATGTCAACGTTTATCACACAACGAATGTCCAAGTGGTATCGATTCCCTCGAATCAATACTATCAATACATGGACCCATATGGAGTTGGGCAACATAAGGAGGAGAGAAGATTTCATTTCAAAGTAAACGCACAAAGGAGGAGATCTTCATAACTCGAATCGAGAAGCAAATTCAAGAGGAGGAGACGGAGTGGAGGGGAAGACGAGAAATGCGGCAGTCTTATAATTGTGGAAGATTTGGTCACATTGCCATGAATTGCCGCATCCGATCCCTCGGCAAGAGGAGCTAGACCCACCTATCGACGAGCTCTCAACAATCTTGAAGGTGGACACGGCGACCGATGGAAACCAGGAAACGACGAGCACGAGAACCTTGCCTCGCCGGCCTTATCGGGTTCGATGAAAGGAGGAAGGGTGAGGGAAGGAAGCACAAACATGAGGTAAATGGTTTGAGAAAGAAGGAAACATGTTTGATTGTGACGGATGGCGAGATAGAAGGAGTAAAAGTGAGAGTATTGATTGATCCGGGAGCTATAGAAAATTTCCTATCTCGATCTATTGCTATAAAGTTGGGATTAGCTTTAGAGAAAGATGAGAGTGAAAAGGTAGAGTTGCCAAAAACGGGCAAGAAATGAGAGCATTGAAAGCATTCCTAGGAAAGTGGAGTTGAAGATTGGGCAATACAAGGAATCGTTGGAGTGGAGAGTAATTCGATTAGCTCGCTTATGATGCTATTTTGGGTATGCCTTGATGGAAAAATATAACCGAGGTAGATTGGCGAAGGAAGATAGTAAAAAACTATGAGTTGGAGGATCTTTGGAGATAGACTTAGATCGGGGACACAAAAACTTACCTCTCTATGTGATAGGAAGAACCGCTTCTCGATCACAAAGATGTATGTTTTAAAATTTTAATAAGAGATGTAAGCATTCAAAAGAGCAATCTTTTATACATGAGGAGTTAACTTGTATCTTGAACGAGTTTCAAGATGTTTTTCCAGATGATTTGCCTCCATGTTTACCACCAAGAAGGAGAGTGGATCACAAGATAGAGATCTTACTAGGAAGTTCACCTCCTTGTAAAAGTCCCTATCGACTTGCACCGAAACGAGCCGGGAGGAATGCAAGACAATTGGAAGAGTTGTTGGAGAAAGGGTTTATCCAACCTAAGTGTGTCACCATATGGAGCTCCAAAGATTGTTCGTGAAGAAGAAGGACGGCTCCATGCGGATGTGCATGGACTATCGTGTTCTAAATCAACAACGGTGAGAAAACAAGTATCCATTACCGCTGAATGGATGACTTGTTTGATCAACTTCATGGAGCTAAGTATTTCACCAAACTTGATCTTAGAAGCGGATACAATCAGATCGTAGTGGCGTATGAAGACATACAAAAAGACGACTTTTAGAACTAGATATGGTCATTTTGAGTATCTAGTTATGCCATTTGTTTTAACCAATGCCCTACCATTCATGGGATCGATGAATGATATTTTTCGTAATATAGATAGATAAATCAGTGATTGTGTTTTTAGATGATATCTTGATATATAGCAAGTCCTTACAAGATCATCAAAAACATCTCACGAGAGAAGTACTCCAAGTGTTGAGAGAAAATAAGCTATATGCTAAGATGTCAAAATGTGAGTTTGGCAAAAACAAAGTAAGAATACTTAGGCCATAGAGTTACGCGCTGATGGCATCCAAGTCATGAGTGACAAAGTGGAAGGCATTCAAAATTGACTGCCCCTGGAGAATCAAAACTCAACTTAGTAGTTTTTTTGGGTTTAACCTGCTTTTATGAAGGTTTTTTCAGGAAGTTTTTTGCTTCAGATTGCTCAAGCTTTTAACAAGTCTCTTAGGCCAAGGGCAGTAAAATGGCAATGGGGGCAAATTAAGAGATTGCATTTCGGGCTTTGAAAGATGCGCCCTCTTACATGCATCAATCCTTAAATTGTACAAGCGCAGGCACTTCAACAAAACTTGCTGGATGCATCGAGGTGGCCTTGTTGGAGGAGTTGTTACAACAAGAAAGGGAAAGATGGCGGCACTCCAATTGCTTTCTTTTCACGGAAAACTTTTGCCGGCGGAGCAAAATTATCATATCACAGAGGGGAGGAAAGTTAGCTTCATTGTCTTGGCTACTAAACATTGGAAGCACTATTCGAGATAAGTGAGTTTGTGGTTGGCCATGCACCATGTTTCCTTGGTTTTATTTAGAAACTCAAAAGCCTCTCAAGCGGGCAGATTCGATTTGGGCTGAATGGCGACGGCATTTCAACATGAAGATCGTGGTGCTGTGGAAAGCGGCTGAAATTTTGCCGATGCATTGACACGAATCCATGCATTAATCACATCACCGAAGTGAAGATTCACTCGGAATGGTGGAGAACCTGAATCGAGCTACTAAGGAGGATGAGGAGATTGCAAGCCCTTCGCCAGGTCGAAAGCACATTTGGAACGGGGATTATTGTTCTACAAGGGAAAAGATCTAGCCCTCAAATGTTGCCCTTCGCACAAAAAGTGTTAGAGGAGGACATGATTGATTATTATTGCGTCATGTAGGATTGAGAACATTATTGAAGGCGTCAAAGTAGCATACTTTACCAAAACTAAGAGAGGACACCACCAGCCATGTTCGAAGTTGTGGCTTGTCAACAAAATATCTTAAACCAAAGAAGCCTTACTACAAACCTACCAACAATCACTAGAAGATGGGAGCACGTCATGGACATCGATGTGAGTTACCAATGACGCCAGTGGGCGAATGATTCAATAAGTCGTTTTTGGATAAATTGAGCAAGATGATCCATATAAGGGCTCCACAACAAAGCTATCAATCTTCGAATCCTGCTCGAATTTATATGGATGCGCTTTTTGCTCAACATTATTTGGCTTAATAGTTCATCACGATGGTTAAAACCCCTTAATTTATAGAAGACGTTTTGGAAAACCCTATTTGGGCTTATTCAAAACAAAATCCACATGTCCACAGCTTATCATCTCAAACGTGATGGGCAACTGAAAGAGCAAATAGGACTATTATGACATGCTTAGAGTTTTTTCACTTTGAAGAGCAAGACGGTTGGGATGCATCTTTTCCTGGATTGAGTTTTATTATAATAACTCAATCAATGCATCCACAAAGCCAGCCCTTTCTTCTTTGATGTATGATCAATCTCTATCACACCATCTAGCTTTATGAGTGTAAGGGGCCACATGCATGAACCATCAACCCAAAGGAAGCAAGAACTAGTTTGTGGCGGAAATTAACAACGAGTACATCGTGCAAAGCACAATTAGCCATTGCCCAAAATCGGGTAAAAACAATATGCCGATGCTCATCGACGATACGTGAAAGTTTCAAAAGGCTGACGTGTGGTTGTTTACTACCAATTTGTCATTAATAGGTTCAAAGTTCACCCACCGGCGCATTGGACCTTGATTGTCCAACGGGATTGGAGAAGCGCTTCACAAGTTAGAGCTAACACACATGAAAATACATCCTGCTTTTTGTCTCTCTCTTTGAGCAGAGTATACCCCTTCCTTTTTCTTCCACATCAACTCCACTTTACCACCATGATTGATATAATAGTTGGAGAGAAATCCTCAAGAAACGACAAGATATATAAAGCGTAACACCAAAGTAGGGAATATCTAGTTTCAATGAAAGGTTATCCACTTTTATGGTGCCTACTTGGGAAACCATTGGAGAATCTTACAAATGCCAAGATACTTTGTAGAGACTTTGAGCCTTCTCTTGCAAACGAGATGTTGCTAATACTTAAATGTATGTCTATTGAAATCAATCTTATAAGTCAGGGTTAGTTTTAACAAAACACAGAGTATTACTAGATCACAAAAAGACAAGATAGCAGTACCATCCAAAAAGTAAAAAAGGGTAAATGACTAAGGGCTACCATGCACAGGATGATACGAGATTGTAATTGGTTAGGAATTGGTTAGATAAGATAAATAAAACACAAGGCAACATGTTAGCCATGTATAGTTCTGATTGACTACTCTAGTCCTACAAAAGATATAAAGCAAAGGTCTTGAGAAGACTATCTCATCTTGAAGTCATTCCGAGTCATTGCCTTCAGCTGCCAAATGGATGACTTCATCTGTGAGTTTGACTCATGGCGCATGCGGATTTCTAATCTGACATTGTTCTGCCCCGCTTATGGCTTTGGGCGATTATTCATTTGGTATCCTCTACCGATGGATAATTATCATGAGTTTCGGCGCTGAATACCTTGAGTGAGAAAGCTTTTGGGCATATAACACTGCCCAAACTACATCTCTATTACTTCAGATAAGAGCTTGGGAGGCCATGAAGCCTTAATTTATCGACAATCGATGATACTATGAGCCAGAGAGTTTAAGAGTTTAAATTGGCTCCAACCTTCAACCCTCATTCCCGAGCTTACTTATTGATGGCAGACTAATTGCTGGGTGAGAACTCCGATGCTCAATGGCATTTCGCAAGTGAAAGTTTCAATCCAAGACCTGTGAGAGTTTTTGAGAGTATGATACCCGAATCGCCAGTTTGGCTGATCATACTCATGCGCGACGTAGAGATGCCCGGCTCCAATATTGGCGATGGGATATTGATAGGAAGTTGAGACGTGCAGAGCGAGTAGACGCTACTCACTACGTATATTATCACCCACGCGGCCTATCAGGTTTCGTCTCACAGCCAGACGAACCCCACATGCGCAAGAAGGATTGTAGTGACCGCCGCAATCTTAACTTCACCCGAAGAAAGTAAAGAAAGACACATCGAGTCAGATGAGATGAACCTGGAATATAGAGTTCACTAACTCCCCACCGTGGTTCGAACAAGGATTCACCATCTTCATCAACGCCTTCACGCTACTCGGGCCTACAACACAAACTGAAGTGGTTATGGTAGACATGTGGCGCCTCAACCATTTGGACAGAAATAAAAGCAAACATCCGCATCATTGCCATCCTTTTCATGTCAACAATCAGTTGTTGTATTATGTTGGACATGTGCAGGACTTTCATCACAAGAAGGATTGCCTTCAAGGTCAAAGGATGGATCCTTGTTGAGTAAAAATCATGTGAAAGATTGTCGCATACGGTCACACGATGGATCGATGTTTTGATCTCCATCCGTAATCACGATCAACAAGAGCTGCCATGGCAATTCCCGAAGAGGACGAGGAGTTCAAGGTAGTAGGGGGTGGTAGGGGTGGTAGAGGAACATCCCATACTGTTGTTAAATTCTTATGAGGCTACTATGATAAGAACACTTATTATCTCGATTGGAGCAAATTTGGAGCGTAAGATAACAAGAGACATTTATAAATTTCAACAAAGACGTATTCTCTGAGAACAAGTGTTCTCATGATGTAGATGTGCAGTAAAGACATGCTAGCCGGCACAACCATGTATTGTCATGGACTCAGAAGGCGACACATAATTAACAGTCTAGATGGAAAGATCTACGAGTTGGATCCACAAAGAGGAGATACCGACAGTTAGACTTCCCTCGCCTTCACATTGTTCAACACCTCATCCATACTTCCTAGACAACCTATTGAGCAGATGAGTAAGGGTAAGTCAATGTGCATGTACTTGGAGATGGAATAAAAGGATCAGCTACCAACATTCTGCCTTTGTGCCAGCAATCGCTTGCAATGTTGGGGTAATACTCCCTGCTCATTCTCCTCGCTTTCTCCGCCAAGGATTACAGTTTGCTGTCATCATCCCATGTACTACGACAGCCTGGCCACCAAAAGCAAAGAAGATGTGTCGTTGCTTCTAAAGAAGGTTGATCCTCGTGATCATGACACTACTAGTAACTTACAAGAAATGGGCCGTCAATGATGGAGCTTATCGGCGATAATGTATTAATGAAATAAGTATCTCAGCAGTGTCACCAAGTGCTTGATGTTGGATAATGGGCGAGTAATCTCGGCTTTATCGACCTTCCGGTGAAAGGCTTATCGACCTCAACGTGACAAGAGTGCTGGATTCCCCAAGACAACCCCCAAGTATGATGCACTACTCTTATCTTGTATTTATGAAGAGCCACGTGGCAGATGTTCATTCCCTAGATTCGCATCTCTGGAGCAAGGTTTCAAGAAGATGCCCCAAGACCATACACTCTATCCGATTTGGGACCTGCAAGCGGCAACCTGATCATAACACAGATAGTTCTGGCCAACGCAAAGATTTGTCGCATATACTTGCGCAGTCGTATGATGTATTGGCGGATGCGGCAAGCAGTTATGCCCCCGATGGGGGTTTAGCATTGATTATTGGCGAGACATTTCTCCTTTATCGGGCCGTGTTGGCAATCCGCGAAGTGAGTTGATTACCCTGCATAATTAATCAACCGGTTCTAGGCCTTTACCAAGTGGAGGTTTGGCGTATGTTCCAAAATCTTCATTACTTGTGTTATTTGGCCCTGATTTGTTTGGCGGGCATGCATGCCATGCATAGTCATGGTCGAGAGGATGTGACTATCATGCCAAGTTTTAGTGGAGTAAAGTGTCATCCATGTTGGATGGAACACTAAGACTTCATATGCGCCTACAACAAATGGTCGATCACCATACATCGCGCTTAAGCTGTTTTTGTTCTGAGAGAAGGAGACCAAGGAAGTTATTCCCACTTCCACTATGTTGTCATCTTTAGATACAACGACATCGCTGGCTAAAGATCCGTAGGAGAGATATGTGTGGGGATCCGCTTGGAGCGACAAAGATTGCATTTCCGGTTGTCGTTATAGGCCCCAAGATACGAAAGATATCGATACTTGTAT